>OX637294.1:24217190-26617190 GCA_951799445.1 Pseudisothecium myosuroides
AAGTCTTTTGTCTTTATTGACTTTTGAGGTACTATGCACTAAGCATCTTGTGAGGTATATTTGTATAATTTGTATTCATATTTTGTACAGACACCTATGTATCTTGCATGTTTCCACGTGTATTCCGCATACCATATGTATTCTCTATTCCGTTGTCGTAATGTGGGCCATTTACTAGTTAAAAATAGGCATCTTATTATATCTAAGTGGGTTTTAAGTTGAGAGGTGGTTAGGCTTGCTAGGTGGTTAGTCTCATTAGGGAGGTAGGCTCTTCCAATGGTTAGCCTTGTTGAGGGTTAGACTTTTGAGGTAGTTGACCTCGTTAGGTGGCTAGGGTTTGGTTCGTCTCCTATACTTTTTGCAACCTTGAGACCTTTTTGTAGGTACTTAAAGGCTCGGCTTCCTTCTTTGGAGATCGCGGGGAAGGGGGGCGTCACTTGTTTCAAGTGCTTTAATTTGATGATAATTTTCTTGTGGGATTTATATTTTTCATTGAGTATTGTTGTGTTTGAATTTATTTTATTTTTTATGTTCTTGTAAAGATTATACTTTAGAGCTTGAGAAGGTGCAGTAGGCAAACTTGAGAGGGTTTTGAGTGCTAATGCACCTTACAAGTTTTGAGGGTTGACTTCTCGGATTCGGGTTTTGGGTGAAGGGCATTCGCTAAAGCAATAGCGTTGTTGTTTTATTTGTTGGGAACTAGTTTCTTTTGGCATGTGGTTGGATTAGGTGTTGGTTATAAGTTACTTTAGTCTTCTGGCATTTTTTCCCTTTTCACAAACATTTACCACAACTAGGAGTCTTGTGCTTTTCCGGATAGGCAACAAAAACTCACGACAACGTATCGTATTCCATACCCCAGAGCGCCAACGTCCAAGATCTTCTCTCATGATAGCGATCAACTGCAACTATTTACTTTTTTAATTGGAGATCAACGGCATTAGAGAGGAGGGGGGATTTTTTTAACTGGTGTCAACAACTTTAGATTTTTCAAAAAGGGGGGAAGGAATTGCAAAAACAAGAACTGCTTGCATCTTTTCAAGGGATAGGGATAGTGAAACAATACGGAATTGACTTTTCCACCCCTAAAAAATGTATTGTCTCCAAAATTCATTGAAGGATGAGGGGTGCATGGATTCAACTAAATCAATGGACACAAAAGATGCAATCTTTGTAAGTTCAAAACTAATTAACCCTAAAACGCATGAGCAAGCATTTTGTGACTAATGGATGGTCAAACACTACCATAACTTACGCAAACAAATGATTTTCATCCAATTTGGGGGTGACTGTTTTTTGAATGTGTATCTTCTAATTGGGAAACTAGAGGATATTTTAGAGAAGATGCCAAATCCACATATTATAAAAGATGCCTGTCTAATGCATTTGGCAACTCCTACCAACTTGCTCTTCATTTGCATTTTAGCCATTGAAATCAATCTTTTTTGAATTTAAGCCCAAGTAATAAAATGAAGCTTACTAAGTCTAATTTGTACTCCAATTTGAAAATTTTGAAAAATTCCCCAAATTAAATATTTTTTATGACCATATTAACTCTGAGCCTATTACCATGATTTACTAATTTTCTAATTATAGAAAGACACGGGAATTTGGTTCATCATGATGTTCACCCATGGAGAAATTTACAGAGTTTTAAAGCTTATGTTGTACTCGAGCATTAGATATGGATTTTTTTCACTTTTTCTTCAAAATTAATATTAATTTCAAATTTTCACAAATAAATTGAAAGTTTTACGACTTTAGAGAAGACGTGTGATTACATCTCTGAAAACTAAAATTTAAAAAAATTCATTTAAATTTAGTCACAAACCATACAGATTCAAGGATTTTGAAGTTCGTCCACACGGTCATTAGGGTCCGTCCTTTCAGGGTTAAAGCCCTAGTTCATGTCTGAAGCGCAATAGATTTGGCATCCCTTTGCTCAAAAATCGTCCACCCCTCAAATGTGGTATCAGCCCTCAAATGGATGCTTTATGAGCCTTCTACGTAACTTGGGTGGGATGGGAAACTTGACAGAATGCAGTGTAACGGTACAGTGCTAATGTAAGAGACATCAGAGTCAACCACTGATGGACAGTATTACTTCAATGTTGAGAGGTTGAACTCAGTTGCCTCTCTTCACGGAAAGACGTGTGATAGTAAGCTAGATTGATTTTGAGCTTGCAAGGGGGTAGAGCACCGCATTTTCCAGTCCCTGCCCCCTAACGACTACCCAAACCACTATTTCTTTGCAAGTTCCATTGCTCAAAATGCTAACCCCAGTGAAAATCTCCAGGGTTGCCAATCTTGTCCGTTTCAATTGAGTAAATTTACCTCCAATAGGCACTTCAAACCTGTTGCAGGACACGATGCAACACACCCTAAATGTACATCCTTTTACATTCACAAATCTTTCCCCTCGCCTACAAAATGGTCTCCTCTACCCTATTATGTACGATCAACTTCACTCCCGTCTCTATCTGCACATCATCAACCCACATGGGTCGCACTTCCGTAGACAACCACCTCGCCACAACGCATAGATTCATCACCTGAAAACACATCAACGCATACCTTAGCGACCAGCACCACGCGAGAATACCATCTACATACGTTTGGCAAGCACCACTTCCGATCAACATCAACGCTCGACTCCACTCTTCCACCACCATCTTTCACTTTTAGCCCAAACCCCTCGACATCCAAGTGCAACCCTGATTCCACGCTTTCGCGCAAACTTGACGACTCATCAAGCTGCCTGCATTCCAGGTAATCAAACAAAATACAAGCGAGAGGAGGTTTACAATCAACCTGTCCGCGCACACCGCCGCTCCATTCCACAATAGGGGAAATCCGCTCCGACTGACCCCAATAGACATCGTCTCCGCCACGCGACCCATGAATCCTCCCAGGTCTAAGTGGAACAAAAGCCAGATGCTCTACTGTCCGAACCCAACTCCCCCGACGGCCGTGATCTTAAATTGCAGACCTCCATCCGAAACATGGTTCTCCACCTACTCACTGTTGCACAACACTGGTCGTCGGCTGAGGGCCCAGCACCGCTGCTGGACCACTGGGTACCACCGCTGGCCCTGTCACAGCCAGGGATGACGCTGCTTGAATCTGGCCCTGCCCCGAACCTCCCACATGCAATGAACCTCCACTGAATCCAGGCCTCCCGTTTCCTACGCTTTGTACATTCGTGCCGCTGCCACTCATACCACCACCACTCCCAGAAACGCTCCCGGAGTTCGACATCATACCCGGCCGAAGCTGACCGACATCCCCAAAACCATTATACTGGCCACCGCCACTGCCACCGGCTTTCGCCGGACCGGCAACACCACCGGGACCAGGGCCGGAGCCGGAACCACCGCTCGGGGCTCGCTGGGACGAACCCGGCGCACCAGGGGAAGACGCTGCCATCGGAGCAACGCCTCTTGCTTGCGCCGAACCTGGAGCCATCCGCACGCCATTCACTTGCTCTTGTCCACCATCTGCCAGGTCACATCCCACACACCCAAGGTCCGTCAGAAACCAAAGCCACCACAAAATCCCAACACGACCTCCAACGCCCCACGACTCACATTCACACTCCAATATCAAAACCTACAACCAAATGGCTACCCTCCAACAACTGCTCACCAGGAAAGCTCTTGCCATCGCCGGCTCTTCCACCCGCGCCGGAGATCGCGTTCCCCTGGGACGGAGAGTAACCGGACGCATTTCCACCGCGAGGGCTGCCCGACTGCTGCTGGCCAGACGACGCCGGCACAGACGATCCAAACTGTTGCAGAAATACAGGGCCCGCACCAGGCCCACCACCCCGCTGACCCACGCCATTCAAACCAGGATTACTCCCGCTGCCGGACGGCTTCACAGACTGAAGCGGCCTCACATTCAGAGCACCACCCGCGGACTCTGAATAGCTGCTCCGCCCAACGCCAACGACGCCTCCACTGCCGCTGTTCCCAGCGCCCATGGATAGACCCGAACTGAAAGACAAACTACCGTTCCCAGAGGGACCCACAAACTGAGGCTGCGATGCTTGCTGCTGGAGGTGCGCGTGCGCCGCCTGCTGCTGCTGGTTTTGTTGGTTGATAGAAACCTGCTGCGCCTGCGCTGACGGACTAGGCGGCGGCGGCGGCTGGTGACCACCCTGCTGTTGATGAGATGCTTGCTTGGGAGCTTGCAAATGGGGAGGGCCGCTTGGGGAGCCCTGGATGTGGGGAGACTGTTGCAACTGATGCTGTTGTTGCTGATGCTGCAAACACAATCATTCACACAATCAGTACAAACGCCCCGCTCATGGCAACGACCAACGAATGTCTCAACGTCAATTGCACACGACCCAGCCCCGACGACGCCATTCAAACACCACTCCCTTACGATCACATTAACGCTCCTTCTCTGAATCGGGGAAAAGACACGGACTCAAGATGTCCGCAAAGACACCACGTTGACACAAAACAACAACAAAAATGCACCGAAATCCTAATAATCAGACGCACGTCAAACCCATACCGCCACGGCCTCACATCGTGACATCCAAGAACCAAATTCACATCACCACACAAGTCGAGCCCGCAACTGTTTAAACTAACACATCCAAAACCCACACCACCCAAAACACCAATCTGAACCACGTACATGAAACATCTGCTGCTGCATCATTTGCTGTTGCTGCCGCATCATCTGCTGATGGTGGTGAAACTGCTGTTGTTGCAGCAGCTGAGGAGGCGCCAATTGTCCCTCCCACTGCCCCGGCCCTTGCATCTGCACCTGGGGTTGCTGAGAGCTCTTGCTCGGCATGTTCTGCGCCAGAGGACTCGGACCCAATATCGAGGGAACGTGACCACCCGACGAAGGCGACGATGCCCGCTTTCCACCACCGCCCGCACCGCCCTTCCCAGACGCTGGGAACGATGACTTCCCAGACGAACTGCTCTTCGCTGGGTTCGCCCCTGAACCCTTGGTCGGCGGAGCGGGGGAACCCAACGGAGATGCACCCGACGAGGCCGGAGGACCTGCCGGCCCCGCGCCAGGTCGCGCACTCGACACCGCGCTGGCATTGGCATTCGAATTGGTATTTGCACTCGCGTTGCCACTCGAACGTTGCGGCTGCTGACCCTGGGGATTCTTCGCCATCGCAGCCGCAAGCACAGCTTGCAAATTCGTCCCCGGAGCTGTTGGAGTCGCAGTCGCGCCGGAAACCAGAGCCGCCCTTCCACTCGGGCTCGGGCTCGCTTTCGCTCCCGCATGCTGCCCGACCGGACCTTGCCTCCCAACCGGACCCGGCACCATGTTCTGACCCCCCACGCTCAAACCTCGCGGAGGGGACGCCTTTCCGCCCACGCCCACTGACCCTCCCGACACTGCAGGAACACGCTCGGAAAAGGAAGCCTGCGCACCCACCATATGAGGACCCCCGGACACTGCCCCACCAGTTGGGCCCGGGACAGGACCAGGGCCCCCGCTACCTTTAGGCCGATTGCCTACCGACTTCGACCCTGCCATCGCACCCGCCTGCGCCTGCGCCTGCATGGGAGCACCCACACTCAACGCCGCACCCGCCGGACCACTCGAACGAACACCCATCCCGGCATTAATCGGAGCCATCAGATTCAACGTCGTGCCCACGCTACGAGAAACACCTCCGACACCCCCAGGAGACGACTGCAGCCCACCGCCTCCTTCCACGTCACGAGACAAAGGAGATGCTCCGCCCGACACCCTCTTGCCCTGCAACTTCCGATCCTCCACAACCTCACGCTCACGAATCCGACCAACACCACTCGAATAGCTCCCATCGGCCCCGCCGCGGCTATCCTCCAAACCGACCCCTGCACTGCTTCGCGCATTCGGCGCACCACGCTGCTGCTGCTGCAACTGCTGACCTTGGACGGACTGCTGCTGGAGATGCTGCTCAAAACACAACAAGCAGTCAGACAAACCAACAAAAAACTAAGGTTCAATACGCTCCCGCACGCAAAACACAATTCCCTACCCTCACAACATCCGCTCTCCCTCGAAACGACACAAAATCGACGCAACACTCGTCGACGCGGCACCTCCTCCACTACCCCAACCCACTACAAACACACTACCTGCTGCTGCTGCTGCGACTGCTGAGCTTGAGCTTGAAAATGCTGCTGCTGCTGCGCGTGCTGCATCTGCATCAGCTGTTGCTGACCCTGCTGCATCATGCTGGAGTGACCCGCACCTCCGCCCATCTGCGCGTGCGCATGACCACTCCCACCACCCTGAGAGTGAACTCTCCCACTCTCCGACATGCTCTGGAGCATCGCATGACCCTGCGGGGCTATCATGGTAGCCACCGGGGCCAGACCCAAAGGGCCAGGACCCAAAGACGCACCACGGCTATTCATCGCACCCGCCATGTTCATGTTCACAGAAAACCCTTGACTCGTCGCACCCTCCGTCCCCTTCCCGACTCCCAGACCACCAAGGTGCGCGCCCGCACCCCCATGATAGTGATGCTGATGCGGACCCTGGCCCTGCAACTGCACCGGGCTCACGCCCTGCGAGCCGACACTCGGACCAGGCTCACGAGACTTCGACTGCTTCCCCAAACCGCTCATCAGATTGTACTCCGACGCGCCGGAACCGCCGCTCTGCAACGACAGCCCTCCGGAACCGCCAACGCCCAACGCAGATCCACGCGGCATCGGAAACTTGCCCTCACCCGACGAACCGTTCTCTCCCACCGCAGAACCCTCCCTCTCTCCCGACCTACCAACCGCGTGCGAACCACCCTGCAGCGCAGAATGCGAAGGGGACTGAGGGGGCACACCAACTCCAACACCAAAGCTACGGCTACCACCTTGCTGCTGCTGCTGCTGCTGCTGCAGTTTAGAGACCGGACCACCGCCCGCACTGCCACTCGGCGGAACGCCTTGCAGTTGAGACGGCGACACCAGATGTTGTGCGAAGTACGGACCACCAGGATAAAACTGCGCAGCTGCTGCCTGCACATTCCCAAAAAACGAAAACGACATCCACTCAGGGTCACACAAATAAAAAATCCCGCAAAAAATACACTCCAAAAAACGACCACAAAACCACTCCAGCACCAAAACACCCACTCACCTGTTGGGCACCCATGTGCTGCGCAGGACCGCTGAACGTCGCTGGACCAAAATGAGCAGGAAACTGGGCGAACGGAAAACTACCCGACTGCATCATCGCCTGATGCATCATCGCTTGATGCGCTTGTTGCAACGCCGCAGATGCAGAGGCCGCCGCGCCGCTGCTACCGACAGATGACAACCCGCCCACCGGACCGCCAGGACCCAGCACCAACGCCGAGCTGCTGCCCCCACCGCTACTCAGGGCGACACCAGGCCCTGGACCGGGCGGAAGGTTCAGATTCGTGCCTCCCATCGCACCGCCACCGCCACCCGAAACCCCGCCCACGACCCCACCCGACGGACTGCCGCTCCCCGCGGGCGGAAATCCGAACATCGCACCGCTCTGCACACACCCATGCACACAACGACCATCAGACCACACCATCAAACACATTCACATCACCACACTCGCAGCTCGAGGCATCCTCGAGGCCGACGCAACCTCCTTCACAGACTCGAGTCCACTCTCCCAAACTCGACGAGCCCAATACACCCCACACCGAACAGATAATCCAACCACGACCGGAAACAGGACGACGGCCCAACCATGCAGTCCGCAGCTGCACTCAACTCCCAAGCACTTCCCACCCAAATCATACCTGCAGCGAAAGAGACGGAGCCCCTTGACCGCTCCCCTGATGCTGACCTGGAGACTTCCGACTCACCATGTCCATGTTGTACGCCGCACGCTCCTTCGCTCCCTGCATGCTCGCGGCTGCTGCGGCCGCCATCGCCGCCGCATTCAGACCACGCTCCGTCGCCTCCAAATTCGCCGACACGGAACCGGACCCTCCCGTCGAACCGCTCGCCGCCGCTCCGCCCACAATGCCCACGGACCCGCCACCGCCCGCGCCTCCGAACAAAGACTCCGAAGGAGCCAGAGGCACGTTCAAATTGTAAGACTTCGGGTACGCCTGGCCACCGCCCGCGAAGAAAGATCGCTGATGCCGGTTCACCTGCTGCTGCATGTCGATGAAACGCGCAATGTACACGTGCATCGCGCAACGCTTCCACGTTGCACGGCCTCCCATCATGTAGGGGGACACCTGCAAACCAATTCAAACGCTTCAAACACCAAGCGACACACACACATACAAAATGGACTCGGCTCCGCCCTACCCACAACCCAGAACGACAAACAAAACGAAAACAACACATGCCCTTGCCCTCTCCTCACAACAGTACCTGCGCAGCAGGAGAGCTGTCTTCCACTGCTGCAGAGGAGACCGCAGCAGCGCCGGGAAAGTACCTGCGCCAACCACAAAACACACCCTTCAGTGCCACGCACACATCCACAACACAACGAATCCAAACCACATCAACTCCCATCAACCCAAACGAAAAGCAAAACTCCAAACCACACAAATACTCGGGGCTCACCCCAAGCCACCCGCCATTCCTGCCGGCCAGCTCAGCATGCCCACCGACATCGGCAGAACCGCAACGTTCCCGCCCACGCCGGCGCCAACACTCCCAACACCCGGAGCGACCGAACCCGGCATTGTCGATGCAACACTCGCCGGACCCGACCCTGGACAATCGACCCAAAAACATCAGATCTCACTCCAACATCACGGCTCATTCCACACAAAGCCGAGGTCCTTCGCACGTCAACAAGGCAAAAAAGATTCGAAACACGCAAAGAAAACATGCAGCGGAAAAATGACAAGACACAAACAACCGCTAATGGAGCTTTCTCAGAAACGCCTCACAACATGGGAGACAAGGTCAAAAACGTCGAGTTCAGGGACCCGGGAAAACCAACACTGCCCACCAACGCTACCACACAATGCCAGCAACCCCAAAACGGAACGCCAATCTATCACAACGACAAAAAAAAAAACGGAAAACACTCAACACAAAACGACACACAACGGAACACACCGCGCACACTGCATACCTGCTCGATCGGACGCCTTCGGAGCCCTCCCGTTCTCCGCCTTCCCGCTCTTCCCCGACCTCTGCACGGCCAGACCCGCCTTGCTCAATTCCGCACGCTCCCTTTCCTTCTCCCTCTCACGCTCTTTCACAGCCTCCTTCGCCAACTCGCGCGCACTCTCCGCGTCACGACGACGATCTCGCTCCACGCGCTCGCGTTCCAGCTCCCGTTCTCTCTCTTTCTCTCGACCCCTCTCCAGCTCCGAACGCTCCTTCTCCTCCCTCTCGCGATCCCTCTCAGCCCGAATCCGGTCCTCGGAAACCGACACGGACGCAGCATCCACCTGAAAACACAACCAACACCAACACTCGTCACCAGGAAACCTTCACCCGACACCAACATCCAAAACACACACAAATGGACCCTCCGCTCCAACCCCAGCCAGCGACCACGCCTTGCACGACACTCCCACTTACCAGGCGTTTCTCACTCGCGGCTCCAACATCCCCCTCCCCGCTGTAACCGTCCTTCTCAACACTCGACAAACCAACCGCTTTGCTTGGAGCCACCTGAAAACAACGCACAAACACAACAAGTCAGAACAGACTCCTCCAACCCCAGCGACATCTCAAACCAGCCGAAAAAACGCACAACACCAACTGGACGACCCCAAAACGCTCGGTGGACTCCTCCGAAACCTACCATCAGGTCGATGTCCCGCTTCGGCACGTGATCCACATCGCTCGGACCTGCTGACGCCTCGGGAGACCTGGCACAGACACGGACAACCAGTCAGCAGTGCAACCAGATCCACACATCAAGCAATCCTCCAACAAGTCAAACAACACAATGCAGCGACATCCAAGATCGACCACCACCTCTTGTCCACTTCCATCTTCGTCGACACTGCGCCCACACCCAAGCTCGGGCTCGGCGCGGAAGGAACGTCGGCAGGCGCAGACGCAACTGCGGCTTCCCCACTCACAGACTTCTTCTCCCGAACCGGAGAACCCGAAACTCGCTTCTCCACGGAAGTGGAGATCGACAACTCCGCCTTACCGCCGACGCTCCCGATCTTCTTCTCCGATGGCGCGCCCTTCTTATCCACCACCAGCTTCTCCACCCGACCCACGGAAACGCCAGGGACCGCAGACGCCAACCCGACCATCCCACTCGACGCGACACCCGCGCCCGGCGCGACGATCGCCAGGCCACTCACATGGGGCGCAACCGCAACCGCAACCGCGCCAACTGGCACAGAAACGCTGCCCTCCACTTTCACGCCACTCCTCTCCGCAGTCGACGGACGGCTTGCCACCAAATCCGCATCTTTCACTGGAGCTACAACACTTCCAGCAGCGCTCACGGGGCTGGGAGCCAGCCTCGACTGGACCACGACACCTTCTTCGGTACGAGTTCGCACCTTATTAGGTCGCTTCTTTTTCGAGCCTGCACAAGAAACACAACACTCACATAAGCAAAATCAGAGGCACGCACAACTCCGCGAAACGACACCATCTGCAAGGGATCGTGCGCATCACATTCCAGCGCCGGCACCCAGCTCAAAAAAGTCCACACTCGAAACCAACTTCCAGACTCCCATCGCTCGGCTTGTCTTCGAACGCAACACCAAAGACCAGTTCGCAGGCCCAAAACGTCCACACAACAGCACCACACGAACCGTGCGAAAAGAAACCATACCGTCTGCAACTGAACCCGCCGCTGCAGCTGGAGGAGACGGTGCGGGAGAAGCCGCCGAAGCGACGCCAGAGGAGTTGCTCCGAACACTCCCACCCGCAACGGAAGCAACCCCCGCGCTCGGGACGGAAGGAACCGCGGAGTGTCCATTCGGGGCGTGCGGGGGGAGGCTGCTGCCACCCACTTTCGGCTCCTGCTTCGCTTCGGATTTCACCTCGTTCACAGACGCTCGGGACTCCTTCTTCGCATCCACTGCGGAGACCGACGGAGGGGGCTGGGTGAACATTCTCGCCAGGTCGAACAGAGCCTCCGCGACCTCCACCTCTTGGTCAGACACATGAGACGGGGTGGAAACCTGTCAAGACCGCCAAATAGCAACAACGCTTCAGACGCATGGCAACCCTCCACGCCTCCCAACCATGCAACGCAGCCCGACTCAACTGCCATAGAATCCTCCACACATTCTAAATCCACAAATTCCGCAGCGCCGCTGAACAGAAACAAAACCACCCCCGACAATGCAGCAGGAATGGACCCACGTTCCACACTCAGACCTTCCGCATCACGGCTACGCCAAGCAACACTACAACAAAACTCTCAGCTCACAATGTCAGGCCCTCACGACTCGGCCACTCCCAGCGCCTCACCCCTCGCCTCGAACATCACAACGGGGCTCGAACAATCAAGCTCGCACGTCAAACCAACACTCCCCCAGCACCGCTCAGCACACTCAAACTCAAACGCACTCTCGCCCATAATTCACACACACGCTCACACTCCACACGGCATTCATCCCCGATCAGCAGTCCTCATCCATGCACTCCCTCACTCGACTGCACAGTACCTTCGCAAGCTTATGACCCCGAGGTTTCGACCCGCTCGGCTTCTGCAAAAACAAACAACCACACCCGTCAAGATTCAACACAGAAACAGGCCAGAAAAAACGCAGTCAAACTCACAGACCAATTGCCGCCCTCTTACCGTCCGTCTTCCGGGTTTCAGCGACGCGATCGAGGAGGACGAAGGGGTGCTCGACGGAGCTGGCGTCGACGCTGCCACTGCGCCCGCTCCGTGAGCAGGAGACTCGGCCACCGAGGCCGACGCTGCCTCCTGAGGACGCTTCCCCATCGCTGCAACGACAACAGGACACCAGTCAGACACCACGCTTCGCCAATAAACCCTCATCCCACTCTCCCCAATCCAACACGCAAGAGCGCTCCACTCTCAACTACGAAACCACTCTCGAATCCCACACTGCCAAAGGCGCACTGCAGATTGCGGAATCCTCCACCAACCTGTGCGCGCTTTCCGAGGCACCGCTGGGAGATCCACCGTAATGCCATCTTCCGCAAACTGCCACACACCTCACAACAGCAATCAAGTCAGACCACTGCTCCCTGCAGAACCCGTCGCCCAAAGACACCACTCGCAACATCTCCGACCACCTCAAGCCCTCCACTCCTCAACCAGGCCGCATCCACCACCCTCACCTTGGACTGAGGCCGCGGCTTGCCGGGACGCCGGGGAATGATCGGAGGCGGAGGGTCGTCGTCATCTTCCGACACGCCCATCTCCGTGTCTTCAGTCGTCTCCTCCACCTCATCGGCCGGACTGTTCCGGGCGTGCACCTGGATCTCCTGCGAACCCTGGCGCTTCCTCTTGTTTCGAGAGCTCGGACCCACGATGCTCGTCGCCACACCGTGGCCCCCGCTCACCCCACTCCCATCTTTCTTCGTTCTCTCCCGTAATCGAGAATTGTGCACATCGTCCATCATGTCCTCCGCGTCATCGCCAACTGCACAACATCCAAAACGCGCCAAACCCCAACCTCCAGTCAGAATCACCTCCGGAAAAGGCTCAACCATCGTCTCGACTCTGCACTCGGGCCACGCACCAATTCACAACCCTCCTCGCTGCTCGGCTGGACTGCCCTGCCCTACTCTGCCCAAGTGCTGCACCACTTCCACCGCAAAATCCATTCCAAAATGCTAGAAACGGAATACAACCGCGACATTGTCACAACACTGGCGCCTGCACTCACTCGCCCGCTGCATTGTCACCTCGAGACCCAAAGTGGGCATCGCAACTGCATTCTCGACGACCACTACCGAAACGGACACTGCAGAACGTCATGCCACGTCAGCGCACGTAACCAGACTCTCGTAATCCTCCACAAATTCAATGCAGCGCAACGCGAACACTAGCGCTCCACAAAGTGCGCAATCGAAAACGACAATTTCCACCTCGGCGATCGCTAGCAACGCTGATATTCAATCAACCAAGCCACCGACGGGACTCTTGTTTCCATTCCAGACCGGACCAAATCAGCCAGTGCCGGCAATCCACGCACCGATCACTTTCGCTCGAGCTCATGGGAAGGGCACCTGAGAACAACACTCAGCGTCGGCCAATACAAGTGACTGCACCTCCGTCCACAATCGAACCGCAACCGGGGGATTCAAACGTATCAGCTCGCGCTTACGCAAAACAGAGCATTTCACGTCAGCCGCAACTGCGAGGAAACGCCCTAGCCAGGATTGGAAAAGTCAAGAGTCAACTCCAACACCCTCTCATTCTCGTCGCTCCACAAATGAAAACTGCAACAAAGCAACGAACGACCAATGTTCCTTGGCCTGCCGTCGAGTCCTCTAATTCTCAAGAAACAGACTCACTCGACATTTCTCACTCCTCTCTTCTCCTCTTCTCGCACTCCTCTTCACGCAGTCGTGGCGTACCGCGCACCTACCTCTCATCACCTGATCCCTACCGAATTCTGCAAAACACTGCCTATCTCTCCATTCCACCGCCAACTTTCGAATCCAGGCTCTCGCAGCAAAGCGCAACGAAGGTGATTGCTGCATCGCAGGCAAACATCGCAAACAACCGCGGCGAAAACGGACACGCACTACACTCTCACGACGCCAGCCATCGACCTGGCACGCCAATTCTCACCACGACCACGCCCTCGTCAGACAGGGGACCCCGAGCCTTACGCGGCAACCTCGCTCGGTTATCAGGCACCGCGGTGGCTCCGGCAAAATTAATCTATCACAGAAGCCGAAGCTCCTAAGACTACCACGAAGGACTTGCTCTCTTGCACACTTTCTCAAGGAGATCATTCGGGATCTGACAGCCGCGCCGGAGGACTGGAACCAGGAGCAGCAGCCGACACCAAGACTCCGCCCAAGGAATGGCAAGAACAGGAGTACGGAAGTCAAGATGTGCGAAGAGGGAGAGGCGACGAGCAGCAACAGAGTGCGTGCAACAAGATCACGATTTCTAATGCAACCAGGGCAATCGAGGAACAAAGAACCAAGGGACCGCACCTGCAGCGTCTTTGAAGCCCGTGCGTGGTCGCCGGGGTGCATGAACGAGGCCGCCCCCTCCACCTCCACGCCGGCCCTCGCGGCCGCGCTCCATGAGGGCTACCGAGGAGCGAGCCCGCCCCTATCTTCCCTGTTTCTCCTTACCCCTGCCGTTTCTTCGCCTGAGCGAGCCAGAGTGTCCTCCCGGCGCGACAGAGATTTTCGACGGGATGGGAGAAAACGCGCGCCCGCCTGTCCGCACAGTCCCTGAGACCAATCTCCAAGTACCACCGGGAACAGAAAGGAGAAATGATGGGAGGCAAGATGGAAAGCGCTGAACGAGACCGCAAGAGCAACCGCCCGACCGTGGGATTCATCAACTTCCCCTGTCGCCGAAAGGAAGGCAGCTTTCACAAGAGACTCGCTCAAACCCCAGAGCTGACTAAATAAACAGGCACGGAAGGAGTCGGAGGCGACAGAAAGGACCCGCGCAAGAAGGGAATACCACAGAATCAAATGTCGCCAACCGTGATCAGCAAATGGCCCGACAACTCCACGCGTCCCGGAATCTCTCCACCCGACGCAAGCAAAGGGAAACTACCAAACTAGGAGGAGAGTGAGAACCACAACACCACCATCGTCTCGCGCCGAACGCTACCCACGCAATCTCGTGGTCCCGTCCCGGTACTGCAACAGAACAATCCCGATACAGGACCAGCACGACGGGGCGCCAGGGGCCATCGCGCAGCTGCTCTGCGCCGCACGACCATCGGCCGGAACCAAATCCGTCTCTCCGTCACTCCCTCCCTTCTCTCAAACACATCTCTCAATACAGAAAACCTCGCCTTCCCCTGCAATTGGCGCAGGGCGACCCCTCCTCTCTCTCCTGCCACGCGTTTTGTTCCCTGCACAGGAATCAGCGGCCTCCACCCCAGCGCTCAGGCCCCGACCTCACTTCCCTCTGAATGCCGCAACCATTTGCAGAACAATCACATGACCTTCCGCAAGGTCCTGGAGCAAGGTCCGCGACTGAGAAACAAGCAGAAGCTGCTGTTGTTGCAACAAAACAGGCGGGCCGTCTCGCCAACGCAAACACCTCCCTGTAGCCCTGGCTTTGGCTTCGGCATGCCGAACCTGCGCACCCACCATGATCCCCAGCGCTGCGCTGCCCCGCCCGGTAGGTAGCTTCGCCTTCCTGCACCACTCATCGCGCGCGGGGTCAGTAACTCGGGCGGGGCGTACTTTTACCCTCTGGGCCCTGCCGGGCATGGCCATTGACCCTTGCATGACCCCCATCAACCATGCCTGGCAAGCCCGGCTTGTGTGTGGCTCTCCTCCTGCAGCCCGCGGCCCGCGGCCCCTCACATGCGGCCAACAGGTTATTGGGCCAGTGAGCTCAGTGGAAAAGGGTTGGAGTTCCTTCCAACCTAAGTGGTTATTATAAAGGTAGTCTGCTCTTGAAGCGACCATGTAAGAGCTGATTGCCTTTTCAGGAAAGCAAAACTATTTGAAACAATTTTCAGCAAATTTTTGGAGGAAGAAAGTCGAATTGGCATTTAATCCAAGTAGTTTCTTATTTTTTGGACCTTACAGAACATTGTTAACCAATGCAGGGGGGTACCCTTTTGTTTGGGGAGTCCCCCTACATTGAAACTTCTTAATTAACTATAGAGGTTGAAACAGTAGCCACTCACAGTTTGTAATTTTTGACACCACCTAACAAAAGTCTTTACTTGACCAACCAAAAGTTATGGTTGCAATATAACTAAATCCCTCCTAGGCATCCCGGGAGGGATTATACCTTCCTGACAGAGGTAGCTTTATGGCGAGTTAGCAATGTTATGTAGTGGAATTAATTACAAATTTTTGAAGTTGAAACATAGGAGTGACTAAAAGTGACCACCTCCTAAAATATACATTGGGAGTACATTGAAGAAAGTGAAATGTACCTTTGTGTCTTGATTGCTTTTAGAGCATGGTGGCTTTTAGAGCAAACTACTTTAGGTAATAGAAGAGGAGGGGAGGAAGGGAGGAGGGAACAAGCAGATAGTAAGATAGTTGGATATTAGTGTATTTGGGTAATATTATGCCGAGTATTATGCCAATAAAAGTTTATGCATAATTGAATCATTGCAATTATATAATTGAGTCACCATCATTCTACAAACCTGATGATGAGTTTTAGATTTAGGATTAAATTTGAAACTAGAGGATGGAAAGAACGCATCATGTATACTATCATGCCTTGTTATAGGATGGATTTTAGGTAAATTATAATATACAACAAGGCTCTACATATTTAAAGATTGAATGAATTGAGTGTGTAAGTTGTTGGTTTTGTATAGTACAATTTTCAAGTATGCTTTGTAGTTCAAGACAGAATGAGTTCTAGAATGAGTATGCTTTGTAGTTCAAGACAGAATGAGTTCTAGAATGAGTATGCTTTGTAGTTCAAGATTATGGAGAGCCAAAATGGTTTTGTAGCAAATATAAATTCAAGAATTTTTTTGCGTCTTAAATTAGGCTACAACATACAAACCAAGCCATTCTTGCATCCCAAGAGAGTGTAGTGATTACTAATTGGTTGTCCTAGCCTTGTATAGAAACAACTACTAAGGTAGAACAACCTATGACCACCCAAATTTGCATTTGGGGTATTTTGTGCAATATGCTAATCATTGTCTGTATTTTTCAAAGAAAGAATTAGTTGAATTGAATTAAATACACATGGGAATCATATTAATCTGATAAGAACTTGAATTGATATGAATTTTCAAACCAAAAATATAAACCATTAGTAGGTGGGGATCATGACCATATTTAAAAGGTTCAAAATCAGTGACCTACCATCTTAATCCCGTTTTATGAGTGTTATAAAAGCACAAGTTCAACATTCTAAAAGCACCTCTTTTATTGGCTAAAAATAAAATTGATTCTGACAAGTATTTATTTACAATATTGCCCACCTAAACTAACAATTATTGAACTACATTTTAATGAACTTTAAACCGTGTATAAATAGGCGTGAACTTGGTATCATTCTCTGACAAAAGCACCCAATTACTTGGCCCAAAGTCCATGATTTATGTACTCTGCGGAATTAGGTGGGAGACTGGTGCAATTGGAAGGATCCTGTAGATGACAGAATTTGGTGACTAACAGTATTGGTCTAATTGACTCTAACCTTAGCCAAAGCAGTAGTGGTTGGATTACCATCATTAACTCAAATCAAAGGAAAATGGACCATCTTGTTATTTTTGTCAATAATAGCAAGTCTACAAAAAGGAGTCTATAATGTAGGGCGGAACTACAAATGAACCATGTCACACACCATAGAGGAGGATTTTTTGCTTCAATTCACTAAACAATGTCAATGGTAGTTGCAAAGTTGGTATTGAAGACAACATGGCAAGCTCTTAGTTACTTTGTATTGCCAAAATTTATTTGTTCCACCTCTATTGCCTCATTTGTGGTAAGAACAAAGAACTTGTTTAGGTCAAGGTTTTCAAATGCAAAGGTTGTTGTTATAGCAATCATTTTGAATTGTTCAAAATGATATTTTGATTCAAAATTTACAAAAATGCCTTATCCTTTGAGTATAAAATTTTTAATTTAATTTTTGTTCATATTTTCAAACCTTATTCCACCCTACTTTCTAATTGATTGTTTCCTATTGGTTGACACTTTGTAAACATAATCAATGTCATATATGTCTCAAATTGGCATAATTTCTTCTATACAATTCTAATTTATCAATACTGCAAACAAAAAGTGTATTTAACTATTATTATTGTTACAAATTTACTAAAAAAAATTGCCATTTTACTAATTGAATTTGTAGATTTTTCAATCAACTTTAAATCAATAAGACCTTAATTGAATTCAATTTTAGTGTTCAAAATGCCCATTTTTTATTGATGTAAACTGAAATTTAAAGCCTACCATATTTAGATTCTACATATTTCTAAAAATTTTAATATCTTCAAAATTTTAATAAATTATTGCATTGCAAGCTCTATTTTCTAGAATCTAATTTACAAAATATTGTGTATTTTCATTGCATTTTTTATCTTTAAAAATTAAATCTAAATTACCAATGTTTTTTGAATCATACCATCGTTTTTGGTAACTATCTCAATTTATTCCAATATAAACTAAATTAATACCATATATAATTATTTTATGCAATGAACTTAGAAAAATTGCAATAATTTGATTACTTTACCACTTTATTTCAAAGTCATCAATAGTCATAGAAAAATAGTTTTCTTACATATTATAAATATCAAATTTTTATTAGATTCTAAGTTTAGATCCAAGTGATAATTTGACTAGAAAGTAGTAGCCAAGGATCTTTAGGATGTAGAATAGAAAGTAATTGTTTGAAAGCTTTTTACAATATTCTTCATTGCTACTTATACTATGAAAAAAAACATCAAGTTAAATTCTTAAGGATTAAGTGGTTGTTGAACAATCAATTGAAAATATAGGTACATTCCTACAAAGGTTGAAAGGATCCTTGTGAAATTTTGACACAAATTGTACATGTATCCCATTCAAAGGTGTATAATATTTTTTGCAAGCAAGTGCCCGGATCAAAAGTTACACTAAATAAATTATTTAGAGAAGACAAGAAGTTTTAGACAACACATATAAAAAACCTTTTTTACTTTTGAAATTTGACTAGCATCTATCTATCATGATATGTAAAATTCTTTTAAATTCAAACAATATGATCTTGCAACCTAGGCAGTCAAAATTTTCAGAAAGCCTTCCACTCATTTTCATAGTAGTTTAATACAATCTTGTATGGTTGAACGTAAAATAAATGAATTTATTAATTTATTAAAATAATCACAACTTTATTCAAAAGTGGTAGTGTTTAACAACTTTTTGAAAATGTATTCCATTCTTATATGAGTTAATTGCATTAATTGGTTATATTTATCAAGTGTTTCATTTTCATTTTTTAACCTTTAAAGGACAATAAATTTCTATGGAGCTTTTTGAAAGTTTGGGCAAAGGCTTACAAAGTCATAATTTGTCAATGTTTTTTGAGTCACTTTTTGAAGCTTAATTTTTACAATTTCTATTTGGAGGGTCAAATTTGAGTTACTTTTTGAAGCACAAGATTTATGGGCTTCACTGAAAGTTTTGAGGCAACCTAGAGAGGAACCTTGTCTTTTATTTTAAGAGATCAAAGTAGGCAACTTGAAATGAGTTCAATTCATGAATACGTGATTAGTTCTACATGAAAGTAGGAAGTCTTTCAAAAGCGAGGTCTTCGACGCCATGACTAAGTTGGGGTCTTTCGGGATGGGGAGATTTGTGGATGATTAAGGTCTTCAATTGAGGGGGGGACCTCAATTGGTTCTCAGTGTGCACAAGCAAAAGGGCCCGCTTGCACAAACAAAACAAATTAACTATGGCACCAATGAAGGTAAAAATTAGTTTCAAAATCAAATTTCTAAACATTCCATCCAAATCAAAGCCAAATTTTGACAATAAAATTAATATCAAAGCATAATGGCAAGGCAGTAGAAGATCTTGAGAGATATTCCATATAAAATTTATAATGTACCATGATCTTGTCAAACTTCTACTAATTAAAAATCAATAACAATATTGCAAAGGATTCCATGTTGCCATTTCAATTGACACCCTACACTTACTCGCAATCAATGCATGCAACCTAAAGTGCACACAATCTACCTGAAAGAAGTTGCTAAATATTCTCTACTACCATATCTCACGGGAAAAAAAGTTATGACCAAATAAGTTATGACCTAATCCACCTCTACAACTACCCATCAATTTCATATCTCACTTTCATTTATAAAGCATCTACAACTATTGTTCTTCTACTAGTGCCTCTACATTGAATAAGAGGTGATAAATTGTGTAGCAATGACAAGCATTAGTGAGAAACAAGCAAAGAGATCTAGTAAGATGTTGCCCAATGTGTGAAGCAAGCTTCACGTGCGGGTAGTGAGACTAATTGTTGAGGAGGGAAGCTTGGTCTTGAGAGAAGACATTAGAGGAGATTTGGGCTTCTAAGAGCCCGCGAGTTCCCACAGCTCGGAACTCTGCAGGAACAGTGCAGGACTGCTGCGACGCTGCCGCATGGCCTGTCCGACGTGGCCAAGCGACTGCCACGTCATTTTAATTTTTAATTTTTTTTTTGAAAAAAATAAAATAAAATTTAGTATTCTTTTAACATTTTAAGAACTTTTTTTTTTTTTTTTTAATTTTTCATAATTTTTTTTTCTGACATTGGGGGCTAGTTCCCAACATTGGGAACCGCCCTGAAACGGTCTTCTAAATGCTCGGATCTCCTCTAATGCATGTGCTAACTTTCATTGCTTTGTGCAATATGGATATTCAATTGAAAACTACTTCTTTAATTTCTTCAAATTTAATTTCATACTTATTTTCTACGACTGCAAAGATTGCAATGGAAACTTGTTTTTTTTAACCTACCAATTCATTCCCTTGGATAGATGCATTCAACTTAGAGGCTCCACACCAAAGTGCTCACTTGCAAATTGTGGACACTTCTACAAACAATGGATTAAATCCACCTCCACATCCTCAGGCACCACTTGCTCCAACTCCAATACTTCTTCCTCAACAAATCAATTTTCTCCATTCTATTTTTTTTGACAAACTATGGAGTTTGACCCAAAAGCGTAACAAACATTTTTGATTTCAACAATAATTAACTTGACAACTAAGTGTTTGAAATTGAAGGAAGAAAATCAAGCTGTGAAAAGTTTTTTGAAGACAAATTTGATGATGGTGGTTGTAGGCAAAAAGATTCTTGCAACCTAGAAGAATTATAGTAGTCTACTAAATGCCTATGTGATGTAGAGATACACAAGATTGACGAAATTTGAAAGAGAAGATCAAGAAAAAATATGTAAGGTAGGAAGTGGTGTACTTGAAGCAGTTGGGGTTGCAAAGGAATAATCTCTATTGGGGAAGCAACAACGGAGCGGGCAAGCAAACCATACAACAATGGGAAAAACCATTGTACCAACATGTAGGGTGAAGCTATTTCCAACTAAGGCTGAAAGAAATTTCCAACCAAAGCTTGGAATCAATGGGTTTTTTTCTGGCAATTTGGTGCAAAATTGCACCAAATTTTATGGCCTAGCACTACGCCTATAGAAAAAAATGGTACTAAAAAGGTAGAAAATTGCCAGAAAACTTCAAATAAAAAAAAATCTTGGATGAAATCGCCAGATTTTGGATGAAAATTGAATTATTTATATGTGATATGTGATAATATGATATTTTCTATCCAACATGTGGATGAATGTTGAAATTTGGAGCACCACTATAACATTCAATATCGCCACTATGGCACTTCATTAAAAATGAAAAAAAAAAACCCTGCTTGAAATGTATTTCTTTGGTCCTTTTCAAAGTTGGGACTAATAATGTTATGACACATGTCCCAAAGTAGTACGCAAGAAAATAGGAAGTAGTGAGTGGGAAAGTAGTTCGGCTATCATCGACTCTAAACATTGGCTACTAGTGAAGTGCACTTTGTGGCTCCCAAAATTCACAGGTGTTTCAATTTTGGAAATAAAATTCTAAAAAGCAATCCCCATATTCCCTCTCTTCCTACATGGGAAAAATTTCTACCACCTCATATTGCTCACCATTTGCTCCAAAATCGCTTAAATGATCCGCTACTAATGCCTCTACCTTATCAGGATGAGGAGTTGAGGCTCCCAAGCCCATGGCCATGGGCTCTTAGGAGGAACCTTTGGTTATTGGATAGGGAGATAGGAGGGCTCGAACTCTTGGTTAAGGTGGTTGGTGCTCAAATGGGAGAGATGGATGGGATGACTAACGGGGCAATGCTATGAGTATGGGATATCATGTTTGGAAGTTGAGGGGTTGAATGCGGGGTTGGAGTTTGATTTTGTCCAAAATGTGGTTCCAAATTTGGAGGAACAAATTAGTTTATATAATGCAATAATAGTACTTCAGTTTTGGGTGCGTAAAATATTGTGCAAAATGATGTAGTCCATAGAAGTATTAAAGAAGTTTGGAGGTAATGTTTTTAAAGAGGCATCCAACTTCATTAACCCCTAAAGGCCCATTGTCCCTTCGGGGGACAAATGGGATTTTGGGCAAGTACCTATGGGCTGAATTTTTGTCGTGATTTTTTGAAACTTCTTTTGAAGATAGAAAAAATGATAAGCTTTGTGGGAATATAATTTTTTCACAATTGGTGCCTGGGAACAAAAGTTATGACCAAATAAGCTCAAAACAAGAGAGAGGGGCAGCCCGGGCAGCAAAAAAAAATTGCAAAAATTTGTTTTTTTTTTGTATTTTTTTTTCTCATAGATTATATTTTTGTCTATTTGGAAAGCTTTGATTCATTTTGTTTCAATTTGTCATGAGAAAGTTATGGACATTCTTGTTTTTTGGGCAGTTAAAGCATCTTCTTGAAAAAATAATTTGTAGGATTCATTTTTGAATGCAATTTTTCAAATTTTCAATTTTTTTTTGCATGGTTTAGTTTACTTGCTAGAACAATCTCACCATTGGGATTAGTGCATTTTAATTCCATCTAAAATATATGAAGATTTTAGATTTTCCTTCTATCTTGTACCTACTTCTACTTAACAATTTTTTTTAAAATGATAATTAAGTTTTTTTTAATTTTGATTTTTTAACTAGACTCTCAACTCAATTCTTTACTGTAAATATTTAAAGCTCAAAACTTTTTAGTGCAAAAATTTTAAGTTAAAAATGTTTAAAGTCAAAAAATCTAGTCCCGCAATGTGCTGAAAAACTTGTTTTTTTCACTTTAAATGCAGATATTTTGCAATCTGTGCGGTCAAAAATTCTGAAATTTTTCCCATACATTTATACTAGTTAGGTGTAAGATCCTACAATTAGATGTGCAAAAAAAACATTTTTCAAATTCTTTTACTCCTTGCTATAGAAATGGCAGTTTTGAGTGTTTTTTGGCAGAAAAAAGGCCTTGGGCTTTGAGGGGTTAATGATGATGTCTTTTCCAATAATCATGTACTTGTTTATAGTTGGCATAGACAATGCATAAGGGTTCAAACCAATTTTCTATATTAGATATTAAAATTGATCATTCTTTACTGGATTGTAAGAAGATGGAAGAAGAAGATGACTCTAGGAGACCACTCCTTGTAATTTAAGATATACATGTGAGTTAAGAAGATATTTGATGTGGGACTATTTACTTTGAATATTGTATTTAAAATGACCATATTTTTACATAAAAGCTATGAAGGGCATATTTCTAGTACCCTATGGTTTTTGTAAATTCATTCGTATGCTTTTTAAAGTGAGGCTATCTTACTTATAAATCACAAATTTTTTATTTTTTCTACTACATACACGTATAGGGTATACACCATGTATCCAACAACAATCAATTCAATTTAAGTGCCATTGATCCCTAAAGGCCAATTGTTCGTTGAACAACAATTAAAAATCTAGGTAGGTTTCTTTGAAGTCAATTTTGGTTGGATGAACATTTACAAAAATTTTACACAAGGTACAAACATGTACTCCTTTAGTAGAAACATAATTTTTTTTTGGTGCACAAACCAAAAGTTATATTGCCATGAATTTTTTGGTAGCTCGGGCAATTTTGGCATCTATTGGGCATCTTTTACAAAAATGTTCATCAACTTTTGAAATTAGGCATTAAAATAACTAATCAAGTATGGCATACAATTGTCAAAAAAAAATTTAGTTTTCAAATCATATTATAAGAGGAGTCAAACTTTGTTAGCTATGTTGAAGTGGCTTCAAGAAAAAACATTTGTTTCTAATTTCAAGCCCTATTATCTTGTACTTTGTGAAGTCAAAGTTCTTGAAATTTTTCCTTATATTTCAAATGTTTGTTGTATTGCCAATGCACTTAACTTCCTTTCATTGAAGGTTGATTTAATTAGAGTAAGATAGATTCCATATTTGCTTCTAAAAATTTTCATGAGTGAATCTAATATCATATACTTATGAATATTCAAAATCTTCATGTTTGTGTAGAGCAAAAATTCTTATCCTAGGAGGGCTCAAAGTTTGTTGATCATGTTTTGTAGGAATGGGAAAAAAAAAAATCTTACTTCAAATGCTATAATTTTTCAATCCACGTGGTCAAATGGGCTAAAATTTTTTCTACACATTGCCTTATTTGTTTAATACACTTTTATATAATTGGAATTCAAAAAAGAGATTTAATATTTATTTTGGCCAATGCATCAAAAATTGGCAATTTTGGACTTTTCCTCTTCAAAAACATCCTCTTGGCCTTTAGAAGTTTACAACAACTTTACCATTGAACACTTCAAAGTCCCATTGAAACTATTCTGTTAACATCCCATTCAATATGAGTGTCTTTAATACATATGACTTCAAAGATTGAAGTTAAGTGGACTATAAATTCTATCCTCATGTTGTACAATTTTTACTTCGTTGAATCCATTGAGGTAAACCTCCCTATTCCTACAATGTGACAATTTCTACCACTTGTGGTCAATGTTTTAAATTTAAAATTATATATATATATATATATATATATATATATATATATATACATTACTAATAACGTGGCACAATTTTAGCCTACTACCCTTCATTACAGATTCTTTTGATTGTGTTTATTTTATCATCCACATGAAAATTATTTCTCCACATCTATACTCTATGTATAATGATAAATTTGCATAGCCCCTATTTGTCAAGGCCAATTTATTAATAAAATTTTTTACTACCTGATGTTTTTACATAGCTTAATTTTAATATATTAGAGTGTATAGCACTTCATGGACCCTATAGTAGCCCTATATATTATATTAGAAAAATTTCCTTTGAATTAAATGGACCTATCTTTTAACTCACGTAGTTTTCTAAAAAATTGATAGTGATCTTTCCGGGGAGGATAATGATAATGTCTTGAACAAAAGGAATGGCAATGTGAATTGTGATGCCACTTGGAGTAAGAACTCTTTGTAATTTATGTTCCAAAGCAACTGGAATTATCTCCATTTATTTTATGCTAAATGTTGACTTTGGCAAATTAAAAAAGTAATGTTTTAATTTTGAAATAATTATAAGAAGAATGGCTTCAAGGGTGATTGCATGAATTACTGGCTGTTTTTGTTCCACTTTGGTTGTTTTCGGCTAGAACTCCCAGTACTATGAGCTTTTTGCATATGAATTTTTTTAAATAAAATAAAATAAGGATAATTAGTATAACACTAGAAATAGCATATCACCAAAATTTTAGACCTAAAAAAAATCTAGGTAAAAAGTTATTCAAAAAAAAGTGTGAGCTGAAATTTTGAAGAAAATACATAGTTTGACGTTTTAATTTGTACAAAATAGGAAAAACAATTTTTAAAGAAACTAAAAATTGGACATTTGGAAAGACTTTATGTTGAAGAGATTTCAACAAAAAAATTATCTTGAAACCATCTTCAACATTCAGAATTGTGCGCGCAAGGGAGCATTCTTTGCATGGACGTAGAGGACATAAAATATAATATTTTTTAATGCCCCTTGGTAAGAACATGACTTCCTACTATGGGAATAGACCATATAAATTTCAGCTCCAAATCATTAAACTTGGGGACTCCATAATACTAAAACCCCTTAAAACTCAAAACGTGACATATTAGTTTAAATGATTTTTGAATATAAAATGATTTTTGAAAATTTCTGAAAAATATGACATATGATTAAACTCAAGAGAGGTATCTCCAATAAAAATTTCAAGTTCATGCGAGTCATGTTGCAAAAGTTATAGCAAAAGGAAGCTTTGGCACTCCCTCTGTGACAATGTTTTAGTACCAGTCTTTCATGCAATCACCCTCAATTTCTTTTTGGAACCATCCTCTAACTACTATGCATTGACATTTGATATTTTTTGGCCTACATGTGTATTGCATGATAGTCATAGAAACAAACCAATATGCTACCAAATTGAATAGAAATAGGGCTTAAGTACATGGGTGGTCTAGACTAGAAAAATTTGATAGTTTTTGGTTTGAGGTCTTTCTTTGTTATTCTTCTTTGTATGGGTATAAATGACAACCTAATCAATAAGCCTATTGGACAAAAAGGGTTCCATTTTGCTATCTCACATTATACTGAAAATTATAACCTGGACTTGATTTCAAGCATTGAAAAAATGCTTGCATCTTACAAATTCATGCCAGCCACATATGTATATGACAAAATTAACTTGGGTACTATAAGATGGGGCAACTTCGGTGGTTGCCCAATTTTATAAAGGATGCTTGCAAGGAATTTTGAATGTGGGCAAAAACTACCAATCTTCTTGCACAATGCCCTCAATATCACCTATAACTTGTATCTGATTTTCAACTTTCTATTTCATTTAGAAACTTAGAAGTTCTACAAATATAAATTTCAATTACTAACTTTCAAATATATTTTTCTAAAATTTTATAGTCTTATTGAAATTAAAATTACATGACATTCAAATTATATGACTTCGAAGTCTTAAAAAAAATATTTTTCACTTTCAAGTACTTAGATTGATTTTTAGAGGTACTTTTTTTATTTTCTTATGAATTTTGATTCAATGTAAAGTACCCAGAAAGTAAAAGAAGAAATCACAATTTTTCAAATGTAATGGTTTGTATTAGTTCCTACTCTTACAAATTCAAAATAAAAAACAACATAAATTCATTAAAAATTTCTAGTTTTTTTTACCAACTACTGCTAAAATGCCTCTAGAAGCTTAAAGTGAACTACTTTTTTCAAGCATTTTATATTGCTTGTATCCCTCAAATATTCTTCAAGTGCAATTAAAATATCTCCTCACTTGTATGAAATTTGATTTTCATTCCAATTAAATCAATTTAAGTCATTCTATGGTCAAATGTATTAAAAAATGAAGAAAATGTTTTGAAATGCAAGATTGTGTAATTTCCTATAGTTTTGTTACTAATAGGACATTGACACCCTCTTTACAGTGGGGCTTTATAAAAAGGTAGGATGTGTTGAATTTAAAACCAAATTAACTCTAATTCAATCTATAAAACAATGGCAATTAACAAAACCACCTAATCTCAAGGGCTTAAGCAGATGGATCATTGCTGTCTATTCCCATTTATGCATTAGTTTTTCTAACTTTTCTTATTTGCAAAGACTTTCATTAATAGAAATATTTCAAATTTTGAGTTATTTTCTCTTGTACTCTGTTCTATATACATTTTACTATATGATGGAGTTTTGGACCTTGACTACATCTTCAATGAAAGATTGAAAAGTTTCAAATGAATGAGCAAAAATGGTCCCTTCAAAAACTTCATTGTGCCCAACATTTTAGCAAATTCAATATTTCAATTGCTAAATTTTTAAGATTCTATAACTTCAATGATTGAAGATTATTTAGTATAAGCACTAATATACCCCTAATTCTAAATCATGGGGTTACTTACATACAAGTCACCTAAAATTGCAATTGTATTTTTTCAAAAATTAATATTGGAGCTCCAAATAGACATGATAGAGGATTCTAAAAATTTACATCATTCAAGCTTTCAGGAAGTAGAGAATTGAAAGAGTCTTAAAGTTGATGAATGGAGCTTATATAGTTTAGAAAAAGTGTATAGAATAATAATGAGGTGTCATTCAGAATTAGCCAAATGGTTTAGATTTTAGAAAAGTTCTGTAGGTTATA
Source organism: Pseudisothecium myosuroides (assembly GCA_951799445.1). NCBI lineage: Eukaryota > Viridiplantae > Streptophyta > Bryopsida > Hypnales > Lembophyllaceae > Pseudisothecium > Pseudisothecium myosuroides. The sequence continues at coordinate 24,244,938 of OX637294.1, forward strand.
GATTTAAGAATTGTCCAATTACGTAAGACAACACCTCTTATAGGAGCTAATAATATTATCTAGAAACTATAATTGTTGGCACTTGTTTTTTGAGGGAAAGGAGGCAATCTAATTTTGGAAAATAGACAAGTAATTGGTGTGAGGACATGTCAATCCTAAAATTTTGAATCTAAAATGAATTTTGTATATCTAATACATTTTCTATGAGGGGGAATATCCTAAGTAAATTTATGAAGCCATAAGTCTATAAATGCTAAAACAACACAATTAAATTCAAATTTGTTCAATGAAACTTCAATTCAAATTTTATTGTACAAATTGACAAGCTTAATGAAAGGAACTAAAACTAGTAAAACTAGTAAGATATTGACTTCAATTGCTTGCAAAACAAGATGCTCCATAACTTTTTCATCACTTCTCCAAATAGAACAAATCAAATCATTCTATATAGAAAAATATAATCTATAAGAAGCAATAAAACTAATTTTAGATTTATATTTTTTTGGCTGCCTATATTGACTATTATTAATTTGGGGCTTTTGAATACATAAGTTTTTCTTCCAAAAACAAATGGAAATAAAAATTATACTTCTAAAAAGCTAATTTATTTTTCTATCTTAAAACAAGTTTGAAAAATCCATGTCAAAAATTGAGATTATAAGAATTTGTCCAAACTTCTACGAGTCCCTTAAAGGCCAAAAGGACAACATACTTGGGAGTTTAAAGGCAAGTTTAGGTGATAACAAACGACAAAAATCCAAATTCAAATTTGAAGGACTTACTATAAGTAAGTGCAATTTAGTTCTATTGAACTAGAAACAAGCTCCATAAGTAGTAAAACTGAAGGAATATTACAACAACAACAATCTAAATAAGAAAAAAGAAACTATATAGGACAACCACGTCAAGCCAATTGAAAGGAGGGAAAAGTTACTATAGGGTATATAGTCACAACTTCACAACTTGGCTTTCTTGAACTTAAAGATCCCATGTTAAAGAAATATTTGAAAATGGAAAAGTATAAAAAGGTGATAAAAATACTTTTCTCACTTGTATAACTTCTTATTAACAATATCATATTTGTAGAATTACAATGGTAATGTAATATTGATGAAATAGTGATAATAAAATTATGATATGTGTATCTTTTTGTTAGGATTTGGTGAAGAAATAGAGGATATAACATTAGGAAAGAAAATCCCAAATTTAAATATTTTATATTTATTTCATGTGATTTTTGATGTGTTGACAATGACAAAAATGTCAAATCTTAATTCCATATCAATTATTCAAAAAGGATTTTACTACTACAATGCTCAATAAATCCAACACTAATAATATTGCAATTAAACACTCTACGTATATTGTACAACATACTATCAATCTTTACCATCTAACATTGACCTATCATAAAACACAGCTAATTGCCTACAAATTCTTCTTTTAAATAATCCACAATTCATAAGAAGTATAGAATTGCAATAGAATCCCCCTTCTAATAAAGAAATATAGTCTTAATGCAACTTGCCCTTGCCCTTTGGAACTTGGTGTAGGATGCATGATCAACATACTCTTTATTTTTGCCAATCTTTGAAAATAGATTGAAGTACTTTATATACATTCAAAAAGGATTTGATTTGCCAATCTAAATTGCCAAATGCATTAAGGATGCCCCCAGGAGTGGTGCTTGTAAGGTGAATCAAGTCCTTAGGTATACCTATTTCCATTTTTATCGGGATCACTTCCTTACTAAGATCACACTTAATACCAAATGTGAATATCCCTTAATCCTAATCTAATTTGAAACATATTCAGGTCAATGCAATGCAAGATTTTGATATCTAAGACTTTGATAGTTGTTTTCTTTTTGTAATCGTGGCTAAAAATTTGGCAATAGGACAAATATGACAAATGATATTGCAATCCATAGAGTGTATCTATTTTCCAAGTTTTAAAGTTTATCAAAAAAAGATACTGGGAACTCAAGATCAAACTTTGACTACAAGTCCAAAATACGATTTGCATTGGTATTAAGGTAAGTATGCCTATTACTAAGCTAATTTACACCAAGATACTTTAGAGAAACTACTTGACAACTCATATTTTTCAAAGATTGAGAAGTTAGATAAAACCTCTTGCAAGTAAAATCAAGCTATTTCATCACGAAATGAATTTTTTGTGATTTCTCAAAGTTTGTTGAAACAATTGGTAAAGGAGGGATAGGTCTATCTTTAATCCTTAAAGGATGTGCCCTCCCTAACCAAAGTAGTCACCAAACATGCTCCCATTATTGGACCAAAAGGTGCATTCTTTGTTTCTACAATGAATAATGAAATCATCCATTGACTACTTTTTGGCTTGGCAACATCCTTCAAGAGTTAACCACACAATGATGTGTCCCTTTAAAAACCACATTGTTATGCTGATAAAAGATTCTTTTTGAATTGGTAATGGAACAATGTCTAGGCAATGGAATTGAGACAAACATTGATAGGCCGGGCCTACTTACCTTATGCCCTATATTGGCAAGCTAGGCTACAACTATCAAAAACAATTTTCAAGTTGGGTACATATTACTATTATCTTAAAAATCTTGAAAGTCATCCTTATTTTGGTCCTTAGTTTGCTTCAATCCAAGATTGCCTTGAATTTTTAATCAACTTGTGTTTTTTTGGAATGACAACAAGGCTTGATTGCATGCAATCTAATCACAAAGGTTTTCTTCTTCCTAAATAGAGGTTTAGCTCCCATCCTTGCATAAAGAAGGGATCAAACACGAATTAAAACCTCAAGTGGTGCAAAAGAACTTCTAATCCTCCCTTTTAGCAAGGGTGGAGACAAGGAGCTAAACCTCTATTCAAGAAGACAAACCAATGTGATTAAGGTGGAGCACCCATAACCATCCGTTTAAGCCATGGAGAGCAGACCATGAAGCCAATGTGGAAAACAAATAGACAAAAAGGAAGGCAAATGGGAGAATGTAAGATCCCCCCCAAAACTCTTGAATTCTAAAAAATGCCTTCAAAAATCTTGGTCAAAGTGCAAAAAGGAAAAGCACCCTAAACCAATGCTCAATGGCTTCATTTCCAAATACAAATCACAGAGAATCCAACAGCCGCAAAACCACCTAATGGTTGGAGTTTGGACACCTAATGGGTAGAGTGGGGGCAGTCAAAGGGAACGGGTTTTAGTACATGAGGGAAATGGGTGCTCCTACCTTAGATTGCATGCAATCAGGCCTTGTTGTCATTCCAAAAAAATACAAGTTGATTAAAAATTTAAAGGCAATCTTGGATTGGAAGCAAACTAAGGACCACAGAGCGGATGATTTTTAAGACTTTTAGGATAACTCTGCTAGCTACAACTCTGCTAGCCAGTCCATTATTAATATCGTATAACTTAATCATTTCCTGAACACTGGGCTGTCGAGACCAATTTGACAAGATGCGATAATGTGAACTTCTGTTCTCTGGTTCTTTTTAATGCAATGGTATTTTCCATTTGTTAAAAAAATAAAAAATAATGTGAACTCAGTGCTGCAGGCATTGATATCAAGCAGCAATGAATGCACGCAACTCAGTCTCAATGGGACTTGTAGATTGGAAAAGCACTCACATCCACTTTCTCCTCACCAAAGACGGATGCAATGGCCTTATATGCGCTTCTTCTATTTCAAAATTTAAATAAATCCCGAGTGTTCATTTGGGGTTCAAAAATAAAAATAAAAAATCGATCCTAAGAACAATTACATTCTACAAAACTAAGATCGCATCACTTCTCTACAGGCTCCAGACACCATCAGATTCCCCTTCTTCCCGGGATGTAGATCGGGGTGGCCATTGAGATTCTGTTCTGTCAATGTCATTGAAAGTCGAAGCAAAAATGTGCAGCATATATGTAAGTCACATTCAAGTAAGACACTGATTCTTGCCTTCTCCATCCAACCCCAATTTGACAAGTGTATTGCTCCACTTCAGCAAGTATTCAATTTTGATGCAGTACATCACCGAGCCCCTGTTCCAAAACAGGAAATAAGGGGTCGGCTACGTTGCCTGAGCAGGAGTTGTCACTGTGAGCGTATATACCTTCTTGATTAAATTACAATGAGGCAAAAACGGAGAACAGGTCGCCGGTAATGTAGTCATTATCAACAATGCTGACCAGGAAGTATGAACTCAAGATCTGCACACAGTCCCAAATCAGTGTTGTCAGACATTTACATGAAAGGAAATTGCACCGCCGTTGATGTTGACAATGCCATTTCGTTCTGAACAGCGAAAGAGCTCCAGCTCAGGAAATGTAACCGATCCACCGCTACAGCACATGTGACAATTGGATCTGTCCAAGAGATACGAATATACAAAATAAGAAGCGCTCTTTGTAAACCGACAAAATAATGATGCAAACAAGCTTTACTTCGACCTTCAGCTTGCACATACCTCAGAAAGAATCTTGCGTGAGGCGTCCTCTTCTGCATAAAGCGAAGCCCATTCCTGATCCCAAGCCTGGAAAGCCTCGTCCTTCCACACCATGAAGCTCACAGGATCCACGACAGTTGGCTGTATCACCTCCTTGGCAGGGAAAACACCCCATGTGACGGCGTTGACATTGGTGGGTCCAATGTTAGACTGTGTTTCACCCTTTGCGTTGACTGCAATGTAAGTCAAGGATGGGCTTGCCTTCGCCTTCTGGATCACAGCTTGGAGATTCTCAGGTGAACAGAAAAACTCTACGTATGCTTTCTGGTAGACATAGCCACCTGGACCTCCCCATCCTGAACACCCCATTTCAAGTACCCATGTCAGCATAGAAATCGCACAGACACTATCTAAAACTGAAGATCCCAGCCAATTATAGTAACTTCCAAAACACATGTCTACCATTCAAAAATAGTGAGCATGGTTTTCTCTTTCTATTAACATTCTGCCTCCTAAATGATTCATTCCAATTCCAATAAATATGAAAGTGGCTACGTTTGGTCACGTAGGCACTCATAATGATAGGTTAACTCCTCATGACTAGAAGTAACCGCTTCCAAATGGATAGGCGTTGAATAAATCAGTTGTGAAACTTCAAGAAAAGAGCAAAATGTAACCGAAGAAGAAGTCATACTACAATCAACTAGTAGCTTGCCAAGCGAACTTTCTGTTGTTATATTGAGCATCATGGGGTTTAAAAAAATCAACTGCCGAGTACTTTCACATACATGATGTTGCCAAAATATTTTCCAAGACTAATTGAAGTAGCCAGCTACAAAAAATGGAAATAACATACCAACACTCGAGGAGTCTGACTTCTCGCCATTGACGGCAGGCTGACTGTTGATCGTTAAAAACCCTTGCTTGTTGAGTGCAACCAGCTTCTCATTGATCTGCACAGTCTCGGGCTGCAGGCCTTCGAGCTCCGACCATGGGTGCGTGCTCAAACCGCCTTGGCAGTACTTAGCAAAAATCTGCAAAGTGTACATTGGTCACAAAACCACCCATTTGTGTTCGCATAAGATTACCCCAAGCCTTGAACTCTAAGTGCCCTAGATAAAAATAGAAAATCCACATTCGAAGTCAATAGTCGGTAATAGTAACGTTCAAAAAATATTTTACCCCTCAAAATCTTAGGGCATGATTTCTTCTTTCTATGCTTCATTTTGGTACGTTACTTGAAACTACCTATCAAATTCAACTCTTGATATGGAAGCAGTTACGTTTGGCCATTCAGGGACTGACTGAATAAACAAGAATTATGATCAGTTGAGAAATTGATCATTTCTTACCGCATTAACATCTTCAGACGAGTTCAGCGGCACTGCCCACTCTTTCTGCATTTTCTTGCTGCGTGTCTTCTTCCTCAAGAACTGCAAGTGTAACACAACAATTCAGTTGCGAGTCACTCCAACCCACTCATGTCGGTACTGAGTCAATGCAAAAGAACCTGAATAATCAATTATGGTACAAAGATGCACAAAAGGGACATGAATTATCCGGTGCAGTATATCTATAAAGGATTTGATATGCCCAACAAGAACTGACCTGATGATCACTGAAGCTGCCGTAAGCAGGGTTGCCAGTGTCTCCCCATCGGCCGCGGGGAAAGTCATCCCAACTCGTAGTTCGTGAAATATAGCTTCTGGGTCGATTTGCCCTGCAAAGACAAGAGGGCGATCGCTCAACCCGTTAGTGCTCAAAGTAAAATACAGAAAGTCCACTTTGGAAGCAAGTAGTCAAGAACAGAAACTTCGTACACACTTCTATCTTTCAAACATGTAGGACATGAGTTCTTTTTATAGATACACTCTGTGTCCTTCCTAGACGCTTCCTAAATGATTCAGCTCTACTTTCGGACTATTGGACACTTAGAGATTACATTCAAAAATAACGCAATAAACATCCTGTAGCATCGACTGAAAATTGCATCAAGAGGGACGCCATTGCAAGCTTGTGGATTGTGACGACAGAATTTTTGGGATTTAAAGTAATTACCAGCTATGACAAGTAGTTGCAACATGTAGTGTAAACCACAGGTTGGGGATAACTCGCAAGGCAGATACATCTTATTTCGTACAAAAAAAACTCACGACGGACACTACGGACGCAGTCATTCGCACGGTGCTGAACGATATAATGTAGGGAAACCATTCCCGTGGCTTTCAACTGTTTTTGAGTGGTTCCTTTGTTAGAATAGAATTATTCTTAGTACATATTGTCCCAATTTTCAAGGATACTAAAATATGTTGTAATGTGGATAACATATGAAGTCATTAGGGGCCCAAGCGCGAGCTTATACTATACTCGAATATTGCATCTATGATTTACCTCATGGAAGCATCTTCGACAGAAAGAATCTCTAAGTATCTCATTTCTTACCAGTGAAGTGTTTGGAGGACTCTTGAATTGTAAACGGGCACCTTTCAACCCACAGGCACGGGACCCCGGCAATTGAGTTCCCTACCTTAGAGCGGTTTTCAGAATAAATATGCAAATGCTTAAAATATCGTGATGCACAGCACATAAAAATGAGAGGGACTCAAATATGCACCAGAAAATAGGACGCACATCCTCCTTTGTACGCTTGCTGTTAGTCGGAGGCCTCCATGGTAGAGGACGAGTGACTTTGCTGAAGTCGATTAACCCCAGATTCTGCCAAGAGCAATGAATCGTCAGGCTCCAAGGTAAACATGAAAATAGGAAACTAAATTAACTGGAGAAACATTAAACATTAACAAGACACAGGATCCACATTGCCATGAAATACCTGTAAGATACCGAGAACAGACTTCTCTAGATTCAGAGAGTACAAGTGCAACGTCTTGATGTCATGCGCCAAGATCTTTTTGCACATTTCCGTACCCAAATGGATACCATACGCTCTCACTGCTTCGTCGTTGTCCTTGATAGGCTCTAGCGCAGTCATAATTTCAGCTGGCACCTGATGAAGAACTTAAACATCAGAGACATTGGCCAAGAATACTATTGCAGTTATATTTCAGCACTGGCAGTGACCAAAACCTAACGGAAGACTTTTTGTTGAGGGCAGACATGCATCGGCCATAAGTTGAGTCAATTATACTGACAAGCACATGAACAGGATCTAGTGATCACGACAATGTAAAGCAGCTGAGGTGTTAAAACCTGCTCACAATTTTACTCACCATATGAAAAAGTTATTTGTCAAAATTCATACTATCTTCATACAATACCATACAATAATGTACTTTAGTGTGTTAGAATCCTCTCAGAGCTGAGGACAAGGCACATTAAAAAATTCCACCCTAATAGGCGAAACTATTCAAAACAGCCCAAAACAACGAGACTAGTTCCCAACCTTACTTCTGATTTGGACAGTTGCGGTAAGAGTCGCAAAGGTTAGGAGGCAAATGCAGTACCTTGGTCTTACACAAGCTGGTCATACGGACAAAGCCCCTGTAGTTTTGAATGGGCATGATACCAGGCACCACAGGTACCTTGATGCCAATCTGACGACAGTCATTCACAAACTTCAAATAGATGTCGGTGTCATAGAACAGCTGCGTAACAATAACTTCAGCGCCAGCATCAACCTGATCATCGATAGTCAGAAAAATCCTGGTTAGTAGAAAGCGCTAGGACATTAACCTAAATCGTGCGATATCTGCTAAGAAACAAGAGTAGGAACACATACCATAAAAACCATACTCGTGACTGAAACCAACCTTTTGCTTTAAGTAGGCAAGGTCCTTCTGGTAAACCTCTTCGGTTGCCACTCCGTCTTCACCAATGACCTCAGGATGAGCCTCTGCAATTCACCACACCAATACTGAAACTCTCTGTAAGAGGATCGTATGCACACTAGTGCACAACAAATTAAGTAATGTAGACAGTTACTATGCCATACGCTAAAGCTTAAAGTCGGACTTAAAGTCATGCTGCTCTGATAAATTTTCGAAAGAGGAGTAGAGAGAACCCGCTGAGCAGACCTGGAGTTCTAAAGAATATCGAAGGCAACGAAATCCTATCCAAAGTATAGAAGACCCTGGTGAATTTATAAAAACAAAGGTCAATGAGATCAACCTAGGGAGACCCCTCTATTGTGAAAGAGTTATTAGACCCTCAGAAGGACGGCCCTGCACAGTCTAGAGGTCATAGGGTTTTTGATTTAGAAGGATCTAAGTTGAGCATCCTGGAAGCACAAGGGTGTCGACTGGGAGACATACCAGGGTATCCAGCGACAGTAATTCCAAAGTGGTCACCATATTTGGCTTTGATGTGCCGCACCTGCAAACGTATCATTTCAAGTCATTTCCAAATCATTTAAGACGCATTTGGAGCGACTACTCATCACAAAAGAACCCCCATTAGATTCGCAAAGTTTTTAATGCTAACCTAGTAGGAACTAGAATCACACAATCCTCCTGTTATGTCAAGGTAGGGACATCCAAAGTTGCAAGTGACCTAAAACCATTTTTGCATATCTTAGACTATAGACATATACTGATTCAGAGAATGCACAACACCTCAATATCTGACCAACTGGGGTTTTTAGAACATCTATTATTGTAACTTTGACCATTCATAACTTTTGCATATGGTATCCAAATGAACCATTCTTTGGTGCTTTGGAATCCTTTTTCAGTTGCAAACAAACAAAGAGGAATTTGACGCTCATTAGAAAAAATAGCAACTCTGGGTGCCCTACATTAATGTTAATGAAACACGAATGGTGTTGACTAAATGTCACTAAGTGCCATTGGCATTAATTTCATGATATATTAGCGACTATTAAGTTATTTTTAATAAAAATTAACTTGACATTATTTAGTATTATCTTTAAATTGACATGTTCTATTAGATTACCATTAGTTTAACAGTGATAACTCTGCGAAGCTAACAGGGGATATTTCGAGATGGTTCAATTGACATGAATTTTGATAAGCAGAAAACTGCAGATAATGAACGCTATGGCAGACCTTACCAGATCCAACGCGCAGGAAAACCCTCCTTCAACAGTCACGAACTTGTCCTGGCCATGTGGAGGATCACCCCGAAGCGCAAGAATGTTCTGGATACCGTTGGCTTTGACGTTGTCAAGAGCGCCATCGAGCTTCTCCACCGGCATGTTCGTGCAGGTCAGATGCATCATAGTCTCAACACAAATCTGTTCAGAGACACCAGTCGTCAGCAAAGACCAAGATGTCAACCTCATTTCATTGAACCAGAACTTGCCACCTACAGTAGGCTCCCCTGGATGTGCGGGGTGAGGTGGCAACTCCAGATTGCATGCAAGGTTCAAGTTCTCCTAAGGTAATAAAACCTAATTGCGACAATCCAAAATCTTGCACAATGAGTTCACATTGATTTTGAGATTGTGCACCACCTCCACATCAACGCCAGAAGTCGTGTTTGATTAGGCCATCTACCGATACAATTTAAAACCCACGTCATACATTCTTGGCTGCGTTGGAATTCTCATTATTTTGCGAACAAATATATTAAAAATCTAACCATTCTAATGACAGAAACTATGCTCAGGCACTTAGAATTACCACACCTCCACAACTAATAAATCTCCGAAAATCAGAATCAGAAATTGCCATGACAATTTCAGAATTAGAAGTTGGCATGTTCTCATTAAATGAGCTGAGGCAATAGCTTTCATTTGAAATCCAACTCAAGACTTGCATATTATGCCCACAAACACCAAATTACAGAAAACGCCAGTGATGAGTGAAGCGGAGTAGATACTCAAACGCTCACAGCGAACAACTCCTTGCAATTCAAAATGAGCCTAGGCTCTTTGAAAAGGTATCCACAAGTACCACAATCTTAAGAATAAGAACTAGGGTATGTTCCCGTTGGATGACCAATCCATTTAATAACTAACTCTAGACTTGAGGTTACCAATTATGCAGTAACAAAAAAAAAAAAAAATAATGTCAAGTGAAGAGCACCAGATTTTCAAATGCTCCTGGCACACAAACCCCTTCGAATTAGAAAACAAGCCTAGGCTGTCTTTGTAAAATGCTCCAGACGTACACACATTCCCTTCATTCTTCCCACTCCCACTCACCATGTTCTGCATCTTGTTGGCAATGTCGAGCGTGATGGCCGAAGTCGACCCGCCCGCTCCCCACGTGATGTCGCAGAACGCCGGCTGATGCATCACCATGCGATCCATTCGGTCGTACAAATTCTCCACGCCCTCCTCGGTCTTCGGAGGGAAAAACTCGAAGGAGAACACCACATTGCCGCCCGCCAGGCCATTGTTGATCTTCTCGATGATTTTCATGGCTGTTTACAGAAGGGTTTTTCTCTCCGCCTAGATCTGAGAGTTTCAGCACACACACTCAATCCTTGCAAGAAAATCTCGAGTCTAGCTACCAAATTACGATTTACGAGAATGCAAATTACGAATTCAACTAAGCTTCGATAACAATCAGAATGCGAAGGAGAATTTGTGAATCTTAGAAACAAAAACACCGGGAAAAACACAAGGAGAAGGAGCAAGGAGTGTAGGCACCTTAACAAGATGAAGGGCGGAGACACGAGCAAGCCAAGAGAAGAGGGCGTCGGTGATGGCGAGATGGAGATGACGACATCGAAGGTATGTAAGGTACTGTATGTGCACCTAAAAGGGACACTCTCCTAATTGCGACACCTATCTACAACTGTCCAAGATTTGAGGCTTATGTTGTGGACCCAGATTCAGTTGGAGAGTTTGCGGTCTGCGACTCATTAACCCTGTAAGGACGCGGGGGGTGACCCTGGAAATCATGCATTGTATAACCATGAGAGTTATTGGAATAAAAAAATCCAAAAGTACTCATTGGAAGTCAAGCTACTGTAGATGTTCTCCACTTTCCACAAAAAACTCCAAGGATGAATAGTTGTAGTTCTGTCCTACATTGGAGAATCCCTTGTCATTCATCGGACACTTATGGTCCGCGGCGTCCTTACTGGGTAGGTATCCCAAAACGGTCACTAATTGCTATTGTGCCTAATTACTACTATTAGACTCTTCAAATTCTTATATATTCTTATTGGCAAGGGAAAGGAGGTTCCAACACACCAAAGAACACGACATTTGGATATTGTATGCAAAAAGTTATGAAGGAACAAAGTTTGGTTCTAAAAGCATTTCTTTCATAGAGGTACATAACTGATTTTGGAGATGTACAGACACTGAAGATGGCACTTTAAGGTCAATGGCGCATTTGGAATGCCTACCTTATGTTGTTTTTCATTAGTTCGTGGTGAAATTTTGGGGTTCAAATTTCATTGGTGCAAATTATTTCTTTATTTTTTTTCATTTTCGGTACAATGTGAAGGAAATTCAATTGGAAGTGGAATTGGAAGTTAACCCCTAAGAGCCCAAGCCTTTCCAATTGTGTTTTCCCTATGAAAAAAGAACCTCGGCTCACATTGTAATTATCCCCAATGAAGCAAATTGTTTTTTTTTCAAAATCTATCCATATGGATTTTAAAGAGCTTGTTTATTAGTATGCATCCCAATTTTGAGTGTGAAATTGCATAAGAGTTGTGAGATGATAATAAGAGAAATGTACATATCTTATTTTTAGTATGTAATCCCTCTCCATAATATTTGAGAAATTTGCATATAATAGTTTTGGGAGATTGAAGGTGACATGGACAACTAGAATTTGTGTTAGCACACTAAAATGCTCTTCCAAAAACCTTAACCACTAAAAAAAACCATTGTTCCCTCGGGGAACAAATAGGATTTCAAGCAATTATCTACAGTCTCAATTTTTGTTTAGTTTTTTTTTTTAAATTTGGAGATAGAAAAAATGATTAGCTTTATGAAAATATATATTTTTTCAATTGGTGTTTGGGAACAAAATTTATGCTCCAATAAGCTCAAAATAGGGGAGACCGGGCAGCAAAAAAATATTCAAAAATTTGAATTCTTTTTTTGAATTTTTTTTTCTCATAGATTACATTTTTGTCTACATGGAAAGCTTTGATTCATTTCATTTGGATTTGTTATGTGAAAGTCATGGACAACCTTGTTTTGGGGGCATTTAGAGCAACCTTCTTGAAAAAATAACTTGTAGGATTCATTTCTAAATGGCATTTTTACAATTTTTCAAATAACAAAGTCCCACACGGCTTAGTTTGCTTGCTAGAACAATCTCACCATTAGAATTACTATGTTTTAATTCCATCTTAGAGAAAATTAATAATTTAGATTTTCCTTCTATCTCGTACCTACTTCTACTTAACAATTTTTTTTAAATGAAAATTAAGTTTTTTGAATTTTATTTTCCATAGACTCTCAACTCAATTCCCCACCATAAAGTATTAAAGCTCAAAGCTATGTAGTGCAAAAAATTTAAGTTAAGAAGGTTCAAAGTAAAAAAATTTAGTCAAGCTAGGTGTTGAAAAGCTTGTTTAGTCTTTACTTTAAACGTAAATATCTTGCAATCTACAGTGTGGTCAAAAATTCTGAAATTTTTTCCACACATTTATATACTAATTAAGTGTAAGGTCCTACAATTAGATGTGCAAAAAAATTAATTTTCAAGTTTTTTAACTCTTTGCAATAGAAATGACTGCAATTTTAAGTGTTTTTTGGCGTAAAAAAGGCCTTGGTCCTATAGGGGTTAAATTCAAACGAAGAGCTATCAAACTTATTACACAATCCACCTTGCAATTGTTGAAATGCAATGTTTTTTAATATATAAAAGTCACAAATAACTCCAAATCAACACTTTTATATTTAAATTTTCAAAGGTAAAAATCATGAAATCACTTTATTCTTTTCTTTTGGACCATTTTCAAAGCAATTGGGTAAGTACATTTTTTTAGATCTCAAATCAAGTGAAATTGGCAAACTTGGCTCAAAGCCAAGAAATGAAATAAAATTAGAAAGCTTTATGTTTCCTCTAATGGTACATACTTCTTTGGTAAGATGACTTCACAAAAGTGCAAACTCAATTTAATGATTTTACAAACCAATTTAGCAATAGTGAGGTTCTACCAATTTCATTGGAATCATGAACCAAGTTCACTATAAACTATGGACTATATTAAGACTCTAAAAATGAAAAATTATACTTTGCCTACGTAAAGGACAATGTCTTAAATAATATTTGCCTATTTAGCATACAGTGTGAATGCGTGACAAAGGCTATGAAGCAATTTGATAAATTGAAGAATCATGTACAACTAGGAATAGACCTACAAAGCTCATAGATCATATTTAATCACCTTAAGCAAGTTAAGAATTGTTCAACAATGTATGTATGAAAAGTGTAATGAAAAAGTGTAGAAGTGATGAATTCATGGAAATGTAACATTACTTTTGTTGGTAATAAAATCACACAAGTGTAAAAGATTCTCTCAAGGTAGCATGTGAGAAGAAAATTATTTAAACTATGAATTTCAAAGACCCTATATCAGGCCAAAAGAAGTGATTTAGATGAATGTACATGGAGGTGATTGCACGAAACACTTGTATTATTTTTTGTCACCTAATTTGTTATTTGGCCATAACTTTTGCATTTAAGCTTTAAATGAATCAAAATTTGCAAGCAAGGTACTCATGACTATTATACGCCTTCTCTAATTTTTTGGAATTTAAAAAAATATTTTATTGTCCAAAAATAGCCCCCAATTTTTGTTACACTTGCCAATTTTATTTTTTTTGAACCAAGTAGTACCCAAAGAAATGAATTTGGAGCTGAAATTTGGAGGAAATGGTCTTGTAGTAGACTTTGAGCTATTGTTCAAATGATTTCTTATAAATAGTTAATTATATGTTGTGTAGAAGTCTACAAAGTGAACCTCTTTCTATTTGCATTTTTGAAACATGTGAAAAATTATTTTGGTGGTTTTTTGGTGAATGACCATCTCTATAGAATTGCTACAAATCGCTAATTTTTATTTTATTTTATTTTTCTATCTTTCTATTTTTTTCTAATTAAAACATTGAAGTATCTATTTTCTTGAGATTTGACATTTTTCAAATTCTCCTACTTAGAGATTTTTCTTATGATTTTCCTTCTATGGTTACCTTCATCTTATAAGTATATACATAGGCCATATTTTAAATTTTTTGTTTCCTAATTTTAAAATATTCCAGGAAAAAAAGTATGAATGTTGTAAAACACAACAAATAGTACAGGTGTTTTATGCAATCACATATAAATGACTTTTATCAGTTATCAATAGTATTTTAGAATGTAAAATGTCAAGTTGAAATATAATTTTTTCACATTGAAATTTAGTATCATACATAGAAATGTGTGAGCCACCTCTAAACCACACTCGGTGCTAATATGTTGATTCCAACATTCCCAAGGATCCCTTTATGTCAATTATATTTTTAAACTATAATTATTTTAATATTAAATAGATTTATTTTTAGAAATAAATTCACTTTTTTGGACATTTTGTTAAACTAATTGCTCATTGCTCGCGACTACTATTCCAGGGTCATTGGTCTCAAGCATTATATAGTCTATAACTAGTTGCGACCGCACTCAATTATAGGTAGATTTATATTTTTACTACGCAAGACCATTCCAAGAGGAAACACCATTTTGATATAAAGGCAATGAAAAAGTACAATGTTTAGGCCCTTTATGCTAAACTAGAGCAAACTCTATAAGAAACTTACATTTTAGGTGATGGATTTTAGGTGACATCTATTGTAACAACTTGTATTTTTATGTCAACAATAACATCAAACATAACATCAAGATGTTATGTAGGATGTTATTGTTGACATAAAAACGCGGATTGTTATATTGAATGTCACCTAAAAGTTGCCATCTAAACCATGAGTTTATTATAGTCAAGTCTAAATTTCCAAAATTGTAAAAATATATATATTCGAGTAATATCCCTTACATTAGAACTAATTTAACTAATATTTAATAATGACCTATAGGGATTTATGTATTGACAAATATAAGGTGCAATTGAACAATCATTTGGAGCCAAATAACCAAAGCCATGGAATTTTGAGGCTACACAACTAAAGCCACAACTATTTTGAGGACTTTTGCCTTTTTTCATCTTAAATACAATTCAATTTAGCACCACTATAGCCATAGCTATTTTGAGATTTTGTCAATCTTTTACAAATGCCATTTCATCTTCAATATGGTTCTACTCTTTTGTAGAGAATATGGAAGGCTTGTGGGTCAAAATGAGGTATTAGGAGCCAACTTGGACCGTAACCATTGCTTTGTTTGAACCATTATTGATTGTGTAGCTCAAAACTATTAGATCTCTCTAAAATAAATATGCTTCATGTTTCATAAGTGTTATAGTGTCATGTTACACTATTCTTTAGTCTATGATGTCATCATTTCATCTTAATTAAGTAAAAAAAACCTCATGTAACCAGTACTTTTTACTCCTTTGTTGAATTTTAAATTAGATGATTTAGAAACTTTTCCATTGAAATTGATGATATTTTGGATAGAAGTTGTCATTGTGGACAACTTTGAATAATTTTTAAAACTAATTTTGATGAAATTGATATAGTTTTTGAGTAAAAGATTTTCAAAGGAACTCCAAAAGGAACTCCAAAAGGAACCTCTTCCATGTCCTTGGTGGCTCCTAATACCTCACTTTGACCCTTGTAGTGCTTTGTTCTTTAGCTGTGGGTTTAGTCTTAAGAATGTTCTTTTTTACAATATACTCTAAGCAATAAATAAATTGGTGATTTTTATATGGCTACTTGCATATTATGCACTAATTTTCAAATTAGTTTCATCCAACTCCATCAACATTCATCTACTTTTATCAAACTTTGTCTAAATGAACAATTTTGACATCTATAAATGGCCAACTTTGACATTTGCTTCGTTGCCACGAATATTTCAAGGTAACTAAACACCAAGCTAAAGTCCACTATTTTCAAACTTAAATTTCTCTTCATCCTCTTTCTAATGTAATTTCTCTTGTGTGTCTCATTCACATTTATAGACCCTTGCTCTAGTAACAAGCTCAATGCTCCTTGCAATTGCATTCACATGTTGCTATCTCAATGAAAAGTTTTGTTAGTGAGCATAAACAATTTGTGGTACACGAAGGTAACTTTTCAGAGGGATGAGTGGTAAAAGATGGGTTGAATAGTGCCTGGGCATGAATAGTTTCTAGGACAAGAATAGTAACAACAATAAAGAGATAATATAAAGAGGGCGCATGAGCAAGGATAAGAGTAATTTTATTTGTTTTGATTATAGTTAAAAGCATTAGAAAGATCAATGCTTCACTCATAACATAGAAGTGACATTTCTATAATTTGGGTTAGCTACTTTCAGCCTTCTAGCTCTAATCTTCTATAGATGAGTATTCAAGTGATTCCTTTTAAAGATCAAATGCACATTATTTTTTTAGTCTAAACTCTAAGCTTTAATTTCAAGCCTTTAGGGTTTGTAAAGTACACACGTCATGCTTGGTGTATTTAGATACCATTGGGATTCTTTTATCTTTAGTTGGTGTATATCATGTTGTTATTGGTTTCATTTTTTCTTGAGAGTTAATTCTCTTAGCATAGAATACATTGGTAAAACCATCATATTATACAAGGGGTAGAATGAGTAAGCATAATTCTAGGTTTACATCACATTTACATTGTCTAAATGATGAGGGTGCACATATGAAACTACATGACATCAAAAGGTTTGCATAGTTTTCTAAAGCTAGCCTAGTGAGGCTTCATTTTGTGCTCCAATATTTGTGTAAGAAAAATATACCCAAAAGTCTTTGGAGATAGAAATAAAGCCCCAAACAAACATTCATTTGGGCGCCATTAGTAGCATAGTAAGCACTAAAGCCCTAATTATATAATGTAACTTAGAATAACAATTTATGGTGACTTTTCAATGAAAATTATAAAATATGATTCATATATCATATATACAATTGTATCTTACCACTACAATATATAATATTTATCCATAAAATATTAAATATTAAATTCCTTCTAAAAATGATTTTAAATTGAACATTTACAACTTTTACAAGATGTTAACTTCTAATTAGGTTGATTTTTAGAAATTTTACTTTACCCTTGAATTTAAGTAGATCCATGTAAACTTCAACTCGAGCTTCAACCTATTATTGGTCCTTTTCACATTGCCATTCTATTATTATAGTAAAGATACAAGCTCACGTAAGAATTACTAGGTAGCTTGAGGACAATATCAATAGTTATTGAAATGTATCTACATACACTGAGATCTCTCGATCTGAGTTGGAGGCAAGTTTACAACTTAGGATAAGACCGGTTGTAGTCTAACCTTTTGCTTCCATCATTATGAGAGTACTATAAGATCACGACAACTTTTTTAAAGGTCCCAATCTTCACAATCTATAAGATTCCTCAATCATAGTTGGAGATAGGTTCAAAGAAAATAAGATTGGTCATAGTCTAACCTTTCACCTCCATCACAATGAGAGCACTACAAGATCATTTTTTCAAAGGTCCCAATCTTCAAGTATTGTGAGATCTCTCAATCCTAGCTAGAGGCAAATTTGTAGAGGATGAGACCAGTTATAAGTCTAGTCTTTCACCTACATTAACAAGTACACTACAAGATCGCTTGACAATTTTTTCAAAAGTCACAATCTCTAGATTTTGGAGATTTTAATCAACTGAAAGTAGTTTTAGGTATAGAAGCAAGTTAAGGGCCAACAATCAAAATTGACCATGTGCACAACGTAGTACTAGTGTTGTAATGTCCCTCTCTTTGAAATATGCACTATGGAAAGTTGCCTAAAGAATAAGGTTGTTGGTTTGGTGACATTACTAATGTGAATTCAATCACTAATATCCATATTCAAGCATTTTATTTAGTATTTTGTAGTTCTTGTTAATGCCAAGTGAGCTCTTTGTTTGAGCTTATTATCTTACCCCTTGTACAACACATCTTCTACAATCCCTAATGACCCAAGTTGTTATTGATCAAACATAGGAGTGGTACTAAATGTTTGTTTTACAATTTTTTTGAGGTATTTATTAAAAAAAAGAGAAAATATTATAATTTTTTTTCAAATCTATTTCAAAAGAATATTACATTTTTTATTCAACTTGAGCTTTGAAATTCATGCTTTGTTTTGTTCAATCTTCCTCATTTGGTTACAACATAGATAATAAAAGGCTCAATACCTTAGTAGAATTTTGAAATTGAATATTCATTTAAATTTGTAAAGTTGAAAGTAATCTATTGGGGTATTTTTCACTTTGTTTTTGAAGCAACTTTCAAAGTCGGATGAACTTGTGATTAGCTTCAAACCTCTAAATTTTTCATTTTACACCTCCAATCATTGAATTGATTCAAAAATTGAGTTATAAGAGGTGCAAATAGTCTAGAATAGTATGATATATTCTATTGACTATTTATTAAACTTACTTATTGGCAATCAAAGGGAAAACACAAAGAAAATCTTTGAGTTGGACTTTAAGGATATCTCTATTATTTACCACTAGATGATTCATATTTGTAGTCAATGACTAAATTAATTAAAGAAGATTGAGAATGTCAAAATTAATTGATACCAAAATAAAAATTGAATTTCACATTTATCCACTAAAGTGAAAAATTTAGAATTGTACACCTTTGGTCTACAAAAGGTAAAAAGAATCAATCTATATGTTGTATCCATGGTAAGAACTTTGATTATCTTTATAATGGATAGAAATTTTGAATTCATATTTTGAATGGCAAACTCCCGATTAACTTCATACTGCAGCTTCATAAAATTCTTAAATAGGGAGCTTTAGAACCTTCTACAGTGTTACTATAGTAGGAATATTTTGTATTACAGTGGTCCATAAGCCATGGGAAAATTTGCATTCAAGATTTCTATCATAATAGAAGCCTTGATGTATAGGAAACAAAATATTTTCCCATTTAAGAATATTATAAAAGAGAAGTTAGGAAGCACAAACTACTAACCACCTACAAAATATGGGACATGTTTTCTTGGACATCCTCCGCTACAGGCTTGGTGGGGCTCCAAAGCTAAGACTATACGCTCATTTATCCAAATCATTTGCAAATTTCCGCAAATTGGTATGAGCAACATCTTGAGCCCTAAAAAGACTTGGGGCTTCCTTATACAACATCATTGTAATAAGAATAATTCTTGATACAATAGAGTTATTCGTAAAGTACCCTAAACTGGGGTTTAAACCCGTGAGTTTTGTGAAAAAGCCGGTTGAGTTAAAAAAGTTGGAATAAAAGTGGGTATGAAACTTATTTTTCCATCAAAACGGTGCCTAAAAAAGTTTGGTTCCCACTTTTGAGGTTGTGTGTCATAAGTATCTTGCAAAAAATTTTGACACTTCAACTATAGTTGCCTTCTCAATTTCAGAAAAAGTTCTGCCCAAACTAGGGAGGACTTTACGAATAACTCTAATGGCCCACAATTTATGAACAAGCTTGCATTCAAGATTTTCTACAATACAAAGAACCTCAATTTTGTGAAGTAAGTTAACCTCCTAAAGTCCCAAGGCCTTTTTTTTCATCAAAAGCCACTCAAATACTGCCATTTCTATTGCAAAGAGCAAAAAACTTAAAAAAAATAAATTGGCGTATCTAACCATTGGATCTTGTACTAGACTAGTGTAAAAATGTGCGGAAGAAATTTTAGAAACTTTAATTGTATAGATTGCAAGATACTTACATTTAAAGTGAAGAAAATAAAAAAATGTGCACCTTGCTTGACTAGAGTTAATGGCTTTGAATCTTCGTAACTTAAAGTTTTTGCACTAATAATTTTGAATTTCTAATTTTTTATGTTGAAGAATTGAGTTGAGAATCTAGGAAAAAAAGTTTAATAAAAAAATAATTATTTTTATTCATTAAAAATTTATTTAATAGAAGTAGGTTGAAGATTGAAGAGAAAACTAAACCATTAATAGCTCTAAAGTGGAATTGAAACACACAAATCTCAATGGTGAGATTGTTCTAGCAAAATATCTTAACCTTGTGAATTTTTTTTTGAAATTGTGAAAATTGAGTTAAAAAATTAATCCTACAAGTTCTTTTTTCAAGAAGGTGCTTTGATTGCCCCCAAAACAAGATTGCCTAGTCAAATTGTCTATAACTGTCACATAAAAAATCCAAATGGAATGAATCAAAGCTTCATGTGTAGATGAAGACATAATATATGAGAAATAAATGTGTTTTCTCTTAAATTTAAAAAGTTTTTGTGGCTCTTTTTTTTTGCCCGCCGAACTAAAATTTGGGCCTATCGTGTCATAACTTTTGTTCCCAGGCACTAATTGAATTGAAAATTATACTTCCATAAAGCTAATGTGTTTTTCTATCTTCACAAAAAGTTTCAAAAAATCTTGACAAATATTGAGACCATAGGAGCTTGCCAGAAATCCATTTTGTTCTCTAAGGAGACAATGGGACCTAAATGGTTAAAAGGACCTCCTACCTTGAAGTTCTAAAATGTTATATGGAAGAAGTTACAAAATACAAACTATTAAGGTGGATATCCCCCAAACCGCCACTTTTTGCTTCTATGCCTACTTACTATTATTAAACTCGTCAAATTTTCATATTTTCTTATTGGCACTTGAAAGGAGGTTCTACCACACCAAACAACGTGACATTTGGATACGATATGCAAAAGTTATGAAGGAACAAAAGTTTGGTTCTAAAATAGTTTCTTCCACATGGATACATAAGGTAACTACTCCTAAAATCGACCGTTTAAGCAATTCAGGTGATTTTAGCATGGTTCTCATTATTATATTAGAAAACTTTTTGTGGGGTCTTATTGGTAGTCCAAAGGGGATTCTAGATTCTCTGAGAATGCATTTTTTGGACAATGTATGAATAAACTATGAATATTCAAAGAGCTGAAAATAGGTGTTTCTCAAATCGACCCTAGACTCTCATGAATAGTGGGGGAACATTTTAGACAAGAATCTGTAGGGGTCAATTTTAGAAAGGGGTGGAAAATCGACCCTAGACTCTCATGAATAGTGGGGGAACATTTTAGGCAAGAATCTGTAGGGGTCAATTTTAGAAAGGGGTGGAAATTGGGTGTAGTAACCTTGATTGATTTCAAAGATGTACACAAAGTGAAGATGGCAGTTTAGGGTCAGTGGTGCATTTGGGGGTGCCCACCATAACCATATACAGTACAAAATAGGGGCAGGTTTTTACTTGGAAACTCTGACGGCAGGCCAAGTGTATGGCCAAACCATTCACAAACTGTTAAGCTCATGAGAGCCCTCCAAAAACTTGAAGGTGGTTCCAACTTCAAAGGTTACACATTTTCACAAATAGGAATCCATGCACTCAGGCAACACCACACTATTTTAGTGTTAATGTTAAATCCCAGATGCCTTAAAACTGAAATAACTTAGAATACAAGATGCCTGTAGCCCAAGCAAGTAAAAACAAGAAAGCTGGCAGTTCAGCATTGGCAAGTTCCCTGAGAAGGAATTCTCACCATCAGATGGATTCTGATGGTCCTCCTCCAACGAATTGATTACAAAGTGGTCCAGGGCATTCCCAACAAAATGGTACAGACGGCACTCCAAACAAGCGCCACATCTTGCAGTCCGTGCGAAGGAAATTCCAACATACGCCGAAATGATATTTTTTTAAACCTAAACAGATCTTTACACGCACGCCAGTTCGCCGCTGACAAAAGCAAGGACTGAGGACCAGAGAGGCGTGCATGGACGGTCCCCAGAGCTCCTCGTCTGGGCTCCGCTCATTTGCATGAAGCTCCCAACCATCCATCAGAAACACAATACTGTAACAAAAAATAATTAAAAAATTATGGAATTTTCTCAGTGCCCATAACGGCATAACATAACAACTCGGCCGCCTCAAGCTCTTCATATTCCACCTTCTGGAACTGCAACCGCTTGGGTCTCTCAGTCACTTCAAATCGCTACGTTGATACTCTAGCGATCAGTCTCTTTCAAACGCGACGTTGATACTCTTAGTCTCTCCGACCTGCAACCTTGATACTCTCAGTCTCTTCAAAACGCGACGTTGATACTCTCAGTCGATTTCTTCAAAATGCGAGCTTCCTCACTACGCTGCAACAACTGATACTCATTCAAGTCGACCAGGGGTTGGATCCCTTTCTTACCTATGAACCTGGAATCACCGACGTTTTGAAGAAAAAAACTTCTTGGGGGTGGCGGTGGGGTGGGGGGAAGAGGCTCGTTCAAACTTTGTGACTGTCTGGAGCTTGCCCTTTAAGCATGGCTTCCATTGCAGTGCCCCATGGTGTAGTTGAAGACTCTGCACCTGAGTCGCAGGCTCTCGTGGACGACAGAGATCTTGAGGTACGTATTGTCATTATTTTTTAATTATTTCCGAATGAGTTCTACACATTGTTTTGAATTGATTCCTTTTGTTTGTGACTTTTGTCGGTGAGTTTAGATCGATTGCAGTGTAGTCCAGTTAGCAGGGGCGGTTTGATGGCCTTGAATCAAGACTATTAAGTTTGGATCTTTCAATCATGTGTTCTTCTAGCGAATTTGAATTGATTGGTAACTGATGATCAGTTCTAGCCGAAGTTGGATAGAGACTCTGGTTCCCCCTCTGGTTGGAACAGGGCATGATTTCCTGTAATGAATGCAGTTTTGTTGCAAAATTTGCTTTAACTACCTGGCAAGATCATTATGGCTAGGACTGTTTTAGGCCAAATTCGAAGTACTGCGGTTGGGATTTTCCACATTCGGAGATTTAAGAGCGGTGGTTTTTAACGTCTGAATTGGGTGGTTTTGATACAGAGAGGAGAGTACGGCACATTTGAGAAAACGGAAGCAAAGGTGGTCTTGGACTCATGGAAAGACTCCAAGGATGAGAAAGATGTGGCCTTTTGTCGGTGGAGCCATACTACTGCTCGCTTGGCGGAATCTGCAACACTGCCTTTTTTGTTTTTGCAAATGCCTCAAATTGTTCTCAACACCAAAAACCTCATCGCTGGAGATTATGACGCGCTCTTCGCAGTTCCATGGTTGGTATGTATGCATTTTCATTATACCACTTGCACACTCATAGCTTTCATTATTGACATTTGTGTCATTTAAGGGCATGCATTTTGAACACCTCTGTTGTTAAAACTCAAAATTAATGTACTTATTATAACCATCTCTAAATGACGTTCAAGCAGTTGGATTAAAGTGGTGAAGTGTGGATGACTTATTTGAGTTGTGTTTTTTTGGTTTGCAGGGGCAACTCACACAGCTTCTGGGGAACCTATCTCTCCTGTCATATTTTGCAAAGAAGAGGGAGAGGGGTGCTATGGTTGTTCAAGGTGTGGGTGCGGCAACGACGCTCATTGTCTTGATGCAATTAGCCATTGCAGGGGCGATGCCTCTCCCTGCTTTTGCGGCCACAGCCATGGCAGTGGTTCTAGGTTTCATCCTCAACCTGCTCAACTACCAGGGACTTCTGAGGCCATCGATATGGCTTGTGTGGGAAGAAGCTGTTACCATTGGTGGCGTGACGGTACTTCCTCAGGTACGCTTTTGTAAATTTGGGTAAATTTCCATTAGCATTTATAAATTAGGATACCAGAAGATTATTGAGCCTTCTTTGCAACTGCAGTAGAACTTCTAATAAGCAACACTCTCTAAAGTAATGTTGGTTGCCTGTCCCAGCTCGGTTTGCATACAAACGTCATGGTTGCAAATGACTCTCCTTAGTGTAATAAACCTCTCTAATGTAATATGTCAAATTAGTCTCAACTTGGCTTTTCATAGAAGTTCTACTACATATATTTTCACACTAAAAGGTCAGCAAGTTTTTGTTAATAGTAGTATGTCCTGGTGGTTGCAGGTTATGTGGTCAACATTTGAGCCCCCCTTGCCTCATTCAATGTTGCCTTCCATATTATTTGGAACTGCAATTGTGTCAATTGTTACTCTGGTATGTTCTGTTCCCAATTTGGTTTCACATAAGGTGAGCATACCCATTAGGGACCTTGAACCCAATGCAGTCCCTGTCTACACTTGTCCAGCATTCAGTTCCTGAAATGTAGGACTCCTGTAGGTAGGGACAGCATTGGGTTCAAGGTTCATAATGGGTATACTCATCTTAGTTTGTGACAATTTATTTCCATGCTACAGATATTTGATAAGTAGGTTTTGCTTTAGTTTTGGTTTAGTGAAACATTTGCTTAGGAGACAGACAGTTAGCTGCATTCAGCAGAGTTTCTCAATTCGTGTGAAGTTTTGCAATAAGCTGTAAGAAGGCTGATGATATTTTATCAACTCCTGGCAATTGAGCAGGCTCGAATAGGGAAGCTCCCGGAGAAAGTACTATTGAGTATGGGTTCTATTTCAGCGTGGACGGCCACCCTCCTCTTCATGTGGGGACCAGTTGCACAAATGGTAATAAATTTTTGTGTATAACTTATTCGCCTTATTTTCTTGATGATTGGTGTGTGATGTAAAGATATGGGAGGTTGGATTGGAAAGATCGCTTGTACTTTGGACTGACAATTTTGTTTCTTTTGAACCAGTGGACAAACTTTCTGAGACCTGACAACATCAAGGGACTCTCTTCACAAACTGTGCTGCTGGCAATGGCTGGCAACGGTTTGTTGCTGCCTCGAGCTCTTTTCATCCGGGACTTTATGTGGTAAGATTTAAGTCTCATTGCTCTCTTCATTTGTGTGTACTTGTGGAAATCATGTCTTGTTCGTTCCACCCTACTTTGTGCAGAATTAGGTCAGTGAGTTCCATGGCTATCATGAGACATATGACTTCTACTACAACACATTTGTGTGCAATTCTTATGAACCAAAAAGTATGAAACAACTTGGGTTAGATGCCAAGTCCATTTGTCTTTCAAGGAAATTTTACTGAAAAATTAATTTCAAGAAGTTTCACCTCCCCAAAATCCAGTTCCAGCTCTTAAATGGGTGCTTTATGGAAGCACATGACATTGTTTCATAAATGTGTCAATCAAGTGCACTGCCTGATGAACTGCCAAGTGCCAACAATTGCAGGTTTACTGGCTCATTTTGGGGATGCTCATTAGCTGGTGAGGGCATTCTGATCAGCATGTACATGTAAGTTCCTCCGTCTCCTTCATCTGTGTAACGTTTGATCACGTTTTTTGTAAGGCAGTTTGAATCTTTAATGCCTATTTTATGTCTATGACTCTGACTAGTGTTTCAATATGTGCAAAATTTTGCAGAAATAATTGTGTCAGATCTCTGCTGTTCTGGCCTGTTTCAGCAGGCTATGTCTCCTTCCTAGGTAATTTCTATTCTTTGCCATAAGTTAAGTATGGACGTTATCAACTGCTTCTTGTTCATTCTAAAACATCCCAGAGTGGTTTGAGTGTTCCTGAATTTCCAAATTTCTCAATTATGGTTTTCTCTACATTGCCAAACGTTTGATCTTGTCTGTAAAGGCTTGTTACTTTTTGCTGAAGTATCTGTGTGCTTTTTTAAATTTGCAGGGATTATGTTGTATAAAGATTCAAAAGCTTACCAACTTTCTTCAGTTTTAGCACCAGTCAGAGAGCTTCTGTCTGGGTCAAGGCAATACCATGGCTGAAGTATCCAGCAACCTTTTTAATTATTTTGTCTCGGGAACAACAAGTCATGTGCAAACTTATTTGCTATTGGAGTTCTTTCTTTTAAAAGAGTTGAAGATTTCCAAATAGAAGGATATGTACACCTTCTTTAGTTGAGTGAAAATCACAGCAACTGTAAACCTGTGACTTGCATGCACACAATTTTGTTACTTGTAAATGGTAGACAACAGTCGAGTGATGGTGAATTGGTGACGATAACATCAGCAGAATGTTATGAAGGTTAACAAAATCTTACAACTGTTGGAGCTTTTGCTAAGATGTGGGATTAGCCGACATTGGGCTGTTAATGATAGCTTCTTCTTAGAAAAATTTTAGTTAGGGATGAGTGCAGCCTGCTTACTGGCTTGGCTAGGAGAGTATTTATATCCAAAGTGAATATTATGATTTTCAATTTCTTCTTCTTGAGTGTGGAGGTGTAATATATATGTGGAGTTCAGCAATTGTAGTCTATTTCTCTTCAATTTATTTCTTCATTTCCAAGTCGCTTTTCACTTTTCTCAGCGTTTTTTGTAACAACCACTATTACTGTTAACCTTTAAAAGACAGTTTTTGAAAATCAACTTGAGGACTTTCAGATGTCAACGAAAATTGTAATTTTTTGAGAATTCAGAATAAATTGCAAGATATATTAATAATTCAATTGCCCATTAAGAAATGATGTAGGCTGTAGCTGACTGTCACGTTCTGTTTCGACATGATGAATAAGTTAGTACATTGATAGCTTGCAATATAACTCTGTATCTAATAATGTGGTTTTGAACAATTATAAAAAGTTTTTACATACTAATCTTTAGTACAGTAGAATCTCCCTAAGTCGATCCTCCATAGTCAATAAACCTTTGTAAACCAATCTTGTGAGACCAATCTCGGCTTGGGCCACATAACAAAGGTTGTGACTAAAAATGACCCTCCAGAAGCCAATAAACCTCCCTTCCGTAGTCTTGTGAGACCAGTCCAGGACCGATTGACTTAGGGAGGTTCTATTGTAAAACTTAGTCACCAGCATTTGAAGGTTTTGAGAGTAAGATACTCCAAATCACATCTCAACTATTCTACATCTCCTTCTGCCAAACTTCATAAGTTACTCCATATTAAGTTATCAGCACCCATGTCAAAATCACCAAACCTACCTACAATATAACTTACACTCGCTAACACTCTCCCACGACCTCCTACACTAACAAATGATGTAGTACCATCCACTCTAAACCTCCCTAACCAAGTGCCAAATTGCAATTTATCAACACCACTAGCAATTTGTATCACCTTGCACAAAAATTCCATACATGAAATTATCACACTCTAACATGTCAACCAATATACCACAAATCTTATGAACAAAATTACTATTCAATTCCAATGTCATTGAAATGTCAATTTTGGAAAACAAATGCAATATCTTGTGTCTGGAATATTAATAAAGTAACTTTGGTCTCTCCATCAAGGATGTGGTTAGCATGGTTATTTGGTGCTTCATGATTTTGTGCAAGATTCAAAATGGAAAAAAATGAAAATCTTGCCCAAATAGTAAAAAATGAAATCTTGCAAACATGAAGATTTTATATCTAGATTTTTCTTAGGCGATAGTTATTTTGTTTGTAAAGCTCCAAATCTACATTCAACTTAGTCTCTAAAGGAAATTATAGGGATCAAAAGATGAGAAAGATTTATAATATCAATTCAAAATAAAATTGTTTGAAGCAAACTTAGATAATTAAGTTGTTGACAAGATGGCAATACATTATAATAAAAATCAAGATCAATAAACATTTCTATGAAGAAATTCTAGGATTTTCAAGAAGAATTGATAGTATAAAGCTACTTTGCAATAAATAGTATGGAGTACTATATAAGCTGGGCTTTTATTTTGGACTAGTCTCCCCTCTGTTGGCCTCACAATAGAGGGACAAAGCCAGAGTGGTGATAGCTTTGACAGATTTGGCAAACTTTAGCCAAAAATAAAAGCCTTGCATATAAATATTGAAATATCTTGTATTGTAGTAAGCATGGTAAACATGCTAAACATAACTCACAAACCTTTTTAAGACAACTTTCAATTATCAATCAACACATTCCTACATTTCTTGCAATCTTGACTAAGATTAATAAGCCTTTAAAATAAATTGCAAATTGATCTTTAAAAGATATTTTAGTAGATACATAAACAATTATTTGAAAGATCTCTTATTTTTCACTATTAAAGTAAGCAATTAACAAATCTTCTATTATAAGAAACTTGAGAGTGGTCTCTTCTGTCTATGTGGCACCCTGTAAAAGGTCCATGTTTGTGAGCAAATTTCCATGTTAGAGCTTATCCTTTAAACATGCATTTCAACTTTTGGGAAGGATAAGAAATATAAGTTAAAGTATGGCTCTCATGTTAAACATATTTTCAAAAAATGTAATGGTTTCACGTGTTTGGACACTTTTATTGATTACAACAATAGGTACAACAAATATACCTAAAAATGTACCTTTTGTAAGTGGGCCTCATATCTATACTCGTTCTAAGAATTTTAAGTTTTTTAGATTGACGTATTATTCATGTACAATTATGATATCCAATTAGGAGAGGTGCAATTTTAAATAAGTATTGCATAAATAGATCACTTACATAATTAGACTCAAATTTAAGATTCACACTTGGTCTAGCTTGTCATATCATACGGCAAATTAGAGTAGATGTGAGTCTAAAAGCTTTGTCAAATCAAGTAGACATGTTTTGAAGATTGACCTCTTAAGATTTTTATTTAAAATGTACAACTTCTAGTCATAAGAGTTTAAGATCAAATTTGGATGTAGTTGTTTTAGCAATTTGAGAATACATCATCTCAAACTTAAGGAAGGACGATTTTTTAACAGATATCGAACTGATTCAGTGGCTTCATACCTACGTACCATAATCGTACATATTACGTGTATTTAGACGCACTAAATTAGTGTTGTTAAATTTTTTTTAAAAGCATACGATTTATGTACTTTGATTATACAAATGTGGTACCAAAAATGCACCTAAATTGTACTAATAATTAAACAAGAATCATACGTTATTGATATTCATTGTTTTTGCACTGATTCAGTGCGTCCAAATACACGTAATATATATGATTATGGTACGCAGGTATAAAGCCACTGAATTAGTACGATTATGGTACGCATGTATGAAGCCACTAAGTTTGAGATGATAGTTGATTTATAATAAGAGGATCTTAAGTCCCCTTAAGAGGTTCATTCCCAACAAATCCCAAAACAAACTTAGAAGCTTAGTCACAAGAAAAATGCTCAAACATTTAATTTATTCAAACAATGTAAAGTACAATTATCTTAACCCCTAAAGGCCCAAGGCACATTCTGGGCAAAAATTGCCAAAAATTGTTGTTTTTTAGGATAGTGAAGAAACAGTGATTGTTTATTCTTGAAATTCAATTGTACAATTTTATACTAAACTACTATAGGAATGTACAAAAAAATTTATAAAAAAGTTGACTACAAAGATTGAATAATTATTGCCTTTGAAATTAAAAGAAAACGTTTTTATAAACCCTGCCTCATAAGTCATTTGACTTTAATTCCTAGAGTGAAATTTTTGTTCTATGCATGGGTGTGTTTTTTGGCATTTGCATCCTATAATATGTTAGTTACATACCTGCCAAATTTTAAAAGTAATAGAGGAGTTTTGCACATGCTAAGGTAGAGGCACCCGAAAGCGTCTCTGTACCCAATGGCGTCCCTTTCTAGGAAGGGGAGTCATTTCAAAACCTAAATGTAGACATACCAAACATAGCTCATTATTTGTTGACCAAGATGATAAGCCATCTATGGTGCACCTAAATTTGTGTTTCAGAATTACTCTCCTTCCTAGAAAGGAACGCCATTGGGTACAAGGGATGCTTTCGGGTGCTTCTACCTTACCTCAAGTTGTCCACCTTGTTTCAAAAACCTTTGACCAAACATAACTTTTGATCCAAATACCTTATATTAAAAAATAAAAAAATAAAAAAATAGTATTTTCATCAAGGTCGGAGATGCACACCGTGTGTCAAACTTTCTAAAAAGTCCATTCAAAATTGACTTTTCAGGAACCCACCCAAATTTCCCTTCCGCCAGCCATTCAAAGCCCACTTGACCACTTGCTCCCTTACAGGTTAATAAGACTTCCACAGGTAACGTGTAACAAACTCATTAGCGCCAGTAATAACAGAACGAAAAGGCCGTGTAGGTCAAAATTCTCTTCCCAATCTGTTCCTCAAAGACTGGGAGGGAACGCTGTTGGGAACGCCTTGAACATTTTCTGCTCATTTATGATAAATTTATAATATAGGATATTCCCCATAACCCTTTCTTTGTTACAGCCCTTTCAGTCCCAAGCCGGTGATTTCTACAGCCCAGGGTACTTCAGGCACTTACCAATGGGAACAAGCTCCAATACCCGCCATCCCATTTTTTTTATTTTTTACTTTTTAAACAAATGACGCAATACCCTCTTCAGTTTGCAAGGCATAGCCATAATGCATGGGGAAGGGCGGGGAAGGGCTTCCAAAAGTCGGTTCAGCCAGTTCCAAGGATCTTTGTGAGCCTCATGTGCGACGCCCCATTATTGGACAAAGCGCACAGAACTTAGATCCATGGAAGGACGTGCAGCCAGCATTTGTCCAACTGACTGTAGCGGTCTTCAGTTGGGCGGGCTCTCCTTCACTGAGTTCTCGATTGACTTTTCTGTTATTTCTAGCTCAGCCAAAGGGATATGCTGGACAGCACGGCAGCAGGGGTGGGGGGACACGTCGACCTGCTTGAATATTCGGCCACTATTTGGGGGAGGGGCCGACCTCTCAGGCTCTCCGTCACGTTCTCAGATTTCATAAAGATGGAAGTGGAACACAGGTGCTCGTCACTATTGTCCAAGGTTTTTTAAAGATGGGCCCTGCAGGCCTGCACTCCAGACTAAATAGTAGAAAACTGTTTTCACTTTCATGAATGTCAAGCACGATTGATTTAGTAGTGCACCTGAGAAAGTGAGAATCATGATCTAAGTCTTTTCACAAAATCACATATTTTTATACACAATCACACTAGTGCTGGCTGGTGGTGTTTCATCTGTACGATTATATTCCAAATTGAAGGCTGCATATTGACCAGAGTCCACAAGGCCGACCTCTCAGGCTCTCCCGTTCTGAGATTTAAAGATGGAAGTGGAATACAGTTCCTCACTATTGTCCAAGTTTTTTTAAAGATGGGTCCTGCACTCCTGTAGAATGGCACCGGATTCCTCATCGTCAAAAACTCACTTCAACAATGAAGCCAGACTACATAAGCTTAGCAGAAAACTGCTTTTACTTTCATGAAGGTCAAACACGATTGATTTAGTTGTGCACTGAGAATCATGATCTGAGTTTTTTCACGAAATCACATTTTTCCATCCTCAATTCACACCAGTGCTGGACTGCTGGCTGGTGGTGTTTCATCTGTACGATTACATTCCAGATTGAAGGCTGTATATTGACCAGAGTCCACAAGGCAGGATTCCTTCCTCGTGCTCCATCTTCCATTGTCTGAGATGGCTTGGCTTGGATAACCTTTGAGAGCTAGAATGGTCAATATGATAAGTCATTTTGTTGCATCTTGGATGTCCAGATCTGTACTTTCCGGCTGATCAAAGGGATCCCATTTGAGCAAAAGGGTTTGTACTTTTCGATACATCGAAAGGGCTCACTTTGAGCAAAAGGGTTGAAAGTTACAACCTTCCTATGGCCAGCCAGTAGGAAAAAGACACAATTGAAAATTCATAATTGGCATGATGATTCCCGTAATTTGTAATTTGTATGCTGCAAATGTCATCTTAAGAACCTAAACCTCTGGGAGAATTCTTGATAACTTAAATGAGTCACTTCTATTGACAGTACCCCTGGATCTATTGATATGGGAGCCTCTCCTACGGATAACATGGTATTCAACGTCGATTGTTTCCCAGGGATCCAAACTCTGACCTCCAAAAGAAACCTATCTTCAGAGAAATCCATGGCACACTCTGAAATTGAAGGGTGGGATAGTGGTACCTTGCATTAAACCTTCGATTCTTTGCATAAGCAAATATCTGCAGACAAATTTCACAATTTGAGAGCAACAAAAACTCCCATCACAATACAGACTCCCTAGCACCACATACCAGTACAAAACCTGCAAAAGGAGCACTGAAAACTCAAAGAACTTGTATGGAAAATTGCTTAGACCACCCAGAGCAGCGTTCTTTAATCTCTGCATTGGTTCTAAGCTTATCCTTCAGCAGGAAAACTTATGGTCGACCAGGTTGAGAAATGCTAGAGTAAATTACAGGATACGAAACCTTCAGGAACTGGATCCAGTTTCGAATTGGTTGAGCCGTTACCGACAACAACTCATCTATTCATCCACTTGGTTGGAATCATTAGCAAGTGGAGTAAACTTGACCAAACGTTTGTCGCTACTAATCTTTGGATGGAAATGGGATTCTCAAATGTCATTTACAGTAGTCTACAATCGTTCGCTTTGAAATTGCATAAGAAATTCAGACACAGTGATAAAAATTTGATTTCAACAAATTTTGCTATCGTGCCCAAGAACCTCTCCACAAATCCCTACATCTCCCAGAAAAAAAATCCTATATAATCAAATACATAACTGAAATGCTTCAAATTACCAAATAGAATCCCCCAATTTCCAGTAAATCAGTACCTTCCAAGTCAGACACACTTAACAGCCCTCTGAAATTAAAGAAATTTGCATTTATTTCCGTCTGCCTAGACTTAGAGACGACTTGCTGAGACCTTCGAAAGAAAGAAAATGTCGCCGGAGCATTATAAACCAGTAACCCTAGACGAACGCTACGCGAGGCCACGGCTATGATTGACTAACCTTGGCATCGTGGAGTCCATGACGACAACTCCCCTAGTCCAGGTGAACAAGCAACAGACAAGAAGTGAAAGTTGAGGAGCAGAAAGGACAAGAACTAACCGTCGTTGCCATACTGTCAAGTGCAAAAGAGAGAGGATTCCGCTTTTGATAAGGATCAACATGAATTAAGAATCCATTTCTTCAAAAACTCCACACCAAAAGGTGCAGCAAAAAGTACAAGAACTAACCATCTATTCTAGAGGTGCCGTGTATTCTCACACACTACAATTGCCATATTCAAAAGAGAACACTTAGGTCCTTCTTAGAACCAGCCTGAATTAAGACTCCACACCAAAATCCAAATCACAGAGACAGAACAACAAGAACTAACCACCATTGCTACAGACTCTTGACTATTACCAGCCTACACAAGAGAAGATTCCGATCCTGTTAAAGACAAGCGAGACTTAAGAATCCATTCCTCCAAGACTCCGCACCAAAACGGACATCGTAGTAGTGATAGAGAGAACAACAACAACAAAACTCGCCACCATTTCTACAGAGACTGACTAAGTTATTCCCGCACTGAACCATTTCCAACGTCCCAAGAACAGGAGAGAAAGATTCCAATCCTCTTAAAGACCAGCGAGACTTACGAATCCATTCCTCCAAGACTCCGCCGCACCCAAATGCACAACATCATTACCAGAAGACCGTCTCCTCACAGCAGACTCTACGAAGTACCCGAAACCCTAAGCGCACAAGCCTTGTGCGCACATGGGTGACTCTCACAAGGGACAAACTTACTAGTAACTTAACTCACTGCATGTACTTGTCCACCAGCCTCGCCAGGTCAGATCACTGGGCCCGACTGGACGGAGCCTGACGATGGTCCTGGCGAGTGACGTGTGGATAGCGAGATCAAATATAGCAATCACATGCTTGTCGGATAGGGTCGAATGTTGCAGCTCTCTTTTTCCGGTGGGCTCATCTGCGTCGTTCATTCTACCCGCCTGGCATCAGTGGGTCCATCCAGGTCGTTCGTTTTACACCTCTCTGGGGTCAGACCGTGGTACCGCCTGGGTGTGAGGGGGGGCTGTTCCGTAGACTGGTCGGTCCCTGTAAGTTATTAAGTAGGTCTCAGCTCCCTTTTTGGACGGGTGGTTTTTTTGGCTTTCCTTGCGCCTTTACTATTTCTGATTGTGAGTTTGGGTTTGGGGGTGCCTGTGATCCGGTTGGGAACTTCATTTGGATCATGGGGCCCGAGTTCTCACGATTGGGCATTATTATAAGGGGTTTGGGGAGGTGGAGCGAGACTCATGCTGGGGCCACACAGGCAGGGAGAGAAAAAAACGTTGGGTATGAGCAGCAGGGTGCAGACCAGGTTGTTGTTTTTTTTGGTTTAGGACAAATGGTTATGTGGCTCCAAAGAAAGAAGGTTCTGAGTTTTGTGGCTCCTTCATTCTGGGGGTTTGAATTGAAGGAGGCTAATTTAGAGTATGTTATTTTGAATATATCATTTTTGTGTGCAATTTTTGTATTTGTTGGCTCTACACAATGGATGAAATGAGGTTTTGGAAGCATTGTGGCAATAGTGTGCACGGCCATCATTTCAGTCTAGCATTTTTTAACACATTTGCCCCCTTTTTTCTATAGGTTTGAAGCTGCACATTTTTTTTGAGGAAATTGGGCATTTAATTGCCTAAAAAAACCCCTTGGTGCAGACTCTATTTTTGCAAGAGAGCAAGAAAAGAATCTGAACACAAACTTCAATGGCAGGGCGTTAAAGTGGTCATAAGAGGTGGGCCTTGCCTTGAAGGGTGAATTCTGTGTTTTGCAGGGTACATGTAAAGAAATTGATCCCTATTTTAGGCTTAGTCTTATTTATTTATCTTTTGAACAAATGGACAAATCTTTGTTTTTCACCTCCATAACATTGTTAACCAGCTTGAAGCATTCCCCCTTTCATGCCTTCTTAGATGCTTAGGAAAGAGTTTAGTTATAATCTATAGAAAATAATTGGATGGCTTGGAATGTTGCAATGCTATTTTCATTGAATGAGTGGAAAGTTGCGAAAAAGCCATTGGCTAAGGTAGGAGGCTCAGAAATGGAGCATCTAAGGGCTGGTCCACCTTTTTCATGTATTTTATTGGATGCAAATATTTCTAGCTCATTTTTCAGACTTAGAGAAATTGATGAGGAATCTAACCCAAGTGGTTTCGTATTTTTCTGAGCATTTTTGAATTACTTATGGATTTTCAAACAAGTTGGGTCGTAGGTCCTTATTTGTGACCTTAGGTCTTTCATGAACGGTTCACTTGCAATTCTAAATAAAAAATGGGGAAGCAAAGAGAATGATTGGCTCTTGCAATTAATAAGTCTTCTTTCCTTGATTCATTCAATGACTATACTAGTCAATTTCAGAACCAACTCATTTCCATTTCACAGCCATTTATAGGGTCCATTCTTAATGTCTGCTCTGTTTTACAGCCTCCTACCTTAGTTGGAAAGGTGCTTATGATGGGTGGCTCCCACTTCCTACAGAAGGAAAAAGCTCCCATGTAGCATTGGTTAGCAATGTTATGCTCTAACTAATTAGGGAACCCTTGATTCTAATATGAATTCAATATTTCTAAATTTTACCTAGGGTGGCAAATAAGAAAATTCCAATGTTCACACCGGGGATAAATTCATCCTACACAGCCTACTTTATATAACCTCTTTTTAAAGTCCTACACTTCAATGTATTAACCTCGTAAGGATGTTAGAAGAGTCCAAAGGTCTAATCAATGGTTAATTGTAGAAACAAATAATGTACATATTGGTCTAATATTCAAAGTCTTTTGATGACTACCTTGGTCATGGGGGTTGTATCTTTTCAAGGTTAAGGTAGAACCACCCATTCCCATTCATTTAAGATGGTGTGTATAGATGGAGTCAAAATCACAATTAGGTGTTATTTTTTCCCCACATACGAATGGAAATCACTAATATTAAAAAATTAATGATAATAATAATAATTTGTAGATTTTTTGTATTTTCTACAATTTTCAAAGCCAAGACTAGAACAAACTTCAAAGTGTTCAACATACGCAGGTTTGGAGTGCCTTGAGAAAGACCCCAAACCATTTACTAAAAGCTTGTTACTTTACGATCGTGAAGCACCATTCAAAAGCAAATGGTTTGAGGGCATATTGGTGAACACTTCAATAGACACCTATTTGACAAGAAATGGAGGTGAATGGTATTAGCTAGTTTTACCTTAGGCTTGGTTTACACCCAAAATGAGGGGACTAGAAAGTCTCCTTCTCTAATAAGCCTCCTCAATTACCATTAAAAAGTCATGTTTTTGAAGTCAAGTACCTTTGCACTGGTGTAAACCACAAAAAAGGCATAAAATGCACCACCAAATTTTTTAATATATTTTTTAAGTAGGGCAAAAAGAATTAAAAAATTAAAGATATTTTGGCTTCCAATACTTATCACTAAGGACCTCCAAATTTATAGGTTGACTCATCTGAAGGACATGGATCTAACTATAATTCTAGGGGAGGTCAAATTTGAGGACTTTTGTAGCAACATAGGGAAAATTTGTGCTTCAAAACATAAGACCTTCTAGGAGACCCATAATCTCTCATTTTATGATGTAAAACCATTTTCAAGGGCTTCTCAATTACTACCAATCAAAAAACCATCAAACATTTGGTCCACCTCATTTCTCGATTGATTGTAACTCAAGCCTTAGTAGAGTTAATTGTATTGTCATGCCTCCCTTATTGATGTGGTGCCCCTAAGCCTTGAAAATCATTCTTGCCTACAATTTACTACTTCCATTTATGAAAGCCTAGAGATGCTTTTAGGCACACTTATTTTTTGCATTAAAAAATTCATAGTTTATTCATTGAATATCTAAAAATTGCATGACAAGAAAATCTCGAAGATTATTTTAACATCCAATAAGGTTCAATAAAAATGAGATAATCTAATAATGGAATTATTGTTCATTTGCTAATTTGCACTCAATTAGGTGCAATTCATTAAGATGAAAGTTGAATTGACACATTGCAACAAAATCATTATGATTTGTGGAAGAAACTAATGAAGTCACTTGAATCATTTATGAGATGACCATGTGGCACAATATTCTATAACTTGCAAATTAAAAGTCATATTATCTTTTTCAATATAATGGCCTCTAGTAAAAAAAATTGTTTTGAAAGGTTTACAAAAAAGAGTTTTTTTATTGGAATTGCAAGACAAAAAAATGAACTACAGTTTGAATATACTTTCCAACACAGAAAAAGACCACAATTAGAATGTCCTTTTCAAGGTAGAAAAAGGACTACAATTAGAATATCCTTTCCAGCTACCTAAGTCCCTTTCAAAACAGGTGGACGTAAGGACTACAATTAGAATATCCTTTTCGGCTAGGTCTCTTTTAAAGTAGGTGGACAAGAGGATTACAATTAGGGTATCCTTGCCAACTAGGTCGCTTTCAAAATAGGTCGGCATAAGGAGTACAATTAGGATATCCTTTCTAGCTAGGTGGCTTCCAAAACAGGTGGACAGGTGAACAATTAGAAAACATGTGGACCACTTTATTAAATGGCGTGGCCTTCAACCTTCAAAATAAAACAATAGATTAGATGTTTGAGTCCAAAAGTGGCTCATAATTGGTCATATAATTTATATTTGCACATTTATAGGGGTGAATTTCATCTAATCTTTGTTGTAACACTTTGTGTGTAGAATATTCATATCATTGAGTTAAATTTAAGTCATATCAATCATATTTAGTAGAATATTTTTGCTTTAGTTTGTGAAACAGGGGTTTGACTTTCAATTTTTTTTGGCATTGGGAAAGATTGATAATATGAAGTTTATTAATAAATCTAATTCCATTTGTTTCATTTGTAAATTGTAAAAAATGTTTGTTTAACTCCTAAAGAACAATTATTCATCAAAAGTACAATTGAAAAATTTATATTGGTTTCGATGCAATCAATTTTGAATGAATTTTTAAATTTTTTGACACAATATGAAGAAATGTTCATTCTTGGTATAAAAGTAACTATTTTTCAATCAAGTAAGTGAATCAAAGGTTAAGCATCCAATTTTTTTCTAGATAGTGTGGGCAACTTTAGAGAGAATGTACAAAAACATCTACTAGTTTCAAAACTTGGCAACACTATAACTTAGATGTTATATTGAGCAATAATAATAAAGTATATGCCATGCAAAAAACACACTATAAGAAGAGTTAAACTTTTGTGTCCTTGTTGATAGGATAAAAATGATTTGTGTACCTTCAAGGGCTATAATCTTGCAATCTATTCAATCAAAGAGTTCAAAAAGAATTCCACACTGTCCCATAGTTACATAATTGAAATACAACTTTTTTTATCATTTATTTTCAATGCATTAGAAAATGACAATTTTTGATAAATTCTTTGCAATATATGCTTTGCTCCTTTAGGGTGTCATCAAAAGATCTTATATATAAAAAACACAGTTTTTACATATTCTAAAATTAAAATTTAGAAAATTCCTATGGATTCAAAAATCATGATGTTCGATTTGGAAGTCAATTGCATCCCCCTTTACTTTTATCATCAAATTTACAGTATTTGCAACACATTGGAATACTTGAAGAATACTTTTTTTGAAAGTAGAACCAAAAAATTAGTTTCAAATCTTGTTCTATAGGTAGGCATATACCATCAACGTAAC
Source organism: Pseudisothecium myosuroides (assembly GCA_951799445.1). Lineage (NCBI taxonomy): Eukaryota > Viridiplantae > Streptophyta > Bryopsida > Hypnales > Lembophyllaceae > Pseudisothecium > Pseudisothecium myosuroides. The sequence goes on from OX637294.1 coordinate 24,283,585, forward strand.
TTTCATCTTGGACCTTGCTTTCCAAAACGTTTCTAATGAATCACAAATTTCTTTCAGTTCTTATAATTTTGATTTTTTGAATGCGTGCATTAATTATTCAAAACATAAAAATATATGTTCCATAGAAAAATTCTCAAAGATGTTTCTTTCTAGAATAAAATATATGACTTAAAGAATATAGAAAATAATTATGTCTTTGCAAATTGATATTATACTTTGTTTTGCCATGTTTTTTTGGTCTACGAGTATCCTTGTATTTCTATATAAAATTTCATTTTGCTCTTTAAGAGAAAAAATATACCATTGCTTTTATTTAAATTTTTTGATATGTGCATATTGTTTTGACACTTTAAAATCTTATAAACTATAAGGTTTATAAACAACAATCAATTGCTGTTGGAAATTCCTCTATACATGAGATGTACCAAATGAAAACTATTCTCTTCGTTCTGCTTGCAAGGAAAATGTCATTACAATCTCAATATCAATGGATTTGATCATATAAAAAATAGATCAACAAGATCTTATTTGATTGAATTTAATCAAATAGAACATAATAAGAATAGGTTGAAAAATTTGTAGTATTAAATTTTTTATTTTGAAGAAGTCAAAGTCTTTTGGGTTAGTGAAGTTATATTAAAGTTTTTTTTAAGCTCTCAAGAACTAATCCCCCATCTATTATTATTAATGATATTATTATTTACTATTGTACAATAGACTGTCTAAGAAATTGCAAAAGTCCCAAATGGGCTTTTCAGTCTTGCACGTGTTAGTACAAAATTAAGATTTTAATCCACTATAGACGTTGCAGACCCAAGTGGTCCTTTGGATGTTAAAAAAAGAGAATGCACCCATTGATCCAATAATCGGAGAATTTTGGTGACTACCTTGGTCATGGGTTTCCACATCCTAACAGGGTTAAGCTATTCCAACCAATATAATTTAAAATTGTGAATAACTTTCAAAAGTCAAATTCATAAACAATTTCGGCAAATATTTACCTAATTTTTTTTCCCATGAATATGTTTACAAATAATTTTTAATAATCTCATCCTACATCATGTAAAAAAAATCCCACTAAATTCAGGAGCTATGGCATCCCTAAACGATCCACATGGCACTAAATTTATTTCTGAAATTGGTGGTTGCAATTTATGCTCAAATTCTGGACCAAGGGAACACCATGCCCGCAATTGCACATGCCCCCCCCCCCCCCCCAACCATTTCCACCAATAGAGGAAGAAGATGGCACCATTAGCTCTGATCTACTGTTGCAAAACCACTAGAAAAATCAACAACCCCAAACCCACGAACTTCTTACGACAATCCAAAAATAATCCAAAAATTAGGGAAGGAATGAAAGTCAAGAATTCTTTTCTACTGAATCAGCTCCCCCCGGAGTAAACAGCCCGGCAATTCAGTTCAGTTCATCCAGGCGCCCTTTCACTCCATTTACCCCCACTTTTATTTTATTTTTATTTGAACAAATGGAATTTACCCCCACTTCACGCCAACTCAAACTTCGAATCGTACAGCACAACCACTCAGCAGCAGCAGCACGAACTACGTGGTCGAGTCCTTTTAAAAAAATATTAAAAAAATATTATTGATCGTTTATAAATAGACGAGAAATTACCTCTGACGGAACGGAACTGCCTGCTGCCTGCTCAGTAGTCCTGAGTCCTGCCCTGACGGACCCACTCAGAAATGGGCCACACATGCTGCAGACGGATGTCCCCAGTTCCCGAACCTAGAACCCGAGGGTTACCGGAGCTGAGGCTCGGAAGTCGAAGTAGGACCGTGATAGGACCAGGCCAGGATGACGCTGGCACACAATAAATAGAAATGCATTCATCGCCACGCATGGCCTTTTGCGCTCTGACGGACGGACGGACCCCGCGAGCTTCCTCCACCCAGGACTCAACAACCAGTGGGGCACATGCCAAGGGGAGGCGGGCAGCGGGCAGTAAAGACTTTGGTCACACCCATTTAGGGATGCTTTACACTTAGAGGTCAGGCCAATTTGTTGTGTAAGAGGTCCAAAATTCTTACTTCAGGTAGACAAGCCTATGACCACCTTCATTTGCAATCTGAATATCTTGGGGCCAATTCCAAGAGGGTCATATATTTTTCAGAGGTGTGCGCTTGTTTCACAAACCAAACCCAAGTGGAATTATAATTTTCCGATCAAAATGATCAAAACTATAATTTCTGTGAATTTTTGAAGTAATCAGCCTAAAATTACAGATCTGCCCATAGACTAGAGTCATAAACACCCTATCAACAACCCAAAACCGTCCTTCTATGTATCTATTAGCACTTAAGAATCCACCAATCAAGGATTGACACGTTACCCCATGTTGACATTAAAGCCATAATCTTGTCAGATTTTGTCAGAACTTTAAATGGTTTAGGATCTTTTCTGGACAGATTTGGATGGGCCAGCTCACGCAATTGGGGCCAAACAATAGGGCAAGAAATTGAGAGGCAAACAGTGAAGGGCTGATCTACCTTATAATTGGATGAAAGGCTGAAATCTTTACTTGTGATTAGACAAAAGGCTGAAATGAATGCAATTGACTTCAAGGGAAATGGCTTGGCTTCTACACAAAATAGTGAAATTAGGTTGCCCCATACTAATTTCTTGACATTTTACACTATACAAATATTTTTAGTTATTGTACAAGAATGCACTACTTTTGAATTAGGTATTGTTGTAATTGAGACTCATGAACCTCCATGTGTACAAATGAAAATATTTAAAAAATTATTTGTTTACTTTGATGGCTTGTAAAGTAACTTTCTTGATGTAAGACAACCCAATTGTTAAGGCAACCCAATTTCACTATTTTGTGTAGGTGTAAAGCATCCTTTATTGTTACACATTTTGTGGGGGAATTTTTGACATGTATATATTCCCATGGATGAAATTGGAGAATTGAAAATAGAATGTTGGAGAATATTCCTCCGTTTTGGATGAATGTATGTGCACTTGGAAAAAGGAACAAGCGATCATCCACATTTTGGAGTGTTTCGTGTTTGTCAATGGATGTAAAGAGCATTTTGCCTGCAGAGGAGATGATCCTGAAAAGAATGAATTCGAAGCTAGTAACGGGCAGCCCGTGTGAAGCACGGCATGGATGGGGTCATGGGTCATGAGAATGGTCACATGGCCATGGCTGGGGGGGTCCGTCAGGGTAAAAGTACGCACCTGGAGTTACTGACCCCGCAGGCGAGGATTGGTAGACCCGTCGAACCTAGCCACAGGGCGGGGGCAAATGCTGTGGCGCCACGCCCATTGGCGCTTGATAGGGATGGGGATCATGGTGGGTGCAGAGGTTCGGGATCCGAAGCAAATCAAGGGCTTGGCTGGGTGGAGGCAGGCCTTGGTGTTGGCGTTTGCGCGACGGCCCGGCCATTGTTGCAACAACAACGAGAGCTTCTCACTACTACTGCCGCGCACTCCCATCCCAAGGAGGGGTGGACGGCGTTGTTGTTGTGAATGCGCATTTTTTTTAGTTTGGGAGAGACGAGTGTGGTGAACATGCGGGCGAGTTTCGTTGTCTTTGTCGCCTCGCTTCTCTCGCGACTTGAAAACGGGGGTGGTTTGGTGGCCTGGAAGCAGGAGGGAGCCGTGATTGAGGGGATGCAAGTCGAGAGAAAGAGTGGCAGAGAGGTGGGGGAGGCGTGAGGGGAGGAGTGCGCAGATTGCAGGCAACGCGAGGGAAAGAGAGTTGACGAAGTGCGGCGAAGAGCAGCAGCAGCAGCTGCGATGGCGGTGTTGTTCGGGCGGCCTCGGCGTTGTGTCGGGATTGTTCTGTTGCGTTTCCGTGACCGGACCGCGGGATTGCGTGGGTAGCGTTCTTCGGGGGGATGCGATGGTGGCGCCGTGGCTATTACGGTCATCTGCATAATGTTTCGTAGGTTTCCTTGGCTTGGTCGGGAGGGGAGATTCCGGGGCGCGTGGAGGTGTCGGGCGATTTGGTGATTACGGTTGGTGCCATTTGATTGGGTGGACACCCTTCTTGCGCGGGTCCTTTCTCTCGACTCCGACTCTCTCAGTGCGTCAGCTCTGGGGTTTGAGCAAATTTTTTGTGCAGGCGACCTTCCCCCCGGCGACACTGGAAGTTGATGAATCCGACGGTCGGGCAGTTGCACTTGCGGTGTCGTTCAGCGCTTTACGTCTTGTTTCTCGCCATCTTTTTGCTCTGTTCCGGGTGGTACTTGGAGACTAGTCTCACGGACTGCGCAGATAGGCGGGCCATCCTTCCCGTTGAAAGTCTCTGGCACAGCGGGAGGTCATTCTGGCTCGCGCAGACAACAAAGTCCCAAGGGTAAGGACAAACAGGGAAGAGAGGAGGGGATTCGCTCCTCGGTAGCCCTCATGGAGCGCGGCCGCGAGGGTCGGCGTGGAGGTGGAGGGGGCGGCCTCGTTCATGCACCCCGGCGACCACGCACGGGCTTCAAAGACGCTGCAGGTGCGGTCCCTTGGTTCTTTGTTCCTCGATTGCCCTGGTTGCATTAGAAATCGTGATCTTGTTGCACGCACTCTGTTGCTGCTCGTCGCCTCTCCCTCTTCGCACATCTTGACTTCCGTACTCCTGTTCTTGCCATTCCTTGGGCGGAGTCTTGGTGTCGGCTGCTGCTCCTGGTTCCAGTCCTCCGGCGCGGCTGTCAGATCCCGAATGATCTCCTTGAGAAAGTGTGCAAGAGAGCAAGTCCTTCGTGGTAGTCTTAGGAGCTTCGACCTCTGTGATAGATTAATTTTGCCGGAGCCACCGCGGTGCCTGATAACCGAGCGAGGTTGCCGCGTAAGGCTCGGGGTCCCGGTCTGACGAGGGCGTGGTCGTGGTGAGAATTGGCGTGCCAGGTCGATGGCTGGCGTCGTGAGAGTGTAGTGCGTGTCCGTTTTCGCAGCGGTTGTTTGCGACGTTTGCCTGCGATGCAGCAATCACCTTCGTTGCGCTTTGCTGCGAGAGCCTGGATTCGAAAGTTGGCGGTGGATGGAGAGATAGGCAGTGTTTTGCAGAATTCGGTAGGGATCAGGTGATGATAGGTAGGTGCGCGGTACGCCACGAGTGCGTGAAGAGGAGTGCGAGAAGAGGAGAAGAGAGGAGTGAGAAATGTCGAGTGAGTCTGTTTCTTGAGAATTAGAGGACTCGACGGCAGGCCAAGGAACATTGGTCGTTCGTTGCTTTGTTGCAGTTTTCATTTGTGGAGCGACGAGAATGAGAGGGTGTTGGAGTTGACTCTTGACTTTTCCAATCCTGGCTAGGGCGTTTCCTCGCAGTTGCGGCTGACGTGAAATGCTCTGTTTTGCGTAAGCGCGAGCTGATACGTTTGAATCCCCCGGTTGCGGTTCGATTGTGGACGGAGGTGCAGTCACTTGTATTGGCCGACGCTGAGTGTTGTTCTCAGGTGCCCTTCCCATGAGCTCGAGCGAAAGTGATCGGTGCGTGGATTGCCGGCACTGGCTGATTTGGTCCGGTCTGGAATGGAAACAAGAGTCCCGTCGGTGGCTTGGTTGATTGAATATCAGCGTTGCTAGCGATCGCCGAGGTGGAAATTGTCGTTTTCGATTGCGCACTTTGTGGAGCGCTAGTGTTCGCGTTGCGCTGCATTGAATTTGTGGAGGATTACGAGAGTCTGGTTAGGTGCGGCATGGCGTTCTGCAGTGTCCGTTTCGGTAGTGGTCGTCGAGAAAGCAGTTGCGATGCCCACTTTGGGTCTCGAGGTGACAATGCAGCGGGCGAGTGAGTGCAGCCGCCAGTGTGGTGACAATGTGGCGGTTGTATTCCGTTTCTAGCGTTTTGGAATGGATTTTGCGGTGGAAGTGGTACAGCACTTGGGCAGAGTAGGGCAGGGCAGTCCAGCCGAGCAGCGAGGAGGGTTGTGAATTGGTGCGTGGCCCGAGTGCAGAGTCGAGACGATGGTTGAGCCTTTTCCGGAGGTGATTCTGACTGGAGGTTGGGGTTTGGCGCGTTTTGGATGTTGTGCAGTTGGCGATGACGCGGAGGACATGATGGACGATGTGCACAATTCTCGATTGCGGGAGAGAACGAAGAAAGATGGGAGTGGGGTGAGCGGGGGCCACGGTGTGGCGACGAGCATCGTGGGTCCGAGCTCTCGAAACAAGAGGAAGCGCCAGGGTTCGCAGGAGATCCAGGTGCACGCCCGGAACAGTCCGGCCGATGAGGTGGAGGAGACGACTGAAGACACGGAGATGGGCGTGTCGGAAGATGACGACGACCCTCCGCCTCCGATCATTCCCCGGCGTCCCGGCAAGCCGCGGCCTCAGTCCAAGGTGAGGGTGGTGGATGCGGCCTGGTTGAGGAGTGGAGGGCTTGAGGTGGTCGGAGATGTTGCGAGTGGTGTCTTTGGGCGACGGGTTCTGCAGGGAGCAGTGGTCTGACTTGATTGCTGTTGTGAGGTGTGTGGCAGTTTGCGGAAGATGGCATTGCGGTGGATCTCCCAGCGGTGCCTCGGAAAGCGCGCACAGGTTGGTGGAGGATTCCGCAATCTGCAGTGCGCCTTTGGCAGTGTGGGATTCGAGAGTGGTTTCGTAGTTGAGAGTGGAGCGCTCTTGCGTGTTGGATTGGGGAGAGTGGGATGAGGGTTTATTGGCGAAGCGTGGTGTCTGACTGGTGTCCTGTTGTCGTTGCAGCGATGGGGAAGCGTCCTCAGGAGGCAGCGTCGGCCTCGGTGGCCGAGTCTCCTGCTCACGGAGCGGGCGCAGTGGCAGCGTCGACGCCAGCTCCGTCGAGCACCCCTTCGTCCTCCTCGATCGCGTCGCTGAAACCCGGAAGACGGACGGTAAGAGGGCGGCAATTGGTCTGTGAGTTTGACTGCGTTTTTTCTGGCCTGTTTCTGTGTTGAATCTTGACGGGTGTGGTTGTTTGTTTTTGCAGAAGCCGAGCGGGTCGAAACCTCGGGGTCATAAGCTTGCGAAGGTACTGTGCAGTCGAGTGAGGGAGTGCATGGATGAGGACTGCTGATCGGGAATGAATGCCGTGTGGAGTGTGAGCGTGTGTGTGAATTATGGGCGAGAGTGCGTTTGAGTTTGAGTGTGCTGAGCGGTGCTGGGGGAGTGTTGGTTTGACGTGCGAGCTTGATTGTTCGAGCCCCGTTGTGATGTTCGAGGCGAGGGGTGAGGCGCTGGGAGTGGCCGAGTCGTGAGGGCCTGACATTGTGAGCTGAGAGTTTTGTTGTAGTGTTGCTTGGCGTAGCCGTGATGCGGAAGGTCTGAGTGTGGAACGTGGGTCCATTCCTGCTGCATTGTCGGGGGTGGTTTTGTTTCTGTTCAGCGGCGCTGCGGAATTTGTGGATTTAGAATGTGTGGAGGATTCTATGGCAGTTGAGTCGGGCTGCGTTGCATGGTTGGGAGGCGTGGAGGGTTGCCATGCGTCTGAAGCGTTGTTGCTATTTGGCGGTCTTGACAGGTTTCCACCCCGTCTCATGTGTCTGACCAAGAGGTGGAGGTCGCGGAGGCTCTGTTCGACCTGGCGAGAATGTTCACCCAGCCCCCTCCGTCGGTCTCCGCAGTGGATGCGAAGAAGGAGTCCCGAGCGTCTGTGAACGAGGTGAAATCCGAAGCGAAGCAGGAGCCGAAAGTGGGTGGCAGCAGCCTCCCCCCGCACGCCCCGAATGGACACTCCGCGGTTCCTTCCGTCCCGAGCGCGGGGGTTGCTTCCGTTGCGGGTGGGAGTGTTCGGAGCAACTCCTCTGGCGTCGCTTCGGCGGCTTCTCCCGCACCGTCTCCTCCAGCTGCAGCGGCGGGTTCAGTTGCAGACGGTATGGTTTCTTTTCGCACGGTTCGTGTGGTGCTGTTGTGTGGACGTTTTGGGCCTGCGAACTGGTCTTTGGTGTTGCGTTCGAAGACAAGCCGAGCGATGGGAGTCTGGAAGTTGGTTTCGAGTGTGGACTTTTTTGAGCTGGGTGCCGGCGCTGGAATGTGATGCGCACGATCCCTTGCAGATGGTGTCGTTTCGCGGAGTTGTGCGTGCCTCTGATTTTGCTTATGTGAGTGTTGTGTTTCTTGTGCAGGCTCGAAAAAGAAGCGACCTAATAAGGTGCGAACTCGTACCGAAGAAGGTGTCGTGGTCCAGTCGAGGCTGGCTCCCAGCCCCGTGAGCGCTGCTGGAAGTGTTGTAGCTCCAGTGAAAGATGCGGATTTGGTGGCAAGCCGTCCGTCGACTGCGGAGAGGAGTGGCGTGAAAGTGGAGGGCAGCGTTTCTGTGCCAGTTGGCGCGGTTGCGGTTGCGGTTGCGCCCCATGTGAGTGGCCTGGCGATCGTCGCGCCGGGCGCGGGTGTCGCGTCGAGTGGGATGGTCGGGTTGGCGTCTGCGGTCCCTGGCGTTTCCGTGGGTCGGGTGGAGAAGCTGGTGGTGGATAAGAAGGGCGCGCCATCGGAGAAGAAGATCGGGAGCGTCGGCGGTAAGGCGGAGTTGTCGATCTCCACTTCCGTGGAGAAGCGAGTTTCGGGTTCTCCGGTTCGGGAGAAGAAGTCTGTGAGTGGGGAAGCCGCAGTTGCGTCTGCGCCTGCCGACGTTCCTTCCGCGCCGAGCCCGAGCTTGGGTGTGGGCGCAGTGTCGACGAAGATGGAAGTGGACAAGAGGTGGTGGTCGATCTTGGATGTCGCTGCATTGTGTTGTTTGACTTGTTGGAGGATTGCTTGATGTGTGGATCTGGTTGCACTGCTGACTGGTTGTCCGTGTCTGTGCCAGGTCTCCCGAGGCGTCAGCAGGTCCGAGCGATGTGGATCACGTGCCGAAGCGGGACATCGACCTGATGGTAGGTTTCGGAGGAGTCCACCGAGCGTTTTGGGGTCGTCCAGTTGGTGTTGTGCGTTTTTTCGGCTGGTTTGAGATGTCGCTGGGGTTGGAGGAGTCTGTTCTGACTTGTTGTGTTTGTGCGTTGTTTTCAGGTGGCTCCAAGCAAAGCGGTTGGTTTGTCGAGTGTTGAGAAGGACGGTTACAGCGGGGAGGGGGATGTTGGAGCCGCGAGTGAGAAACGCCTGGTAAGTGGGAGTGTCGTGCAAGGCGTGGTCGCTGGCTGGGGTTGGAGCGGAGGGTCCATTTGTGTGTGTTTTGGATGTTGGTGTCGGGTGAAGGTTTCCTGGTGACGAGTGTTGGTGTTGGTTGTGTTTTCAGGTGGATGCTGCGTCCGTGTCGGTTTCCGAGGACCGGATTCGGGCTGAGAGGGATCGCGAGAGGGAGGAGAAGGAGCGTTCGGAGCTGGAGAGGGGTCGAGAGAAAGAGAGAGAACGGGAGCTGGAACGCGAGCGCGTGGAGCGAGATCGTCGTCGTGACGCGGAGAGTGCGCGCGAGTTGGCGAAGGAGGCTGTGAAAGAGCGTGAGAGGGAGAAGGAAAGGGAGCGTGCGGAATTGAGCAAGGCGGGTCTGGCCGTGCAGAGGTCGGGGAAGAGCGGGAAGGCGGAGAACGGGAGGGCTCCGAAGGCGTCCGATCGAGCAGGTATGCAGTGTGCGCGGTGTGTTCCGTTGTGTGTCGTTTTGTGTTGAGTGTTTTCCGTTTTTTTTTTTGTCGTTGTGATAGATTGGCGTTCCGTTTTGGGGTTGCTGGCATTGTGTGGTAGCGTTGGTGGGCAGTGTTGGTTTTCCCGGGTCCCTGAACTCGACGTTTTTGACCTTGTCTCCCATGTTGTGAGGCGTTTCTGAGAAAGCTCCATTAGCGGTTGTTTGTGTCTTGTCATTTTTCCGCTGCATGTTTTCTTTGCGTGTTTCGAATCTTTTTTGCCTTGTTGACGTGCGAAGGACCTCGGCTTTGTGTGGAATGAGCCGTGATGTTGGAGTGAGATCTGATGTTTTTGGGTCGATTGTCCAGGGTCGGGTCCGGCGAGTGTTGCATCGACAATGCCGGGTTCGGTCGCTCCGGGTGTTGGGAGTGTTGGCGCCGGCGTGGGCGGGAACGTTGCGGTTCTGCCGATGTCGGTGGGCATGCTGAGCTGGCCGGCAGGAATGGCGGGTGGCTTGGGGTGAGCCCCGAGTATTTGTGTGGTTTGGAGTTTTGCTTTTCGTTTGGGTTGATGGGAGTTGATGTGGTTTGGATTCGTTGTGTTGTGGATGTGTGCGTGGCACTGAAGGGTGTGTTTTGTGGTTGGCGCAGGTACTTTCCCGGCGCTGCTGCGGTCTCCTCTGCAGCAGTGGAAGACAGCTCTCCTGCTGCGCAGGTACTGTTGTGAGGAGAGGGCAAGGGCATGTGTTGTTTTCGTTTTGTTTGTCGTTCTGGGTTGTGGGTAGGGCGGAGCCGAGTCCATTTTGTATGTGTGTGTGTCGCTTGGTGTTTGAAGCGTTTGAATTGGTTTGCAGGTGTCCCCCTACATGATGGGAGGCCGTGCAACGTGGAAGCGTTGCGCGATGCACGTGTACATTGCGCGTTTCATCGACATGCAGCAGCAGGTGAACCGGCATCAGCGATCTTTCTTCGCGGGCGGTGGCCAGGCGTACCCGAAGTCTTACAATTTGAACGTGCCTCTGGCTCCTTCGGAGTCTTTGTTCGGAGGCGCGGGCGGTGGCGGGTCCGTGGGCATTGTGGGCGGAGCGGCGGCGAGCGGTTCGACGGGAGGGTCCGGTTCCGTGTCGGCGAATTTGGAGGCGACGGAGCGTGGTCTGAATGCGGCGGCGATGGCGGCCGCAGCAGCCGCGAGCATGCAGGGAGCGAAGGAGCGTGCGGCGTACAACATGGACATGGTGAGTCGGAAGTCTCCAGGTCAGCATCAGGGGAGCGGTCAAGGGGCTCCGTCTCTTTCGCTGCAGGTATGATTTGGGTGGGAAGTGCTTGGGAGTTGAGTGCAGCTGCGGACTGCATGGTTGGGCCGTCGTCCTGTTTCCGGTCGTGGTTGGATTATCTGTTCGGTGTGGGGTGTATTGGGCTCGTCTAGTTTGGGAGAGTGGACTCGAGTCTGTGAAGGAGGTTGTGTCGGCCTCGAGGATGCCTCGAGCTGCGAGTGTGGTGATGTGAATGTGTTTGATGGTGTGGTCTGATGGTCGTTGTGTGCATGGGTGTGTGCAGAGCGGTGCGATGTTCGGATTTCCGCCCGCGGGGAGCGGCAGTCCGTCGGGTGGGGTCGTGGGCGGGGTTTCGGGTGGCGGTGGCGGTGCGATGGGAGGCACGAATCTGAACCTTCCGCCCGGTCCAGGGCCTGGTGTCGCCCTGAGTAGCGGTGGGGGCAGCAGCTCGGCGTTGGTGCTGGGTCCTGGCGGTCCGGTGGGCGGGTTGTCATCTGTCGGTAGCAGCGGCGCGGCGGCCTCTGCATCTGCGGCGTTGCAACAAGCGCATCAAGCGATGATGCATCAGGCGATGATGCAGTCGGGTAGTTTTCCGTTCGCCCAGTTTCCTGCTCATTTTGGTCCAGCGACGTTCAGCGGTCCTGCGCAGCACATGGGTGCCCAACAGGTGAGTGGGTGTTTTGGTGCTGGAGTGGTTTTGTGGTCGTTTTTTGGAGTGTATTTTTTGCGGGATTTTTTATTTGTGTGACCCTGAGTGGATGTCGTTTTCGTTTTTTGGGAATGTGCAGGGAGCAGCTGCGCAGTTTTATCCTGGTGGTCCGTACTTCGCACAACATCTGGTGTCGCCGTCTCAACTGCAAGGCGTTCCGCCGAGTGGCAGTGCGGGCGGTGGTCCGGTCTCTAAACTGCAGCAGCAGCAGCAGCAGCAGCAGCAAGTTGGTAGCCGTAGCTTTGGTGTTGGAGTTGGTGTGCCCCCTCAGTCCCCTTCGCATTCTGCGCTGCAGGGTGGTTCGCACGCGGTTGGTAGGTCGGGAGAGAGGGAGGGTTCTGCGGTGGGAGAGAACGGTTCGTCGGGTGAGGGCAAGTTTCCGATGCCGCGTGGATCTGCGTTGGGCGTTGGCGGTTCCGGAGGGCTGTCGTTGCAGAGCGACGGTTCCGGCGCGTCGGAGTACAATCTGATGAGCGGTTTGGGGAAGCAGTCGAAGTCTCGTGAGCCTGGTCCGAGTGTCGGCTCGCAGGGCGTGAGCCCGGTGCAGTTGCAGGGCCAGGGTCCGCATCAGCATCACTATCATGGGGGTGCGGGCGCGCACCTTGGTGGTCTGGGAGTCGGGAAGGGGACGGAGGGTGCGACGAGTCAAGGGTTTTCTGTGAACATGAACATGGCGGGTGCGATGAATAGCCGTGGTGCGTCTTTGGGTCCTGGCCCTTTGGGTCTGGCCCCGGTGGCTACCATGATAGCCCCGCAGGGTCATGCGATGCTCCAGAGCATGTCGGAGAGTGGGAGAGTTCACTCTCAGGGTGGTGGGAGTGGTCATGCGCACGCGCAGATGGGCGGAGGTGCGGGTCACTCCAGCATGATGCAGCAGGGTCAGCAACAGCTGATGCAGATGCAGCACGCGCAGCAGCAGCAGCATTTTCAAGCTCAAGCTCAGCAGTCGCAGCAGCAGCAGCAGGTAGTGTGTTTGTAGTGGGTTGGGGTAGTGGAGGAGGTGCCGCGTCGACGAGTGTTGCGTCGATTTTGTGTCGTTTCGAGGGAGAGCGGATGTTGTGAGGGTAGGGAATTGTGTTTTGCGTGCGGGAGCGTATTGAACCTTAGTTTTTTGTTGGTTTGTCTGACTGCTTGTTGTGTTTTGAGCAGCATCTCCAGCAGCAGTCCGTCCAAGGTCAGCAGTTGCAGCAGCAGCAGCGTGGTGCGCCGAATGCGCGAAGCAGTGCAGGGGTCGGTTTGGAGGATAGCCGCGGCGGGGCCGATGGGAGCTATTCGAGTGGTGTTGGTCGGATTCGTGAGCGTGAGGTTGTGGAGGATCGGAAGTTGCAGGGCAAGAGGGTGTCGGGCGGAGCATCTCCTTTGTCTCGTGACGTGGAAGGAGGCGGTGGGCTGCAGTCGTCTCCTGGGGGTGTCGGAGGTGTTTCTCGTAGCGTGGGCACGACGTTGAATCTGATGGCTCCGATTAATGCCGGGATGGGTGTTCGTTCGAGTGGTCCGGCGGGTGCGGCGTTGAGTGTGGGTGCTCCCATGCAGGCGCAGGCGCAGGCGGGTGCGATGGCAGGGTCGAAGTCGGTAGGCAATCGGCCTAAAGGTAGCGGGGGCCCTGGTCCTGTCCCGGGCCCAACTGGTGGGGCAGTGTCCGGGGGTCCTCATATGGTGGGTGCGCAGGCTTCCTTTTCCGAGCGTGTTCCTGCAGTGTCGGGAGGGTCAGTGGGCGTGGGCGGAAAGGCGTCCCCTCCGCGAGGTTTGAGCGTGGGGGGGCAGAACATGGTGCCGGGTCCGGTTGGGAGGCAAGGTCCGGTCGGGCAGCATGCGGGAGCGAAAGCGAGCCCGAGCCCGAGTGGAAGGGCGGCTCTGGTTTCCGGCGCGACTGCGACTCCAACAGCTCCGGGGACGAATTTGCAAGCTGTGCTTGCGGCTGCGATGGCGAAGAATCCCCAGGGTCAGCAGCCGCAACGTTCGAGTGGCAACGCGAGTGCAAATACCAATTCGAATGCCAATGCCAGCGCGGTGTCGAGTGCGCGACCTGGCGCGGGGCCGGCAGGTCCTCCGGCCTCGTCGGGTGCATCTCCGTTGGGTTCCCCCGCTCCGCCGACCAAGGGTTCAGGGGCGAACCCAGCGAAGAGCAGTTCGTCTGGGAAGTCATCGTTCCCAGCGTCTGGGAAGGGCGGTGCGGGCGGTGGTGGAAAGCGGGCATCGTCGCCTTCGTCGGGTGGTCACGTTCCCTCGATATTGGGTCCGAGTCCTCTGGCGCAGAACATGCCGAGCAAGAGCTCTCAGCAACCCCAGGTGCAGATGCAAGGGCCGGGGCAGTGGGAGGGACAATTGGCGCCTCCTCAGCTGCTGCAACAACAGCAGTTTCACCACCATCAGCAGATGATGCGGCAGCAACAGCAAATGATGCAGCAGCAGATGTTTCATGTACGTGGTTCAGATTGGTGTTTTGGGTGGTGTGGGTTTTGGATGTGTTAGTTTAAACAGTTGCGGGCTCGACTTGTGTGGTGATGTGAATTTGGTTCTTGGATGTCACGATGTGAGGCCGTGGCGGTATGGGTTTGACGTGCGTCTGATTATTAGGATTTCGGTGCATTTTTGTTGTTGTTTTGTGTCAACGTGGTGTCTTTGCGGACATCTTGAGTCCGTGTCTTTTCCCCGATTCAGAGAAGGAGCGTTAATGTGATCGTAAGGGAGTGGTGTTTGAATGGCGTCGTCGGGGCTGGGTCGTGTGCAATTGACGTTGAGACATTCGTTGGTCGTTGCCATGAGCGGGGCGTTTGTACTGATTGTGTGAATGATTGTGTTTGCAGCATCAGCAACAACAGCATCAGTTGCAACAGTCTCCCCACATCCAGGGCTCCCCAAGCGGCCCTCCCCATTTGCAAGCTCCCAAGCAAGCATCTCATCAACAGCAGGGTGGTCACCAGCCGCCGCCGCCGCCTAGTCCGTCAGCGCAGGCGCAGCAGGTTTCTATCAACCAACAAAACCAGCAGCAGCAGGCGGCGCACGCGCACCTCCAGCAGCAAGCATCGCAGCCTCAGTTTGTGGGTCCCTCTGGGAACGGTAGTTTGTCTTTCAGTTCGGGTCTATCCATGGGCGCTGGGAACAGCGGCAGTGGAGGCGTCGTTGGCGTTGGGCGGAGCAGCTATTCAGAGTCCGCGGGTGGTGCTCTGAATGTGAGGCCGCTTCAGTCTGTGAAGCCGTCCGGCAGCGGGAGTAATCCTGGTTTGAATGGCGTGGGTCAGCGGGGTGGTGGGCCTGGTGCGGGCCCTGTATTTCTGCAACAGTTTGGATCGTCTGTGCCGGCGTCGTCTGGCCAGCAGCAGTCGGGCAGCCCTCGCGGTGGAAATGCGTCCGGTTACTCTCCGTCCCAGGGGAACGCGATCTCCGGCGCGGGTGGAAGAGCCGGCGATGGCAAGAGCTTTCCTGGTGAGCAGTTGTTGGAGGGTAGCCATTTGGTTGTAGGTTTTGATATTGGAGTGTGAATGTGAGTCGTGGGGCGTTGGAGGTCGTGTTGGGATTTTGTGGTGGCTTTGGTTTCTGACGGACCTTGGGTGTGTGGGATGTGACCTGGCAGATGGTGGACAAGAGCAAGTGAATGGCGTGCGGGTGGCTCCAGGTTCGGCGCAAGCAAGAGGCGTTGCTCCAATGGCAGCATCTTCCCCTGGTGCGCCGGGTTCGTCCCAGCGAGCCCCGAGCGGTGGGTCCGGTCACGGCCCCGGCCCTGGCCCCGGTGGTGTTGCCGGTCCGGCGAAAGCCGGTGGCAGTGGCGGTGGCCAGTATAATGGTTTTGGGGATGTCGGTCAGCTTCGGCCGGGTATGATGTCGAACTCCGGGAGCGTTTCTGGGAGTGGTGGTGGTATGAGTGGCAGCGGCACGAATGTACAAAGCGTAGGAAACGGGAGGCCTGGATTCAGTGGAGGTTCATTGCATGTGGGAGGTTCGGGGCAGGGCCAGATTCAAGCAGCGTCATCCCTGGCTATGACAGGGCCAGCGGTGGTACCCAGTGGTCCAGCAGCGGTGCTGGGCTCTCAGCCGACGACCAGTGTTGTGCAGAATTGATTTTTTTCTTGGTTTATTTGGTGAAGCGCGGAGATGTCATCAGTTTTATACGCATGATTCTCTGTAATTATTTTGGTCCCCTGAGGAGCATTGTTTCTTATTCGACGATTGATGTTCCGGCAATTGGCAGTCAGGAGATACTTTGAGGCTTTGCGACACTGTGGCTCTGTGACCATTTGACGTAAGTTTTGGAATCCTTAGGGTTTAGGTTATGTATTTTGTTGTCTTTATGCTTTTGATCTTCGCGTAACTCATTGTGCATGTGTATTTTTGTTGCTTTTTGTGGATTTATTGGTAGTTTGCCTTGTGCTGGGTTGTTTGGTTTGGTGGGGCTGGTATTTTTTAAGTTTCTCTGGTTTGTGATGGACGCTGATTGTTACAAATGTACTGTTTTGATCTTTTAGTAATGCTGTGTCGTAGTTTTGAGACTGGCTGAGTTTGTATTGATGGATTTGGATCCTTTTCTGCATTTACTTTTAGTTGTGCTGTACGCTTGTAACGGTTTTCTTGTGACCTATTGGATTCTGAGTGAAATTGTGGCTGTGATCTTATTAGGTTACCTGTGCGTTCTGGCGAGGGTGTGAATCAGCTACGTGTCGATGCGGAGGGTAATTATCAGAAGTGAGAAGCAGTGGATGCGCATTACTGTGCTGAGTGAAGATGATTGTTTTTAAATGGGTAGCTGTTTTCATTTTGTATAAGTGGGAAGAGTCATTATTTGTAAAGGGTTGTACATTGAGGGTATGCTTCATGTCCTGTAATGGGCGTGAATTTCCCATTTGAGGTAATTTTACTCAAATCGAAGCGGACAAGGTGATGAACATCCCAGTGGAGAGTTTCACCGTAGTCGAGCATTTTAGAGCAGATGAATTTGTACTGTACTGTTCAGGGTTGCTGGACTTATCACATTGGTCGACGCATTTAATATGTCAAGTGGCTCTGCCTTGTGACATTTTTTTCTTGTATTTTGCCTGGTGCGAGTTATTCTGTTCCTTCGGTTTTTTCTCTTGGGTAATTCTAGATTACTAAATTGCATCAGATTTTTTTTTGTTTTAAATCTCCTTATTACGCTTTGACTATGGCATCTTTAATGTCACCTCTATATGAAACATAATTAATTGTCATAATGTATATTAAAACTCTAGTTGAAATTCATGTGCATTTGGGGCACCTAGGTAGTTGTGACATCAAAGATGTTTGTACGTAAGGCATGAAGTGCTATAGTATCCCCATTTCAAAACGTGTAAAGATACATGTTCTAATGTAGGCTATTGCAATACCGTAGTGAAAATAATTTGTGGCATACTCTTCTCCAACTTTAGAAATTCACAACTAAGTTCACAAGAGTCCAAAAAATATGAATCAAAGTGAATTGTATGAATCTTTCATTTTCTTTCAAATAAAATTTATTGATTTTTTCTTCAAGGTGCAAAACCTTTTCAATATTGTCAAATCAATTCTTTATCCCCTCTAGCTAGTAGGAAGAGTATGGATTTGGAACTTTTTAAGCAATATGAATTGTAAGGTAAGAAGGATTTAGACACAAGATCTATACTTTGTGCAAGTTTTCTCTTTTCTTTCCATCCCTGCATAAACTAATTTTGTACAAAAACTATAAAGCAACAAGTGACCAAGTTAGTACATCACTAAAGAGTAAGATAAAAAATTACTTTTCCAACATGCTTCAATATACTTCACCTATTTTGTTTAGCTCCTACAATAATCTCTTTAAAACATTCAAAATCCCTTGAGTGAATCCAAGTTCTCTTAATTAGAGCATCTCTAGTAGTCTAAATATTAAATATTAAATATTCTAGGGAAGAAAAGTAAGCAACAAATTGTGACTAGCCAAAGTATTGCATGCATTTTTGTTTTTACCATGCAACTACACCAAAGGCTATCGCATCCATCTTTGAAATAATACATTGACATCATCAATGATGAGATTGCTTTTGCTTTTGCATGATAGGAGAGTTTCCATTGATTACAAAGTAAACATAGCAAGTTGCACCAAGTGATCCACTCTCCAAATCTTGTTTGCCAAGATGAATTTGTGACGGTCCACTGGAGATGCTCCTGTAGGTTAGAAGGCCGGTACGCTACCTTAGTTTATTCATCCGTGGATGAAATCCTTCGTTGACAGACTGAGGACTGACTGAACTAGGACCTTATCCTCAAAGGCTCACACTCCCAAGCACATCTCTCGGAAATTCGAACACGCTCATTCAGGGTTTTGGGTTTTAGGATCACTCCACCAATTCTTCATATTCCCTTTATTTTTCTCTTCTCTTCACTGCAGATTCTGTTTTCCATATGGAAGAGATTTGGAAGAGATCACACACACGGCTGCCTTCCCTTCTTGTAGCAACCATCCACCAAATCAAACAGTTCTTCCCCTTAGCCCCCTTTCATCTTCCTGAAGAATTCGACACCTGGAAATGACCACAACGCTCACAAATGCTCACTGAAGCTTCCTAGTTTTGTAGGTTTCAAGGTTTAGATTGAGACTGTGTCGCAAATTTCCTGTTTTGAGCTCTGTTTAGGGTTAGTGGAGAGCTCCCCACGAGTTGTTGTGGGTTTTAGTACCAGATTGCGAGGTAGCCATGGCGTTACGTCAATCTAGTCACGTCGCAATAGGATCCACGTGCAATGGCAGCACCGAGTTGAAGAGTGCATTTCTCTCGGAGCGTTTGACGATGCCCAGCAATCTCTGTTGCGCATGCTCGCGTGGAGGCGTCTCAATTGTGTCTGAAGTTGCTTCACAATCCTCAGTTGTGGACGAAAACTCGCGAGCAAGCTCCAGACCTAAGAAGGTATTCTCCAGAACGAAGCGTCCGTTTACACCCAAGCCCGCTCCCACCATCCCCGTCCCGAAGCTCGACAAATTCGGCCGCCTCCGCACACCACGTGCAGCCCGCGAGCTCGCGTTATCAGTCTTGTACTCCGCTTTCGTCTCGGGTGTCCACCCACTCAAGGTCTTTGACGAGCGCGTGAAGCAGCGAGCCGTGGCGCATTCGTTCGACAAGACGCAACTGCTTGGGTACGAGCATCGTCCCGACGTTGGGGAGAATGTCGTCGTGGAAGACGAAGCCACGGCCACTGCTTTGGAAGAAGCGCTCGAAGCGGAAGCTTCGTTGGAAGCGTATGTGCTCACTGCGCCTCCGCCCTTGGTGTACAACAGCTTCGTGATTCGGATGGCGAGGAGCCTCGTGAAGGAGACGGCGGAGAGGTGGTTGCTGCAGGAGAGAGTGTTGATGGAGATTATTCCTGCGAAATGGAAGCAGCAGCCGAAAGGGGCGTTGTTGCAGATTTGTATTCTGCAGATGGCGCTCGCGGAGATTGAGACTTCGGAAACGCCGCCGGGTGTGGTGGTGAACGAGACCGTGGAGCTTGCGAAAAGGTTTTGTGACTTGGCTGCGCCGAGGATTGTTAATGGATGCCTGGGGAGCTATATTCGGAGAAGAAAGATTCAAGGGAAGGCGCCGGCCGTGTCGGTGGCGGAGAAGCTGGAGAGAGAGCTCGGGAAGGAGCCCTTGCAACCTGAAGATTTGGGATTCGCGGACGAGTACACCGATTAGGGTTTAGGTTAGGGTTTCAGCGCTACTGATCAAGCATGCTGTCAACCCTGCTGGTGAGATTGCTACTTGCAGCAGGCAACTGGCAAATTTCAGAACGGGCGGTGAATTCTCACGAGATCCAATGGCGACGATCAGAAATTGTGAGCGCTTGAGCATATGGAACGTGATTCTGCGATCACCGGAGTGTGATTGTGATCGTATAAGATATTATTTTACTCACAGAAGGGTGAATTATTAGACAGGCGTGCAATGAAGCATGCTCATTCTTCCTATACTACTGATAAAGCCCTCTTGTTACCTTTTGTGCCTTGGCTTTTGAATTGTTGTGACAAGTGCTTACACCAAAATCTTCTGGCATACCCAAATTATCACATTCTATTGAGTGTTCGAACAGTGATTAGTCGGCAAATAAACTCTAGACTTTCACACGATCAAGGAGCAGATTCCCTCCAAGTTCACATTCAAATTTGCATGTGCGGCTTTGCACTGGTGCCATTATAATGTCAAGGATTTTTCTGCAGAAATCGCTCAGAATTCAAACTTATGTTGTCTTTTCGTGGCACCAAAAACTAGTGGGACAATAATTGTTAATCTTCATGCTACCGCTAATCTTCACATGATTTGACGAGTTTCTCGCGATGTTGCAAAGTTCCAAGTCCGGGAGCAACCGTATGTCGAAATTTTCCCGAAGTGGCCCAACAGGCACGAATATGTTCATTGCGCTGTTGGTCTGGTACCCGGATGCATGCGAACCCGTATACCCGGTTTCCGAACACAGAAAATTGAACTTTGCATCCTGCGTGAAATTCAACAACTGGAGAACTCTGTATGTTAGAAATTTTTGGTGCCGGGAGATGATGGAAATACCGACTCTGCGAATTTATTAGGGTTTAGTTACGTTTGAGTGACCGATTTCTCGGCATCTGTTGCACTTGTTAAAGAATTGCTGGCGTTACTAGAGGATTTTGGGTTTCGGAGGTTGTGGAAATGAACAACATGGTGCACAAACGGCCCTTGGCGGAGCAAATTGCCTTTCCTGGGGTCAGCCCTCTTCACTCTAAACCCTATTTGCATGGTGTGTTTCGAGGTTTTTGCTTGGGGTTTATGGTGGGAAACACAGTAAATAACTGCCTAAGGCGTTTTGTGACTAGTTTATGCGATTCTTTGAGGTATATTTACCAAATTAGCTGCCAGACTACTAGGTTTTGTGTCATTATTGGCTTTACCGTTTTCTATCGCATCGAATGTATGTAGTTCAAATTTTCGACCAATTCACCGAAGATCGGGTTGGGTTGTGTGCTCTATTGGCAGCTGGTGGAGCATTACATGTCGCGCATATGGCAACACGATGGTGAGATCAACTCTGTAGTGGAATCGTGTGCCTGCGATCCCGAAGTCTCATTTCCTGATAACCAGGCCAGGCCCCGCGCTCTTGAAGGACTACCGTTTCTAGTCAAAGGTTGGCCTAATTCTCTCACACTCTCCGTTTTCTTGTCGAATTTCCAAATGATTTTGGTATTTTGTAATTCCTTTCGAGGACGTAGGTTGGCATATGATATTAGTAGCCTTTTCGTAGAAGGCATTCGTAATGTTGGATCGACAGGCACTTCGTGAATGTTCTTTGCAATTAGGGGTTAGTGGCTGTTTTTTCGGAGTTGCTGAATTAGTATAAGGTAGAGGATACTCTTTCCATCTCTACTGAATATTATAATCATTCAGTGTAGGAGTGTGGTTTCATTGGGAGCTCGCTCTATAGAGCTCACTGGTGAGATTTCTTTTGTTTATCACAAGGGCCACACTCTCTTGAGATCGATTTGTTTTCTCACTCAATGTATTGGATGATTTCTTATGCATTCATCCAATTTGTGGGAGGTATAGTGAAAAAATCCTGATTTCTATTCAAAGATGACTGGTCATAGACATATATAGCCAAACCTTCTTACATCCAAATTGCTAATTGAAGTTCAACTGAGTGTATTGGAAGAGGTGAGTTGTTGGTAACAGGGTACAGTCAATAGGAGATGGGAGCAGGCCCCTGCTGGTTTTAATATCCTTGATCTTATTGAGCAGATAATGTGGATGTCGAAGGCTTTCATACGGTCTGTGGAGGCCTTGAGTTTGTTGGAAATCCTCCAGCAGACAAGGATAGCAAGCATGTGACTCTGCTGAGGCAACTCGGAGCCATTCCGATTGGCAAGACCAATGTTCCTTACGTGAGTATTATTATCCCGCAGCATTGTTCAACTTGATTTTAAGATGACCATTTCGATTGATTAGATTATGAAAAATCAATAGGGCCGAATTTTAAATCTACTGATCAGTGAAGAACCTTGGATGTGTTGGGAAAAAAATTAATAGATTTGGACAAAAGATATTCCCCATGTGACGTACTCAATACTGCTAAGAAACGCATGAGGCCCACTTTGGGCTTCTTGGTTCTTTGGAGTGTAATTATATGGCGAATCGCGTTGTGACAGAATTGCCGTGAGGTTTGGGTTGATGCAGCTTGCGCTTGATGTACAAACATTCAATGAAGTCTATGGGCCTACTTGCAACCCATACAACCCGGAACTCTCCGCTGGAGGCAGTTCAGGAGGTTGTCATGAACCCTAGCCCGTATTGAACTTTGTGTTTAACATTAAGCTTCAGGAGTTCTGTCAAATCTCTGAACAGCATCCTGGAATATCTTTCAGATGGACCTGGAATATCTTTCAGATGGACCTGGAATATCTTTCAGGATTTGAATTCTTGTCATTTGATATAGGAGCAGAACAACATTTTTGGAAGTCCATTTCTAAAATCTCAAAAGATTACAATACTCGGTTAAGTTTGAAGTACAAGAGTAGTCCACATTTCAGGCCGAGTAAATTCATACAACTTTCAAATCCTCAACCGCAGATTGCTACTGTAGTAATTGTGGTGGCGTTCATGCAGGTTCCGCAGCTGCTGTAGCGGCAGGGATGGCAGCATTTGCGCTTGGATCTGACTGGAATGGCTCTTTGCGCATTCCGGTAAGTGTAACCAGTTCGAAAATTGAATCCAGTCGAAAACATGCATTGAGTCTTGGCGTATGAGTGCAACTGGTCTCAAATAACCGCTTTCAACTGAATCAAGAAGTCAGAAAATCGTGCTTTCTGTTTTTCTTCTTAAAGAGTTCACCTCCTTTGCTTCAGGTCTTCGTCCCTACAGATTGCAAACCTGAATCAACTATGATTTTAGGGGTGAAGGAATGAGGTGTAAGTTGGTTTTGGCAAGTCAAGATGTTACAGCGTGGAAATATAGTCCTTTCAAAGGATGTTGTTCTGCAATTTGAATGTGACTATTCCTACTTTATAATGACAACGAGCAAGCTCGTGTTCTGTAGGCAGCATTCTGTGGCGTGAGCTCGCTGAGAGCATCAAGGGGAAGGATGGGGTATGAAGTAGGTGATGGCATAGTACCTCCCATTCCGACTCATGGGCCTGATA
Source organism: Pseudisothecium myosuroides (assembly GCA_951799445.1). Classification (NCBI taxonomy): domain Eukaryota; kingdom Viridiplantae; phylum Streptophyta; class Bryopsida; order Hypnales; family Lembophyllaceae; genus Pseudisothecium; species Pseudisothecium myosuroides. The sequence goes on from OX637294.1 coordinate 24,306,143, forward strand.
TTGCTGGCCATGTTCTGGTCACAGGTATCTTTGCAGTAAGTCTGCTGACACTTCTATACTCTGCTCTGGAATGTGATTTGTAATTTGGACGCTGAGTGGACTTGGTTTCACTTTTACCGCTAGCAATCCCTCCAATAGTATTGCTGTTACGGTAGAGGATACTATTTGCGTCACTTCAGCATTTTAACCAATATGCAGGCGTTTGCTCTCATTGGAAGATCACTCCATAGTGCTTACTGGAGATATCACTACGGATACAAGAATCGAGCTTTCTTGAGACCAAATTTTTATCTATGTGAATTTCTTATTCAATCATTCAAAGTAGGCCACTATTGGATGGACAGTAGGCAACCGCATTTCCATTCAAAGATTAGTGGCCATAGACATTTTTGGCAAAAGTCATACTTGCACCAAACTTGCCAATTGAAGTTCAACCAAGTGTATGAATGGCTGAGTTTGCTGTTGGTTTAGTATTAGGAGATTAGGTTCCTAACGGCTTTAGTATCCTCTACCTTAGCTACTGTTTCGCGTGACTAGTCTGTAGAGATTTGGATGACTATTCAAACAACTGAATGCTATTACGGTGTGTTGTGTGCAGAAAACGGTTGCCGATCTGAAGCTTGTAATGGATGCTGTCCTCCCATTAGTGCCAGGCGAGAAAATTCATGATAGAAGGCCTCCTTCATTGCCAACAGAGTCTCATACCGTTGGTGTGTGGACATCGTTCCCTGGTGTTCCTCTTGATGAGAGGATACGAGATCTTATGAAGGCCATTCCCAGACGGCTCGAATGCACGAATAGCGAACCACAACTAACTGCTTGTCTAAGTCCAGGACCCTCTCTAAACATGGCTCGACTCCACAAAGCTTTGCAAGTATAGCCGCAAACTCAAAATCTGCACAGAATTTGACTTCATTGACAATAACACCTTTTCAAGGCTAGCATTGATGCTGTATTGATTATTTTTGCAGGCATTTACCCGGGGTTTAAGCTTTGGGGATAAGGAATTGACTGACAAGTTTAGAGAAACAATCTGTGAGGCCACAAATGCACAGAAGGAAGGAGGAGACATCATTGACTCGTTCCTATCCGAGGCTGGATTTGCTGCCCTTGTTACTCCAGGTGATACTCCCTATTCAACATCTGTTGGTTTCTTATATGTTGATATTGCAGTTGTCTACAAGGTAATTTTGTATTCTAATTGGACGCATTAAATTGCCGGTATATGAGTGGTTCCTCTAGCCCAGGACATGTGACTGGAAGTCAACAGTTCCGGAAGTAATTTTGTGTAGCCATTGTGGGGAGAAAAAACAAGTGGGCCGATATGTGCAGAGAAGCCAACTGCGCCTAATTAAGACGCTTACCCAAAAGCAATCCCCGCAGATTCTTTGCTTAAAATGTACATTGTCTGAAAATGAGAGCCTAGGATCGCTTTCAGGTATACATGTAATCAGTACTCTAAACATTCATAATTTGTTCATCCAATGTCCAAAAAATACCTGCTAAGATGCATTGAAATCACATTTAAGGCAGTCTAGTAGTTGGAATCGGCTCAAATGTTTATGTGGAAACTCTTAGGGCACTTACCTTGGTGCGAATACACTGCTGAGGAGGTGTGGAAACTACTCTGCGCTTTGTCATATTACTGAAGGGGTTGTATATGTTGCAGTTTGTGCCATTTTACCACATGAACACAACTACGATCACCATCCCTTTCACGTCAACGGGGCGAAGGTCCCCTACTGGAGAGCTCTCACCGGTTACGTGGCACCGTTCTCGGTTACAGGCAACCCAGTTGTAACTATGCCTCTCTGTACAGTTGATGGCAAGCCCCTTGGCATTCAGGTACGATTTTTTGTGACTGCCACAATATTTGCTACTGATTTTTGGATCATTTTCAAGCCAGCTGGAAGAAAAAGAGAGAACTTTACAGTATGAACATTATCAACTGTGAGTGAATGATTTTGTGACTTTTGATAGTGACAAGTTCTCTATCCAGATGAGAGACAAATTGTGGCATGTAATTCAAAACTGGAGAATGCAGACATCTCAGCGAGACCCTTGTTGATGCAGACGATGACTTAGAGAGCTTCATGCTCGGGAGAGTTTTAATTTGTTGATTGTAATTGAGAATCTTAATCATATGCAGGTGGTGGGTCGGCGACAGGAAGACGAGGAGCTCTTGAGAATCTGTGCATTACTGGAGCGCCAACTGGGTCCAATACCAAACCTTTTGCAGTATCCTTAGAAGCAAATGCTTTATAAGAACAAAAGAGAATAACTCATTCCTCTTATCATTACATAAATACTGTAGTTTAGGATTATGCCAAGTAAAGTGGAAGCTGTTGGTCATTACTGGCTTTTGAGCTGAAATCATCAATACCTGTTTCGACAGATGGAGTTGCTTATTTCCGGCTGTAGTAATAGCAAGGGCATGTTCTCAATGATTGTACACGTTATTTTCCTTTCTAGTGATTTCATCTTCACTCGACTTCCTGCCACTCCTGTCCAGGTCCGTGTCGACTGTAAATTTGCCTTGCCTTCATTATTTACTGCAAGGTGTAAGAACAGATGTCTACTGTCTGTTGTTGCAACCAGAATGATGTGCAGGAACATGAGTGCGCGTAACTACAGATATCTTGGCTTGCAGAATGAACACTTGTCATGGCAGCTTGTTGCAGGTGAACCCATTCCATCACACCTTTGTTGTGAAAATGTGCCTCCCTATATGCGTCCCTTGGCAAAATGAATGGAAAGCGATGTGTCAATATCAAGGCCAGGTGCAACAACCATCAGAAGAGTTACAAGGCAAGTGAGTTTGTTGCTGAGTCCAGAGTCATAGATCTGAGGGTGTCTTCTTTAGGAAGGACAGTCAGATATTGTCACTGCTCTTTTATTTTATCTGTAGGTAGAAGTCATCAAAGGGATTGGTTGAGAAGGTTGAATAAAGGGCGTTTGTGGTGCAACAGGTGGAAATTTTGACGTGGAAAGGGTATCTTCTGGACAATAGTTGAACAGTGGGCCATCCATTTGTTATGATTGAATTTGTCGGGTGGTACATGAACCTATGTGCACCACAATGAACTTGAAAACATTGCATGAAACATTTAGCTAAAACCTGGCTTACTTTTATTTCGTGTAATATGTATTACCCCTGTAATTCTGTTGCAGACACTGAGTGTCCAATGGATGATAAAGAATCCCTCTACATTTACACAAAAGTGCAAATGTTCACCTTTGGAATTTTGTGTGAAAAGGGGAGGTTTTGCTCAGTAGTTTGACCTCCAATGAGTACTCTTGGGTTTTCTTAAGCAAATGATTCACACGGTACCAAAAAGAATGATTTCCATGATGACAAGCTTGACGTTCCAAGGTTAAAGAGAATTCCGTTATACATAATCTTAATCTGAACATAACAATGAGATAATATTTTACAATGAACACCATGCATCATAAAATCTGTTTTTTTCTTCTATTTTTTAATTCTAAATAGAAATTTTATAGATTTTTTCATTGGGTTTTTTTTTAATGTTTACTAATTGCAACCTATTTTTTTCCCCAATTCCATCGGCTAACAATGAACTGACCGGCAATTTTCCTTGAACATTGCTTCCAAACATAAGAAAAAAACATTAAGGTAGTAAGTTTTTAGAGCGACATTTTAAGGGCTGATTGCATTTGAGGAGAAGCTAAATTCCTTCAAACAATTTTCAATACACTTTTGTACAAACAAAAATGGAATTAGTAGCTAACTGAAGTTGTTTCATATTTTTTTTGGACCTTTGTAGAATTAGTTACAAATTTTTGTAAGTTGAAATGCAGTGGTCACTAAAAGCGACCACGTCTTGAAATGTACACTATTGGTACATCAAAGAAAGTAAAATGTACCTCTCTATTAGTGGTCACTTTTAAAGCAAATTTTTGTAGGAAGAAAAATGAAATTGGTGTCTAACCCAAGTCATTTCATATTTTTGGTTTAAGGTAGAATTAGTTTCAAATTTTTGAACTTAAAACACAATAGTCACTTCAAACACCCACCTCCTGAAATGTACACTATTGGTACATTGAAGAAAGCAGAATTAATGCTTGCTTTTAGAGCACCCTACCTTACGTCCCAATCAATGACAACATGCAGTACATTTTTCCATTCCTGATCAACACAGGGCATAACTTACAACATTTATTTTCTTTCCGGTTGTGTCCTGATTCAAACCCACATTGGATGAGCTCATAGTTGAATTTTTTTCATCAGCCTTGACCAGATATTTGACTCAATGATACCATCTCGAACCAAGGGTGCCCAATTCCAACGCATGCACATCCTCAGATAGTTCCATCCTCTGGCGGTTCTTTCTTCTTCAATCGGGCACCGTGAGATTCCCCCCCCCTATGACCCAACATATTCATGTCGTTTTGTTCCAAAAACATATTCATGGCTTCACTTCTACCTCAGAAAACACGTGCCTCCGCTAGACGACATGGAACTCAACTACTCGAATACAGGATCAGTAAGTTACTCATCCTCACAACAGTTCTTGCTGGTTGGTGCCCTAAAGTGCACATCTGATAGTGATAGAGGCAAATGTTTTTTTAAGGTAACTATATCTAATTTCGACCGCTTTCAGGAATTGCACACTCTAGATTCTTGCCTAAAATGTACTCTCACTAGTCATGAGAGCCTATATGGTCGGTTTTAGAAACGCTTCATTTTCAGCACTTTGGAAATTTGTAGTTTATTCATAGAGTGCAGGGTCCCCAAACTGCACTCTGAGAGAGAATCTAGAATCCCTCTTGACTACCAACAAGACTCCACAAAATAAAAATTCAATGTAAGAATGGAAACCACATAACGTTCAGTAGTATGTGTTGATGTTGCCTTGGTTCTACAGTGATGGTGTGCCTTTAAATCCTCCACCTGTCTAATTCATCAGTAGCTACTGATGAAGCATTGTTGGGGTGTGGAATATACCGGTACTACACCATCATTGTAGAGCTATTGAATGTTATGCATGCTCAATTGCTTATTTGAACAGTTTTATGTGTAGTTAGCTAACTGTTTGCAGCTAGACACCAGGGTTATTTTTGTGGGGCGAAATTTTGCCCTTGTTAGAGGTTTTGAGCCTTTCTGACTCAGTTCCTTCATAATTGAGCTAGTGTTGTGAAGACTTGTGACAAGTGTTATTCCCAAAAACACACGTTGGTGCTAGTCATTGTCATTTGTACTTCTTTCCATGTCACCAATCTCTAGATGATGAGGACCACTTTGAACAATAGTTTTGTTAGGAAAGTACACCACATTTCCAACTTTGCTAGTAGAACTATTTAGCCTAATTCTTGCCTAAAGTATAAGAGTTATGAATATGAGAGTTTAGGATTGATTTTGAGTACATTTGTAATCGACTTTTTGAATAAACTTTACAACTTATTCTTCCAACTACCTTCAAGATTCACTGAAAAACTAAAATTGTATCAAAATTAGAACCACCAATATTCAAATGCTTATTTAGAAGATTTTTAGATGTAGTTATCTTACTATCTATCATATGGATGCAAAGTTGTCAAATGTTAATAAAAGGATACTTATTTCATAGGAATCCTTGTACACTCAAACAACTTGATTATGACCTCTAAAATAGCATCATGGGATCATTGTGAAATTATCATTTGACTCTTTTACATAGGTGCCAAATAGAAAGAAATATCTTCATTTCTCTATTAAAAAAACTGTAAACTAATAGAGTCTATTCTTTGGGGATCCCACATCCAACAAGACACTTACATAATATTGTTCACATTTATAAGGAGGGTCCTTTGTCTTCCATGACATGTGGGATGCCCCCCATTCTATTCAAATTTTATAATATGGCCTTAATCTTAAACTGAAGACTTTCCAAGTATCTTAACAAAGCCTATATTTCCTTCCTTGGGATCCAAAGGGACATAATTTGCACAATATAAGGTAATAGGTTCAGAAATTGCCCACCTAAGAGCTAAAACTGAATTTTGGGGAGGTGAAATGTCTCAAAATATTTTTCAGTAAATATTCCTTAAAAGACAAGAGGAATTGGCATCTAACCCAAGTCATTTCATATTTTTTGGAGCTTTTTGGAATTAGTTATGAAATTTTGAAGTTGAAGTGGCATAGGGCTCTAAAATCGCCCACCCCTAAAATGTACACTATTTGTACATTGCTGAAGGCTATAAAATAGTTACATGTACAAACAATGTACATTTGAATAAGGTGGGCAATTTTAGAGCCTTTACGATTTCACAGCTTGTTACCTTACAATGTTTAGGAGAGTGACACAACAACTATACACTTTTTCACATGTTCATATCATATCGTAGTCATTTTGGTTGATTTCTTTGGGACCGGAGGCAACTAGATTAAAAGTTTCTACATAACACCTAAAAATTTCAAGTGAGATAAAAAAATAGTTCCCTATGTTTCTATTTATAGTGCACGTACAAAATACATCCACTAGCATAATTTATATTGATGTCAAAGTAACAACCTAGGCACGCATATGCGGTATGAATATTTGGACACACAAGTTCTTTCATTTTCCAATACCCACATTGGTATCCACCTCGTCAATTGCACCTTTTGCATTGAAGAAACTAGATATTGCATGTGAACCCGCCCATGAAGATTTTATAGAAGTTTTTCCAAGACTCACTATGACCTTCCTTGCATCAATTTGTTTTTTGTTTTGTTTTTCAACACAACGGCATGGTGGTATCCCAAACACCAACATGGGCGCAAAACTGGTACACACACTAAGTTTCTCACAATGTGCAAGTCTTGCATTGCATTGCATTGATCCACACGTAACTTGTTCGGCCACGAATCTAGACGTCTGTCAGAGGTCACATAATCCTACAACACTGCAAGGGATGGGGTTTTCAACGTAAGTTGCCTGTAAGATACAGCAGTCCACTCAACTCAGGGTGGTCAGCGTAAGTAAGTTAGGATGCATGATCCAATGAATGTGATGATAATAATCTGTGAACTTACAGAAAAAAATCCTTCAAGTTTCAACCAAACAATCTCACCAAGTTGTACACGGATTTATATCTTCATCATTTCTGTACAAACTATCGAAGTGCGAAACAGAATTGCGTCCACTTCAAATGAGTGACCAACTTATGGACCATCTAAGCTTCTCCTATCTTTTCCTTTTCTGTTTTTTTCCGGGGGTTCAATCCCTAAAGGAAAAAAGCTGCGTTTTTTGGCAACATAGTGATTTGGGGCAGTTCACTATGAATGGAGTTTCTATTTTATTTTTCTTTGACAATTTTACACAACATGTGCCCAAGGAGTGACTTTTAGGCCCAACAATTTTCATAACTTTTGACTACATAGTTAAAAAGTTATTGCATGATATGTAATTTTCTTTGAACTTTGGGTAGCCCAGGCAGCTCAAAAAACTTCTTTAAAAATTACTTTAAAAAAAAAAAAAAATTAATTGGTTCTTTAGATTTATATATATGTGGGAAGCTTTGAATCATTCAATTTGAATCAATGAGTCAATAGTTATGAGGAGTTTTAGTTTGTCTATTATAGCATCCATTTGCCTTTTATAGCATCCATCCATTACCTCAAGTGAGGTTGTTTGTTTTGTTTTGTTTGTTTGTTACATTGAGATCGCCTAGACCATGTGTCCCCTGGTCGCATTCTTCATACCATTGGAAAGCCCTCGACGAGGAGGGGTGCACGGGCTTTGTTTTGTGGCATTTGAACCTACGACATGAAAGATATTGAATTTTGAAGCTTTTACAATTAAAAAATTAGAAAATCACTTCTACTTTCATATTTTATTATCCTGTGGCACGCCACAAGGCACACTAGTAGCAATTAAGTTACCTTTTAAGATAACTACACCTAAAATCAATTGTTTAAGGAATTCAATTGATTTCATTATGGTTCTCATTATTATATTGGAAAACTTTTTGTGGGGTCTTATTGGTAGTCCAAAAGGGATTTTAGATTATTTGAGAATGCATTTTTTAGACACTGTATGAATAAACTATGAATATTCAAAGTACTAGAAATAGGTGTTTCTAAAATCGACCTTAGACTCTCATAACTGATAGTAGGAGTACATTTTAAGTAATTTTTAGGCAAGAATCTCTAGGGGTCGGTTTTAGAAAGGGGTTGAAATTGGGTGTAAGGTAGGGGGCTATAAAAGCGACCTGTCTCTAAAAGCGATCTGGTAGATTTTGCCACTTAACATGTACCAGAAGTGTACATTTCAGGAGGGGGTCGCTTTTAGAAACCATTGTGTTTTCAACTTCAAAACTTCATAACTAATTCCATGAAGGTCCAAAAAATATGAAACGACTTGGGTTAGATGCCAATTCCATTTTTCTTACCACGAAAATTTACTGAAAATTGTTTTAAGGAGTTTAGCTTCCCCAAAATGCAAATCAGCTGGTAAAGGGTCGCTTTTACAGCCCCCTACCTTAGTTACCTTAGAGCATCTGCAATGGGGCCCCGGTATATGGCCCGGTATCGGTATAACTAACTTTTGAACAATAAATAATTAGAACTTGAAAATTATCTCATTGGAAGCGCATCAGAAAGAACTTGGAGAAGGTACAAGAAAATTCAAAATTAACCCCTAAAGGACCGAGGCCTTTTTTCTGCCAAAAAACACTGAAAACTACCATTTCTATAGCAAACAGTAAAAAAAATGAAAAATGTTTTTCTTGCAAATCTAACCATAGGATCTCACACCTAACTAGTATGAGAATGTGTGGAAAAAATTTCAGAATTTTTGACCGCACAGATTGCAAGATATCTGCGTTTAAAGTGAAAAAACAAGTTTTTCAACACATTGCGGGACTAGATTTTTTGACTTTAAACATTTTTAATTTAAAATTTTTGCACTACAGAGTTTTGAGCTTTAAATCTTTATAGTGTAGAATTGAGTTGAGAGTCTAGGGGAAAAAAAGAAATTCAGAAAAACTTAATTATCATTGTTAAAAAAATTGTTAAGTAGAAGTAGGTACGAGATAGAAGGAAAATCTAAAATATTAATATCTCTTAGACGGAATTAAAATTCACTAATCCCAATGGTGAGATTGTTCTAGCAACTAAACTAAACCATGCAAAAAAAAAAATGAAAAATTTGAAAGATTGCATTCAGAAATGAATCCTACAAGTTATTTTTTTCAAAAAGATGCTCTAATTGCCCGAAAAACAAGAATGTCCATAACTTTCTCAAAACATATCCAAATGAAATGAATCAAAGCTTTCTGGATAGAAAAAAATATAATCTATGAGAAAAATAATACTAAAAAAAAAAATTCAAATTTTTGTCCATTTTTTTTTTGCTGCCCGGGCTGCCCGCCGTCCCCTGTTTTGAGCTTATTTGGTCATAACTTTTTTTTTCGGGCACCGATTGTGAAATAAATTATATTCCCACAAAGCTTATCAATTTTTCTATCTTTAAAAAAGGTTTCAAAAAATCACAAGAAAATTTCAGCCCGTAGGTACCTGCCCGAAAACGCATTTGTCCCCCGAAGGGACAACGGTCCTTTAGGGGTTAAACATTGGACAAGTACTTCAAAAGCAAGATAAAAATCTGAAATTATGGAGGTCTTAGCAAATCACGGTTACCAAAGCAACATTTGACCATTGACCCTCTAAATATGGCCAAATGTGGAGGGTCAATGACCAAATGTTGTTTTGGTAACCGTGATTTGCTAAGACCTCTATAATTTCAGATTTTTATCTTGCTTTTGAAGTACTTGTCCAATGTTTAATTTTGAATTTTTCTTGTACCTTCTCCAAGTTCTTTCCGATGCGCTTCCAATGAGATAATTTTCAAGTTCTAATTATTTACCATTCAAAAGTTAATTATACCGATACTGGGCCATATACCGAGACTCCATTGCAGATGCTCTTAGACAAGGTTGAGTGCAGTAAGGTTTGGTTTACTGCCAGAGTGCCATTGGGATCAATCTCCAAGAACCTCCTCCTACATACTCAGTATGCCTCCGCCACGTCAGCATTGGCATGAGTGAGGTGGCAAATTGATGTCACCCCTCAAGGAGTAAGTTACTTGAGTACCGGTAAGTTAGTCAGAACTGAATGCCGAACTGACAATTTGTCCAGTTTTCTTGGGGCTCATAATAATATCCACTGGGGATCCCACCAATAGAGAAAAAGGATGGAAAACCACTTGAGGTTTTATTGTTATTGTATGGGAAGCTTGGGACACGTCATCTTTGTCAGGAAATCAATTACCATAAATACTTGGGAGCATTCCAAGGCAACGTGGGAAATCTAAAGGAGGGAACGACACCAATTGAGCTCCATGCCACTCTGGTGCAAACCTGACCTTCACATGGACCCTACACGGCAGATTCGAACCCTAAAATGTACACCTTCTGAACATGAGAGCCTAATGTTAATTTTGGCAAATACTTACAATCTACACTTTGGAAATTTGTAGTTTATTTACGGAGTGAGCCGGGGTTCAGAATTCATATCACTCATGAGACAATATGGATTTTTTTTTTCTTTATATAATGATGCCTACAAAACTCAAAAGAATTTAGGAGTTGTAATAATATCCACGTTGAAATCTTAAGGTAGAGGCACCCAATGGCATCCCTGTATACAATGGTGTCCTTTTTTAGGAAGGGTTGTCATTCTCAAACACAATTCCAGGTGGACCATACATGGCTTATTATTTCAATCAAAAAATAATAAGTCATGTATGATATGTCTACATTTAGGTTTTGAAATGACATCCCTTCCTAAAAAGGGACGCCATTGGGTACAAGGAAACTTTAGAATGCCTCTACCTTGGTCATAAGTTTTTTAGTGTAATACCTTGGTCACTTAGTGTAGGTTGTAGCAAACCAAACTTTAAACAAAAGACGTAGTTCATTCATATGGTGTCCAAAAAATGCATTCTAGTGTATTTCATAATTCCCTTTTCATTACTTTCAAATTAGAAGATGATATTTGAAGTTTCATTTTCTCACATTTTATAGGAAATAACCTCTACAGGACCGAAGCACATTTCTCGTAGAAAGTGTCAAAAATTGCCACTTTTTATGGCAATTAGGAAAAAAAAATTAAAATTAAAAGATTAAAAAAAATCTACTATATAAATTTGTACTAAACTACTATGGAGATGCATGGAAAAAATTTCAGAAACTTTGACCAAGTAGATTGAAAGATATAGCATTTGAAGTTAGAAAAAAAAATGTTTTTTTCCACCCTTACTCAATACATCTAGTAGACTTTTACTCCATTTAGAGTGAGATTTTTGCACTATACATGGTTGTTTTTTTGAGAGTTGCATCCTATATGAAATTAGTTACATACTTGCCCAAATTTCAAAAGTAGAGGAGTTTTGCACATGATTCCCAAAACTACCGGATTGTCTAAAAAATTTAGGGTAATATAACTTCTGATCTAGGCATTTGATCCAAAAAAAAGTACATGTTTACACTTCATGTCAAAATTTAGTGAACATCCAACCAAAATTATCTTCATGCCCAACTATCCAAGATTTCTTACATATGTTGAATAATCACTTGGTCCTTTAGAGGTCAATAGACATTGAATTCATGATCCTTGTTTGCCGGAGCTTCAACACACTTTCAAAGCAATGCAGAACACAATTAATTACCACCTTTGTTTGAGTAATTGATCGACCATCAAAAGATGTCCAAATGAATCTTTCTTTGAATGATTTGTACCCAATTTTGGAATCATAAATTGCAAATGTCTTCCTTCTATTTAACCATGCCTCATTAACCATGGTAAGTGTCATGAATCCTTCCAATTTGGTACTGATTCTCTAAAAATCCTCTAAGCATTTCAATTGGTCTTGATAATATACATGGCAATACCCGATGAGGAGGGAATTGCGGGAAAAAGTGGGTTGATGAGGAGGGCAAAGCTCAACAAGGAGGCCCATTTTCCCCCACAATTTCCTCCTCATTGATAGCATTGTCCATAGGCAATTTGGGACCAAGGAAGGGCCGTTTCAAGCCTGTTCCCCAATTTGTCCCCATGTTGTGAACCACGGTATGGACTGTCAAGAAAATATATTGAAAAAATGAAAAAATGAAAATCTAATGTGGCCGTCGTTCAGGCATGTTATCCTACTGTAATGGCATAGTTCCAATAGTCGGGAGCTCAACAAAACTTGTGGGAGAACTTGTAGGAACTTGTGGCCCTTTAGAGGACCTAAATTCTCTCTAATGTGACGAGGAGGGCAAAGCTCAACAAAGAGGCCCATTTCCCCCTGCAATTCCCTCCTCATTGAGAGCATTGCCTAGTGTAAACCACCCGGCAAGAAACCAATGATAAAGAGTGTATGGAGCACAATTTAGATGAAAAATTCATAATCCACAATTACTCATGGAAACCGCGTAATTGCACTTGGAAACCCTAACTATGCCAAATAGGGTTGGAGCATTCCAAACCAACAGTGTACCCAATTGTGTCACTTTCTAGATAAGGTAATCATTCTAGAACGTGAATTTAGGTAGACCATAGATAGCTTATCATTTTGGTCAACAAATAATAAGCTATCTATGGCCTACCTAGATTTACATTCTAAAATGACTACCATGTCTAGAAAGTGATGCTATTGGTTACAATGTTGGTTTTGGATGCTCCGACCTTAACCTGCTCGCACAATGAACGTGAAGTCTGATGGTGGTGGTTTAATCCCTAAAGGCCCAAGGCCTTTTTTCTGCCAAACAACACTCAAAACTGCCATTTCTATAGCAAAAAGTAAAAAAAAAATCAAATTGTTTTTTTTCACATCTAACCGTAGGATCTTACACCTAATTGGTACGAGAATGTGTGGAAAGAATTTCAGAATTTTTGACCTCACAGATTGCAAGATATCTGCGTTTAAAGTGGAAAAAACAAGTTTTTCAGCACATTGCGGGACCAAGATTTTTTGACTTTAAACATTTTTAACTTAAATTTTTTGCACTATAGCGTTTTGAGCTTTAAATCTTTATAGTGTAGAAATGAGTTGAGAGTCTAGGGGAAAAAAAAAATTCAGAAAAAATTAATTATCATTGTTAAAAAAATTGTTAAGTAGAAGTAGGTACGAGATAGAAGGAAAATCTAAAATATTAATATTTCTTAGATGGAATTAAAGTGCACTAATCCCAATGGTGAGATTGTTCTAGCAAGTAAACTAAACCATTCCAAAAAAAAATTTGAAAAATTTGAAAAATTGCATTTAGAAATGAGTCCTACAAGTTATTTTTTTCAAGAAGATGCTCAAACTGCCCGAAAAACAAGAATGTCCATAACTTTCTCATAACATATCCAAATGAAATGAATCAAAGCTTTCCAGATAGACAAAAATATAATCTATGAGAAAAAAAATACTAAAAAAAAAATTCAAATTTTTGTCCATTTTTTTTTTGCTGCCCGGGCTGCCCCCCATCCCCTATTTTGAGCTTATTTGGTCATAACTTTTTTTCCCGGGCACCGATTGAGAAAAAAATTATATTCCCACAAAGCTTATCAGTTTTTCTATCTCCAAAAAAAAATTCAAAAAATCAGAACACAATTTCAGCCCGTAGGTACCTGCCGGAAAACGCATTTGTCCCCTGAAGGGACAACGGGCCTTTAGGGGTTAAGGTAGGCACCTCCAAATGCATCACTAACCTTAAACCACCAACTTCATTTTGTGTACATCTCCAAAATCAATTATGTCCCTATGTAGAAGAAATACTTTTAGAACCAAACTTTGTTCTTTCATAACTTTTGCATACAATATCCAAATGTCGCATTCTTTGGTGCGTTGGACCTTCCAATAAGAAAATATAAAAATTTGAAAAGTTTCATAATAGTAATTAGGCACAGCAGCAATTAGTGGTGGTTTTGGAATACCTACCTTACGTCTAAGCCTGTAGCTCCTCAATTTTCAGCCCTCAGTTGCTGGAATTATAAAGATCTCATTTCCAGTAAGTAAGTGAATATGGAAAACTTGGATATGTCAGTCCAGACAGACCCTTCCCTCCGAATTTTTAGGAAGTGTCGGCTGAAGTGGGAATCCACGTGTCAAAACAGGAGTTCAAATCAAAAGAAGATATTTCACATACCAGTGCCCTTCAAGATTTGGATTTGGAATCGGCAGGACGTTAAAATCATGGTCATACACTCAAAACTCTCAAAGTGGGTTCTACCAGGTGAAGTTACCCCGTGGAAAACACAAAAATTGTTTTATTTTTTATTTTTTATTTTTTATTTTTTGGTGGGAAATTGTTTTATTTTATTTGCCACCCATGGTGAAATTTGAAAATTTTGAATTCATATTTTGAATCAGATGTACCAAGTTAGCAAGGATTGGCCAAGAACGTAGAATTAACGCAACGCAAAAATAGGGGGGATTTTTTTGTACAATTACTCTACAAAACAAAAAAAATTACCCTGCAAGACTTACTTCATATGACGACTTTTATTAATGTCCTACATTTGGAATCAACTTACTAATTGCTTGGAGATTCCCAAATGCATAGTTTTGTTTGGGTTTACAAATCATTCACTTTCTTACGAGAGCATCTGTACCCTCCCACGGGGATAGGCCCAACCTCGAATTGATTGCAAATGGCAACAAAAACATCCCCCATCCAAGCCACTAGGAGGGTATAAATTTAATTGATAATGGCCCAAGCCTACATACACTCGCCATCTTGTCGGGCACGCCCATTTCTTCCCCGAGCTCAAATTTAGGATATCATTTTTGTCTCTTTGTTATTTATTCTTGATTATGTCCTTAACTTGTTGAATAATGATGGCATGCCCTCAAGAGAACATATGAATAATAATATTTCTAGTGTTTGGGGGGATTAAAATATTTGCACATTTTATATGGATGAGAGGCCTAGGGTTTGTGTGGTGAAGATAAGTGGGGTCTAACCAAACCCAAATTCAACAAAACTAAGCTTGGCCAAGTAGACTCAATTGCTTTTAGTACAATATCACCTTATTGCAAAATTATGGCCTTTAGGATAGCAAAGCGTAAATCATTCATTGCAATTTCCCCCTTCAAATATAACTCATATGTAGAAACTTAACACATAATTTGTTGCAAGTTCATCTATAATTTTTATTGTTGCTCTACCTTGTATATTGATGATGCTCTAAGAACATTTCTAGTAAGGTTCAACCAACTATCCGCGCTAAAAAGTACTCCGTATACAATAGATTATGGTTTTACATAAATCAATACCGGCCCCACCATATCTTCATTTATAACAAACTTATCAAACTATAGAGGGTAATAGCAAAACCACCATGCCTTGCCAACGGCCTCAACAATGGTATTTTAGCTCTTGTTGTACTTGTGGTCAATCTAAAGGCTCCCCACTAATTTACCACCTCTTCACGAAACAAGTTCTTTGGTTCTTCTTGTCACTCCCACATTTGATTGGCAAAAGAGGGCTTGTACAAACAGTAATTTTACATTCACGCTAACTAGATCTTCTTGACTATAAATGGCCTCAGTGGCAAGGTTTTGTTTGGCCACGTGTTAGTCTGCTAACTTCGTTGCTTAACCCTTGAACGCCGAGGCGGACGATTTGTGTCTAATGGATGACAAGGAATCAAACTGTATAGGACAAAAGTGCAACTATTCATCCTTGAAATTTGTTGTGGAAAGGGAATATCTTCTACAGTAGTTTGACTTGCAATGAGTGCTTTTGCAATGAGTGCTTTTGGAGGCTAATGATTCACACGGTAATAGAAAAGGATGATGTCAAGGGTCACTCCTTCGGCATTTAAGGATTAAGCCATTTTTATTTTGGGAAAAGGAAGGTGACAATTAAAAACCTTCCCTTTTCACAACAGAATTCCAAGGACGAATAGTTGCTCTTCTCTCCTGTATAGAAGGATTCTCCATCATCCATCGGACACTTAATGTTCACAGCAGCAGCGTTACAAGGTTAAGCCAATTTTTGGAGGGACAACAACAGAGAGTTCAGAAGTCAGAATCTTCCAAGTTGTGCAAAATTTTGCTCAAAACAAAAACGTTGCTCAATGAAAGCAGATCCAGTTTAAAAGGGTGGTGGCCTCGCCACCGTTTGCTGTGGTGATCAATTGTAGTGCACCTGATGGCGATGCTCTAAAGGCCATGAGGGGAATCTCTCCACCTGCACTAACTTATTCCAGTTGCCCTAGTTCTAGAACCTCATTCACTCCACTCACTTGTCTGTCATGTGAAGATCTGTGGAATCTTGCTCTTTATTAGCTGCTTGAGTCCTTGGCAGAAGCTGCAGCATGGGCTGTGTCATGGCTGCGTGTTTTTTTCTTTCTGGGGCCGAGAGGGGCTTCGCCCATCACTCATGTTTGTTTGAAGCAAATGGATGTGGGTGTTTTTATTAGTTAGTAGGTCTGACAAAATCAGGACCAAGGGAATGCTGGACTCAAAAACCGACAACTTTGCCACCATTGACTAACTTAATAAGCGCCTTAAAGGTATGTTCCCACTTGGTGTTACAGGTGTTCTTTGAAATGTGAATCCAGTCCAGAAGGAGGCCAAAATTCATTCCTAAGACCCTCTGTAACAACACCTTTAACATCAGGTGGGAACATACCTTTACCTCACCAGGCTCTCTCTCATGTGTGGTGATGATCAGGGCTCAGAACTTGGGATGGATGCTGCCCACACTCCAGTTTGTGGACAGGGGTGCCCACCTCCCCCAAAAAACACCTTTGGGGAGTAAGGAAATTTTAGTTCCAAAATATGATCAGATTTGGAAAATTTGAATTTGAAGATGGACGGAATTCTACTTATTGAAATTGGGGCGAGGAGGTTGTGGGGACAAAATTATTGGCTTTGGATCATAGGGGAAGAAGCTTTGCATTGGCTGAAGTTACGTGTGAAGAGGTTTGTTTGAAGAGGTATCTTACTCAAAAAAGTGTACTAGAATACTTGCATCGACCAAAGTTACATGTGAATTTCTTTTGAATAGGTATCTTACCCAAGAAGTGTACTTGAATCTTTGCATCAATCGAAGCTACATGTGAAGAAGTTTGAGTAGGTACCTTACTCCCAAGGTGTGCCAGAGGCTCTATATCGACTGAAGTTATATGTGAAGAATTGTTTGAGTAGGTACTTTACTCAAAAAGTGTGCCAATGTTACATGGACAAAGTCAATCATAGTGTAGCTTGTCACGTTATTTGATGACGGGTGGCTAGAAGGCTCTATGGGGCTTTACAGGGGTTGATTGTAGACATGGCATAGCCGAAATAACCATGTATTGGCCATAGGAGGGCTAAAGTAGGATTTTTAGACTGTTTGAAGTGTGAATAGAGCTATTTTGGGGACACCTTTGGGGTGGTTATAACCCTAGGCCGCCCCTTTGCTCATTC
Source organism: Pseudisothecium myosuroides (assembly GCA_951799445.1). Lineage (NCBI taxonomy): Eukaryota > Viridiplantae > Streptophyta > Bryopsida > Hypnales > Lembophyllaceae > Pseudisothecium > Pseudisothecium myosuroides. Next base: position 24,323,518 of record OX637294.1, read on the forward strand.
ATTCTCTTCAAGTCTTGTGTGTGAAGGTTTCATGGAGTGTTAGGAGATGGTATACTTTGAAGGTTGTTTGTAGATGATGGCGGTGTTGCCAATTTGCTAAATCTAAGGTTTCTCCTTGTGTACTTCAATTCTTGTGCAAGACTAGTCCTATCGAGATAAAGTAGAAGCATTGTGAGAAGCTTATTATTGGATGGTTGTTCATTCATGCCTTGTTGTAGTGTGGACTTGCTTTTAAGTATGTGTGCATGTTCTAGTGCCTATAGTTTACGACATCTCTTGTAAACGATGTAGAGTGACACGACAAGCTCCTTGTTCCAATATTGGATAAGGGTAGATTTTTACATCCAAGGTAATTGAACCAAATTGTGACCTTTTTCTATAATCAACCCCTACAAATATATTTGCCTAAATTGTACAAGAACAATCCAAAAGAACATAAGTAAATTTTGGACAAACCTTTGTTTAAAAATTCATAAATCACTAGAAGAAAACTGCATTGTACTTGTCAAAAACTGCGTTGTACTCAACAAAAAGTGTGGAATCGGTTTTGTTGAGTTCTCCCTTTGTAACGCAAAATTTTGCATTCTAACACAAAATTTTGCGTTTTACTTGTCAAATTCTGTGTTGAAACGTTGAAACGCAGAATTTTGCGTTACGAAGGGAGAACTCAACAAAACCAATTCCACACTTTTTGTTGAGTACAACGCAGTTTTTGTCAAGTAAAATGCAGATTTGACAAGTAAAATGCAGTTTTCTTTTGGTGAATTCATTGTTTATTCATACGGTGTCCAAAAGATCCATGGTAAGATAACATAGAATTTTCTTTTGATTTCCAACAAGGTTAAAAAAATCCTTTGAAAATGCACTCAAAATTGACTCTATGCCACATTATTGTTGTATATTTGATGTTTGCACATGTACAATTCTAGACCCCTCAAAACAATTTTGATTAAAATTTCAACTAAAAGGCAAGAAGAAGTTAAATCAAATCTAAGTTGTTTTATATTTTTTGAACCTTTCCGGAATTAGTTATGAATTTTCAAGGTAGAGAGAGTTATTTTCAACAACTTATTTGACATTAATATTGACACCACTAAACCTGATACCTTTTTGACATTTTAGTGTTGAAAGGGTGTCAAAAATGTCAATAACAACAACCTTTTTTAGTAATGGGTCTCTATTGATAATAAACATTACTATAAATGAGGTCGTGCAGCTATAGAGCTTGGTAATGTAAGGTCCCCTTTTTAATTACGTTAAATGCCTAATCATCATTTTTATCATTGCATATATTTAGACTTTTAATATTTAAAAAATTTCTATTGCAAATGAATGGCAAATTTAAAGAATATTCTACAACACTTGGGGGGGTCACTTAGAGTGTCCATTAGAAAACACGTGCGAACAAAACTTTGGACCCCCTATATTATATCCTAAAATTTAAATAAAATGAAATAAAAAAAATATGACTAGATTTTCCTACTTCAAAAGTTTATGTTTTGAATTATTGATATTTTTATTTGTTAATGATAATTAGTTACAAATTTTTGAAGTAATTAGATACACTGTACAACTGAAAAATAACTTTCACACCCCTATATTATATCCTAAAAAATTGTCTAAAAAATGAACAAAAAATTCCTAAAAATAGCTCTCTATTGAAAGTTCATTTTGAGTTGAGTATTGATGCAATGGTCATCTAAATGTGATCTCTATAAATATTTGAGTTGAAAAACATGCCGTTTCAGGCCATTTTCAACCTCTTGTACAAATCATTTCAACTATTATTTTAGTTTGAAATTTTGGCAATAGAAACTATAGTCATTATTAAGCAACCCTCAAAATTTTAAGTTGAAATTATAGTTCATTAGAAACCACTTGTTCGCACGTGGTTTGTAGTAAAATACTAGGTGCCCCCCCCCCGAGCTACAACACCTTGCAAGGGGCATAAAAGACATTAGATCTTGGTTGAGAATTTGAGTCATTCTTACCTAGGGAATGGATGGTGGGAATCGTAGGTCATACAAATTAAATTGGACAAGCTTCAAATATCTTAGTGAAGTGTATCCTAAAATCCTAAAATTAGATAGGAAAGAAAAGACACAATTATGCGATGTTATGGTTTTCAATGCATAAAGTTGCAATGGAACGAAGTGGAATACATAAGTAGGGGTCACAATTGGACTAGGGTTCATTTTGGGTCTATCTATCTAAATTTTAGCTAATGGCACCTCAAATCGTCAAAGTAAGCAATTTAGTGTCTCATATGTAGCCACGTAGTGAAGATTCTATTCAATTAGATTAAGAAATTGAAATGAAAGATGTTGCAAGTAGAATTTGAATTTGTTGTTGTTCAATAAATATGTTATAAATTTTCAAAAGCAACACATTGGAGGCTCTTCAATTATTCATTCCCACTCTCTAATAAACAATAAATTTGAACAATACCTTGATGATTGAATAGAGGCCCCCATGAACAGTCACTTTGATCACCTACTTTGAATTCTAAATAAGAGATTGTCAATTCTCAAGCAGATATGGTATGCTATCAGGCTAAAAAATAGAAGTTTATTTTAGGTACTTGACAAGTTCAGGTGCCGCTACCTAAATGAAAGGATTAACTACATTTTTTTACATATTTTTAATTTTGGAATGAATACACTATCAACATATGTGTTGTTAACTCTTGAACCCCTAAAGGTTTTTGACCACGCTTTCACCAAAAACATTCCAAAATTGCAATTTCTAGTACAAGTACCAAATTTTAGAAAAAAACATTTTTGGAAACATGTAACCAAAGGAACTTGGAGTATACTGGTTTGAAAAGATGTGTAAAAAAATTCAAAAATTTCCTCCATGTAGATTGCAAGATATTAGCATTTGAATTGACAAAAATCCTTTTGGGGGCCTTGCAAACAAATCGGGGAGCAGCACTTCACAAGGTCACATTTGTATGAAAAAATGTCTAAAATGGTGGTGCTTCTTTATATTCATTCTTCAAGGCAAGTTGGCTACATGCTTGAAAATTTTCAAATCCTTCGGAATTGTACAACATATAGGAAAAAAATAGTAAGTAAAAAGAAGTAGAGAATGATTCAATATACTAAATTGTTAAGAATTTAGTTATGAAATTGAAAAATGCCAATCCCAATGGTTGTAATGTTGTAATAAATAATCTACACCAAAAGTTTTTTTGTTTTTTTTAAATATTGAAAATTGAGTTAAATAAAGGATTTCAAAGTCTATTTTAGAGTAGAGATTCCATAACTACCTTCAAACTAAAACTCCTCATAACTTTCATCTCATTAATCAAAATGGAGTGATTCACACTTTTCACATATATATAAATCTAGAAAACCAATTTCAAATTTTTATTTCTTAAAAAAAAAAAAATTTAAGAATTTTTTGAATTGTTCAAAGGTCAATAAAAATTACATATCATACAATAACTTTTTAACCATAAAGTCAAAAGTTATGAAAATTGTTGCACCTTAAAGCTATTCCTTGGGTACATGTTGTGTGAAAATTTCAAAGGAAAAAAATTAAAATTCCATTTGTAGTGAGCTGTCCAAAAAATATAGTTTGGTCTTTTAGGGGTTAAGTCCTAAAGCTTGTTTTGTATATGCCCATGTCTAAACAAAATCTTTAGTAGATGTGGGATTATTGAGGATAGATAATATGAAGTGAAAAAAATAATTGTACAAAATTGAAAAATGAGTGATAGACAATAGATAACTATGCAAAAAAAAAATTAGGGCAATCCACTACTAGTATTGTAAGAATTTAGAGTTTCATAATTGTGTATTCAACTTTGTTGATGTCAACGTATGAAAAATGCGCAAATACAAACCTGCAACATTAACAAACTCATAAAAGACTTACTTCAAGGACCTTTGAATTCGGTAGACACTGCTTTCATGATTCATATAGAACAATCAATATTGAAAAGTATACCTTCTATGTGTGAAAATATATGCTCAATACGAGAAACACTTGACATGGGCTTATACAAAATCTTCTACTGAAATTGGCACAAGTTCAATTGTACTTCTTTCATGACTATTCATACTTATACAGAGGTATTTGAAGGCAACGTTTTCAACAAAAATGGAACAAAGACCTGAAAAAAGCACATTATTGACCGTTATACCTAATATTATTGAAAACATTGTTATACACAATATCATATGCTATATTTCTTTAAAGTGACTTTGATTCTTTCCAAAAAGTGTCTATCCAATTGTGCCATCTTTGTATTTTCTTCCTTGACCAAATAATGCCAATGTTGTTCAAGGCATAGAAGGGACGCATCTTTTGCAATTCTTTCCACATATTTTCGTATATTATATAGAGATTGGCAAGCATGATACCCATGTATAAATGCATATAATTGTTGCATGCAATTGTATTTTTCAAATTTGATTGCTTCATTTCTTTTTCTATCAAAAAAATTAGAAACCTTTATTTCCTAGTCTACTTCCAATTCCTCATGAGTTTACACTTTATGAGTGGAAGCAAATCTAATAGATTTTTTACTAACATTAGCTTCCTACCTTTTAGAAAGGATGAGCAAGGGTGAGCAAACCCCGGAGCAAACTTACTTCCACTTGGAAGTGTGAGTGAGTGAGAACAAGTGAAGGTAAGTTACAACAAATGTAGGAGCTTGGCATGCTCCGCTATGTGTCCCAAAGTAACTTTGGCCTTTTAATTTACCACCTAGTCACCATCAAACAACACGGCTTGAATGGCATACAAAGAGACAATATGGATTCTTCTTTGATCCCTGTACTTTGGGAATAGAATGTGATGACTTGAAATCATCAATAGACTTGTTCTTCATTAGTAATGCAAATAAATGTCATCTAACTTGTGTTTCACATTAGTACATCTATTATATTAAATATACAATATTTTGACCACTCTTACAATTCCTATTACAAAATTCGTCACATTTTCATCCCCAAAAAATTTCATCCAATTATTTCATCTAATGTTCAAGATGAGAACCGTCCTAGAGTGTGATGAGTATTCCTATGATTTGTCATGCACACGTTCCTCTACAATTTATGCAGGCTAATATGATTGTAATTGCTCAGTTCTTTGCAAAAAATGAATTACAATTGTCATACAAAATTAGACTATGATGATTTTTGAAAATATTTTTATAAATAACATAAAATTTGCGCAATTTGCATAGTATATTTAGAATTTTTAATACAAATAAAAGCAATTCAAGATTCTTTACGAAGTGGAATGAATTTTCTTTGGAATTTTGTGATAAGAATTTCACAATTTAAAAAAACTTATTGAATGAAATATTACTAACTAAAATATGATTTCACATATTTACAGTTTTTATTAATTTACTCCAAAAAGCTCCCAAAATTATAGAAATATTGAAAAGTATATAAAGTAGTTATATATTATTTTCTAATATTTTTTTGGATATTTTTGGAGTGAACTATAAACTTCTAAATATTTGGATCCACATTTCAATTATTCATATTTCACTCAATAAAATTTAAAAAGTTGTGAAATTCTTCATACAAAATTCAAAAAATATTCTCATTCCACTTTCTAAAGAATCTTGAATTTTTTAAATTTGTATTAAAAAAATATTTACTAATAAATTTGATTTTAAAAATTAATCAATTTTTTAATTTTGAAAATTCATTTTATGGAAGTGTGTTACTTGTAGATCAACATGTCTAAAATTTGTGGAAATAAAATCTAATTTGTTAATTAGTTATGGCAATTTTTAAAGTGTATGAAAACTAATGAAAATTATTGTAGTCAAACCTTTTAAATTCATAGATGTTGTTTTGCTCATCAATCACAATGTAATAGTGGTACAAAATAATTTAAATTATTATATAACAACACACTTAGTTTCATAGTCATTGGAGTATGAGCGAGAAAGGCCATCTTGAATAAACAAAAAGGATGAGCGAGCTTGAGCATAAGCAAAATAAATGACTCCACTTCTGCTCACAATGTAAACAAGCCTCCAATTATGAGTTATAATTTCTGTTTTTTTCACTATAGAAACCAATATGTGGTTCCGTGGGACTTCAAGGATTAATGTACTACATAACATAGTGTAACCTCTAAAAAACCAGAGTAGCAAAAAAAACGTGTTGCAGAAGCCACCTACTGTAGTGGTCTTATGGTCCTTGAGGCGATAACTATGCAAGGATCCTTTCCATGCTGGAAAAGTATACTAGATGCCTGGGAGGGACTTTACAATTAATTCAAGGATTGGGGAGCCATATAAGACAATTTTGTTCACTCTAGGGGGCCCTTTTTCTTTTCAAGGATGCAAAAGGAACCCCTACCTCATTGATAACAATGTTATAACTATGAGAACTTTTGCACTATGCATGTCACTTTGTACAAAGTAATATTTTTCTTTTTTTTCTTTTTTTCTTTTTTTGAAAAAAATAATACTTTTTGCACCAACAATACTGGATGAAGAATCGCCACTCTCGGTTCAAGCCAGCTGAATTTGTGGATACCCACCAACTCAACAATAAAGGTGTCTGGAAATTGGCCACATTCAGTTATCCTGTGAGTGGAGCCAGAATTTGCAACTAAATATAAACAATGAGACAAGGAGTCCACGTAGGATGTCTTGGAATTTAATGCTGTATATTGGGTACCTAAAAGTATGGATGGCTGCCTGATGGTCAAAGATTTTTCTGTTATCAAAAGGAAGAATGTTTCTTCAGTTCCAAGCACAACATTTCATCGTTGATTAAACAAAATTGGCAGTTGTCAACCGTGGATTTCCCATGCAGCTCTCGTTCATTCATTCACCTGGTCATGATCTTCGAAAGAGCCGGGAACAAAATTCTATAAGGTAGGAGGTCCATAAAGCAACCATCTAAGCGCTGAACCTGAATTTTGGGGAGGTAAAGCATCTTGAAATATTTTTCAGTAATTTTTTCTTGAAAGACAAGAAGAAATGGCATGTTGCCCAAGTTGTTTCATACTTTTTGGAGCTTTGTGGAATTAGTTATGAAAGTTTGAAGCTGAAAAGCCATAGGGCTCTAAAAGCGACCACCTCCTAGAATGTACATAATTTGTACATTTTGGTAAATTGAAGAAAGCAAAATGTACCTCTGTGTCCTGTTCAGTTCAAAATGCCTTGTTGGAGTTCGAGCCTCCTACCTTACTGGAGGAGATAAACCCTGCAAACTAAAAATAGAATTCATACCATAAGTTTGTCTGTTTGTTTTGTTTGTTTTATTACATTGAGATCTCCTACACCGTGCGTCCCCTAGTGACGTATTTGGTATTGTTGGAAAGCCCTCGGCGAGGAGGGGTGCACGGGCTTTGCTTCGTGGCGTTTGGACCTATGGTGGAAAAGTTACGGATTTTTGAATTATTTTTGAATTAAAAGAATTAAAAAATATACTTTTACTTTTGTTTTGGTTGTGGCAACAGACAAGGCACACTAATGATAAGTAGACAAGGAAAAAAGGAGACGGATGTGACTATTAGTGTCACTCTAATAAGGGTGTCACCACGTTATTGATGGAAATGGCAAGAATCATCACTTTCACTGAGGTAACACTTCAAGTAGTCCAAATAAGGGTTTGAGTATGGTTCCTATTATGGCTCTAAAAGCTTTTATTGGGTCTTTTCTATACCTTAGGTTTGGCTGTTTGTTTTGTTACTTTGAGATCTCCAGGACCATGTGTCCCCCGGTGGCGTGCTTGGTATTGTCGGAAAGCCCTCGGCGAGAAGCAGTACACGGGCTTTGTTTTGTGGCGTTTGGACCTGCAATTTGAAAGTTATATATTTTCAAAGTTTTTATGAATTAACCCCTAAAAAGACCATTTGTCCCCCTCAAGGGACAATTTGGATCCGGGTAGGTTCTTATTGTCTCAATTTGTAATGAATGTATTTTGAAACTTTTTGAAGATGTAAAGTTCGGCAAGAGCTTCATGGATATCTAATTTTATTTCAATTGGTGTCTGAGAGCAAAAACTATGGCACAACGAGCAACACAAAAAAATTACAAAAAGTCAAACTATTTTTTTTTCAAATTTCCTAAAAGATTATATTTTTGTCTACATGTGAAGCTTGAATTCATTCTATTTGGACTAGTGACAAGAAAGTTACGGACAATCTTGTTTTTCGGGCAATCTAAGCATCCCCTTGAAAAAAAGCTTTTTGTCCAACTTTGAATGCTAATATTTTCCACTCCATGTGGTCAAATTTGATGAAATTTTTATTACATGATTTTAGACAAGTGAACTATAAGATCCTATGGTTAGATTAAAAAACATATATATTTTTTGTTTGATTGGACGAACACAATAGAAGTGTTGGGGAATATTGTTAAAATGGCGCAATTCTGCAACTTTGGCATTTTTTACGGTTTAGACCACACAATATGAAATCTATACATGTTCAAGATGTCATTTTTACGGTTTAGACAACGCAGTCTCAAAATGGCGTATGAAATATGCCATTTTAATGAAATTTCCTACAATGGCAGTTTTAACCTACAAATGACGCCACAACCATTTTCTGGTCAATGAACACTACAAGAAAACGGGTATTTTATGACTGCAAAAATATGACTGGGGATGACTGGCGATTGTATGCAGTCATATTCTTGGAGGCCAAGACCTTGGGGAAAAAAATGACTGCAAATATGATTGCCAATCATATTTTGCCCTTGTACTTCCTGGGCGCATAGTATATGCCCATTGGGAACGCCAAAGTACTTATTAGGGAACGACAAGGAACATGTTTGGAAAACGGCGAGTCATATTTGTCAGTCATATTTTGTTGTCATATCTCCATGGTAGTGACATTGGGGGGGAGGGCAGCCAAAGAAAAATTTGGGCAGGCAATCACATTTTTGCCTGAGTCATATTTTGTAGTCATATTTTGTAGTCAAATTTTTTCGGTAGTAATTTTTTTTCTTTTTAGACAACACAAGCAAAAAGTAGGCAATCTAAAAATGCCCTCTTGTATTCCTTTGGGTGTAAGTGTGATTTGATTTCATACCTATTGAATGTATATATATATATATATATATATATATATATATATATATATATATATATATATATATATATTGGATGTTGTATCCATTATAAAATTGGCGTCTAATATCTTCGGGTGGCACATGTTTTTTCTATAATTAATTAATCAATTTTTTTGTAAGATTTACAAGGGAAGTAGAGAAAAATGAAGCAGATAACCATAGGAGACAATTGATGGGTCATTCTCGGCCCGTCATATTGGGAGGGACGGAGGGAAAGGTTTCAAAATGCATACATGTTAAAGATGTTTTGGTTTTTTTATTGTGTTTTTATTCTGAGGTTGACATATATATACATTTGGTGAAAGAAGCTTTCCTCAAATGTAGTGGTTCAAATATACAAATTCTTGAATTTTTTAATTACATAGAGGGTTAACTGTTTAACCTCTAAAGGCCCATTGTCCCTTGGGGGGACAAATGCGATTTCAGTCATGTACCATTTTGCAATCACGTTTGTAATATTTTCTGAAAAATTTAATGGAGGTGGAGAATGGAAAGACCTATGTGGGGACATAATTTTTTTCACAATCGGTGCCCGGAAACAACAATTATGACCAAATAAGCTCATAATAGGGGACGGCGGGCAGCCCGGGCAGCAAAAAAAATTTGGCAAAATTTGATATTATTTATATATATATATATATATATATATATATATATATATATATATATATATATATATATTTTTTTTTTTTTTTTTTTTTTCTTGTAGATTATATTTTTGTCTATCTGGAAAAGCTTTGATTCATTTCATTTGGATTTGTTATGAGAAAGTTGTGGACATTCTTGTTTTTCGGGCAGTTAGAGCATCTTCTTGAAAAAAATAACTTGTAGGATTCATTTCTGAATGCTATTTTTGCAATTTTTCAAAAAAAATAAATTCTCATGGTTTAATTTACTTGCTAGAACAATCTCACCATTGGAATTAGTGTATTTTAATTCCATCTAAAATATATTAATGTTTTAGATTTTCCTTCTATCTTGTACCTACTTCTACTTAACAATTTTTTTAGGAATGATAATTAAGTTTTTTTGAATATTTATTTTTACCTAGACTCTCAACTCAATTCTCCACCTTAAAGGTTGAAAGCTCAAAACTCTTTAATGCAAAAATTTTAAGTTAAAAATGTTCAAAGTCAAAAAATCCAGTCCCACAATGTGCTGAAATACTTGTTTTTTCCACTTTAAACGCAGATATCTTGCAATCTGAGTGGTCAAAAATTCTGAAATTTTTTCCACACATTCTCATACTAGTTAGGTGTAAGATCCTACGCTTAGATGTGCAAAAAAAACATTTTTCAAATTTTTTTACTCCTTGCTATAGAAATGAAAGTTTTGAATGTTTTTTGGTAGAAAAATGACCTTGGGCCTTTAGGGGTTAACGAACACATAAATGAGCAGGACATGATCACCTGTTGAATTTGTGCATGGGCAGATTCAGTGGGTAGTGTGTCGTGCAAATACGATATTGAATAGAATTTGTCATTGTTGACAACTTCGAATACTTTTTACATCTAATTTTGATGAAATTGTTGAAGTCTTTGAGTAGAATATTCCATTAAAATTTCAAAAAGCACTCCAAAAGGAACCTTTTTACCATCATCATTGACTCCTATGAGCTCATTTGTACCCTAATAGGCTAGAAGAAAATGTTGGATGAAATCTTGAAGAACAAATTAGAGGCAAAACTTCATCTACCTATAATTTTTGCTTAAAGTATTTCATTATAAAGATTTTCACTAGTTTAGAATAGGCATGCAATGCTCTACAACTTAACCTCTAAAGGACCAAGGCCTTTTTTCTGCCAAAAAGCACTTAAAACTGCCATTTTTATAGCAAAGAGTAAAAAAAATTGAATTTTTTTTTCACATATAATTGTGGGATCTTACACCTAACTAGTATAAAAGTGCGTGGAAAAAACTTCAAAATTTTTGATTGCACAGATTGCAAGAAATCTGCATTTAAAGTAAAAAAAAGCAAGTTTTTTAGTACATTGCGAGACTAGATTTTTTGACTTTGAACATTTTTAACTAAATTTTTTGCACTACAGAGTTTTGAGCTTTAAATCTTTATAGTGGAGAATTGAATTGAGAGTCTAGGGGGAAAAAAACTTCAAAAAAACTTCATTATCATTCTTAAAAAAATTGTTAAGTAAAAGTAGGTACATGATATCTAGAAGAAAACTGCATTTTGCTTATCAAATTTGCGTTTTACTTTACAGAAATTGCGTTTTACTCAACAGAAAAGTATGGGCTTGATTTTGTTAAGTTCTCCCTTTGTAACGCAAAATTCTGCATTTCAACGTTTCAATACAGAATTTGACAAGTAAAATGCAGATTTTGATAAGTAAAACACAAAATTTTGCGTTACAAAGGGAGAACTCAACAAAATCGAGCCCATACTTTTCTATTGAGTAAAACACAGTTTCTGTCAAGTAAAACGCAAATTTTACAAGTAAAATGCAGTTTTCTTTTAGTGGATAGAAGGAAAATCTAAAATATTAATATATTTTAGATGGAATTAAAATACACTGATCCCAATGGTAAGATTGTTCTAGCAAGTAAACTAAACCATGCAATTTTTTTTTGTAAAAATTGCAAAATTGCATTCAAAAATGCATCCTACAAGTTATTTGTTTCAAGAAGATGCTCTAACTGCCCGAAAAACAAGAATGTCCATAACTTTCTCATAACAAATCCAAATGAAATGAATGAAAGCTTTCCAGATAGACAAAAATATAATCTATGAGAAAACTATATTTTTTTTTTTTAAAATCAAATTTTTGCAAATTTTTTTTACTGCCCAGGCTAACCTCGTCCTCTGTTTTGAGCTTATTTGGTCATAACTTTTGTTCCCGGGCACCGATTGTGAAAAAAATTATATTCCCACAAAGCTTATCGGTTTTTCTATCTCCAAATTTAAAAAAAAAAAATCAAGACAAAATTTCAGCCCATAGGTAACTGCCCAAAAACGCATTTGTTTCCCCGAAGGAACAACGGTCCTTAGGGGTTAAGCTTACAAATTTTTTGAATTTCTCAACTTGGATTTGGAAATTTAGAGATTTGGCCTTGACGAGCCAAAACCATCCAAAACCTCTAACTTTAGCAATTTTTATCAATTTTAGTTAAGATGTGAATCACTTACACTTTATCATTAGAAAATACTTGTTCATTGCTTAGAATGCCAATTGAACAACACTTAAATATCCAACTTAAGATTTGGAGCCCCACAACGAAGAACATGGATGTGTATATTTTATTTCAAGGATATAGAAAAAACGCTCACATATGTCATATATTGAAGTTTGTTTTTTCCTTAGAAAGGTTCTCAACAATGTCATACAAGACACATTAATAGAGGGTCTCTATAGGCCCTACAGAAGTCACAAAATTGTTCATATGAAGATTGAAGCTTACCGTGGGCACGCACGCTCGTAATGCAATCAAAAGATGGATAGATGGTTGTTTGGATGTTCTTACAAGGATATAGATTATAAAAGCATAAAAAAAATTTGCTTCAAAAATGCTTTTAAATAGTGCTTCTATCAAATATTTTCGCTCCCGCACACTCTTTGTACATGGACGTAGATATTTTGACAGACGCATGGCATCTACTTATATGTCTTTTTTTTGCAATAATTGTAAGTGCTTAAGACTTTGTAGCTCCCCTTCATGCATTTTGTGGAGTTATAGTTATAGTATCAATATATATCTACTTTGGATTAAATTTGATTGTTAAAATAGCTTACTTGTTTAATATAGTCATATCTGGTCAATTGCATGATTGAAGCAAGTCCCATGACTAGAGCAAGTCATGTGCATGACTAGGATAAGTCACATGACTAGGGCAAGTCACATGACTAGGATTTTAAAACCCTAGCCGCCACTTGGCTCTTTTTGCTTCTTTTTCTTTGGTTCTTGTTGCCTTTTAGCTCTTGTTTCTTATTGCTTCATACTTCTTGTTTGATGTTGCTTCTTAGTTCTTGTTTGTTGTTGCAATGTTGCCTTTTAGCTAGTTCTTGTTTCTTGTTGCCTCTTAGGTTTTGCTTCTTGTTAATACCTTTTAGATCTTGTTTCTTTTTGCTTCTTAATTGTTGCATCTTATTGCTTATTAGCTTTTGCCTCTTATTGCCTCTCAGTTCTTGCTCTTTGCTTTTAGTGTCCTCTTGTTACCTCTTAATTCATGTTTCTTGTTTCCTCTTGTTGCTTCTTTAATTTTTGCTTCTAATTTCGTGTTGTTGCATACTAATTCGTGCTTCTTATTATTTTTTATTGCATTTTAGTTCTTGCTTCTTCTTGTTATTTGTTGCAATTTCTTGCATCTTAACTTGTGTTTGTTGTTGCATCTTCATTCTTGCTTTTTGTTGCATTTTGTTGCATCTTACTTCTTACTTGTTGTTATCTCTTAGCACTTGCTGCCTATTGTTTCTTATTCTCTTTATAACCATTGTTATTCTTTCTTCCTATTTATTTGCGATTTCTAGAGATATAGTGGTTATGGCTTTTTCTTATCTTAAACTTTTGCTACATATTTTGTGTTGCCTTAAATCTTTGAAGGTTGAACAACATTGTTCATTCACTAAAAATTAACTTCCTTGATTGTACATGTAGGCACCAAGTTGGAATGAAGTTATTGAAGGCTACTTGCAACACCAAAGAGGCAACATCTTCACATTTTTGTAAGGAATATAGGTCCTATAGGCGTGTGAAAATGTACATTTATAGAGTGTCATTGTGATATGTTTTGTGTTAGTGACAAATAAATGTCATTGAGAAAAGTCACATTATTTCTTGCAGTTTATTTCTCTAATATGACTGTCTCTTGTGCATCTCAAAAGTCATAAATACTCATTTTTAAAGGATGGAGTCTCTTGTTTAGCTACTAAACCATATTAATGCATGATTGCAATGCGTCATGTTCATTTAGAATGTATGAAAAATGTGACTATAGTTTATGATTGAAACTATTATAAACCTCAGGTATCCCAATTACAAACCACGCATACAAATGTAAGAAATGTGACTCCCGTTTATTTGGAATATATCATTTGCTTGAGTCATATTTCACAAAAAATGTTGGCCAAAATATGACTGGTTGTAGTCACATAATGCTCACAGTCATGCCAAAAAATAACTCTATACTTTTAAAAATATGACTACGTACATTCAATCACAATAGTAACATTCCATGTGAACTACTACATTAGCTAAAAATATGACTTATAGGAGTCATATATCAAATCAACAAAAAATATGAGTAGTGAATATGACTCATGAGAGTCATTGTCTACATCAACAAAAAAATATGACTCACGAGAGTCATTTCCCACATCAACAAAAATATGACTCACTAGAGTCATAGTGTCTTATATCAACAAAAAACATGACTCACAAAAGTCATATTCCACATCAACAAAAAATATGACTCACCATAGTTATATGCCATGTCAGCCAAAATATGACTCACCATAGTCATATGCCATGTCAGCCAAAATATGACTCAATACAGTCATATTCCACATCAGCCAAAAATATAATTGAACAGAGTGATATTCCACGTAGGCTTTTTTTTGTTTGCCAGGGTAGGTCATGAGAAAGTCAAGCCTCCAAGGATAGACAACATATATGCCACTTTGGCAAAATATGGCTAATTATAACCCCCAATCCATATGACTGAAAATATAACTAACGCGCAACATGACTCGTCGGTAATGATTGGGTGCAGTTATATTGCGAGTCATCTACAGTGATTTTCGGCAGAGTCATATTTTTAAATTTTATGACTCAACGCAATCATATTTTGCAATCATAAAACACTCATTTTTTTGTAGTACAATGAGAGAGAATTGTTTTGTATAGGACATAACTACAACTATTCATCCTCAGAGTTTTGTGTGGAAAGGGGAGATCATGAATAGTAGTTTGACCTCTAGTGAGCACTTTTGGTTTTTTCAAAGTAGTTTATATCATACAGTGCCAAAAGGGATGATTTTTACGGTTACCAACCCAACGTTCAAAGGTTAAGTGTTTTTTGACAGAAAATGGCCTAGGTCATGTAGGGGTTAAAACATTAAGAAAATATTTTTATTCTATTTAATTCTATTGTGGCAATGGTACAAGGCACACTTAGTACCTTATATCCATTACCTTAAATTAGTTTTTTTTTTGTTTAATACAATGACATCTCTTGGATCGTAAGTCCCCCGGTTGTGTTCTTGGTACCATTGGAAAGGTCTTTAGGAGAGATGCACGGGCTTTGTTTCAAGGCATTTGGACCTATATGGTGAAAGTTTTTGAATTTCAAAGTTTCTATGAATTATAAAAAATTACTTTTATTTTTATTTTCATTGTGGCAACGGCACATGGCACACTAGTCCATACCTTAAATTAGGCTATTTGTTTTGTTTTTTTGTTATGTTGAGATCTCCCAAACCGCACGTTTCCCGATTGCATTTTTGGTATCGTTGAAAAGCCCTTGGCAAGAAAAGGTGCATGGATTTTGTTTTGTGGAGTTTGGGCCTATGGTACAAAAGTTATTGAATTCCAAAGTTTTATGACTTAAAAAATTGAATTAAATTATCTTTTATTTTGGAAAAAACATAACTTTCACATCGCATTTCAAAACGCTACAAAACAAAGCGATGGCACTTGTTTGTCACCTATTTATGATTGGTTTCAAATATCAAACAGTATAGATTCTTGCCTTAAATGTACAACTTTTATTCATGAAAGCTTAGGATTGATTTGATTCTTTCAAAAATTCATAGTTTATTTTATTGGAATTGAATTATTTTCTATAATTTAATTATCCCAAGGTCTATGGACTTTGAGGTAGCTAGAGCACCAAAAGATATACTACTATACAAAAGAGTTGATTCTATTAGTGCATGACATATTAATTGTTTTATATTTATTCTAAAAAATATTTTATCTTTATTTATTTAGTGGCTATTGGGGGAATCAGGGAGTATCCTTGGCATCAAAGTCTTCTATGGTTTGGTAGTATATTAGATTGTCATATCTCTAGTCTTCTTATATTTAATTTGGTTTCACAATACAATTATGTTTGGATCTTTTAAAACAAATGGAATAGATGAAATGGCAAAATCAATTACATATACTAATTGCAATTAGCAAAAAAAATCATTGTAAATATTGATCATTAGTATGATTGTTTAAGAGTACTAAAAAATTAAGGATGAAATTGATGGTAGTGACCTAAAGACATAGCTAAGACTTTAGCTAGTGGTGAAGAAAAATCATTTCAAGAAATTTAAATTTGATGTCTAATTGTATAATTGAAAAATTGGATATAAGTCATTTCTTTGTAAAGTCAAAGTATTCAAACATAGAAAGATTCTTTTAATTACAAAGGAAAGAATCAAAAGGAAAACAATGACAAAGCATCAAAAAAAGAACCCAAGGACAAATTGTCAACTCTATGGGATCGATTAGAGAACCCTAAGTTGTTGAGTATTGATACTTGTTTGATAGGAATAAAAAAAGAAACAAGGACAAGGCACCAAAGAAGAACCCAAGGACAAACTTCCAACTCTATGGAATAGATAAGAGAACCTTAAGTTGTTGAAGATTGATATTTGTTTGATAAGAATAAAAATAAAATCAAAGGACAAGGCATGCATCAAAGAAGAACCCAGGGACAAACAGTCAACTCTATGAGACAGATCAAAGAACCCTAGATTGTTGAAGATTGATTCTTGTTTGATGTGAATCAAAAGGAAAACAAGGACAAGGCATCAAAGAAAAATCTTAGGATAAACTATCAACTCTATGGGATAGATTGAAAAATCCTAAGTTGTTGAAGATTGATATTATCTGATAAGAATGCATAATTTGATTTGGTACTTAGATTCTAGAGCTATAAATTGTGTCACTTTTCTTTAAACAAAAAATTATATCCCTAGGCAGCTCATCTATTTGTCTATTCTAGAAAAAGTTTCAAAAAAAAAGCTAGAAATTGAAATGGTTTAAAATCTAAACCACCAATAAAACAATTGCATGTTGGAAACAAGTTAAAATCAATATAAATTCCAACGCTTTTAAATGCAAAATAGGGATCATTGAAACTAACACATGTATATGGTCTTAAATGGTTTCATTTTGATAGAAACACAATACACTCTAACTTAACTTATATTTTCACTTACATTACCCTTAAAGTTTATATTTTATGTAACAAGGTTGGTTGCAATTTTGTGTACAATTTTATAATGACACCGTTTTAATATGGAACGAGGGTTTTCTAACACATGCTTACATTTACTGCATCAAACATGGTATTGTTGCAATCCCTATTGAATTGTTAGAATCAACAAAAATATATTACATTTAATATATGGTATTATTATTATTATTATTATTAAAATGTTCAATTGTCATAAAATCTCATCAGATTTAATGTTGGAAGCATGGAAAGAAAGCAATTACTTTGTGCAAGTGGGGGTAGGATGTATAACAATTCATATGAAACATGTCACAACATAATAATTGCAAGGTTGCCAGAATTTCAAAACTCATTTAACCCCTAAGCGCTCAAACGACCATTTTATGGTCGCTGCCTGACTTCGGGCAGATTTTTCGGGCGAAAAAAAAAAAAAAAAAAAATTTTTTTTTTTTTTTTTTTTTTACAAAAAATGGATTGTCTTTCTATATTCATACTCAAAACTAAGATCACTACGGTCAAACAAAAATTATAAGAGAAATAGCACAAAGAGTCTAGTATTTGCCTAGTGTTGAAAAACTTACTATTTGGGGAAAGTCTTGGTGTTCTCATTACTAGATGTTATGCATTTTTTCACAAATCAATAGAAACCACAATTTTGACCAATCAAAAAAAAATTCAAATGCTAAAGATAAAAATTGTATTTTTGGTGAATTTTAGAAGTTATATCTTCAAAATTCATTTGAAGAGAATCTAAATAGAATTTTATAATTTTAACCGTACGGATGCTTTCTACTTTTTGTGCTTTACACTATCTTCTTTGATGCAAAATTCAAAAAAAGTACAAAACTTATATTTTATAACACATTTGTGTTTTGTCCAAACCCCTTGGGCTTTTAGGGGTTAAGCATAGCAATTCAACTTTTTCAAAAAACATTCAATTATAAAAATGTGAAGATTTATGTTGACTTTCATATCCAAAAATTCAATTGTCATTTGAATCATCCACTCAAAAGTTATACACAAAGTTAAGAGAGATTGAATGAATGAAAATAAACCTCAGTTCCCCTTTTTAAATTTTGTCCATAACTTTTTAGGCCTATGGTGTGAAACATATGGATTTCCAAAGTTTTTATGAATTAATAAATTAAAAAATTACTTTTACTTATATTTGGGTTGTGGCAATGGCACATGGCACACTAGTACCTTATTAACCCCTAAAGTCTCAAGGCCATTTTTTTTGTCAAAAACCACTCAAAACTACCATTTCTGTTGCACTAACCCAAGACAACCCAAAAAATCATTTTTTTAGAATCTAACTACAGAATTTTGTACTTCACTTGTATAAAATCATGTGGTAAAAATTTCATCAAATTTCACTTTACGGATTCGAAAATATTAGCATTCAAAGTTGGACAAAAAGGTTTTGTTCAAGAACATGCTTAGGTTGCCCAAAAAACAAGATTGTCCTTAACTTTTTCATCACTAGTCCAAATAGAATGAATCAAAGTTTTACATGTAGACAAAAATATAATATTCTAGGGGGACAAAAAAATTTAAAATTACTTTGACATTTTGTGATTTTTGGGGAATTGCACGCCGACCTCCGTTTTTGGCTTTTTGTACCATAACTTTTGCTTGTGGGCATCGATTGAAATAAAAATTATATTTCCAAAAAGCTTATGAGTTTTCCTAGCTTTACAAAAAGTTTCAAAAAACTATAATGAATATTGAGACCGTATGAGCCTACCTGAAGTTGCATTTTGGCCCCCTTAGGACAAATGGGACTTTAGGGGTTAAATTAGATTGTTTCTTTGTTTTACTTTATTTCTTTGATACATTGGGATCTAACAAACCGTGAGTCCCTTGGCATCGTTCTTGGTACCGTTGGAGAGCTCTTTGCAAGGAGGTGTATGTATGGACTTTGTTTTGTGGCGTTTGGACCTGCAGTGTGAAAGTTTTGGATTTTTGAATGATTTTTAAATTAAAAATTGAACTAATTATTTTATATTAATATTTTTCTTAACCTCCAAAGTATAATAAGCTCCCGTGGAGCTTTTTGAAGGCATGGGTAGGTTCATACAAAGTGGAATTCTTATCAAAGTTGTACGCTCGTATGAGCTTTATAAACATATATATATATATATATATATATATATATATATATATATATATACTTGAATCAAAAATTATAGATAGGGGCAGTTTGGGCACTGTGCTAATAGAGTAATAAAGTTTAGGGCAAGCAAGCTGCAAGATTTTTTTATTAACTTTGAACGCCTATATCTTACAATCTATGAAGACAAATGGGCTAGAAAAACTTCCACATATTCTTACAATAGTATAGGTAAATAATGTGTGGATGAAAATGATTTGCTTTTCAATTTTCAATCAACACACTAGAAGTAGTAGTTTTTGAACAATTTTAGAACCATAAGCTCAAATTCTAATGTAAATTCGTGAGATTCATTTTTAAGTTTGTAAATCTTTTTTAAAACTTGATTTAGAGAAGGAAAGATTTGTGTTGAATATTGGAATTTTGATTTTTCTAAAAAATGAATTCTCCAAAAATAATTGAAATTTTGTTTATATTGTTAATTTTTTTTGGACATCCTCTCAATGCAAGATGATATTGGGTATATTGGACACCTCTATTATCTTTGAAAATTGGAATGCAAAGTAACTAATACAACTACCTACCCAATGGTTCCAATTTCCGAAGTTGAATAATGTCTCTTTCTCCACAAAATTGAGTCAAACTATGCTAATTCTATTGGACATGAGCCAAAATTTCTATTCTTCTAACTTTAGACGTTATCATCTCGCAATCTACTCTATCAAATGAGCTAAAAAAATTTCACACATTTCTAAGGAACTCTTATAAAAATTTGTCTGGTTAACAGCTTGAAGAATGTTTTTAAATTTCAATTATGCTCAATGCATTAGGAAGTGGTAGTTTTGGACACTTTTAATGAAAACACCCTTGAATCTCTAGGAGAAATATCCTTAGAGCATCATCAAACCAACACAAAAATTGACTATCTAATGTATTACTATTTTTGATACGTATGCAATCAAAACTTTAGATTATCCCCTTAAGTTCCTTCACTACATTTTCCCCCAAAACGCTAAAAAATTATCATTTTGAGCATGAGTACCAAATTTTGGAAAAAAAAACGTTTTTGGAATCATGTAACCGTAGTATCTTGTAGTACGTTGGTTTGAAAAAATGTGGGAAAATTTTCAGAATTTTCTACCATGTAGATTGCAAAATATTAGTATTTGAATTGACGAAAATCCTTTTTTTGGCCCTACAAAAATCCGGGCAGCTGCACTTCACAAGGTCACATTCATATGAAAAAATATCCAAAATGGTGGTTACTCTTTGGATTCATTCTTTAGGGCAAGTTGGCTACATGCTTGAATTTTTTTTGATCATTTGGAATTGTACAACATAGAGAAAAAAGAATAGTAAGTAGAAAGAAATAGAGAATGATTCAAAATACTAAATTGTTAAGAATTTAATTATGGAATTTAAAATTTTCAATCCCAATGGTTGTAATGCTATAATAAATAATCTATATCCTATGATTTTATTTTTTTTCAAAAATATTGAAAATTGAGTGAAATAAATGACTTCAAAGTTTATTTTAGAGTAGAGAATCCATAACTGCCCGCAAACTAAAATTCTTCATAACTTTTGACTCGTGGATGGAATGGACTGATTCAAAGCTTTTCACGTACATATAAATCTAAAAAAACATTTTCAAATTTTTGTTTCTGAAGAAAGTGATTTTTTTAATTTGCCTGAATTGCTTGGTTGAGGAAAAAAAATAACATATTAGGCCATAACTTTTGACTCATATTTCCAATTGTCATAAAATTTTGTTCATATGAAAGATATTCCTCATCCACAACTTCTATTAATTTTTGGTCCTAAAATATGCAAATTTCTAGTCATAGGTACCTATTCAAAATTACTATGTTGCTAAAAATAGCAGCCTGGTTCCTTTAGGGGTTATTGTCTTGGGAAGCACATCAAAATTCACTTCATAGATAGAATATTATTTGGATTTAGACTTTAGACAACATACATTGAGACTGTAAGAAGCAAGCTAAAAGACAAAAAATGATATAATGTTATACAAAAAAAATTGCTTAGGAAATAAAATCATAAAATCATCACAACAAATTTTAAAATTTGTGATTAATTGTGGCTAATATTATACTAATTGTGACTTGTTTGCAAAAATGTCCCATCTAGATTCTTGCCTAAAATGTAAACCTTTTGAACATAAAAGCCTAGGGTTGATTTTGGATACATCTATATTCAACACTTTGAGAATTCATTATTTTGGGGAGCGATGTCTTAAAATGTAAGCTTAGTGAATCTTGAATACCTTTTTGACTCGCAACAAGACCCATAAAAAATTTAAACAATTGAATATTAGGAACTATACTCAAATCCTTATTCAGTGGCATTTATACTTGATTACCTTACAACTTCCCTCATTTTGGCACAACTATGCTCTCTTCTAAACCTTTCCACGAACTCCATTTCTTTTGTGAGCAGTACTCATATTTGTTTACACCATTTCTACTCCGTTCCACAATTTTTACAAATTCAGTCACTCTACTAAAACTCGAAATTACACATATACCTTTAAAAAAAACTCCTAAATTTTCTCAAAACCTAAGACATTCCTTCCTTTTAAATTTACGAATGTAGGAGGTCCATAAACTGTCCCTTTAAGCCTACCTACTTCATTTGTGACACTGAGAGATATTTCAATCCAAACATGTCACCCATTCCTAGATACGGGAGGCATTTACAACCCGGTCAATTTATAGACCTCCTACCTACGGACGGAGGATAGGCAAGATGAAATAGGTATCTTCTCCTAGTGTGAGAAATATCAAGGCATCGGCACATGAATCCCAAATCCCATAGCGAGTAAGGAACCAGGAGAGACGTGTCCATTGGACAAGTGGGAATTGAGGCCCATGACGGATTCTGCCAACTGTACAAATAGAGTCCTACTGGGCACACCCTGAATATCTGGACTTTGGAGCAGGAATAGAAGGAGCCAGAAGATGGAACAAAATAGTACAATATGCCGGTAAGATCAGCGGGAATGGAGGGTCTACGTATTGAACTACTCCTACTCAATTTTTAATCTCTAGGAGTGTAAATTAAATAGTGAAATTAGGTTGCCCGACACCAAATTTCTCGACATTTGATATTGTATAAATATTTATTTATCCATACCTTAACCCCTAAAGGCCCAAGGTCTTTTTTCTGCCAAAAAACACTGAAAACTGCCATTTCTATAGCAAAAAGTTAAAAAAAATTAAAATTGTTTTTTTCCCACATCTAACCGTAGGATCTTACACCTAATTGGTATGAGAATGTGTGGAAAACATTTCAGAATTTTTGACCGCACAGATTGCAAGATATCTGCGTTTAAAGTGGAAAAAACAAGTTTTTCAGCACATTGCGGGACCAGATTTTTTGTCTTTAAACATTTTTAACTTAAAACTTTTGCACTACAGCGTTTTGAGCTTTAAATCTTTATAGTAGAGAATTGAGTTGAGAGTCTAGGAAAAAAAAAGAAACTCAAAAAAACTTAATTTTCATCCTTAAAAAAATTGTTAAGTAGAAGTAGGTATGAGATAGAAGGAAAACCTAAAATATTAATATCTCTTAGATGGAATTAAAATGCACTAATCCCAATGGTGAGATTGTTCTAGCAAGTAAACTAAACCATGCCAAAAAAAAAAATTTGAAAAATTTGAAAAATTGCATTCAGAAATGAGTCCTACAGTTATTTTTTTCAAGAAGATGCTCAAATTGCCCGAAAAACAAGAATGTCCATAACTTTCTCATAACATATCCAAATGAAATGAATAAAAGCTTTCTAGATAGACAAAAATATAATCTATGAGAAAAAAAATATTAAAAAAAAAATTTCAAATTTTTGTCCATTTTTTTTTTGCTGCCCGGGCTGCCCCCCGTCCCCTGTTTTGAGCTTATTTGGTCATAACTTTTTTTCCCGGGCACCGATTGAGAAAAAAATTATATTCCCACGAAGCTTATCAGTTTTTCTATCTCCAAAAAAAATTTCAAAAAATCAGAACACAATTTCAGCCCGTAGGTACCTGCCCGAAAACGCATTTGTCCCCCGAAGGGACAACGGGCTTTTAGGGGTTAAGACTAGTCTCTTCTATCTTCTATTAAGTTTGCATGGCATATTTTTCTACCATTAGAGGAGAGATTTGAGCCTCTGGAAGACTGTTTCAGGGTTGTTCCCGATGCTGGGAACAACACACTACTTTCAGAAAAAAAAAAAATTTAAAGAAAAAAGAAAAGAAAAAGTTATTAAAATGTTAAAAGAATACTAAAATAAATAAATAAAAATTCAAAAACAAAACAAAAAATCTGACGTGGTAATCACTTGGCTACGTCAGACTGGCCATTTGGTAGCGTCCTAGCGTTTTTGCAGAGTTCCCACAGTCCGGGAACTCGCAATCTCTTAGAGGCCCAAATCTCCTCTAATGATACATGTGCCATATTTGTTTGTTTGTTATGTTGAGGTCTCCTGGACCGTAAGTCCCCCAATTGCCTATTTGGTACCGATAGAAAGCCCTCAGCGAGGAGGGGTGCTCGGGCTTGGTTTCATGGCGTTCCGACTCACGCTGTGAAAATTATATATTTTTTAGTCATTTTGGATCTTTAAAATTACTAAATTATGTATCTTTTGAACCGGGTATCAATTTGTCACATTCTTGGTACTGTTGGAAAGTCCTCGGCGAGGAAAGGTGCACCCTAAACCCACACCTTTGTTTTGTGGTGTTTGGATCTACAATGGGAAAGTTATTGAATTTCAAAGTTTTTATTGAATTAAAAAATTAGAAAATTACTTTTTGGTTGTAGCAACGACATAGGGCACACTAGTCCATACCTTTAAGACAGGTTGTTTGTTTTGTTTTATTTTGTTTGTTACATTGAGATCTCCTAGACCGTGCGTCCCCTGGTGGCGTGCTTGTTACCGTCAGAAAGCCCTCGGCGAGGAAGGGTGCATGGGCTTGGTTTTGTGGCATTTGGACCCGCAGCGTGAAAGTTATAGTTTTTCTAGTTATTTTTAGATCTTAAAAATCACTAAATTATGCTAAATTATGTATCTTTTGAACCGTGTGTCAAATTATCACGTTCTTCGTACTATTGGAAAGCTCTTTTCAAGAAAGGGTGCATAAGCTTTATTTTGTGGCGATTGGACCTACAGTGGGAAAGTTATGGATTTTTGAGTTATTTTTGTTTTTAAAAATGATTTTTATTTTTGTTTTTTATTTTGACTGTGGCACACTGGTCCATACCTTAAATTTGTTTTTGTTTTTGTTTTTTTTGTTACGTTGACATCTTCCGGACCATACATCCCCTTGTGGCATGCTTGAAACTGTCAGAAAGCCCTCGGTGAGGAGGGGTGCATGGGCTTCGTTTTGTAGAGGTTGGACTTACAATGAAAAAATTATTGAATTTCAAAGTTTTTATGAATCAAAAAATTAAAAAATTACTTTTACTTTTGTTTTGGTTGTAGCAACGACACATGGCACACTAGTACTGTAGAAGAATGCACTACTTTTGAATTTGATATTTTTGTAATTGGGACTCATAAACCTCCATGTGTACAAATAAAAATATTTGTAGAAATATTTGTGAACTTTGATGGCTTGTAAAATAACTTTCTTGGGATAAGGCAACCTAATTATTAAGGCAATCTAATTTCACTATTTAGTGACACAAAATAGTGAAATTAGGTTGCCCTTCACTAATTTTTTGACATTCTAGACTATATACATGTACAAATGAATTGAAACTAGAAAATGATGCAATAATGCAAGAATCATACATGTTGCATGGTTTGGTGCAATAGTTCTTGACCCGGGTTTAGAGAGTTGTATGCGCCTCCACATGGACAAGCAATGACTCATGAGTAAAATTAAGTTGCCCCATACTAATTTTTCAACATTTGACACTAAATAAATATTTATTCTTCTTGAACAAGAATTCACTACTTCTTAATTAGGTATTGTTCTAAAGTAAAGGCATTCATAACCAATCATTTAAATGACTTTGCTCATGATCTTGAGCGGTATTAAGGTGATGCTAGATTTTCTTACGTAGAAAGATAGAAATCATAGGAACTGCAATTTTTTTGGTAGTTTTATTCGTGGAATTGAAAATACTATGAATTTTAGAAGCCAAAAGTTGGTCCAAACCCACAACCAATGTCTAGAATGTTTTGTAACCACTCATTTAAAGACGATTTTGGCTCTCAATTCCAAGGACATGTGTCATGACATTGATGGCTAGAAGATAGTTGGAAACCAAGAAGCGATGGTTTAAAATCATTCCTAGCCTTTGTTGAATTTTCCACTATCCTATAGATTGTCGATAGAGTCCTAGTTGATAATTTGTGGCTTTACTTTAATTGGGACTTCTCAACTTCTATGTGTACAAATGGAAATATCTATAGAAATATTTGTTGACTTGAATGGCTTGTAAAATAACTTTCTTAGGAGAAGGCAACCAAATTATTTAGGCAATTTAACTACACTATTTGGTATAATTATTTTTACTAGCTCTAGATCAAAGGAGATGAAGCTTGGCATTGACAAAAGCTATTTTAAATAGCTAAGGTGGGCCCCTCCAATTGCGCCACTAACCCAAAATTGCCATCATCACTCTGTCTACATCTCCAAAATCAATATGTCCCTATATAGACAAAACAATTCTAAAACCTTTACCAAAACTTTGACTCTTTATAACTTATACATACAATATCCAAATGTCGCATTCTTTGGTGTGTTAGAACCTCCTTTCATTTGCCAATAAGGAAAATATAAAATTTAGCTATAAAATACAAGCTATTTGATTACGTAGAATCTCAATTGACTCATTTAAAGGATAAATTTCTTAAAATCAAGTTGATTTTTTTGTTAATAAAAATAATTGTAAATGTTTAAGCACTACATGTTCATAAGTATAATATAGATTAAAAGTTTGTGTTTGTTTTAATATCAACAACTATAAACATCTTGAAGATTTTGATTTTATTGTCAAACATGGTGAGATACTTGTATACTACATGTATAGGAAAATAGACAAACAAATTGTGTCAAAATTTAATGAAAATGAACATGCTTGTATATTATTGAACCTAATTATCATAAACTTGGTGCAAGAAATAATGCAATTGGATTTTTAAAGGCCAAAACATCTTTTGATCATATTTACAACAGTCTCTAACGTATTAATATTTTTGTTGAAGATTTAGTGAATCAATACATTGACTACCCTACATATGTATCATAAACCAATTTTAGGTTTCAAAATATTATAAAACAAAAAATGAACAATCTTGTATTGCATCATCATACTAATTAATAAAGAACATCATATAATTAATGAAGATTTTGAAAGAACAATATACCAAGCTTAGGAATTATCCATGTAGCATAAATAGACAAGAAATAAGCTAAACTGAGTTGAAATTTTTTCTATAGTTGTTCTACATGTAAGTTGCTATAGATTTCAGAGAGTTGGCATAGATGGTTGATTTTTTATAAAGCCATTATTCAAATGGAGGACATCATAAATTATAATGTGCGTGTCTTTTGATTTGTAGGTCTTGATTAAAGTGTATTTGGAATTTCTACCTATAAGTAGAGGTCCCCATTCATTTTCATGTTCTCTTTTATAGGACACTTTTCTTTCAAGAATCACATTGGATAGTTGAAATACTTTTAAGAAGTGCTTACGATATAAATTTTATGAATATTGTTGCGAGAACTTAAATAATTTAAAAATTGAGTCAATTCACAAGTAGATTGGCCCAATGGATTCAATTGTCTAAAACATTTTCTCCTATATTGCTTGCATATCAAATGGTTTGATAGTTAATTAATGTGAAACTCAGACCTAGTAGACTCTAACAAAGAGTGAAACAAAGTCTAAATTTAAATAGATAAAGATTGTTATTTAAAACAACAAATGTTTTTTTGAAGTAGTTCCAAATAATTGTATATTTTGTATTAATTTTATATTATGGATTAGTTTTGTGAAACAATTCCAACGAACTATCTATTCCTATTGGCCTTAGGTGTAAAATTATTAAATCAATGTCATGTCTTAGTAAGGAGCTTCAAAAAAGGGATTAGAAACGCAAGGCTCTACACTAATGGAAAGAAAGAAGGTTCTCCATCTTTCATCATTGTGAACATGGGTATTTGTTGGAAGTAAACATTTACAAAATTCAAACTGTTGGATAAGCTTAGTCTTGTCTTGTGGAAATAGACAATTTACAAAATCTTCATTTATCTCCACTTCAAAAGAAATTAGGTTCCTTCTTTTTGCAAACAATTGTAGTTAGCACCTAAAGCACGATGTTCATTGGCATATGGACAAGTATAATTCTAAAATCAATTTAGCTTGTTTAATTATGTTTGAATTTTAGTTTTATATTTTTATTACATGAGATTTAGCATTGTCTATAAATCAAGTAACTTTTTTTTACATCATTGGCAATATCCTTCAAATCAAATTACTACTACCGGTATCAAGCTAAATTGAGCCCTTGCAATAATTGATTAACAAAATTTTCATATTGTCATATGTGAAAAAATGGTTTTTCTATAGTTGTCAACTTTTTTTTGAAATTTTAGTGGATTTATTAACCCCTTAAGGATCAGACCACATATAAACGCAAATACATACTAGGCATACAAAAATGCAATTTTTTATCCATGATTTTTTTGTTAATTCTTATATTAGTTCGTACACATTTTTTTGGTATTGATTTTGAAGACTTTATTTTTGCAAATAATCTATAATTCAAAAGATACTAGTAGGTTTGACCTCAAAAAATAACATTTTTCAATTCAAAAAATGACCCTTCATAAATGATTTTAGTAAAAAAATAAAACCAAAATCTTTTAAAATGACTATTATTAGAACTTAACATTTTGAACTTAGAGGATTTTTTTTGAAATCACAATATTCAATCTACAATTAATTTTAGAGAAAATTTTCAGTTTTTGGCTTCAAATTTTATTGGAAAATATTGGTTAATTTAGCAATTGATCAGAGTATATGGATATGATCTATGAATCACATTTTACAATTATTGTTTGAGATCACTCATTACATTATTCTTCTAAGTTGCATTTTATAATATATTTGTATAATTTTTTGAAATTTAGGCTATCCCTTCGTCCTTAAAGGGTTAAAGTGCAACGCATAAAGAAAATTATGTCAGTTATAATGCATATTAATATAATTGGGGATTATTTTTTTCCAAAAAATTAAGATTAAAATGAAAGATAATATTTTGATTTTAGATTGGAAATCACTCTAAAAGAAAAAATTCCAATGAAAATACTCAATACTATTTTATTTGGATTTTAATACATGGAACTTGCAGTTGCAAATAAAATACTAAATTCTCTTGTAATTTTCAAATTTTAAAAGTGCAATAGAAACAAAACTTGTCAAGCTTCATTTCTTAGTAAGGTAATAATACCTAAAATTGCACAATACAAATTCTTGCCTAAAATGTACTTTTACTATTCATGAGAATCCATTAGAGGGGATTTGGGGCCAAGAAAGGGCCGTTTCAAGCATGTTCCCCAATTTGTCCCCATGTTGTCAACCACGGTACGACTTGTCAGAATTTTTTTTTCCCAAAAATAAATTAATTAATTAAAAAATAAAAATTTCAAATCTCATTTTAAGGATTTTTTTTTAATTTTTAAAAATCTAATGTGGTCGTTGTAGGGTTATGTCACCCTGCTGCAGTGGCGCAGTTCTAGCAGTTGGGAACTCAACCAAACTTGTGGGAACTTGTGGCCCTTTAGAGGGCCCAAATTCTCTTTAATGTATGATCACATTTAGGAACATCTATTTTCAGCACTTTGAAAATTCGTAGTTTATTCACATAGTGTCCAAAAAATGCATTCTAAGAGTATCTAGAATTAGCTATTTTTACTACCAACATGACATACAAAAAGTTTTCCAATATAGTAATTGGAACCTTGTTGAATTGCTTAACTAGCTAATTTAAGGTGTTGTTCATAACATTTAGTAGCATTGGATGGCATTGTAGAGCAAAGGCAATGCCATCCAATGCTACTAAATGTTATGTTACCTTAGTTTGAATCATCTAAGGTAACTACACCCAATTTTGATCCTTTTTAAAAATCAACCCCTACAAATTCTTGCCTAAATACTCCCACTATTCATGAGAATTTAGGATCAATTTTAAAAATACCTATTTCTAGCACTTTGAATATTCATAGTTTATTCATATGGTGTCCAAAAAATGCATTCTCAGAGAATCTAGGATCCCCTTTGGACTGCCAACAAGACCCCACAAAAAGTTTTCCAATATAATAATGAGAACCATGCTAAAATCAACTGAATTGCATAAATGGTTGATTTTAAGGTAGAGGCGTCCAATGGCATTTTTGTACCCTACGGCGTCCCTTTCTAGGAAGGGGCATCATTCTAAAACGCAATTTTAGGTGAACCATATATGGCTTATTATTTTAGTCAAAAAATAATAAGCCATGTACGATATGTCTACATTTAGGTTATGAAATGACGTCCCTTCCTAGAAAGGGATGCCATTGGATACAGGGACATTTTAAGATGTTTCTACCTTAGGTGTAGTTACTTTAACAATGTTTCAAAAGTTAGAATCAAAATCGCATCCAATTTTTGAATGGAGGGACCTCAAAGACTTAATTTTTGTAAAATTAAGATTTTGATTAATGTGCAAGGTCCACGTGGTACAACTATCACTTTAGATAATGTGCATTCATGTCAAATCTCAAGACAATTCAATGGAAACATGTGGGGTATGTTGACATCAAGGCTAATGTCTCAACTTTGTGCTCAGATTTCAAAATGAATGGAATAATAATACTGTATAATAGAATGTGAGACGTTTTGGGATTTGAATCAACATCACTGAACAGCAGTCACCTTCCTTTTCCAAAAAAACATCACTGAACAGCATGGTTACCCAAAAGTGGAGTGTGGTTACCCAAAACTACAGTACCGCAGTTGAAAAAAATGTGATTTCCAGAGTCAAAATGACCACACAATATGAACCCAAGGGTATCATTTTCAACACTTTGTTCAACATTCGAATGCCCAAATTCTGGTCACCTAAAACTAAGGTACTGTAGGAGGCTTGACCTCTGACCGGGCATTTTTGAACCGAACAGGACACCCAGGTGCATTTTTGCTTTCTTCAATTTACCAAAATGTACAAAAGAGGTACATTCTAGGAGGTGGTCGCTTTTACAGCCCTTTGGCTTTTCACCTTCAAAATTTCATACCTAATTCCACGAAGCTCCAAAAAATATGAAACAACTTGAGCCAGATGCCATTTCTTCTTGTCTTTCAAGGAAAATTTACTGAAAAATATATCAAGATGTTTTACCTCCCCAAAATTCAGGTTCAGCGCTTAGATGGCCGCTTTATGGACCTCCTACCCAGTTTTTTTTTTTTTCATTCTGACAGTGCAACATTCAAGAAATGGAAGATGTTCCCTCCAAATATAGACCACTGTGTCTGTGCCACAACATTGGAGTCTGGCCTCATGAGGCCTAAAAAAAAAACCCTGCTCCTACCTTACAGGAGTTGAAAGAGTTTGATTTGCAGCGCCAAAATGCTCATGCTACCAACCAAGAGAGTATCGTATTTGACACTTTTTTCAACATTGTATTTCCAAAAATCTGGTTTTCGACATTAAAATACATTCTGGCTTGCTCTCAAACTGGACCCAATGGTGTTGATATCTGAAACTCTATGTTAGAGGCCTCAGTTGAAAGAAAGACTTTGGCACAACAAGATGCATCTATTTGCGATGCCTTCCAAGTACAGCCTACGACTTAGTTGAGTATCATTATATGAACTCCTAGCCACTCTGAAGTCCATATTGTGAATGATGAATAGAGTGCTTCATGCTGATATCTTGATATTCATGGAGAACAATATCTAAAACTCTAAAAATTAACCTTTCTTTGTTAAGAATTTGATGTTTTTGAGGTTACTAATGTATTCCTACAAAATTATTAGGAAAAAATGTATTTCCTTTGTTCCTAAACGATCTTCCAATTGGATAAAGTGTTTTGGATTAAGGCTGAAAATAATGCTATTTCAACCCATTTCTAAGTATTTCAAGGAAGTTATTATCCATTGATTGAGTCTTCAAGAACAAAAATGATCATTATTGAACGACCAAAAGATCATTTTGGGGCAAAAAATTTAAGGGGAAGTGGAAGATTATTCTGGGACGAAGGGAGTATTAAAATTTGAGAAAGGATTGAGGCATTGAAGGACTAATGCTTAATTAAATCTAAATGCCAAAGATGGATTTCAAAAAGGCTCATATAGTTTCAATCCTCGTCATGCTTTTTTGAAACTTTTTCTTAAGGTAGAAAAACATCTTTGCTTTCTAGAAATAAAAAAAATTGCTTCAATTGGTGTATGTCATCCTAAGCACAAAATCAAACTTGTAGGGCTACAAGAAAAATCTATAAATATTTTAAAATATTTTAAAAAAATTGTTGTTTTATATATTATATTTTGTCTACATGGAAAGCTTTGATTCATTCTATTCGGATTAGTGAATGATGTGAAAGTTATAGAGCTTCTTATTTTGAGGGCAATCATAACATCTTCTTGAGGAAATATCAATTTTCAAAAGATTAAAAAATTAAATTCTGCAAGGTTTAATGTGCTTGGTAGAACAATCTTACTATTGGAATTAGTGTGTTTCAATTCCATCTTAGAGCTTTAACAATTTAGTTTTTCTACACACATCTTGTACCTACTTCTTTGTAACAGTTTTTTAAAGAGTGAAAATCAAGGTATGTTTTTTGAGATTATTTCCTAGACTTTCAACTCAATTCTTCAACATTAATTTTCTAAAATTAAATATCAATAGTGCAAAAATTTCAAGCTTCAAAGATTTAAAGTCTTATAACCTACTCAAATGAAGTACCAAAAAATTTCATTTTCTTCACTTTGAACTCTAATATTTTGCAATTTAAGGGGTCAAAATTTCTAAAATTTCTTCTATACATTCTTATGTTAGTCTACTATAAGATCCTATAGTTCAGTATGCCGGAAAAAAAATCAATTTTTAGAATTTTATTATGCTCATTTTAAGTGCAAATGTCAGTGCCCTTACATAAGAGGTCCATAAAGCGTTCATTTAAGAGTTAGAAATTAATTTGGAGAAGAAATGCCAACTTTAGAGGTAGAAATTAATTTGGGGAGACTAAACTTCTCAAAATATATATCAATTAATTTCCTTTGAAAGACAAATGGAATTGACATCTAATTCAAGTTGTTTCATATTTTTTAGAGCTTCATGGAATTAGTTATGAATTTTGAAGTTGAAGTGCAGTGGGCACTAAGAGCATCTACAATGCACTCTTGACAAACAATCCCTGTATTGGCAAATGGAAGGGCATTCCACAAGGTCTATATATTGCTGTTTTTTTAAAACAAATTGATCCAATGCAAAGCTAACAATCCAGATGTCTAATGGACTTTTCCACAATATAAAAAAAAAAGATTCTACATTAAAAAAAGACGTTCATGCTAACAAAGAAAGGTTGCATTGATTGGCACATATAACAATGTGGAAAAAGGTATGAATATAATAAATTTTTGTGTAACGAGCCAAGCCACGGGTCCTTCATATTTCGACAAATTGCCAGAGTTGGGAAGAATAATGACGGGCCTGGGAATGAAGAGAGACCAATGCCATATGCATTGGAGCACAAATTTAATTACAACGATTCACTTTAACCTTGGTACATTGTTGATACTATCTTTGTTGTTAAGTGCACTGCAAATGCTCTAAAAGCATTTACCTCCCTAGGGAGCCTAATTGATTGTTTTCTCTCTTTCCCTTTTTTTTGAACTCTCTCCTTCCTTTTAATGCACGATATTCTTTTCCTTCTAAAAACAAACAAACGTTTACCTCCTGAAGTGTACACTATTTGTATATTTGTACATCGTTGTTGCAATGAGAAAGCAAAATGTAACCAGAGTGTACATTTCAGGAGTGGAGGCTTCTACAGTAGAGACTAAGCAGTTTCTAGACCTCCTACTTTTTAATAAGGGTCAAACTTTTATGGTTTCCTCATCAAGTCTCATCACTGCCTCAGGAGTCAGAAATAGTCTGTCCTTCACTCCTCCCTCTGCCGTCATGTGGCCAATGAACCTCCAGAATATTTAGAGCATGATTGGATATAACTTACATAAATAAATTGGATATAACTTACATCAGAAAAGTTGGGCCAGATTGTTTTGGTGCCATTTTGACACCAAAGGCCACATACATGTCATTTTATCCATACTAGGTTGGTACAGAGGTTGGCACCAAATTAACTTAATTGCATTTCAATGCACCATTGTGGCACCATGTTCACATGCCTTGAAGTTCCTGATGTAGTCGTGATCTTATTTTGAGGTCTAAAATATCATTGAAAATCACAATGAACAAACCAGGTGGCAAGTTGATGTGAGTAAAGTATCCAAAAAAATCCCCTCCAATTAAAGTATGTATATCCATTATGGATCTTGCGTCTCTATTTGAACTTGTTTTATGTTTTAATTAAATGTAGGACAAGTTTAGATAGGGACACAAGCAATGTTTTTTTTACTATAGAAATTGTATTCTTGGCAGCATGCCATTGCATTAAATTTGGAGGGACGCCCCTAGGGATGCCAATTCATTTGTTGCTTTCTGTTAGAACTAGCAAAATTTCGCCCAAAATAAAAGCGCTGGACACAACTGAGGGTTAGCTTACACTAGGGCTAGACCAAAGGCCCACTTGAATTATCAAAGTAGTTAGTGATTGGTGGAGAGATAGATGTGGTCTAAGTTGGATTTACATGTGGCCAAGGCCCATACCATTTTTTTATGGATGAGAAATCTACTTGGAATCCTACATATAGAAATGTTGGTTGAGAAGCCTAGAGATATATTCTCAAAAAGATCCAGATCTAGTCTACATAGCCAACATTATTATTATTATAGTAGTAGGTTGTTAAAAGAGAAGGTGAAAATAGTCTACTACATGGGGGGGGGGGCATTTTTTTTAGTGAAGTTATGGTTTATTTTCATGCTTTTCATTATAAATACAATTTTATAGATAGATTTGAACTTCTTATGACAAAGTTAGTTTGAAGAGGCAAGATCGTATCCCCATAAAAGAATAAATCAATATATTGTTTTGAGCACACCTACAAAACCTTATAATTTGTGCAAACGAAGTAATCATAGCGTTTATGCAATTTATATGTTTCTATATATACTTATATATTTACAAACATTACCGTGTATTTTTCCTTTCTTTCATTCATATCATTGTTAACGAGCTGAAATTTCACTCTCTTGGTGGAGGTATAATTCCCCCTAGATATTGGGGGGGATTTAGTTATAAACTTTGTTTCATCATTAGCTAGGTGGTGTAACTTGTGGCATGGGTTTGTACTACCAAAGTTCTTTGTGTCAGTTTGGGCTAAACTATAGCCATTGTAGAACATGGGGCATGGGTTTGTTTCCTGTTGCGATTGAATTTTTGGGAATGGATCTCAAAATTACAAGCATTGTTATAGAAAGTTTCACTTTCTTTTGGAGGGAGCAAAAGGGGACCCTCCAGTGTTGGTTAACAATGCTATATTTATCCCCTTGGGATTTCAAGTGGTCTTCAATCTTGCTATGATTGACCTACCTTCAAAGCAACCTAGTTCTCGACTCCCTTATGAAAATCTTTTGAAAGACCTACATTGTTTCCTAAATTGCCACACCAATTTCAAGAAAATAAGCGTTAAGTGTTATGAAACTTTTATTACATTCAAAATGTATCAAAAGGTAAGTTATAAATGTGGTAAGATAGAACAACCTAATGCCATCAATCACCCAATTCTGACACCTACTGGACCATCTTATTCGCGTCAATCACCCACCCATTTCTGCAAAGTGCATGACTCATTTTCTTTGGACAAGTAATTGGGTACCATTGTGAGAGAATGATATCAAGTTCATATCTATTTATGGATGGTTTAAAGTTGATAAAGATGTGGTTCATTAAATGTTGGTTCACATAGTTTTAGTTGTGAACAAATGCTTGTCATAACAAGTTGATGCTCCAAGCAATAAAAGAGGTGCTTTTACTACGTTAAACTTGTGCTTTCAAGACATTGATCATACAAAATTAGGGTTGTGGGTCACTTGATTTTGAACCTTTTTAATTAAAATGGTCATGACCCTCACCTAATGATGATTTTCTATTTGAGTGCCAAACATGCCGTTAGAACAATTTGTATCCATTTCAGTTCTTATCGGATTAATCTTTGAATGCCGAAGCAGACGTTTTGTATCCGATGGTTGATAGGAATCAAACTTGTATATAGTAGGACAGAAGTGCAACTATTCATCCTCAAAATTTGTTGTGGAAAGGGAAGATCTTCTACAGTAGTTTGACTTGCAATGAGTACTTTTGCAATTTCAAAGGCTACTGATTCACACGGTAATAGAAAAGGATGATTTCGAGGGTCACCCCTTTGACGTTTTATCCCCTAAAGGACCGAGGCCTTTTTTCTGCCAAAAAACACTGAAAACTGTCATTTTTGTAGCAAAGAGTTAAAAAAAATTTAAATTGTTTTTTTTCACATCTAACCGTAGGATCTTACACCTAACTAGTATAAAAAAGTGTGGAAAAAATTTCAGAATTTTTGACCGCATAGATTGCAAGATACCTGTGTTTAAAGTGGAAAAAACAAGTTTTTCAGCACATTGCGGGACTGGATTTTTTGACTTTGAACATTTTTAACTTAAATTTTTTGGACTACAGAGTTTTGAGCTTTTAATGCTTGTAGTGGAGAATTGAGTTGAGAGTCTAGGAAAAAAAAATTCAAAAAAAACTTAATTATCATTCTTAAAAAAATTGTTAAGTAGATGTAGGTACGAGATAGAAGGAAAATCTAAAATATTCATATATTTTAGATGGAATTAAAATGCACTAATCCCAATGGTGGGATTGTTCTAACAAGTAAATCAGACCATGCAAAAAAAAGAAAATTGAAAAATTTGAGAAATTGCATTCAGAAATGAATCCTAAAGTTATTTTTTTCAAGAAGATGCTCTAATTGCCCGAAAAACAAGAGTGTCCATAACTTCCTCATAACAAAGTCAAATGAAATGAATCAAAGCTTTCCAGATAGCCAAAAATATAATCTATGAGAAAAAAAATATTAAAAAAAAAATTCAAATTTTTGTCCATTTTTTTTTGCTGCCCGAGCTACCCCCCGTAGCCTGTTTTGAGCTTATATGGTCATAACTTTTTTTCCTGGGCACCGATTGTAAAAAAAATTATATACCCTTGAAGCTAATCAATTTTTCTACCTCCAAAAAAAGTTTCAAAAAATCAGGAGAAAATTTCAGCCCGTAGGTACCTGCCCGAAAACGCATTTGTCCCCCGTAGGGACAATGGTCCTTTAGGGGTTAAGGGTTAATATGATTCCACTAGTATTTGAGTCCACTCACCTAAGTTACTTCTTTCTCTGAAAAACAGGCAACAATAAGCACACTGCACAAGATACTCAGATTGCATGTTCTACCTTCCATGCAGTGGCTCCTCCACAAAAGAGACTCACTTGTTCCAGTATTTCCATTTTGGAGGAAAAATGTATGAATCTGTGCAGATCCAGTCCGTCGGTCCCTTCCAACAAGCATGGAAGAAACGACTTTCATAATCCAGGCAAGTCTCCGAGACCACATGTTCCAGTTACGTTCATCGCACAGTACACTCTGACATGCTCGAGCTGATCCAGGTTGCTATAAATGCATTTTGTTGAATGTTGCCAATTGGATTGTGTATTTGAGGCAATCATCACCACGGTAAACAACACATCTGCTGACCTCACGACCATTCCGTACTGGGACTGTATGCTCCAATATCTTGAACCCCAGTACTGTAGCTGTTACAATCTACTGATAAATCCATTGATATCTTCGAAAGAAATAATACAAAGAACTCCATACCAGGCCAAGAGCATCTTCAGTGGGCCGGCATTTATCTTATTACGCTCCCAGGACGGTGGAGTGCCGCTGCCACGTTTTTCGGGGACAAAATCGAAGTGCAGCAGCACAGGATCCAGAAAGGTGTTCCTCTGTGCCGGTGTCCCCAATCTATCGCTTGGCTAAATCGCCAGGCTGTGACAACCTTGTCCTTTTTCCTTTGCAAGGTGTTTTTATTACGGCTAGTCACAGTGTCACACCTTCATCAAGCAGATTTCTCAGAAGAATGAGAAGTTGGTGAGAGAAAAC
This sequence comes from Pseudisothecium myosuroides, assembly GCA_951799445.1. Lineage (NCBI taxonomy): Eukaryota > Viridiplantae > Streptophyta > Bryopsida > Hypnales > Lembophyllaceae > Pseudisothecium > Pseudisothecium myosuroides. Next base: position 24,361,177 of record OX637294.1, read on the forward strand.
AGGAGCTAATGAGGAGCTCTTCCGGCAAAATTGGTTTACCTGCAAGAGAGGATGCAGTGTTCTGGGACCCAATCAAATAGGACCCAGACCAAAATTTTTTTGGGGTGAAAGCACGGAGTGTCACCGGGGTGAAACTCCGGAGCATCAATCAAAATTTTTGCTCACACACTTCTTCACACCTATTATTCACTTCCACAAGACAATAATGAACATCAGGAAAGCTTCGCCAAAAAAATATATTACCTATACGTTCGGGAAGCCAAATTTAAACCGCCACATCCCAATTCTTCAAAGAAGGGTTGGGTGGCGGAGAAGGTGTGACTACCCCTATTCTATGCGGTAACCCAGGGTACAACTTCTATGAGCATGAAAGCGCTGTAGTGTAGGGAGAGCATCCGAAACCTTCCTGCAACAACAATAGGGGGAGTCACAACTCACAATTGCAAGGAGCCACTGTTCATCTGCAATTTGGAGAATACTGCACCTGATGATGATGAACCCATGAGGAGTCGATTTACAGTAGGCAATGCAACTACGACCACCCCCGCCATTGCTTGAAAATTGTACTGTAGAAGTTTGCCATCAGCCCTCTGGAAACTCACTCACCTCTGCGGACCTCCACCCGTCCACGGCACACCACCGAAGTCTACGGGCAGTAGAAAGTACTCCCTAAATTAAGTTGTGCAGAGTTCATCAAGTTCGGGGAAGGTTTTAGCCACCACTCAGTCATGGAATCAAGTACAACTGAACCAAGTCACCGAACTCGATGAAGTCTGTCACGCGCCGAAACCTCCTCAATGAAGGTTCAAACGAGTTCGATTTACTGCGTCTGCAACTGTGACTCCCCCTAATTATGGTTTGCAGTTGGGGATGCATTCAAGAAACTGCGGGACAACTCTCATAGTTTTCAAAGACGGAAGAGTTGGATGCAAAGTGGAATTAGGGGGTTCCAGCCAGATCTGAATTTCCAGTGAATTTTCAAAAAAATTGGGCATCAAGATACAATTCCGTGAGTACCGTACGTGGGTCATTTCTTTGTCCCAAATGCCCCAACAGCGTCACAAACTTGTTTCCACCCGTCGAGAGTTGCGTACAAAAATATTCCCCCCCAAAACTCAAAAACCGGATGTCCATTCAGTTATAATTCCACCCTTTATGTCACATGACAACCCTAATTCCAATTGCACATGCTTCGCATGATTTCCTAAAAGAGGAGGTTTTGAATTGTGTCAGATTATGCCAACAGTGACATGTACAACTCTTCTAGATTTTGACGAAATTGGGTCATGGTTGATTTTACAACAACCCGCCTTACCCAGACAGTGGTACAGTACTAACTTATGCCATTCTCCAATATCTTCAACTTCTGTAGAACACCCGTGTGACACTTGCTATCTACAGTTAGGTCTATAGATTTCTCCAATTGGTGAGAAGATCCTAGATTCCAGATTCTTTCCAACTGAACACAAGTATCACAACTGTCCATAACTAGATCTAATGAAAAGTAATGCCTCCAATATCTTCAGCTTCTGTAGACCATGACTGTTTGTGCAATCTACATCTCAATACATAGATTTTCATAGAAAACTGAAAAGTTCCTAGATTTCAGCTGGTAAACAACAAACAGAAAGCCCATACTGCAGTATCCCACAACGAAGTTGCAATCTACCATTAAACCCAAAGATATTCCTGAAATGTACTACAGTTATAGATTTCAACATAGTTCGATCAACCAATGCATGTTCTAAACTTGGACCCAATGGCGTCCTCGTCAGCCCCACGCGACACGTGATACCCGGACCACTTCGATCCGTATCTACCCGGCGAGAACCCCCTCGTATTCATACCATTCTCGTATCGTACATACATATACCAATACGAATTCATGCCATACGAATACGTACTCTCCCCTACGGATAGAGCTTAAGAGGGCCTGGTTTCCTCATTCTCCGAACCTTTTCCACTGCCTCCTGCAGCGATTCCTCCCTCGTTTCTCTCCGACGCTTCAGGCCGCATTCATGCATAGATCGTCCCTTCCGGCACCCTCTTGTTTGGAGCTTCTTGTGCCGAATTTTCCTTCAGAATCGGCGAAGTTCGAGTTTGTTTTGCACCGGGGTTTGTTCTAATTTGTAGAGGCGAGGGTTTGCCTGTGTTTGCACTGTACGAGACTGTTGTAGCGTTAGGATTTTGAGTTTTGTTAGTGAGCAGACGAATTTGGAGCTCGTTCTAGAGAGAGAGAGAGAGATCAGGCTCAGCGTGTGGAAGTTTTCGTTTTCCTCTCTGTGAATTTTGGGAAATGGGGCTTTTAGACAAACTCTGGGACGATGTGTTGGCGGGTCCTCAACCAGATCAGGGGTTGAAGAAACTGCGGAAGGAGCGCTTGGCTGCCGGTGGCTTGTCGGATGTGTTCCAAGACGGTGAGCGTTAATGTTGTTTGCATTTTCTTGTTGATTTCGTAGAAGCGGGTTCTTTATTCTTGTTTGAGTGTATGCTTCGATGTTTTGTAGATCTGTGAATGTCGGTGTGTGGACGCGCAAGTGAGGTGGGGGGAGTGTGTGTTTTGGGGAGTAACGTAATGCGCGTTTGATTTGATCCTCCTGTTCCTTACGTTGGTTTTTACGGAGTTTACAGATAACGATGATTTTGCACTGCGGATGATGAACCGCCGTAGAAGCGCAGAATTTCAGAACGCGCAAGCGGAGGCTCGCCGTGTGACGCAGAGCATTTCGATCAAGAAGCCGCCCATGCTGCGCCCCTTGGACACCGACTCTCCGGCGAATTCTCTTGGAAGCTACGGATCTAGTCCCCCGGCATCGCCTTCTTTGGCTTCACCGTCTCCCAGCAGTAAGTTCTGCACTGAGAATGTACTGTTTTAGATTTCAGGAGGTCGTGTCACTCGTTTCTTCCTTTCGGGTGGAGTGCTGTTCCGAAGTCACCAGGTGTATGTTCTATGTAGAGAATGTCCCGGAGGTGCACGTATGAGGGGTTGTCACCTGATGAGCGCCTTCTCTTTCTTGGTTGATGTTCTTGTTTCATATACACACAACGTTGTGATGAATTAGGACATGCGTCAGGGTCATCTTTCGATGGTGCTGTCCTCAATGGCTTGCATTGCATGGGGTTTTTAGTGATGCTTGTGCTTACGTAAACATTCTTGTCGGTGCAGTGTTTAGGGAGAAGGACCGAAGGTGGCGTAGCGTTTTTCATCCTGACGGGAGAGAGATGTCACGAAGCTGCTCTGCTAAGTTTGAGCATGTGCCACCGCCCACTTCACCCACAGTGTATGACTGGTAAGTAATGGTACATGCATGCATCGAATTTCCTGAAGTTTTTCTCGTCCACATGGGGGATAATTTTATGATGAATACTTCACATGTTCACTGCCTTGGTCTGCATGTCTCATATGTGTTTCTGATGTATGATGTGCAAATTCTTGCGCAGGGTGGTGATTTCTGCTTTAGATCGTTGATTGTTGCCAGATCTGCAGCTTTTGGTTCGACTTGGTCAGAGATGGAGGTCGCTTTTTAATGACCTTTTGACCTGCGAGAACTGTGGACTTATGAGTTTGTTCTTAAGAAGATTGGTGTTTCTAGTAAGTGTTGTGATCAGCGTCATCTAAAGGGAGATGGGAATTACGTGACGTTGTTCGCATCGGCAAAAGCGAGGTGCAAGCTTTGTATTACAAACTTGGTGGGGCAGTGGTGCTAATAGAAGAGGCCTGTCCCTCACCCGCTGATCTAGTACTTATGTAAGTGGTCAGAAGAGGTATAGTAGGATAGCATATCTCAATACCGGTTCTGAGGAGTCTTGGAAGACGTTTTTATATTGGACCTTGCATCTCGTGAGCAGGGATGTCACGAGAATCTTGACCGATTAGTGTTCTCTGTCGTCTTTTGAGACGGGAACATGAAATCTTCAGATGATGACGAAATTGATAGGAAGAGAGTGGGCATGCAGATCCCATGTGCATGGGTTATAGAGTAAGGATGCTGATGGAGTTTATAGCCTGCAGCAGATTGGGCCTGGGTGGTGTTAAATCTATGATGGGTGTGGGAGGGTGCACATATTTTGTATAGTGCTGGGTGAGGTCCTTAAAAATGCTCAAGGTTGACTGTCAGTGCAGTCGACGTATTTTGCAGGAAATAGGCATCGCGAGGCTTTTGTATATTGATTATTGATTCCTAGGAGCTTCTGTAAAGGAGGGTAGTTTGCAGTGGCAGCAGACGTTATAGACGACGATCTGTACTATTTCAGCTTTGATTGACGGGTGGAGAACTGGAGATTAAAAGGAAGGCAGGTTCTTGTGTTTAGGTTGGATTTTAGGATCTTCCGCATATATATATGTATCAATTGTTATTTAATATGAGAATCTGTGATTAGAGTTTATAAATGTTCACTTCGTACAGCTTTTCCTTTTGTCTTCAGGGTGACACAAGTCGTGCTTCACATGTGCTGTACATAGTGGGTTGCAACTTGCAAACCTTGTGGAATGCGGTGCTGAAAAAGAATGTGCTTGTACCTTAGTAAGGCACTGCCTCATCACAACATTCTGCTAATCTGCTTCATCGCATCGATATAAAAACTTATGAGGATCCGAAGAGGATTCCAACACTTTTTTAACAGCTTGACACTTTTTCATCCTGCAATTACTGTGGGTTACACTTCAATTTAAGTAAACCATGTGTCTACTCGTCGCGAGTGCCTTAGCCCTGGCCCTTCTGTCATGTCGTTGTTGACTAGTGTCTGCTCGCAGCTGTGTCTTCTTGCTTCTTGTCAGCTCGTTGCTCTCCTGCGCTTCGTTGTAAGCGCCTGCAAGGCTCCTGCATGCCATCTTGGTCCCCTTGTAAACTCATATTTGTATTTTTCTTGAAATGTTCACTGGTGGCGCTTTTAAAAGTTGTAAGGTAGGAGGCTGTAAAACGGAGCGGGCATTAAAATGGAACATGACTCAGAGGTACATTTTGCTTTCTTCAATGTACCACCTATGCACATTTCAGGAGATGGTCCATTTTGATGACCACAAATGACCATTTTTTTCCAACTTCAGAAATTTATAACTAATTCCACAAAGGTCCAAAAAATATGAAACGACTTGGGTTAGATTTCAATTTCACTTCTCTTTCAAGGAAAATTTACTGAAAATTATTTCAAGATGTTTTACCTCCCCAAAATTCAGTTTCAGCTCTTAGATGCTCCATTTCTGGACCTCCTACCTTATCTATATCTGTATTGCAAAGTTGCTATGTAAGAACTTGTGCTGAAAATTGTGGAGCAAGGTATGTTTTACAAATCTGATTTTTTCTACCTCAACCCTAGGGGACCAAAAGTGTCCACACATAGTCTGGAGGTCCAATTCATAGTCTGAAGGTCAGTTTGTCCCTAAGCGTCCCAAGGGACCAAAAGTGTCCACACATAGTCTAGAGGTCCAATTCATAGTCTGAAGGTCAATTCAAAGTGCTATAACTTTTGTCCAAATTCAATAAAATTTATTTGTATGACAATAGAGTTAATTGTAAAGTTTGTTTTTGTGAACTAGTGTCAAAGGAAGGTTTAACCCCTAAGCGCTCAAATGACCATTTTATGGTCGCTGCCCAACTTTGGGCAGATTTTTCGAGCGGAAAAAAACTTTTTTTCAATTTTGTTTTTCTCCCCAAAATTGGGTTGTCTTTCTATATTTAAATTCAAAACTAAAATCACTACGGTCAAACAAAATTTATAAGAGAAATAGCACAAAGAGTCTAGTATTTGCCTAGTGTTGAAAAACTTACTATTTGGGGAAAGTGTTGGTGTTCTCATTACTTGATCTTATGCTTTTTTTCACAAATCAATAGAAACCACAATTTTGACCAATCAAAAAAAAATTCAAATGCTAAAGATAGAATTTGTATTATTGGTGAATTTTTGAAGTTATATCTTCAAAGTTCATTTGAAGAGAATCTAAGAATTTTATAATTTTAACCGTACGGATATTTTCTATTTTTTGTGCTTCACATTATCTTCTTTCATGCAAACTTCAAAAAAATTATAGAACTTATATTTTATAACACATTTGTGTTTTGTCCAAATCCCTTGGACTTATAGGGGTTAACTAAGAATAGTACAAAACAAACACGGCACCATACCCTATCAAACCTCTATTTTGGTGTTCCATCAAGTTTTGTCCTGTGTTTTTTCTTAACTCCGCCTTACACACACTTTACAATTAACTCTAATATATATGAGAAATTTGTGCTCTCTCTTCTAGTTTTGTGTGACAATATGTCTTAATTATGTTTTTATCAAATGAGTTTGTCAATATTTTGTCATACATGGAGTATATTTTTGTTATTCTATAGCATACTAGCTTTATACATTTAATGCATTAGTAAATTATTAGATTTCAATTAAAATTAATCAATCAAAATATTGATTAAGGCACTTGCTAAAAATAAAAATAAGACATATTGTCAAAATTTTGGTTTCACTTTGTTGTTGTCATATCATATTAAATCACCTACAATCCAAACACATGTACTATATACAACCCTTACAAATTAATATGTCAGATTCAAAAAGACAAGTGGATACTCGATGACCCGTTGGCGTCCAAATTTGAATCACTTATTGAAGTCTGGTACCAACTACCTGTAGGTGCCAACATTGACATCATCCAAATTTTGATGGATTTGAATGAACTTTGACCGTCAATAGGTGGATATTAAGGAATCCATTGGCACCTAAATTTAAATCACCTATCAAAATTTGGTACCAACCACTTGTAGGTGCTAATGGGTCATCTAAATTTTAATAGTGATTGAATGTTGGATGCTAACAAGCAGACATTGGGTGACTTGTTGGTGCCCAAATTTGAATCACTTAATCAAGTTTGGTACCAACTACCTATTGGTGCCAATGGGTCATCCAAATTTTGATGGTGAATGAACTTTAGGCTCCAATAGGTGATATTGGACAACCCATTGGCGCCCAAATTTAAATCATCCATTAGAATTTAATACCAACCACCCATGAGCACCCTATCCCTACTCGTTGGCGCCAACGGGTCACCCAAATTTTAACGGTGAATAAACTTTGAGTACCAAACAGGTGGATATTGGGCAACCCGTTTGCACCCAAATTTAAATCACCTATTAGAGTCCATTACCAACTACATGTGAGCACTGTATACCTACTCGTTGGCGCCAACAAATCACCTAAAATTAAACTACAGGTGCTAGTAGGCGCCAACGGGTCACATAGACAGACACACATATAGAGTCACTTGACAATCCTCAAGAATGTTAGACAACTCAACCAAGACTATAAGATGCAATTGTGATTTATGTTTTTCATATCCATCTTCTTCCATCTTCCCTCTTGAATGCTTTCATGTTCAATCACACAAGTATACACAGATTCTATGCTTTCTCTTTGCCTCCAAACTCCATTAGTCACCGGCCACTAGTGTGCCTTGTGCCGTTGCCACAACCAAATAAAAATAAAAGTAATTTAAAAAAATTTAATTCATAAAACTTCAAAATTCAAATAAATTTCACACTATACGTTAAAACGCCATGAAACAAAGCCGGTGCACCCCTCCTTGTTGAGGACTTTCCAACGGTATGAAGCACGCAACCGGGGACGTACGGTTTGGGAGATCTCAATGTAACAACAAAACAAAACAAACAAAGAGCCAAACTTAAGGTAATGGATAAATAATGGTGAAAATAATTGTTTTGATTGCTAATTACAAATGAAAATTATTTTTATTTATTGTGTATTATCTATTCAAAGTAGATACAACAAGGGCTAAAATTGCAATCCATAAATCATCTATGACCATAAATGAAATCTCAAGTCTTTGATTCATTAAGAATAAGAATATTTAAATTCCATTCAAATTAATATTTTCTATATTTTTCTATATATATAATTTTTTTGAAACCCACATATGTCAAATTTTTATAATACCAATGAAAGTGGATCTTAAATGGTATACAACATGTAGTAAAATATCTTAATCATCAAGGCTCAAAATAGAAGCATAGGCAATGTTTGAAGTAATTATAAAACTCTCCTCAACAACCGAGTCTATGGAGGTGGTTAGCTTTGGAATTCATTTACTTTTTGCTTTAAGTTTTTTTTGGGATTGTAGTATACAAAGGATACTTCAAATTCATGTTTGCTCATTTGGATTATGTCCATTCATTTTCAGCATATGATACACAAAATGAAACTGAACAAAGCATAGATTCAATTTTTGAAGTCAATGTGTTTTTTCAAAGACATTCAAAGAATGTATTTTCATTCGAATGAATGTAATTCAACGGTGCAATTACTTCTAAAATTTTGATGAATTAGAATTTTAGTGGGTAATAAAATTCTCTTTGTATCTATAAGTATAATATGTCATAAGTCTTGTTCATTCAAGGACATCTCAAACCAACATTGTACTTACAAATTTCGACTATAGTTTTTGTTCATCCTCTTACTTCTTCTCCGTGTAATGATTTCATCCTATTATGCTAAGCCACTGACTTTTCTTTTATTGACAAGGTTTGTTACATGATTCAAATGAAGCCAAATGTTTCCAAAAAGAAAAGCATCTTATATTAGACTGATTCACAATTTAAAAAAAGGAAGATTCCAATAGTCTACAAAACCAATGTAGATTTCTTTGTTATTGACTTGAACCACATTTTATAAGGGGGATATCTTCCTTATCTATAGGTTTATTATTGGGTAGTTGCATGGATGAGTGTCTCAAAAGCGGCACCCGTGACCTCACAAAAAGTCACTAAAATTGAAGTCTATTTTCTTTTATGGCTATTATATTGGAAATAAAATAGAAAAAAGTGAAAAATGAAGGGCAACCCACCTTAATCTTCTAAAATTAAATACAATAGAAAAAAAAATAATGATAATAACAATTATTTATCCAAAAAACTTCCTCAAAATTAAACCTTCATTTTAACAATTAAAAAGTCCCTAATTCTATATTAAAAAAAAATCTTGTAATATAGAAAGCATTTCACTCAAGCAAAACCTTTGGAGCATTCATAACAAAGTCACTAGAAAACATTTAAATATATCTATATCCTCAAAAAAGTCCATATGTAATTTTTGTTCAGTTGTGACAAGTCCATATACTACACTTCAAAAGTCCCATACACCTAATAAAAATTGAAATTTCTTAAACCAACTACATAAATATCTTTATAATCAAGTTGTTAAGTATTTTAGACAAAAACATTATGAAAAGATGTGACCATTTGTGGCCTAGAGCCTTTCTAATGCTAACATTTTCTGAAAACATCTTTGTGACTGGTTTATTGAGACACTCATCCATGCATCTACCCTTTTTTTATATTATATTGCCATGTTTTGTTATAATACATGATTTTGATGGTATAAATACTTGTGATTTTTATAGGATCCACTATTGGATCACTGACAAAAAAAATTTGATAATGAGGTAGAAGAAATAGTAGGAGACTTGGTCACTTCAGAATACAAAGTTGATGGAGACATTGAAGAAGCCAAGGAGAGGATGACATGCAAATCAGTGATGACAAGGATGGAAAAGATATGTATATTAATGATGGTTCTAGAAATATCTAATTCAATCATTATCTACATTTATTCCTTTCTGGAAATTCATTTCATTCAAAACGTTCTTGTCTTTGATAAGGTATTTGAACTCTAATTGTTCTTTACATAGCAAATAGTTTAATGTCAAAATTCTATCCATGGTCTACTATTCATTTGATTAGTTTTTTTTTTTCATTTGAAAATCCAAGATTCATATATAGGATATCCAAAAAAATGCACAAGAACAGAGTAGAATATTCTTCTAACTTCCAACAAGATGAAACAAAAATTCAACAATTTAATAACAGGAGCAATACTCAATTGCTTGTTCATAACGACGCTAGCTTGTAAGCATGTAAATGTGAGCCTATGTGCCTTGAGCATATGTATAAGTAGATGTCTTACAACCATTGGAGGTGCTTGTAGTACAAACACCTATAATATAGGTATCTATAATAGAGTTTTGTTCCAAGTATGGCTTGTAAATATTTGGACCATCTTTCAAATGAGTTGTTGTCCACCACTCTCAAACCTCTTGTCCTACAAAGGTTAAGTTATTTCTTTGCCTTGCAATCAAAGCTTTCTCTGAATGCTTTTGTCCTTCCTCTGTCACAACCTGACTGCATCTAGAGAAAGAGCAGGGAAAGTTGCTTCAGCTGTGTCAATAAATATGTTACTAGGAAAATTTGAGCATCCTTTTTTATTTTTGAAACATTATAATCCTACAATCACTAGAAGAAACCTGTTTTTTTTTAATGTCAGCCCTTAGACATGTAGTGTTTTTGTAGACATCATGATGTTAGAGTGTTTATAGCCCGAGAAGACAAATTTCCATGAATGTTGAAAAGAACGTTGGTAAATTACTATCAAAACACGTTGATGCTATCATTGACGTTTATGTTTTATTTGACATGAATTCAAACATAGTGATGTTTTTCTTAACATCCCAAAAACATAATATCGGCACGTCAGCAAGCAAATGCATTTTGACTGAGGGTAAATCTGTAAAAATTATTGTGGGATGTAGTAAAACACTGACCAAATGCAAAAAATTTAGGAGAAGGGCAGCCACATGGCATGCTTTGCAATAAAAAAGAAAGGAATGGATGTACACTATGGACGAAAATAGAAGCTCTTTATACAAATAGGAGGTAGGAAGTAAAAAAATCCATATGGGATATGTACAGCAAGAACTGTGCTCAATGTAAAATGTCTAAAACAAATCCACATGTTTGGAACAATGTCTAGATGTCCAACATTCAAGTTTCAAGCTTCAAATTATCCCATATCTTTTGTCTGACCACGGACGGACAATGAATTTTACTATAAACACGTCCCTCCACCTTTCATTCTCAATATCTATCAATGAGGTAATTACTTTACTTTACTATCAAAAATTCTCTTAATGGTAGATGATAAATTATCTTTAACTCTTGTTGATTTTAGAATTTTATTCTGTTTATTTACTTTTACTTTCTTTTAAATTTTATTTTTTGTTGCCCATGCTAGTGTGCACCACTTGATGTCTTAAAAATTGTCTAGACGTCTAAATTGACATTTCAAAAAATAATATAACTTTTTAAGAAAAAGGTAAAAGGCATGCCACATCATCCTTGCTAGTTGCCACATCACTTATCCCGCGTCCATGTTAGCCACCACGTTATGTGCCACGTCATGGAGACATAGACGGGCTGGATGAAAAAAATTCCTACGTGACTCTCCTTGCCCACGTGGTGCAAATGTTGCAATCATGTGGCACAATTTTTTTGAGTGCAAAAACAATGTTTTTGTGGATGTTAGATGCTAAACATCTAATGTTACGCTGTCATGCGGGATGTTTTTACCTTGTCAACTTTAACACGATTTTTTGGACATCAATGTTGACATCAGTTGACATCAATCACAACATCCAGAAGCAAATTTTGGGCATAAAGAAAAATATAGATTTCTTCTAAGAAATCTGTGTGGGCAAATGACTCCAAATTTGATTTACATCATCTACAACACATACACTACAAGATTGTACAATTGAAATTTCTATACCTTAGTGACATTTAGATCTATAGCACTTCAATAAGCAATGATAATTTTAAAAGGCAAAAGGCAATGGGCATTTAGTGATTAATGTCATGGAGTTTTTTAATATGATCTCATAAACTTAGATTTACTAAGAAAAAAAATCATGTTTAGGAACTTAATGTTGTTTGTAGAAGAGTGAAATTATAAATAGGATTAGTAGAAAACCCATACTGAATAACAAGCATTAATGCTTTTCAGAGTAGAGGTGCTAAACCTATTCCTTTCATGGCTGATTCAAATTTTTGAAGGGGTTGCACTGCTCACAACCATATCCAATGAATTTTCCTTGCAAGACTAATGTAGATCCCATTTTGATTCATGTCTTTTGAACACTTAGAAATATAATTATGATTTTGTGAAGTTCAAATGGCATAGACGTGATATAGAATGCAATAATAATTCATAGTTGCGCATATTCTATTTGGAATATGTACTAAATTCAATTTATGCTACTTAAACTTTTATGCTTTATGTTTAACTGATTTCTCTACTTGTTCAAACTTTAAAAGGTTATACTTATTTCTTCAAAAACATTGAAAGAATGCATTTTCAATTGGATGAATGCAATTCAAGGGTGCAAATACTTCTATAATTTTGATGAACTGAAATTTTATTGGGTAATAAAATTCTTTTTGTATCTATAAGTACAATGATGTCATATGTCTTGCTCATTTAAGGACATCTCAAACTGACATTGTACTTACAAAGTTAGTGAACACTTTTTGTTCATCCTCTTATAACCCATATTTAACTAATTATGGACAAATGCGCGAATTATGGACAATTTTTTCACTTAGCCTCCACTGCAGAGTAGAAAAACATGCTTGAAATGATGGAAAAGTATCGGCTGCCCTCCCACACATTGTGAAAATGTACATTTGGTAAGTCATAAAATGTTGCCATGAAGGAAACTTTGTTTTCCAAATGGAGAAGGAAGTAGTGGAGTTGCTTATTTGCAGTGGTTTTCGTGTGTGGTCAGAAGGTATGCCTATAACCGCGCCCCTGAAATGAAGAAAACTCCCAGTACAATTCCCATAATCCGAATCCATGTCAGCCTCAAACAACATGTAGTCTCAGCCTGGTGAAATGTATCGGCCGGCAGCCAACAAATGAGTAGACTAATGTGCCTAGCGAGAATAAAACAGAGCGGAGAACATGAGTGAGAGCTGAGCAATCCGGTTGAGTAGCGCACTAAAGAGCATTATTTGTAAAACTGTCCTTAGGTGAACTTCATATAAACTGATAATAGAATTCCACAAGTTCGTCGCCATTCCATTACGAAATGATGTGTCATCCACCAAGCAGGAGTACCAAAAACGTTTTAGAGATTGCTGTACAGACCTACATTCCATGTGTCGGCCGACAGCCGATACATATGGTAACCATTAAACGCCCAGCCTGAACTAACTTCAGACATATAGTTACTCCCTTCCTGACCCCAAACGAGAATACAAAATGTGGACGTTCCTGGCTTTACCATTGATTGAAATCATCTTGTGGATAGAACAGTGCGCTTCGGCAGCAACAAAGAGTGTTGTATCGGCTGGCAGCCGACACCTGCATCCGCGTACGAGAATCCCTGAGCGGAATGTCCTTGTAAATCCTCCGTAATCCGAATTCCGACTATCGGCTGGCAGCCAACCGATCCGAATCCGTAGCAGCGCTAATCATGTCTTTGTTCGTCTGCATCTGTGTCCAATGTTGCTCCCGCGGCCTCTAGATTTGCAAGTGCAGCAGCCACGGATGCCTCCAGGATGACATGAGAGTTGGGAGGTCCATTCTTTGCATGCGAGGGCATTCTGTGCGAGTACAAGACCATGCTAACATGTACTATCTGTGGAAGAGTGAGTTCCTTGTGCCATCTCCTTGTCCAGCATTCCCTTGCCACCAGCGCCTTTCCTTCCCTCTTCGCCTTCATTGGAGTCCACCACTCTATTGTGAAGTTCCCATACGATGTCCCTGGAGTCCTGTTGACACATTCCAGTACCCGTCCCAACCAAACCGGCAGGTAATTGTTTTGACATGGTCTACAGAGCACAAAGTCTCCTAGCAAAACATCCCTGAATGGATTGAATGTCAGTCTGGGTCTGTCTTTGGCTGGTCCGCAGTATAGAGTATTCTCTGGTTCGTCCTCCGGAGTGGTGTCCAGTGAATGATATGCTTCAGTCCCCTCCCCCGTAAAAGCGTCTCCGTGATCTCTTGTCCAGTCTGAGAGCGGCCACAATCCTTCTCGAAGCTCTGCTTGATTTTGTGGCATGACTGAATTGATTTCCTTGTAAATTTTATCCCAGTAAGCCACACACCCCGCCATTTCGTGTGCATATCGCTTGTTTCTGGCCATTCCCAATTTCCAGAATTCAATGTACTTTGCGATTCCATTTTTGATGAATGTTTGTTTCTCCCTGCATTCGCTCGCCCTTGCGACTTCTTTCTCTGCATTCCGCCTTTCTGTATTAATCTCCACGTTCCCCCAGAGTGCCTTGTAGGGCACTGGTCTAGGATCCCCCTGCGGTATTTTGGGTCTCCCATTTTCGTCCGCTGTCCACATTTTGACTGGAGGCCCCGGAGGCAGCCACGACGAATCCGTTGCCCTTTTCTTGTACCTCATGACCGGCCATCCCCGATCATCTCCATCTTCGACTACATAGAATTTGAATATGTGTTTATCTCCGAGTCCGATGATCTTGTTTACGCCCTCATGATGGAATCCTCTGAGGTATTCCTTGAAGTCTGCGACCTCTTGCACGACCTCCGGGACGAATGCCACCGTCTTCTGCGAGTCCATGAACGCCTTCATGAGATCAGCTAGTACATACGTGTTCTTCTTTTTGATGAGTTTCGATAGATAACTGAAGTGCGCGTCAATGTCTTCGTGCGTATGCCCGACAATTAGAAATCCGACTGTAACTTCCTTAAATATGCGCCTCGCGGTGAGTAATGAGCAGAAAGCCATGAGGAACCTATTTTTGTTGTCCTTTGCTGAGTTGTCCAGTTGCAAGAAGAGCTTCCTCGGTAGTGGAATATGAGGCCGCCCTGATGTTTGAATGTTATTAACCTTCTCTTGTGCCTGCGGAATGGATGAGTTGCACCTGGATTTTCCATGCATCAGAGCCTCAAAGAAGCTATTCTGCGGTGGTGATTTGAAGAGCACCTTCGACTCCCGCACAGGTGGTGCTTCTAGCGCCCTAAGTACCCTACACAGCGACGAAATTGTGAAATTTGAGTCCCCCGGCCAGAGCGAGGTTGAATAATGCGCATATGCGCCATCTCCATGGCCATGTGTGAGCATGCCCGTGCAAGATATTGGCAATTGCCCTAGCCCCGCGGTGGCCTTTGTGACGCGCATCATCCTTGGAATCGCTGTCTTCTTGGTGTCCATTTTATCATGAATGATGCACAGGAACTCTGATGGATTTCTGACTGACTGCGCGGTCCATCCTCCATAGACATTTCTACATGCCCTTTGGTAGTTGAGATGTCTCTCTCTGTCGTCGACTAGCGCCTGCCACTCATCACAGCCCCTGGGATACTTTGCAATACACTCTACGAGGAAGTCACATTCTGTGCATTTTGAGAAATTGCTTCCCACCGCCTTGACCTCTACATTTTTGAAATGTGTCTTCCGAAGGCGGCTGATCGCGGACTGCGAGACTGGCTCCAAATTGCATACCCTATTGACCTGAAGGACATCATTTGGCAAATGAGGTTGCGCAATAAGGTTGAGCATTTGTATCGGCCGGCAGCCGACAGAGATGCAGAACCCTGACTGAGGAAAGCAGAGAAGTATGCCTAAAGCGACTGCCAACGTGCTTCCATTCCATAAGTACAAGGTATCGGCTGGCAGCCGACAAACAGTAGTATGTAATGTCTAAATAGAAGAAGATGATGAACTTACTGAGTTTACTTGTTCGCGCATGTGATCCCACGTCATTGCCGAGGGCACGACCTTGAGACTGTCTACGCGCTTATTCCCAACTAGCCTGAATTCGTTTGGCATCTGATCTGCATTCTCATTGATGATTGTCATGAGAGTTGCTTGGGCTTGAATAGTTTTCGGACGTGGTCTTGTGGACCTCGCATTCCCATGCGATCCGCTGACCGATCCTCCTGCGGCCGCCGCCTTGTAAACATGGTATGCCGACCTTGAGACCCCGTGAATGATACACCAAGCGTTTTCGCATACGTCTCTATTTGCAAGAGTAATGACTTTTTTACCTGGAACGATCCCCGGATGTATTTGAGTGTGCACTGCATATGCCATTTCCCTCCTTGTCTCGAATGTGGCTGCGAAGAACTTCCTTCGTATATTTTTTGTTTCCTCCCAAGGAAACGTCTGGCAGCATCTGAGATTGCAGCACTTTTGCGAGCTGACCGCACGTATCTCCAACTCCGAGATCTTGAGCTGCAATTTGGATTTTCCACCGCGATCCTTGTGAGTGACTTTCCTGCGCACCGACCGGTAGGGATTTCTGGGCACCCCCTGACATCCGTTGTCATCCGGCTCTTCCAGCAGAGCAGCCTCTGAGCAGAGCGTGACCATCTCCGAGAGTAGCCTTCCCCCCTCTAATCTAGCGTGTGTTATCTTCCACCGCATGGATGTCATTTGCAGTTCCTCATTTTCCGAGACCAACATGACCCCTACCTCTGAATCACTGAGAACGCGATCGTCGCAGGCTTCCTCCGGTAGGCAGACTTGTATCATTGCTCTTTCGAAGACTGAGAAATCGTCATTGAGAAGTTGGCAATATTTATTCCTCCAAAGAGGTCTGTCCATGATGGGTAGCCCCGACTGCACGCCGTCCGAGTTCGCGTTGGATTCTCCACTACCTCCATGACCCCTAAAGTCGACCGCCTGAACAGAGCAGTCATTGCCGCTGCTCGGATAGCTGCCATCTACAGAGGTACTATAACCATGACCATTGTGAATTCCATTAGCAGATCCGCAGCATTGCCCGTTCGATGAGTAGAGCCTATCCTCTCGATCGTCTTCATCCGATGCAGTGGCAGGAATCTGTTCATCGATCGAGTCCTCGAATTCCACGACTACATCGTTTGAGCTACCTCCACTCTCCGGGCTCCTATCTAGCTGTGAGTGGATGAGATAGTCTCCTGTAATATCTGTCGGCTGGCAGCCGACATTCACGGTCAATGAACTAGGTGCCACGACCGGCCTCACCTTGTATCCACTCCATAGAATTCTAAATCCCACACAGCGGTTCAGTGTCATGAATTCTGGAATCTCGCAGTAGGCATTTTGATCCTCGAACTCCTCGAGGACACGCAGAAGCTTGACGACGACGAAGAAGCTGTGTGGTACGCGGAAGCCATTCCAATATCCCTTCGGTGAGCATTCTACAATGGATCCCACACCAGCATACTGCAGGTCATTACCGACCATCATCAGAAGTACAACCTCCATATTGACAGAGAGTGACAGGAATTGCTGTATGGGTTTCCCGTCCGTGTTTCCAGGTGTCGGCTGGCAGCCGACACCAACGGAAGATGACCCTTCCGACTCCGCATAAGGATAAATATTTTTTGCCTCCCATACAATCGACCTTCCTGCGCATTGCCGGAGGAAGTGCAAGTCTGCCTCCGGAAACGGAATGGGCATGTCGAGGTTCGATGGAACATCTATCACCCGAACGCAAACGAGGCATGGATCCTGCTGCACCACCTTCTCTACGACCGCCCTACCTGCGTAATATAGTCCTTCCAGTGTCAGCGCGACGACTGCTCCCTTCCGAATCTTCAACCTCCCAGAGCCTCCATTTCTTGTGAATGCTTCAATTACAGTGGTATCCAGCCCCGGCTCATCAGATGATGTCATGGTACACAATCTGAAATTAAAACCAGCGATGTCGAATCTCCTGTTCAGTTCAATCGCGCTTCCCCTTGTCGGCTGGCAGCTGATACAACAATATCCATCACAGTAGACGACCTCATTGATGAGGATCACCTATTTTCTGAACATGAGACTGACCTTGAGATTGTGTCGGCTGGCAGCCGACACCTTGGACTGCATGGATATGAGAAGGACCTAAATCGAAACAGCTGAGGACCACTATAGCGGACAATATGAGCGCTGCAAATGACGATGACGCGTCTCAGACTGGATGAGAAACCATGGACGGATGAAAAAAGTAGATGAAATCGTAATGATTGCGCCTCCCGGCTGGCAGCCGTCACTTCAGTAGGGAGGGGGGTATACTCCCCTGATCACTTTCATTTCAGCTCATTTCTAACTCTCCACGCTCAGGATCAGTCTCTCTCTCTCTCTCGCGCTCTCTCACTCATGTTCTCGCTCTCTCTCGTTGTCTCTCCCACAGTCTCCCTGTTTTCTGGTCCCACGGCTTGCAGCCGACACTCCTCGGGTCATATAGTATCCGCTCCCCCGCCGCCGCATTTTTTAGGTCAGCCGCTCCGCAGATTAGGTCAGCCGCTCCGCTGATTAGGTCAGCCGATATCAGATCCAGGGCAGCCGATACAATTGGAGGCAGTAGTGAGCAGACGACCTCACCAGCCGACAGGAGACGCAGAGCAGCCGACACGACTTCCCTGATCCACAAGATGGCAACTGCCGATGCAGTCAGTGACAGGTACCATTCAATCCCTGTATCGGCTGGCAGCCGATCCAGTTTCCCCTTCCATGTTTTCCATGTTTGTATACGCTTGTTCATTGCACGAATTCTGTGTCGGCTGGCAGCCGATACAGTTTCCCCTTCCATGTTTTCCATGTTTGTATACGTTCGTTCATTGCACGAATTCTGTGTCGGCTGCCAGCCGACAGCATCAGCGCCTCTACTTTTTGTAGTCTGAATACATTATCGGCAGGCATTCAATATAGTTCATTTTGTTGTCATGAATTACCGGAACTTGTATCGGCTGGCAGCCGATACATTGTACCCCCTTACCGTATCGGCTGCCAGCCGACACTATTATGTAGCACGCTGAACTCATGTCTTCTGTGTGCAGGAAACCTACCCTGCTCTTAAGACTCCTCGGTGAACAGATTCCGAATTCCGGGATATGTTCCGACGGGATTTCACCACGCGCAACTTGGAAAGCAAGTCCAGCAATTGAAGAGTGGGGCCTTTGCTGGAGGGAGTTGACTGACGGGATAGTCGAGATTGCGTGCTCGTACAAGATGAAGGGAAACATGGTCCCGGGCAAGGGGAAGGTCATGTCCGTTATGGCGGTCGGTGACGCTGTTCATGTCCTCATCTGTCTGCTCCCACTTGCAAATCCGGAAGGGGAAGCGGACTACATCGCGGTGGAGTTGCCCTTCGACAAATGCACGGAGGAGGTCTGTGGAAATATGGCGATGGCGATGGGCATGACATTCGAGAAGAACCATCCCGTGGATGCTGAGGACCTGGTGCAGGGATGGTATATTCTCAAAGCAGAAAGGGATGACCGTAATGCGCTTGCCATTCGGGACCTGGAGAAAGGAAAGAAGAAGGTGCCCTCCGCAAGAAAGAAGCCGTCCAGCACACCGACTGTGGAGGCGGAAACTGCTGTCGTGGAGGCGGGGTCACCGAGCAAACCCAAGAGGAAGGGGAAAGATCCCAAGAAGGCCTTCAAGATCACACTGGACGAGGCCCTACGTCGTGGGAATCACCTCACCACGAAGACAAAGGACAGCGAGGTGAACGCCATCTACGAGGCGCTGGACAAGGGGCTGGGGCATGCCTTCCCCTACAAGAAGCAACGTCTTCCGGGGGTCATCCAAGCTGACAGACTCCACATTGCACCAGATGATCTCAAGTACAGGAAGATCGCGAAGGACCGCCTGAAACAGGTATTGTAGCTCAAGATCTCTTCATTTGAACTGCCTTATATAGAATACTCTACTTTTTATTCTATCGGCTGCCAGCCGACACTTTGATGTAGGGTTTCTAATTGTCCAGGAAATCGTCATTGTAGGTGACAACGATGTATAAGGGATATGGGTCCATTCGAAAGAAGCCGGAAATCCATGGAATTCCATTGAAGCGGAAGCCCTTGGAAACCGACAAAGGAATGGATGCTGTCATGGACAAGTGTCCCCTTGTGGGAGACACCACAACGGTGAACGGTGTTCCAGTGCCCTGGTGGAAAGCTCCTGATGTGCATTGGTACATCATTGGTGGTCAGCATACCGTTACAGCATGCCTCGAACTCGCCAAGAACTTCCCCGATGGCTCGGACGCAAAGAAGGATCTTCTGGAATTTGAAGTCATTCCGGTTTGGGCGGAAGACGCGGACACTCTCGTCAGGGTTTCAAACGCCTTGAACTTGAACATCGCGGAGAAGGTGGCCAAGGAGACGTTCCGATCTTGTGCGGAAATGGGGAGACCGGCATGGGTGAAGGCGGGATGTCCGGAGCCACATCGCGGGGGTGGAAAACCGTCAACTGCGTTTGAGGTAGGCACTTCCGCTCAGCGTTCATTCTGATCATCGTATACGTGATGTGTGCACTAGTTCAAGACCTGCTTCTGAGTCGGCTGCCAGCCGATACAGATTCTCTTACAATTTCATGTTGTGAGTTGTGAGTCGTCTGTGTCTCTCGGCTGCCAGCCGATAGATCAGCCCGAGGTTCTGAATGTTGAGGACTTGCACTTCCGCAGGCAGCGAAGCTGAAGGTGATGGCGCACTTCGTGGAGGAGAAAGTGTCATCGAAGCTGCCCCTCATCTTCATCAAGGAGAACACCTGGGAACTGTGGACGGAGGTGTTCGACGCGTGGGAGAATGGAGAGCTCATTGGAGATGACGGGACTCTTCCGATACAACTCGTCAATCGGAAGCCGCTCACGCACATCACAAAGACGGATCTCACGCCGACTCTGGGGCTGCGTGATTCAGACCTCTGCGAACTGGCGGACGAGATTGTGGCCCTTCGCGTCAGCATCAAGAACACAGCCAAGGCAAGGGGCTCGGGAGTGATCACCCTGTACGACTGGTGCAAGGACAAGAAGCTGGACAGGGTGGTCATGAACGAGATCATGTGGCTCCGCGAGAAGTTTCCCCTCCCGTGTAAGGATGCGACCTGGGTGCCCTACTCAGACGAGGCATGGCAGAAACTCGCGGACAAGGAGGGGTACTCTCCGGGTGTCGTCAGAAACGTCTGGAAGGATGTCAAGAAGGTCACGGAGGGGAACACATGGCTGAACGGACGCGTCAACCCCATGAACCCGACCACGGATAAGTCCACGGACGGAAAGGCGTCGGGGGTATTCTACACGACATTGACGAAGTACTCCACGGTTGCGGTTCCACAGGAGACCGTCGCAGGGAGTAGTTCAAACCTCAAGTATGAATGTCGCCTGGGACAGAACATCGACGACGTCCTGGATTCGCTTCGGGAAAGCGCGGAGACAGACGGGCTGCAACCTACGGACAAGAAGTTCTTTGTGCTCTTCGGGTATGCAGACGACGGGATTCCGTTGGGGATTAATAAGAGCGATTTCCAGGCCATCGCCAGATACGTCGAAATTCCCGGGGAGGAGGAAGGCCCGAACAACCCAGCACGCGATGGATATATTCCCCTCCCCATGCTCTTCATTGGGGGATCACGCTTCCGAGATTCGGTTGCATTGGCGTCGTTATCGTCAGCGTCATCGTGGTACTTTCATACGGTCTATTACCAGCCATCTCCGCGGGGAGGCTTCAGGAGAGAAGAGATCGAGCCCAAGCCACTCGTCACACTCTCTCTCACCTTCCCCAAGCCAGATGACGGAGCGGAGCTATTTGGAGTCTTTAAGAGGATCACCGGGATCAACAAGCAGCTCGACTGGTATCAAGTGGATGTGGACGGGGAGGTCGACTGGAACGGAGGAATGTGTGGAGTGGGACATGGACTCCTAGAACGCTTGATGAAGCCCACGCTCAAGTCCAAGGACGCTATCGTCATCAACGTCTGGGGAGGTGGAAACGTTACAGAGATCGCTCTGGTAAGATTTCTGGAACTCCATTTTCTTTGACTCTCACTCTGTCGGCTGCCAGCCGATACATCAAGTTACTAACTCCAAGTCATTGTTCACGTAGAGGAATGGCCGCTCTGTGCTGGAGTTCGTTCTAGAGGAGGAAGGACTGGCAAAAGCGAACGAGCGAGTCAAGGGAATGAACCTGGTCTCTGCCGCATATGTGGTACCCCCCACACGGCCGCTCATGATACGCGACACCGAGGAAGGTGGAGAGTCAGACGTCGAAGTTGTGGTACCCAATCCACCGGAAGGACGTCCCTCAACTTCAAGGGCAAATCGGACGCCGTCGACGGAACGACAGCCGGAGACGCAACTGCCGCAAAGGAGAATGAAGGGGACACCGGATTCCGCGGTTCATTATGGAACCTCATCCCCTCGGACTCCAACTGCAGCTAACAGGTTGGCAACAGATCCTCATGGCGGACCATCAACCGCAGCGGACGCAATGGTGGTGGATTTGCATGCCATCCCCCAGTCCGAGGAAATTGTCAGGGGCGGAACAGCACCTGTGGACGTTCTCGCGGCGGACCGAACACCGCAATCCGGGGAAATGCTCATCGCGATGGGGAGGCCTGCCACAGCGCAGGATGTCGCTATCGGCGGCCAGCCGATACAGGGAACCAACTCACAGGGTGAGCCGCGACGCGGAAGGAGCAAAGCAACTGGAGGTGGAAAAACTTCAAAGGCAGTGGACTCGCGGCTGTCGGGACCCTCCAAGGAAAAACGGGTAAGGGATACTGGAGACGCAGAAGGGGGAGCCGAATCAAATGTCGGGCAGGAGATGGACTTCCCGAACGAACAGATGTCGCCCAGTCCAGCATCTAAGCGGACGCGAGTTAGAGGTTCGTAGGCGATAGACATGCTGGGGCCAAGGGGGGGTATCACTACACTAGGTCTTGTAATGTTAGTTCTGCATGGCACGGACTTGTTGCTCCTAACTCGTCTATCGTAGCCTCTATCGATGCAGACTAGGATGTGGGTAGTATGTCGGCTGCCAGCCGATACATTCTAATGCTACTCTCATGTTGCTCTGGAAGTGCATCTCATGGTATGTGGATTTCATCTTGCATTGCAGATTATCACACTCATCATTCTGAGCCCTCTGAGGACAAAGTGTCCGAAGGCGGGGACGAATGTAACCAGCCGGATCTCGATACGAGAGAAAAGGCAAAGGTCGTGGACACGCCAGCGGTGGCGTCTCACAAGTTGTTCTTGTTCCTAGAGGTCCAGGGAACACTGATGTATTATGAGCCGCTCATTCTCAAGGCGGCCACTATGCAGCAGAGGTCGACCGTTAGAGAGAGGCCAGGAATTAGGGAATTCTTGCAGTTTTGTATGAGGCAGGACATTGTCATTGTCTACTGGTCGTATTTGCCCTTGGCTCAACTCAATGCGCGGATGCATAATATGAGGTGGGCGGTGCCGGAGATCCCGGAAAATTACATTGCCTTTGGACAGCAAATGTGTGACGAGAGTGCGTATAGGGATCCAGCCACTCCTGGGAAACCCATCTACCTAAAACGTCTCGCACGGATCATATCGTCCGTGCCGGATCTTAGGCAGAATGGAGCCTCCCTTACAAACTCATTGATCGTGGATCACGTGCCATACAGAAACGTACTCAATGATCCATTCAATGCGGTTCATCCACCCGCTTGTACCCTATATTCGGAGAAACCCAAGAAAAATGCTAATCCTCCGAAATTACCCTTTCTCCAGTCCACGATGATTCCGTTCATCGAGAACTTCCTGGCCTCGGGACTATCGGTCCCGGAATTTTGTCGGGCAAACGCTCGCATTGGGCTGCCGCGGTGCATGCCGGGGTCACCCTTACACAAGCTCTACGTCCAGGTGACACCGGAGTGCCAGAAGGGATTTGAGGGGCCGAACACAGAGGTGGGAACTCTCGTCTTGGGAGGCACCAGCTGAGGACGACTGGTACCGACACACAAGGAGGCGCGAAATGTATCGGCGGCCAGCCGACATAGATGTAGATTGTTGTATATAGGCTCTGGATGTTGGTGGACACTTATTTCTTTTGTATAGCATTTGTAATCATTATTTGGATTAATAATCACCTGTAATTAAGAAATTACAGGACACGTATCCGGATTCATGAACGGGATACAGGCGCGCTATATGTCGGCTGCCAGCCGACACTGTAGTCCATTTATGTATATAGGCGGGCAACTGACATGGAGAATTCGGGCACGGACACTATAAGCAAGTTCCTCTGGATGTTGCAGGCGCAGGCGCTGAATCGCCACTGCGCAGCCTCTGCTACACGTAATGAAGCGCTCTCGCAGACAGGTCTCGAACCTACGCGGGATCACGTCACTACGTGTAACAGAGGTTGTGCAGTGGAGGTACAACGCTTACGTCCAAACATTGGACGAACGTGCTTACAGGGTTGTGCAATCAACGGAGACTCGGAGGAGGCAGTGGAGCACGGAACGTCTACGCGCGCACGGTGTCGGCTGCCAGCCGACATAGATGCACATGTAGGCATTTAGGAGGGATATATAGATGGACACCTTTTCTCTATCAGAGACATTTGTAACCATCATTTTGATGTAGAATCAACTGTAATAAAGGGAATTCAGGACGCACATCCGGATTCAAGACATGGATGTCAGGCGCGCTCGGACCGTTCGAATGCTTCCTTCTAAAGTTGAATCGTTCGGGCACGGATACTGTGAGCGAGTTCCCGGGGAGGATGCAGGCACAGGTGATGAATCTCCACGCAACGATTTGTGCTATACATAATGAAAGGGTTCCGCAGACGGATGTACTACGCGGGATATTTTCGAAATCAGGTGGAATCCGGTCACTGTGTATAGCACAGATTGTTCGGTGGAGGTACACCGCCTGCGCCTCAAACAGCCAAAGGAACTTGCTTACAGGATTCGGTACGAAACGAGGACTCGCGGAGGATGCTTTCGAACGCGTCGATAGCGTCAGACGGACGGACATGTCAACTTTTTATTCATATCATACGTCTGGAGTCAAGGAGTGCTGCTTGGGGTTCAGATTGATTTTCGGTTCACGCAAACATGTCGGCTGCCGGCCGACATCAGATGTGCATGCCTTGTGTGCTCTTCAATCCTGTCAACTATTATTGGGGCGTCTCGTTACTGGTCTCATGTGGGATCTGACGGGTATAAAATACTCATTGTCGCAATGGGATTTCAAGTGGGACACGCAGGGGGGCTTCAAAAGGGTCAATGCAGGTAGGAAGGCCATGGTTGACGCACGGGATTCTCATACATGTCATAGAAATGGTAGCAGTTGTTTGGTGGGGGGAGGTATGCGGAAATTACCTACGGGGATGGAGATGTTCTGGTACAGAACATCTGTGGTATCGGCTGACGGCCGACATCTTTCGAATGGGTACAAATGGATCGGAATCGGATTTCGAAGGATGTCGGCCGTCAGCCGATACCACAATAGCAATGCTCACTTCACATGATTCACTGTCGTTATCTACTCTTGCTTCAATTCAACATGCACTGACCTCGTCGCGTTTCAGGATTATAGGAATTCCGAACGAGGGGCTAATGGAGTTCAGTTCAGTTATCGGCTGACAGCTGATACTTATTATACAGGCTACTTAGCTGATTTCTTTCATTCAATTGGCACGAACAAAAATACCGGATTGCCTAGCGAATATTCCCTCCACCCGGAAATGATTCTCTACAATTATAATGTTTTGGTCACACTATTTCATTGAGGGAATTCTGGAACCATGCATTTGCTATGGTCATGTCACTCCATTTGCTAGGCGTGTTTTCTTCAAGTCTGCTGCGTTCAGTTACGTTCAATGACATTGGAAGTCAGAATTCGGGATTCGGCTGTTTCGGCTGCCGGCCGAGTGATTTCTGGACTGTGGATTTGTCCAGAATTAGTTAAATATGAGATTTATTTATTCTCCATATAATGAATTCCATCCTATTATGCTAAACCACTGACTTTTTATTTATTGACAAGGTTTAAGATATGATTTGAATGAAGACAGATGGTTCTAAGAAGACAAGTATCTTATCTTGGACTGAATCACAATCCAAACAAAAGAAGATTCTAATAGTCCACAAAATATAACATTGTCAACAGGTTGAATCTTCACCTCCCAGGTGGAGGTATAATTTGCCTCTAGATACCTAAAGGGAATTTAGTTATAAACCAAATTTCATCATTGACCGGGTGGTGTAACTTGTGGCCGAGTTCAGTACTGACAAAGTGCTTTGTGTTAGATTGGGTTGAACTTTAGCCACTGTAGAACGTGGGGCATGGGGCCTATTTATTTTTGCAATTGAATTTTTGGGAATGGGTCTCAAAATTACAAGTACTATTACGATAAGTTTTCACATTGGAGGCTCCTGCTTTTGAGGGGAGCAAAAAAGAGCCCTCCATTGTTGTCTAATAATGTTATGAACCAATGTAGATTTCTTTGTTTTTAATTTCAACCTCATTTCATTAGGAGGATATATTTCTTTGACTTCTTTATCTATAGGTTTATTTTATTTAAGTTACATTTTCATATTTCTCTCATAATATATCATTTTGAAGGTATAAATACTCGTGATTTTTATAGAGTCTATTATTGGATCACTGACAAATCTTTTTGGTGTTGAGGTAGAAGAAATAGTAGAAGACTTAGTCGCTTGAGAATACAAATCAATGATGACAAGGATGGAGAAGACATGCATACTGATGATGGTTCTAAAAGTATCTATTCTAATCAATTATCATCTACATTCATTGCTTTTCAGAAGTTCATTTCAAATCAAAGTTTCTTGTCTTTGACAAAATATTTGAACTCTAATTGTTCTTTACATTGCAAATAGTTTAATATCAAAATTCTATGCATGGTCTACTATTCATTTCATTTAGTTTGTTTTTTTCATTTGAAAATCCAAAGTTCATATATAGGATATCCAAAAAATGCACAAGAATAGAAAGTAAAATATTCTTCTAACTTCCAACAAGATGAAATAAAAATTCAACAATCTAATAACATGAACAATGCTCAATTATTTCTTTATACGCATTTTGCTGTAATTATCTCTCTACACGTAGTTGTACTTGACATAATCATTCCACCAAACTTTACATTTCATTTTCA
This sequence comes from Pseudisothecium myosuroides, assembly GCA_951799445.1. NCBI lineage: Eukaryota > Viridiplantae > Streptophyta > Bryopsida > Hypnales > Lembophyllaceae > Pseudisothecium > Pseudisothecium myosuroides. The sequence goes on from OX637294.1 coordinate 24,387,910, forward strand.
ATGACACTAGCATGTGAATATGGAAATACGGGCCTATGAGCCTTGAGCATATGCATTCAATAGATATCCTACAACCATAGAAGGTGCTTATAGTAGAAACACCTATAATATAGGTATCTATAACATAGATATTGTATAATCATAGAAGATTTCTATAATATAGACTCCTATAACATAGGCTCATGTGCTCATGATTATAGGCTCACATAGGCTGATTCCATGGGTTGGATGCCAATTCCATTTTTCTTCCTCTGTAAATTTATTGAAAATTGTTCTAAGGAGTTTAGCTTCCCTCAAAATGCAATTAGCAAGTTCGATGGATGACTTCACTGTTAAATGTAGAAAAAGAGAATGCACCTATTGGTCCAATAATCAGAGAATTTTGTTGACTACCTTGGTTATGGAAGGTTAAAAGGTTGCTTTGAGAGCAGACTACCTTAGAGCATCGCTAGCCATTTTTTGGAAACGTGGCTTGCCGAATGGGCTCCCCCCTTCTCCAACTGCTCCTTCTCAGCCACGGACTGGCCAACCCCTACTCATTCTTGCCATTTGTGCTTGGTGAGGATTGACCCCAAAGCTTGTTCTTGACACCACCTCGCTACAAGCACCAGCTCAGACTGCCAATTGGATGTAGGATTATAAAATGATATCCAACCCGACAACCAAGACCACGACATTAAAGGCAACCTAACAAAAGCAAGATGCACGAAATTTGAAGAAGGTAGGGAGGACAAGAAGGTGGTATTTGGAGGGTGTTTTTTTGCAAAGGACAGTCCAATTTGACCATTAGTGAGGCCTACGGTGGGAGTGGGAAATGCTCCCGGCCATGCCTTGGCCCCAACTGGCCATGCATCCAGAGAATGACTGGCGATGCTCTTAACCCCAGAGCATCAAGAAGGACATAAAGTGTCCTCTCTCTGTTTTTTTCAGGTGGCAAAATCCTAAACTTCGAGCAATCGAATAGGGTTTTGTTCCAAGTAAGTTATGGCTTGTAGATATTTGGACCATCTTTCAAACAGTGATTCGCATTCCACCACTCTCAACTGACCTCCAGTCCTACAAAGATTAAGTTATTTCCTTGTGCTGCAATCCATCAAAGCTCTGCCTCTGAATGCTTTTGTCCTTCGTCCGTCACAAGCTGACTGCATCCAGAGAAAGAGAGAAAGAGCAGGGGAAGTTGCTTCATCTCTGCCACAGGAGTGTTGCAATAGGTTCTGAACTTCTCCTTATCGTTGCCAGGAGAGGTGGGTTCTGCAGATGGTTCGAAAGTTCAGTTGTAAGGTAGAAGGCTCGAGAACAGTTCGGGCATTTAGAACCGCCCACCCCATAAATGTACACAGTTTGTACATGTTCTTTTTTCATAGCCTTCACTGATGTACCAACAGTGTACATTTCAGGGGTGGGTGGTTTTAGAGCCTTAGGGTAGTTCAACTTCAAAATTTCATAGCTAATTCAAAAAGGATCCAAAAAATATGAAACGACCAACCAGAAGTGCACTCAATGGTGCATGCATCTAACTTAACTCCGAAAGGACCAAGGGTGCAAAAAAAAACCGAATTGCAGAAGCCACCTGCTGGCCTTGTGGTCCTTTATTAGGGGTAGCCATGAGCACATAATACATGACAGTGATGACACTCAATAAACAGAGATCTCAGTGGTCAGGAATCTCCACTCTTAGAAAGTGACCAATTGGCCACGGGAGCCTTGGAGTCAGTTGGAGAAGTTGGTATTGTTTCCTCATTTGAATTTTCACCATCGTCTGAAGTGGATATCCTTCAAACTGCCACCTTTTGCTACAGTAGAACCTCTCTTACTGCACACTCTCTTAGTATGCAGTAAAAGAGTTAGTGTGTGGGCCTAATTTCAAGTATTTTTTTTGGAAAGTAGTGTAATTAAAGACCATATTAGTTAGGTGCTATTATTACACCTCTCCAACTGCATAAATCTCTCTTAGTGCATAGTCCTAGCACTATGCACTAAGAGAGGTTCTATTGTATTGTGACTATTTTCTATTATTAGATTGGCCAAAATATCATTGATTTTTTTGTTTGCAAGTGAAAGGAAGTTCCAACGCACCAAAGAACGCGACATTTGGATACCGTATGCAAAGTTGGGAAGGGTCAAAGTTTTTTTGAGTAGAGGTTTTAAATGCGTTTCTTCCCAACATAGATTAGATACATACTGATTTTGGAGATGTACCTAAAGTAATGCTGGCGGTTTTAGATCGGTGACTCATTTGTGGATGCACACCTTTGCTAACCTCATTCGGTGTTGGCAACATCTTTTTTTAGAAAGAAGGACATAAAAGTGGACCAAATCATCAAATATAGTTCCAAGAAATAAAACCTTCACCAATTTGTGGACAAAGATTAGTAATTTTTAGATAATACAATGGATGAAAGTATATAAGAGATGGATGGATGAACACAATTGGTTCAAGTGTGAATAGTCTGAGAATTAAAAGGCAATTAGGCTCCATACATAAAATTGTATGACATGCGGGCCATGACATGTTTTGAAGATTTAGGAGTATATATTCAAAGCAATGAATCATTTATTGTGTTAACTAGGGAAATTAGGCCACTCATCTTTGATAAAACATTATTTTTTAGATACTTGGGCACTTCTTAAGTTAAAAAAGATCCTTTTACTACTCATCAAGAATGTTATGTAAAGTGGGCATTTCATCTCATGCAATCGATGAATGCATGACACTTGTTTTGAAGGTGATCCATCAATGAATAAGATTGGTGAATTTTTAAAATCTAAATTAACACCACCTAATAATGACCAAAGAAACAATTGTGTGTAGCTCCTAACATTAAAAACTATCTAAGTTTATATTGAGTCTTGTTGAAAGTCAAAAAGAAGATTCTAAATTCTCTTAGCAGGCATTTTGGGACAATGTATGAATATGAATTTTCAAATTGTTGAAAATAGGTGAACTCCAAATTGGCCCTAAGTTTTTATAAAGATTGATTGCACACTTTAGGCAAGAATCTATAAAAATCGATTTCAAAAATAGTTTGGGTCACAATTACCTTGCTATACTCCTATTTTAATTCAATAGTTCAATTCAATATTATTTCATGTTCAGGTGCCCCTTAGAATGCAAGCAAGCCAAATTTATTTATTATTTTGAAATTGATATGAGCATTAATCCTGAAAGGACCAATGGATGATTCTTAAGATTAATGTAAGAATGAAAAATGCATGCATTGGTCCAAAAATTGAATCGTTTTTGGCAAAGTACATTGGTGATACTTGGGTCTCATCCTTTTAGGCTTAAACTATTAACTATGATAGCTATACTAGTAATTAAATTTAGTATTATAGTGCCTACGTTACTCCCTCAATCTCAAAATAAATCTAAGGTTTTCAAATATACTTGTCTCAAATTAAATTCGAAATTGGCTCTCCACAACTTGATGGACAACAACTGAAGCTAGTTCGAACACCCTAAAGTAAAAGAATTTGGAGATGTCACACTCCGAAGACTATATAGCAATTTGATTCTTGCAAAGGGAATTGAAACGCAACCTCTAACCAAACAAAGGTGAAGAATTCAATCCGAAACTATACCAAAACTACTACTAACAAATCTCTTGTTGGGAATTTCTTGGAGTTGAATTATAAGACATTGTCGAAATTGAATATAGAGGACATCAATGAATGTTACTACACCAACATTGCTCGAAGAATTATCAAAATTTATACCACTGGAGTAGTTCCACAAAGGGCAAAAATTTGTCACTTTTGCTGCTTGTTTTCAATATGCACCGCTTCACTGTTTAATAGAAGCTACAATATCTTTGCAATCCCTTGAAAATAGGAACAGCTCATGCATTAATCTAGCCATTTCTATGAAACCCCTCATTTATTTCAAGATGGAGGGAGTACTTACCCTATCATATAACTCACTCTAATTTTCATTTAATTAATAATTAGTATTCATCTTGAATACTAATTTAGTGTACGGTAATACGAATTTAGTTTTTTTGGTGAAAATTCAATTGCCAAATAGTGTTTATGTTACCACATTTAGTGTTGGTAAATTAGCAGCGGTGTTGACCTTTAGTCTTAGGGTTTAGGCTTAGTGTCGCAAACACTAATTTTCATTATAATTAGTGTACACTAAATAGTGAAATTGTGTTGCCTTAACAATTAGGTTGCCTTCACTAGAGAAGTTACCTTATGACTCACTACTTGTCCAAATGGAGACACATGCCATCTCTAAATCCAAGCTATGAAGGAGTGCACCAACCCATGCAACCTACATGGTTCCTATATAATTGCATCATTCTACAGTAACTATACATAGTTACATAGTGTAGAATGTAAAGAAATTAGTATCGGGCAACTTAATTTTGTTATTCAGTGTAGTTCTTTTGTCTCAAAAGAACAGAACCCCATTTTAGTTGGGGTGCCAACCTCTGGTCGGTACCTCCGCTCCGTCCTTCATCTATCCAGACTGCAGATCGCGTCTTTGAATCTGATCCCAATGTATGGTATAGCGTGTCTTTCACCCGTATTAAATGCATTGCAGTGCGTCTCTTGTTCTCGTATATTAGAGCGTACAAATGTTGTGTTGTTTTTGCGTACGATGTTTTGGTTTTGCTAAGTTGTGATGTTTTCCGTGGCTTGAATTGTCCAGGTAAGAAGAAGAAACGCAGAGGAGAGCTCCACACAATGCTTATCGCTAGTAATGCGATGCCGACACAGATTGCATCCAACCTCAGCAGTGTTTTGGACCTTCTTTAAATGAGCTATTTGAATATCAATTGGAAAGGAGAGTGAGTATGCCAATTCAGCACCTGTGATAATATCACAATTTTGGAACTCTAAACGAGCTTTTGAATTGAATATTAATTGGAAAGAGGAGAGTCATTGTGACAATTTAGCACCTGTGATTATGAAGTGTTCACCCAAACAATAGATGGAGTCATCGACACAACAAGTCGCTCATTATTCAGATCCAGATACGTACTAGAAATTAATACCATGAATGCCAACAAAAACTCCCTGCCTAATAAATTGCACAAGTGTTTCTTATTAGCAACAATTTTACCATGCTTCACCTGGAGATCTAAAACCTTAAGTTCAAAACACATCCATCAATTTTTCTCAATTGGTATTCACTAAGAAGATGCTTCACTTTTTCCATTTCACATATCCTCTTCAAGACCTTGAAGCAGTTTATAACCAAGACTCCTTCCCCTTCACATTCGGACACCAAGTACTCTTCACCTTTCAGTAATGTCTTCCTTGTATTTGTTTCCTGCACTTAATTAATCTCCATGATATTGATGTAGTCTCCTGCAGATTTCTGAAAGCAGGGATGGCAATCAACAGAGCGGCTCATTTCAAACTCATAACAAATTCTTGGTGATGAATCAGGCGGTAATGAAGAAATTAACACTGCGCCCACTGGAGCATGAGATTTGAGCTAGGCAAAACGGTGGTGGTGTAGGCAATATGCACAGGCACAGTTCTAAAACTACAATTGAAACAATTACTCTTTTGAAGATTGTCTCCAATCTCCCAATCTCCAAACAATGAGGGAATGTCAAACTAGATGCAACTGAAGATCCAAGTGTATTGAATTTGGGTGCGAGGGCTGGGGCTTTGGCTTGCACGAAGCTGGATTTCAGTTAGATGGGTATGTCAACAATTTGTTAATTTACCTTTAAGCAAAGAGTGGACGTGTTGATGATGCCTGACTAGCATTTTACAGAATGGAAGGTTGGAATGTCATCACACGACTGTGATGATTGGCACATAAACTGAAAGTGGTTGAGGTTTGTGGAAAGCAAACATATATGGTGAGTGTTTCTCCTAATGAAATTGAAAGTAGAAGACTTCACAGTTCTAACCAAACACAATCACTTGTGTGTGGTTGTGCATAATGTAACTACATGTAACTTCTGAATAAGCATTTACACATGGTGTCAACTTTTAAGTATCGACGTTTTTTTGTTGGGCTGTATTGGGAGTCAATTGGAGATTCCAAATTCTTCACCTTTTTATTAAACTAGATGAAAAAACTATCAATTTCACAGTGCTGAAAACATTTTTAACATCCAAAATCGACCTGAGGTTGCCATGATTACGCAAGGTTCGGTTTTAGAAACTGGTTGGAATAAGGTGTATATAATTTCTCAATGTGTACTTAAGTGCAAGGGCTGATTTTTTTTGGATGCTAGAAGATGACGATTTGCCAAAGTATCCACTACTGCTAGCCAATCCCTTAATGAATGCAGGAGTTTTGTAACTTGTCACCCATGCGGAGTTGCGGACAGTCGAAGGACGGAGCGGAGGTCGACGAGGGGAGGTCGACCAAGGACGGGAGCTGGAGGGGCGTTCCCAAGACCTGACGGGCGGGGCTGCAAATATTTTCTGCCGGGCAAGAGGCGGAACCCCTGATCGCCTTGGGACATCAGGCCGAGGCGCGCCTCCAACTGGGATTCCGTTTCAAACTGCGTTACTGTCTGTCTCTCGCGCGCTCTCTTGTAGAAGAGGAGAAGGCGAATAAGGAAAATCTGGTTCTGTCTTGACCTTTGTGTTGAGCTTCGTTTCCGAAGATGAAGATCGAGGAAGTCCAATCCACGACGAAGAAGCAGAGAGTCGCCTCTCATACGCATATCAAGGGCTTGGGCCTGAAGGTTCTCATGCCCCCCAATTTTTTTAGTGAGGAATTAGAGTTTGGTGAAGGCGTTGTGTTGTGATTGAGCAATTACAGCAATTTGAAATTTCAGCTGGGCGTTGGTTGTCAAAATTAGATTTTTATAACTTAGTAGGCAATAGATTCACACTTTTCTCATGTTAAAGTTAATGTTGATGCAATGTACGAGTCTCTTCAAGTTGGTTTGAAATTAGGGTTTGATGGGAGGCGTTCCACTGTAATTGAGCGATTACGGCAATTTGTAGTTCTAAGAGGATAGCACGGCGTTCGTTGTGGAAATTTGATTTATATAACTTAATAGGGATTAGGTCTTATGATTCTCATGTTGAGGTAATGTTGATGGAATATACGAGCATTAGGGTGTACTTGAGGCGTTCTGCTGTACTTGAGCGATCACTTGAGCGATCACGGCATTTTGTGGTTCCAGGAAGATAGCACAGCCTTCGTTGTGGAAATTAGATTTTATATAACCTAACACATAGTAGATTCATATTATTCTCATTTTAAGGTAATGTTGTAATGAACGAGTCGCTTCAGATTGGTTTGAAATTAGGGTTTGATTAAGAGTTTGTGCTGTAATTGATCGAACACGACATTTTGGGGGTTCCAGGAGGATGGCACCGCCTTGGACGTGGGCGCGGGGTTCGTTGGCCAAGAACAAGCGCGAGAAGCTGCAGGCCTGGTCGTGGACATGATTCGGCAGAAGAAGATGGCGGGCCGGGCACTGCTCCTCGCCGGGGCTCCAGGAACGGGGAAGACTGCTCTTGCTCTTGGCATTGCGCAGGAGCTCGGTAGTAAGGTAACGTTTTCGCTTTCGAGTTTAGGGTTGGAAATTTTCTATGTCGTTGCCTCCTCGCGTAGGGGATTTGCAGTTTTAGGGCTCGCATTTCGCTCCTCGTTGAGGCAGTCATACAGGTTGGTCTTTATATTAGCCCTGATGTCTTCCTGGAAATGTGTGTGTTTCTGATGATCAAATTCGTTAGAATGTCATGTTTCAAAGCGGCAAAAATTGTGGCATTCAAGTGCACAGTGTTCTTACAACTAGTGCCGGCATAGACCTGACGTTGCAGACGAATCTGACGAAGTGTTAAAAAATAAATAAATTTGTCAGTTTAACGTATGTGATGACTGTTGTTTAAAACACTGATTTTGTTTAAGTGCGAACTTTTTTCTGCTTTATTTTCCCAATCCACAGGTATAATCTTTAATATTATATCCGTCGTGCTTCTAACATGGTAATTAAAATTGGAGGGGGAAGCTCTGCTCTCCCTCTTTCCTAATATCTTTAAAGGTATTTTTGTGAAATAAGCACTTGATGAGAATTTATGCTTAATGTGCTTTTTTCAAAAGTCACTTGCACTTTTAACTAATCATCGAAACATGTAATCCTTTTCCTTTTGCAGGTCCCATTTTGCCCTATGGTAGGATCCGAAGTTTACTCTTCAGAAGTCAAGAAGACTGAAGTCCTCATGGAGAATTTTCGCCGTGCAATTGGGCTTCGTATTAAAGAGAATAAGGAGGTGTACGAGGGCGAGGTAAGGAGCACTTTGAATCATCACTTTTGTTTTGGTTAATGATATGTAAGTTTTGCATAAGGTAACTACACTTTGGCATTCCAACGCACCAAAGTCAAATGACGGCAAATTGTTTACAGTGGTCAAATTATTCCAGTGCACCAAAGAATTTGTTATTTGGATACTGTATGTAATAGTATATGAGGATTCCAAGTTTTATTGGTAGATGACCTAAAACCTACATGAGTTCTTTTGTGTAAGTGTTGCACATTCAATGTCAATATATACTCTTTGGGCAAAATTTTAGGTGTCGCATTTAGGTTCGTGGCTCAATTAGGAACCTCTACCTCAGTTTATTTAGATCTAACGTTGGATTTCTATAAACTCAGTGAGGGATGTGCAAATTAAGAACAGGGTCATCATTTAGTGGAAGTTATCAGTTGATTATAGTAACTTTCATGTCAAATTCCTCTTGTTCAAATGTAGAGTATGATTTTTCTTTCTATTGATTTATTTGTTATCTTCCTTAAGCTTCTGAATGCTTCATTTGAACTTCTGCAACGTGGAAGTGTTCATTTGGGCATTCGAGGGTTAAAAAGTGACATGCCGGCAAGTTGTTTATAATACATGTTTTTCTCCTGTGCAGGTGACAGAGTTCAGCCCCGAAGAAACTGAAAGCACTACGGGAGGCTATGGCAAGAGCATTAGCCATGTTGTGATAGGGCTGAAAACAGTGAAGGGTACCAAGCAGCTCAAGCTGGATCCAACTATTTACGATGCTCTAATCAAAGAGAAGGTGGGGTTTTATCGTGATCAATGTGAGAACTGCATATTACATAGAGAATTTACAAGATTTTTTCTTCCGGCGTTTCCAGGAAGTTATTACATGCACGTTTGGTTCCATAAATGCCGATTTGCGCATGTTTGTGCAGGTGCTAGTCGGTGATGTGATCTACATTGAGGCCAACAGTGGAGCAGTGAAGAGGGTGGGCAGAAGTGATGCATTTGCCACTGAGTTTGACTTGGAGGCAGAGGAATATGTCCCTTTACCAAAAGGAGAGGTTCACAAAAAGAAAGAGATCGTTCAGGTTAGTGTTATTGTCACTTTGCACGTTTGCATATAGCTTTCTTCTATTTTCTTCAACATGTTTTTAACTCTCTCCTGTAGAGCATAGGGTTATGGCAATGAGTATTGAAAGGTGATATTAATAGGGAGGTGTGTGTTAGTTAGGTGTGTTTCCTAAAGAGATTTGGCCAAGCATGTGATGTGAGGTTTGGAGGTTTTTATTTCTTATTCTAAATCAGAGGTGAAATTTTCCAAAACTATCCCAAAACTTTTCATCTTAAGTTATCACTTCAATTTAAATCAAAGATTAACATACTTGAAGCATCAAGCAAAGAAGACCACTTTTAACCTCAGCACTTCATGCACAAAAGACTTAGAAATAGTGTCATTTGACAATGGAGGGAAGACAACTTATTTCTGAGGGTTTTACATGACGTGATCTATCTGAATATCGCAATTTACATTTCTTAAATTATTCATATGATGTTCAAAAATACATGCTAAGATGCGTTGGTACCCTCTTTCAATTGCCTACAAGACCCTGCAAATAATTAAGGTAGTTTAATAGAAACCATGTTCAGATTCTGATCTGTATGTTGTCTGGACTGGGTCACAGTACATACTGTATGCGGTTTAAGAAAAAAATTGATGTCTATTCTCATGCCCATTGCGTTGTTGTGGTATACAGGATGTCACCCTCCATGACCTTGATGCTGCAAATGCTCGACCTCAAGGAGGCCAAGATATATTATCCATGATGGGCCAGATGATGAAACCCCGTAAGACTGAAATTACTGACAAACTACGACAAGAGATAAACAAGGTAAGAGTTCTGGCTCTGGTTTCATGCAATCTTATGCATATGTGTGTTTTCGCTAAATTTATATTATCAAGTAAGGGATATTATTAAGGAAAGTGAGTAGCAGTGGGTTGAGCTATGTATTTATGGTGCAGGTTGTCAACAGATATATCGATCAAGGTGTGGCTGAGCTTGTTCCAGGTGTTCTCTTTGTGGATGAGGTACAACTTATTTTAGCTCATCTTATGTGATGGGGCCTTGACCGCACATTTGTTTTGCTCTTCAATGTTTACTTAGTCTTCAGGAATGTTGGCATCATGTCTTTGCGACGAACCTATATTTTAGACTTCGGGGCTGGGCATTTGCCAGTTAGAGAAACGTGCTATGGTTGAAAGTCAAGATCTTAAATTGGAGAGTTTTTGGAACTCACAGAAATAGATCCTACTTGTGCAAGTGTCTGATAATGCTGTTAAAATTGTCGAATTTCTTTGTTAATTCCTCATCATATGGTTCTTAGTCACGATGGAATGTTGTAGGACTAATCTAGGTCCATGGTTTGTTGCAGGTTCACATGTTAGACATGGAATGCTTCACATATTTGAATCGTGCACTAGAAAGCTCATTGGCACCAATTGTCATATTTGCTACTAATCGAGGCATCTGCCACATTAAGTATGTTCTATGTTCTCATACTGGCGCTTTTCTATTTCGTTCAACTGAGGGCTAAATTAGTTAGACTCACTGAAGCTTAGCTCCGAGATGCTCGCTTGGCGCAATGTTTTGGAAGTATTTTCTGACCTGCCTTGTCGAGCTGATATTTTTTGTTAAGAAAACTTGTGATTGCTTTTGCGTGTTGTGATTTGCAGGGGTACTGATATTAGTAGTCCACATGGTATTCCTGTTGACTTGTTAGATCGTCTAGTAATTATCAGAACTCTACCTTATACGCCTGCAGAAATGGTTCAGGTATGCTCTCATTTCTCTCATTTATTCTGGATGAAGAAATGCATGTTTGACAACTATGTTGCAGCATATGGTCTGTTGCTTGGGCTGTGCTAGTTTTGTATTTGAAGTTTGGTCATTGAATACCATGACTAGCACTTGCTTTAAGCATGGTGTCTTAGCAATATCCCTTCTCCATCTACATTGGAACTATATGCTCTCTGGTTTTGTATTTTAGATCTTGGCTATCCGAGCAACTGTGGAAAGCTTGTCTCTGGATGAAGAGTCTCTTGCTTACCTGGGAGAAATTGGAGAGCGTACATCTCTTAGGTAATTACTAGTCTTTCCTTATCCTTTCAATTCTTACAATCTGAGATTTGAGTATTTACTAATCTGATTTCTACTTCTTCATGCTTGCATTGCTTATCAAATTACTTCTTAAAAGGAACTTCAGGGCTCAGATTGATTCAGCTCCTTTGAGTGGAGCATGTGTGACCTTCATATATTCAATTTTCATCTAAATTTTGATTCCCACATGCAATGTTCTTCACTGATTCTGGTGATAACATAGAGCTTCGAATGTTCAAAGTCGAATGGCAATGCAAATACATATTGCAATTATGGGGCTAGGGCTTACAAAACTGGTTGTGATTGGAGTGCTAACTGTGATGTGCATTTGGCCTTGGGGCAGACACGCTGTTCAGCTGCTAACGCCTGCGAGTATTGTGGCGAAAACTAATGGCCGGGAGCAGATTAGCAAGGTAGGCTCACCTTCCTAAAGTGTTACATAGTTGATGATTTGTCGCTTGGCTCATCTGCACCAGTTCAATTTATGCCGTGATACACGATAACGACTAGCGTTAGTATGCACTTGGCATTATCGACCTGCGTTCTGATAGGCTGATAACACAATGTTGCAGGTTGATCTGGAAGATATTGCAATGCTTTTCCTGGATGCCAAAGCCTCAGCACGACTTCTACAAGAGCAGCCTGACAAATATGTCTCCCAATAATTTTGTAGTTTCCATCTGTGAGTACTGATACATCGGAATAGGTGCTTGTTTGATCTCGAATTTTTAAATGAACTGGACCAAGCTGCACCTGATAATTATCTTTAGGCTGGGGTAATCAAGGGTTATATTTCCGAGATAGGACTGCTTGAGGAAGTCAACGAACGAGGTCTTCAAATACGTGTTTATTAAAGGAGAAACAGATTAGACTCTCAAGTTTATGAACACGATGAATAGCTGGAGAGACATAGGCATTAGATTTCGAGATCAAACTGGATGAGTATTTCACATTCCTCCATGAGTTTTCCTGCTCTACCTGAATTTATTTGTTCTTGAGGATTTTCGATCAGTTCATCTTACTTACCTCAACTACAGAGCTTCTTGCTGGCCTTTTACATTTGCCTCATTTTTTTCGTCAATAATTCTGTTTACATTCAACCCTGAAACACTGCAGAGCACAGGAAGTTTTGCACCTGTTTATAAACCAACCCATAACCTCTGAAATTTGTTACTACCTATGTCCCAAAATCAGATCTTCCTGTTGGACAAAATACTCTAGATTAAGGCAAAAAATAACATTTTAAGAACCTGTTTTGTGCTGTAAGTAGAGTTTGGTGTACTCCTAGCATTCTAGAAACTTTGAGTTTCAAAGTCCTTTTTGAAATGTAGTTTTTGGAATATTGAAAAGTAGAATTTTTTGGGCATTTTCAAAGATCACCAATGGTCAATTAATTGTTGAGAGTGAGGTCATCATTTTGTAGGCATTTAGTATATGCCTAAGCCCATGTGTGGTCCTTTATTCCAGCTCCAAAAGCTTCATCCCCTTCAATTGGGCAATATTCAAAGAGATGCAAAAAATACAAACAAATAGTGTTTACTGACCCCATTAATAATTTTATTTATCTTTTGACTAATAATTGCATGAATGGAGGGGGAGCTACTACTCAAAGTTGTTTTGTTGGTCCCCAATAGCAATTGAAAGTCAAATTTGACCAATTCGCAAGTCACAGATTGCAATAGGAAGATCATTTGGGGACAAAAAATGAAGGCCAACAGGAAGATCATTTTGGGACGGAGAGAGTATTTTTCACGGATGGGAATTTCAAGATCATATTTGGAAATCAAAGACTCGTTTAGCTAGAGAGGTTACATAAAATAACCACCTACAAAATATGTGCGTGGTATTTATTTGGAGACCATGACAGTCAAAGTGGTTCATCAAACATAAACCTAGGAGTATACCTTGATGATAGGCCTCATCCTTCTATAGTCAAATGTAAAATTACCAAACATGTTAGAAGGAATGAAACCGAAAGAACTTAGGGGCAAAGCTACCCAAAACATGTGAGAAGGAATGAAATTGAAAGAGTTTGGATATTGATTTCTAATGAATGACTACAATTTGATGCCAAAAAAAGGAGTACCATATAGGTAATTATGTTATGATTTGAAAACATTCTTGTAACTTATTGAAGCAAGTTCTAGCATGTCAAGTTTGTGGAAGCAATCAATTTGCATTAAGAGTAGCTTGATGAGGTTTGTACAATATAGATATCCTTTAACTATGAAATGGTGTGGAGGACTTTTAGGGCTACTTTAGAAAAATAACAACTGTACACTTATGTGCAAGTTTGTGGTTAAAAACGAATTGCATTACATACAATATATGAAATTACAAAAAAAATTTGAATTGTAAAGCTTTGAAAGAAAGCAACAAGTATTGACAAAACTTCTTAATGATTGATACTAATTTGAGTTGACAAAAATGAAAACCGAAATTGAGGTCTACATTGATTCAATTTTATACAAGCCACCATTAATACCTCTCCACCAATTTGTGGATCAAATCTGCAACTCTAATCCTATTTTGCAAGCATATTAACCACCTTGAGCAAGGATTATTCCTCTTTTGTCTATATACCTTGTTGAATTTCAATTTTTAGAAATTGTCTAGAAACAACAACAAAGATGTAGTTGGTTCAAAGCTCAATCATGGCTCATGTACTCATATTGTAGCCAAAGAATTGTGGATCTCTTTAATCTTGTGTCCAAAGGATAAAGGCAAAGTGATTATTTGGTTTAAATTGCCCTCTCACAAGTAGACCGAGAACTTTGTCAACAAGACAAAAAAGAACCTTAATTCATGTTGTGACTGTGGGAGGTCACAATAATGCTATAGGGATAGAGAGGGATGTGAGACAAAAGGAGGAGTAAATGTAAGTGATTGGCCTGTATGTAGAGTTGTAAAATGATCAGCATTGCCATCATGAGTGAAGTAAAAGAATCCAAAATTTTCTAAAAGACACATCAAAAATTGTTTAGATTTTGCTACAAGGCATTGATATTGGACTTTGTGTGATTGGAAGACGCTCATTTTTTTAGATGAAAGCAAAATCAACCGATTCAATTTTGAAGAGCAATAGCAATGTTGGTTCATGATGGCTAGTCAAGTTTGCATGTGCATTTCAAGATCCTCATTTTTTAGATGAAAGCAAAACTAAATGATTTAATTTTGATGGGAAATAGTGATCTTGGATTTCTGATGGCTAATCAAGTTCACATGTGCAAGAAATAGTAAAGCATGTTGGTGGATTAATCATGTTATAGAGGTCTATGACTATTTATGGCTATGGGCCTCTCATAAAGATTGATGGTAAGGTGAATCAATTTTTGTATAAGTAGATTTTAGAGATTTGTCTCTCTCCAACAATTCGTACTAAGAATTGGAATCAAGATGCCTTATCTTTCAATAGGATAATGTATCAATTCACACTACAACTACAATAAAGCAATGGTTCAAACGATAGTCTTTCAGCTTGATAAAGTCAATGTCGGAGCGATAGCTCGATCTTAATCCAAAAGAGCATTTGAGGGTGTTGGTCAAAAGGGGATTGAATCAATATGCCAAAGTGCACCATCTAATATATTAGAATTGTAGGATAGTGTGCAAAAAATTTAGTACTCAATATCTATTGAGGAATGTAGAGGGCTCTATGCTTGTATGCCTAGGCAAATTGTAGTTGTTCTAACCTCTAAATGAAGATGAAATCAATATTGAATTTTAGTGATACCCTATATACAAAATTCAATCAATAAACTCTATCTAGTTGATATTGAATTCTCTTTTAGTACTTGATTGATATGCTTAGAACTGTGCTAGAATATTATTTCTCTTCTATACTCTTCCAATCAATTTTCATTTTCTCAATGTAGTTCTTCAATCTTTAAAATAAAAAATTTCAAACCATCCACACATAAATTAGGAACTTATAGAATAACAAGCTGATACACTTGTTGCATTTTTCTAATTTTCAAAATTTTAATGTGAGAAGTATTTAAAATTTTATTTAGGAAATTTAGTCTAATAGAAAAAGGGAGCAAACATAATTTTCTTACAATGAAAGGAATAGTAGGGATGGAAAAAAATATTTTCATGGACATTTCTAGTCTTTACTATGCAAAAACAAATTAGGTCTAAAGAAATTTTTATCAAGTTTGTATTTTTAGCAATTTAAAAAATATAAGGTTCAATCTGGTGTGATTAAGAATCCAAAAATGATTAGAATAATTCCAAATTTTTTGAAGATGTTCCAAACAATATGCTAATAATATTTGTTTTTAAATTTCAAAGATTGATGCATATATTAAAACTTTAAAAATTTTGTAGTATTTAATTTGGTCAATTTTGGCTTTCTACTCCTTTTGTTTGGAAATGTGTGCATTATTGAGAGAGTTTTTTATTTCTCATTTTTTTAATTTCAAAAATACTAAATTTGCCTTAAATTCTAATACAATTTTTTTAAGGGGGTAAAAAAGCATTATTCATCTTCTTATAATTTTTTCCCTTCAAAATTGCGTTTTTTGCCTATAAAGTTGATCATGGAAAATTGTTATAATCTAAAAATCCAACAACCAATATTTTCCACAATTAATTCCAAGCATAATAAACAAAGTATTCTTTACTTTTGTATGATTAAAATTAAACATTGCGAGCACATCCATGTGCAAAAAAAATATCAAAGTAAGACAACTCATTAAAAACCTCCTTTGTCAAAAAGTTGTTAAGCCTTGAGGGATTAAAGATATTAAGAGATTTTATACAAAGCATTTCTATAGCAAAGGCCCCATGCTATTTTAGATCTATTTGCAAACATTAGATGTTTTTCGGGGGTATTGGAGGGCCATTACATCCTTGTTCCTATAGCTGCAATGAACAGTGCCGCAATCAAAACATTAAAATTTAAAAATTAAAATTAAAAATTAAAATTAAAAATTATATATATATATATAAGTATCTAACGTGACACAGTGTGGCAGCCGCTGTGCCACGTTAGACTGCTACTGCAACAGAGTTCCCACAGTCCAAGAACTCCAAGGAACTCACAGCCTTGTTTAGTAGGTGAATCTCATCTTTAATGTCTTTGTGACAATAGAGAATGCAATTATCTCAAGGTTAGAAGCAACACACATGAATTGCTTGAGGTTGTCTTCAATGGGTGTATACTATGCAGGTGTGCACACGTTGTAAGTGGCTATAGAAATTTCAAGGTCTGTATAGTCTATAATAGGGATATCAATTGCACTATATACACAACTGAGCAGTATGCACCCGTACTTGCATCCTTTCAATTGCTTAGGTCATACTTACGGATGCAAGAGTTCTTTCATTAGATTAAGCTACAAGTACCTTAGATGTTGAGAGCAAGTAAGATAGAACAACCCAAAGTTAGTGCATAATATGCACTAAGAGAGATTGTACTTTGAAGCATTTATTGCTAAACAGTGGTTGGAGGCCTTGTAGTTAGAAGCCATGTGGTTGGAGGCCCTGTAGTTAGAAGCCATGTTAGGCGGTGAACATTACTACACTTCTCCAAATGCATAAACCTCTCTTAGAGCATAGTCCCAACACTATGCACTAAGAGAAGTTCTACTGTAGTTCTTGAATAATAGGATTGGAAGAGTTTAAACATTGAATATGGATTTAAACCAACTTTTGGCATTCAAAACTCACAGTAATATCAATTCAAGGTATAAAATTACAAAAAAAATTGCAATCCCTATAATTTATATCTTACTACATGGTAAAAAAATTTACATTACCTTGTACTATTCCAAAACATATGCACAATTGCTTAAGTGGTCAACTATGAGTGGTTCTGCCATACTATATATTGGAATCAAATTCATTAACTCCATACAATATCTTTTTTTTTCTAAAATTTCTAGAAGCTCATTTTACAAAGTTCAAAATATTTCGCAACTTTTAGCAGGGCTCGAAATATTTGATGATCTTTAGTAGGGTTCAAAATATTTCATGACCTTTAGCAGTGCTCACAACTTTACCGGTACTTGAAGCTTGACCAATACTCACAACTTTGGCGTTTTTGTTTGCAGATTAAGATTACTTTCATCGATATTTTCTACACTATTCAATTGTGCCATGATATAATTTCTAAAAAATTCATTAAATGACATATTTAATTATACTCCGTAATACGGATTACGGAATATTATTTAACAAATCTGATTCTACAGTAGGTTATATGTTGACCATGAATTCGTCCAACTTTAAAAGTTGCATTCTTTAGGAACTACGAGGCTTGCTTTTCTAGAAAGGTAGCTAATCAAACTTCCTCACGATACTAGTTCCTGTAAACAACAATCCAAACAGACACCCCACATCCGAACTGTTTTCCAGATATTGCCTTGCTGCTCCCAATCCCCTCTACCTTGGAGGAATCACAGTTCCAATCACAAATTACCAGGTCAGATGTAAACTATTTACAAATAATTCCTCAATGAGTACACTGCAGACCTCAAAGATGACAATGCATCTACAGAAACTTTATGATCACATAGTGAGGGATAGAGGTCTTCACGTGAGTTGGATGCATCATATTTAGACATCGTTCCTGCTGAATCAACATACAAGAAGAGAGTTCATTCAGCAAATAACAAAGAGAATGTTGTTGCTTAAAAAAGTCAGTGCCAGAAATCAAAATCATCCAAGCCGGTACCCAAACCATGCTCCAAACGTGGGAATTAATTCAGAGGCAGTTTTGCCATAGTAAAAACATGATCAGTCACTTCACACTACTTCCAAGATATGAAGGCCTGCAGCCTAGTCTACAACGTATGCTCACATGATCCTCGCCGAATTTCTGCGCAGCCGAAGAACATTGTCAGAACACTATGTGACTTTACCCTAAAATCTGACAACAAATGTTCTAGGTGTCACTACTACACAACATGTATCAAAATTGTCTAGTATAATGAACCAAATTTGTCCACACTATTCCATTGAGTATGAGATCCTCCAGTAATTTCGTCAGCTGGATTTTCTAATTGGTCACTTCACCACCATCTAATAGAAATCATTGCCAAAATTCCTTGAAGACAAGCTTCCACATATATAAAATTAAATAGGGTAGACAATACTGATGCAGAAACAAAAACCCTAATTGTGACCCATACCAAAACGTGCCTCCTGCAGAGTCTTGAGCACAATCTGAATACCAGAGCTCAGGGAAAATGTACTGCCCACCCAACCCCTAATACAAACATGTATGGGAATCTGTTTTCTCAATCAAGACCTACAAAACAGTACTAAGTGTGATAGAATGCTCAGATACTTAGTTAGGTGTCGAAAACTTACGCAGAGGAGATGATATACTCCACCGCTCTCTACTTCTCAGATGAGTTGGGCCCCCTCTTCTTGCCGAAGCCGACCACTGAAAAGCCATTCCGACCGAATCAAAATCAGTACATGCCTCAAAACAAAATCAAAAGTAGGGACACCTCCAAAACCCAAAAGCGCCACCCTAAATATCAGACAAGAAGAATATTGATGAAAGGTATCTACACCTCAACACCTGAACAAGCGGTAGTTCTGTATCATCTACTTTTACAGTTCATAACTGTTGTATGTCGTATCCGAATAAAACATTCTCTGGTGCGTTCGATCCCTCTTTCATTCACCCAAAAGAAAATACAAAAACTCGACCGGCCCACTAAACTCAGCAGCAAAAGAGACGATTTCGGGTGTCCAGGCCATACGAGAGTGTTTCATAATAAGACCAAAATGGAACCATCGCAACTTTGACACTTCAAAGCTTTTCCACGTAATAAACATACTTGGAGCGATATAAGCCCTGTTCATTTGCCATGAACATGCTGAAAAAAAAATTCCAGTCTAACAATTAGGCAATTTCAGGTTACCCTAGCTTACAAAAGCGCTTCTGTACACGACCTAATTGGAACCCTCAACTCATTTTCAAAAACACACCTGCGGTCACAAATCGGCGATTGTACTGCATCCTCTTGTGCGCACGGCCCTTCGGCTTCTTCTTCTTGTCCTGCTTGGCAACCTTGGGCGTTTGGCCACGCACCTTTCCGGCACGGGCCAAGGATCCGTGAACCTTACCTGACACACCACACGACGAACATTATCAAATTAGGGATTCGAAAACCCTCCATGAAAATTTGCATGACACAAGGGGATGTGAAGTGTCGCGAAATTAAGGGGAGTGAGGAAACGCACTCATGGCGAGTTAGCGGAGATTGCTGCGTCAGGCGCGTGAGTAAGCGGAAGCTGAAGCGTGAACGCGGGCTCTGGTGAAGTGTGGCGATGGCGAGCGAAAGAGAGCTTCAGAACGGGGCTGCGCTGCTCTCTGCGCTGCTCTCCCTGAAACCCTAATTCTGAAATGTACAAGCAGAGACGAGGCGAACTTCATCCATGCTTGATGAATGAATTTCATCCATACACAGTTGGATGAGTTCTACATTTGGATGAATGAGTCGGTTTTCCACTCACCTGTACTTGAGAGTCCCATAGTCTAGGTTCTCGTGAAGAAGGTACTTGAGGGGAATGTTTCGTCCACATAATTTTTCTTTCATCCAAAATAATGCTTGAATTTTTACAAGACAACTTTTTGTTCCTTTTTGACCAATTTGATGAAATTGAAGCAAATATTATAATTGTACAATGATTATAAGCATCTGTGCGCTAAATTTTAAGAAAATTTTTGAGTATTGGATAAAAAGTCATCAATTCTTCAATCCAATCTTTTGTATACAACTTTATTGATGGTATGTATATCCATAGCATTTTATTAACTTCTGAGTGCCCCGACTAAAGGCTATGAGGCTCATTTTAAATCATCATAATAAACAATAGTAATTCTTTCAAAACATCAATATCCAATATTCATGTACACCATTCTTTTGTCTTTCTATTGATATATTACACACATACATTTTTGAAGCTTCCTTGATGAATATTCATTGGATGAATTGCACTTTTTAAACATTCATCATCCATTGAGTAGGTAGATCAGTGGATGGTTTACCATTTAAGAGTTAACTTCAAGTTATTTTAATTATTTTCATACAAGTTATTGTATCAATATCATATCAGGGTAGCAACTTTGGTGGAAAATGCTTTCAAAAGTATATGCTTAAAATTTTGGAAAATTTCTTTTTTAAGTGTTTTTAGCATGTGCCAAATCTTATTTTAAAAAAATAAAAATAAAGTTGGCATGAAAGTGACAAGCTACTACTGAAGTAAGATTGCTTGTGTAATGGATTTTAGGACTTTGAGTTTTTTTTCTAATGAATTGATTTTTTTATTTCTTGAAAATATTTTTGCTTTCAAGAAAAACTTGCAAAATGAAAGTTCCTGAGGCTAATTCTACTAGGTTTGAAAACTTGAAATTTTCCTTTAAAAGAATATTTGATTGTAATTTGAATTTGAGAGACTATATCCATTTTGTTATTAAATAAATAAAAAATAATGTAGAATTTTGGTTTACACAATAGAGTTAATCGTAAAGTTGTCTTGTGTTTGTGAGCATGTGTCAGAAGAAGGTTTAACTAAGAATAGACCAAAACAAACACGGCACCAAACTCATTTAGACTTGAGTTTGGGTGCTCCAGGGAGTTTGGTCTTGTGTTTTTCCCAAACTCCAGCTACTGGTCCCGCCTTGCACACACTTTACGATTAACTCTAATAGTGTATACCTTTGGCAAAAAAATCAGCTTTCTAAATATATTTTGTATTTGATAAGAATTTTTGGATTAATCTTTAAAGATTTATGCAAATTTCATATTTAAAAATAAAATTTAAATTTTCAATTATGATTTGCTGAAGATATGTGATATCATCTTTGATAAATAGAAATGTAAGTTTTTTATTCATATATATAAGCAGTTTGAAAATTAAGAAGTTCAACAATGTTATCATGTGAGCATAGAAATGCAAACATATGTATAAGCATTAGATGTTTTTTGAGGCCATAGGAAGACCGTTTCAAGGTTGTTCCTCAAGCTCTGAACTAGCACACTGCTGGTCATAATATTAACCCCTAAAGACCCAAGGCCATTTTTCTGCCCCAAAACACTCAAAACTGCCATTTCTATAGCAAAAAGTAAAAAATTTGAAAAATTTTTTTTTTGCACATCTAACCGTAGGATCTTACACCTAACTAGTATAAGAATGTGTGAAAAAAAACTTAGAATTTTTGACCACACAAATTGCAAGATATCTGCATTTAAAGTGAAAAAAAAACAAAAAATTTAGCACATTGCGGGACTAGATTTTTTGACTTTAAACATTTTTAACTTAAAAAAATTTTGCACTACAAAGTTTTGAGCTTTAAATCTTTATAGTGGAGAATTGAGTTGAGAGTCCTGGAAAAAAATTCAAAAAAACTTAATTATCATTCTTAAAAAAATTGTTAAGTAGAAGTAGATACAAGATAAAAGGAAAATCTAAAATATTCATATAATTTAGATGGATTTAAAAGGCACTAATCCCAATGGTGAGATTGTTCTAGAAAGTGAACTTAACCATGCGAAAAAGAAAATTTGAAAAATTGCATTCAGAAATGAATCCTACAAGTTATTTCTTTCAAGAAGATGCTCTAACTGCCCAAAAAACAAGAATGTCCATAACTTTATCATAACAAATCCAAATGAAATGAATCAAAGCTTTTCAGATAGAAAAAAATATAATCTATGAGAAAAAAATATTAAAAAAAATTCAAACTTTTGCAAAAAAAATTTGCTGCCCGGGTTGCCCCCCGTCCCCTGTTTTGAGCTTATTTGGTCATAATTGTTGTTCCTTAGCACCAATTGTGAAGAAAATTATATTCCCACAAAGCTTATCAGTTTTTTTATCTTCAAAAAAAGTATCAAAAAATCATGACAAAAATTCGGCCCGTAGGTACTTGCCCAAAATCCCATTTGTCCTCCAAAGGGACAGTGGTCCTTTAGGGGTTAAATATTAAAAATAGATTAAAAAAATAAAAAACTTTAATATTTTTTAATTAATTTTTTATTTAAATTAATTAAACAATATTATCTAACATGGCAGGCTCTCGACAACGTCAAACTGTTGATGTAATGAAGTTTCCAAGTTCCTCATTGTCAAAATATGTAGTCATAAAATCTTTTGAGCCAATTGCCTTTTTGACTTTGTAATACCTTTTATACTAAGTAAGTCTTTTTATTTTGGTTTTGAAGTGGCAAATAGCTTGAGATTTTGTTGGAATGTAAAGAGGACTTGTTTTAGATTGCAAGAGGGCAATTAGATAGGATAGGAAGGGTGGCAAATTTGCCTTGTGACTTTTTGGATCAAACATTGGAGGAGTTGCCATGCGGTCCTTGGGCTATTTAGCAAGGGCAAGTTTTTTTTTTTTTTGAGTTCATATTCAAGCTTATTCAACGTTTATGGCTCATTGACGATTTTGTTGTATTAATGCATTCCTTCAATCGATTCCTCTTTGTGAAATTGTAATTGTGTATTTGTAATTTGCCTTGTGTGAGATGACTGAAATTGCACTTGTGTTAGCACCTTGTGGATCCGTAGATCCCTATTGAATTCAAATCGTCAATTATTTGTTTATGCCACTAGCTTGTGAGAGGTCTAGGAGAGCATTTTTTAAGTCGACCGCTTGCAAGTAAATTGGAAAATTGACCTTGCAAATCAATTTGTCAATTTTGCGAATGGCGGAGTCCAAAAGGGACTCATGAGTGAAGCTACCTGGTTGACGGCTGAGTTGGGCAAGCGTGGAAGTCAAATTGGCAACAAGATAAATTGCTTGTTATTTAGGAACGATTGAAGAAGATTGAAATTATAATTGTATAATGGCCATTTTCTTTGTTTAAATTGTGTGAGTTGATATTGTTGATTTATTGTTGTGGAAGGTGTGATTGAGTGATTAGCCTGGAATTTGTCTGCAACAAATTGTAGTGTCTAATGGTTTATAGAAATTAGCAAATTGATAGGTTTGTAGATCATTGAGTCTAGTTGAAAGAGGTCGACAACCAGGCTAGTTGTACTTGAAAACCGGCTAGCAGGTTATTAGACTTAGCAATGGACTAATGAATCAATTCTAGCAATTTGATAATCTGTAGTGAGTTGGATCGTATTGATATTAAAAGAGAAATTGTTAGTTATAAATTGGTTGAATTCACTTGTGGCATTGTCAACAAGCCTCGTGATTGTGTCCAATTGACTAGTGATTTTGAAATCAATAGAGTCCAATTTAATTTGTTGCGTAATTGGGCAACATACTGCGTGGTGTCCAATTGCCAACATTGAGTAGATTGAATTAAAGCATCCTAGGACTAATTGACAAATAAATACATTTTCTACTATAACCTACTTTAAAAGTGACCTTAGATACCTAAACGTTAGACTTATTTGACCTTTCTCCAAAAAGAACCCCTATACTAGTAGGTCCTTGGGTTTTGTCCTAGGGTAGGAAAAATCCAACTTATAAAATACTCACAATCTTGTTTGGGTCTGAAAAAACACCTAATGTAGTTATTGCGCAACCATTGAAGATTTTATAACATAAACACCTATAATATAGGTACCCTTTAATCATGGAAGTTTTTTTATAAATAAACATCTATAACATAGATATATAGTCTTCTCGACTCATGTACTCATGATCCTAGGCTCACACAATAGCAACCTTCTTAAGCAACTTACTAAGTTTGAGGTTTGTTGTACTAGGTTTTGTCATTACAAAATTAACCTCTACAAGATTGAGGCGTTTTTCCATCAAAGTGATTAAACCACTAAAAAATAGCATCCTTATTGCATTTAGCAAATAAAAAAAATTGATAAAAAAAAATTGGAATCAAAATATGTAATCTTGTGCTACACTTGTATGAATACATGTGGTAAATTTTTTGTAAAGTTTGACCATACGAATTGCAAGATATTAGCATTTGAAGTTGGAAATAAAACTTTTTGTTGACCTAAACTAAGAATTTCAAATGACTAACAGCCTTTGGTAGGAAATTTTTGAACTATAGAATTTGAATAGAAAATTTTGTTGCACTTCAAATCATGTTAGGCAATTTTCGACCAATTTTCAAAAGTAAAAAGA
Source organism: Pseudisothecium myosuroides (assembly GCA_951799445.1). NCBI lineage: Eukaryota > Viridiplantae > Streptophyta > Bryopsida > Hypnales > Lembophyllaceae > Pseudisothecium > Pseudisothecium myosuroides. The sequence goes on from OX637294.1 coordinate 24,412,324, forward strand.
GGTAAAAGACATCAAAGAAAATCTTGCAATTTGAGAATGCTGTAAAAATTGATTGCTCTACACTTTTTTGCAAGCATGTTTTACACCACATACTTTCAAAACCCAAAAATCTCAATGATGGATTGAAAGATTTATTGATCCCTCACATGTTTAAAAGAAATTTGAAATTTAAAAGCTAATTCTTTAATTTTTGTAGAAAGTAGAAGGCTAAAGCAAACACCCAAGAGCCTAAAACATTGGGCATCAATGAATAAAGAGTCTCATTGTGTTTTCCTTTTGTTCCCAACTATAGTCCTCCTAATAGAAAACTTCTAAACCTTTACTGAGAGTACACAAATCATCAATTTTTGGAATTAGAATTGAATTTTTTTGTATTACAAGCATAATTTGAAGGCCTTTCCAATTATATAAGGAAATTGCTTGTGATTGAGATTCTTTTCTAAAACTAGGGTATTTGTTTGATACAATGCACTAGTTTTTATGTTGCAATACACTACTTTTTCATTGTTTTTGAATATTTTCAAATTTTCTAAACATCATCCATTAATTGTAACTTACTTCTCTACTTGGATATCAAGATTGGCATTTCATGTTGAATATTTAATTTAAAATTTGGAAAATCAAATTTGATAGATGCTAGAAATAGAAATATTCCCTCAAAATTCATGTTTTCACCAAGTAAGAAATATATTTTTGAAAAAATGATTCTCCTAAAATTTTGTTATTTTTTTTTAGAATTTTTTTCAAACTTGATGGTCTAGTATAGTATTTTTTAAATTGATATTTATTTAGGTAGAACATCTTATCACTAACCCGTGAAAAATTGAAAAGTTTGAAAAAAATATTGTAACAGTTTAATCCTTAAGTGCTCCGACGTCCATTTTTTGAACAATGAATGGAAGGCTTGCACGAACTGTTTCATCCAACTAACTTCTCATTCATCCAATGTAATACTTGAATGGTACGAAGACAACCTTCCTTAATGACCAATTTCATGAAATTCCGGTCAATGATATTTTCTATACAAAGATACAAGCAAAAATGTGGAAAAAAATAAAAAAAAATAAAAGTATTTGAGGGTTAAATGAATCCTTTAGTTAATAATCAATGCACTATTACATTACTTCAATGCACTTCAAAATTAAAAAAAAGGACAAAGAAAAAAAGGTTGTGAAAGAAATTATTAGCTCCAAATTTTTCTAAAACACGTATATATGTACTTGTTCCTCTTTCAATGGAATTTGTCCGTTTGTTTAAAAAAAAAAAAAAAAAAAACACGTATATGTGAAATTAAATCATCAAATATTTTTAATTTTTTTTAGATACTGATTGATTTTTTCATATTAATGCTTTTTAGATGGCTCATTATTTCTTTTAAGTTAATTTTTTTTGGATGATTTTTTTTTCAATATGGTTTTGGTTTCAATGAATATATGATAGAGATGTGCAGAATTTGCCATTATTTATGGTAGTTTGCATGATGACCTTTACCCCTACAGACCTACATAACATTATTAAGCAATGATGGGGGGACCCTTTTGCTCCCCCCAAAATGTGGAGCCCCCCCAGCCAATACCTCTCTGCCCACTTGCAATACACTGTGTACTTTCCAGAACGTCCAATTGTTGTATTACTTTACCCATCAACACTGACAAGACCCATAAGAAGTCAAAACCAATGAGCCAATCAAAGCATATAGATTTAAACTTAACTCCCTCCCTGATATCCAGGGAGGTATTATCCTTCCTTGGAGGGGGAATAAGCTCTCCCAGTTAACAATGTTATGTAAGGGAACCCTCCTTCTGAATTCACTTCTCAACTATTGTTTCAAATGATCAACAAAAAAAAAATTAGAAATTCTTTTTCCAAGATTTGACTATAAGGTCTTTCTCATTACTATCAAATTAGTAAACCTTCCAATTTTTAAAGAACTTGACCACATGGATTTTGAGATATTTGCAATCAAAGTTCAGTTTTTGAAAAATAGCTTTTTTCTTAGGCAGAATGACTTCAGGGAGACATTTTTCAAGGTTTTTACTAATGTAAATTTTTTCTTTTCTGACTAAATGCAATAATGAATAGTTGAAAACATGCATGCCAATTTTCACTAGTATCAGAGCAATGGAAGATGTAAGCCTTGTAATTAATGGAGGTACACTAGGAAAATGGGGAATTTTGTTAACATGGCATTCATTCCACAACTTTGGCACTTTTATAGTTTAGACCGCGCGATCTGAAATCTATACATGTCCTAAATGATTTAGGCCACGTGGTTTGAAAATGGCGTATGGAATATTGCCATTTTAACAAAATTTGGCATGAAAACAAGTGTACAACCGACATCACTAAGCTCATCACTTATTTTGTTCTAACCAATTAGCCTTTGTTCACTTAAACTGCCTATAGAATTTTTTTCTTGTAATGACTTCTTGTTGATTACTTGATTAGGTCTCCATCTTCCAAAGCAATCTACAATGAACATTCTTTGACATGTTTGATTTTGAAAAATCACCAAAGATGGAGTTTTTGTCTAAATCAAGATTTGTTTTTGGCTATGAAAAGATAACAACGGAATAAATGAAAAAATATGAAATTTCAAAAATAAAATAAAACAGAGGTCTGGGCAACCTTTGAAGTTGGACTACAACCATAAAATTGACTCATTGGATTTTAGGGATAAATTGCAAAAAAGAATCAAAGCTTTCTTATACCTTAGGGGAGAAATAAAAGTTTGAAAAATTCCTTGAGGTTTCAAATTTTGTTGTTATTTTGTTGTTCTTTAATGTGTGAAAAAAACACCATATGTTGTTTCTTTTCTTATCCACGGGCCCAAGAGGTTTGGGACTACGCTCAATCTATCCTCTGTCACATTCAAGGGGCTTCAACTGGTCTACATACCTGTCTTGACTTTTTCGAGTGTATTTTCCGGTCTTCAATAGCTAAACATTTCTATGTTCTTTAGACTATTTGGACCCTACTCATGACTCCTCGCTCTCGCTAATCTGGATTTCTCGTAATAGTGCGGTTTTCTTCCTTAGCCAATGGCCTTTGGACTTTGTTCACGATGCTCTCCGAAATACGCTACTTGATTCTGGTTGTGCTATGCAACTGAAGGCACGAATCGGGACTCAACAATGTCCTTAACAAGCTTCTACCATTTGGGCTAGACCATTTGGGCCATTTGATAACATTTGGATTCACTCCTCGGTTCTTGCTAGTAAACTAGACTCTTCTATTATCTAGAACAAGAAGGGCCCTCTTCTTTGTTTGTTTCAATAGTTCTCTTGGCTTTTGACTTGTTTCTTATTCTTATTTCTTTAGTATCCAGCTCTTGAGATTGTTTGATGTTCTTGGGTTTTTTAATGCATTGATTCATTCCATTTGTTCTAAAAAATAAAATAAAATTTTGGTGTTATTTTAGAATTAATTAGCTATTTATGAATACACCTATTATTTCAATCCGTGCTAAAAAGAAAAATTAAATCCTTCTAAATACAAAATGTGTGAGCCTTGGCACCAAGAAAAACAACACAAAAATATAATTTAAAAAAATTTATATTTCTCAAGGAACATATTGTTTCAAAATGGAAAGCTTTGATTTTTTGCATTTGGAATAAGTCAATGAAGTAAAAGTTATACTAAATTTTTTTTATTTAGTCAATCAAAGCAACCTCAAGAAAAAATGATTTGTATCATTAATTTTTTAACTCAATTTTCACAACTTAACCCTTTAAGAACTAGGAATAGTCCAAATTTCCAAAATTGTGAAGATGTGTTATAAAATGTAATTTAGAATAATATAATTTAATGACAACTCTCAAACAATAGTCGTAAAATATGAACCATAGATCATATCTATACAGTTAGATCAACTACTGCTCAAACAAAAAACTCAATTAAAATTAAAGCCAAAACCTGAAAATTCCTTCTACAATTGTAGATTGAATATTTTTTATTTTCACAAGGAATTTTTATCTTGAAGTTCAAAATGTTAAGTTCTAATCATAGTGGTTTTTAAAGATTTTAATTTTACTTTTTTATTTTAATTTTATTTTAATTTAAAAAATGACCTTTTGTAGCCAAATCGGGAGCCAAATCTATGAGTACCCTTTAAATTATAGAATATTTGCAAAGCAAAGACTTCAAAATCTATATTGTACAAATACTAACTCCTAAACAACCAAATGTCTATTCAAATAACAATTAAAATTCTTGTAGGTGATGATGAAGTCTAAAATGAACAAATGTTTTTGAAAATTTGATGCAAGATGGAAACATTCACCCCCTTTTTGGAAATGTAAAAATTTCCAATCACATGCTTGGATCACAAGTTATACTGTCCAAAACAATCCAAGTATTTTGAGCAATTTTAGAATCTTTTGAAAAATTCATCAACTACTTTTGAAATTTGGTATGTGTGTACATAAGATGATATAAAATGCAATTGAGAAAAAAAATGCTACTTTTAGGGCACAATTATCCTTTGAAGAAGAGTCAAAATTCAACTAATTTTGTTGGAGAAGTTTGAAAAAAATATATTTTGTTATTATTTTGAAATTTGTATTTTCAAAATTCTTGAATTTTTTTTGACGCATTTCAAATGCTTGTTTCAAAGTTTTCACTATTTGGATTTCAAATAAAAAATTTCCTTGCTGCACAAGAAATCATCAAAAAAATGGCTAGTGCAATGCTGATGTACATGACCTCCTTGTATTGTAGGGTGATTTAGTATATGTTAGACACCATTTTCTTCTAAAATTTTACATGCGTGTACTTCATGAGATCAATAGTATTTGATGGTGTAGAAACTCAACTTTTGTATAGAGCAAAAAATTTTACTCCAAAAGAGTTTAAAGTCTATTTAACCCGTCTCGCAAGCTGGAATAAGAAGTTGTTTTTCTCATTTTAAACATTATAATCCTTCAATCCACGCCATCAAATGGGCTAAAAAAATTTCCTACACATTCTCGTAATAGTCTAATACACTTTTTATATAGTTGTAGATCAAAAAACAAGTTTTTATTTTCAATTTTAGCAAATGCACTGCAAAATGTCAGTTTTGCCAATTTATCTTGGAAAACATTCCCAATCCTTTAGAAGGTTAATCCCTAAATGCCCGAGGCACCAAATTTTGGTGTTGACAATATTTTGAAGTTAAATAAAACCTAACCAAGTTGCCCTTTTCAGTACTTTATATTTAAAATTTTTTTTTTTGAAGTCTAGTTTTAGCATCAAAAATCCGATTTTGAAAATTATTAATTATGATTCTTTTGATTCAAGATTTTGTGCTAGGGTGTCCATTGCAATCTTGGCTTTTTGTATTGAGGGCTCTTGAAAATGAGCTGCAAATACACTAGATCTTGGAGAGAAAATCACATTAGAAATTCATTTAAAAAATTGTAGTGTAGATTTTGAGAAGTTGAAAATTGATTGGGTTATACATGTTAGGTCCTTTAACCCCTAAAGGACCAAGGCTTTTTTTCTGCCAAAAAACACTCAAAACTGCCATTTCTATAGCAAAAAGTAAAAAAAATTGAAAATTGTTTTTTTTCCACATCTAACCGTAGGATCTGACACCTAACTAGTATGAGAGTGTGTGGAAAAAATTTCAGAATTTTTGACCGCACAGATTGCAAGATATCTGCGTTTAAAGTGAAAAAAACAAGTTTTTCAGCACATTGCGGGACTGGATTTTTTGACTTTGAACATTTTTAACTTAAAATTTTTGCACTACAGCGTTTTGAGCTTTAAATCTTTATAGTGGAGAATTGAGTTGAGAGTCTAGGAAAAAAAACAAAATTTAAAAAAAACTTAATTATCATTCTTAAAAAAATTGTTAAGTAGAAGTAGGTATGAGATAGAAGGAAAATCTAAAATATTCATATATTTTAAATGGAATTAAATTGCACTAATCCCAATGGTGAGATTGTTCTAGCAAGTAATGTAAACCACGCAAAAAAAAAAATATTGAAAAATATGAAAAATTGCATTCAGAAATGAATCCTACAAGTTATTTTTTTCAAGAAGATGCTCTAACTGCCCAAAAAACAAGAATGTCCATAACTTTCTCATAACATATCCAAATGAAATGAATCAAAGCTTTCCAAATAGGCAAAAATATAATCTATGAGAAAAAAAATATTAAAAAAAAATTTCAAATTTTTGTCCATTTTTTTTTTGCTGCCCGAGCTGCCCCGCGTCCCCTGTTTTGAGCTTATTTGGTCATAACTTTTGTTCCCGGGCACCGATTGTGAAAAAAATTATATTCCCACAAAGCTCATCAGTTTTTCTATCTCCAAAAAAAGTTTCAAAAAATCACGACAAAATTTCAGCACGTAGGTACTTGCCCGAAAACGCATTTGTCCCTCGAAGGGACAACGGTCCTTTAGGGGGTAACCTCATACTCCCTCCGTCCCAAAATGATTGTCCCATGAAAAACTTTTCTCAAGATTAAGGTGAAATTTGAGAATTTGGTAAAGTAATGAGTGTAGACATACAGATTAACTCTTGATTTGCTCAGTGGTTTGCAAAAATGGCAATATCAAGTTTAAAACATGAACTACTTAAAGCGGGAAAATTGAGGTTGCAAGTTCACATGAAAAACCACCCGCTAACTTACGATTTTCTACCAAAAATGACTATTGAGCCCAACAACGCATTGTTTTTCATCTTGTCTTTGTACCATGTAAGTTTTCTTGAAGATAGTTTAGCGTTAAATTTTTCTTGAGCAACTTGTCAGCAGCTTGTTGTGAGCAACTTATGTAACTAAACTAATTATTTCATGAATTATATCTTTGTGGAATTGATAGTGATTGTTTTATGAATTGTGTCTTTGTCTAATTGAAACTCTTATTGTGACATATTGACTATTTCATGAATTGCATCTTCATATAACTAAATTTGAAGTAGTGGACAATCATTTTTGGACATCTATTTCTGGAAAGATGGACAATCATTTCGGGACGGAGGGAGTATTTTTTTGGTGACTAACTTTTTAGATTTGACATGTGAAAAGAGGATTGGAAGACTTCAAATCACTTTCGCAGTTTTAACACCCTCACAATCAAACATTATAATCTTTCAATCCATAAGTGATATTGTTGTGTTTTCTTTTCTAATGTGATCTCTAACAAGTCTAGTCTAAATTTGTACAATTACAATTTTAAAAAAATTGATACAACTTTTAAAAATGTTGGCTTTTTGTTCAATTTAGAACAAATTCCTAGAAGCTCAGAAAAGGCCTTGAGCATTTAGGGGTTAAAGAACCAACACATGAATCTATAAAAATCCAAAGGTTTGAATCCACATTTTTCGTGTCTTCACAATGTGTTAGCGTAATTGGTTGTTTGAAATTTGAATGTATGGTCCTGAAGGGGAAAAAAAAAGATCTTTGTGTTTAGACCAATCCCAAATCAAATAAGCACACAGCAAGCAAGCCCAACCATCCTTTCATTGTGTAAGCCAGTGAAGTGAAGCCAGCTCATCCTTTAGAAAAAGTTTGGTTCCTAAATACACGGCGGACTCTCTCTTCAGGAGTCAAAAGGAAGCCTTTCCACAACTAAGCTTACTGAAGAATGACGTAAGGTAGGCCGGCTCTGACGATCTCCTCTGCAGTACGTGTCCTCAAATTAGAGGGTGTTGCAAAGTCAGCTTGGTCCCTAGAACCCAGACCTAATAAGTGGTTCGGACCCTACACCCCAGACCTCATAATAATAAGTAGCTGGGACCCCAGACTCCAGACCCTCATAATAAGGGTCGAGTTTATTGTAGTGCAACGAGCCTCATGTGGAGGTAAATCCAAGGGTGAATTTTAAAAAAAAGTCCTATTTTAATTCTATTGTAAATATCTTTCCTAGCTAGTTTGGGGTCTTCGATTACAAATATGAACTCAAAATTTGCAAATTTTATCATGCATTGCATATAAAAAGTTTCTACGTTTTCCCTGCAATTAAACGGGGTGCAAAACAACTTCCGCAAGAGGCTCGTTGAACTATTGTAGACTTGACCCCTCTTCAATAGCTCGGGCTCCAAACCCTAGACCTTATAAGTAGTTTGGACCTCAGACTCCAGACCTCATAAGGGTCGAGTCTATAGAAGTTCAATGAGCCTCTTACGGAGGTAAAGCCAGGGGTGAATGTAAAAAAAAAAGACCCCCTATTTTGTGCCGTGTGTAGGGTATGTCATAGACTTCTTGGACCTAATTTGGGGCCTTTGATTGCAAATATGAACTCAGAATTTGCAAATTCTATCATGCCTTGCAAATAAAAAGTTTTTGCGTTTTTCCCAGGGATAAAATGAGGGCTTCCGCAAGAGGCTCGTTGAACTACTATAGACTCGACCCCTCATAACTACTTAGAGCCCGTTGCCATTGGGGGGTTGGAGGGATCCAGGCATCGACCTCTGGCTTATAGCTCTGCAAAAGTCAAAAAGTGGAGAACAAAATTGGACCTTCCGGACCCTAAGCCGGAGCTTGCTTCCCCAAGTGTACCCTACTTGAAGATTTCAAAAAAATTCAGAGTTCTGCCTGTGGTCAACTTGGAAGGGCCTCCACATTAGAGGAATTTTCAGCCCTCCAGAGGATTGCTCTAGAGTGACAAACCAAGCTATCAAAAAGCTTGGTCTGTCATTCCAGAAAATTGCCGCAGTGAGCAGTCAGCTTGATTGATTGCTCGCCGAAATAGTCAATTTTTGCGATTTTTTTTTAAAATTAATTAATTTTTAAATTTTTTTATTTTTTTTATTTTTTTTACTCGTAAAACTTGGTTCCTGCGCCACTACCGCTGCAATTTCAGGTGGGTGGGAATAGGGAGAAAACGAAATTTTTAGCCAAAAAAAAAACAAATTTCAAAATACCTCAAAAACCCCTCCAAAGGCCTGAAATTTTCTCTAATGAGTTCCACCTCCCAATGGCAACCGAACCCAAACCCCAGACCTTATAATAAGTAACTCGGACTCAGACCTCATAAGTAAGGTAGAAGGCTCATAAACCGACCATTTAAGGTCTGGTCCGCCTTTTTCATGTATTTCTTTGGACAGAAATATTTTTAGCTCATTTTTCAGACATAGAGAAGTTGACAAGGAATCTAACCCAAGTCGTTTCGTATTTTTCCAAGCATTTTTGAATTACTTATGAATTTTCAAATGAGTTGGGTCATAGGTCCCTATTTGTGACCCTAGGTCTTTCATAAATGGTTCACTTGCAATTCTAAATAAAAATGGGGAAAGCAAAGAGAGTGATTGGCTCTTGCAATTAATAAGTCTTTTTTCTTGGGTTCATTCAATGACTATAGTAGTCGATTTCAGAACCAACTCATGTCCATTTCAGAGCCCTTTGTAGGGGCCATTCTTAATGCCCGAACTGTTATTGAACCTTCTACCTTACACTACAGTAGTAGCTTGGGCCCAGTCCAAAAGAGTTAGGGTCCAAGACCAGGAGTCAACGACCGCGTGCAGCAGCCACACCACGTGTACAGAGCCGATCACCACCCTAAAAAAATGTCGTGGGGCCGTAAACGGCTAAACCTACGAAAAAAAGATAAAAAATAACTTTAAAAAAAAAAAATTTGTCTTCAGTGAACAGTCTTCTAAATATAGAATCCTGTGTTTTCTCGTGGGGAGCCCCTCATGCTGACGCCCTCAACGCGACGACTACCAGTTCCAAACATGCCGAAGATCATGACTAGCTCCGGGCGGATCCATTGCAATTCGTCCCATTGATTTACAACAGAGAATCATCGACGACTTTGGGCAGTCCAACTGGTCAATATTCCGTGGATTCAAGCCTCTGGCAAAGCGGTCATTACACGATCGAACAAGTGTAACCACGTTACGAGAGTCTTAAGTTAACTTTAGTTTGCCATAAAATATCTCTGCTGAGTCCACTACAAATTGTGCACAGCACTCTTCAAGTTCGTATTCATTCGTAAGCCTGACTGATACGCAATAGTGAATTTCTAGTTGTATTATGACTTGGGGAGCTAGCTAGCTAGCTAGTCCAGCCGGTCCCTCAACGTACTCTGCGTACGCTTACAATATTCCTCGATCATTTTCTAGTTTATAGTCGAAGTACTGGATCTGAAGTCACTGTTTGAATTCTCTGTACGGCGTTTTTGGGGTTTTTTCTTCAATTTTCAGGTCCACGACTTGAAGTTGTGAACTCTGTGTGTACGGGCTTGCGTTCTCGTTTTCTGGTTTGACTTGAAGTGGGGAACTCTTTGTATAAGAATTCGTTGTGTTCAGGTTTCTGGTCCACGACTTCAAGTTGTGAACTCTGTGTTTTCTGGTTTATGACTTGGAGTTACTGAACGCTAGCTCACTCTCTACGAGGTTTGCATTCATTTGATGAGAGTACGTATGAGCTAGGCTACTGTCACAGTCTTTTTTTCTCGAAGGTTTAGATTCCATTGAGGAGACTCCAGTCGCGGTTAATACTAGTTGTATTTTGACTTGATCGAAGAGGGCTGTTGGAACGGGTGGTTAAACGCTTCCTGGAGTCATCAATTCCAGATTGATTTGACTACAATATTATTCACTTCCCAGTGCTTACAACAACGTAAGAAGTTGGAAACTTGGAACTTATAGAATTGAATGCATTCATTTGGTTTAACGTTGTCCTAATTAACTTGCAGTCCCAAGGAGACAAAATTAGTATCATAGAGCTAGTCTACCTCTGAACGGAGACATCAAATTTACAAGCGTAGTAGCACTCGCTAGCTAGCGTAGTTTGTAGTGCTACCCCACTGATCGATAGACTCTTCATTACTGTAATATTGTGCAGAGAGTTTTTCTGGTTCTGAAGTGCCCCCACTGCACTAGTGTAGAATTCAAACGATTAATTGCATTGATGGCGGCGTCAAGCAAGCCACGACAGAAAGTCTCAACGCTGCTGCCGATAGCGGAGCATCGTCAGTCCAAAGTCTGCGACAGCTCCTTTCTGGACGAGGCTACATTTGCTGCTGCTGAAGGCAAGTCGAGCTCTGGATATGGCAAGAAGGTGGTGCGGCCGATTGTGAAACTGAAGAAGGCGTTTGTGGAGATGCTCGGGAGCGAGCAATCGTCGCCTGGCAGTGCTGGGAATGGGAGCTCATGTGACAACAACCCTGCTCAATGGCCCGCGTTCTCATTGGGCATGGGGATGGTGCCCGTGCCGTACATGTGACTACGGTGCCAGTTTGTACTTTGGGTCACACTTATCAGATAGAAACTGTAATTACAACTTGTGGTGTTGGTAACGAGGACAGCTAGAACCTCTACCTAGAAAGCTTAATTAGGGAGCTTGTAGCTCCACAACGTACCTCGACAGAGCTACGAGAGCTTGGAGTGTCTCGAACAGTGTAACAAGGACACTTACAACTTCTATGGAGCTAAGTGAGCTAGTAGTGTGTGGAATTTAATTGGCCACAACCTTGACAGAGCTGCGGGAGCTGGCAGTTTTTGTGATAAGGTCACAAAGCTCTACATAGCGAAGTGAGCTTGTCGTGTCTGTAATGAGGCCGGCCGCAATCTCTACTGTACAGTACAGAGCTAAGTGAGCTTGTTGTGTCTGTAACGAGGCCACAACTTCCAGAAAGCGAAGTGAGTGAGTTCTTTGATGAGGTTAGAACAGTTGCAAGGCTATCCCACTATATACTAAAACAAGCACTTATGTTATAAGAGGCTTTGAGAGGCTTTGGTTTATAAATACATTGGTTGACTTTTCAAGTACCCATTACACACTTAATTTCTCACCTTTCTTGTAATGTAACGACACATAATTGCGTCCCAATTGAACGCTGTTCCTCTTAATATTATTAAATTGCCTTATTTTTTGGTGGATCTTGTTGGAAGCCAAAATTATTCTAGATATTATGAATTTTCAAAGTGCTGAAAACAAATACGGAGTATAACTCAAAGCAGTCCTATCTATCATGAATAGAGACAATATATTTTAGGCAAGAATATGCAGGGGCAAGTTTTTATAAGGGCTTGATCCTATTGACCTTTGTTTCTTATGAATGTATTATCTAGAGTTCCGTGGAGGGGGTGATCGATGTCATTGACCTTGATTTTTGTAAATTTATTTGAGTCACGTATAGGGGTTAACTTATGTGTGAAATAGCTACACTGTATGTACAAATCCCCCCTTTTTGGGGGGTGGGGTGATGGTGGGGATGGGGTTCAAAATAAATCTGGCTTGTTGGCATGATGACATGAAATTTATGTTAACTGTCAAACTGAGAAGTGTTTGTTGCTAGTATGAACCGCTGTTCACTGCTCCATATGTCTGAACGCTATGGCGAGTTGAACACTTCAATCTATAATGTGACGAAATTAGTGTCTTTGCAAATCGTGAAAGGATTGTGAAGGCTGTTTTTCAGGAGTTGAAAATAAAATCCCATTTGAAACGCAAATCTGAATGCAGATTTGGAGTGATTGCCTGGTACGTAGAAGATAGCTCATTTCAAGGAATCTGCAATGGATCGACCATCAGTGCTCACCGCAAAATGTTTTTTTTCCTATGAAATTGTTTTATCAGATACTCAATAGGACACACGAAAATTATCAATGAAATGGTGAGGTTTCCTATCACTGAGTTCTACAGCTGATGAACAGACGTGTCAAGTACTGCTAACCAATTAGTAACGAATCGAAGGTAAAGGATCATGGGTCTCAAAAAACATGAAGGTCTACTATCTGAATCAGGCAATCCAAAACTCCCTGTTTAGTTTCTATAACAAACAGAGCGTGAGAAAGGATGCTGAAAAATTCAGGTTTAAGCACATTCTGCAGCAACTGCCAGGCTCTTGGATACGCCTGGACAAGGATCGTCTCCAAAAATACTGCTTACAATAGGTACCAGACACTTTTGCTGCCCAACGCAAGCCTGTACAATCACACATGCAAACATTCCATCAGTGATGAGGTATACTTACAAACCTTTCGCAATACCGTATGAAGAGTAAGCCTTTTTTGACGTTTCAGTTTGTTGAAATTAAAATTCCCCTACAGGACCAAAGATTCATGGTTTAGGTCAGGACCAGTTCAATTGATCACATATTTAAGAATAGAATTTAGAAGATCTTAAATTGTATATCAATAGAATCATTGATGAAGGTTGTAGATGTTGGTAACGTAGATGATCCATGGCGATGTTCAACGTTGTACAACGTCATATCGGGACTCTCAACGTCACCAATGCCCAAATGAAAACATAAGGCCCAATTTTGGCCTCCAGGTCCTTTTCGGTTAATAGCAATGCTGGAAATGTGCTTAGAGAAACTCTTCTGCTACGACTGATTCCAAAGAGGTTGTTCTCTAGATAAACGCTCGTCAGAGAGATTTGACCCGATGGCAAGGTCTGTTAGGCTTACCTTGCTCAAAACGTCAAAGGACGTGTTAGCATGGCAAGAACTGAGCGTGAAACCTCCACAATCACCGGACGGAGTTCCATAGCTTGCGAAGCTGATTTGGGAGATTTGTTGTCCGTCAGCACATTCAAGTGACAGGGGAGCGCTTGGTGGCTCTGAGGTCAGGCTGCCTCTCCTATTCCAGGAAGTAAAAGAGAGTGGGAAAGGATGTGATTCTGAAACATGGGAGCAGACTTGCTGAGGCATGGAAGTGGCAATGGTGATGGCATCAGGATTTCCTCCCTTTTCTTCGAACAGCACAATCAAATTATGCTTGGAACGCAACCACTGTCGCGGAACATGGTACCTGTGCAGTGGATACAATGCAGTTGATCAATTTTCACACATATAAAAAGAGCTGCAAAAAGAAAAGAAGTGGAGCGTTGAAGAAGGTAGGAGAAAATAATACCAACGCTGTGAAGGTTGGCCACACTCGGTGAGACACTTGTTTTGAATGAATGAACCACGATAGTCACAATTGGCTTCACATCCATCTCTCTGTGCAGTGAAGGATGACCAGTATCGTCCCAGGCTCATTCCATTCACCCAAACTTGGCCTTTGCCCATGCTGCCTAGGTCCAGGGCCACGCTTCCGTTTCCAGCTGGCGCATCGAATCTTGTCTGCACGTCATCACCAATCACTTATAATGCGTTTTCAATTACATTATTAGTTTCTTCAGTAGACTGTTTCAGGACAACATCTTCAAGAATATCTTCCTCATGATTCATGGGGACGTCTCCCTACCGTCAGAACAAGACATTGGGAGGCATCTGTGACATAAGGAAATTCCTCATGAATCATGTTCAAAGACGATTCTCTCTAATATGCTATAAAAAGTTCCTGAATCAGTCCCATTTTGCTGAAAACCCTGTATAATATATAACGCGTATATTCCATGCATCACATAGGAACTTCGCCCCAAGTAAATCCTAGCATGTGGTTTTAAGTGGTCTGGAGCTTATCCACAGATTCTCGAGAATTTTTAATACTGTAGATTTGGGACCCTAGCTTGCTCTGTGCCTCCTTAGCTCCATAAAAGAAACTATATTTATCTTGAGTTCGTTTTCAGGCTTAACTTATTCATCTCACCGGCTTTTAGAAGTCAATGTTGAATTCTCTAAAACATCAGACATACTCTTATTTCGGTAACGTCGGCAGCAGGAAATGTAATGTGCTGTAAGGTATCAAACCTTCATCCAAGTTAGGAAATTGTGATCACTGAAAGACGAAACTCTAGTATCCCAAGCCACAGAGTATGATCCGTTCACTGTGTAAAGCCGTCTGGACTCACCCTGAAGTCCCACCTGAACACAGCACAGCATATTCAGTTATGCTCAAACCCAGTCATAATCCTCACCAAAGTTTCCCCACAAATTCATTTTAGCTAACGGAGACAAATGGCTTTATATGCTCAATTGAGTATTTTGTGGAGACATAACCGAGATGAATCGAGTGGCTACTAAGGTTGCAGTGCAGGAAGGCAAGACCTGGTAAGTCCAAGTGTTTCCTCCCAGTTCCTTTGTACCAGAGGGCAAGCCCTCTATGCGGAGTCCATATTGAATCCCTGCTTTCTCATTTTCAAGAAATGGTCCATATCCCTACATTCCATACATTCCAATTAAAGATCAGACTTGCAGTGTGAAACTTGGATACATTTAGGAAATACTTCTGGTTCTTCATATAGTATAACAGGGAATGTCAATACAGCGGGTAACCGTCAACAAATATGTCTCGGTACTTCGTGAATTATACTTCTTACCTGCAATCCCATTGTCATCGTGAGAATAGCAATACTGTTGGTACCAGGTCGCAAGCTGATCGTCTGTGAAGCCTGGTATCCATTGGCATTTATAGTGCCTAAAGTTCACCACTCACGTTTAGTACGTAGAAGCCAGCATTCATTTTCCTGTGTACCTGCCTAATACTCATACACACAATCGGCAGTATTTCTTGCAACGTACACGTACTAAGTAGTTTTAAACGTACAAAGAAGTTTAGGTGACAGAAGTGTGTTCATCATCATGGAGTGCAATATTTATGAATGACGTAGAGTTTAACAAAATCTTCAACACGACTCCTCAAACGCACAAGAGAAATCTTCAGCAAAAGGGCTAGGGAATGTCGAATGTAACACTAACCGGATAAGAAGCCATTCACAAATGTATGGGCAGCATCACGAAGTGAGGACATCACAAGTGTTGCCTGAGCTGAACCATTGGAGACATCGCTCTCTTCAACCTGCACACTGCCCTCTCAATGCCACTTAAATCTTTCAGTGCGATGCATGGTTTTTTCGTCCACCAGGTTAAATCTAAATTAAAAAGCACTACATTTTAAAGCCACTTCGTGAACAGTACAGCTCTCGTCTGATCCATGCATTTAACAAGTTTACATTTAAGACCTCATAGTCTATGGTTTGCTTAATCTCTGAAACTTCATTACCCCTCGATCAATGCGCGGTGCTTTCTTTCCTGAGGTTGTTGAGTTGTCTGAAAACAGTAACCAAAAAACGAAGAATGGTATTCTAAAAAACTTGGCCACACTAAAGCGTGCCAATTATTACGCAATTTCTACCCTGAACCCTGCCAATTTTATTGCGTCTAGGTTCTTCTAGAATACCTCTTGGGGGTGGGTTTTCTACTAGGGATGATTTAGATCCTGAGCCCTTACGTCGTCATGTACCACATATAATCTGTCGTGTCCTTGGTCGATGAAATCTGTTCTACGAGCGCATTCGTGGAAAAAGTATACCCCCAGGGTCCCAAAGGCTCATTTGATGATACCCAATTTGTTATAGGAACAGCACCTTGCATGCTCTTTGTCACGCTTTGCGCTCCCACCTGTTAATTACATTCACGCACACCACGGAGCTAGGTGCTCAGTATATGTGTGCATACCCTAACGGCTAAGGTAATATGTTGCCTGCAATATCAAGTTGGAGGTGTTTCAACCTGAAAGAAGATAATATGCTGCCTAAGTAAGATCTTTCTTTAAAGAAGGGCTCAGATACAAAGCACGCACCTTTGCAGTGTTGAACACAACGGATTTGCAATCCGGAAGAATACTAACAGACCATGCGGGTAGATCATACGACAAACCTTGGAACTCCACAGTACTGTCATTCGTGCCCCAGCTTGCCAAGAATGCTGCACATGTGCCTGAGGGGCCCTGGTACACGTGAGCCTGCACCCAGGTGCCAGAAAGTTTTAGTAAATTATCGATGGCTATGTCAGAAACTGATATTTGGAAATAAAACAGCTATCCAAATTCCTCAAGACCATGTATTTCCCAAAATCACTGCTGCGTTTGGCAAAATATTATGCATTGATGTGCACCTACCAATTTACTGCGGATCACTACATAAGATAATCATATATTCAATTTTTGCTTAAAAGATCGAGGCATGTATAAAAAATTCTAGCCTCACCCTAAACCCTAAAGTTGTGAGGGCCACAAGCATAAGCCCAGGTTTCCTATAGAAAACACGTGAGTCACTAAAGCTGTGAATGTATACATTTACCTCCTGGTAAGGGCCTAGAGAGATCCCAGGGGGAATGCTGTCGACCGCAACCAAAGCTGGCTCGCATAGCTTCAGAGCAGCATGTAAATCTTTCAAATGCCCCCACTTGGGCTGCCGTGCATCTCCTGAAAACATAGCCCATGTTCAGATCAGCATTTTCGCATACTCATCTCGACTAATTCCAAACACATTCAATACATAAGTACTTCGGAAAGCGAGAAGAAGGTCAAATATCAGGGAGCTGAGGAAAGGTTGCAGAAGTAACCATATTCATCAATAGGGGCATCGTAGTCATAGCTGGTGGTCACGCTTTCTGTTCCAGTACGCTCAAAGTTGGTGCCTCCATGGTACTGCCGACCCCAACAGAGCACCCTTTCTGAGTTTAATGATAAACTAGCTCTAACTTACTCAATAATGTTATTAGAGAACTGTTATCACCGTAGTGCTGTCATACCATATAGTAATTCTGGAAACTACCCCCTTTTTGGAAGAACCTAGCCACAGCAAATGCTAGGTCCTCTACTGGCCTTGTTGGCGCACCTCCTCCCCAGCTTTGGAACCTGTACAAGTAAGTAGATGATTACAAGCCCTGGTTGCAATAAGCAAACTCTGATCTCTTCGAAAATGGAATCTGAATTATCGTCTAAAAGAATATTCAAGTCCCTGAAACAAGATAGCATCGTGAAGAATTCTCTCGTAATGGCGTGCTTATTAATTACCACCCGGTCCAATTCTCGGTCCAGATGGCGGGCTTCCCATCAGAGTTTGGTCTCCATCCATCACAGTAGAAGCCGTTGCAAGTATTGATCTGCGTAGACCAAATCTTCACTTTGTCAGTTACTTCAGGATCCACGATAAATGGGAGTCACAAATTAAATTGATTATGAGAAAATGCAAAAAGATAAGTAGAAGAACGACCCTGTCATATTAATTTCCTTCCCTAAATGAAAAGATCTGAGCTTCATTCCTTTACGTACGCAAGGCTGCTAGAAATTAGGCAATTACAAAGGACTGCCAACAGATGTGCAAGTTGATGGGAATTGTGAGTAGGACAAGCAAGATGAAGCAGATAAAGCCAACATACAACAGAATGAGGTGCTTCAGGTTGCTGGCACATGATCCATGGCACGCTCGCATTCGTCGCCACTGCCATATTGGCTATCCAGTTTAAATACCTCTGGCCTGCTTCTCCATAGGATGCATCGATGTTGCCGTACTCATTTTCAATCTGCGCACATGAGAGCTGGATATTAATTTTTTTTGAAACATATTTAGATCTTGAACAATATATAAAATGAAAATCCTACTGCCATGCAGCAATTGGGAAATTTAACATTGTGTCTTCTTCAACGATCGTGTATATTCATATTGAATGGAGTAGAGCGTGCCTGGGCTAAGATGATTGGACCTCCTTGCCATGCAAATAGCTTCTCCTTCTTCAACTTTGTGACCAGATGATTTACAAATCTCTGAGTTTCAATCTGCAATGCAAATCAATAAAAAATCGTGAATCACAGAACTGAATTTGTGAACGAATTTAACCCTGTTGACCTGGTAATGGTTGTGGAGGATTCCATCAAAAGATTGATCGAATTCAGTAAATTTCTTGTTATACTAGAACAACTTTAAAACCAACCGATTCAACCAGCTGGGAGGTTGAAAAACAATCATCCCAATGTCGAACTTAGTTATCTGATGTTTATATTTAACATATTTCAACGAGTGGTTTGTACTAGTGAACTGAAACGTACAATGACTATAAGGGCAAAGAATTGAAACAACTCATAGTATTGGCGATTTGAAATGGCGCTGTCATAATAATGCCTGAAGGATTAAGTACCATGAAGGGCTCATTCGCTGTACGAAACTCGATACCTGGAACAAAACGCAGCCACGCGGGGAAGCCACTGCACACAACAAATGATTGTCATCTCAAAAAAATTCACCCAAATCTTCAGCATCCCCACAAAGATTCGAGAAACAAGATACAGTACCTAGGTTTGTTGGCAAATCTTCGAGCTCCAACCATAAAGTAGAAATTAAATTAGACCTCCACTCAGTTAGTTAGTTCTTCCTCTCAGTCACTCAAAATTGAGATTTCACGAATGTCTGTTTCGATTTGAAGATTCAGACTTGATTTGACGTACCCGGAATTCCACTCTGCGCACACATAGGGGCCGATTCGCAGGTTGACATACATGCCAGCCTCGTGAACCATCCTCAAGAACTTGGGCAAGTTATACCTCCCGGCATAATTGAACTACATTCAACACGCAGTGCATATTTCATTTTTTCAAGCTCAGCTGGTCAGTGTTGTAAACAGAGAATATTTGACTCTTTAATTTATCAATCAAGGGTTTAAGAGATGAAGTAAATTATATAAAGGCTATTATATTCATCATCAATTATCTGAATATCCATGAAACCATTGAATTTCACTTAGAGAATACGAAAGCACCTTTCAAATAAAAGTACATACTCGTAGCTTCAAAGGTGAATCATTTTCTCTCGGGGTGTTAACCAAGCATCCGATATGGCGATATGGAGAGCATGGTTATGTCTCATAATCTTGTTTGTTCTCTCTGAGAGTTAGGGTGTCCTATTAACACTCTTAATTAATTGAGGATGATTCAACATGATTCAACAGTGAGGGTTATGTCCGTTCATCTGAAAAAACAGTCTTTACAGAAATAATATCTCTCACCACTTGCATGGCCAGGCATGTTATTTCTCTCGTAAGGAGGCTCTATTTTCAAATTACCGTGTCCTTAACAGTTAAGAGAATCAATTCCATACTAAACATGAACTAAACATATAAACTTGGCCAAACGTTTTTCTGAGAACAATCCAGTTCATATTAAAAGTTCCTGTAACATAGAAATTCCCGCACCCCAAGTTAATTCTGTCCATCAGTAAACAGCAGTTAGAAGTGGCGAAAGCGTACCACCCCTCTGCTGGGCTCGTGCCCATTCCAGAACACATATGTTTGGATGACATCCAGGCCCCCCTCCTTCGCCTTTGCAATGAGACCTGGCCACATCTGCAACATCCAATTGGTAACAGTCAAAACTAGCTTCCAGGTCAATAAGCCTGCAGATAATTTAAGAGCACGTCCATTAATAGATTAAACAAAACTAATGAATCCCGCCTCATAGAACCTTGAATGATGCATTTACTTGAATGTCTGGGAAATTCACTCACCATAGGAGTGCTGCGCGGGTAATGGATGGAGCCTGATATGAGCATGCGGCGCTGCCCATCCAGCTTCAAAGCTCGCTGATCGTAAGAGACACTCACAGCCCTCGCTTGATTCATCTGAAGCATGGTCAAGCTCAATACTACGAGCACATGACAAATCCGAATCCCCAACGGAGTCATTCTCAATTGCAACATTCAACCTCTTATTCTCCACAAGATGCCTTCGACCAAGGACCTCGATGATCAACTGTTCAAAATTGCGGAGTTGGGTTGCACAGCATCATCTTCAGGATAAGTACTCCTCAGGTGTTCGATTTGAACCTTGATGGTGTAATCAATATTAATTACCCTGCAACGAAATTAATTTCAGATGAAGATCGAACGAATTGAATTGGGGTGGAGTTGGAACTTGAAAGGCCTGATTCGACCACAAATTATGACCAGCTGTCAGATTGAGTGTTGATAGAATGTTCCGATCAATCTTTCGACTATATCAAGAACGATCAAACCCTCACAATAATCTTATGTCAATTACTGATCTTTCAAATATAGATAGATAGATTATATCTCATCCCAAAGTCTCAAAATTAAGCTATAGAATTACATGATATATCTACCAGACAAAACCGCAGGCTCGTTTCATGAATTTCTTGCAACCATTTCAAGATTAAGTCACAGTGAGAATTATCATAAGCATTGATCTCATATATTCAATTCAAGACAGACTCATACAGTCTACTTTGAACTTATGGAAAACAAATTCAAAGAAAGATGCACTCAGCTACAACGCAACTTCACCAACGTGCACCAGAGACTGACAAACTCATCCCATACCAAGATCCAAGCTGCACACTCAGATTGGCGTCAACTTGCAGATGATAAAACGAAGAACCTTGTAGAAAACACCAGGAAACCTGAGCTTATATATATTGACTTGCGTGTTGATTCATCTGGTTGACATATTCAGAGCTAGGGCCAAAGAATAGCAGGTTGGAGATTGAAGTAGTCCTTACGAGGTACTTACCAGCAAGAAAGTTGATTAGATATATCGAGTGTAATCTTCCCGTGACTTGCAGCTAAGATTGATGCAACAGCATCAGCAGCTGCTCTACAACCCGCTCTACAACGTCTAGTTACAACCTACTTAGCATGCACAAATCGATTGATGTCAATCCAGCTCATGGCGACTCCTGCAATCGCCATCACTCCTCACGAAACCTTCAAGAGACAGACTACCGTAGGTGCGGTAGCTCGATCAGTAGCCTACGCAAACAGAAACCCAATTAATCAAACCCACCAAACTGAAATCGCCCATGGCAAGTCATCATGCATTCCCGGAACTCAGCCTTTATATTACACGAACGATCAGACAACAATCTCATGATCCCTGGACAATGTGAAGATATAACTCAAATGTTCCATACAGGTAACGCTGCAGCTAGTCAGCTAGCAACAGCTGGTTCGCAATGCATGCTCAAGTGTGGAATGATCCAAATTAAAAGTTTATAAGCTGTTCAATCACAAATTGATGACAGCATCAAACTCCTTGAGGAGCATGCATGTAAGACCACCGTCACTTCAATTCCTTCTATCCTCAAACAGTCAACAACTGCTCACTGTATGTTTTCGAATTCGCTTCAATCTGATGTTCTGAGTGTCAGGGAAACAAAGAAACTTCAAAGAATCCAAAAAAGAACAAAAAAGAACAAAAAAGAACAAGAACAAGAGCAAGAAAGAACAAAAACAAAACAGAGATGATCGAAACCTGAGAACCTAAGAGTAGCGTAGTGATGATCACGGCTGCCTGATCGAGCTCTGCCTTGGAAGCAGCTCCCAGCTCCTGATCCTGTAGCTTTTCGGCTCTGCGAATTTCAAATCCATCAATGCCCCTTGGAGTGTGTCTATTGTCTAGTGTTTGAAGCGCTATACTTCCTCCGTTGCTTGCTGTTTTATCTCCTGGACCTCTTTAATATCACAGCCGAGCCGCTCAAAATGGATGTGCCTATGTGACTACCAATGGCCTTGTGTAATTTTGTAAGGTAGTCTGCTCTTAAAGCGACCATTTAAGAGCTGTTTGCCTTTTGGGGAAGCTACTCAAACCAATTTTTAGTAGATTTTTGTAGGAAGAAAAATGGAAGTGGCATCTAACTCAAGTCGTTTCATAATTTTTGGACCTTTGTAAAATTAATTACAAATTTTTGAAGTTGAAACGCAATGGTCACTAAAAGCAACCACCTGAAATATATATTGTTGGTACATTGATATAAGCAAAATGTACCTGTGTGCCATGATCGGTTTTAGAGGCCAATTGCTTGTAGAATAGACTACCTTAGTGTAAGAGATCCCTACAAGGAAAATTTTGCATTAAGGTCCCGCTGCCTGGAGGACAAAGGGACAAAAGGTAGGGGGTGAAAATTAGAAAGAAAAACAATATTTGTAAAGAATATTCAAACAAGAAAGAAATTTTGGGATGATGAAGATGCATGTGGAAGATAAACATGGACAAATGTATTTCCCATTCAAAATCTTGCATAAGGCTTGCCTTTTGCAGTTTTCCCCTTGGTAAAGTAGTTGCCTATCAAAAAAATTATGAGTATAATTTGCCATAAAAATGCAAAGGAATTCCTAGAAAAGATCTTTAGGTGACAATAGAGTGTTGTTTGTAAGTGACATCAAAGAAATACTCAGGATTAGAAGAGTGTACACTAACGATTGTATTTTTAATAAGCTCACAAAAAATTCTTAAGTTTGTTATTTTTGTCGGTTAGTGTAGGGATATTCTTTTGATTTGTAAGTCCCTAACCAATATAGTAGCATGATCTTCAATGAAGTCTTCAATTCAACCTTTTCCAAATATAACAAAAGAGGGAACTTTTCAAAATTGCTTTCACTAAAGAGATCCTTTTTTAACATTCAAGAATGCTTCAAAGTAGTCTGAAATCTCTAAGACATTTGTCAGACACCTTATACGTTTATGTAACTGGTTGTAATATAATAGAATGTTATAGTGTGAGTAGAAAATGAGTTTTAAACTAGTATCATTGATGTGGTACTAACAACTATATGCATTGGAATAAGCAATTGAACATTGTTCCTATTATTAAATTGCCTAATTTTTTGTTGGATCTTGTCGTAAGTCAAAAGAATATTCTAAATTTCCTTCTTATAGGTTTTTTGAAATACCGAATAAATAAACTCTGAATATTCAAAGTACTGAAAATTCATGTGTACCTGAAAAAGCAACCCTAGACTCTTGTAGATAGAGACAATACAGTTTATATCGGTTCAAAAAAAGGGTCAAAACTAGAAGCAGTTCCCTTACATGTCCTCCCATGTTGTCGACGAGAGAACCACAAAGGATGTGATATAAGAGAAGGTGGTATTAAAGAGTCCAGCCCCAACAGTTCAGTTATTAGTTGAGCAGCAAGTCCACTGAATGATTCTCACCCAGTTGTCTTCAAGCTTCCCCAAAAAAATTGTACCAACCAATTTGAGTACAAGTACAGCCCTATCAAAACTATGATGAACAAGCCCAGGTGGGCAAGAAGGTTACCCAAATCTACACTGTTTCTAGATATCAGGCTTCAACTTCCGAATTTCCGTGATTTTCTGATCCAACTGCATCTTGTTTGTCAATGCCATCATGTTTAGGTGATCTGCACTTGCCTCATCATCTGACCGGTTCCAAATCTCTTCTTTCTCTGGATGAGCGGGTGGCATGGATGTACTTCTTGCGACTTTCTTGGGGAGTCTGCGCTTGCAAATGTACGAGGGGTGTACATTTCAGTGATGGGGAAGTCGGGTCATCGATCCGTCACAACTTACGGTTCTTTTCATGATGCGTCCTTCCTTTGTGTACTGGACATGGATGGGGTTTTGCGGTTTCGCCAGTTGGCTTTAAGCTTAGCTACCCAACAGCAACAGAGAACCTAATCAACGCATTAGTGGTACTAATCTCTTTTAAATGGGCATAATGAAGTACTGGTAGTTGCATATTTTGTGACCTTCTTGAACTTTTATTAGGGGTTGGGTGCCTTTTGCCTCGGTGCATTGGGGTCCCTTTTTTGTCTATCGAAACTATTGAATTGATTTTTTCTCTATTAATACCTACATTAAATAGTAAAATTAGATTGGCCCACACTAATTTCTCAGCATATTACACTATATATAAATATATATGTAGTTACCATAGAAGAATGTAGTAATGTAGGACCCATGTGTGTTGTATGGGTTGATGCACTGATTCATGGTTCGGGTTTAGAGAATGGCATGTGCCTCCATTTGGACAAGCAGTGAGTCATGAGGTAACTTTTGTGGTGAAGGCAACCTAATTGTTAACCCCTAAAGGCCCTAAAGGCCTTTTTTCTACCAAAAAACACTCAAAACTGCCATTTCTATAGCAAGGAGTAAAAAAATTTGAAAAATGTTTTATTTGCACATCTAACCGTAGGATCTTACACCTAACTAGTATGAGAATGTGTGGAAAAAATTTCAGAATTTTTGACCGCTCAGATTGCAAGATATCTGCGTTTAAAGAGGAAAAAACAAGTATTTCAGCACATTGCGGGACTAGATTTTTTGACTTTAACCCCTAAAGGACCGAGGCCTTTTTTCTGCCAAAAAACACTGAAAACTGCCATTTCTGTAGCAAAGAGTTTAAAAAAATTTAAATTGTTTTTTTTTCACATCTAACCGTAGGATCTTACACCTAACTAGTATAAAAAAGTGTGGAAAAAATTTCAGAATTTTTGACCGCATAGATTGCAAGATATCTGTGTTTAAAGTGGAAAAAACAAGTTTTTCAGCACATTGCGGGACTGGATTTTTTGACTTTGAACATTTTTAACTTAAAATTTTTTCACTACAGAGTTTTGAGCTTTTAATTCTTGTAGTGGAGAATTGAGTTGAGAGTCTAGGAAAAAAAAAATTCAAAAAAAACTTAATTATCATTCTTAAAAAAATTGTTAAGTAGATGTAGGTACGAGATAGAAGGAAAATCTAAAATATTCATATATTTTAGATGGAATTAAAATGCACTAATCCTAATGGTGGGATTGTTCTAACAAGTAAATCAGACCATGCAAAAAAAAAAATTTGAAAAATTTGAAAAATTGCATTCAGAAATGAATCCTAAAGTTATTTTTTTCAAGAAGATGCTTTAACTGCCCGAAAAACAAGAATGTCCATAACTTCCTCATAACAAAGTCAAATGAAATGAATCAAAGCTTTCCAGATAGCCAAAAATATAACCTATGAGAAAAAAAATATTAAAAAAAAAAATTCAAATTTTTGTCCATTTTTTTTTTGCTGCCTGAGCTGCCCCCCGTAGCCTGTTTTGAGCTTATATGGTCATAACTTTTTTTCTCGGGCACCGATTGTGAAAAAAATTATATTCCCTTGAAGCTAATCAATTTTTCTACCTCCAAAAAAAGTTTCAAAAAATCAGGAGAAAATTTCAGCCCGCAGGTACCTGCCCGAAAATGCATTTGTCCCCCGTAGGGACAATGGTCCTTTAGGGGTTAAACATTTTTAACTTAAAATTTTTGTACTATAGAGTTTTGAGCTTTAAATCTTTATAGTGGAAAATTGAGTTGAGAGTCTAGGGAAAAAAAATATTCAAAAAAACTTAATTATCATTCCTAAAAAATTTATTAAGTAGAAGTAGGTACGAGATAGAAGGAAAATCTAAAATATTAATTTATTTTAGATGGAATCAAAATACACTAATCCCAGTGGTGAGATTGTTCTAGCAAGTAAACTAAACCATGCAAATTTATTTTTTTGAAAAATTGCAAAAATAGCATTTAGAAATGAATCCTACAAGTTATTTTTTTCAAGAAGATGCTCTAACTGCCCACAAAACAAGAATGTTCATAACTTTCTCATAACAAATCCAAATGAAATGAATCAAAGCTTTCCAAATAGACAAAAATATAATCTACGAGAAAAAAAATATTAAAAAAAAAAAATCAAATTTTTGCCAAATTTTTATTGCTGCCCGGACTGCCCAGTTACAAAAAAAAGTAACATATTTGGCCATAACTTTTGACTCCTATTTCCAAATGTCCTGAAAATTTGTGCATATGAAAGATATTCCTTGCGCCCACCTTCTATTAAAATTTCAGCTTAAAATATGAAAATCTCTAGTCACGCGTACCCGCCCAAAATTTCTATACAACCAAAAAACACATGCCGGTCCTTTAGGGGTTAAGGCAACTCAATTTCACTATTTAGTGTAGAGGATCACAGGAAACATTATAGGTAGAAATTGTCAAAAATTGCTAAGAGTCCTTAGCATTTGGGAGTTTAAAAAAACATCATTGCTTTTGAAGTGGTATCTATACCTTAAGTTAGACTGTTTGTTTGTTTTGTTTGTTACGTTGAGATCTCTGGGACCATGCGTCCCCCAGTTACATTCTTGGTATTGTTCAAAAGCTCTCTACATACAATGTGAAGATTATGGATTTTGGAGCTATTTTTGGATCTTAAATTATTATAAATTATGAATCTTTTAGATCATGCATGACTTAGTCGCGTTCTTGATACCATCAAAAAGCTCTTGGCAAATAGGGATGCACAGACTTTGTTTTGTGACCTTTGATGTGAACTTAATGGATTTTTGAGTTAAAAATTGAATTAAATTATCATTTACTTTAGTATAGAAGGGGTCATTATTTTTTACATTTGGACAACAATACAAGGCTACACTAGTAGGTCACTAAGGAATAGAAATGTCAACTATACAATCTTGTAGTATACGTGTTGCAAATGACGTGAATCAAATTTGAAGTCATTTGGCCACATAGATTGCAAGATTTTAATGTTTTAATGTTGAAAAAGGATGCTGAAATTTTTCTAGCAACTCATTAGAGATGAAATTCGATTTCTAAACCTACACAAATGAAAAAACTTTAAACTATAAAGTACTTCAAAATTAGCATATACACATTGGTGAAAAAAAATATCATTCAAATGACTCACTATATTTGCAAAATGACTTTGAAATGTCAAAAAGTAGCAAAAAATGTTGCAAATTTTTTTTTATTGTAAATGAACACCATATGAAGATAGAAACATGTCATCAAAGTTTAGTGTAATCCAAAAATGTCCGGATTTTGAACTTTCAATGTCTTGCAAACATCCAAAACAACTTAAATTTTTTACCATAATAAGTAGACCTTAAAGAAAATCCATCACAACAATTTAAAAAATAAATAAACATTGGATGAAGGAGACACAAGAGTCTAAAGTTGCAGCCATCAAAATGCAATTTGGTGAACTCAAATTGACCCTGTAAACTTTGAATGGCTCCCAAAAAATTAGTACATGTTAGATTAAATTTTGAAAATTTTACTACTCAAATTAGAAGAAAGAATGAGGACTTTTCTATAAGTTTTGTTAAATTTGAACATTGGATACAAAAGTTACAATACTTTGAATTGGACTTCTAAACTATTTGAGGACACTTTTGGTCACTTGAAGTGTTTAGGGGTTAAGGACCAAACGTAGCACAAATTCTAGAGTTGTAAAAATGTATTATAAAATGAAATTTAGAATAATAATTTAATAAAAAGAATTAAAAAAAAATGACTATTGTAAAATATGATCTATAGATCATATCCATATAGTTGGATCTGTTGTTGCACTAATTATCATATTTATCAATAAAAATTTAAGAAAAAATTCAGTATTTTTTTCAAAATAAATTTTAAATTGTACTAGTGTACCATGTGCCACTGCCAAAACAAAAATAAAAGTATTTTATTTTATTTTTTAGAATAAAAAATAATTCAAAAATCCATAATTTTCACATCACAAGTCCAAATGCCACGAAACAAAGCCTGTGCACCCCTCTTTGCCAAAGGCTTTCCAACGATACCTAGCATGCCACCCGGGGATGAACAGTCCAGGAAATCTCAACATAACAAAACAAACAAACAAATAGCCAAGCTTAACTCCTAAAGGTCAAAGACTATGATTTCACCAAAAACGCTCCCAAACTGCCATTTCTAATACAAGTACCAAACTTTAGGAAAAAAACATTTTTGCACACATGTAACCATAAGATCTTATAGAATGCTGGTTTGAGAAGATGTGGAAAAAATTTCAGAATTTTCCACCGTGCGGATTGGAAGATATTAGTGTTTCAATTGACAAAAATCCGAGCAGCTACACTTCACAAGGTCACATTTGTATGAAAAAATGCCCCAAATGGTGGTTACTCTTTGGATTCATTCTTCTAGGCAAGTTGGCTACATGCTTAAAAAATTTCAGATCATTTGGAATTGCACAACATACAGGAAAAAATAGTAAGTAGAAAGAAGTAGAGAATGATTCAAAACACTAAATTGTTAAGAATTTATTTATGGAATTGAAAAATGCCAATTCCCACGGTTGTAATGTTGTAATAAATAATCTACATCCAATGTTTTTATTTTTTTTCAAAAATATTGAAAATTGAGTTAAATAAAGGACTTCAAAGTTTATTTTAGAGTAGAGATTCCATAACTACCCTCAAACTAAGAACCCTCATAACTTTCGATTCATTAATCCAAATGGAAGGATTTAAAGCTTTCCACGTACATATAAATCTAAAGAACCAATTTCAAATTTTTATTTAAAAAAATAATAACTTTTAAAGATTTTTTTGAGCTGCCCGGGCTGCCCGCCGTATACGGAAAATTACATATCATACAATAACTTTTTAACCATGTAGTCAAAAGTTATGAAAATTGTTGGGCCTTAAAGCTACTCATTGGGAATATCTTTTGTGAAAATTTCAAAGAAAAAAAATAAAAACTCCACTCATAATGAGCTGCCCAAAATCGCTATGTTATCAAAAAACGGTGTTTGGACCTTTAGGGGTTAAAGTATGGATAATAGTAATTTTCACAAGAATTTTTTTCTTCTATATTCAAAATTTTAAGCTCCAATTATGGTGATTTTTAAAGATTTCTATTCAACTTGTTTTTTTAAGTCATTTTTTAAGTTTTGTTTCTTGAAGTGAAAAAGATACTTTCTAAGGTGAAACATATCGGTACCTTTTGAGTTGCTTGATGAAAAATCATGATGCTTTTGCTCTAATGCAATGTATCTAGTTAGATTTTGTGATGGAAAAATGTTCTTGGTTTGTATATTATTCAAGTCATTTTTGAATAATAAATACAAAGATGATCCAACATCTCTACTAAGAAAGTTACATTAACATCTTTAGACATGTTTTCAATGTTCTTGGTCATTGAGAAGCCCTTGAACATTTGCCAATCATTGAATCCATTTTGGTCCCAATCTTTCAAATGAAAGCCCCTTTTGTGTCCTTCCATTAGAATGTTTAGTAGTTTTTGGGCATTGATATCACAAAATTAGGCAAGGTACTTAGTCAATATGTTCATGCATTTCCATTAAGTAAGTATCATGTTTGAACTTTAAGAAATCACTAGAAGTTGGCACAAATGCATCCAATAAGACTGTACTATGAAGAGTGCCAAATAATGATTTTCATATTGGCAAAAAACAACCAATATTCAACATGGCAAGGCTAGGTTCACTCACCAATGGGAAATAAAATAATACTTTTGATTTTTTATTGCCAAAAATTTGATAGCTGTTTGATAGTAGGAGGTAGCTATTGGCCGATTGTGAAGCTCTTGCCGTTGCCAAGTGCAAGAGCAAGCATTTCTTTCACCCATGTTGTTGGTGTCACTTTTTGTAAATAGTTGTGATTTCTCCACACTTCTTTGCTAGGGTTTTGTACATCTGAGCCACTTTTTTTGCTTGCTTCTCTTCCAACTATACTATTGGTGCCCTTTTGCTTTCAATATCAAAGGGTCAAGTTTGCCAATTTTTCTTGCGGGACTTCAAATATTGTAGTTTAGTCACTACTCAATTGTTGTGCCTTGAAGATGGTATTGTAAATTGCTTTGTTTTTTATTTTCCACAAATTCTACTCTTTTTCTATAGATCATTTGCACGCTACGATAAGAAAGCTTGAATGGAGAGCATTGTGTGAAGATGTATTTGAAAAATAATATTGTTTGTATCCAATAGCCATCTCTATAATTTGAAATTAGGACTTCAAAGATTTACAATTGTAATATTAGGCTACAATTTTGTATGTCATTGTCTCAATATCTTGATCTTAAAGTTTCAAACAAGAGAATTGAGTAGAAAGGAGAGTTAAAATTCAAAAGTCATGTCTTCTCATTCATGAACCATCCATGACAATTGACAAATTGTTGTACTTAGCTATGGCAAATTAGCAATGTTGCCTGCAAGTGCATTACAACATAAAATTCAAGCATTGCTTTTTAAACCTTGAAGTCATGATTTTTGCATTGTTGTATACTTGTGTGGGTTTTTTGCTTCAATTGTTGTAGTTTGTGACTTGTAAGTTTTAGTATCACTAGCTTCAATTGGCAGTTTTGTAGTTTAGGATTTTTTGAGCTTGCAATTTATTAGTTTGGAATTTTGTTCATTGTGATTCCTTTTAACGGACCTAAAGCTCTATTGTCTTCTTTGGGGACAATATGGATTTTGGATAGATTCCTACGGTCTTAGTTCTTGTCGTGATTTTTGAAACTGGTTTTGAAGAGATGAAGATAAATTTGCTTTCTGGAAATATAATTTTTATTTGAATAAGTGCACAAGAGTAAAAGTTATGCCACAAGAAGCCTAAAATAGAACTTGCTGGGCAACCAAAAAATGTCAAAATAAAATTTACAAATTTTTTTTTCACATAATAAAAACTATTTTTTCCTACATAGAAAATTTTGATTCGTTCTATTTGGACTAGTGATGAAAAGTTATATAAACAATCTTGTTTTTTGGGCAATCTATGCATCTTCTTGAAAAAGTAACTTTTATTTTTTAGCACAATTTTCACAATTTAAAAAAATAAAAAATTGATAAGGTTTAGTATGCTTACTAGAACAATCTCACTATTGGAATTATTATATTTCAATTCCATTTTAGACCTATTAATAATTTAGATTTTCCTTTAATCTTCTTACCTACGTCTATTTATAATTTTTTAAAGAATGAAAATCAAGTGTTTTTTTAAAAA
The DNA here is from genome assembly GCA_951799445.1 of Pseudisothecium myosuroides. Lineage (NCBI taxonomy): Eukaryota > Viridiplantae > Streptophyta > Bryopsida > Hypnales > Lembophyllaceae > Pseudisothecium > Pseudisothecium myosuroides. Next base: position 24,443,490 of record OX637294.1, read on the forward strand.
GATTCCTAGACTTGTAATTCAATTTTTCAACATGATTTTTTTTAAAAACAATATTGATAGTGCAAAAAAATTTATGTTAAAAAGATTCAAAGTCTAAAAATCTAAACAGGCAAGGTGTAAAAAAAATGGTTCTTTTTTACTTCAAATACAAATATCTTGCAATCCAAGTGGTCAAATTTTTTGAAATTTCTTCCACACATTAGTCTAGTGCAAGATCCTATGGTTAAATATGAAAAAATAATTTCTAAAGTTTTTTGCATTTTGCAATAGAAATGGTAGTTTTGAGTGGAAATTTGATGGAAAAAGGCCTCAAGACTTGAAGGGTTAAAGGAGCCAATTTTGAGCTAAAGTTTAATATTTTGTTTTAGAGTAGTTATAAGTATGTTTCTTAATTAGATTGTCCTTATTTTGTTACTGTAGCAGAGTCTCAAGTCCAAGCTCTATTAGAGTAAGCAATAGTCAAGGTAAGAAGACTTCAAAGGAATGAAAGACAAGTTCCTATACTATAGTGCCGATTGTAAAGTCGAAGTCATTAGAGGAGATTTGGGCTTCTAAGAGCCCGCGAGTTCTCGGACTGTGAGAACTTTGCAGGATTGTTGCGATGCTGCCGCATGGCCAGTTTGACGTGGCCAAGCGACTGCCACGTCATTTTTCATTTTTCATTTTTTCTTTTTTCTTTTTTCTAAATTTACAATTCAAGCTTTTATCCTAGTATTAATGCTTGAATATACTTCTAGTATATCTACACATTACTCAAATATGTGTGATGTTATGGAACTCAAATAACCAATACAAAACTTGATAAAGCTTTGCAAATTATAGCAACAGGCTTTCTAAGGTTTGCCTACTTGTATCTCTCTGATTTTTCATGATTTAATTGAGCTCAAGGACTTGATTTTTTCTATTCTTTCTTTTTTAAGAAGATGCTAGTAATGGGAGATTTATCTCATTACCTATTTTTTCCAACTAAACTATCTCTTACAGTATTTAGTTAATATTCCTTATTACCAATAGCATTAGCTATAATTTAGATGTTTATTATGCATCATATGCCACCTGTTGGTTATAGTTAAACATCCCCAATAGGCAGGCTTATTAAATCCCTAATTATTATCTGCTGGACACATGACATGTGACCAATAGCACATACCATTTGATGTTGAGATTTACCTCTGTTAATACTTGATTTGGAGGCTATTTGCCGGGCTGACATTGATTCCCGCGTAATCAACCATATCTATTTCATTCAACTACCCCCATGTTGACATGATGGTTGCCTTATTGGACAAGGACTGATTACCTTGGCTTGAACCACTTGTTCCACCTACTTGGATACTTTCAAGCTGGTTGGGTAACATTAGAGAGTACCAAAATACAGTGATTAGGCTACCTTGCTGCTAAGTTTCTTCTTCTCAGCTGTTGAGTTTTCCTTTAGCCTTTTGTTGTAGAGTACTGTATACACAAATCACTATTATTTAGAATTTGTGTTGAGGATAGGGGAGTCTACTTCAAAACATGGCCTCTATACAGTCCACACAAAGTAGTCAGGTTTTGATAATTTATTTTTTTCATTTCTTGTTTTGTATCATCTAGTATTATATGTGGACTTTTGTAGGGTTGGTTGTTTCTAAGCTATTTGATGTGACAACGATAACAAGTTATTAGCACTGAAGACACCTTGCATACGTTCCATTACAAACTAACAGTCTATTGTAGTACATGGGTGCAGGTGAGGTGCTAATACTCATGAAATCTCTTAGAAGATTCAAACATGGTTTATTTCCTTTATTCTACTTTAGTCCCAATTAAGAAAAAAGATTTGTATAGTATTATGGAATTTCCATGAAATGTTTGAATGCTTCCTATGAAGCTATTTTATTACACTATAGTGAACCTTGTTCCCCATCTCTTATGATACATGGTTATATGGTTACATGAAGAATACCTGTTTTGTTTAGAAAATAAGACTGTTCCTATGTTTACTCTATATTTTTGTCATTACTTGATGGCTCTATAATTTGTTGTTTTCAATCTAATGAGATCATACAGCTCAGATTAGTCAATATGCAAAATGCTGTGATGGAACTGTGATTGAAATAGACATATGATTTGATTGAAAATAAGGAGTACTTGTTCAAGTAGCTATTCTGCATTTGGAATTGAGAAGATCAGATAAGTGCTCTTGTGTAAAAGAGATGTTCCAAAAAAAGGTTTTTTTTTTAATAATTTTTTTTTTGACAGTAGGGGTTGGTTCCCAGCATTGGGAACAGCCCTGAAACGGTCTTCCAAAGGCTCAGATCTCCTCTAATGCATTGTCATTAGCTAGTATGGAACACACACTTCTTTTGTTCAGCCAAGACAACCTACACAAAGTTTACAATCAACTATGTAAGTGGAAACTGTTGAGGTCAAATCCAATAGTGAAGCTTAGAAAATCACAATGTAATAATTGTACTACATCTACTACTAGTCACGTAAAAATTAATAGGAAATATGCAGATAAAATGGTGATTCTTGTTGATTCTTGTTGATTCAGAAACATCTATCATCTAGGCAAATTGTGCTCCCTCATTCTACTACAAAATCCGCTACAAAAATAGCACAAAAATGTGTAGTGTCTAAAAAAAACTTTATGAGACAACTTGCAAGTTCTATGACACTTAGACAACATTGTATAGAAAGCTTGATGGTATATATGACTTTGCAAATTGCAACATTTGTAGTACTATTAGGGTTTAAGAGAAGATACTTGCCTCTAAATGGGACATGTTGAAGAAATATGGTGACAAAATGAAGCTAGAGAAGAATGAACGTGAAGGGATACTTTGTAGACAATGGTACATAGTTGTTAACTGTAAGCACATTTGCAATGAGTATAGGTGGGTTGTTAAAAAAGCTACTTCAACTAAAAAAAATGAGCTAAAAAGGATCTTTAAATGGAAACAATTTTTCATCTTTTGCAATAAAGGAGACCTATGCTTGAATATGAAGCTTTGCATACCCTATTTAAATTCCTAGAAGTGAAAAAAATGCCTAAACATCATTGGAATGACAATGTAAATTGAACTATGGCTAAAGTAATGTACACTCAGATGTTGACTAAGATCCAAATGATTGTATTATTGGCAAGGAACATTGCATTTAGTTGTGACGAAAACAACAACATTAAAAAGTTAAGTTGGATAAGTGTCCATGCGTATATAATATAGAGTTGGAGTTGTATTCATGTTTACATTTTGTTGGACATCATTAAAAGAAATCTCAACCTCTAGAAGTCTGTTTTGAAGTGACAAATAAAGTTACTAAACAATGGATAGGGAGTAGTGAACTAGATTTTGTACTTTCACAAAATCCAGGAAACAATAGTATAGGGGTTCTTCGTTTTAGGGAAAGGCTTAATCAGTCTAACGTTTTATGACTAAAAGTCACTTACAAATAAATTTATGTTTACAAGTTTAGTATAATATTATATCACTCTTATTCCCATGTGTAAAATTTGTTGGCCAATCCATTATCAATGTATGTATAAAGTCCCAGTCCTATATAGTGTTCTAAGGGAGGTCAAATCATTCTTTGTCAAATAAATCAAGTTTTGTCAAATGGATCTTATATGATGCATGCACTAGGACCTAATCATAACAATATATTATTTATAAAATAGTACACGTAATTCAATTATTATACCTTTTTATATTTAGGTCAAATTGTCCAGTCAATCTGCAGCTATCTCGATCATGCAAAAATATGTCTAGCGTTTCCATATTCTATGTCAAATAATTCCCAGTTATGCAAAGTATGCTGAGTTTTGAATTTTACCAATGGTCAAATTTTTCTTATTTCTTTTTCTCCCGCTTTTGCTTTTGGTCAAATAATTCCAGGTCAAATGATCCAAACCACGGGGTCAATCCTAAATCACATATGAAAATATTGGAACAAATTATAGTATGTCCAAACATATAAACCTAAGACCAAACATCATAAAAGTATTTAAGTTTGATACATGTTTAAAACTCGAAAAACAACGAGCTGGGGCCTATTACCGCGCAATATGGCCCTATGGCCGTGCGGCGGACCCTAAAGCCGTGCGACCTCCACACTGCCAAAATCCCTAATCACAGACTGCAACTCTGATGTCTAATAACTTCTGCAATTTTTGTCCGATTTGAGAAATTTCAACGCTCATTTCGACTGATTTCTCTTCCTCTTTCTAATGGTATGAGACACGCATCCTATCTCCTTATCAATCAAAAGTTATCGCAATTCAAAGTTCACGGTTTCCACCAGCCTGCGATTGTAGCGTCCTCTGCTTGAAATTTTGATCACAAATTTCGCATTAATTCGACCCAATTCAGTCTTGTACAAACATTATAATCACTCAATCTAACAAACGTAAACAAATTGTGAAATTTTGATATGCCAATAGATTCCAAAATTGATCAAGTAACCAGCGAGGCACCGTGGCTCCTACGCAGACGACCGCAATCTGTGTCTGAATCCTAATTTCAAAAATCTGTACAAACTACCTCCAATTTGTGATTTGACTTATCAATCTGATGATGGAGAACCTTGATTGCTCACAAATTTGGCAAACTTGGCTCACTCTGGTGTCAATTTCAAGTCGCTCTCTTTGCGCCTGTGCTGCCGAATGCTTGCCCAAAAATCAAACGCTGCTTTGGTAATTTCTTATCGATCAAAATTTGCCAATTCCCCCGAGCTTCATCCCACCAACTTCCCGTTGCTCTCAGTCTCTTGATCGCCCACGTAAAAAAAAATCAGACGCTCTTGAATCAGCCCCGATCAGCAGCTCCCAATCGGGATTGTTGCGATTTCTAGGATCCAACTTACCTCACGATTTTTCAGTCAAATTGATTCCAAATCTCCTCGTTCAGGCTTCGTCCTATTACAGCAACGCAATTCCAGTTCGATACACTCCAAAGATAAACACAGGATCCCAACATTCCACACTCACAACCAAACAATCTCTCTCTCCAAATACAACATCAAACACTCACAATACTAAATACTAAGTATAATTCACAATGCACCATGTATAATATATATATATATATATATATATATATATATATATATATATATATATATATATATTCAAAATAAGAATTGGGTCTTACATACTTTGCCGATGATTGTTTAGTTTTTTTAGTTTTTTATAGTTTTCTAAAAAAACGAACTGGTGTGATGAAGAGGTGTGACCTAGGTTGCACCTCATTCATCCAAATGTTTTTATTTTCATTTTCATTCATTCTTGTGCATGAACCGATTCACACTATAAATGCATTTTAACTTTTATATTTTACTTTACTTCTACTTTTTCCTACAAAGGGGCCCCTAATAGGCTAAAATAGTCTAAATTTACTATTTTTTTTTAAATTTTCATTCTACAGGAGCCTATGGAAAGTGTCTGAAATGCATTGTCAATTGGTCTAACTTTTGCAAAAATAAACAGGCGTTGATTATTTTTGCAACTATGAAATGTATCCATAGTGTTCAACAATATAGCTAGTGTTTAATTAAAAATTGTTTCAACTAGCTTCAAAAACCACTTAGTTTGGATTAATTGGATTTAATTGGATTTAATTGGATTTAATTTGACTTAATTGAAACAAATTAAGTCAAATTAAGTCAAATTAAGCCAAATTAAATGGCTTTTGAAGTTAGTTGCCAAAGGCAACTATCTTCAGTAGCCACTTACTTAATTTTGTGAGTTAGAAGATGAAATAAAGAATTATTTATCCAATTGGATAGTGGTAGGGTAAACAATCCATGTAAAATATGTATCTTCATTCATTCAGTTGACAATGAATGAACTATCCTCAAATCATCCCATAGCCTATGTAGATTCATGGTGCACAATCCATTTTTTTATAAAAACAATTTTTTCACCCTTCATAATCACCAAATGTCAATAAGGTAAGTCTTTTACATTGCCATCAAAAAATTTGGGGTAGTAGATGGTCAATGAATTACTTTTGGACATTTGTTTTTTTGCACAATTTGATTTGAGTACAAGGTGCATCCAAAATAAAAAGTGTTAAATAATTAGGATTAAGGTGCATTAGAGTATCTTAACTCTAATTTTTTAATACTTTGGATTTGGATTTTAAGTTACTACCAAGCATCTAACATCGCGATTTAAGGTGAGTGACTATAGGAAAAAAATTATAATTAATAGGGTCCTCAAAGGATTGTAGAGTAGCTCTTTGGAGACCTCATTTAAAAAAAAATTGAACGTAACCTATAGTGCAACCATTGATATCTAAAACCCAAAATCGACCTTAGATTCTTTAGATTACATCTTGGACTCCTCAATTCAAAAAAACTAAAACTAAAACAGACATTAGAACTTCACCTTGAGATCTTTGGGATCAACCTTGGGCACCTTGAAACAAATCTCGAGCTCCTCAATTTCGAAGAGGTGAGAGAGATATAATTGACTAAAACCTAAAATGTCAATTCTATTTTGGTCGAGGTTACACAACAAGACCAAAATATCTCCTTACTGTTTGCTTAAACGTACAACTTATAGGTCTTGTAGTCATACCTTCACTCTCTTTCAATTGTATAAACTAACTATAAAAAAAAGTTTATTGAAGTAGTTTATAGGGCATTGACTGCGGGTTTTTTTTGTCCATTGCCTCCAACGCCTTCATGATACTCGATTCCTTCTATCTCTTCCGATAATGCACCCACACCAGCTTCCATTTTCTCAACGCAGGTGCAAAAGGAACAACAAGACTCAATCTTGTGATCAACAATGAGAGTAGAAAAGGATGAAAATTAACAAAAAAAGGGTGCACTTATAGTTCATTGAGGTGCAAATAGGGTATATTAGGGTGCAATTAGGGGGATTGTTGGATTGAAAGATTAGTTCATGAACTTGTTTCAATTAGGAGATCAGTTTATGGACGTGTCTTGCAATAAAAAATATTATAAAATTTTAAAAAAAGAATGAATTATATGAAATCTTGATTACAGTAGATTTGTAAAATTTTAAATTTAATATATGAAATAAATTTTGTATACTCTAAGATATGATTAAATATTTGAGATTCTTTGAAAACATAAAAGAGTTTAAAAAAATATTAAATTGTTAATATTATTTTAGATCAAAATAATTATTTATCTTCAACTTTAGATCCAAATATAGCTAGTCACAAACAATAACATTTATTGCACTACATTGCAAAGAAATATTATACACATGAATAGACAACCATTTACTTTTGTACAAGTTGTTTATCTTTGACTTTAGTTGTCGCAATAGATAGATGAATATACCAACTTTATCCTTGTTAGCAATATACCATTTTTTGATGGACTTCATTGGTGTGCATTTTCTTCACTCTCAACTACACTATTAAGTTTGACAATATCAGTTTCATCATTGTTTTTTGTCGAATTGTCTCAAGATGAGAATCTCCAACTTCAATTCCATAATCTTTAGAGGATAAGGTCCGAATAGTGCTACTAAGTTCAACACCATTAGTTATATGCAAGCATCTAACCATCTTTGCTTTTTGTAATTGCTTTTTATTTGAAAAACAAAGACCAACCTTACGTCTCTTCCTATAAAATCCCTCTAGCATCTCTCCAATAAAAATATATTAATTCTACTTCTTTTTTGGCAACTATGCAATCTCTCCAATATGTAGCAATATTGGACTATGATGAATGTATTTACATTGGATCAATTAGAGCTTTTCAAGACCAAATGACATCCAATTAGTATATCGTGAATGAATATTAAAAATATTTTTTTTATTAATTATTTTATGATTGTTTTTAGATTTGAAGATATTGTGAATTCCTATATTGATAGAACTTCTTAAATTCATATCCGCAATCTGATAGTTATTTTCTCGTGCAAAGAACAACATTGAACAAAAATTTGAGCATGAATTTAAAGATTACATGCACATTCAAATATAAATATGGTTCCGGTTCGCAATAATAGGTTTAGTAAGAGATGTTTGGAGATTCAACCTTGGCAAGTACCATGCATTAGATACCCCAAATGTTGTTAAAATTGGTGCCAACAAATATTTTCATGTTCGAGCCTACAACCTCTATCGTGCAGATGTCTTGAAGAACTTATATAAAAAAAGAGCCTTTAGATCACAGTCACATTGATCTTACATATTCTTTATATGATGACTCTATTCTTGTTAGTGAAACAACTGAAAAACTATCTCTCATATCTAAGATGGGCAGCAAGATTATTGTAGTTGTGAACCAGAAAATTCATGGTAGTACATTGCCTCATTTAAATTCATAGTTGTGAAGTATCTTTGAATGCCTTGAAAATATGTAAAGTCAAACATGTGTACAAAATAAATTGAAGTTCTTGAACTTGAATATACTTTATTGTGAATTTGTGCGTCATTTTTTAATCATTTAATAGACATGTACTTCTTGAGTTTCCTCATTTTTCCTCTCTAGTATCATTCTTGCTAGTCTATTATGGTCAACATCTTTATTGTCTGTGATCGACAACTTGAAAGCGTAGACTAATGATTTAATAGCTAGAATTCAACACATGCATACACTATAAACATTACTAAAAATTTTGGACGTAAGTTTCACTACTCATTCTATATTAGGCTGTTAGCCATCTAGTTTGCAAAAATTCAGATTGCTTTAGAATTCGGTGGGATAGAAACCAAAATGAGACTAAGTGGAAGGCCTTATTACTTATTATCTTTACTATAGAAAACCAATATCTTGCAAAATCCAATTTTATATGCCAAATCTATAAAGTATTCTCAACTTGGAAGTTATTATATGCTTTTTGTGTGTATAGGATCTTAAACTCTAGAGATTTTCCTTGAGTATGTATCCATATTAGTCATCACAAACATCATGTAGGTAGGGACATTTGTCATGACTTTGTTGAGCAAATAACATCTCTAATTAGTCAACAAGTCTCTAGAACATTGTCTACTACAAATTCGGCTATTAGTTTTGCTGTTAACAAAGAGTTTTTTACATCTTAATTATTTCATGAGGATGAACTACAGAGTGACCCAATGCCTCTCCATGATTGAGGAGACTCCAAAAACAGTCATGGAAAAGTTTTGGATACTCAATTCATCAAGTATTTGAAATAATATCTCTAGTTTTCATCACAATACACATAGATGGCCCATTGACAACATTATCTCATTGAAAGTGAGAAGTGCATATTTGATTATTCCAAATAGTATGTTTCTACGCCAAGGTAAAGATAAGGTTTATCTTTCAAAATATTTGAGGAAGGTTTGAGAAGTGGAGTGGATTTGGTGAGGCAAATGCAGCCTCATGGAGACTTGCATAACTTTTAGTACATATTTGATAATGTAAAGAGGGTGAAGGGATGGACGTGAATAGCTGCTCAAATTTATAATGATGGATTTTATTGAATCTAAAATTTATGCATCTGCAACATGATGAATGAGGATGCTTTGTTACAGAAGCAAATGTAGAGATTCCATAACTCTGTTATGACATGCCACGAGATTTTTTCACCAAATTTCAAAGGTTTCATGCTGATAAAGCAATGGCCAATTGACATGCAATTTGTGTGAGGTATAAAAATGGCAACAAGTAAGAGCCAATGCAAGATCAAAAGTGCTCTTGTCTATTTCAATAGACGACATTGTTGAATAGACATAGAGAAAAATTCAATTGACCAAAGTTCTAAGAAACTCACAAGAGGATTTATAAACAATATAAGAATATAAAGTCAATGGCGAAAGCCAAAAAGCGATACCTTGAATTCAAAGGTTGATGGTTTTCTGATAAAGCCTAGATCTATGATTTAGATTCAAATGACAAAATTTCTAATCTACACACTTTGAAATAGATTGTCATATCTTCAAATAGTATAGATATTAGCTAACATTAAATTAATCACATACCAGAACATTCAGTAGCATTCATGTGTACTAACTTGACTCTACAGTGTTAGGTGTGGAATATTCGACATCCAACAGCCCTTCATCAATAACTATTAACAGGTGGAAAATGTAGAGGTTGTTGGATGTGGAATATTTCACATCCAACACTGTAAAACCAAGACAATGGATTCTAATGCTACTGAATGTCATGGCAAATGAAAGTGAGCTCCAAACAAATGATTGTAAATAATCTGAAGTAATAAAAACAAAATTTATAAGCAACGTATATGTATTTCATATTGTCTATTTTGAATCCAATTTTCAAGAGAGTACACTTTAGCTACGGCTACACTTACAAAATTAAGAAATTATTGCTAAATTCAAGTTATTATAAAACTAAAAACATAATAAAAAAATAAATGATTTAATTAGAAATTTCTACGACCTTGTTATGAAGATGGTTTATGTAAGGTGAGCCATATTAATAGGAGAATCCCATCTACATTCTTGCCAAAAATGTAAAAATTTAATGCTTACTTGGACAATTTTAGGTGAAATAATTTTACATCAAATATTCGTATGAAGTAAATTTACATAAATCATTGCAAAATTTTGAGTCAAATATTGACTTGTTCAATGTAAGTATACGTACAGTAACTAGATTGATTTGTTTTGCAAAAATATCTTATATGGATACTAGAGACTTCTAGTGCATAATCCAATGCAAGAACTTTGTTTGTGTTGGTATAATACTTGCATGTTGGCGCAAAAGTCTTCATCATTGTCTTAGTGCCATCATCTAAACATTCAATAGTAATAACTCTTACACTTCATATTCAAATTTTTGAACAGATCCAGAGATTCACCAATTCTTTTGAAGAACAAACAAAGAAGGTTAGGTCTTAACCTCTAGAAGATAACAAGACTAAAAATTCATGGTTTCAATGCTAATATGCATGCTGCCAAATTTTACATCAATAAAGAACAATGCATGTCTAGATCAAATTAGGGACAATAGGTCCTTGAACATGTGAATTAGTGTCGTAACCATACCATTGTAATCATGAAATAGAAAAGTTCAAATTTAGTCTTCAAACATTTTATGTGCTTGAGTTAGCAATGAAGCAAATTTGGACTCTCAGCAAAAAATGCCCTACATTTTCAAAGTTTCACAATTCTAGTGCAAAGATTTGATCTTGCCTCTTAGTTGCTTTAATTCTTCTTGGACTTGCATCCAATCCTCTGCACTGACTTAAGCTGAAACAAAATCATCAATTTTCATCAATAAGAAAAAAAACTCTCCATTGGTGACTAAACATTTGAAGCCAATAAAGTATATATTGTCATCATCCAAAGATCGAGTCACAAAAATATATCCACAAATGTGAATACATGTTTCCACATTAAAAAAATTGTAATTATCAAAGCAAACATTGAAGTTCTATTGCATTGATAATAGATGTATTAGACTCACTTCAAATACCAATTTTCTAATTCTTCAACATCATTGAAGCCTTCGTTGTAATGGCAGTATGTATAGTAAAAAAATATCCAACATAATAGAGTGATTAAAATATGGAGGATTTTCAAAATTAAAAGCATGCATTAAGGAAGGAAAAAAAGAAACTTGACTTATACTTGAGACTTGGATATTGAACAGCATCGAGTTCAAATGCATTTAAGAAGTGTGGTCATTCTTGTCTCTATTTTTAATTCAAGTTAGAGATTCTCAATTGTTCTTTTGGTCTTCAAGATCATGCAATATATTTGTTGATGAAAGCAATGATTTATTGCTGGAGAAGTTGATACCAATCTAAAAACAAACTATTTCAAAAGTATCCAAAAGAACCAATACCCTTAAAAAATGCAATAGATGTTACTTGATAACTTTAACAAGTTTTACACCTAGACCTATTTAACATGACTGTCTTTGAATGAAATGACATTTTAATATTGTTCCATTCTTTGGTAAGTCAACCCAACATTTCACAAGCAATACTAGAGACAAATAAAAGTAATTTTTTCCAATGAGTGCATGACTTTGGTAGACAACCCTAAAAAATGAGCAACTTAGAAATGCCAATCACACTTTTATTTGTAGCTACAAAGATTCTTTTGCTTGTTTTTTCCTCAAGAACACCTAGAATAAAGACAATCAAAGGATGTAAATTAAAAGGACATATTTCTTTCTACTACGTTGCATTATCAATTTCTACTAAATTGTCTTTCATATATCTTGGAAAATTCAATAGGTGCTTGAGTCAAGTACTGAATCCATCTGAATGTTTAGCAAAATCAACATGAGTATTAAGCCAAAATCTAAACTCTAACACTGGAAAAATTTTAAAAAGACCACAACAACAAAAAACTAAAACTCAAAGAGAATGCTCACCTCTTTGCAGATTGTTTTTGACCTTCAACCTCTTCAAGAGTTCAAGTTGTTCAAGAGGACCATACTTTATTAGGTTTGTTGAAACCAAGAATATAAAAAATTCAAATAGAATTTTTTCTTGTGGGTTTGAGTGTGGGTTTAGTTCAAGTAAGAATAGAGAGATATACCATGATTGTTAAAGCTCAATAACAACAAAGACCAATTGTGAAGACGAGGCCACTTAAAAAAAAAAAATTGATGCTTAATACAACCCTAATAAAGTAACAGTGAGGTGCTATTTCCACACCGTTTGATCTAATGTCATCTATTGGTTCTCGATGGCCTCCAGAAGATGTACTTCCTACATAAAAATGACAATTTATGCACCCCAATACCATCCAAGGTTTTTGTAATATATTTAATAATTTATGCACCCTAAAAATTCCGCATCAACTAAGTTGTCACTTCAAGAATTCCATATTGCCATGTCAATGTATATTTATTTTATACCAATACATCTTTATAAATTTTGTTGATTCATGTTTTTTAAAGATAGCCAAGCCAACACAACCAATTATTTTCACCCAAAGCAATAAAACTGAGTTGATTGCATGTTGATTATATTAGGGGCGTCTTTTCTAAGCTTAGTACACTAAAATTGGTAAATAGTGTTGGGTGATAATTAGTGTTGTTCCCTATTTTTTACCCCCAACACTATTTTCAAACTTATGTGTAAATAGTGTAGGGGTACTTAACTCTCGCCTTCAAACTCTGGCCCTTTCCTAGGAAATTGTAATTTCCGCCTCCCATCGTCAAACTCTGGCCCTTCCTTGGGAAACTGTAATTTCCGCCTCCCACCGTCAAACTCTGGCCCTTCCCTGGGAAATTGTAATTTCCGCCTCCCACAGTCAAATTCTGACCCTCCCTTCTCTAGAAAATTTTCTTTTTCGCTTGCTTCCTTGCCCCGCTCTTCTCTTGTCCAGTGACCGCCTTGGAGAGATTACGAGGGGAGGTGGAGAGCTCTCTGGTTCATCAAGGGCGCTACTTCGACGGTGTGTGTTATATTCCGTGGTTTCCCGCCGCTTGATTTCAAACTTCCGACGCCTATATCTTTTTATTGAGGTATGTGATTGAACATTGGATGACACCATTGGATTTGTCTTTCTCTCCTCTATTAATTTCCTCTGAAAAATAGTTTTTTTTTTTGTCGTTAATTTTTTTTTACAGCCACATTTTTACTTTTTTTTTGTAGCCGACCATGGACCGCCTCCCGCTTACTGCGATTCCTCCCAATGCCCCTCCCTGCCGTCTTCAACAAGTTTTCATCCTTACCACTCACTGATCTGTCACTTCTTGGATGAAGATATTGCAGGCCTCATCACTCCATTATCTTGTAGCCGAAGCCGTTCGCAAATTAGGTGTCAAATTTTCCTCTCACCTACTTTGTGAATTGACCCTTTCCATTCTTGTAGCTCCTAAGTCCATTTTCACAGCCCATTCTGTCGATCCCAAAGACGATGTTTTGTTGATCAATAAAATCACAGCGAATATATTCCTTCTATCCCAACATGGTCGTTTGACTTGTAGCCCTGAAAAGGAGCTTCAAATCGAAATGTAAACTGCCTACCATTTGGAGGTCTTGCAAAGGGGATTTTCATCCAGGGAATTTGATAAAAATCTCATGGAAAACATGGATGAAACGCATTTCGTTGTCAATCTTGACAATGGCTGAACTTTAGGGTTTCGGGGAGATACAACTGTCAAATACACTGAAGTTGTCTCGGGTGGGGAGTCCATGACTATGGTGGTTTGCATTTTAGGAGGCTGTCATGCCACAATAGAAGCTACTATGCTCATTTTCTCAAATGAAAATAGGAGCTATCCTATACGGGATTTGATTGATAATATTCCTGGGGTTTCTTATAGAACGGATCCTAAAGGTTGGATGGACCAAATTATCTTCTCCGAATACTTTTTGGAACCTCGTGCATATCAAGCCAATTTTCATCAACGCATGAAGATTATATGGCTTGATAATTGTAGCGGCCATACTATCACCTCTAGATTGGTTGCTGTCCTAGTTGCTAAAACTACAATTTTAAAATTTTTGCCTCCATGTTCTACTCACCTTTGCCAACCAGTAGATACAAACTTCATTTCAAAAATCAAAGATGCATGGACAAGACGGTGAGAAGCCAAGAAAATTGAGTTGATACAACAAAATGCTTGGCAAAATGCACCTCGGGCAAATGGACAATGGTCAGGGAAGTTGACAAATCCTGGGAAACGTTTTTTTCTACAATTGGTTGCTGATAGTGTAGAAGATGTTAATCGAGAGGTGGATGGTGACAACATGTCCTATACTAGAAAAGCAATGATTCGTTGTGGCTTGGCATTAGGACTTGATGGATCTTGGAGTGTAGGACAATTGTTTCCACATCTCCAAGAGATAATTGCAAAACATTTGCAATTCTTCCAAGGGCAAGAACTGCCCAATTTCAATAAAGCAGTTTAAAAATCCTTTTTGATGTTTTACTATATTTTTCCTTTAATATTTGGCCTACAGCTAGGATTATTATGTTGTGTTTTTGGTTGTTGCTATATTTAGCAATTTATACATACACTGAAAAATTTCAGTATTTCATTGCCTATTTCAGCATTTCATTGTTTATTTCAACATTTCATACACCGCTTTTTCTCCACCATTCCAACTTCTATATTTTGTTCCCATTCAACACAAAATGCACTCTCGTAAAAATGTTGAAATGACCAAATTTTACTATACAGCTAAAATAGTGTTAGAATGGGTAAATAATGTTCCAACACTAACCTTGCAAATCAAAATTAGTGTTATTGTTGACAATTAGTGTAGCCAACACTATTTATCAATTTTAGTGTAGTGAAGATATAGGTGGAGTAAAAATAAAGTATTTCAGGCGCCCAATTAACACCTTGAAAGGACTAGAAGATTCTATTATATATTGCTACTAGTGTAAATGGAATAAAAAGTGGCCATATATAATTCCATAATTTCAACTTTATAAACCCTTGCCTATTTGTGAAAAAATAACCAAGTATTAGAAGCTTTGGTAAACAAAGGCCAATCTGACAAGAAAATAATTTTGAAATTTAATATGTTTTTTTACAATAGACAATACACATCTTATACAATGGAGTTCAATATCATGTACAATCTGCCAGGTTAAAGATTTAATGTACCAAAAAATTACTAACAACATAGTTTTGCAATGTATATTGATGCATGCTTTAGACATAGTTGAAGATAATGCCATTTTAACAACAAAGACAATTACTATCAATAGATATTAGTACAAAATGTATTAATTTGGGCCCCCCTTTCTAGTAGTAGTAGTAGTAGGTATATCTTTCTTTCACCCGAAGCAACTAGATAGCAATCTACAACCATCTAATGGTGACATGTATCCTACAAAGCGATTGGAGAGGACTATGTGGCTTAATCCTAATGCGCCCACAATTGACTACCACAACAAATATGAGACAACACAAAAATTGAAAGTTATTTTTGAATCTGTAGTTGTTATTCCATATCCTTGCTATGGTAGAATAAAAACTCTAATGTTTGGTATTTTTCCCTACTAGAAGGTCTATTGAATCACAATTCATTAGTAGAAAACATGGTCCTAAATGACTACAGCAGTCATTTTCTGTCTACAATGACTACAAAATGACTGCTGCAGTCATTGTGGACAAGTCATTTATAGCCTGTTTTCTACTAGTGATTTCAAACTTCTATACTTGTACTTGCAAAGACTTCATCACCATAATTACAACTACACTTGGTAGTAGGAAATTATAGATGAACTACAAGCATTTGTATTATGTCTTTAGATTTATTTGCAAGGCAAACTCTGAGGACGACAAGTATATACACCCACCAAATCTGAGCTTTCAATGAAGTGAAGCTACTTCTTGTAGGTAGCAATCTATAAGATGTTGTGTATCCATCTTACAGTAGATAGTGAAACCAATTATTATGTTTAAATGTGGATAAATAATGGTCCATTGGAATAGTTGCCATAAGCCTTGAAGGCTAATTAGTTGAAGGTAGAAATAGTTCATGGCACCCAAAGAACCACTCAAATCATTTGTATAATCCTAAACATGAAAAAATACATTTAAAAAAGCTAAATTTAGCAAAACAACAATGTGTAATGAAATGTTACAATTCTACAAATGAATCTTGAAGGTACTGTTTGGCGTGAACGATTGACGATGCTCTTATATTGTAAACCTAGATATTTATGGCAAGCATTTTCATTACTTTTAATACAATATTATAGTGTCAAATTTCAAGTTGGGTGATTCATGTAAAATATAATCAAATATTACTATACAACAATCAAAACTTGTTTAAATTTAAAAAATAAATACAATGCCTGGGACAATGGTGTTGCACAATGGTATTGCAACTATCATAGGCTCCACACATCCATTGTGCCTATTATAATATTTTCATCAATACTATTCACATTATTCTCTCAAAGTCACTCACCAAACACGTCATAACATTCACTAGCCTTCAGAGAGGCTGCCTTTTCCTCTCTGGAATTCTTGTTCACGGAATTCATCCTTATGTCATTAATGTAAGCTCGGTACTGAGACAGTGGCAATATATTTATGGTTTGCTTCATTTTCTTTTGCTAATTCTAGGACCAAACATACTAATCAACAAATAATTGTAAGAAAATATGGTTTGCCAAAAATCCAAAGAATCCATTGAATACTCCAACACAATTTACTCAATTACTACTAGTAACTTATTTTTGGTATCGAGTGTGAAGACAAGCTCTTTATATATACATAGGTTGGTAGAAGGTAGAACAACCCATGTGGGATATGTAAATTAGAATCAATTGTAGTTTCTCAACCACTCAAAGTTAAATCAATAGTAGGAATTGTGTCTAAAGTAGAATTTCAGACTTCATTTAGGTATAGTATAATAATTTTTTTCAAAAAACTTTGAACTAAGAAAAGTTGGTAAATCATGCTAACTTTAATTTCCAAAAATCCGTTTGAGATTTCAATTCTTTGATCAAAAGTTATGGACAAAATTGAGAGAGGATGTTTGAAAATGTCAAAGAAAATGTCAATTTCAACGCCTCTCCAAAATTTGTCCATAACTTTTGATTGGAGGCCTGAAACCTCAAAAGGATTTTTGGAGATGAAATTTAGCATGATTTATCAACTTTTTTTAGTTCAAAGTTTTTTGAAAAAAGTTATTTTACTATGCCTAAATGAGGTCTAAAATTCTACTTCAAATATAATTTCTGCTCTAATTTTACATAACTAAGTGAGCGGTTGAGCTCCTACTCCAATTCTAATTTACATATCCCACATTGTTTGTTTCACCTTCTACCACCCAATATGTATATATAGAGTTGTCTTCCTCTTCATAGAATATAGAAAGTAAATGATATGTGAGGCAAAGCAAAGAAGTGGCTCAATACCATATTCTCCATTAATTTTTTTGCTTACTAATTTTAAAAAGAATCTTTAAATCCCCAATGCTACTTTTTTAATTAGGAATCAATGTTAAGCATTGTAGTCTTCACGTCCAACGGAACTGACAAGTCTTTTTCTTTTCTTTTTTCAACGGTACCAAGTAGCTACGACCTATTTAGTCCATCTTCAATTCTCTGACAAATTGTTTGTAGTTACTGATAGCATGACGGGTATATTCGACATCATTCCATCCAGCAGAGGCAATGCTGAAACCTGCTACTGAATGTTATGGTCATTTTTTTTTAAAACCTTACTGATGTGGATGCACTCACTTGTGCATTTTTCAAAAAAACATTCCTCTCCTCAAAGGTCATATGCTCTTCACTATGGAAGGCACAATTTACTAAAATAGTACTTCAAAAATAGGTACATATGATAAATCTATCCCAATAGCGAGTTGCGAGTGGCCAATTTCCTTTGTACAATCTATTGTCCTCAAAATAGACATCCAAGTGCTTCAGGGCTAAGCCTGTAACGATGCATGAGGTCAAAAAGTGGACCTTGATGGACAATTTTTCAAGATCACTATAGAAATGAAGAATGCATCTATTGGTCCTAAAATTAGATCATTTTTGAGTGACTACTTTGATCATAGGCCAGCATCCTTTCAAAGTTAAGGTAGTATTGTCCCAAAGTCACTCTCACTTGTGAGTGTTAGTAAATGCCCCCAACGGAGACAAGTCTCCTAAACAATTATCCTAAACAAAATTGGCAGAAAAAATCCTTCAAGTAGGCACCAATTTTTTTTTCATTTTTTATAAAATACCAAAGTGGCGATATAAAATATTATAGTAGTGCTCCAAATTTCAACATTCACCACATTTTGGATAGGAAATATCACATTACTGTAGAACCTCTCTTAGTGCATAGTGTTGGGACTATGCACTAAGAGAGTTTTTATGCAGTTGTATAGTTGTAGTAATGGCACTTGACTAACATGGCTTTTAACTATTGTACACTACTTTCCAGATTAATTACTTGAAATTGGCCACACCCATGAACCTCTCTTACTGCATATTATGCACTAAGAGAGTATGCAGTAAGAGAGGTTCTATTGTAGCACATATCACATGTCTATAATTATGTTTTCATCTACAATTTAGTGATTTCATTCAAGATCTTTTTTTTTAATTCAAAGTTTTCTTGTGAAAAACTTCACAGTTCTTTGCCATTTTTTAGCCAAAATATTTTTTTCCTGGCGCAATCTGGCACCAGAAAGCCAAAGAAGACCAAAAAAAACAAAAAACCCTGGTGGCCACCGCTATCCACCGACCTGGTACCCATGCCCGTGCAACAGTGCCTGATGCATGAGCATTTTGCGTATAGCTTCGTCTTGCCAGGGTTTAGTCAGTCGCCATTGCATCCCGCCATCGCCCGATCCCCACCCAATTTCCCAATCACGCCATGCCCGCAATCCTCCCCTCCACCACTCTCACCCCGTGTCCCGCCATCTCGAAGCAACGACACTCTTTTTGATGAAGAATCGCATCTGATCGAACGCCCCCCTTCAACAATCCGAAGCTTTGAGATCGAGTGCGTGGCTATGGCTGCCGCGCAATCGAGTCGCGGTGGCTGGTGTGGATCGAAAGAGGCCGATCGCCAACAGTTTCGGACCTAATCGAAATCTTATTTGCAAGCGAGGTGTGGGTTTTTTGCAATCTCTCAATTTCTTTCTTTGGGATTGAATGAACTACTTTTGGATGGAATTGATTGCTGGAGCAGGAATCGTGGGATGGAGTGTATCCCGAAGAGCGCGTTTTCAGGGTGTCGCGTGGTGCACGGGGAGGGGATCTGCCCCAATAGGAATTAGGGTTTAAGGAATCTTCCCTTCTGAGGCGTGTTTTGTGCTTCCGTGCTGGCTCGACTTGCACGAGGAGCTTGCTTGCTCGATCTGCTGGAGTCCCCTTTATATCCAGTGTATCCGTTAATTTCTTACTGTGTCTTCGGCGTTGTTGCAATGTGCTTTCAATCATTCACAAGGGTTAGGGTTTCGAGGATTTGGTGGTAGGGATGATGGCTTAGGTTAGGAGTGTTTTTTGAACTTCAAATACTCAAGGTAGTGTTCTTTGGGCGTTCTTCTATGATAGTTGAAGTTTCAGTGTTTTGAATTCTCGAATCCCAAGGCTAGTGTTCCATTTCGTCACCCTGTCTTTGGATTCATTATCGTTGTGCTTGGGTCTCGTGATTGGTTGCTCCGATGGGGTGGATTAGCAGCTGGGATTATGTCTTGGCTTAGATTCAAAGCCAGGATTGAGAGATCATTGAAACAGATATAGAGATAATGATGTCGGTAAGGAACTTGTCGTTGCTCTGGAGCTCGAAATACTAGTTCAGTACTTCTGGAATTGCATGGGTTATGTATTGGTGTGCATCTGAAAGGGCCTTCCTCATTAGATTGATGAACTACTGGATGTTCTTTTAATAGACATTAGATTCATGTAGTTCTCATATCGAGTTTGTTTAGTGTAACGCAAATGCTGTTAAGTTCATAGGCATTGGATTCATGTCGTCCACTAATTGAGTAGACGTTATTGTAGCACAAATGGGTGTTAACTGAATGCTACCGTAGTTTCATTGGTATTACCTTGATATTATATTGGCTACCATCAAATTGACATTGATTGAAGACTAACTTGACATCAATCCAATATTATGTTCATATTGATCCAGTGTCCAATTAGATTAATATTAACTTTACATTTTCAGGGATATCTGGAGATGTGAGTCTTGGTGGACTTGTTCCCTTCTGGGATAAAATGATTGACAAGCATTTTGGGGTTTAGTTTGCAGGTGCAGTGTGGATACAGCACATTGAGGTTGAGAACATTTAGTGGTGCTCATGCACAGTGGCAGCTGATAACTTTTCAAGAATGGGCAAGCGCAGTGCAGGTGCGGGATTGCCTCTGGGAACCTTTACATTATCAGTATGCTTGATATTATCAGTATGCTTGACTCGGAGTGGAGTACTTGCACAAAGCAGCCACTCGGATGAGGAATGGGAGGCAGGATTGGGGACAGATATGTGTCCCGAAAAAGAAGACATACCAATAGACTCAGTGTTTCCATCAATTAACGCTGATAGTGATGCTATTGATGACAAAGCGACAATAGTGGAGATGAAACAGTTACTAACAGAGCAGGCAGCTCAGATAGAAAAGCTGAATGAACTCATCACCAAATTAGAGAGATCTCTCACTGCACTACCACGGAGCATTCCCCAAGTGGTGACTTCTCGGCAGCAGAGTATCGGTAGTGAGAGGGTTTCCTCTGCGAGACCTAACGGCAACTCACAACAGGTACTCATGAAACCTGTTGAAACGAGGGAGCAACCCAAAACAGGAGAGGCTCCAGCTGAAATAACGAAAGACGTGGCTTCTGATCCCACCAGGCGCCCTCAGTTTGTAGGGTCTGGATCCGGGGGAGGGATGACAGTGGCCCGGTATAAGCCAGCGTGGGCAGAGCACTTCCAGTTCGTTTCAGCTGTCAAGGTGAACGTTGATGTTTCATGCTTGCACGTACTGCCTCATGAAGGTGACGATGGCATGAGCCGGTATGTGGCAGTTGGGGATGCAGCAGGACGGATCTATATTTTCTTTACCCACGGGGACTTGCTTGTGGACTACGCGACTCTCTCGCAAGCTCCAGTGACTGCCATGCTTTCCTTCACAGTGCGCAAAAATGAAACATGGCTGGTGACCGGCCATGCAGATGGCGCTGTACTTGTGCATCGTATTTGGGAAATCATTCACCGTGGGTCGTCTACTAGTGACGAAGCTCACCAGTTGGTTCTCGAGTATGTGCATTCGCTTGTTGCGCCTTCCGAGACCGGTGACTATGATCTGAGGGGCATGTTTGAAACACCGGGAGCTCATACAGAGGAGGCACCTGAAATTAAAAGCAATGTGATAACGCATTTGGAGATGTACAGAGTGGGCAAAATGCGGTACGTGCTAGTGGCAGACTGCAATGGCAAGATGCAAGTGTTTAAAGAAAATGGATCTCTTTTTGGAACGGCAGACTCATTGAGCCGTCCGCTTGCGTTTCTGCGGACTCCCAACACACAGCGCTTGCTGTTTTTGACAAAAACGGGTGGTGGATCTCTTGACCTGCGGACCATGGTAGTGCGGAGCTGCCCCTGTGATGGACTGAATGGATCCACGGTGGTGGCATATGCTTTCGATGCCGCAGGGCGGTCTCGGGCATACGGTTTCACCGAAGAGGGTGGTCTGGTGTATGTCATCTTGTCGGGGGATACTACTCACTTTGAATGCCATGCTAGGACTACCAACAGAAAACTCGAGGTGGAAGACCCTGTGTCATTACACGGTATCAAGGGCTACTTGTTGGTGGCTACCCCACGGAACGTGTTTCTATACAACACCACTCTTCAGGTTGGCTTCAGCTATGCCAACATTCGGGGAGCGGCTGGACCCCGCCCTCTCTTCAGTGCTTCCTTGGACGACATCTCCCTTTCGTTTCTGCCCACGCCTATTGTTCCAGGGAATTGGCCCATGATGGCTTGCAATCGTGACAAGCTGGTTGTTGTTGGCTTTGGTGGTGGCTATGTTGGCTTTTATCGATCCACTTTACCGGTTCATAAACTACCCGATTTCAATGCCAAGCTATGGAGCAGCCCCATATTCATATCTGTTATACTGCTTCTAGTCGCCTGGCAGCTGCTCAGCCGCAAGCGTGATCCAGTGCCCACAGATACTAGCAACCCTATCATGCAAATTGCCCCGAACACTGCGGCGTCTGGATATGGCTTTCGGGACAACCGCGACGGTGGGCTAGGCCAAACACGAAGCCGCTATGAGTCGCCTTCTCGTAGCTACAGCTCTAAGCCTGTGCCGTATGGCCCAAACTCCATGAATTACCGGGCCTCCTCATCGGACCCGAACTACTCTTCACGGCGAGAGCCTCTGTTTGCGAATCAGACTGATTTGCGGCATTGACAAACACAAATAATGTGCGTATCTTGTGGCAATTTTTTCTTCCGCCTGTGCCCTGTAATGTGCTGTTTGTTTGAGGAGCATCATTGTCTTCGTTCGCGCTTTGCTCTTCCTACATGTGAGTTCTAGTGTGGTAGTTTATTTAACCGTTGAGTGTCCTATTTGGTCTATTTTTTTTTGAGCATCACCTCGTGTTTCTTCCCTGTGTATTTCTATGATGCGTTATGTATTTGGCTTGAAGGTATCATTTCTGGAAACAGGTTTGAGGTATATGTACCGAGCCAGTCTTGGTAGGATTTTGTGGTGGCAACTAATGGAATCGCTTGCCCACTTCGTTTGATCACAGATTTTTGACGTAGACTTTTGATCGCCGAGTGATGGCCTGATGTGCAGACTCTGGTTCTTCCCTGTGGCTTGTAAGGTACTAATACTCTAGCCGTTGTTTACGAGTATATATTGTGCCATTTCGCTTCCCTTTTTTATATGTCCATGTATCTTGTTGTTGACCTAGGCTACATTGGGGTTTTCTTTCTCACAGGTGATGAGCAGGTGACAGCGGGACCATTTTCCATTGCAATCTTTTCATCTACACTTTCACCAACCTCAAGTCAGCTATGTTGATTCTTAGTCTAGATTCGACATGTGTTCCATTCGACAAAATGACGCTCGTCATACTTTATAGTAGAGATTTAATATCGCATTAAAATATGGGGAAATTAATGCTATTGTTTCTAGAAGATTCCCCATTGTGAAGATCTGTCGTTGTTATTCGGTTCTTGCTCCTTTCCTCATCAGAGCTGGTAACTCTTATTTGATGGAGTTCGTGGTCATTGATGGACTTAGTGCTGGGTACTTGAATCTGCGTTTTCAGTTGCCTCCTGCTCACTACTCAGTATCGGCAACACGAATCGTGTATTTATGATGCACTCTAGTTAGCAAATTGCAGCCTTGCTGCCAGGGTTCGTGAATACAAATTGTTCATAACATGAGACTATTTGAAGTAAATTTCCATTGTTTATGCACTAGGTTAAATTTGAGGAGTGTACAGTCTTACAAACTGCCTATTGTTCCATTCAAAGAACTTTGCATTATATAGAATATAATTGGCAATTTTTTTCTTAGCATAACTAACATTCAACTTTTATGCTATCCCAATCTAGCACATCAAATTTCAATTCCAAAAAAGCAAAATTCCATTTTTGGTGAATTGTTTCATTTAAAATTCATGGTTTTACATGATAATTGATTGAAAAACATTGGTGGTGAATTTTTTTTATTTGATTGCATTGATATGAAGGAAACATCCATATGCACATCTTTCTTTCAACTAGCATCTCCAATAAAGCTCCAGGATTCCCTTTATAGAGATTTCAATGTTGAAGTGATAATGCCTAAATTTTGTAAGCAAAATATTCCTTTATTGTAATTAGATTAGATTTTGCTATTTGACCCTTGCACTATAATAATTTTCTTACATTTGAGCGTAATGGTACAATTACTTTACCAAAATCTAATTAAATCTAGAGATATATGTTTTACAAAATTTGGACATTGTCACCCTAACATTGAAATCTCTATAGGAGGGAATTTTAGAACTTTTTTGGAGATGCTTGTTGAAGGAAAGATGTGTGTATAGATGATTCCTACATATTTGTGCAATTAAATTAAGAAAATTCATCACCAATGTTTTACAATCAATTATCATGTAAAACTATGAATTTTAAATGAAACAATTTGCCAAAAATGTTGAGCTTTTTTTAAACTAAAATTTGTTATGCATAATTGGGATTGTGTAAAAATTGAATGTTAATTATACTAAGACAAAAAATGACAATTGTATTCTATATTATGCAAAATTCTTTAAATGGCACAATAGGCAATTTGTAAGATTATTGGCCTGGACTATATAGTACATTCACTTGGAGTATTTGTATGGAGTACTAGTCGAACTGAATGCGGAATTGCGGAACCCTTGTTGATGAAATTGGAATTTGAGTGAGAAAATTAAACAATACTTCAGGTCCTAAATGAAATTGCAAGCAAATTATCTTACAACTTCTTAGCTACTTTGCTTTCTTGAACATAATTCTTCTAAAAGGTGAGGTACAATAACCTTTTGTAGTTATCCACGTCCAATTGTAAGACCTAACCTAACATTTTTTTACCTAAGAGGCTGGGGTTCCTTTTGCATCCTTGGAAAAGGGACCCCCTATAGTGAATAACCATTGTCTTGTATAGCTCTTCAACCACCCCCAATCCTTAAATTAACTAATAAGTCTTTCTTGGGCATCTAAGGAAGCATAATATCTTCCTAGCATAGGGAGGACCATTGCTTGGTTAAACAATGTTATGAATACTTATCCAATATCTTTCTCTTGCATCCTAAAGTAGTGAAAAGTGAAATGTAATTCTTTTGCATTTAAATTAAGGTAGTTAATCCTGAAAGGCATTACAGGAAATTTGAACCCTCTAGAGGGCTATTAGGGTTTCGGCGGATGTGCAATTATAGCAAATAAAAAATAAAAAATAAAAAATAAATTGGATTTAAAAAAAAAAAAGAATATTCTTCTAAAAATAATAATAATAATAAATATTTTTTAATTGGGATTCCGACAAGGCACACCAACTGATTGCTCACTTTATAGATTCTCTAATGGCCTTTTTAGGCTGATATTTTCCCTAAATGCACATTTTCATGCATCCTAGCAGCCCAAACATGGCCTAAAATTTTCTCTAATGGACAAGCTAAAGACTACAAAAATAAAATGCAAAATCCTTTTACTCTATATGTTTTCATGTTGTGACTATTTATTCTTGAAATTTCTAATTTTTATTTTTCAAAGATGACATCACATGTCATCTATTAGCCATATGAATTTAAGATTTTTTTTATAAAAATTTGAAATTAATGTGATTTTTCTTAGGAAACGTGGTAAAAATTCATTTACAATCCAAAATTAGATCCAAAAATCCAAAATTTTCTCCATAGGTGTATATTATAATGTGAAATATTATAGAGTAAAATAATTTACTGTATCTTTTTGTAATTAGAAAATCAAGAGATTGTGGTTATAAGTCCAAAGTTCAAATTTCTATAAAATATTCAATTTTAGAAATTTTTATGTTTCAGTAGAAACTACACTTTATTATCTTCGTTTCAATAGTTGGTCTCAAATTCAAAAAGATCATTTTATTGGCTTATATGCACATCAAGAGCAAAGAACTTGAAGTTGACAAAATACACTAAATGGTGATCTGCAGTTTAAGCTTCTTCTTATTTAACAATATCCCCAAAGAAAAAAATTCCAATATTACATCATTGTAAAAGCGCTCAATCATCCAAGTCCACCAAAAAATTTGAAGTGAAAACTTCATTTTTTGTCTCTAAAAAGTACTAAATGTCATCTAAAGATCATTTTTTTGGCTTACCAAACATTTTAGGAGTAATTCCTAAGAAAGATAGCATCCATCGGAAAAATTATGACTGTTTTTAAAAACTCATTGTAGTAGTTGCACAAAATGGATGAAATATAGTAGGATCCAAAATTAAAGACACAAATTGCCTATTGTACCATATAAAAAATTTGCATATTTTAGAATTGTCATATTTGATCATGTATAATTAGCATTGCATTTTTATGCAATCTTAATCAAGCATATCAAATTTCAATTTCAAAAAAACAAATTTTAATTTTTGATAAATTTATTTAGTTAGATTTTGTGGTTTTATTTGAAAATTTACTGAATACCACTGGTGATACATTTTTAAATTTTTAATGTTTAAGTATATAGGAGACATCTGTGTGTACACCTTTTATGTTAGAAAAATGTCATTAAGTAACAAAAATTTAATTTGAAAGAAATTAAAAATTTTAGGTGTTGCACTGCAAAATCTTGTAATTAGACATATTTGTACCAGGTGTGGTAATTAAAACAAGTGTTGTAGTAATTTCTAGAGTGGATGTTACAAATCCTACAAAATAAACTAAATAACATGGTCTATTTACTCAAACCTCTTCATTATGGCTTTCAAATGTTAGTGCCAAATGTCTCTAATATGTTAGTGCCTAATATCTTTAATGTGGCAATTATGCACAATATCTCTAATATACTAGTGCCTATTTAATATCTCCAATACACTAGTGCCTAATATCTCTACTATGGTAGTGCCCAATGTCTCTAATATGTCAATGCCTAATATCTCTAATATGGCAGTGTCCAATGTCTCTTATATTTATGTTCAGTAGGGTCCAAGTGAAAATGGCGTTTTTGCATTTCCAAGGAAACAAATTTCATTGCTTCCAACTTTGACACCCTCCCAAGGGCTCAATTTTTTTTGTTTACTATGAAATTTTTGACAGGAGATCACCTCTATGTTGATAACATGTGTGCCAAATTTCAAGGTCAAAAGATTCATACAAAAAAAGATATTTGAAATCTACCAACATGTATAGCTGTGGGAAACAATTTCACTTTTGGCAACTTTGACACTATCCCAAGGGCTGAAAAATTGTTTATTTACCAAGAATTTTTTTCATAAAATTATCTCTATGCTAATAACATGTTTACCAAATTATATAATAAAAAATATACACACAAAAAAATTATCAAAATCTACCAACATATGTAGCTGTGAGGGAATTTTCACTACTTCCAACTTTGACACTATTCCAAGGGCTGAAAAAAATAGATTTACCATGAAATTTTGTCATGAGATCATCTCTATATCGATAACATGTAAGTCAAATTTTAAGGTCAAAAGATTTTCTCAAAAAAAGATAATCTAATTCTACCAACATGTGTAGTTGTGAGAATGATTTTTTACATCTATGTAAAACTTTACCCATAATTGACACTATCGGAAGGGTTGAAAAAATCATTCTCACAACTACACATGTTGGTAGAATTAGAATATCTTTCTTTTTTGTATGAATTTTTTGACTATAAAATTTGACAAACATGTTATTAACATGGAGATAATTTCATGAAAAAAAACTTTTAGTAAATAAACAATTTTTCAGCCCTTGGAATAGTATCAAAGTTGCCAAAAGTGAAATTGTTTCTCACAACTACACATGTTGGTAGATTTCAAATATCTTTTTGTATGAATCTTTTGACCTTGAAATTTGGCACGCATATTGACAATATAGAGATGATCTCATGCCAAAAACTTCATGGTAAATATAAAATTTCAACACTTGGGAGGGTGTCAAAGTTGGCATCACTGAAAATTTTCTCACAAATACATATGTTGGTAGATTTCAAATATCTTTTTTTGTGTGAATCTTTGAACCTTGAAATTTGACACACATATTATTATCATAAAGATGATCTTGTTTCAAAATTTTCATGATAAAAAAATAATGTTTTAGCCCTCGGGAGAGTATCAAAGTTGGCAACAATGAAATTTGTTTCCTTGGAAATGCGAAAACGCCATTTTCACTTGGACCCTATTGTTCAATTTGTCTAAAATTTCAATGTCCAAAGTCTCCAAAATATCAATGTTTAATGTTCTAAATGCTTTAAAATGGAAGAATTTTTTTTCCAAAGATTCTATTGTATGTTACTTTTTTTTTGCCGTAAAATTTCGTTGGTGAAGTATACATTGCTGTAAATATGAAAAATTTAAATTTATGGGAAACAACTGCTTGGTATGGAAATAAAATATCTAATCCTTGGGATTTAATCTTATCTTAAAACTTTTGAATGTAGAGGATATTGTAGATGAATGCAAGTTGGGAGTCTACAATTAGCACCACATGTCCATTCAAACTATGCTTCTATATGCTTTCTTGCTTTCATACATTACTGAAGATGAATTTTCCTCATCAGTTTCAAGTACCACCCTAATAGCATCTATAGTAGTGAAGAACATGTAGTAGGAATGTCTCACCAAAGTCTTAATGCATAGGAACACGCAATATGAGGTCTTCTTCCCTTATTTGCCACTATCTCCAAAATGACAATATTCAACATCTTGAAAATGTCATTGGGAGATTAATCCTAGGTGGTAAGATTCATCTCTAAAAGTCCTGACATCTAAACAACCTACATCCTAGGATTCTATTTTTTTCAAAAAATATTGAAAATTGAGTGAAATAAACGACTTCAAAGTTTATTTTAGAATAGAGAATCCATAACTACATGCAAACTAAAACTCCTCATAACTTTTGACTCATTGATTGAAATGGAATGGTTCAAAGCTTTCCACGTATATATAACTTTAGAAAATCAATTAAAAAATTTTGTTTATGAAAAAAGTGGTTTTTTAAAATCTGCCCAGACTGCTCGAGTTGGAAACAAACAACATATAATTCCATAACTTTTGACTCCTATTTCCAAATGTCATGAAATTTAGTGCATATAAAAGATATTCTTTGTTCCCACCTACTATTGAAATCTCAGCCTAAAATGTGCAAATATTTGGTCAGAGGTACCTACCCAAAATTGCTATACTACTAAAAAGCAAGTTGGTCCTTTAGGAGTTAAGGCATATGAGGCAATGAAGGTATGAGGAAATAGAAAAGTAGATTCTTTTCTCAAACATTTAAAACAATAAAGTAGAGTATAAATATGAATTGAAGTTATTATCAATAATGTCTTCTTTCAATATGTTTTTTTGTAATGTGCTTCAATAAAAAAAAAGGATTAAGTTGCATAACATATTATTGATACTATTTGTAGTGTTGAAGAACAATCTTCAAACCACATTAATATATCTAAGAATCCTACCTCAGCTTATGTCATTGTTGAAGTTGTTTATTTTCATATTGCACAACACTAAGGTAATCCTTCATTTTGTATTTAGAAATAAAATGTGAATTATAATTGTGAGACTTTCATCATCTAAAACGTGACAACTACATCGTACTATTTCATTTTGTAGGTCTCAAATATGTGGAAGAAAACTCTAATACTTATTCAAATTTCAATTCACTTGCATGTTTTATTTGATATTGAAAATTCACATCTTTCTTTGTATTTCATATTCTTTAAAAAATAAAAGACAATCTTGTATATCCTATTTATAGTCCATAAGATACAAAGTGTAGGTCGTTGTATGTACCAAATGATCTCATTCTAATTAAAATAATGTTTATATAATCCTATGTCTTCTGTTGCATCTACATTTGATGACGCCACTCACATCTACTAGCACTCTATAAAATTTTGGAAAAAAACACCCTTACCTATACCTACAATTGAGGTGATCTTTAGCATTTTAAAACCAAGACGTTGTGAGCTACTAAATACTCTTGACTTGACCCTCATTGCTTCTAATCTTCATGGAAAAGAGGCATTCCCAACGTCCAAAGCTTTCTCCATGTGACTAGGCCAACTTGGGTCCTATTACCATCGGTGCCACAAAGCCCAAATATCTCTGCAATGTCTCACATGTGCCTTTGGAGTTGCCATCATTTCTTGAAGAGAAAGTGCAAATCAACTATATCTTTCTAAACATCAATATGATTGCCTACATCCTTTCTATCCTCATATTTGGATCAAATTTGACTCACTTTCTTCATATCTAATCCTTTTTACTCTAGATTTGGCCAATTCTAACCCATTATCTTAAGCTAGTTTTTTACTCTAAATTTGATCGGACCTAAATCATTTATCTCAAATTCAACCCTATCTATACCTTAAGACAGGTTGTTTGTTTGTTTTGTTTTGTTTTGTTTTGTTTGTCACGTCAGGATCTCCCGGACCGTGCGTCCCCTGGGGGCGTGCTTGGTACGGTCGGAAAGCCCTCGGCGAGGAGGGGTGCACGGGCTTGGTTTCGTGGCAATTGGACTCATGGTGGGGAAGTTATGAATTTTTGAGTTCTTTTTGGTTCTTAAAAATCACTAAATTATACTAAATTATGTATCTTTTGAACCGTGCGTCAATTGGTCACGTTTTCGGTATTTTTGGGAAGCGCTCATCGAGGAGGGGTGCACAGGCTTTGTTTTGTGGCGTTTGGAGCTACAGTAGGATAGTTATGGATTTTTGAGTTATTTTTTATTTTAAAAATGACTTTTACTTTTGTTTTGGTTGTGGCAACGGCACAGGGCTACACTAGTCCATACCTTAAGACAGGTGGTTTGTTTTGTTTGTTTTGTTTTGTTTTGTTTGTCACGTCGGGATCTCCCGGACCGTGCGTCGTCGGAAAGCCCTCGGTGAGGAGGGGTGCACGGGCTTGGTTTCGTCGCGTTTGGAATTACGGTGCGGAAGTTATTGAATTTCCAAGCATTTATGGATCAAAAAAAATTAGGAAATTACTTTTACTTTGATTTTCGTCGCGTTCTTGGTACCGTGGGAAAGCTCTCGGCGAGGAGGGGTGCAGGGGCTTGGTTTCGTGGCTCTTGGACCTACGGTGCAAAAGTTATGGATTTTTGAGTTATTTTCGGATCTTAAAAATTAGTAAATCATGTATCTTTTGAACCATGTGTCAATTTGTCACGTTTTTAGTACGGTTGGAAAGCCCTGGGCGAGGAGGGGTGCATGAGCTTTGTTTCTTGGCGTTTGGACCTACAGAGGGAAAGTTATGGATTTTTGAGTTATTTTGGGTTCTTAAAATGACTTTTACTTTTGTTTTGGGTGTGGCAACAGCACAGGGATACACTAGTTTATTCTAGATCTAGTTAGACCCCAGCTGCAACAAGAGCTAAGCTGTGGCGAAGCAAAGTGTTCCACCTGCACCAAATTGGCTAAGGCTAGCTAAGCTTAGCCATGGCTAAGCACTTGATTGGGTTCTTTAACCGGACCTTAGCCTATGGCCTAAATTTAGCAACATTCAAGGAGCTTCTAAAATTTGCGTGCATGCATTACCCGTGCCT
The DNA here is from genome assembly GCA_951799445.1 of Pseudisothecium myosuroides. Lineage (NCBI taxonomy): Eukaryota > Viridiplantae > Streptophyta > Bryopsida > Hypnales > Lembophyllaceae > Pseudisothecium > Pseudisothecium myosuroides. The sequence continues at coordinate 24,475,072 of OX637294.1, forward strand.
CTTTCCCTCTTCCACCATCTTTCTACTTCGGGGTTTATGATCTGTAGTTTCTTGTTTTTTGAATGCGCACAAGGTTTTGGAAGGCGCAAGATCGATTGGCGCAATGGTCACCTTGGAGATCGTAAGTCTCTTGAATCGATCACACTCTTTGGCGTTTCGGATTGCTCACTTTTTTTAATCAAGAACCTTCGACGTGTGAGAATTTGCTACAACCTTGAATGTTTTTTTGGGGGGGGGTGAGTGCTGGGACGCCATCTGGAGTAGTTCGAGGGTGACCTTGTTTTTTCTTCGTTTAAAAGACATGCTCAGATTTATGTGGCAACCCTAGCTATGGAGCTGCACATTCTGAGATCGCCGAAGTTCTGGAATGGAGTTTGTAGCTGGTGCAAATTGATTGCAGATTGATTTGCATAGATAGAGGCTCATTTGATATGGGTAGACTGCTGCTCAAGGGACACGTAAGGTAGTCTGCTCTAAAAGCGACCATTTAAGGGCTGGTCTGCCTTTTTCACAAGTTTCCATGAATAGAAATATTTTTGGATCATTTTTCAGAGAAAGAAAAATGGATGCGGAACGTAACACGAGTGGTTTCATATTTTTTGAATCATTTTTGAATTACTTATGAATTAAAAAAAAAAAATTGTTGTAGGCACCTATTTGTGATCCTAGGTCTTCCAAAATCCAACCACTTGCAACTTCTAAAGTGATTTGAGTAAATGTAGGCCAATGATTGACTCTTGCAATAAATAATGTTTTTCTCTCGATTCTCTCAATGGCTTGAGAGGTCCATTTAAGGACTAAGGTAGGAGGTTGTAAAACGGAGCGGGCATTAAAAGCGAACATGACTCAGAGGTACATTTTGCTTTCTAAAATGTACCACCTATGCACATTTCAGGAGGTGGTCGATTTTGATGACCACAAATTATCACTTTTTTCCAACTTCAAAAATTTGTAACTAATTCTAAAAAGTTCCAAAAAATATGAAACGACTTGGGTTAGATGCCAATTCCTCTTGTCTTTCAAGGAAAATTCAGTGAAAAATATTTTGAGGCGTTTCACCTCTCCAAAATTCAGTTTCAGCTCTTAAATGAGCGATTTCAGGGCCTCCTACCTGTACCTAATGTCCATTTCAGACCTAAATATAGAGTCGATTTGAAGAGGCCACTCGCTTTTAGAGCAGACTACCTTAGTGTACGTGTGGAAAGATCAGGGAAAGGGCGACTCTGTGCGCCATCAGAGGGTGAGGGCTTTTTTGCTGGCAGTTTTTTCTTCCTTAAATTGACCGTGTTCATTGTTTTTTAAGCCGCGTGTGTAGTAGTGCTGGAATGATTTTTTTCTGTGCCTTATAGTCATTCATTTGAGCTCTTTGGGAGTATGGGCTGTAGGTTTTGTGGGACAGAGTCTTGGAGAGTGCGAATTTCTATGCAGAAGTTGGTAGCAGGGGCCAATCAACTGCCAGAGGGTATTTTACTATGCATTTTATCAGTTCATCTGGAGCAACGTGATTTGCCAGTACTTCAATTCATTAGCTAGGTTTGAATTCATCGGATAAGGAAGGTTTTGCAATGCTTGCATACCACCTAATGTTGACACATTCGCATTAAGGCGCTCACACTGGATATTGGATGCAGATGCAAGCCAAACATGCTCTTCTCGAAAACATCCATCTGAGAAGGCATACGATTCTTTAACCAAGTCCGCTGTAGCTGCCCAAGAATCATTAATCTGCTTGAAGATCATGGAACGCGCTTCTTTTTGTGGTATAACCTCACTTGTATGACTGTAGGCGACAATGTGAGACCTTATTTTACCGAGTTCTACCCGGAGTACTACACTTATTTCATTGCTCTTTTCAATGTTGCGTTGTTGAACTTGTGATAGGCACGCGTTGAACAAAATAGCGCAATTGCAGAGTCTGCTGCTGCAAATGGGAATGGTATGTGCGGTCAATCACTTCTTATTCTTGTAAGACTTGGGTTGACGACAAAGTAAATGTATCCATGGATATGTCTTTGTTTCTTCCTATTTGAACCAATTCTAATTTTATTGATGATGCATGTATTGTGAATCAACTGAAAAGCCTGGAAAGAAAAGAGAGACCGAAGCAAAAGGAGAGGCACAGGATGATTCGTTTGATTCTCTTTGGAATCGCATGGATGCCATATATTCAAGGTAATTATTTGCGTTTCGTTCTTGCTTCTTGAACTGTGAACAACTTGACATGGGGAGCACTCTTTGATTGAGCAACTTACATCGTGGTTCACAGAATGAAGAAAGAGGCGTCCGAATTTGAGTGGGGCTTTCCAATTGCGTGGCACTATCATCGGAGTATACCGGAAGACACTCCACCATTGATTACCGAACATAACCACCGAAACCCTCCATTAACGGACTCATATTGCGGTTTTGCAGAATTTTAGTTGATCAAATAACTAGTGTCCTGAATGTACAATTGCGGCTCTTTAGGAGTAAAGATTTTCCATAATCCTATTACGAGTTCCACAATAAGCTCAATCAAAATGTTCATTTCCATATCATGAATCATTGATTAAATCCATGGAATCAATTACCGAGACCTGCATCCATGGAATCCTGATACGACACAGAGGATGCGCATTCCAGAGACACAATCAAAATCGTCCAGGTCAACCCTGACTGCTAGATATGTACATAGCCATACATAGATCGCAAGCAAAACATCAGGTGGGAACATACCTAAAGGCTCAGGATTACAGTTACGTTGAATTTTCATCACCAATTTCAGGTTTTGATGGTACAAGTAATCATCACTGCAGGCTTGCGACCATACGATCTCAGACCACGAAAAAGAAGCATCAACAAGTACTGTAGTTTACGTAGCCTCCAGGGTCTGCTTGCTGTCAACAGTGCCTTTCGGCAATCAGGTCTCAAAGATTATAGACAACATCATCAGGCTCAACCCCGGAATTCCAAATAACAAGACTCAGAACTGAAGCCCTAAATCAGAAGATGACTTCATCTGCACCCGTCAGGTAGTGATTCCAAGTTGGTAACAGCATAGCCGAAGCTCTGATGACGGTCGTGATGCAAAAACAGAACATATTTCCAATTTTCCTAAATATTCAGTTCCTGATTCTCTCAGGCAAATGCCTCGTTTATGCTTCAGAGTAACTGGAAAGCCAGCGGTTAACAAGATTCTGCAGCGCCGCGTAACACCACCATAGTACATCGCAGTGCCAGCCGCGCCAAGAGTTACTTGCGCCTTAAATTCAGATTCGTCATCTAAAAGTCGTCATCACCGAGAACCCACAACCGAAACCCTAAATCATAACAGAAATTCAAATACTGGGAAGACCATACCAGATCGACGAATGCAATCCAAAAACAAGACCGAGGTCACATGTTGAAAAGACATTTATGCATTCATCAATGACTGGTAACATAAAAACAGAAAGGCAGCATGTCCGTGGAAAGATCCATCAACGGGCGGCAACTTAAACTATGAAAGCCACAAGAGTTATCACAAGAAATCTGAACGCAAGGTGGAATATAGCTGGAATATAGCTGGAATTTTGCCGGGGCCTAAGGAGCACAGAGACTGAGACAACTGCTGCTTCCATAAAGGTCCTGATAATACCCTTCGAAATGCTCGTGAGCTTGTAGAAGGTTATTATCGGAGTAGTAATGCCATGACTTGTCCAACAAACTGTACGCCACAGACCGACCTATGCAGGAGCAAATAAGGATAGAGTTTGCACACCCGGTGGAAACGATAGGTTCTTCATAAAACTTGACGACACCCTCAATGTCACAAGTGTCATAGAGATCGTCACCCAGAACCCAGTTCAGCAACTCGCTTGGCATCTCTGTAAACCGTATGCACTCTTTTCTTGCAAGGATGACTTCGAAAATTTTGACAGTGCAAACTTAGATAATTTTGAAAGAGCAAACTTGGGACATCATGGTCCCCCTCGTGGTGACACAAAAGAGCCGGTCTTGGCTTACCACCAGCTTGACATTATCGTCATCACCACAAGGCAAATCAAAACCAAGTTCCGAAGCCATACCTGTCAACTTATCGTAAAAAACGACCCTGTGATGCAGATGATCATCATGTCTGTAGAGTTGGTAAAACCCATTCAGCTTTACGAAGCTGGACACACAGTACCACGATCGGCCAGGTTTACGAAGTGGAGGCACAGTGGAAATAGCCGTCCTCCATCTGCCAGTTTTCGACTCATAAATGTCAATAGCCTTCGGTTGGTAGTGATCATCGTCGCGATTGAAAACAATGATCTCATACTCCATTGAGACCCGATCTGTTGACATAACCACATTTGCATAATTTTTGGCCCATCCTGGCAAGAGCGGAAGCTGCTTGGCAGTTTGTAGGACAGGGTTGCAAACAAGAAGCACCGAGATTCCAGAATTGAAACCATACGACAAACAAAAAAGTCCTCCATCAGCTGCCAGAAGGACCCTCCGGTTCCAGTCACGCTGGGGCATGTGCACGGGCACGATTCCCTCCTGCTTGACATACTTCGTAAGGAAGTCGTCACTTAAAGTAAAGAACCTATTGTTCACCACGTCCAGCACCTCCCAACCAACGATAGGATTGACAGGGCGATCAATTCGCACAGTGATAAGAACATAATCTTCAGAAGATGAGGCTCGTGCATGACTTGACGCAAAATCACGGTGACTTATGATCATGTTCCATTTCTTGGAGACCGTCCTAAATCGGCAGAGAGATGCGATTGGAAGAAACGTCAACACCTTCTGCTCAAGTATCTGCGCAGGAAAATCTCTCCACATGCTCTCCACATACCCTGCCGGCCCTCTCATGCTTAATCCGCCCACACCAGCCCGTTGTGAAAGGCTCCTCAGCAACAAATCCGCAGTGCCTTTCAAAATCTGAGCATAAATGTAGAGGGACAACTTAACCCTAAATAAACCTGCTAAGCTCCAATTAATTCCCAGCCAACTTTCAACCTCCCCCACGATACCATAGTTAATTCAGGGTAGTTAAGCGCCGCCCCGGGCAGTACTGGCAGAATGCCCCAAATCTAGACCTTCTGGGCCTCCTTTCCAATACCGTATCAAATTTTGGACAAGTCCGTCTCAGGCAGCAGTGAGTTTTGTAACTTAAGGAATCTTTCAATATCCAGACGCCTTTCAAAATTAATGCAACGGTTAGTATGCTACTGTAGTGAGCTCCGAATTGATCTTGTCAACGTCCGCATTTGAGGTTTTGAGCAACCACCCTCTTCCACATTGTCGTGGCACTTCAGTATGCAACTCACAATCGAAATTGAAATGCCGGCACTGGACTTTGTTCTTCAGAGTAGCCCCCAGCATATATGATACCCCCAAGACCTATATTAGGTAACACTAGTCCCAACTACTGTAACTGATGATGCTCATTTGGCCGCACAGTCAGCTTCATCACTTGGTCCAATTCAGTTACACTGTTATAACTTACATCTTCTGTCTTTACAAACCGATGGTTCTACAGGCAAATGTCAATTGCTTCATCTTGCAGTAGCCAAGGATGAATGATTTGCAGAGAAGTATTCAGTTGGGCATATAGAAGATATAGGAGGCAAGGTTTGTGTACGTAGTGTGTGGAGCTGTGCAGTGTGCAAGTGCGCATACATGTAGACATATATATATGTAGAAGTGTGTAGGAAATACAAACATGTGGCTTGGTAAGAAGGATTTTGGATGTACTGGATTAAAACAAGCCCATATGGATTGTTTAATAAATTTCTATGCATCATTTGTCAAGAATGATAGAAAGGAAATGGTGTTTATATGTATATTGGTGATAATTTATTAAACGGTTGCTTTTAGAATGTGAAGTTTATCTTAGACTGAGAATAAATGTGGAGGTAGGTGTGAAGTGCTATTCATAGCTCCGTAAGATAATTGCATTCACATTTTCTTTTCTTTCCGGCAATTTTTTACTCCTTTTAATGTTAAATTGGTCAAATCATGTGGCATAATATGACTTTTAGTTTGATTTTGGTTAATGACAATTTGTCTAAATAAAACTATATTAGCCGTTACCAATCACTCCAATAGTGTCAGGTGAGACATTGATTGTGGCCCAAAATCTCACAAATTAACCCCTAAAGTTTCATGACTATGTATTCACCAAAAACACTCCAAAACTGCCATTTCTAGTACAACTACCAAATCTTTGGAAAAAAAACATTTTTTGACACATGTGGCCGTAGGATCTTGTATTATGATGACTTGACAATATGTGGTAAAAATTTCAGAAAATTCCACCATGTGGATCGTAAGATTAAAGCATTCAATTCACCAAAATCATTTTTTAAACTATGCGAAAAAACGGGCAGCTACACTTCAAAAGCTCACTTTTCTATTAAAAAAAATGTCGAAAATGGTGAGCTTCTTTGAATTCAGTTTCCTAAACAAGTTGGTTGTTTGCTTGAAAATTTCACATCATTTGGAATTGTACAACATATAGGAAAAAAATAGTAAGCAGAAAGAAGTAGAGAATGATTCAAAATACTAAATTCATTTGTTAAGAATTTAATTATAGAATTAAAAATACCAATCCCAACGATACTCCATAATAAACAATCTACATCCTAGGATTTTATTTCTTTCCAAAAATATTGGAAATTGAGTTAAATAAACGAAATTGAGTTCAAAGTTTATTTTAGAGTAGAGAATCCATAATTGCCCGCAAACTAAAACTCCTCATAACTTTTGACTCATTGATCGAAATGGAATGATTCGAATCTTTCCATGTATATATAACTCTAGAAAACCAATTTTTATTTTTTATTTTTGAAAATGTGATTTTTTTGATCTGCAGGGACTGCCCATTTGTGGAAAAAAATAATATATTAGGCCATAATGTTTGACTCCTATTTCCAAATGTCATGAACTTTATTGCACACGTACCTGCCCAAAATTTCTATATAGCCAAAAAACACAGTCCGGTCCTTTAAGGGTTAAAAGAATCACCACAAGGGCATTCCCTAGGTGTCCATCATGGCTCTTATAGTTTGATATAGTTGAGATTTGGGCATGAGATTAGGGATTAAATTCACTTAATCTAAAGTAAAAATGATTAGATATGAAGAAAATGAGTCAAATCTAATCCAAATATGAGGATAGAAAGGATGTAGTCAATCATATTGATGTTTACAAAGATATAGTTGATTTGCACTTTCTCTTCAAGAAGTGATGGCAACTCCAAAGGCACATGTGAGACATTGCAGAGATGCTTGGGATTTGTGGCGCCGATGGTAATAGGACCCAAGTAGGACAAGTGTGGAGAAAGTTTTGGGCGTTGGAAACGCCTCTTTTCCAGGAAGATTAGAAGCAATGAGGGTCAAGTCAAGAGTATTTAGTAGCTCACAATGTCTTGGATTTAGAATGCTAAAGATCACCTCAATTGTAGGTATAGGGGGGGGTCTTTCAAAACTTTAACATATGTAGAAGCAGTCCCTATTTAGGGACAAGAGCCTATGGATTCTTAGAAAATGTACTATGGAAAAAGTTGGTTTCCCTCCCCACATCCTAATGTTTCCTAGTAGTAAACAAAGAGAGTCCTAAGAATAGTGAGCGCTTCACCATGGACATTTCTACATCTTTGTAGGCTGGTAGGAAGGTCAATCTCACAAAGAAGATTAGTGAGTCCCAAAATCACATGAATGATATGATTTGAAGTGACATCTTTATGTCAATATCCTAGAACCTAGGGGGTCATGGGGGTCACGAGTGGTGGTAGAAAGGTGTGATTAGACCATGGGGTCATGGGTGGTGGTAGGAAGACACCATTAAGTGTGACTAGGCCACGTGGAATGGGAGTATTACTAAGTGTGGCCTTGGACATGAGTAGAAGTTTGCATCTAACCAATGGCTACCTACTAAGGGAAGTCCTAGGGAAAGTAAATAGGATGGATCAAAGTCCAAACCGTGGGTTTGGATTGAAGAAATGAAACGAAATAGAGGCTAACCTTGTACATATGCTAGAATGTCTATTATGATGTCATAACAGCATTAAAATGTCATGAAAACTCAATACTCACTATAGAGTTAGCCTAGGATTGATTTTGAAGGCTAGGAAATATGTTGATCAGAGTGCTAATGCGGATGTGAGTGGTGTCACCAAATGTAGATGCAACATAAGATATGTGATTATATAAACATTATTTTAATTAGAATGGGACCATTTGGTACATATGGCGACCTACACTTTGTATCTTATGGACTATAAATAGGATATTCAAGATTGTCTTTTATTTCTTTAAGAATATGAAATACAAAGAAAGATGTGAATTTTCAATATCAAATAAAACATGGAATTGCATTGAAATTTGAATAAGTATTAAATAGAGTTTTCTTCCAAATATTTGAGACCTCCAAAATGAAACAGCACAATAAAGTTTTCATGTTTTAGATGATGAAGGTCTCACAATTATAATTTACAATTTATTTCTAAGTACAAAATGAAGGATTACCTTAGTGTTGTGCAATATGAAAATGAACAACTTCAGCAATGACATAAGTTGAGGTAGGATTCTTAGATATATTAATGTGGTTTGAAGATTGTTCTTGAACACTACAAATAGTATCAATAATATATTATTCAACTTAATCCTTTTTTATTGAAGCACATTACAAAAAAACATATTGAAAGAAGACATTACTGATATTTACTTCAATTTGTATTTATACTCTACTTTATTGTTTTAAATTTTTGAGAAAAGAATCTACTTCTCTATTTCCTCATACCTTCATTGCCTCATGTGCCTGAACTCCTAAAGCACCAGCTTGGTATTTTTAGCAACATAGCAATTTTGGGCCGGTATCTCTGACCAAAAATTTGCACATTTTAGGCTGAAATTTCAATAGAAGGTGGGGCCAAAGAATATCTTTCAAATGCACTAAGTTTCATGACATTTGGAAATAGGAGTCAAAAGTTATGGAATTATATGTTGTTTGTTTCTCAACTCGGGCAGTCCGGGCAGATTTTTAAAAATCATTTTTTTCATAAACAAAAATTTGAAATTGGTTTTCTAGAGTTATATATATATATATATATTTCTGTGTGTGTCTGTGTGGAAAGCTTTGGATCATTTTATTTCAATCAACGAGTCAAAAGTTATGAGGAGTTTTAGTTTGTGTGTAGTTATGGATTCTCTACTCTAAAATTAACTTTGAAGTCGTTTATTTCACTCAATTTTTAATTTTTTATAATAAATAAAATAAAATCATAGGATGCATGTTGTTGGCATTGGATGGATTTCAAATGATTTCAAGATATTCTTGCATGAACTACATGAAACAAATGAAGTACATCCAAGTTTGTTGAGATAACAAATTTAGTCTATTCTTCAATAATGTGTCTAGTGTGATCACTTGATTTACTTCATGCTTCATGATTTTTGCACAAGGTTTTGAATCAATTCATGTATGCATAGGAAAAAATGAAAAACTTGCAAAAAATGAAGAATTTAAGTCTATAATCTTTGAAAGTCATAATTTATTTTACCTAAGAAGCTCAAATTTACATTCCCTTTTCTACCAGATACTCTTAGGAGTTAAAGAAATTGGAATATAATATTAAGTTGACTAGTCAATATGTATTATATTCTTTGATTGAAATAGAGAGTCATAATTCAGAAGTTATATTCAATGTGAATACTAAGATTGACCACAAAATATACTTATTGTTGTTCTAAGTATGTAAGTAGCATCAATTATGTCTAAAAACTTTCTTCAAGTCTACTTTTTCCTAAGCCCTAGATATAATTTTTTTGAAGATATGGTCATAATATCTAAGATATCAATTCTGTAAAGAATCAAATTCAAATTTTTATTCATCTCAAACTTAGTAGAATAGTAGAATTCAAATAGTTTTATAAAATCTTGTCAATAGAAGGATCATGTTGTTTCTAAATAGAAATGTATTGAAATATTAAAATTACCCCACTAAATATGTGTAAGATTTGTTACAATAGGAGGTGCAGTCAAGGGTGCGCTTTGTACGGGTGCTTAAAGCATACACTGCTCTACACATTTGAGTTGCATAGGCCTACCAATTCCTAAGGCTAATTACAATAGCCTACAAACCCTAGCACACTTGCATAGAGGGCACCCGAAAAAGACAACTTCATCCTAGTACAAGTATTAGTACATGAAAGAAGAATTAAAATTATTTTCTTTACATACATTCTAACCAATTTAATCTAAGTTCTTGGAAGACAATTTGATAGTTTGAATGTAAGCTAAGTTTGCTACAATCAATGGAAGTGTGGCAAGTCTACAAAATATTCTCAAATGTCATTGAAGATATGGTCAAATCAAAGAGTTTTAAGTATATATCATGAATTATTTGCATAAATCTTTGACATCTACTTATATATGTCAACATTATTACATAACTGTTCAAATTTTCATCCACGAATTTCATCCTAGAATAGATGCATTTATTCATCCGCTTGGTCCCTAGCTAACTAGGAACAATCATTCTTGCCATACAACAACATCACAAAGTTTAGACCCTATGATTTGGCAACAACTATTGTGCGGTTATCGTTGTTTCATGGGTTCGTACCATAATCGCACTGACTCAGTGTAGTTTTACGCACTGAATTAGTGCAAAAACAATGAATATCAATAGCGTACGGTTTATGTACTTTAACTATACAATTGTTGTGTAAAAACTGCACAACAATCATATAGTTAAAGTACATAAACCGTACGCTATTGATATTCATTGTTTTCGCACTGATTCAGTGCGTAAAAATACACTGAGTTAGTGCGATTATGGTACGAACCCATGAAACAATGATAACCGCACGATAATTGTTGCCAAATTGTAAGGTCTAAACTTTGTGATGAAGCTCTGTGCTAGTATATTATATGTGGAATTTCACTTGTTCCAGAGAAGGTGAAGGAATATAGTACGTTCATTAGATTGGTAGTCATTTTAAAGAAACATGCTAAATGCCACTAGTAGGTCTAGGTGTTCTTCAAACACTTTTTTTGCAACCTCTACACCATAAAGTCTAATAGTATTCAATGTCTTTAAAATGTAATTAGAACCTTAGATGGTAAGATTAATTAAAGAGGTCTTAATATAACAATAAGCTGACTATTCAACACAAATTGTGTTATATTTTCTTTGGATGAAATGGAAAGAGTCATAATCCATAATTTGCATTCAGTGTGAATCTTGTTATGGACCCAAAAATGTATTTTTTGGCAATCATTCATGACAAAAGTATGTAGGTTGCATCATGACATATAAGTTTCTCAAGCCCTCTTCTTCCTAAACTTCAAAGATAAAATTCTTGAAGACATGGCTTTAATACCTAGGAATCAATTCAAAAAATCAAATCTAAGTTCCCATTCAATTCAAACTTGGTATGATAGAAGGGTTCATGTAGATTTTCTTAAATCACGTTAATAGAAGGGTTCTTGTTTTTTGTATAAGTAAAATGGATTACAACATAAGAATTATCACATTAAATTTGTGCAAAAAATGTCACACCCCAAATATAAAGCTTGGAAGGTGGCAATTGTATTACTAGTGTCTTGTATAAAGAGGTGCATTCTTGATTTCTTCAATTTCCCTTGTGGTCAATCATTGGACACTTTGGGTCTTCAACATCTTGATTGGTTTAACCCCTAAAGGCCCAAGGCCTATTTTCTGCCAAAAAACCATCAAAACTGCCATTTCTATAGCAAGGATTAAAAAAAAATGAATAATATTTTTTTTGCACATCTAACCGTAGGATCTTACACCTAACTAGTATGAGAATGTGTGGAAAAAATTTCAGAATTTTTGACCGCTCAGATTGCAAGATATCTGCGTTTAAAGTGGAAAAAACAAGTATTTCAGCACATTGCGGGACTAGATATTTTGACTTTAAACATTTTTCACTTAAAATTTTTGCACTACAGAGTTTTGTGCTTCAAATTTTTATAGTGGAGAATTGAGTTGAGAGTCTAGGGAAAAAAAAAATATTGAAAAAAACTTAATTATCATTCCTAAAAAATTTATTAAGTAGAAGTAGGTACGAGATAGAAGGAAAGTCTAAAACATTAATATATTTTAGATGGAATTAAAGTACACTAATCCCAATGGTGAGATTGTTCTAGCAAGTAAACTAAACCATGAGAATTTTTTTTTTTTTTTAAATTGCAAAAATAGCATTTAGAAATGATTCCTACAAGTTATTTTTTTCAAGAAGATGCTCTAACTGCCCGAAAAACAAGAATGTCCATAACTTTTTCATAACAAATCCAAATGAAATGAATCAAAGCTTTCCATATAGACAAAAATATAATCTACAAGAAAAAAAATATTTTAAAAAAAAAAATCAAATTTTTGCCAAATTTTTCTTGCTGCCCGAACTGCCCAGTTATGAAAAAAAGTAACTTATTTGGCCATAACTTTTGACTCCTATTTCCAAATGTCCTGAAATTTAGTGCATATGAAAGATATTCCTTGCGCCCAACTTCTATTAAAATTTCAGCTTAAAATATAGAAATCTCTAGTCACACGGACCTGCCCAAAATTTCTATATGGACAAAAAACACATGCCGGTCCTTTAGGGGTTAAATGTTCAAAGAATTTGACATGTTTTTATTTCCAAAGTGCATCATGTTTTAAGGTACTCTGCACACCTTAAACACGTCTTTGACATAAAAAATCAGACACTATTTATGCATAAATTCAAAAGCCACCCTAGTTGTGCCACTACTCATCAATAGTATTCATTTTAAACTTTCAAATGTACTCTATTGATACACGTACAATGATCACAAAGTGACACAAAGTCACATGGCACAAATAGGGTGCAAATAGGGTGTCCTACCTTACATTATATATGAAAATTGCACAATTTTCAATGCATTTTGAACCCCTAAATGCCCAAGGCACCAAATTCTCGTGTCGACAAAACTTTGAAGTAAAATAAAACTTTTCAAGTTATTATTTTGAGTATTTTGAGTATTTAATATTTTCAAAAAGTTCTTTTTGAAGTCTAATTTTAGTATCAAAAATGAATGATTATGATTTTTTATTCAAGATTTTGTGCAAGGGTGTCCATCACAAATCTTGATTTTGTAGAAATCTTGATTTTGTAGTGTTGAGGGCTCTTGGAAATGAGCCTCAAGTACACTAGATCTTGGAGAAAAAATCATATTAGAAATTCATTTCAAAAAAATTGTGGAGTAGATTTTGAGAAGCCATAAATTGATTGGAGTTATGTATACCCTTTAACTTCATATTTTTTTGGTGACTAATTAAAAGAGGATTGAAAGACTTCAAATCACTTTCACAATTTTCACACCCTCATGATCAAACATTATAATCTTTCAATCCTTAACCCCTAAAGGACCGGACTGCGTTTTTTGGCCGTATAGAAATTTTGGGCAGGTCCGTGTGACTAGAGATTTCCATATTTTAAGCTGAAATTTTAATAGAAGGTGGGCGCAAGGAATATCTTTCATATGCACTAAATTTCAGGACATTTGGAAATAGGAGTCAAAAGTTATGGCCAAATATGTTACTTTTTTTCGTAACTGGGCAGTCCGGGCAGCAAGAAAAATTTGGCAAAATTTTGATTTTTTTTTTTAATATTTTTTTTCTTGTAGATTATATTTTTGTCTATCTGGAAAGCTTTGATTCATTTCATTTGGATTTGTTATGAGAAAGTTATGGACATTCTTGTTTTTCGGGCAATTAGAGCATCTTCTTGAAAAAAATAACTTGAAAAATTTATTTCTAAATGCTATTTTTGCAATTTAAAAAAAATAAAAATTCTCATGGTTTAGTTTACTTGCTAGAACAATCTCACCATTGGGATTAGTGTACTTTAATTCCATCTAAAATATATTAATGTTTTAGATTTTCCTTCTATCTCGTACCTACTTCTACTTAATAATTTTTTTAGGAATGATAATTAAGTTTTTTCGAATATTATTTTTTTTCCTAGACTCTCAATTCAATTCTCCACTATAAAGATTTGAAGCACAAAACTCTGTAGTGCAAAAATTTTAAGTGCAAAATGTTTAAAGTCAAAAAATCTAGTCCCGCAATGTGCTGAAATACTTGTTTTTTCCACTTTAAACGCAGATTTCTTGCAATCTGAGCGGTCAAAAATTCTGAAATTTTTTCCACACATTCTCATACTAATTAGGTGTAAGATCCTACGGTTAGATGTGGAAAAAAAAAACATTATTCATTTTTATTTAATCCTTGCTATAGAAATGGCAGTTTTGATGGTTTTTTGGCAGAAAAAAGGCCTTGGGCCTTTAGGGGTTAAATGATATTGTTGTGTTTTCTTTCCCATGCGATCTCTAACATGTCTTTTAAAATCCAAGAAGCCCAAAAAAGGTCTTGGACACCCAAGATTAAGGTAGAACCATCCATTCCAAACCAGGGAGCAATGCCCAACCTATAGGGTGCACTATTTCAAGCTAGGAAGGGCACTCAAGATTGGAATGTTTTTTTTTCTCCTTTTGAAGGTTAGAATGAATAAGGTCATGACACATGTCCTATAGTACACGGGAAGTAGTAAGTAGGAAAATAGTTTAGCTGTGAGTAGAATTGGAAGACTTTAGACATTGGCTATGGATTTAAAATACTTTTTGGCTTCCAAAATTTATATTAATTTCAATTTTAGCAATAAAACTACAAAAATTCCTAGTCGGGTGATTGCAAGAAACACTTGTACTATTTGTTGCGTTTTGCATTTTTGGACTTTTAGTACTTTTTGTACTATGAGTCACCTTCAGTACTATTGAAGGCATGGAATATAAAGTTTGAATGGTCAATTGGATTTCAAATTTACTATTCTGACAACATGTGATGTTCATCATTGAATGACAAAAATGGATGGAAATACTTAATTTTCCATTAAAAAAACATATTACAATAGCAGATAGAAGGTATTATGAGCTCCAACAGTACTATTGAGTCTTTATGTATACCTTGAAGTACTCCATACTATTTTGAGCCACATGCTACAATTTACCCTAGAAAATGAGACTTTCACATTTCTATTTTAAAAAATTAGGAAATGAGTTTGAAAATTTTATTTTGAAAATGGCCATTGTTGCCAACTAAAAGCAAAGTAGGATGATCAAAGTTAGAACTAAAAAACCATTTTTAATTCAACATAAATTCAACCTAAATATAGCACTTTTTAAGCCAATATAAAACACAATTGGAACATGTTTTTGGAAATCCCTCTCTTGAGAAGGTGTATTTCTATTAGAAGAGCTAGCCTACCAAATTTGACAATATAACTCTTCAAAAAAGGTACTTGATAGTACTAAAAACCACCAAAACTACATGTGTGACATATATTCAAAATTCAATTTCACCTATTAAATTAATTTTGAAAAAATTGAAATAATTCAAGTGCATTTTCTATTGCTATAGGAATCTTGCTTTTGAATTTCATGTTCATTCAATCAATTTTGCAATACTTATGGCACAAAACAACTTCCGCATTGAATGTGTGACGGAAAATAGTATAGGTGTTTCTTGCAATCACACAGTCCCAATATTTCTTATCTCTCCGTGGGAAAAATTTCCACTACCTCACATTGCTCTTCATCTGCCCTGAATTTCTTAAGTGATTGGGTATGGGTGGTTCTACCTTGACCCCTAATGACCCAACTGACCATTTTCTGGTCGCTACCCCTCTTTTTCGAGCTACTTGTTCTCGAATTTCGATTTTTTTTAAATAAAAATTATTTCTAAAAAAAGATTGTAATATAAATCCAATGGTGATAGTTTCATCAAATTCCAAGTTAAACTCCGCCTTCTAAATTTTTTCAAAATTACGTGGTGTAGTGTAGTTTACAGCTCATTATTTGGGTTCGGTTTGGGCACGGACTAAAAAGTTAGCCAACCAATATGATTCTTGCCCACCTCAAGGAGTTCAAGGAGAAGACAAGTGTCCTATCCTTTTTACTTTTACAAACACCACTCTCATTTTAGTGACCACCGTGCATTGCAAGCTCCATTATGAATTGAAAAATGCTTGGAATGTTGTGAAATGTTACATGTACATTCCCAACTCTTTTATTTTTCACTGAGCACAAAGAGGGTATCATTTCCAAAATATTTTCACAAAGATATGCTCCTTCAAAGTGTGGTGCCCTGTATTTCCATTGACCCAAGTAAAACTTCAAACTTAAATATCTCCTAAACCATAAGGTCAAATAATCTGAATTTTTTTGAGGTGCTCACTGTCAATGTGAACTTCAAGATCCTACAATTACATTCTATCTTAAAGTAGAAGCACCCATAACCATTAGTATACCTATACTTCAATTATAAAGTTTCCTACAAGTGTCTTCAAAAGTACCTTGAAATTGTGCCCATCCTTAATTGTGGTTGGTGGGCTTTGATTTTCTTAGATTTTGGTGCTAGAATCAAGGCAACTTTACCAGAGTATGTTTAGGGTGCCATAGGGAGTTCTACTTTGAAAATTCACAAAAATTAGATGCCTTATCCAATAATAATAATAATAATAATTCTAGTATTCATGATTTTCCATTGCTAATACCGAAGAAATATTTTCTCTAGAAAAAGGTGCCTCCAACTATGCTGAATTACTTAAATTGACGGTTGTGGGTGCTACTACCTTAATTATCTCAAGACAAAATGAGCAAACAAATTGCTCAAGTTTTTGGCAGTTTTGGCCCATTTTGAAAGTACACCCCTCTTTGGATCATAGGGGGGTACGGTAATATGAAAAACAACAAAACCTTTGTTTGTTCTCTTAACTAAAGACTCGAAGTCCAACCTCACTAAGGGGTTATTTGTATGCTTGAACTGGAGTTGACCTCCAACCAGATTGAGGTGGTTCGTATGGTCCAATTTCCAACTTGATTTCCGATGTGGAGCTCTGGTCTGAACCTTCCTCTACCGTCCTTGATTGGAGGGCTTGCAAGCCCGCTCTCCATCCATCAACCCAATTTATTATTTATATAAAAGTAATTTCCTATTTCAAGAATTGCCTCACTTATTTCAAGACTTGTCTTTGTGGCTTGCCTCATTCATTGGTTGTCACATGCCACTTAATTCCAAATATTGAGAAAAAGGTGGATACTTTATTTGAGGTCCAGTCCACATCCGGAAGCAGATGCCCGGAGCTCCACCTCAGGTCCGGTTCAAGCATGTGAACAGCCCCTAAGCTGGCTGCCCTTAGGATGAACAGACCCTCGCGCATTCATCCTTCTATCAATCCCGTATTCATCCATTGGTGAAATACCTCGAGTACACGCATAAATACATACGAAAGCGTAGACCTCCTTCCCTCAGAGTCCCACCGCGAACAGGGTAACGATTCCCGGCTCCCCTCGTCATCAATCCGACGCACTTCCGTTGTTTTTTCTCCAAATTCCTTCATCTGATGAGTCACCGCGCAAGAGTTATCCATGGCGACGGCATAACCCAGTGAATTGCAGCCGAATTGCAGTCAAATTTGCAGAAATGGCGTAACTTACGTCAATGGAGAACCCAATTTGCAGCAACATGGCCTGACCTGACCTGACCTGCATTCGCTTCCGTCTAATGCTTCCGATCGGTGCATGGTGGGCTCCTACAACAGCTGTAACTTCAATCTAAAGTGAGATTTTGCCACCATGCTTTGTTAGTTTGTTGGGGTGCTGTGCAAATTGAGCTATGTCATGTGCGCTCATGCCATGTCGGAAGCGTGGACAGTGGGGCACAGACGGCATGTGCTCGTGTCGGAATTGAGAAGGAATGAAGCAGTACAGGAGGAGTATAAGAGATTTGCTTCGAGACTGAAGCAATTGGAGTGTAGCTCACATAGTCGGTGACTCTTGGGGAAGAATTTTTGAAGAATTTGAGCTTGATTTTTCAGGTTTTTGATATTTGGAGAGTCTCTTGAGGATTTCAGGCTCTTGCCAAATGTTGATTCTGGGTTTTTGAGGGAAATTGTGTTTCGAGGATTGATTGGATTTATTGAAATTTCGCATTGATCTTTTTTTGTTGGATATGCAGAATTAGCGATTCTGATGCGTTTCTTGGTCTGCTCATTTGCAGGTGTTTGAATCTTGTTATCTCTTTGGGGCGTGGGCGTTGCGATGGCGAGATTAGGCTGGGTGTTGTTACTGCTGCTAGCAGTTGTGGCTCTAGGAAGAGCGAATGCAGGGAAGTCGATTAACGTCACGTATGATCAACGAGCGCTTGTAATTGATGGCCAGCGCCGAATGCTGATCTCTGCAGGCATTCACTACCCTCGTGCTACTCCTGAGGTGACATTATCCTTCTCTTTCTTCCCCTTTAAGATGTAAATCGGAACATGTATGTTACTGAATTATTTTGAGCTTTCACTGGATCCTTTATGATAAAAATTTCCTCATATCTGTTGCATTGAGTACACCAAACATGCCATGTACTGTCAGGGTTTACTTGCAGTGGGTGAAAAACTAATGTGGTCCACAACAGTTATGTTTCCAGCTACCTAAAGTGCCACACTAAACCTGTGAAATATATATAAAGCTGTGGTCTGTTGTAATTAACGTGGTGCACTGCAGGTGGCGTATTTGGTGTAGTGCAATCTCGAAAGTTTTCTTGGCATCTCTCTGTAATAGAAAGATCTTCTGTGACTTTGACCCTTGCATCCAAGTTCTGATACAAGCTCACTTTGTGTCTTTCTGAAATAGATGTGGCCAAGTATTATAAAAAATGCGAAGGAGGGAGGTTGCAATGTAGTGCAAACGTACGTGTTTTGGAATGGTCATGAGCCCAAGCAAGGCCAGGTTCGAGTGTAACTGATCCTTCAATCTCTTCATTATTCTAATGTATCATGTATAAGTAAAAAGAGGACTGACATGGAAACTTGAAATGCCAAGATGTATGCCATTTCTTTATATAATTTTTGGTTGAAAGGGTGATGTTCAGTCATTGAAAAGCTCGTAAAGCACTGTACAATAACATACCATAATTGTGATGGGATGTGTTTAGAACGTCAGACATGAGATATTTTACTGAGAGTTCTCCATATCTTGAACTGGATCTTGATGCAGTATAATTTCGAGGGCAGATATGATCTAGTCAAGTTCATAAAGCTGGTGCAGGAAGCGGGACTGTTCTTCCATCTTCGCATCGGTCCTTACGTTTGTGCAGAATGGAACTTTGGGTATGAATGCTTTGAAAAGTCTCTGCTAGTTATCAATCCGTGAGTAGAAAGAATGTGACTGTAAGAACTTGGCTTCAAGTCTGGAAGGGTAAAGAAATATTAAGTTTCATTATTTTGTGTATCCTAACAATGGTGTCGTACATCATTGGATGCAGGGGATTTCCTTATTGGCTGAAAGAGGTTCCAGGAATTGTATTTCGTACTGATAATGAGCCCTTCAAGGTAAAAACTTACTCTATGCAGAGAAATCTGTTTGTTCGTGTATTGTTTTCAGTATGCTATGTATGATTAATTCGCCAGTCTGTTTTTTTGGAGGATGCTTTGATGGTAGATATAAAGCAGGATTCACATATAGGCCCCACTTCTACGAAACCTTTTGAGCTGTTTCACATGATCTTTTAATGTGAACAATCATAATGTTTTTTGCAAAATGTTAAGAGGAGACTATTTCAAGGTAGAAACATGTGTCTTACTCAAGTACTTTTATTTGTGTTGCCGAAGAAAGTACTTCTTATGTAATTTGTATTACGCCAATAAAAGAACCAATTCATTCAGCAAGCATCATTCTAGAGGAGGACAAAGATTGTAGAAAGTATTTGAAAAATGCTAATAAATTACCTGAACGTTTGTTTTTGGTGCTCCGATTTCAGTTTGCGATGCAGGGATTTGTGAGCAAGATTGTGCACTTAATGGAGGAAAATCAGCTTTTTGCATGGCAAGGAGGTCCTATTATCATGGCCCAGGTAGGAGGGAAGAATGGAGTATTGTTGGGTCATGAGCTTTCAGTTACATCTTGCGTGTCCATGCGGTTGTTCTTTATGTGTGTGATTGAGACAATTGTAGAGTGCAGATCGAGAACGAGTATGGGAACATTGAATGGGAGTTTGGCGATGGAGGAAAGCGGTATGTTCGGTGGGCAGCCGACCTGGCCCTCACCCTTGATGCTCGTACCCCATGGATTATGTGTCAGCAGGGGGACGCACCTGGAAAAATAGTGAGACCCTGGCTTTACTTTGTTGTGTAATAGATGAATATTGGAATTTGTTTATACAAATGTATTGAATTGAGTGTAACTCGCCACCTAACGATAGAAGAAAGATACTGAGTTGTTTGCACAAGTGCATCTTTCTTTCCTTTTCTTTTTTTGACACAAACGGGTGCATTCAAGTGAACCTCTTTCATCGAGCTAGTAATATACTCAAGTGTCTTTCTGCATACCATAGAATTTGTAGGATTTACTAGGCTTACTAGTGGTTTCGCCTTTTCGTCTCACTGCTACCTTAGTCCTATGGTGGCTACCTTAGATTCCATATTCTCTTGGTTGATTAATTGAAAAATGACATTGGCACCTTTTGCTGTGCTGCTGTGTTCAGATAAACACCTGTAATGGGTATTACTGCGATGGATGGAGGCCTAACAGTGCTACCAAACCTATTTTTTGGACGGAGGATTGGAATGGCTGGTAATTTCATTATTAACTTTTCCTTTACTCAGATTGTACTGAGCAAAATAGGGTCTGTGGAGTAATTTAGAAGCCCACAAGTCGTGAGACTCAAGATTTTTTTGTTTGCCATTAACCTCGAAGTTCCCGAATGGCCATAAGTGGTCTCTTCCATGTCTACAAGAGTTGAAATAAATCATTTAGAGAGCTTCAAGGACGTTAACAAAATGTACCAGCAGAAAGAAAAAATCATACTCTACATTTTATATGATGGAAATATGTTTTAGAAGGTACTATAGTCGACTGTTAGCTTCCAAAGTGGATCCTCCATTTTTAAGCTAGGGGTTACTATCCTGCCTTGTTGCGTATGCATATTTTGACGGGTCCTCAAATGGTTGTGTAGGTTCCAAAGCTGGGGACAGGCCACTCCACATAGGCCTGTTGAAGACAATGCTTTCGCCGTTGCACGATTTTTCCAGCGCGGAGGAAGCTTTCACAATTATTACATGGTAAGTCCTAACTTAGCTTTTCATCAGAAATGCTCATTTGACGTGGGCTGACAATTTACTTTCTCGCTGCGATGTTCTAGGTACCTGTCTATTTTAAAACACATTCTTATTTCAAATTTCAACTTATTCTTGTCTTGATAGTACTTCGGTGGCACCAACTTTGCGCGAACTGCTGGTGGGCCATTTTTGACAACAACTTACGATTATGATGCCCCTGTTGATGAATATGGTGCGTCTCTTCTTAAACTGTGTGCCGTTATCGATGACTGCTTTTGATACAGTGATTCCAAGAACTTGATCTATCTACATAGTCAACTATAAATATGCATATCTCAAATATTCGTGGATGAATTTTTCTTAACTTTTACTATATTCTGTGTTACTTCATAATTATTAACAACTGTGGTGTTCAATAGACTGTAATTTTAAGTCTGTTTTTCAATGATAGACTTGACTTTTAAGCTCACTGTATCATACAAATGTTCTGCATGGAAAACAAGACAAAGGGGAAAATTGTATACCGGTAATGGATGAAATTGTGTTTGACAGCTGTGCGCACGACAAACTTTCTGCAGGACTTATCAGACAACCTAAATGGGGGCATTTGAAAGACCTCCATGCTGCCATCAAACTCTGCGAGCCTGCACTAACTGCTGTTGACATCGTGCCTCAGGCTACTTCGCTTGGTTCGAATCAAGAGGTTTCTATCTTTCTCTTTATTTTTAAAGATTTTTTTCATTTTTTCCCCTGTTTTTCTCTTCTAATTTTGAGAATTATAATTCTGATCTGTGAAAAATTATTACAATTTTAATCCTCCACTGTATGAAATTGGGATGTGGGAATTGATGGAGTGGGACCTATGTCGGATCAATACACAAAAGAATTCTTAGAATTCTCCCACTTGTGTGGTTACTCAAATGACTTGTGCTGGAACGTGAAACAGGCGCATGTGTATTCAGGAGATGGACATTGTGCCGCTTTTCTTGCCAATATCGATAGCCATGCTAGTGCCACTGTGGAATTTCGAAACAAGACATACGTGCTTCCAGCGTGGTCAGTCAGCATCTTACCTGACTGCAAAAACGTCGTGTTCAACTCGGCCCAGGTAATTTTCTCAATTCAGTACTCCTTGCTATTCTGGTAGCACGTTTGGTGCAGAAGTCAGTTGTCATTAGTACTCCAAGAATTGTATTTCCTGATATTCTAGACACGAGTTGAAGCAGTTGATTAATTGCCAATTATGACCATAAACTTTCACTACAACTCCATCAATCATCGAATCTCACTTCGCTCTTTTGTCAAGGACAGATCATGCTGAGTGTTTTGTTATGGTTAACAGAGATTTCGTGGTTTAAAATATTCGATTTGATTGATCATATTATGAAAAATATAATTCAGAGGAGTCAAATTTATAGCACCAGTATCAGTGAAAAACTTTGTTGTGTTGGTCAAACTTAGATAAAATTGAACAAAAGAAAACCCCCATATGACCCTCTCAAAAGTACGGAAAGAAACCTTAGGTCCTATTTGGGTCTCTTGATCCTTTAGGAGTTTGATATGTAAGTATCTTTTCATGACAGCTGGATTTTGTGTAGACTTACAACAAGGCAATTCTTGCTCACAGGTAGGAGCTCAGACCGCTCTGACAAGGATGAGAGTAACTGCCCCAAATCCAATTGGGGACATTTTTATGCCATCCAGTAAGCTGCTTCGTAATCATATCTCCGAAGGCAAAGTGACCTCGGGTCTGAAATGGAAGGCATCAGTGGAGCCAGTTGGAATTAGAGGAGCTGAAACACTCGTTTCAAACTCCTTGCTTGAACAACTCAATCTTACAAAAGATTCCTCTGATTATCTTTGGTACTCGATCAGGTGGCTTTTCTGAACCTTGCATAGTTCGATATATGAATCTTGCTCTTGCAACATGAGATCCATTTGTAGAGAAACCCAGTGCCGAGAGGCGTTCTAGAGAACCTAGTCGTGTTATAAATGGCCAAGTGTACGCTAAAATCTGCTTTTGTGGGAGGTGTAGTTGTTACTAGTACTGATCATAAACTTATCACATGTTTGTGAACTAGGATGTTTGTTTATAGCCTTCTAAGCTGCAATACATTTTCTCTCAATCTCAGTAGCCATCAATTTGACATTGCATTGTTGAACGTAAATGTCGGGATTCCACTTGAAGGTGTTAACTAATAAAAATC
Organism: Pseudisothecium myosuroides; assembly: GCA_951799445.1. NCBI lineage: Eukaryota > Viridiplantae > Streptophyta > Bryopsida > Hypnales > Lembophyllaceae > Pseudisothecium > Pseudisothecium myosuroides. Next base: position 24,498,389 of record OX637294.1, read on the forward strand.
CCACCCCCGAGGTATTCTAGGAAATCTAGCCACATTAAACCTGAGATTAAACCCTGCCAATTGTTGAGGGTGACCTCCTTTTATTTTACCTCTGTTAAGCTTCTGTTCAACTGTAGTACTTTCTATTTGCCCTGATGCATCAATCCCTTGAAAGTTGTTTTTAACATGATTTCTCTGGGATACAGTATCGCGGTTGCAGACAAGGATGTGACATCTCTATCTGAAATGAATTCGCAAGCAAATCTGGTTCTCGACACTATGCGTGATGCAGTGCACATCTTCGTTAACGGAAAACTTGCAGGTATTAATTTTGTATCAGTACCAATTTCATGTCCCTCACTTTTTAATGTCACGTGAATGTGTCTTGAATTTCAAGATTTTGCATGCAGGCAGTGCAAGGGGATGGAATGTTCAAGTTGTCCAACCTATTAATTTGAAAAAAGGGAAGAACAGCATCGACTTGCTAAGTATGACTATCGGATTACAGGTTCTTAATCTTGAAATCCGTTCAGTTTATTTCTGTGCCTTTTCACAGTCAAGTAGAGGACTGGATTTACTAGCTGTGTATCACGGCCATTAGAAGGTATTGCTTGTGGAGTTACCCTTGGAACTTGAAAAGATTTGAGACATCTTGCTATTGATGCCTTTTTCAATAGAGGAAATGAAGGGGGTAAAAATCTGGAATTCCTTATACTCTCGGTATTAACGAATTGATACTTGGCAGAATTACGGTGCGTTTATGGAAACTTGGGGTGCAGGCATTCGAGGGTCTGCGTCATTAGCAGGGCTGCCCTCTGGGGACCTGGATTTATCGACAGCTAGTTGGTCTTATCAGGTAAGTTACTAGTCATCACAGTCTTTCTGTCCTTCCAGATGGAAGAGCAGATAATTATAATCGACTTGGTGGTTTGGTGCACAACGTCGAGGCAAAGGAACAATTTCACCCCTTGGTGCTCAAGCTTATAATAGAAATTTCAGTTTGGAATAATCAATGACAGTAACTTTCAAAGCATATTTTTATTGTTCAGAAATGTAGGACATGATTTCTTCTTTCTATCCGTACATTTTGTGAACTTGCATGATTTATTTCAACTTCTATAGAAATGGAAGTGGCCACTTTTGGCCCTCTGGAAACTTAGGGTTAACTACCAAGTCCGTTCTTGTGTGAGCTCTTGGGTTCTTCATTTGTGTTCTACTCAGATCTTCAACTTAGCTGTTCAAAAACATTGCTCAGGTTGGACTTCGAGGAGAGAAAGTTGGACTTTATGAGACTGGCATTGCAGATGGTATTACTTGGGATTCATCATCTTCATTTTCTAATACTTCTTCCCTTACGTGGTATAAGGTATGTTGAACGACACCAGTTTCTAGGATTTGCATATAATGAAACGTAATACAATGCACGTAGGGATAAATACTGTGCAAGTCATTTTTTCTTGGGTAGATTTGTAATGCGAAACATAAAATGAAGCGTATAGGGTACGAATTTTAAATAAGGACGAATTCATACATCGTTTGTTTTTCAACCGAGAGTCAGATTTTTTATTTTAACCTAGTGACTGCCTTTCGCAGACTACATTTGACTCACCTGGAGGTACAGATCCTGTTGCTTTGGACTTGGGAAGCATGGGGAAGGGGCAAGCCTGGGTAAATGGTCATCACCTGGGCCGTTATTGGCTGCTGCTTGCCCCATCATCTGGCTGCTCCTCATGTGACTACAGGGGGGCTTATAACTCGGACAAATGCCGAACCAATTGTGGAGAGCCCTCACAGCGCTGGCAAGTGATTTTGTCTGTGAATTTCTTTTTCTAGACGCTGTTTTCTAAGCTCTAATTTCTTTGGGTTTCTAATTTCTCCGGTTTCATGAAAATTCTAATTTCTCTGTTTTGATGATGGCAATGCAGGTATCATATTCCTCGAGCCTGGTTGAAAGCCACTGGGAATTTGCTGGTTCTCTTTGAAGAGATTGGAGGCGATGTTACGACCATTTCTTTGGCCACACGATCTGCACACGCGGTTTGTGCTCACATTGACGAGTCCCAGCCTCCACCAGTTCAGTCAGTGACCCTGGCCTCATCACACAGCACCATTGCTGAGGCGCTGCTGGAGTGTGCAGCTGGTGAGCATATCAGCCACATCAAATTTGCCAGCTTTGGGAACCCGCAAGGCTCTTGTGGTCACTTTCATCATGGGAAGTGTCACGCCATGGACAGCACGGAGGTTGTGCACAAGGTATATCTTTTAACAATATATCTCGGTACCCTAAACTTCTATATTATACCGTGGACTGGATCTTTTTGTCCGTCAAATCTCATTTGTCTCCTGAGAGAAATTTACTCGGTCCCTTTTTTCACTTCATCATTAACGTCAACTTGAGTTCAATGTTTCCTAGTCGTAGTGAAATGAATGTATAATAGATTCAATATTGATTGGATCTCGTTTACGTGTAGGGTAAGCTACTCCATTGAGTGGCTTGACCAATTTAAGGCAATTGTGCACTGGCGCGTAAGCCCAAGTCTCCGTTGCCTTACCGTGGGACCGTGAAATGAACTAACTTGGTGCTCAAAGCTTAGCTTACACTATTTCTACTCAATGTGGTGGCTTACACTGTATTATCCTAGGTTCAAATCCTAGTAAACATCACCCTAATGTTTGGCACAAGTCAAGCTAGTTCTAACGTTCAGCCTTTGGTTCTTCACCAAAGGATACTTCGGTATTTTTCTTGCTAAGCACTAGTACCTGCCTCTTCACATCTCCTGTGATTTTGCACATTTCCACGTGCCAATACGTTCCTTTTGTTGCTGTCTTTGATCCTATTTTTAGGTGAGAACTTACATAATTATAACGTTGTGCTTGCAGCTTTGCATAGGAAGGCGACAATGTCGTGTCCCAGTCGGATGGCGAACGTTTGGACCCTCGGATCCTTGCCCTGGCATCACTAAGAGTCTAGCAGTGCAGGCTCACTGCTCTTCCTACACAAGCCCGCATACTTTGTCGGAGCCTGCGACACCTACTTACTTCAACTACCACTGGCAGCAGCCTCTCGAAACACATGAAAATCCCAGTCAGAGGAAGCCATCACTCTTACCTCAGTCTCAGTGGCCAATGTAAACAAATCTCTCAGCAAATCAGGTTTACTGTTGATAGCGTTACATTAGTGCGTCTGGCACAATGATCTTCCCGATTGTAGCCAACGAGAGATTTATGGAAGAAGAATGCAGTTGTGATTCTCTTATTATAAAAAATAGAATAAAAATCGTTCTGGATCGGAGATATCAGTGGTTGAATTCAACAGTGCTGTACTGTAGAGTTCCTCTTTGAGAAACTGCTTTGTGATGTGAATCGTAAGTGATGCTTTTTGTTAACCCTTAACCCCTAAATGACGGACCCATGACCATTGATTTCAAACCTCATTGTCCATCACTCAATTTGTTGCCATTTTGCAACTGTATAGATATAAATGAAAAATTTTATATTTATTTTTCAGAGATGAAATTACATGTCTTCTTTTACTTCACAAATTTTTTTAATTATTTTTATAGAAAATTGATTTTTTTGAGAATTTTTGAAGAAAAAGTGAAGAAAAATCATATTAAATAGAAAATTATTTCAAAAAATCTGAAAATTTGACCATGTGTGTATATTACAATGACAAACATCATGGTGTAAACTCAATTTCCGTGTCATTCTATAATTAGAAAATAATAGACATTGAAAATACACCCAAAGTTCAAATTGCAATATAATATTCAATATTAGGATTTTTTTTTCAAAATTAAAATTGGAGTAGAAACTAGAGTAGATGACCTTCATTTTGTTAGTTGGACTCAAACACAAAAAATATCATTTTTGTGGAGAAATTTCAGATTTAGAGCAAGGAGCAACAACTTCCCCAAATACACTAAAATAGCATATTTTGTAATTTGCTTTTTTTAATAACTTCTCATTTAAGTGCACACAAACATTGGAAAGTCTACAAACTCAATTGGATATTCTTCATAATCCAACATGAAAGGTCAATAAGGAAAAAGAGGATGAAAAACTGCTTTTGAATGCCACGGAATGGCGCCCATTGCGTCCCAAAGCGGAAGGGGTGACCCTTGAAATCATCCTTTTGCATTACCGTGTGAATCATTGGCTTATAAAATTGCAAAAGCACTCATTGGAAGTCAAGTTAGTGTAAAAGATCTCCCCTTTTTACAACAAATTTCAAGGATGAATAGTTGTGCTTCTATCCTATACAATTTGATTCTCTGTCATCCGTTGGCCACAAAACAGCCTCCTCGTCGTTGAAGGATTAACCCTATAAAGACGCACCCCCCCGACCAAGGTAGTCACCAAATTTTTTTGATTATTGGACCAATAAGTGCATTCTCTTCTTCTACACTTAACAAAGAAGTCATCCATCAGACCACTTTTGGTTTGCAGCAACCTTACAAGGTTAATGGAATGTCAAATTGCCCAACTTCAACTGCAATATTTTCTACTTTCTTTTCTTTCCACTTTGAGGCTTGAAAAAATACTAGCCCTCACGTAAACTTTTGAATTTTTTTTGTAAGATAAGAAAACTTACTTGCATTGGGAATGCAATTTTTATTTCAATTGGTGCTTGGGAGCAAAGGCTACACAACAATTATAAACCTAATGTCAACTTGGTTGGGCAAAAAAAAATACACAAAAACTTGAATTTATTTATTTTTTCTCATAGATTGCATTTTTGTCTACATGGAAAGCTTTGATTCATTCCATTTGTATTTGTGATGTGAAAGTTATAGAGCAGCTTTTTTTTGTGGACAATCAGAACATCTTTTTGAAAAAATAATGTATAGGATTTGTTGTTGAGCTCAATTTTCACACTTTTTTTGGAAACAAATATTTTTCCTATATTCTTAGCTCAATTCTTTATATTATGATTTTTTTAATTCAAAATTTGTAGTACAAAATTTTTAAGTTAAGAAGATTCGAAGTCTCATAAACAAGTTGGCCATGGTGTCCAAAACTATGATTTCTTCACTCTGAACACATTTATCTTGCAATCTATGTAGTCAAAGTTTTTGAAATTTCTTCCACGCATTCTCATGCTAGTCCACTCCAAGATTTTATAGTTAGACATGCAAAAAATACCATTTGAAATTTTTACTCTTTGCACTAGAAATGACAGTTTTGAGCAATTTTTGACGAAAAAATGGCCTCAAGACTTTAGGGGTTTCATTTTATCCACAATTCACTAAAGGATTTTTCTAAGAAGATATCCAACCAATAAGACTGAGAGATTCACATTTCACAAAAGATACATTAGGGGTTGTCACACCTTCTTCACCCCATTCTCAATCTTCAAAAAATGAGGACATGGCACCCTGTCCTTAAATTGCAGAGAGACCATTCACTACAAATTGAGAAGTTTTTTCCTTCTCCTATAAACTTGAAGAATGGATGTGAAGATTGGGAAACCATGGAAGAGATTAATAAGTCGTGTCCATTCTCATTCTTCACACATTGAAAAGAAGAGTCACACCTTCTTTATGGAGACAAGCTCCTATTGGCTCCTATTTTCATTCCATACGTTTGCATTCCATACCTTTTCATTCTTCATAGAAGTTTCATTCTTGGAGAAGGTGTCACAACCCCTATTAAGATATTCTTTCAATGTCCAAGAATTTGGAAGAATTTGGAAAAGAAATCACTTCTTTACCAATATCTCCCCAAATTGACATCACAGAAGTGGCATGTCGTTGCACACCATCCTCAAGGCATCTACAATAACAGGCTCTGAAATCGCACAGGCTCTAAAATCGCCCACCCTATTCAAATGTACACTGCCTGTACATGTAACTACTTCATAGCCTTCAGCGATGTACAAACAGTGTACATTTTAGGGGGTGGGCGATTTTAGAGCCCTGTGCCACTTCAACTTCAAAATTTCATAACTAATTCGAGAAAGCTCAAAAAAATATGAAATGACTTGGGTTAGATGCCAATTCCTCTTGTCTTTCAAGGAAAATTTACTGAAAAATATTCCAAGACGTTCAACTCCCCAAAATTCAGTTTCAGCTCTTAGGTGGGCAATTTCTGAACCTGTTACCTTAGATTGAATCCTAATCCTTATCCTGTGTTTCTTTAGGCTTTTTTGTGTGTTGTCAATACCCTAAACTCTAAACAGAGAAACAGAGATATGTTCGCTGACAGAAAAACTTAAACCATTTGATGCGGAGTTGCGGGGCTGTGTGCACTTCACGCATGGTGTTGTTTCCTAATGTCTGGTTAGATTAAGCGCAGGTGTCGCTGCAAATTGAAATCAAAGCGGATCCCATCGTCCTCATCGATCAGCACCTTTGCGCAGACTTGGACATCGAATGCTGTTGGATTACCCAAATTAATCTACTGTACAAACAACGAAGGAATTCAACAAAACCCACATACAGAACTAACATTTTCGAAGTCTCCGAAATCAGTCACCAGAGCACTTTGCAAATCACGTAAGAAATCTCGTGGACTGGATCTTCACACACAAATGGCTTGTCAGTAACACCAATCCCCGCGTACGCTAGACTTACCGTAGCTTCTCCAGATGTTGCAACACTCTTTCTCCTCGCAAAACTCTTGTTAACGATACAATACAAGCATGTGTTCCTGATCCGCCCCTCGTTAACTTAAGTAGGCCTCATGCTTCGGTTGCGTTCTTCCGCGTCTCTTGCGACCGCAGGAAAGTGCACGCGAAGCTGTTGCAGAGACCCACTTTCACAACGTCTCCGAAACCATTATGAAGGGTTTAGGGTCTAAGGTAGGGTTCAGAATTCAGATGCGCCGAGCGTCCCCAGGACGAGCATCATGCTAGTGCGAAGAATGCTCCGAGGAGCGTCACTGTCCGCATCTTCGTCTCTTCCATTAGTGTCCCTGCCACTAGTGCAATCTTTGCTTACCTTCGTCACTGCGCAGAAGCTAACTTCCTCTGAGCCTCTCCTAACCTGCAACTCTACGACCACTCTCGCTGTTTCCAAATTCTCGCACTCCTGGCAGTCCACCATCCACTCCGCTGCTTGCACTCGACAAACTCTTGTGCTGCGGCGGAGTCCCCCGATGGCGTGCGTTTCCGGAATGGCAGGGTTTAGTTCAGATCGTGAAGCTGCTCCTGCTGCGGACGTGAAGCCTGAGGATGTACTGCGGTACTGGTTCAAGGACGCCGATCTTGAGAATAACAAGTTCCCCTTGAAGTTCTGGTTCTTGGGAGGCGAAGACATCGATAATGAGGTGAGAACAGAGTCACGTGTTGCCAAGTAACATAGCCATTTAGCCGATTGAATTTGTAACTCTTTAGATTAGACAATTGACAATAAGTTTTGCATGTGTCGAGTTGTCAAATGTAAATTGCAGAATGATTTTGCAATAGCACTGCTGGTTTCGATAACGAGGTGAGAACTGAGTCGTTTTATTTCTATCAAAGAAACGGAAAGTGCCAACTTCTTTATTGCCAAGAGACACTCAGCCGATTAAATGTGTAGATCTTAGACAATTGCAAATAATTTTTGCATTGCGAATAATTTAAATCATTGTATTGACTTCTGTAGACACAGAAACTGTTTGTGTTCGTGCTTCGTTCCTGTGGACTTGGGCGTGGGGTCTTTGAATGTAAGCTGATTCTAAAAAGGGTCTGACATCTCAAGGTTTCCTTTGTGTGCTTGAGAGTGTCAATCACTCTACTCTTAGAAGAAGCATGTAGAATGATTTGCATTAGCAAGGTTAATTAGCCGAGTGATCTTGATACACTTCCGGGACACTGTTTCTATGGACATTGCACTTGCACTTTCTATTGCGCTTGTACTTTACACTTGCTCTTGCACTCGGACCTTTGATTCAAACAGACTGGAATTTTAGATCAAAGAGAAGTTCGGTGACTGTTTGGAGCGGGCGATTCGCGGAGAATTCGACAGTTGGAAATCGACTCCACAGGGACGAGTGGCGCTTGTTCTGGTGTTCGATCAATTCTCTCGCAACTGCCATCGCGATTCCCATCGCGGCTATGCTCAAGACGAGGCCGCGTTGCAGATTGCCTTGGACTCCATCCACGAGGTCTGTCACCGTGTCTCTCAACCGCATCGTTTCTAGGGTTACTGAAGGAAAACAAATTAGGGTTTTCTGGTTGTGTGCAATCAGTGGATTTTAGAGTATTTGACAAGGGAAAATAATGTTTAATGTTGAGTGTGTCTAACAATCCAAGGGTGGGAAGGGAGGACAATAAGAAGGGTCAAACTGGTAGGCACTGTGGAATCCCATCTTCTCTCAATGTCTAGTTAGAAGAAGATGAGTCTCCATTATTGTAAGCACAAAGAGGAGTCTTCCATCACAAAAACATGAAAATTCGTTTTCAGCGTTGAGAAATGTTATTGCATTGCAAAGATGGAATTGGCTACTCTGCATTCTACTATTAAACAGCAGTCAATGTGTTGTGGTTATGGCAGGGTGTGGATCAACAACTAAGCAATCCTTCGGAGCAATACTTCCTCTACATGCCACTCATGCACAGTGAGTCTCTGGAAGTCCATAAGGAAGCGAAGGTCGTGTTTCAGAAGCTGGCTGAGGACTACAAAGAAAATCCCGAGGTGTTCAACTTCTGTCAACACGGGGTGAAGTTTCTGGTAAGCTCTCTAACTTCGAATCACTTTAGTCGACTGAAAATCTCTCTGACTCCTCCATAGATTCGTCGTTAATGTGTGCGTTTAATGTGGAAATCCTCATCACACAAGAATTCATTTGATAATTCTTGATACCAATAGGGGCTACGCGTATTGTAAGTGAGGGGATTCAACCTTGAGACATCCTGTAAACAGGATCAAATGTTTACGTTTGCCGACGGTAACAGCGGTTTCCCCATCTCCCAGGCCATTCGGAGGTGTGGACCACAGTATATTTATACCGTTCTGGAAATTACTCCCGCGGCCTTGGAATATTATGAAACTTGGTGTTCTTCAACGCAAGAATGTTATAAAACAGTCTTTTAACCAATTCTTCTCTAGCATAAGTACCCACCAAATTCCACAAGATGTGATGAATGAAAAACTGAACATCACAGACAATGTAACTTCCATCAGCCAACAGAGTGAAGTGCATTAGATTTGCCATGATAGATCATCAAAACGTGCGCTAGAGAAGAGATACTATCGGTTAACTAGGATACCTGAAGCATTAGAGAAGCAGGTACAAAATATCGTTTTTCTCAGGCTTTGCGGAATGAATTGCATCTCAAAGTGAAAGCTTTCATGTTGAAGAGGATGTGCATATGGTGATTTTTAGGGGTTTAGGGTTTAGGATTGGTCACTCATGAGTTCATGTTGATTCTCTTTCAGTTGTAGTTTCTCAAGGTCTGAAACCCTTTATATTATTTCGATGACAGTGAATTGTCTGTGCATTTCTTACGTGCAGCAAGCGCATACCTCAGTGCTGGTCAAGTTCGGGAGGTATCCATCACGGAATGCGGTGCTGGGGCGCACGAGCACTCCTGAGGAGGAAGCGTACCTTGCGCGTGGTGAACTTTGGCCCTCGGAGGAATAGGGGCCTTGCTATTTCCGAGACCACACTAATAAATAGGGTGGTGAGTTGGCTGTGTGGCCATTTCTAATGGATCACAGCTTGCCGAAATTATAGCTTGCATCCAAAAATTTGTTGCAAGCATTAATTCCTAGTGTTCATGATTGACGAGACGAGACAAGCCTCTCAACGCACGATTAGATAGCTTTTGAGGTCTAGTTTTGAATTGCCATGCACCCGGATACTTTCTACTTTGTCAAAACAATAAAAACAATGAAATGGGGCATGTTCACTTTTTCTACTATATCCTTAAATTTATAAATTAACCCTAGGATCTTGTAGTAAACTAGTTTGAGAAGATGTGGAAAAAATTTCAAAAATTTTCACCGTGTAGATTGCAAGATATTAGTGTTTTGAATGCGTTTGAATTGACAAAATTTCTTTTTTGGCCTTGCCAAAAATCGGGTAGTTGCACTTCACAAGGTCACATTTGTATGAAAAATGTCCAAAATGGTGGTTAGACTTTGGATTCATTCTTCAAGGCAAGTTGGCTACATGTTTGAAAAATTTCAGAACATTTGGAATTGTACAACATATAGGAAAAAATTAGAGAGTAGAAAGAAGTAGAAAATGATTCAAAACACTAAATTGTTAAGCATTTAGTTATGGAATTGAAAAATGCCTATCCTAATGGTTGTAATGTTGTAATAAACAATCTACATCCAATATATATTTTTTTTTTCAAAAATATTGAAAATTGAGTTAAATAAAGGACTTCAAAGTTTATTTTAGAATGGAGATTCCATAACTATTTGCAAACTAAAACTTCTCATAACTTTCATTTCATTAATCAAAATAGAATGATTCAAAGCTTTCCATGTATACATAAATCTTGGAAACCAATTTCAAATTCTTATTTCTTAAAAACATGATTTTTTAAGAATTTTTTGAGCTGCCTGACAATCAATGAAAATTACATATCATACAATAATTTTTTAACCATGTAGTCAAAAGTTATTAAAATTTTTATGCCTTAAAGCTACTCCTTGAGCACTTATTGTGTGAAAATTTCATAGAAAAAAAATAAAATTACCAATTCCAACGAGTTGCCCAAAATCGCTATGTTGCCAAAAAACGTTGTTTGATCCTTTAGAGGTTAAAAGACCCAATATTTTGATATACCTTAGGTTGTACTTTTTATATATTTTGGTTTGTCACTGAGACAATTTCTTAACTATATTTTTTGATGCATTAGTAATTTCAATGGATTAAATTAAAAAAATCAAACATTAAGAGATCATTAAATTACATTAGCAGTCAAGAACTTTTTGGATGTCATTTTTATTCTAGTATGTTTATAATAATATTATTGAAGATCAATTGCTTGGTCCAATTTTGCAATATTCATTAAAAGATGAAGGTGTTACATGAACTATGATGTTACATGTTGCTTTCATTGCAGGTGCGTTTTTAAATGATGAACAATTGGTAGGTTTATTAATTTTGCAAGTGAACAGAATGGCTAGGAAAATAGTATCTTCTTCATGTGTTTCCTTTGTGTAAAATACATGTACAATATGTTGATATACCTTTGGTTGTAGTTGTCGTATATGTAGATAGTAATTGAGATAGTTTGCTAACTATATTGGACAATGCATTATGAACTTTCGGCTTTCTAATCTAGTATCAAAATTTATTAGTGAATTGCATTTCGTTGTCAATCAAAAAGTTTGATGTTGACATTTTAATTCTGGAATGTATAATTTCACCCAGATGAAGGCTTGAAGGGCACACTAGGCAGGTTTCTTCATCCAAGGTTTTAAGCGTGATTATTCCAATGTTGGATGTGGCAAGCCCGTCAGAGCCTATTACTCCGGTAGGCACAAACCTCCACATTTCCACTAAGTCCATTCCTGAATAACTTGAAGAAGCGGAATTGGTAAGTTTGGGGGACATCCTAAATGCTTGCGACTGTGCTTATGACTATGTAGAACAACCTCATCTCAATCATTTTAGTAACCTGATGTAATGCAAGCTCAAGTAGACAGTGTTTTCATCGGAGAGTTCTAGTACTAAATATAGCTTTCACATGCATTCATCAATCTCAGTTTCTAATTTTCAGTTTGAGGAGTTTTGCGATTCTGCTTGTAGTATAAGTGTGGGCAGATACAAAGTGGTTTTTATTCACGTGAATTCAAATTCAGATTGTTGTATTAACGTTGATTTCACTTGAATGGATATGATATCTTATCAGAGTTACTAAATTTTGCTTGTCAATTATAGTCATAGCTTGGATTGATTTTTATTATATCATCTCTTTAAGTCATATAATTTGGTGCATTTTGCCCTTAGAATTATAGCTATAGTTTCCACATTAGAACTTGCATTTTGTATTGTACTTAATTACTTTTCATTAAATTGTCAAATTCAATTTGAAGCATGTAAATGCCTTTGCAGATGAATGAGTAGCTTCTCGTTTCAATGACACAAGAAGAACAACATGCAGTGATATCGGAGAATGATGAAACAATGCAACCAAAGATTTGTGGCCAAGAAGAAAGAGATTTGGTGATGGATGATGTGAGCCCTCAAGTTAGCACGTGGAACTCTAGGTATATTTTTTGCAATTTTATGTTAGTTTTTAGTGTCATTTTATGCAAAATAGCATAAAATAAGTAGTTGAGAGGGATTTGGTAGAAATCCCTACCAAATCAGTGAAGAATCTTCCTAAAATCATGAAAAGCATAAAATACTCTACTTTCCCACTTTTAAGTCTTAGTTAAGTGTCTAAGAGACTAGATTAGCATTTTCAAGAGAAGTGAGGATGTGAGTTAGCTAGTCTTAGTGTCTTGTCCATGAGAAACTAAGCCTACAGAGTGCATGTGACAACTTGGCTAAATGTTTAAGTCTATTTTTAGATTTAAAAGAGTGTAGATCCAATTCATAGAGAATTTGGATTAGTTTATATTAGTCTTACATGTAATTATGAATATAAACTAGAATGCAAAGTAGACAAAGGGAGAAGTGATTGGAGCACACAAAGAGGTGCTTTTAGGATAAAAGCATGCTAAGAGATCAACATAGGAGCTAATCATCCACGACAAACCCCAGTACCAAAATGATTTCCCCTTCAAGTGAAAATTATTAAGGAATTATTAATTTTAGCCTCTTTATGAATTGTACAATTGGAGATTTGGCTTTGCCCTTAGCTTTAGAAAACTTCCTAGAGATTGCTCAAAAAAATTTGGGATTTTACAAAACTCCACAATGATTACATGGAAAGTCAACCGCCTTTGAAACTGATGGTAAATTCATAAGAATTACCCAAAGTGCGGTAAAATCTCACTAAAAATTAAGATAGTGTTTTGTGTGCCAAATAAGCGACTTGTCAAGTTTGAAGACTTTCTGATAGTCAGTATCAGAATTGACAATATCGAATTTAACAAGAATTTACAACATGGTGGTTTTGTTAAATGTCCTATTGCCATTTTTTTTTGTCAAATCAAATGCCTTTATAGTCTAGGAATCCATTTTCAATTTTATTGTAGTGCCATGTCTTTTTATATTTGTTTTGAATTGTATACCTTGAGATCTTTTAGTCTCCTCTGATTTGTAGTTAAGCTTTTCCATTATAATTCTGCACATTACATGGACTTAACGTCTTCATGCATCTTTATTCTTGCAGATATAGTGCTTCAAAATTATATTGTTTGTAAGGAAGCTGCATGGTGTTGATCCTTCTAAGTTCTAATTCTATCCATGCCCTCTAAGCTTGAAGAAATTGAATTTGGATGTTGCAGTTAATGATGTCCTTTAGAATTTCACCAACCTAAAGACTGTGACCATGCACAGCAACTCCAAGCCTTGGAGAAGGGTGCGTGAGAAGAATCTTTGATTCTTTGAAATGTTAATGTAGGCATGCTCAAATCTAAACGACGTTGTTATGGACTGCAATGCTGCAATAGGTAATATCATATGTCTTTACTAACTATTGTTTGTAATCTTCCTTTCCATATTCTTTTTCACCTTTGCCAACGTCTTCTTTGTAATTGAATTTGTGGTGTTCTTTGTATTAAGGGTCTTCATCCACGCTTGCAGGAATTTGAGCAGGCACATAGTTGCACTTGTAGAAGACAAAGCTATCTTCGATGCAATTTTAGTCCCAATGATTCGTGCAGTTCCAAATGTTCCCAAACCATCCGCAACAGTCTTCTTGCATGACGACAATGAAAATGCATTAGAAGTTCAAGTCCCCACATTGTCAAGAAATCTCATTTCAGTAAGTAAGTCTATCCACAACTAGCATTATTTTTCAATTAATATATGTAACCTAAAGCCAAGGGCATAAACCATTTACATTTAGGTTGCACATGATTGTGTTTCACCATCAATGTGATATTGAAATCATTTCTAGTACTTTGTTTTTTTCAATTACAAAATGATTTCTAACAAAGCAGTCCATCAGTCTTTTTTACTTTATTTGGATTTTTTCCAAGCCTAGAGAAGTCCTACGTATTGCCGTCCTATGCAGAGGCTTTAGCTTCAATAATTGCATCTCAGCAAAATTTTCACTTGGGAAAAAAATCTAGTTTTTTAGATCCAAAAGTTTTGCAATTTCTAGATGTGACAACCTTGGAATCAAACAAGGAGTCATCATCGACTAATAAGAGTGTCCACTCTTAGTCTATATCTACATCTTCTATGTGATTCTTCTGTTTGTTGCATTTCACTTCTTGGATTTTATTTTAACGTTTACTATATGTTGTTTTTTGTACTTCAATCATCAGTATTCTATATACCTCAAATTTTTATGTTCTCAACTTTTCTTTATTTTATAGGTTTATGGGTTACCTATGATATTGTAATCATAATATTATAGTGTGGCTTAAATGTGAAGTTCATTTAGTATTTATCTTTGATAGGTGGAGCCTATGATGGATGATTCAAAGGCTAACGGATTATCACTATGTTTGTGGCCATTTTACGGTATAGAGCAAAGTAAACTTCTAGTTCTAGAAATCCAAATACTTAAGATTGGTTATAGGTTCAACTTTATATTACTTGGAAGTATTTAAATTTCAAATTTTGTTTTATAAGCTACAATTTATTAGTTTGAAAAACATTCAGAAGGCATTATTTTAATGGATGAAATTAACATCATCAGGAAATAGCAAGAAATGGCCAAAATGCACTACAAAGTTGATTCATGGATTACGTATATTTTTCTTCAAAATCTGAAGCCTAACCGTATCAAGGGAATTTGCAATAAATATTACTACAAATTATCTAAATTACCTTTAAAGAACAAAATTCAAATGACCTTTTCTTTTTTTCCATCCTAAATTGTGAATTGAAGAAAATATTCTAAAGTCCACGGTTATGGAATTGTCCATTCAATTCCCCCCAAAACAAAAAAACAAAAAATCCATGGTCATAGGTAGCTCATCAATTTCCAATTTGGAAAAATATATGCTCACACACTCACAAGCTCACACATTGACGCTCACAGGCTCACAAAATAGCAACCCTGGCCTCTAATTTGTGCATATTCAAGGTGGCTAAGATTTTGGTTGGACTTGCACATTACTTTCCACCAACCTCTTTGTACTAGTTATTTCAATTGGAGTTCTTTGAGCCTTTTATGACTCTTTCTCACAAATACAAAATTGCATAATATAAATAATCTTGCACCAATATATGACACCCCTTCTACTTGCAAGTTCTTGAGCAAGACTTGCCTTAGGCAAAACACTAGTAGAAAATTCAGTTTCTCTGTTGTTTTGGTCGCGTTGATCCGGTCAAAATCTGACAAAAATTTGTTGATTTCAACAGAATTCTGTCAGATTTTGACCAGATCAATGTGACCAAAATAACAGAAAAATTGAATTTTCTACTAGTGAAAAGAGTTTCCAAAAGATCCATGTGATGAAAAGCGTGAGGATGAGGGCTACCAAATGGTGCCTTTGTACCTCCCAATGGCATCATCCTAAACCCTAAATCAACCCTAAGGCCTAAGCATTAAACCACCTATTAGAGATTTTATCTTGATTGCATCCAATGTCCTTATTGTGTTCTGAAATAAGAATGCAGCCAGAACGGGGTTATTGCAGAGTGACATAAAACCCTGAAATATCCAATTTTATCATAGATAATAATATTTTTGAAAAAAAATTGATTTTCAAAATCCAGACTAAGGATTAATGTCCTTGTCTGGGTGCCTAAACAACCTAGGCAAAGCCAACCATCTCGCAATAAATTCTTTTTGCATCTCTCTGGATAATTTCATCCACACTCCGCCATTAGCAATTAGTACCTTGGCGATGACAACCATGACATTTTCAAAGATTGTTGTCAACTTATTAAAAGACAGGACATCAGATTTTTGCACGTGCCTACCAACCCGTTGAATTTAAACCAATATTATGATAGCTCTGTGGCATCGCAAGCTAACCATCAATTCCATTCAGTCATTACCAAGGCAAGGCTATGGACCTTGTTAGAGGGAAAATTATTCATGACACATTACTACAAGAGCTAACTTTTTATCCTACCAACACTACCACTAAACTTTATTTTAATTTTGACTCATTTAAGGACACAATGGAAAAGATTATTCAATTGCCTAATCTGCCAACACTACAAAGCCCATCAATCACAGAGTCATAGCATCTAGTTAATTCTCAATCCCGCTTAGGGGACGAGCCTCAATTAGAACCTAGTAAAGATGTATAGTCCCAATGCCACTTTTCTTACTTTAATAATTTAGGCCATTGTCAAACATCCATTCTTTGCTACTGAGTGACCTTGTTTTTTTGCATTGTTAATATTAAGGTTACAAGAGTGTACTTGGTGTAGAAGGGAGATAATGTTAATTGAATATTCCTCTAATTTCCTTTTGCCTTGTGTATTTGCATTAAATACACTACCTAGTTAATAAACATACCAGTGACTACTAACAATTTTTTGGAATTAATTTTTTTCTTCTATAATCAAGTGTTAATCAAAGCTATTTGTTTAGTAGCAATTGTTTTTATCTTTGGTACTTTTAGGTCAGATCCATTCATTAAGTGGATTTGGATTTCTGTAAGAAAAATTCTCCACTAAAATGAAAAACAACATTTTAATAGTTTTAGCTTTGTCTTTGTGAAGAATCAATGCTTGAATTGTACCTCCATAGTTGCTGCTTCAATTGATTGTTGTGATTTATTCTTAAATCTAATTGTTGAGAGTTTGAAGACTATTATGTCTATAAGATATAGATCTGTAGCATCAACTACCAACTTCCATTGAGCAATAGTCTTCTCAAGGAGAGTGGAATTCCTCTACTTTTATAGTGAAAATTGTTCTAAACAACTAAAGTCACTAGTAGAAAATGTACCCTGGATCGATAGACTTTAGTCACTTTAGACAAGTTGATTTGGACAAAATCAACAAAATTTTACAAAATACTAAATCCTAAACCCTTCCAACCCCATTAGACTATAATCACTGCATCAAAAAAGTCCCTACCACTAATTTAGTGTTGATTCAATAAATTCAATTGTTTTAAGTATAATCACAATTAATTGATGAATACATACTAAAAAGTCATTGTAATAGTTCCAAAACAACATTAAGTTACCATTGTAGTTACATAATTTTTTTTTAAATATACATTTAAAGCATTTTAGTACTAAAAAAATCTTCATTTCGGATTTTTTTAGTACTAAAATTGTAGGAATGTAACTAAGATTTTTTTTTAATCTATTTTGGCATTGATATGATGACACTTTCACTTTCAATCTACCACCCTATTGTTAGTTATTATGTCACTTTACACTTTTGAGTACATTAGAATAAAAACAAGTGCAATTAGAAAGCCCACTAGATTTCAATTGAGAGGGTGACCACAACAGATAAGGGAGCCGACCCATTTTCGATTAGCCACCCATTTCCGTTAGTTAGATTGCTTTGTTTTTGATCAATTGGTGACAGGTTTAGGTGACACCTCACGCAAATATTTGTGAGAAGGGGAAGCACAAATATCAGGGAGGGGTACATTGAAAGCATAGAATGACCATAAGATGTACATTGGAAACTACAATTATCACCTGCATTGAAGCATTGTCGATTTTGTAACCAGCCTATGGTTGGAAATATGATGACATATATAACAAGAATAGGTTGAATGGAATCTTCACAAAAAAAATTCACAGTAATTTTATTTTTGAGGAAAAAAATGTACAAAAATATGGAATCCTTCTTAAATCTATTTCTCTAAACGGGAAATTTTTACCCTCATCATACCCATACACCAGATATGCTGAATTACTTAAGTGATTGGAAATGAGTCGTCTCCCTTATATCTTCTATCTTATGTATGTTCTCAAAGGATTCTACCCTGTTATATTAGAGGATGTGATATTAAAGAGGGCCGAGTGCAACAATACCTGCACACTAACCTGTTTCGATTGATGTTCGGGGCCCAGATAAGACGAGCAGCGCAAAGGAGGGAGACCAGAGCAAGCGTCGAGCAGGAATGGACATGGTGAGAGAGGTTGGGGACTCCTTGATCCCAAGCTCACGAGCTTTCGCAGAGCAAGGGTGCTGCATGCTGAAGTCTGTTGCGGGTGCTCGTATGGCTGTTGTGGTGAATTGAGGGCTCAAGGAGGGAGATTTCTCGCACTGTTGTGTTAGGATGATGGAATGTGGGAAGTACTACTGCAATGCTCGCTTGTCCAGGATTTGTAGTGGGGTTCTGACTTGTTTCTCTGCTCTGGCAGTTGGTTTGGAGCCATTTTAATTTGAGCTCGTGGGAGTGTGATGGAAATTGGAGGACGGAGGTGAGATGCCAGCTGTTGTAGGAGAAACGTTGTATCGACCTTTCCTGCTCGAACTACAGGAGAGGAGAGGAGCGCTTGCTCCTTGGGAGCTTGCGGAGCGCGAGTAATTAATTTGCTGACTGATGATATCTTGCTGCGCAATTAGTGCAGTGCAATTCAAATAGCAGGTCCTCTAATTCATCCCGATTTTTTTGGGCTTAGGAGCAGATATGGGAGTTTCACAGACTGAGCAAGAAGAAATGAGCCGTTTCGCGAACTAGGGTTTAGGATTTTCGCTTGAGGAAATTCAATCAACTTGGAATTGGAACTCGTGATATATTGCGGTCCATGGCAATCAGCATATCTATAAGTTATTCAATGCTGATGACTGCGTGATTCCCAGTCTTCGAACCTTGAAAGAAGCTTGGGCCTGCAAGAGAAGAACACGGATTCATGTCTTTCCGGATTAGTACTTATTCCCGGCAAAGCTAGAAAGAACTGCTCAAAGTGTGTACTATAGATGTGGTGTGAGCTGCAACAGAGTTCAGTGGCAGCAGTCTGGATTTAGGGCCGGTAAGATGTATCGAACCGATTGAGAACTCACGTTTGTGTTGCAGAGTCGAAAGCGACTTTGCTATCACCTTGTTTGCTTCACATTTGAACGATGTGCTGGAAATGGCCAAATCGGTGCCACATATGCTGATTCCTGTCATATTCACGCAATTCGAGGTATCTTCATATGTCAGAATAGGGGTGTGCACGTGTGCACCATGGGGCAGGAGATTGGGCAGCGCGAACAGCAGGGAGGAAGTCAAAGTTGTGTCAGAATGGTAGGGAACGAGACAAGTCGAAAACACATTCCGGGAACTGGATTGAGCGATCTGGCTGGGTTGGGGATTGGGTTCTGACCCCTGTTGCGATTCATGGATTTGTTATGACCAATTCTGATAGGTTTTCATGCATATTTCTATATATGTCATTCAAACGATTTAAATTAGTCTTGTCATTCATATCAAAGGAGAACTGTAATTTAGTTTGAATCTAAGTTTTCTGATGACCCTCTTTGAAGCGATGGTAATTTTCAATAGTCAAGTCAGTTGATTGGGGTCGTATGCTAATCAATAGGTGTGTGTTGAATTCTTGCCTCAGCAGTTGATTGATCCCGTAGACGGAGCTGCTCCTGGTGAAGCTGCAGTGGAGGTTTGCCGTCCTTGGGCAGTTTGTCTTGCTTCATTTGGCCGTCGGAAGCGTCAGGTATGCGGTTTTGTTTGTGGACTTTATTTAATGTGTTAGGGTTTTCAGGATTGGAGGTAGTGGCAGATTTTTCGCACATGTAGTTTCTTCTCAATTTGATGTGTTTCTGTCCACAGGTTCAATTCTGAGGTCCATTCCGGCGTTGTTCTTTGTTATGTTCTTCTTAGTAACAGTTAGTGTGAATTGGTTTCTGTAATGCAGGCAGATAGCGATGGGACTGCCACCTCAATTGGTGTCGTGGGATTTAGATTGTAGACAACAATTGCAGTGCAGGAGAGAACAGAGAAGCTTTTTGTTGGGGCGTGGACTAGGTGGTGCACAGGTGAGTGAATTAAGCGGTTGGATGACTTGTGACATGGGTTGGACTACTGTGGTCATGCTGACAACAAATGTGTCGAAATATGTGGTCTCCTTTACAGCAATGTTTGATAAAGAGGTTGTGACATTTTTCCAAACGTAACCGGGTAGGAACATGGTTGACCGAACCCTAAACCCCGGTATTGATGGGAAGAGCGCTTTGAATGGTACGAAGTTGCTTATTAACAGAGTGTTGACGTTTGTGTACCCAGGATATCTGTGCAATCTCAGTCTTCAGGTCTCCATGGCCTATCTACCCTTCTTTATCCCTGCCCTTGTCCTCTCACATACGAGGCAGTGGACCAATCCGGTGTTCACCATTTTCATCAGTTTGGAAGAGATCACCTTCGAATTCCAATGCTTCAGGTATGTATCATATGCCCATCGTCACAGAAAGAGTTTGCCTCTCCTGGTGAGAATGTGACTGACATGGGTAAAGCATGTTGCGGTGGATTCAGGTGAACTACAGTCGGTTGAAGAACTTTGGAAAGAGTACTTTGCGGATCCTACGCAGTGGTGGGACAACAGAGCTGACAAGGTATGACTAGATAAAAGAAAGCGGATACAATACCCGGCTCAACAAGTGACGGGACGTTTCTTGCTTGTACAAGGCCACATGGGCTTATGGGCACTTCGTAAAGCACCAAGTATGAAATTGCGTTGTTTGCTGTCATTGAGTGGAGTGAACACTGCTCAGATCATTGCAGTGTCATCAACAAATATTCCTGGAATATTGATTGTTAGATGCAAAATGAATATGAGACAGTTTTTTAGGATCTGATCATGGGTTGTGGTGCCTACAGAGGAATCCTAGATCACCTGACTTTAGGCATAAGGTGGCAAGGAAAGCACTTTGGATATATGGCTGGTCAACTCCACCATGGGTAAAGGGAATGCTCAACTTGGCAACTGAAGGGAGAATGCAACCTCCTGTTGATTATCGCTCCAAAGATTCTCAAGACACAACACAAGGAGACAGGTAACTTTAGGAATTGAGTTGGCTACCTTGTCTAGTGACTAGAGTAGGTGCATCTAGAAATATGTGATTTTGGGTGAGTTTAAGGATTTTTGTGTGTGCAATATGCTCTGTTCTTCCTTTTGGTTATTGGGTGCACGTAAAGTGGAATGATTTGCAATGAAGTGCTATGTGTGTGAGAGCTATTAAGAATTCAAATAAATGGATGCAAATTTGTGGATGTTGAAATATGTGACTGGGCATTAGTGGCCTTGCACCCTTTCACTGTGTATCAGTGTTCTTCTTTCGAAGGGATTTCTATTGAAGAATCTATTGATGAATCAGGCTATCTAAGGGCTACAATGGAAGAACATCCATTGTGCCTAGTACTGCAAGAGAGTCGAGGCATATTTTACCGGGTGGTGGCGGTAGTATGTCCTTGAAAACTGCAAGAAGCACGACTGAAGCAATCGGTAATTTGAAGAATGGACTAGAACAAGGCATGGCCATCGACTCGTCTATGTATGTTGAAGTTTTGAGACGGTGCTTGAAGGAGGTAAACCTTAATGTTAATGTCGCGAAGCAGGTTCACGACTACATCAACCAGAGTGGAATGGAGCAGAATATATATGTGGCAAACAACCTAGTGAGCGTGTATATCAGGTGTGGAGAATTGGAGGATGCACGTGGAGTGTTTGATAAACTTGTGAACAAGAACGTGTTCAGTTGGACCATTATGATTGGAGGTTATGCAAAGCACAATCATGCTGAAAAAGCAATGGAACTTTTCAATCAAATGTGCCAAAAAGGGGTCCAGCCAAATGCATTTACCTTCTCGAGCATCCTGAAGGCATGTGCCGATCCATCTGCTTTGCAGTGGGGCAAAGAAGTTCATGCGTATGTAAGACATGCTGGGCTTGAATCAGATTTGCGTGTGGGCAATGCGCTTGTCCACATGTATGCAAAGTGTGGCAGTTTGGTTGATGCTCGGCTAGTTTTTGACCGGATGGAGGATCGTGATGTGATCACGTGGAACGTGATGATTGGTGGACTTGCACAACACGGATGTGGGCAAGAAGCATATGGACTGCTTCTTCAAATGAAACAGGAAGGCCTCGAACCCAATGTGATCACGTATGCGAGCATTCTGAATCCGTGTGCAAGCGCAGGGGCTTTGGAGTGGGTGAAGGAGGTTCACAGGCATATCCTCAAAGCGGGACTTGAGTCGGATTTGCGTGTGGGTAATGGGCTTGTCCACATGTATGCAAAGTGTGGCAGTTTGGTTGATGCTCGGCTAGTTTTTGACCGGATGGAGGGTCGTGATGTGATCACGTGGAACGTGATGATTGGTGGACTTGCACAACACGGATATGGGCAAGAAGCATATGGACTGCTTCTTCAAATGAAACAGGAAGGCCTCGAACCCAATGCAATCACGTATGCGAGCATTCTGAATCCGTGTGCAAGCGCAGGGGCTTTGGAGTGGGTGAAGGAGGTTCACAGGCATGTCCTCAAAGCGGGACTTGAGTCGGATTTGCGTGTGGGCAATGCGCTTGTCCACATCTATGGAAAATGTGGCAGTTTGGTTGATGCTCGGCTAGTTTTTGACCGGATGGAGGATCGTGATGTGATCTCGTGGAATGTGATGATTGGTGGACTTGCCGAAGACGGATATGGGCAAGAAGCATATGAACTGCTTCTCCAAATGAAACAGGAAGGCCTCGAACCCAATGCAATCACGTATGCGAGCATTCTGAATCCATGTTCAAGCGCAGGGGCTTTGGAGTGGGTGAAGGAGGTTCATGGCCATGTCCTCAAAGCGGGACTTGAGTCGGATTTGCGTGTGGGCAATGCGCTGGTTCACATGTATGCTAAATGCGGTAGTTTGGTTGATGCTCGACTAGTTTTCGACAGGATGGAGGATCGTGACGTAATCACATGGACCGTGATGATTGGTGGACTTGCACAACATGGGTGTGGGAGTGAAGCATATGGACTGCTTCTTCAAATGAAACAGGAAGGCCTCGAACCCAATGTGATCACGTATGCGAGCATTCTGAATCCGTGTTCAAGCGCAGGGGCTTTGGAGTGGGTGAAGGAGGTTCATGGCCATGTCCTCAAAGCGGGACTTGAGTCGGATTTGCGTGTGGGCAATGCGCTGGTTCACATGTATGCTAAATGTGGCAGTTTGGTTGATGCCCGGCTAGTTTTTGGCAGGATGGAGGATCGTGATGTGATCACTTGGACCGTGATGATTGGTGGACTTGCTGAACACGGATGTGGGCAAGAAGCATATGAACTGTTTATGCAAATGCAAAGGGAAGGCTTTAAACCCGATGCATTCACTTATACGAGCATTCTGAATCCGTGTTCAAGCGCTGGAGCTTTGGAGTGGGTGAAGGAGGTTCATGGCCATGTCCTCAAAGCGGGACTTGAGTCGGATTTGCGTGTGGGCAATGCGCTTGTCCACATGTATGCAAAGTGTGGCAGTTTGGTTGATGCTCGGCTAGTTTTTGACCGGATGGAGGGTCGTGATGTGATCACATGGAACGTGATGATTGGTGGACTTGCACAACATGGGTGTGGGAGTGAAGCATATGAACTGTTTATGCAAATGCAAAGGGAAGGCTTTAAACCCGATGCCTTCACGTATGCGAGCATTCTGAATCCATGTTCAAGCGCAGGGGCTTTGGAGTGGGTGAAGGAGGTTCACAGGCATATCCTCAAAGCGGGACTTGAGTCGGATTTGCGTGTGGGCAGTGCGCTGGTTCACATGTATGCTAAATGCGGTAGTTTGGATGATGCACAACTAGTTTTCGACAGGATGGAGGATCGTGACGAAATCACATGGACCGTGATGATTGGTGGACTTGCAGACCATGGATGTGGGCACGAAGCCCTGGAAGTGTTCAAAAATATGATTGCAGACGGTGTGAAGCCTAATGTGATCTCATTCGTTGCAGTGTTGTCGGCCTGTAGTCATGCTGGCCTTGTGGATGAGGGCCGTAGACTTTTTCTGGCTATGACACAAGATTATGGCATCGAACCTACTGTAGTGCTTTGTAACTGCATGGTGGATGTTCTTGGCCGAGCAGGACACTTGGAGGAAGCAAAGCTCTTGATTGGCAACATGCCAGTGGAACCAAATGGGGCAACTTGGGGAGCCTTGCTTGGTGCTTGTAGAACGTATGGGAATGTGGATTTGGGCAAGCTTGCCGCTAATGAGCTTCTCAAGTTGGAACCGAAGGATGCCTCTGCATACGTGCTTTTCTCGAATATCTGTGCTGCAGCTGGCAAGTGGGAGGAGGTGTTGTGGGTGCGCACTATGATGCAGGAGAGAGGTGTACGCAAGGAGCCCGGGCGTAGCTGGATTGAAGTTGATAACAAGGTGCATGATTTTGTTGTTGCGGATACTTCTCACCCAGAAGCGAAGGAGATCTATGCTGAGCTGAGGAGATTGAGTGAGAGAATTAAGGCCGAAGGGTACATTCCTGATACCCGGCTAGTGTTGCGGAACATTGAGGAGGAGGAGAAAGAATTTGCTCTTTGCTCCCATAGTGAGAAGTTGGCTATTGCTTATGGACTCATGCGGACACCCTGTGGAGAGCCAATTCGGGTGTTCAAGAACCTTCGAGTGTGTTCAGACTGCCATATAGCAACCAAGTTTATCTCAAAGGCGACTGAACGAGAGATTGTTGTGAGGGATGCTAGTCGCTTTCACCACTTCCAAAATGGCATGTGTTCTTGTGGTGATTACTGGTGACGAGGTTGGCAATCTTGACCAATTGTAGCCTATGTTGTTGTCTGGAGCTCTTCATTGGAATTTGTCATCATCTGTGAATATGTTATGGTGATCATTGATTGAAAACTATTGCATTGGTTGGAAATGACTCCAGGAACATGTTCATAGAGGTTGTCACCTCCTGCATTTTCTTCACCTATTGTTTTTGTGAAGAATACAAGATCAAAGGTTGGTAAATTTAGCTATAGAAATGATTTTAGCACTACCACTTGCCTTACATCCTTCTGTTGGCAACATCAAAATCTAAGGATTCTTTATTGAGAGGACTATTCACATGGAAATGTCAATTGATTATTTTGAAGTCCTTCCTTAAAGAAGAAGAGCATGCAAGCTCGTTATTTTCCAATAGCGAGTTTACTTTGGTTGCTTCAGCTATTGCGCTTATAATTAGGTAACTTGATTTTTGATCCTTGCTTTGGTGTCAATTTTGGAAGTTAAATTCCTACAAGATCGAGAGTACATGTAACAAAGTTGTCAAAAGTTGTCATGTTTAAGTGCATTGAGAAAAAATACAATAGAAAAAATTTCTTTTTTGAAATTGGATTGTACAAAAGTGTACCAGACAGCTACTATGGGAATGTGGAAAATTTCAAACCAGTTGATTGTGTAGATTGCAAGCTCATAGAAGAAAAGGATTTTTTTGAACCTTGCTCAACAGAGTCAAAAATCTTTTAACTTCTCATGGAATGAGATTTTTGCACTATACATAGGCTTTTTTTACCATTGCCTATTATATCATGGTAGTTATATGTATGTCAAATTTTAGAAGTAGATGAATTTTTTTTCACCAACTGCTCAAAGTTGCCCCTTTTGCCCAAGAAACTTCAAGCAACATAACTTTTGATTTGGATACGTAATAAATATATATATATATATATATATATATATATATATATATATATATATATATATTTATTTGATGAAGTTCATGTAAGCTCACATCTTGTTTCAAAATTTTACAAACATCCATTCTAAAATGACTTCTATGATACAAACCTAAACTTCATGTTGTCCCTTTGAGGAACACGTGCATGAGAGAGAATTTGGGCCCTCTAAAGGGCCACGAGTTCCCATGAGTTCTCCACAAGTTTTGAATAGTTCCTGACTGTTGAAACTGTGCCACCACAGCAGGGTGACATGGCCGGGACTCGGCCACATCAGATTTTCAAAAAAAAAATTAAAAAAAAATTAAAATATATATATATATATATATATTTTTTTATAAATATATTTTTCGGACAGCCCATACCATTATTCACAACATGGGGACAGATTGGGGAATGGGCCTGAAACGGCCCTTTCTTGGCCCCAAATCCCTTCTAATGCCTATGAGCTGAAATTTTCTCCTGATTTTTTGAAACTTTTTTTGAAGCTAGAAAAACTGATAAGCTTTTGTGGGAACATAATGTTTTTCACAATCGGTGCCCAAGAACAAACGTTATGACCAAATAAGCTCAAAACAAGGGACAGGGGGCAGCCCAGGTAGCCAAAAAAAAAAATTCAATATTTTTTTCTCATAGATTACATTTTTGTCTAGTTGGAAAGCTTTGATTCATTTCATTTGGATTTGTTATGAAAAAGTTATGGACATTCTTAATTTTGGGGCAAATAGAGCATCTTCTTGAAAAAAACACTTGTTGGATTCATTTCTGAATGCAATTTTTGCAATTTTTCAAAATAAATAAATTTTCATGCTTTAGTTTACTTGCTAGAAAAATCTCACCATTGGAATTAGTGTATTTTAATTCCATCTGAGAGATATTAATATTTTAGATAATCCTCCAATCTCGTACCTACTTCTACTTTACAATTTTTTTAAGAATGAAAATTAAGCTTTTTTGAGTTTTTCTTTTTTTCCTAGACTTTCAATTCAATTCTCTACTATAAAGATTTAAAGTTCAAAATTCTATAGTACAAAAATTTTAAGTTAAAAATGTTCAAAGTCAAAAAATCTAGTCTCACAATGTGCTGAAAAACTTGTTTTTTTCACTTTTACTAGTTAGGTGTAAGTTCCTACGATTAGATGTGAAAAAAAATAAATTAAATTGTTTTTTTACTCTTTGCTATAGAAATGGCAGTTTTCAGTGTTTTTTGGCAGAAAAAAGGCCTCAGTCCTTTAGGGATTAAGAATGGAATCTTTTTATTTATTTTTAAAAAATAAAATTGTATGCCTTCTTAAAGTTGTAATTTTGTTAGATTTTTTTAGAAATTAGAAATTACCATGGATTTCCAAAGAAAAAGTGACAAAAATTCACATCAAATACACCTGGAAAAATCTGAAAATTTTACCATGTCTATACTACAATATAGAACATCATGGTGTGAACTAAACAGTGTGCCATTCTATAATTGGATATAAAATTGACCATGATTACAAACCTAATGTTTGAATTGCAATAAAATATACAATTTAAAAAAAAAATTGAATTAGTGAATTAGTGAAGAAACAAGAAATCATAAAATTCTTTTCATTAGCTAGGCTCAATTTTAAAAAAAATCATTTTAATTGTTAAACTTCCAATCAATCAGAAATATAGAACTAGATGTTGCCAAAATACCTAAAAACAATAAGATGATTTGTTTTCAACCATTAGTTTAGAGTCAAATCCTCACTTAAAATAAGAGTAACATTCTTAATGATGCAATTTTGTTACAATGACAATAATGTGGCACATCCTTCAACTACATGCAAACAAAAAAAAATAGAAAAATCATCTAGGCTATATTAAAGCTGAAGGAACATTGTCATTATCATCATCAAGTGTATACTAAAGTTGAAGGGACACTGTGATTATCATCATCAAGTGCGTACTGAAGCTCAAAGGACATTGTCATCTAAGCATCACAAATTGGCACCCATAGTGTTTGTGGTATAAAAAAGATGCACTTGAATGCTTGATCATAATTCTCAAGGGCTTTTTTTAGATATATGGGGAATTATACTCTTTCATCCATACATTTGTCTTCATGAATTTCAATATTTGATTTGACTTTACTAGAACAATTACCAAGAAAAATATGTAATATAATGCTTGCTAGCATATTATTTTGCACGTATTGCAATAACTATTAAGTTTTGCAAAATGATGGATTTTTTTAATGACCCAAGGGTAGTATAAAATTTTTAAATGTACTACAAAATATGTTTTTAACAAAAAAATTGAGGTCTTTATCAAAAGAGATTGTGATATGTTTTATGATTAGAAATTATTTATCTATTCAAATTTTTAAAAACATTTGTAAATATTTTTCAAGTAAATTTAAAAGTATTTCACTTTGATAATGCAAGAAATTTAGAGAATCAGATGAAATTTTTATTGTTTGAAATAAATGATTATTGTAAGCTACTCTACCTTTCCCTGACTCAAAACAAAAACAATAACTTTTGGAGAATTTTTTTAGTGTGAATTTAGAATACTATATCATAATGGTATAAAAATTAAAGTCCTTAATGATGGTAGAAAAACATATCCACACCAAAATTCAACCAAATTTGAATCCATAAAGACTTGTCCAATAATGAGATTTCAATATTTGATTTGAATTTTGAGTTTAATTTATTTGACTGATTTTTCTATTTTCTAAAAATAAAAAACATTTATGAATCTATTTTCTAAAAATTCTATTTGGTGAGAATTGACCAATTCGAAGAGATCATAAAATTGTAAAAAAATAAGCTAAACTTTATATTATCTAAATCAATGAAGAATATTTCATGATTTGGCCAAAAACAAAATAAATTTGAAAAAAAATCTTATATGACATACTCTAAGCTGCTAAATAATTATACAACAACACCTACTTTGGGCCTTTTTGGTCTTCTTCAAGTTGACTAGCATTCTTTCAAATGTCAATTTTGTTAAATTGGTGATATTTCAATAATTTGGCATATTTCGAGATGTTAGACTTGAAACATAAATCCATACATGTCCTAGTGTGTGGCCTCAAATTAGACCTTTGCTGAAGACATATAATTTAAGAGACAACAATGAAATCATCAATTTTGTTAACCCCTAAAATACCAAGGCATTTTCTGGCTCCGGAACCACTGAAAACTGCCATTTCTGCTGCGATCACTCCCTATACCCAAAAAAACTTTTTTTTTAAGAATCTAACCATAGGATCTTGTACTTCACTTGTCTCAGATTATGTGGTAAAAATTTCAAGACATTTGACCGTTCTGATTGGAAGATATTAGCATTCAAAGTTGGAAAAAAAAGTTTTTTTGAACTGTTTCCTGCAATTTTAGATGACTTTGACGGTCATTTGTGGATTTTTTTTGCATTACACAACAAAAAGTTGTAATTTTTTATCTTGAACATTTGAGTTGAGAGTCGGGGAAAAAAATTTCAGAATGTCAAACCTTGATTTTCACATATAAAAAAATTGTTAAATAGAAGTAGGTCCAAAATTGAACGAAATACTAAATTGTTAATAGCTCTTATTTGGAATTAAAACAACATAATTCCAATGGTGGGATTGTTCTTGCAAACAAACTTGACCTCGTCAAAAAAAAAAAATTGAAATTTTTTTGAAAATTGCATTCAAAAATGAATTCTATAAGTTAGTTTAGGTGAAGATGCTTAAATTGCCTGAAAAACAAGATTGTCCATAACTTTCTCATTATTAGTCCAAATAGAATGAATCAAAGCTTCAGATGTAGACAAAAACATGATCTTTGAGGGAAAAAAATTGATTTTTTTTTTCTGCCCGCCGAACTGCTTTTTTGCTTTAGGATGGCATAACTTTTGCTCCCGGGCACCGATTGAAAAAAAAAATTATATTTTTAGAAAGCTTATGTGATTCCCTATCTTCAAAAAAAGTTTCAAAAAATCAGATTAAAATTTGAGGCCACACGGGCCTGCCCGAAATCTGAAGTGTCCCCCGAGGGGACTTTGGTACTTTAGGGGTTAAATTGGCACAATTATGGCGTAGAATATTGTGACATATCATACTGTAAAATACTATTCCATATAAAAGATTTTTATAGTGCATTATTCCTTTTTTGAGGGGATAGTGAGTGAATTTACTTCACTACCTTCTTACTTAATAAGTAAAGGAATTAATATGTATGGATTTATGTTTCAAGTCCACCCAATAGAAATATGAATTTATGCTTCAAAATACTACTCAGTATAAAATATTTTTATTGCTCCAATCATATCTATATTTTTTATGAACATGCTAGATTACAATTGATATGGGATTAAGAACCATATCCCATATCCCATATCCCATGTATGTACATATAATTACTCATATATCATACCAAATTAGTATTGTGTATAATATATCCATATTCCATGTATCATACCTACTTGAATTCCATATATATTCCATATAATATACTTTGTATCAAAGTGTTTTTGTTTTTGTTTTTTTGGAGGTGGGTGGGCGAATCATGTGTTTTGTTTATTTAAATTTTTGATTTGTGTAGGTGATTAATTAATTGGTAAGATTTGTATATGTCCTTTTTTAAGTCCGAAACGTCTAGAGTCTTATCCAAAATTGACAATTTGAAAAAAATCATTACATAGCTCTATTTGGAAGAATATTTTGGACATGATGTATAAATAAAATTTGTAGATTATAAATTGTAGATTATATTTATAAGGTTAGATTCACCAATGCTATCACCAATATTTTTTTTATAAATTTTGAAAGAAAAATTTAAAAATTCCTTCCAAAATCGATTACAAGCAAAATATTATCATTTTTTGAGTAAAAGTTGTTGGAATGGATTTGAAATGAGGTTCTCTTGACATGGTGATTTTTTCGGATTTTTGTGTTCTTAAAATCTATGACCTCATTTTTGCAAATCCAATTTTGAACTGGAGTCAATGCAATTTTGGCTCAGTCAACCACTTGACATATTTGCACATTTGTAATTTTAAAAAAATATGTACTCTGGTAACACCAAATCCAACCATTAAATAGGACAACAACTTGATAAAGTATCACCACAAATTAGGATGACTTTCATCCAAGTAGTATGAGAAAGAAACAAGAATATCATTCTGTTCATTGTCCATAAATTGGATGTTGAAGCGCTACACAATTAAAGAATACTTCTAGGGGATAGTAAAGTTCTTTGTAATCTTTCTCAAAGCTAACAAAAATAAAATTGCCACATTGATTCAAGTGAATTGATCTCAACCAATGTATAAAATGACAAACCACAAAATATAAGAGAAATACAATCAATTTTTGTGAGAAAGGAGAGCCTTCTACAATAGTAAGAATTGAATGGAGCTAAAATTGCTCAAAATAAGTGCTGAACACTTCTAAATCACAATGTGACATCTAAAGATTAATTAGTGTACATAACCAAAATTTCGTTAAAACGATGATATTCCACAAACTTGACACTTTTACTTTTTAAACTGTGCGGTCTAAAATCTATCCCCATCCTAGCCTTTAGAGCTAAAGAAGGAAATGATTGGAAAAATGGAGTATGGAATACCTCCATTTTCACAAAATTTCCCATACACACATCCCACTTGATTAATTGGACATAATTATGGCCCAGCTATCGATTGTAAACAATTCATGAATGATTTGAGAGTTTGAGTCCTCAACTCATTACCTGACGCCACTTTCTTCGGGGCTATGTTCAAATCACCAAGTTTACCTTCATTGTAAATTAATCAATGGCGCTAGCTGCATGTCCTATCAATCACCTGTAGTACGTCATGTCTGAACATCATCTTTCTCCAGCCCCTTAATTCACTTTGCATTGCAAGTATTCTAATTAATCCTTAGCTTCCTTCCTTCCTAATCTGTGGCCAAATCCTTCCTTGCATTGTGTGTTAGCTAGCTTGCGCTGTCCTGAACTGCAACACTAATCCAGATGGAAACGAAACCGCAAGCTCAGAGCTTTCCCATGGACGAAGAAGCGGTAGCATGTGATCAGAGAGTGCCGAACGCAAAACAATGCGAAGAGGTGGTTCCCGAAATTGCAGTTCCAGTGGAGGAAGAAGCATGTGTACTGAGAGTGGCGATTGCAAAGCAATGCCAAGAGATGCAGCCCGAAGGTGCAGTTCCAAACGCGGAAGAAGTGGTAGAATGTACACAGGGAATGGCGATTGCAAAAGGATGCAAAGAGTTGGAGCCCGAAGGTGCAGATCCGAAAGCGGAAGAAGTGGTAGCATGTGCACAGGGAATGGCGATTGCTGAACAATGCAAGGTGATGGAGCCCAATGTCGCAGTTCCAGTGGAGGAAGAAGCGCCAGCATGTGATCAGGGAGTGGCGAAAGTCAAACAATGCAAAGAGATGGAGCCCAAATTTGCAGTTCTCAAAGAGGAAGAAGCGGTAGCATATACTCAGAGCGTGGTAATTGCTGAACCATGCAAAGAGATGAAGCCCGAAGTTGCAGCTCCCATGGAGGAAGAAATGGTAGCATGTGATCAGCAAGTGGCGCCCGACGACATGGTGCCCTTACTGGCGCCCGGAATTGCGAAACTATGCAAGGAGTTGGATCCCGAAGCAGTAATCCTCGAGAACGAGGTGTACTTGACGATTGAAGACTGCTCGGGGGAGTTGCCGCTTCCCTTGACAGCAGCAAATGGCGATGGCGATGGCGATGGCGATGGCGATGGCAACGGGGGTAAGGATATTGTGAACGGTATCATTAACGGCAGCAAGGTCACCGAGCGGGGCTTGACATCCGAGCCCGTATCAGAGCCTCCAGTGGAAAATGATGTGGAGCCCGAGCCTTCGTGGGGTGATGTCCCTGACGAGCCAGTTGCAGCCCCGGTTACTCCACGCTTTCCCAAGCGGCAACGCCCTGCCCCAGAAAACGTGGAAGTCGACGACGTGGTGCAGACGATGCGTAACATTCTGATGGACTTGTAAGCATTCAATAGCTAACTCATCCAAGAGAATTGTTTGTTTTCCCGATTAAATGAAATTCATGCACCAGTACGGAAGACTAGCTAGCTGATATTGCAATAAATTTTGTATTGTTTTTGCAATGACCGTCAGAAATCAATTAACAACATTGTGCAATATATGTATTTGCAACAGTTTAGGCATAGATATGCATTGGTTCCGTGCCCTAGACTTTTAGAACAAGTTCGCAACACTTTTACTATGGTTTGCAATTAATATACCATAATGTTTTAGGAGAGTACGGAACCACTACAACACCATTGCAAACTAATTGTTGATGTGTTGCAACTGCTAATTCGTAGCCTGCTTTAGTGATTGTTTTCCCAGAGAATTCATGACTCGAGGTTTGAGGGGTGAACTGGACTTGATTTTTCGTGTGCAGGAGGAATGTAGACGATGCTCGGTTACATCCAGACGACGATGCGAAAGTGCGTAGCTTACTGGAGCATCACCCCCAGGCCCAAGAGAAGATGGGCAGCGGCATCGATTATATCAAGGTTAGCACCACTCTCGCCTTTCTGGACGATTGGAAAGTAATTGGTTTGCAGTCAAAAATTTGAATGTCAGGATACCTAATTCAATCGCAATTTCAAAAGATATGTGGCGTAGGTGTATTCGTTGTAATCAATGGCAGTTTCTGTCAATGAGATCCGCAGGCAAGTCAATCGTCCTTAGAAAACTAGATTCTTGTTTCGATTAATTGCACGAAACGTTGTCAGAATTGTAAAAACTGTCAATTGTATGAGTTGGAGTACTATCCTCTTGATTTGTAACTTTGTTGGTGGTTGCGGAAGCACTTTTGTAGATCAAGAGACGGAACTTCTCCTAAGTTATCTTTTCTAGTTATATTATCAACCTCTTGTCCACGCATTAATACACGACGATCCACTATACTAGTTCAAAGGTTTAACTAACCTGGATTTTAACAACTTTGCAGGCAATTCAATCGTCCTTACAAGACTAGATTTTTGTTTGGATCAATTGCACAAAACATTGTCAGAATCGTTAATAACTTTCAATCGAATGAATTGGAATATTATCCGCCTCTTGATTTGTAACTTGTTGGTGTTTGTGGAAGCACTCTTGTAGATCAAGAGACACTCGATCTTCAAGGAAGTGCGGTGCTTCTGGGTGGTGCGCACAGACGGCACCGAGACGGATTTCTCCTACCACAAGTGCCTCAAGGAGAAGGTGGCCAAGGACCACCCCAGTTTCGTCGATCGTTATGATGCCATTTACCGGGCGCCTAAGCGGCCACGGCAAGCTTAATTAATTAGTTCAGCCCTACACCGAACTAATTAACTGTGTGTGTTTGATGAGGTTTTGCCTCGATCTAATTAGCAACGTCAAGGATATATTCAGAGCTAGTTGTTGCAATCAATCTGTTGGTTTCGCAGGGAATTGAACAAAAGGCTGTTACTTTGTTAAGGACTCTAATGTAGTAAGGGCATGCTTGAGTTGGGAAGATCGAGCTAGCTTTGACAAATAGCTATATATAAAACTGTAAGGATATACCTGTATATAGAGTGTACATGTGCTGGTTTTGAGATTTTGAAACACGTTCTGTACATATGTGGCTCACACAGAACTGTTTCGGAATTTATGGATTCGAAGGATATCATCAAAAGGAAGGTTAGTG
Organism: Pseudisothecium myosuroides; assembly: GCA_951799445.1. Taxonomy (NCBI): domain Eukaryota; kingdom Viridiplantae; phylum Streptophyta; class Bryopsida; order Hypnales; family Lembophyllaceae; genus Pseudisothecium; species Pseudisothecium myosuroides. The sequence goes on from OX637294.1 coordinate 24,532,610, forward strand.
CTGCACTGTTCTGTAATCTTCATGCCTGTGTTCACTCTTTGGAGAGAGTTTTTTCATTAGTGACGAGAGTCACTTACAACGACAATACTCACAATGACATTGGATGTGCGTTCTATTACAAAATCTGTGTGTTAAACCAAATGAATACACTGTAAACAACGTTCTTTAGTTACTACTATGGTCATAATTGTGAACATGGTGTGTTCAATTAAAGCTTTAAATTTATGACATGTAGGTGCAAAGAGCTATGAAAAGTTAGAATACCTTGCCCTCCATATTAAAGAAATTGAGGTTACAATAGAAAGCACGCAACTGCACTCGAGATCTGAGAGAAATATCTACATGTCGCTCTTTTATGAAAAGAATTAAAATGTACGTGCATTTCCAAATTAAATTGCTAGATTCTGAAGTAGGACTTCATCAAAGTTAAGTGCATATAACAGAGTAATGAGTCCAGCACAAAATAAATTCCCTAATGGAGCCACAATTCTCAAATACTGCAAGCCCAACATGTCAAGTCATGTCACCTATAATTGATTAGTGCCCACCGCGCCTGTGAATCATGAAAGAGACACAATTCTCAAAATGCTGTGAGCTCAACATGTCAAGTCATGTCGCCTATAATTGATTAGTGCCCACCGCGCCTGTGAATCATGAAAGCATATGAACAGCACTGTGCATATTAAATGTCATTTTAAAAACACTGAGCTCTGTAGCTCATTGTTATACTAAGTCAAGGAGGCTGATTTCACAAATTTCTTCATTTCATTGCTTCAAGTGAATGCAGCAGGCGATTTGTCAAACCTCACACTAAGTTACAGGTATTCTGGTCATGTACAGTCGGGTACTGAAAGTTTACAAACTGCATTTTTGATCCATTCCAAGATTTATACATAAAATAGAATTAAATAGGCTTTTTTTTGTCTTGCATAATTTTCACTCAATTCTTACCCAATCCCAATGAAGCATACCAAATTTCAATTTCAAAAATGCAAAATTCCATTTTTGGTGAATTTTTGAAGTTAATTTTCATGATTTTATATAATATTTTATTGTGAACAATTGGTGGTGAATTTTTAAAATTTGATTGCATGGATACGTAGGGAACATCCATACGCACATCTTTCATATTAAAAAACACCCCCTTAAGTAACAAAAATATGATCAATGAAGAGTTCAATGAAAAGTGTTGTATGATCAAACTTTGAAGAAATGTATATCTCTATATTTTAACTAGATTTTGGCATTTGACCCTCACACTATAACTAATTTTGTACATTTCAATATGATGGTACAATTACTTTGCCAAAATCTAGTTAGAATATAAAGATATCTATTTTACAAAGTTTGGGCATATGCCACCGCATATTGAATTCTCAATAGATTATATTTTTGTTACTTAGGGGGGGGGGGTAATATGAAAGATGTGCGTATAGATGTTCCCTACGTATCCATGCAATCAAATTAAAAAAATTCACCACCAATTGTTCACAATAAAATATTATGTAAAACCATGAAAATTAACTTTAGAAATTCACCAAAAATGGAATTTTGCTTTTTTGAAACTGAAATTTCATATGCTTCATTGGAATTGCATGAGGATTGAGTGATAATTATGCTTATCCAAATATACCAATTGTATTGCATACTGTAAAAAAAAGTGTGAATGGTTCAAATCAGCCAGTTGTAAGATTACAGTACCTGACTGTACAGTACAAAGGCTTTTACTGTCTCAAAGTAAGTGTAGTAGCTAGGCACTTTAGAATCATATTATTTATTGATATAAAGCCTTTTAATTTGCCACATTTTATCTCCAGGAGACGCAGCAAACATTTCTGAGACTGTGCTAATTTGTGTCGATATCATGCCAATGCTCTAGGTCCATTCCCAACAGACGCTTCATTCATGCCAGTCTTTCAAACAATAGTTGACCTTCTTCTGATGTACCAATGCATATTGAAATTTGAAAGGGTTTAGTTGTCACATGCCACCCCAAAGAACATTTGTAAACATTTAACCCCTAAAGGCCCATTGTCCCTTCGGGGGACAAATGGGATTTCGGGCAGGTACCTACGGGCTGAAATTTTGTCCTGATTTTTTTAAACTTTTTTGGAAGATAGAAAAACTGATTACCTTTGTGGGAATATAATTTTTTTCACAATCGGTGCCCGGGAACAATAGTTATGACCAAATAAGCTCAAAACAAGGGACGGTGGGCAGCCCGGGCAGCCAAAAAAAGATGGACAAATTTTTTTTTTAAAATTTAATATTTTTTTCTGATATATTATATTTTTTCCTATCTAGAAAGATTTGATTCGTTTCATTTGGATTTGTTATGAGAAAGTTATGGATTTTCTTGTTTTTCAGGCAGTTAGAGCATCTTCTTGAAAAAAATAACTCGTAGGATTTATTTTTGAATGCAAATTTTCAAATTTTTCAAATTTTTTTTTTTGCATGGTATAATTTACTTGCTAGAAAAATCTCACCATTGGGATTAGTGCATTTTAATTCCATCTAAAATATATGAATATTTTAGATTTTCCTTCTATCTTATACCTACTTCTACTTAACATTTTTTTTAAGAATGATAATTAAGTTTTTTTGAATTTTTTTTTTTCTAGACTCTCAACTCAATTCTCTACTATAAATATTTAAAGCTCAAAATGCTCTAGTGCAAAAATTTTAAGTTAAAAATGTTTAAAGTCAAAAAATTTAGCCCCGCAATGTGCTGAAAAACTTGTTTTTTTCACTATAAACAAAGATATCTTGCAATCTGTGCGGTCAAAAATTCTGAAATTTTTTCCATACATTTTCATACTAGTTAGGTGTAAGATCCTACCGTTAGATGTTCAAAAAAAACATTAAAATTTTTTTTTTATACTTTGCTATAGAAATGGCAGTTTTGAGTGTTTTTGGGCAGAAAAAAGGCCTTGGGCCTTTACGGGTTAATGACATTGATTTCCAATCATACCTTTGTGGGGGTACCTACACTAAATAGGGTAATTAGGTTGCCCCACTCGAATATCTCGACATTCTACACTATATCAATATCACAGTTTCTGTAGAAGGATGTAGTGATGTGGGAAACATGTGCACTGCATGGGTTGGTGTACTAAATCATGGCTCGGGATTAGAGAATGGCTTGTGGCTCCATCTGGACAAGCAATGAGTCATGAGGTAACATGAGGTAACTTCTCTGTGGTAAGGCAATTAATCGTCAAGGCAATCCAATTTCACTATTTAGTATAGTGGTTACTTTCTTGAGCTCAATGTGCTCAAGTATTGTCTCTTTTGTCAAATTGGCACAATTTTGGGGCACCACGATATATGACATTCATTTAGTACACAAAGCTTTAAAAAATAAGGGATGGTATAGATTTGCTTCACAAACCTTGCTTTGTAGAAAAAGCCAAAGTCATGAAATATGCCAATTTAACGAAATCAATGTTAACTACTTCATTCATTGCAAGAAGTTAAACCAAAACAAGAGATTGAAGATCTTTATTGAAGATTGAGGAATATCTAACATAGTTTATAATGCACCGCATAAATTAGCGATAGTAATAGGGTGTCTTTGAGGTTCACAAGGAAAAACTGAATCAATTCACTAACACAAACAAAATAACTATTGAAGAAGAAGAATTTTAATTATAGTTATTTCTAGCAAACCTAACATCAAACTAAAGTTTGTAGGGCTAGCAACGGTTAGCTTTAGGGATTACATTAACCCCTAAAGTTCCGAGGCCTATTTTCTGCCAAAAAACACTCAAAACTGCCATTTCTATAGCAAAGAGTAAAAAAAAAATTAATTGTTTTTTTTTCACGTCTAACCGTAGGATCTTATACCTAACTAGTATGAGAATCTATGGAAAAAATTTCAGAATTTTTGACCGCACAGATTGCAAGATATCTGCGTTTAAAGTGGAAAAAACAAGTTTTTCAGCACATTGCGGGACTGGATTTTTTGACTTTAAACATTTTTAACTTAAATTTTTTGCACTACAGCGTTTTGAGCTTTAAATATTTATAGTGGAGAATTGAGTTGAGAGTCTAGGAAAAAAAAAGAAATTCAAAAAAACTTAATTATCATTCTTAAGAAAATTGTTAAGTAGAAGTAGGTACAAGATAGAAGGAAAATCTAAAATATTCATATATTTTAGATGGAATTAAAATGCACTAATCCCAATGGTGAGATTGTTCTAGAAAATAAACTAAACCATTCCAAAAAAAAAATTGAAAAATTACAAAAATTGCATTCCGAAATGAATCCTACAAGTTATTTTTTTCAAGAAGATGCTCTAACTGCCCGAAAAACAAGAATGTCCATAACTTCCTCATAACAAAGTCAAATGAAATGAATCAAAGCTTTCCAGATAGAAAAAAATATAATCTATGAGAAAAAAAATATTTTAAAAAAAAATTCAAAATTTTGCAAATTTTTTTTGCTGCCCCCCGTCCCCACGCATTCCAAGAAATGGCATAACTTCTTGCTCGAAGGTCCAATTTCAAATTTTTTTTTCCGCCACGTACCTCTCTCAATTCTTCACATTCACAAAAAGTTTCAAAAAATTAGGAGAAAATTTCAGCCCGTAGGTACTTGCCCCAAGTCCCATTTGTCCCCCGAACGGACAATGGTCCTTTAGGGGTTAAATCAGATTCAATGTGCTTAAGAACTAATTACATGATCAATGACCCGTTTCACTTCTTGGCAAAAAGAAATTAATTTCTTAAGGACCAAATGAAACTTTGAAATAAAATTTACTAATGACTAATAAACAAAAGCTGTAAAATATATTTTAAAGATCTATTCATATTCATATGTGTGAATCTACTGCTACACTTATTAAAATTTATCAAAAAATACTGAAACCAAAAATTAAAAATTCCTTTTCAAATCAATTGTATTTAAGGATTGAATATTATTAATTTTATGAAGACATTTTTTTCCTTTAACGTTATAATGTTAAATTCTAGTTACAGTGATTTTCAAAATAAAAAATTTATTTATTTATTCTAGTAGTTTTGGAAGTTTAAAAATTATTTTTTGAGGTGCAATATGCTTGACCTTCTAAACTGTAGAATATTTGTATAACAAAACCTTTAGTGAAAACCTATAATTACCATATAAATCTTAGAGAACTACAAGAATGTACAAACAATTATATGAATGACAAAAAAACATTTTGTATACTTGAGAATGATATAAATTTTTGTTCATCAATTGTTCAAAATTTGAAGCTTGGTCTTAAAAGGCTTAACTAATTTATATCCAATTTGAATTGTATGAGAGGATATAATCTTCAAATAAACATTAGAGAAAAAACGGGGCCTCTGGAGGGTTGTAGAGCAATCCTTTGAGGACCCTACAAAATGGGTTTTTTTGGCCAAAAAAAGATTTTTCCCCTATTTCCGCCTACTAGAACTGGCGGAAGTAGATGCTTGATAGTGGCCTAAAAACCAATTTCAAAGAATTAAAAAATCAAGGTTAAGGCACTTTAATGCACCTGAACCTTGATTTTTAAATAACTTAAGTTAGGGTCAAAAAAATTAAGCCACTTCATTTTTTGGTGCCTTAATATGACTTCATTTGTTCAATTGGCAAATTGAACAGTTGAAATCAAATTAAGGCACTCGCTTAGTTTAGTGAGGAAGAACTTGTGGAGAGAAGCTCTTTATACTAGTAGGGGAGGAGTAGGGGAGACAATGTATGTGGGATATATGAATTAGGAAGAAAAGGAGCTTGGTCGCTCATTTTGAAGTTGAATCCAAAAATGGTGTAAAAACTAAAATTTCAGACCTCATTTAGGCATAGTAGAAAAACTTTTTTGAAAAACTTTGAACTAAAAAAAGTGGGGGAATTATACTACCTTTCATTTCCAAAAATCCGTTCAAGGTTTTGAACCTCCACCTAAGAGTTATGGACAAATTTGAAAGAGGGGTTGGAAGGGACATTTTTTTGGACATTTGTAAACAAAGTCTTTCAAATTTGTCTCCTTTTCTTCCTAATTCATATATCCCACGCATTGTCTTCCCTATTCCTACCCCACTAGTACAAAGTGCTTCTCTCCACAAGTTCTAAGTCACTAAACTAAACAAGTGGCTTGTTTGACACTTATATTGTTTCATTTAAGTCAAATAAAATCCAACTAAGTCAAATTTTGTGGCTTGATTGAATTTAATTTGACTTAATTGAAACCATTGTCAATTAAGCATGGTTTGTAAGTTAAAATTTGTAGATATAGTGGTCTGTGTGTTTAAATAAATTAAAAAAAATTAAAATTAAAATATTTTTTTTAGTCGCCAAAACATGCCATGATTTTTTTTGCAAGATTCATCCAAGCTGACTGCTCACTTCAGCGTTTTGGGGGGAGTATCAGACCATCTTGTTAATAGCTTTGTCTGTCACTACGGAGCAACCCTCCCATGACCTCAAATTTTCTCTAATGAATGTACCTTAACTAATAGAATTTCTTGTCTTTTTGTTAGGATAATGTAAACACACTTAAGTTTATTCGTGATATTAAAACTGATTCATTTAGATTATAGCCTAAAATATAAAATTCTTGAACTTCTTAGCCTAGGCTATTTTTGGAATACATCTATAGTTGACATATTAAAATTAGAATGATCAGTTTGAAAAAATAATAATAATAGTATTTATTCATGTTGATCAATTTTTTCTATTATAATATTGTATTGTCTTCCTTGAAGCTTCTTCGATGAATATCAATTGGATAAAGTAAACTTTTCAAAACATCATTATCCATCTATTAGATAATTGAGAAATTGGGTACATTCACATTTAATCGTGAGAGGAATTAAACAACCTCCGTCATGATGGAGTTTTAGAATTGGAAAGGATAAATGAGTGAAGTTGTTTTGAGATCTTGATCTTTATAAAGTTGTTTTGAAACTTTGATTTTTGTGAAGTTATTTTGTCCATCTTAAAGGTTAAGATATTCCCAAATGTACCTTGGTCTCATCAAAGACACCAAGGACTAAAAAGGTCCCATAAATGATTTTTAGGGAAGGTATAGAAGAAAGAATGCACCTATGCATCTATAAATCTGATATTTTTTAGCAAAGTACCTTAGTCATAAGTTTTGTCCTTTTCAAAGTTAAGGATTAATAACAAAAAAACATTTTCATATGCTTCTTTGAACAATTTTAAGAGGGTTGCAATTGTAGCCATGCACTTTGTGCATGTATACAAAGCATATATTGCATTGGAGCTGTGTAGGTCAATGAATTCCCACAGCCAATCACAACTCTTCCACATCCTAACTCACCCAAGTAGAAGGAGTGCATCAACCAAAGACAACCTCCATCTAAGGTAGAGATACCTAAAATGGAGAGGCCCCATTTGTACTGATACAATAGGGTGCATGCTGTATAGAGGTGCACAATTGGATGTGTTGTTGATTGAAAAAGATTTCTCTCTTCTCATCTTCCCGTCCACTTACCTCTGTTCCCGCCTATCCATAGTGTGTGGTTGGATATAGGACATGCACTTGATTAGGAACAAGTTCCAAAGCTAGCTATTTTAGGTGAAGCTATGAGACAGGATGGAATTTGATGAAAAATCCACATTGATATTGAACACACATTGAACTCAATTTCTCAACAAATTCCCCATATCCTACAGGCTGAAATGCTTAAGTTTTCCGTTTTTAGGTATCTCTACCTTAACTAAACCACTGTTGTGTAATAGGGGCGATAGGGGCGTCGGTTGATGGACGAGTCTGGACTCTGGATAGCACCATTCGTTTTGAGTCTCTGGTTTATTGGCCAGGTCAACAAATGCTCAGAATACACACCATACTGTACTGGAACAGTGCCGGTTTATTCGGATGAAACAACTCCAAATGAACAAGGATGGATAGGAATTTTGAAATTTTGGGGGGCTTTGCCTTACAACACGCCCTGATTGGTGCATATTTATCATAGTCAGTCAAATTGGCTAAAGATTATCTAAATGTCGAGTTGTCGACCAAGAAATTTACAGCATGATAAATTTGAGATTTTAGGAAATAAAGCAGTATTTTGAACAAACTGAATTACCTTCGAAAATCATTTTTGGGATCTCTGATCATGGTATAATCTTTTGAGTTACACATGGGTCACTCATGTTTTTGGTGTCATACGACACCTAAAAATCAAATGACATTGGCAATTTGGCATGAGCATCAATTTCATGCCCTGATATTATTATGCCTTCTTCCTCTCCTTTAATTTTCCTCCCCTAAGCGGTGAGCTTCTGGGCTTCTTCCTGTCTGCATTCATAGTTTCATACTCTTCCCCTTGTGCCACAGAGCGAAATCATAGCCCACAAGAGTAAGCCTGAAAGAGTTAAAATAGAAGGCAGGTTAAATATAGTTCGAGAATCTCCTGCCATCGATGCTCACTGAAAGTCAAAGTACATTACGTGGAAATTCTCGATGCTGCCATTCTCCATTGCTCAAAGTCAAAGTACAGTTCATGGAGAAGTATTCTCGATGCTGCCATTCTCCATTGCTGGAAGTCAAAGTACAGTACACGGAGAAGTATTATTAATCGATCGTCTGAGATCGTCGTAGAGTTTCAATGAGCTCGTGCAAGCACCATGCCGCCACCCAAGGCATGCATGATTGCATGTGGCCCTGAGGGTACTAAGTTAGAAAAAAACTGCTAATGGTTGGTGAATCTGGAGAGGCATTTGAATTAGATTTTAATATAATTCGTCTCCTTGTTCGACGACACTGCTGTCAATCACCGTGACCTGCATTGCCATTTGTCAACATTGACAATGAATATTTCGAACTCTTGAATTTTTTCAATTCGATCTTGAATTCGACAGGTTCCAGCTGGCTAACGTAGGTCGACGAAAGTGAGTGAGGCTGGTGTGAGCAATCTATTTCAAGCTCCGACCCGTACCCTCACGACTGCACGCACAACAACATGCAAGTTTGAAACCCCCCAATGTTAGCCAAATATTTACTTAGAAATATTGGAGTTTTCTTCAGTTTTAACCTCCAAAAATGAATGTACAGTTAGCAGTCTAAGTTAACTATGAGTTCTAAGAATGCAGTCGATGCCAAAAATCTAGTCTGTTTTTTCCTATTGAGAGAAGGCAAAGTGGTCAATGTGGCACCACTGGCGAACTACGTTTTTACGTTGTTGTCATGTAAGGGTTAAACGGCTACTTAAAAACACCAGCCCAAGTACTGTATCCATATCTCCACGCAGGTAAAAATTCAAAAGTCACCTGCCTTGTCAGAGTCTTTAGTTCGCGATGACGTGGCGACGGTTAACAACTAGAAACAAACCTCGCTTGAGGATCGGAATCCACGCCTTCCCCATTGATCAGATTCTCGATCGAGGAACTTGACAATACTTTGTTTGTAAGTGACTGGCTATTTCTGCACGTACAGCGCAATCAAGGTGACGCCGGGCGGCCGAGGCGATTAAGTAGCCAGATTTGCCTTTCGTTTGACCACGTAATCTGGGTCCGTCTTGCATCAGAAATTCAAGCATTCTTGTGTGCGAGGTTTCAGTGGAGCGCCATTTGGTGTGCTCTATTACGGAGCTATCATCGGAGCTAGCAACAATCTTGGAAGCCGTATACGAAACAGTAGATAGACTATTGATTCAATCTCACGGATTCAGAGATCAATAGATCTAGAGTGGAACAAGAGGCAGCCTATGGAAGTACTGTACCATTGCTGAATGATTTTGCAGCCGCATTCCAAGCTCGTATTAGATCTCAGGTCCAACTATAGTAGTACTAGACTTTCAGTGCAAGTGCAAGTGATCTGGATCGAAAGTCCTGAAATCCCTCGTCTTCAATTCGAAATTTCGAAGCGGCTAGGTCGCCAAGAGTAATGATCGCTTGGCTGAGCTTGGTCCAACACTCACTTGAATGTCCCGAGATGTGCACAAGTTTCAGCTTCCACAAGGGTTGTCACAAGGGTTGAGTGTGAGAACAGAGGTGAAATCTTCGATTTGCCATGGCACGTCTCTCAGTTTTTTGCTTTCAAGCTGCAATCGTTTTTAGCCCTTTGGAAGAATGTGAGGAGTTCTAGATCTGTTCTGTGAATCCTGAACGTCTGGTCCAAACGACTGATCATACAGATTGCGGGTTCCCAATTGTGCAATGCATGATTGGGAGTGGAAATGCTATCGGAGCTCGGAAGAGGAGTGATGGAGACCAGTGATGGGTACGAATTGCGTGAATTCTTTGTCAAGTTCACGATTTCCATGTCGCCGAAGAAACTGCACTTGCAGTTTGATTCCGCCAGAGCTTTCAGATGAAACCGCAGAGGAAAGCAGCTGTGTGATTACGCATTCTCATCGTGAGTCAATCTATCGACACCCATGGCTGACAAGCAGCAGCAGCAGCCGCTCGTGAGCTTCGATGTGGACGAGGTGCGCATCCCGTTCGCGCTCGGGAAGCGCGTCACGTACAAAGTCCGCATCACGAGCTTAATCTCCACGACCTCCGTGGCGTACAAGGTGCAAACCACGAGCCCCAAGAAGTTTGGCGTGAAGCCGCACACAGGCCTCCTCCAACCGCTCGCCACCGCCATTTTCATCATCTTCTTGCACCCCCAACAGGGAGTGCCCGAGGATTTTCCCATCTCGCGCGACAAGTTCCTCATCACCACCATGCTCGTCCCTGGGGAGCAGTCCCCGCCGCCATCGCTTGTCACGCTCAGCGAGTGGTTCGCCACCAAGCGACATCAGGTATGGCCAAAGTCGCTACATTACCAAATTTGTGTGATTCTAGTGAGCCTAAACCCTAAACCAGGATTGTTACACAGATCTGTAGATTCAGATGTGGAATAATCCTCTTGAAATATCGCCTTACAGCGGACGTTTAGGTGGTGGTCGCCGTGAATTAGCGCCATCAGATATGCCCAAATTCGTTACATTGCCAAAATTGTGTGATTCTAGTGAGCCTCAGAGCTTTAAAAGCCAGGATTGTTTCATAGATCTGGGGTTCCAGATGTGGAACTCTCAAGAAGTTCAGTGGTTAAACGTTCAGGTGTTGGTCGCCAAGAAGATCCGCGTGGTGTACGTGGGCGGCGAGATTCTCCGCCTTTCCGCGGCGAAAGGCTCCCGTGACTCCATCCAAGACTTGTTGTCTCGCGGTACGAACGTGAATGCGAAGGACGAGCAAGGTCGCACCGCTCTCAGCATCGCGGCGTTGCGCGGCGACCCCCACGTCGTCCAGGAGCTTCTGGACGCCGGGGCGACCGTGGACGGCCCCCGCGGCGCGGGTCTGACCCCTCTGCAAGAAGCGTCTTTCGCCGGTCACTCAACCATCGTCACGCTTCTGTTGCGAGCCAAAGCTGACAAGGAGCTTCCTTCGCATCCCCGCGGCTGGACGGCTCTCCATCTCGCGGCCTCGCGCGGCCGCGTTGGGGTGCTACGAATCCTCCTCAAAGCTGGCGCGAATGAGAGCGCTTCTGATAAAGATTCACGCACGCCCTTGCATGCGGCGGTGACGGAGGGCCATACGAAAGCCGCTCTCCTGCTGCTCCAGCACGGCGCGGACGCGGATCCCCGCAGCCGCGACGGCCGCACGCCGCTGCACTGCGCGGCGATGGCGGGGCACTTGTCCGCCATGGAGCTCCTGATTGACTGGGGCGCCAGCAAGGAAATCAAGGATCGCGACGGGAAGACGCCATTTGAGCTCGCGATGGACAACGGACACACGTACGTTTTGGATCCAATTCTTTTGTCCCAGTTTTTGCACAAAGCGGCGCGCGAGGGGAATGTGCAAGCGCTCCAGCGATGCTTGCTGCAAGGCGCGCTCGTGAACGGGTGCGACCAGTACGGGTTCACCGCGCTCCACCGCGCGGCGTTCAAGGGGCACGCCACCGTTATTCTTGTGCTCCTGGAACATAAGGCGGATGTGAACGCGCGTGACAGGGAAGGCTACTCTGCGCTTCATTGTGCGGCGATCTCGGGTCACGTCGAAGCGTGCGCTGTGCTACTCCAGAATGGCGCAGACGCGAACGCGCGGTGCGTCAAAGGCGCCACGCCGCTGCATGTATCGGCGGCGATGAACTTCGTGGCGGTGGTGTGCTTGTTGCTTGATTGTGGGGCGGATGGAACCATTCAAGCGCTTGATGGACGCACGGCGTTTGATATTGCCGTGGATGCGCGGCACCATGATCTCGTACCTGTGCTTATGAACCTCCACCAGGAAGTTGATGATTGTAGTCCTCCACTTGCCAATGTCTCCCTCAAGGGTAAGGAAATTCTTATCTAACAGCGGACCAGCTTTGCAAATAGGATTTTTTTCTCTATCAAATCACGCGAACTGTCCAAATTACTCATCATTCGACCCAACAGTTGAAACATGCAAGCACATGACAGAACAGCTAGGTCGATCAGATGGACACGCAAATTGATTTATATCCAAAATGCTTGATATTACATATTGATCAAAGCTCAACGAGTACAGATGGTACGTGTACTATATTCTTGTCAGCGTGTTTAGGGGACCCATGCAAAGCAGTAATTTAGGAAATAGAACGACGTATCTAGAGCTTGACTCTCGATGATAACTGAAAGCTTCATGATATATATACATATACAGTGGCCTGTTTCTACATCAAAAACGAGTATAGGCTCCATTGCGTTGGCTTGCACGCCGCGGTACGTAAGTTTTAGAATCGTTTTGGTATTCTGGACACTCTTTGGCAGCTTTCTCCTTGAGGCACTTGTGGAAACTGAAGTCTATCTCGGTGCCGTCCACGTGGACCACCCAGAAGCAGTGTGTTATGTCGTCGTAAATCTTTTGAATCTGCAGGAATTTTAATCGACATTAGCTTTCTATTGCAGCTATTGGAGCAGGCACCCAGAGTTTCAAACTACTGTTGGGTTCACATCAATGGAGATATTCATGAAAATCAAGGCCGTTTTTCCCAATTGCCAAACTGAGTTGCGCAGGTATTTCCTCCTTAGAACAACCGAGGACATGCCGAGGGTTGAGTTTAGTACAATTGCACAAAACTTCACCAAATTAAAGCCACTGAGTGACACTACCAATGCCTGAAATGCCCCTAATTGATTTACTTTAAATTGGACTGTTTTGATTTTACCTTGATGTAAGCAATCCCTGGACCGGTCTTCTGTTCGCAATTGGGGTGGTACTTGAGGACATCACGAACTGCTATTTCGTCCTCAGGAGAGAGACGATCACCGTCCATGTACTTCCTGCACACACAACAGTTATCATAACCTCTGGAGGACCAAGCAAAAATTTATGGTTGAATATGACCAACACATGCAATAGATCATATCGTGAATAGAGTAGAATTCAGATGGGACCAAATTCGGAAGAGCTTTCTTACCGATTGTGCAAAATTCCTCTCATGCGATGGTACAGGTCGTCAATCTCCTGCCGCTTATCGTGAATCTTGGTCCCTTGAAGCAAGGCATGGATTCCATGGAAGGCACTCACTTCACCTGTTTATGCACTCCCTGACTTCCCACTCTGCTTGATTGGCGAGACTTGAAATTTAAGCTGTGTGAGCATCGCCATCACATCATTCGCCTGCTCATCGACCTTGACTGGGTGTAAACCAGACTTTCCCTTGTCAACTGCATTCCCTTTGTCAACTACTTTTCTTTGAGAAGCCATAGCTGCGGAAGGTGTACGTTGACGGAAATCTTTGAGCAGAACCACCAGATCACTCGTCTGCTCATCGACTCTGGCTTTGGGTAAGCCATGCTCTCCCTTGTCTCCCTTGTCAACACTCTTCCCTTGAAAATCCATAGCGACGGTAGGCCCAGCCTTGGAAACACTCAGAATCACAGAAACTAGTTAAGCTTAGCTCTCAGGAAAGTGTGCTCTCAGATCTCTACTGTGGACACTCAGTCACAAATGTGGCAAAGGCTTTATCAATTCGTATGCTTGAAGTCTCCTGGAGTTATTGATCGAGGCGGCAGTAGGTTAGTGTTTCCCTGGAACTACTTTCGTAGTACAGTACTGTGAGGTTTGAGTCATGAAGCGCAGACAATTTGGGGAATTAATCAGCCTACGAGAGTGGCAATAACAATGAATTTCTTAGCCTCCAGTGCAAGCTCCTCGTAAAAATGGATTTTAGAGGGCGTACAATGCGCTTCATGCTTCTTGATTTGCAGCCGCCGGGAGTTGCAGAATTATGGTTTTCAATGGGCGGCGTCACTAGCTTGACATGTTGGGCTTGTAGTAAGATATTTGAGAGTTTTGGGTGGATTTAACTTTGTGTATTTGAGTTAGGATCATTAAATTATTGTGTGTACGTTGAATTGTTAAGGAAACGACATCTATTTCTGCACCGCTTTTCATGGGAAAATGACTTGAGGAATTTCGTTGCTGAGGTAACAGCACCTAAATGCGTCCCAATAAACAATTCAGCATACTTCCCATTATCATATTTTGTGGGGTCTAACTTGTGCTCTTGTTGGTAGTCGAAAGGAGGGTCTAGACTTTCTTAGAATGCATTTTTTGGACACCATGTGCATTAGGAAAAGAATGAATTCTCAAAGAATCCTAGAGGCCCCCCCCCCAAAAAAAACTCATTAACCCCTAAAGTACCAAAGTACCCTCGGGAGATACTTGAGATTTTGGGCAGGCCCGTGTGGCCTCAAATTTTGACGTGATTTTTTAAAACTTTTTTTGAAGATAGGGAATGACATTAGCTTTCTAAAAATATAATTTTTTTCCAATCGGTGCCCGGGAGCAAAAGTTATGCCATCCTAAAGCAAAAAAACAAATCTTCGGGCAAAAAAAAAAAAAAAAAAAAATTTATAAAAATGATTTTTTACAAAAAAAATAAAATCTCAAAGATCATGTTTTTGTCTACATCTGAAGCTTTGATTCATTCTATTTGGACTAATAATGAGAAAGTTATGGACAATCTTGTTTTTCAAGCAATTTAAACATCTTCAAAAAAAAAAACTTACAAAATTCAATTTTGAATGCAATTTTCAAATTTTTTCAAATTTTTTTTCACAAGGTCAAGTTTGTTTGCAAGAACAATCCCACCGTTGGAATTATGGTGTTTTAATTCCATCTAAGAGCTATTAACAATTTAGTGTTTTGATCAATTTTGGACCTACTTCTACTTAACAATTTTTTTATATGTGAAAATCAAGTTTTGATATGCTGAAATTTTTTTCCCCGACTCTCAACTCAAATGTTCAACATAAAAAAAATTAACTTTATGGTGTGTAGTGCAAAACAAATCCACGAATGGCCGTCAGAGTCATTTGAAATTGCAGGAAACAGTTCAAAATTTTTTTTTCCAACTTTGAATGCTAATATCTTCCAATCGGAACAGTCAAATTTCTTGAAATTTTTACCAAATGATTTGAGGCAAGTGAAGTACAAGATCCTATGGTTAGATTCTAAGAAAAATATTTTTTTGGTTTCTTGAGTGATTGTAATAGAAATGGCAGTTTTCAATGGTTCCAGAGCCAAAAAATGCCTTGGTATTTTAGGGGTTAAATTGTACTTTTCAAGAAAATGATGAAAAAAATTTCCTATCTTTGTTCACCCTTATAATGATGACAAGTTTTAGGTGGGTCAAACCTATTGGCCTAGAGAATGTGTACAATACTCTAAATTTGACAATGCACTGCCGAGTACACTCCTATTTCATTTAACTTAATAATACAAAGAGTCCTTATTCTAATGGGTTGAATTGGGCAACCTATAATTAACTCTTGAAGGGCCTAAAAGCCCTTTGCGTTGATATAGTATCTTATGGAGTATGAATTTGGTCGTATTTGATAAAAAAAACCTGACCAAATACATTTTAGTACAAGTTAATTAATGATTATGATAGTATGCAAATAACAATGTATCACAATTTATATGTTAAACCACAATTGAAGAGCTATAAATATTGGTACGTATAAAGGGATCCCAAAGGCCTTTCAAGGATTAACTTAATAGTATTTATTCTAATATAACAATAGTTACTATGTACTATACGATGGCTCTCACCAATGTTCATTATGGAGTGCATTAGTTTTATAAGTTTAAAAAAAAAATTAGTTGGTATAAATGTATCATAAAGATTGTACTCCATCTCGAACTTGAGGGAGGACGATTTTTCAACAGATATCGTACTGAAGTCGTGAATTCATGCCTACGTACCATAATCGTACATATTACATACATTTTTATGCATTGAATCAATGTCATTAAAATCTTTATTAAAAGTGTACAATTTATGTACTTTAAATATACAAATGTAGTATCCAAAATGCACCTAAACTGTACTGACATCAGTACAACAATCGTATGTTATTGATAGGCATTGTTTACGCACTGATTCAGTGCGTAAAAATACACGTAATATGTACGATTATGGTACATAGGTATGAATTCATGACTTTAGTGTTGTCTTTGTACGAACCTATGAACCTTATAAATTAGAGATGTCATCACCAGTTACATAGCCTTCATAGCCTTGTTTGTCAAATGTTTGGAGTCAAGGGTCCATCTATTTCTAATGAATAAATTAGATGTTGTCACCTGAGCAACATAGTACTTGCTTGTTACGTAAGGTAATAACACCTAATTGTGATCCCTTTTTAAAACCAAACCCTAGGCGATTGCAAAAAACACCTATACCATTTTTTGTCACACCTTGCATACTAATTTGTTTTTCTACCATAACTTTTGCATTTTAGCTCCAAATGAGTCAAGATTCATAGATAAGGTACTTATGACTATTATACACCTTGTCTAATATTTTTCATTTTTCAAAAATATTGTATAATCCAAAAATAGCCCCCAATTTCTGTCACACTTACCAATTTAGAAGACAATATTATCTAGTACTTTTAAAAACAAAATTAGAATTGAAATTTGGAGTGGATGGTCTTTTAGTATACTTGCAACTATTTTTTTAAGGAATTCTAATAATAATTATTTGTATCAATTGTATAGAAGTCAACAAAGTGAGCTTTTTTCTACTTGCATTTCAAAATATGTAAAATATTATTTTAGTGATTCTTTTGGTGAATGACTATTTCTATAGACTTGCTACAATGAATATTTTTTATTTTATTTTATTTTTAAATTCCTATTTTTTACAAATTCAAATATCGAAGTATCTATTTTCTTAAGATTTTTCACTTTTTCAATTCTCCTACTTAAAAAAAAATTCTATGATTTATCTTCCTAGGGTATAATCTTCATAAAGATGTATACATTGTTCATATTTTTTTAATTAACTTTTTTATAATTTTAAAGTACTCCAAGCATGAGTACTACAAAAATGCAACAAAATTAGCAAGTGTTTCTTGCAATCATCCTCCAACGTATTCTAGTCTAAAATGTACAGTCTCTATTTATAAGATCTTGGGGTCATATTTGAAACATCTATTTTCAATACTTTGAAAATTCCTAATTTATTGTAAAGTGACCAAAAATGCATTCTAGGATTATTTAGAATTATTTTCTGACAACCAACAAGACTTTACAAAAAAATCCAATATAATAATGCAAACCATATTAAATTGGGTATTCAAAGGCACTTAGGTGTAATTATCTTAATCTCATGATCTCCACTCCAACTTCTCAAAATAGTGAAAAGAATCTTTTTATTCATATAAAATCAAATCTTGAGAATATTTCTATAGGCAGCACTAAAAGAATTTCATACAAAATAGACACAAGGAAATCTAGAATTTGATATTGGATGACCAAAATACATTTTAATACCTCCATTGTAAGATTTAAAAAAACTAGTCAATATTTAAAACAAACTTGAAGTGGCCACTAGTTTTTTTAAATTTTGCAATGGAAGTGTTTATATAGGCGTGGTTTGGTCATTCAATGTCCAATTCAAGATTTTCATATGTCTATTTTATGTAATTTTTTGGTGTGCTTCCAATTATGATACATTGAAATTCTAATTCTATATGCATAAAAGATTTTTTTTATCATCTTGAAGGGTTGGAGATGCCATTGTATATCTAAAATCATCTAAATAACATTTGGGCAAGATTCTTATTATTATCATAAGTTTTATAAGTTTCTATTGCCCTATTAGGTCTTATTAGGAATCAAGAAGAGATTCAAAATTTTGTTAGTATGACTTTTTGAACATTTTATGAATAAACTATGAATTTTCACTGTGTTGAAAATAGGTGTATTCCAATTGAGGTTGTGTATTTTGGTGAAGAATCTGAGGGAAAGTTGGTTTTAAAAAGAGGCCGCAATTATCTCTAATCACATTATTTTTACTTTTTAAAGTCTAGTTGGACCATTATCATTATTGAATAAAGAATGATTCTATTTTGTTTTTACAATTTTTCAAATAAAGGCATTTAGATTTGTTAATAGAGATTGGACATTATAATGATCTTTTGAACGGAAGTCATGAGATTTTTTATTAATTGAAATTTCTCTCTAAAGATCTATTTCTCTTACTAAAATTTATATTGTAGTAGGAAACATTATAATCTAAACTTAATTTCCTTGCCATTTTATATTTTGAAAATAAGATTTGCAAGAGTTGAAAAACATGTTTACTTATATTGTTTATAACTCACTTAATTCTTAGAAATTTCAATATTTCAAAGAAAAAGAAATACTAGACTTCATATCCAAATTACACATGATATTTGTTATGGCCTTATTTAATTACTAAAATTGATATCAAAAGCAAAAAGCTAGAAGTTGCTAAAATGCATTAAATTATAATCTATTTTAAACCATTATTACAATTGATTCCCTTTAAAATCCAATAATAAACCAAATGCTTGGATTTGGCACGAATGCATGATGAAAAATTAAACTTCATAAAAAATAAATTCAATTTAGTCCTCTATCATTCATCTTTAACTTGGAGATTGTCATTCATTGAATACTTTTTGTATAGTCAATTTTCTTTATAACTTTATAAGTTTTAAATGACAAAAGTGTAAATCATTTTGTGAAAGCTTTGATACATTAATTAATGTACTACCATTAGCTTTGGTACTACCAAACAACAAAAGTCACAATTCACATCAAAATGTCAAAAATTCAAAATTCCATATTATTTGTAGTGGCTCATGAATTCCCTTATAGATGTGATAAAATCGGGCTTTAAATTTGAATTTTAAAAATATTGACTTGAAAAAAGGGGAATTTTTTTGGGTGAATTAGGGTAATTGAAATACACATAAGTATTAGGGCATCTTCAATGGTTCAACCGGCATGCTAAACCTCCAAATAAATTTATAAATTTATAAAATTTTATATAATTAGAACTTGAAATTACTATCATTAGAAGCACAAGCAAAGTACTTTGAATATTATGTACAAGGAATTGAAATTTAGAGATTGGACTATCAAAATATATCCCTTCAAAAGCAAGCAAAAAGATATAAAATTATAGAGGCCTTGGCAAATTAGACTTAAGAAAGCAAAATCATGCCAATAGCACTCCAGTATGTAAAGCCATTGGTATTATTTTTAAAAGTAAAATTGGATTTTGGAATATTTATAGATTCCTTGTTAGATTTTGACTTTAAAATATTCCTTTATTTTTTTTTCCTAGCAAGGTTTGTCAAGGCCTCTATAATTTTTGCCTTTTTCTAGCTTTTGGTGGGATATACTTTGGTTGCCTAATGTCCAATTGCAAGTTTTTTAGGTTCTATTCAAAGTACTTTTGGATGCATTTCTAATGGCATAAATTCCAAGTTTTAATTATAAAGTAATTAGTGAAAAAATAGCTACTTAGAGAGAGGGCCAATATGTTGTTTTTATAGTAGATAACATTAATTTTGTTAAATTTGCAATATTCTACAAATAAAAAATTGTGACTTATATCTTCACAAATGTTTAATTTCAAATCACAAACTAAAACATGTATAGATTTTGGGTTTAGGTTGCTTGGCCTGAACTACGCCAAAGTAGTGGAATATTGCCGTTGATGTTGGATGCTCTTGGGCATCTTCAGCAAGACCGATGTATTGTCCCTCTATATAAACTTCTAAATTTTCACCACTTTATAATTAGAACTTGAACTTTTCTATACGTGAAAATGCATCCTTCTATAATTTTTGTCTTTTACTTTGATTTTGAAGGAATTTATTTTCATTGTCAAATTTCTAAATTTTAGTTTTCTTGTACCTATTCAAAGTACTTTTGGATGCGCTTCCAATGATAAAAGTTTCAAGGTCTAATTAGAAACCCGTGAAAAGTTAGAGGTTTATTTGGAGGGCAGTTTACCGGTCCCATTGAGGATGCCCTTCGATCATGTGCACTTAGGAAAACATGACCAATCTGCATACGATTGAAGGCAATGCCCCAGGAAGAATGCGGTTGAGTTACAGGAAAAAGTCTCCCAGCTAAAATTGAAGGCTTCAGTAATTGTGCTATTAAGCTAGCTTAGCACTACCGGGTGTGATTGTGTGAAGTAACAGTGCTTGGATTCCAGCCTGCCTGAATCTTACATTATCAAGTCTTCAAGATAGTGTTGATGAGCTGATTGAGCTCTCTCAGTTGCTGCCTTCTTTGTCCTCCTCTTCTTCCAATTTTCTCTGCTCAATAGAGATTAACTTAGCCCAATTTGCAAGTGTTAGAAAATATTCGTTAGAAAATATTCTGCAGAAACCAGGCAGGCAGTTAGGTAGAGAATACTAAAACCGTAAGAGACCTAAGATATCTCATCTTCTATTCTCAGCCCTATTAGTAACAGCAACGCCTTTATTCATACACTTGACGGCTGACGCTTGGTTGGCCTTCAACTGGCAACCTGGGTGTAAGCACGACTTGGCTCAGTGCCTTCAGGTCACTCAATTTGGATGGAAATGGGATAGTCTACTGTTCCTTCAATATGTAGGCTAGTGATCTATAAGACTACAAACTCCCACTTCGAAATTACAAGAGATTTTCATATATGGTGATGAAAATCTGTTTTTAACAAATTTGGCTCATGAATCTACTTATTAAAGATCTCGCGCTCGATGGACGCACGGCGTTTGATATTGCCGTGGATGCGAGGCACCATGATCTCGTCCCCTGTGCTTGTGAATCTCCATAGGGAAGTGGACGATTGAGTTCCTCCGCTTGTATGCCAATGTTTCCCTGAAGGGTAAGGGAATTCTTATTTTTTAATGCGACCCGGATTTGCAATTCGGGATTCTTCTTTCAAATCACGTGAACTGTCCAAATTCCTCATCGTTCAACCAAACAGTTGATGCATTCAAGCACTTGTAAAACAAATTGCAATCAGATTGAGAAAGCTGTTGACACGCAGTTGATTTATATATACAAATGCTTGATACACGTATTATGTATTGATCAAAGCTCAACCAGTACAGATGGTAAGTGTACTAAGCATAATCTTGTCAGGTGTTTAGGGGGACCCATGCGAAGCATGTATTCAGGCCGGAACTAGAAATCAATGCTGTATCTGGAGCTTGACTCTCTAATGTAAACGGATATAGGCTTCATTACGTCGGATTGCGAGCAGACCGCGGTTTGTAGAATTTGTAGAGAAAAACGTAGTGCTCAAGGAGATGTGGACACTCTTTGGCTGCTTTCTCCTTGAGCCACTTATGGTAGCTGAAGTCTATCTCAGTGCCGTCGACACGGACCACCCAGAAGCAACGTGTGCGCTTGGTGAAAATCTGTTGGATCTGCGGGGATTTCAATCGACAGTAGCAATGTGAACAGGTATCCAGACTTTCAAAACTGTTGGTTCACATGAAGGCAGATTTCTCAATTGCCTAAACTGAAATGCGCAGGCTAGGTACTTCTTCCTCAGGAAAGACCTAGGTTTAAGTCTTGTACAATTGCACAAAACTTTACTAGTTGAAAGCCACTGAAAACTGCCAAGCAATGAATAAACTGTTCCGCACTGAGGTATCAATCTTAATTTTAATATATGTAGACTGTTTTGATTACCTTAATATATTCAATCCCCGGACCGATCTTCTGTTCGCACTTGGGGTGGTACTTGAGAACATCACGAACTGCTATTTCGTCCTCATGAAAGAGACGTTCACCGTCTATGTACATCCTGCACACACATGAAAATTATGACAACCTCCGACTCTCCGATCGAGGTATCAAGCAAGTATTCATGGTTTGAACTTGACCAACATGTGCAATAGATCATATTGTAATATATAATAGTCTAATTCAGTTGGGAACAAACTTCAGACGGGACCAAATTCAAATATCAAGCTTAGACGAGTTTTCTTACTGATTGTGCAGAATTCGTCTCATCTGATGGTAAATCTCTTCAACCTCCTGCCACTGAGGTTGAATCTTGGTCCCCAAGGGCGCTTGAAACGAGACGTTGAAGGCACTCACTTCACCGCTCTCTGCACTCCTTGATTTCCCAGAACTAACTCTCCTTGTCTGGCAAGACTTAAAGGTAGTGTTGAGGGAAATCTTTGGCGTCACCGCTCTTTGCACTCCCTGACTTCCCAGAACTCTCCTTGTCTGGCAATACTTGAAGACCGTGTTGCGTGAAAATTTTGACAAGCGCCACCAGATCACTCCTCTGCTCATCGACTCTGGCTTGGGATGAGCCTGGCCCTCCCTTGTCCACACTCTTCCCTTGAAAATCCATAGCGACGGTAGGCTGAGCTTTAGAAACATTCAGCCTCACAGAAACTAGCTCTCAGGAGAAGTGTGCTCTCAGATCTCTACTGTAGACAGTCACAGATGTGGCAAAGGCTTTCATATTCGAATGCTTGGAGTCTCACTCCTAGAGTTATTGAGGCGGCAGTAGGTTAGTACTTCACTACTTCCCTAGAACTACCTTCGTAGTATAGTACAGTACTGAGTCATGAAGCGCAGACAATTTGGGGAATTAATCAGCCTACGAGAGTGGTAATAACAATGAATTTCTTAGCCTACAGTGCAAGCTCTTCGTAAAAATGGATTTTAGAGGACGTACAATGCGCTTCATGCTTCATGATTTGCAGCCGCCAGGAGCTGCAGAATTATAGTTTTCAATGGGCGGCGTGACAAGACATTTGGGCTTGGAACACTTGAGAATTTCAGGCTGATTTAACCCTTAACTTACTAAGGTCAGACCACCTCTACCTAATCACTTAAGCAACTGTGGAACGGACGGTGAGCAGTTGAGTGCGATGGAAATTTTTCCCATGTAGGGGGATAGAAAATATTGTGATTGCCAAATTTTCAGAATTTTATACGCAAAACTGAAATTTTTATGAATTTTGGGAGGCACAAAGTGTTCCGAACCGATTACCAATCATTAGAGTCTTCTAAATCCAATCATAGTCAAAGCTACTTTCCCACTTAGTATTTCCCACATATTTTATGACACTTTGGGACATGTGTCATGACCTTATTAGTCCCAACCTTGAAAAAGAAAAAGAAAGCATTCTAAGCCTTGGTTGGAAATAGAACACCCTATAGATTGGGAATTGGTTCCTGGTTGGTAATGGGTGGTTCTACCTTAGCACTCGAGCATCCACTTTGGATGATGAATGTTGTGAAAAAGGAACTTCATCCACTACTTATTGTTCATTGAGGAAGTTCAAATTTTTTTTAGTGTAATAGGGTGATTGCATGAAACACTTGTACTATTTTTTGTCACACGTCTTTTGCTGATTAGTTTTTTGGCCATAATTCTTGGATTTTGACTCCAAATGATTCAAAATTCATAGACAAGGTACTGATGACTACTATACACCTTGTCTATTTTTTGGGGGATTTTTAAAAAATGTTTTACTATTTATTAATAGCCCCCGATATTATATCACAAATGCCATTTTGGAGTTTTTTAGTACTATTTAGTACCCATAAAAACGAATTTGGAGCTGAAATTTGGTAGAGATGGTCTTCTAGTAGACTTGTAGCTATTGTCCAAAGGAATTCTAAAAATACTTAATTTTGTGTGGTGTAGAAGTCTTGCAAATTGAGTCCCTTTCTACTAGCATTTTGAAGCATGTAAAAAATTATTTTGGTGGTTTTTTTGGTGAATGACCATCTCCATAGAGTTGCCACAAATGGCCAATTTTTATTTAATTTAATTTAATTTTTTTCCTATTTTCTACTAATTAAAACATCAAAATATGTATTTTCTTAAGATTTGGCACTTTTCTAGTTCTCCTACTTAGAGAATTTTTTAATGAATTTCCTTTGGTGGTTACCTTCATCTTAAAGGTGCATACATTGGTCATATTTTTTAATTTTTTTTCAAATTGATTTTCTAATTTTAAAGTACTTCAGAAAAAATCATGAGTATTATTGCAAAATGCAACAAATAGTACAGGTGTTTCGTGCAATCACCAATATATCAATGAAAAGAAGAAAGAATGTTCTACATGAATCAATGATATAGACAAGGCTTTTTTTTTGGCAAAATTTCACCAAATGTGTCAAGCTTGTGAAACTGTAGCTGTGTCCCTCCCAAAACTGACCTCTGTTACGAGGCCAACAAAGGGGACATGAGTCAAAAAAAAGCCTTGGATATAGATATATTGAGGGTCTTTCAATTATTTTATAACAATTTCAAAATTAATCTTACTACCTTTAGGTGGAGCATTTGGTGGGTGATTTTGTACTTGATTTGGGTTTAGTATGTTTTTATTTGAATGTTGAGTTTTGAAAAAATCGGCCCCTAATTGCAAGTTTGCACCCTATTTCTAAACCCGACCCTAAGGATTCATACCTAAAAATTTATATAGCGTCTAAGTATATGTGAGAACTTAGGATTTACAATTTTTACAATCCAAATTTTTAGGACTCTATTTTTGCAACTTTGAACATTCATAGTTTGTTCATATGGTGTCCAACAAAAGCATTTGAAGGGAATGTAAAATCTCCTTCTGAATCCAAACAAAATCCAACAAAAATTTAGATGGTTAACCCTAAAGTTCCATGACTATGTTTTTACCAAAAACGCTCCAATATTGCCATTTTTAGTATAAGTACCAAATTAATGATTAAAACTTTTTTTGACACATGTAATTGTAGGATCTTGTAGTATGTTGACTTGAAAACACGTGGTAAAAATTTCAGAAATTTCCACCACGTGGATTGCAAGATATGAGCATTCAAATTCATTGAAATCATTTTTTGGGCCCTGCAAAAAACAAGGCAGCTGCACAGTTCACAAGCTCACTTTTCTATAAAAAAAAATGTCCAAAATGGTGGTGCTTCTTAGGATTCTTTTTCCTAAACAAGTTGGCTACATGCTTGAAAATTTTCACATCATTTGGAATTGTACAACATATAGGAAAAAAATAGTAAGTAGAAAAAAATAGAAAATTATTCAAAATACAAAATTGTTAAGAATTTGGTTATGGAATTGAGAAAATGCCAATCCTAATGGTTGCAATGTTGTAATAAACTATCTACATCCTATGATTTCATTTCTTTTCAAAAAATATTGAAAATTGAGTAAGGCAAAGGACTTCAAAGTTTATTTTAGAGCAGAGAATCCATAATTGCCCACAAACAAAAACTCCTCATAACTTTTCACTCATTGATCAAAATGGAATGATTCAAAGCTTTCCAGGTACATATAACTATAGAAAACCAATTTCAAATATTTATTTTTGAAAAAAATGATTTTTTTAATCTGAGCGGACTGAGCAGCCGGGAAAGAAGTAACATATTTGGCCATAACTTTTTATTCATATTTCCAAATGTTATGAAATTTAATATATATGAAAGACATTCCTCGTCCCCAGCTTCTATTAAGATTTCAGCCTAAAATATGCAAATCTCTAGTCACATGTACCTGCATAAAATTTCTATGTTGCCAAAAAATGCATGTTGGTCTTTTAGGGGTTAATAATAACAATCATGTTCAAATGCTTATTTGGACAATTTTAGGTGTAGTTGTTTTAAATGCAATATGATGGTTACTTTATAATTTGGAATGATTGAAAAAAGAAAATTCCACTTCTTTATATGGAAGAACAATATGAGGAATTTTTTACAAGCTACAGAGCAATTGCTTCTATTGTAAAACCCATAAGCTAGCTAGCTACACCTAAAATTATGTTAATAACTTTTGACCATGGCCCCTAATATTATTATTCTAAACATTATTATAAGTTGGTTCAAGTTTCTATTGCCCTATTAGATAATGGATCAAATGGAGATTTTAAAGTCTTAGAGCATGAATATTTTAGATATTTTATAAATAAATTATAATTTTCAATGTGTTGAAACTTGAAAATAGGTGTATTCCAAAATGATCCCTAGCTCACATGAATAGAAATTGTGTATTTTAGTGAAGATTTTGTACAGGTTGATTTTGCAAAGAGGTCACAATTAGTTAATCACCTTGTTTTTAACCTTTGAAGTTTCTTGACTATGTTTTCACCAAAACACTCCAAAATTGCCATTTCTAGTGCAAGTACCAAATTCTAGAAAAAAAACATTTTTGGACACATCTAACCATAGAATCTTGTAATACTCTAGTTTGAAAAAATGTGGAAAAAATTTCAGAAATTTCCACTGTGTGGATTGCAAGATATTGGAATTTCAATTGACAGAAATCCTCATTAGAAGAGATTTGGGGGCTCTAGGAGACTGTAAGTTCCCAGACCGTGAAAACTTTGGGAACTCTACCAGCTACTCGATTTGACATGGTCGAAAGCTTGCCACATCAGAAATTAATATTTAATTATTTTTTGAATATTTTTTGAATTTGAATTTTAAATATTTTTTTTCAATTTGTTTAGAAATTTTAAATTTAAATTATAATTGTTTTTATTTTAATTATTTTTTATTATGACTGCATATTGCAATTTCTAGCAAAGGGAATAGGCTTGAAACAACCCTCTCTTGCCCCCAAATATCTTCTAATTTTTTTGGCCTTGCAAAAAACAAGGTAGCTATACTTCACAAATTCACATCTATATAAAAAATGTCTAAAATGGTGATGCTTCTTTAGATTCACTCTTCTAGACAAGTTGGCTACATACTTGAAAATTTCACATCATTTGGAATTGTACAACATATAGGGAAAAAATTGTAAATAGAAAGAAGTACAAAATGAATTAAAATACAAAATTGTTAAGAATTTAGTTATGGAATTGTAAAATGCCAATTCCAATGGTTGTAATTTTGTAATAAACAATATACATGCTATGATTTTATTTTATTTTATTTTCAAAAAATATTGAAATTTGAGTATAATAAAGGACTTCAAAGTTTATTTTAGAATACAAAACTCATAACAACTTGCAAACTAAAATTCTTCATAACTTTCATTCATTGATCAAAATGGAATGATTCAAAGTTTTCCACGTATATATAAATCTAAAAAAACAATTTCAAATTTTGTTACTAAAAAGTGATTTTTTAAATTTGCCCGGACTGTCCGACTGAGGAAATAAACTACATATCATACAATAACTTTTTAACTATATTATCAAAAGTTATAAAAATTGTTGGGCCTTAAAGAAAAACTTCATCCCCATGTTATGTGAAAAATTTGAAGAAAAAAATATTTGCATTTGTAGTGAGCTACCCATATTAATTGCTATATTGCAAATAAATGCAATTTGGTCATTTAGGGTTAAACCTTGAAAGATTTGGCCTCTAATCATGCCATAATGCCTTAACAATTGTCACTTCTAAGCTTGTTTCTTAGCCCTTTATTGGTTCCTATAATTGAAAAAAACCGGTCCTATTTTATTTTTCACAAATTAAATTAAATTTTGTTTTATAATTTATAGATTGGTTCTATTGGTTTTTTTCAAAAACATTTTTTTGTCGTAGAACATACTTAGGTGCATTAATTTAATAACCCTATGTATTACCAAACAAGGAGGGCCACAAATCACATCAAAATGTCAGAAATTCAATATGTTCCATAATGCTGGTCATCACTCCTTGAGCCCTATTATAGTATATAGACGTGTCTTCAAGAAATATTGATTTGGAAAAGGGGGAGAAAAATGGATGATTTGTGTCCTTTGGAAGACTTTAGGTAGGGCATTCAGGAGGGAAAAAAACCTTCATCCAAATTTTTTTGGAGAGTTGCTTGAATGCATTTCAATAAATAATATCAAATATTCCCTCATTATGATACTATTGACTTTTCAAAAGAAGAAGGTGCTTAATCCACGGATCACTCTTGTAGTGTATTTTGTCCACTTCTTGTTCACTGTACTTGATGTGCATTTTAGCCATAAAATTGATATTTTTCAAATTTGAGACCAAACTAATGTTCAATATAAAGTTTATCAAATTTAGTTTCTACACCAATTAGAAAATTTGAAAAATTCTTAAAATTCAATATTTTATTGCAAATTGAACCTTAGACCTATGACTATGGTTTGTTGATTTTTCTAATTTTAGAGTGACAATAAGTTTGATTATACCGTAATGTTATACACAATAATATACACATGTAGTGAAAATTTTAGTTTTTTTAAGCATGTGGTTGATATAAATTTTCTTCACTTTCTTCTTAACAAATTCACAATAAATTTAAACTTTCAAAAAAAAGAAATGTGATTTCATCTTTGAAAAATAAATATAAAAAATTTCATTCATATACTATATGCTTGCAAAATGGCAGAGTGGAGGATTGTGAAGCTTGAAATCTATGGTCATGGGCCCATCCTTCCAGATGAACTGGCTAATTGAATTACATACAAGTAAGGTAGGCATCCCAAATGCGTCACTGACCTTAAAGCACCATCTTCAGTGTGTGTACATCTCCAAAATTAGTTATGTACCTCTGTGAAAGAAACGCTCTTAGAACCAAACTTTGTTCCTTCATAACTTTTGCATACAATATCCAAATGTTACATTCTTTGGTGCGTTGGAACCTCCTTTCCCTTGCCAATAAGAATATATGAAAATTTGAATAACTGCATAATAGTAGTAATTAGGCACAATAGCAATTAGTGGCGGTTTTGGGATACCTACCTTACGCCATCAGTAGCCTGCTAATAAAAACATGAATATCCTGGAAAAAAATAACATGAAAACACATGATGGAAACTTTAATTTTGGATTACCCTAAGACATTGCAATTGTTTATTGAAGTCCTTCAATTCCTTGGACTAAGTACTCTCTACAGCCACCAAGCTAAGGTAGAAGGCTCGAGAACAGTTCAGGCATTAAGAATGGACCCTATAAATGGCTGTGAAATGGACATGAGTTGGTTCTGAAATTGACTACTATAGTCATTGAATGAACCACGGAAAAAAGACTTATTAATTGCAAGAGCCAATCACTCTCTTTGCTTTCCCCATTTTTACTTAGAATTGCAAGTGAACCATTTATGAAAGACCTAGGGTCACAAATAGGGACCTATGACCCAACTTGTTTGAAAATTCATAAGTAATTCAAAAATGCTCGGAAAAATACGAAACGACTTGGGTTAGATTCCTCATCAACTTCTCTATGTCTGAAAAATGAGCTAAAAATATTCCCGTCCAAGGAAATACATGAAAAAGGCGGACCAGCCCTTAAATGGTCGGTTTATGAGCCTCCTACCTTAGATATAAGAAAGCTTAGAGCATCTCCTGCAGCCCTCTAGCTTTCCCTGCTCCTTGATTCAAGATCTGTCCAATGAAGAGGAGATGGCCACTTGTATCCCCAATAGTGCAACTCCATAAAACATACTTCCAACCAATCACAAGTCACACAACTCCCCAAAATATATTCCCAACCAATCACAAGTCACACAATTTGCATTTATTATGACAACTTGCTAATCCCAAGACAATTTGTAGCGGAAGAGGGGTTAATGGTCCCTGTAGAAATGGCTTTTTGAACGGGGAAAGCAAAGGCCGGAGCCTGACAAATGCTAGAATTGATTGCTTTTCATCCAAATTCTCGAGGGGAAGGGAGAGCTAGAGGGCTACAAGAGATGCTCTTACGTCTCTATGGACGTACATTTGCACACAAATGGAGACTGCACATTAGCCAACCATTTAGAGCTGTACACTTGTCTTTTGAATGGAGGGCTGCAGAAGATGTTCTTACATCTCTATGGACGTACATCTACACACAAATGGAGACTATACATTAGCCAACCACTTAGAGTTGTATACTTGTCTTTTGAGTGGATAGTGAGGATTTTCACTCATGGATATTCAATTTGATTAATCCTTGAGATTAATTTTCAAATTAATATTTCCACCTCACCCCACCCCCACCCCCTTGTATTTTTTTCCAGTCCCCCTTGCAATCAATATGGGATTATGTGATTTCCATATGTATATTGTCTATATTCATATTCTTATATCAATATCCATATTTTGTATGTATGTATTCCATGTCCAATATTGTATTCCATATCCATATCCGTATTCCATATTCGTATTCAGTATTTAGTATTCAGATCAACAGCAGCGTAGGGGGTCCTATTTTTTTATAAATTCATCTAATGGCCAAAAAAATTAAAGGTGGAGGATCGGCAGAACGTTCCCATCACAGTATGAGCAAGTGTTTTTATGTTCCTCTTACACAAAAAATAAATCCATGGTTGTGGTGGACTGCAATGGATAGTTGACACTTCAATCTATGGTTCACGTTTTCTCTTGGGCGGTGGGGGCCAAAAGCAGATGGTCCTTTAATCACAAGAGATAGTCTTGTACTTCACGTTTCTTTGGCATGCTCATTAGAGCTTATATATAAAAATAAAAATATAAGAGCCCAGCTCACAGCATGTGCTCTTAGTATACAAATCCTCAAGCCTTTTTAAGAAATCTAAGATGAGAAGTTTTCTTGACAAACATTTTGCTTTAGCCGGTCCTTTGAAAATGAAGATCGAGTCATCTTCACATAGGTAGTCAGGACAGCCCACCACTAGCTAGGATGATTGAAAGTTGCAGTAAACTGGTGTATTTTGAGCTTTTAAGATACTATCTTCAAAGTATCACCAAGATTACAATTTTAACAATTTAAAAAAATCAAATGGAGTAAAAATTAGATTACTGGAGCTACATTTTTTAGTCAAGCTTAAAAACATTCAAAATTAAGAACAATGTGAAAATTTGGATTTTCACTTTCAAAATGCCCATTGGGCTTGCAATGTTCTTTGAGGGTAATGCAATGCTTTGTCATCCTTATTTGTATTTGCAAGATAATAAAAAGCATACAAAACTTGTTCTATTGTCGATTCAATCTAAAGCCTTTGCACACACTAATGCGATCCGTTGCACATGATCACCCAAACCTTCATTTAGCCTCGGGGGGTGCACTAAGCATTAGGAGTAGCCATATAGGTACAAACAAATGTAGGGTGCCAAAAAAATTTTGTGGTAAAAAATTATAAATTGATTATATACAATATAGTGTACATAAAATGCCATTGGGTGTCTTCTAAGTACTTTAGGTGTGGAATAATAGGGTGCATTAGGAAGAAAAGTGGATTTAGGATACCCCCCTTTATATTCATTTTTTGGAACATAAGTCTTTAATTATTGTAGCCTTGTGAGTTGGCGAGTTGGTCAGATGATTAATTTGAAGACGTTGGACATGCTGTTCCAGGTAGCTTCTCAGTGGCTGTCAGATGGAACATATATTTAGCTTCCAAATTCACATTAAGCTTTTATGTTGTTGGATTCCATCTTTGCATTGAATGTATGTTTGGTAAATGAATGTGCTTCAGCTGAGGTGTTTGTGAACTCTAAACTGTTCACCAGATTCACTAGTAGTGAGTAGAGGAAAAAAAATAGGAAGTGTAAAAAATAATGTTGTATAAAAAAAATGCAATAGAAAGTAGTGAGTAGGAGGGAAAAAAAATAGGAAGTGTAAAAAATAATGTTGTATAAAAAAATGCAATAGAAAGTAGTGAGTAGGAGGGAAAAAAATGTAGTGTAAATCCAAAAAAATGCAGTAGAAAAAAATATATTGTAAAATAGCATATGATATATTTATGGCATTTGAAAATTACAATTAATGTATGCCCCCTTTTTAATGAGCAAAATTAGGAAATTATATAATCATAGAGTGCAAAATAAACGATGGACGAAAAATAATAGCCCCCCTAAAAATACCCGGTGTTTGCATCTATATCCTTATTTTTTTGACGAATTGTACCCCCCAAGCATTTAGCTTGAGTTTCAACTAGTTTCATATTTGGATTTACTGTCTTATTGAGGTGCATAAATGGCACGTTGTAGTCCCTCTAGGATTTCTGATTAAATTTGGTCCATGAGATAATTCAAAAGATGTTTCATTTGGGACATAAATCTACAATAGACTCATTAGTTGCAAGTTACAAAAATGACTTAATTTCTGCTGAATTTGACCATCAAGTAGGATATTGACTTCAAAAAAAGGTGGAAAAAAATTGGTGAATCAAAGCTTAAATGGATAACTAAAATACACACAAGTATTAGGCCATCCTCAATGGAACTTGTATACTAAACCTTAGTCCAACAAAGATAGCTATGTAGAGAGACGGTCAATTTGTTGGTTGCAAAGTGGATAACATCGGTTTTGTTAAATTAACAATATTCTAGGAGTCAAAAATTGTAACTTATATCTTCACAAAGGTTTGATTATAGGCCACAAACTAAAACACATATAGATTTTCAGTTGAGTAACCTGAACCACGCTAAAGTAATGAAATATTGTCACTTTAATGAAATTGACATTGGATGCTCTTGGACATCCTCAAGAAAACTAACTTATATTGCCTTTCTTAATAAACTTCTAATTTTTCACCAGTTTATAATTAGAACTTGAAATTTTCTATTAATAAAACCACATTCCTCTATAATTTTTGTCTTTTAGATTACTTTTAAAGGAATTTATTTTCATTGTCAAATGTCAAAATTGAATTTCTTATACATATTCAAAATAATTTTGGATGCACTTCCAATGATAAGAGTTTCATGTTTTTATTATAAATCCGGGCAAAGTTAGAAGTTTATTTGGAGGGTAGTTTACCAGGCCCATTGAGGATGCCCTTCAATCTTTATACTTGTCTGGTATTTCCCATTTCTAGGCATGCTCATTAGAGCTTCTAAAGATAAGAAATATCAGAGCCCACCACACATCATTTGTTCCTAGGACACAAATCAGGACTTCTCATGTTCTAAGAAAATCTAAATTAAGGTAGGCAACCCATTTCTGACCACTTAAGCAATTTTGACCATCTATAGGGTAGGTTTCTTTAGTGGGAAATTTTTTGCATATGCAAAATTAGAGTTTGGAAGGTTTCCATAATTTCTAGATTTTTAATTTTCAAAACATATATACTATGAATTTTTTAGCAAAAGATTCTATTTTTCTCATACTAGTGATATAGGGCTTGCTATTTCTGACCATTGGCTGAAAACAAAATTGACCAAGGGATGGTTGCAATATTGAGAGTCTTATAGCCAATCAAAATGCCCCACAACTACCTTGGGAACCGTGCCATAATTAATCACTGTTCTTCACAGAAAGCAAACAGACTACAGTAGAACCTCTCTAAGTTGATTGGTCCCGGACCGGTCTGACATGATTAGTTTACAGAGGTTTATCAACTTAGAGAGGATCAACTTAGAGAGGTTCTATTGTACATAGCCAGAAGGGGTGCAGGGTGGTGTGTGTGTGATCAGGAATGGGTTGCCTCCTACAGGGTGCGAAGTTTTCTTGACAAACATTAATGTATCAGCCTCCGCCGGTCCTCTGTAATTGAAGACACCACCAGCTCGAATGACCGGAAGCTGCGGTAAGCGTGTAGTATATTTAAGCAAGGGTGATGCTTTCAATCATGTGCACTTGGGAAAACATGATCCGAGAATGGATCTGCATACGATTGAAGGCAATGCTCCAGGAAGAATGCGATTGATCGAGTTACAGGAAAAATTCTCCCAGAAAAAATTGAAGGCTTCAGTAATTGTGCTATAATTAAGCTAGCTTAGCAATACCGGGTGTGATTGTGTGAAGTAAGTTAACAGTGCTTGGATTCCAGCCTGCCTGAATCTTACATTATCAAGTCTTCAAGATAGTGTTGATCAATGAGCTGATTGAGCTCTCTCAGTTGCTGCCTTCTTTGTCCTCCTCTTCTTCCAATTTTCTCTGCTCAATACAGATTAACTTAGCCCAATTTGCAAGTGTTAGAAACTATTATGCAGAAACCAGGCAGGCAGTTAGGTAGTGGATACTAAAACCGTAAGAGACCTAAGATATCTCATCTGCTATTCTCAGCCCTATTACTAACAGCAACGCATTTATTCTTACACTTGGCGCTTGGTTGGCCTTCAATTGGCAACCTGGGTGTAAGCACGACTTGGCTCGCTCAATGCCTTCAAGTCACTCAATTTTGGATGGAAATGGGAGAGTCTACTGTTCCTTCAATATGTAGGCTTGTGATCTACAAGACTACAAACTCCCACCTTCGAAATTACAAGAGATTCTCATACATGGTGATGAAAATTTGATTTCAACAAATTTGGCTCATCTACTTATTAAGATCTCGCGCTCGATGGACGCACGGCGTTTGATATTGCCGTGGATGCGAGGCACCATGATCTCGTCCCGTGCTTGTGAATCCCCAAGCGTTCCTCCGCTTGCATGCCAATGTCTCCGTGAAGGAAAAGGAAATTCTTATTTAACTGCGACCCACATTTGCAATCAAAAGATTTCTTTCTATCAAATCACGCGAACAGTCCAAATTCTTCATTATTCAACCAAACAGTTGATGCTTATCATTCAAACACTTGTAAAACAGGTCGATCAGATTGAGAAAGCTGTTGACACGCAATTGATTTATATATACATATATATATATATACAAATGCTTGATAAATGTATTATGTATTGATCAAAGCTCAACCAGTACAGATGGTACGTGTACTAAGTATAATCTTGTCAGGTGTTTAGGGGACCCATGCGAAGCATGTACTCAGGAACTAGAAATCAATGCTGTATCTGGAGCTTGACTCTCGAATGCAAACGGGTATAGGCTTCATTACGTCGGATTGCGCGCAGGCCGCGGTTTGTAGAATTTGTAGAGAAAATCGTAGTGCTCAAGGAGATCTGGACACTCTTTGGCTGCTTTCTCCTTGAGGCACTTATGGTAGCTGAAGTCTATCTCAGTGCCGTCGACACGGACCACCCAGAAGCAACGTGTGACAGTGTGCTTGTTGAAAATCTGTTGGATCTGCGGGGATTTCAATCGACAGTAGCAATGTGAACAGGTATCCAGACTTTCCAAACTGTTGGTTCACATGAATGGAGACAATTCTTAAGAGCAGGCAGATTTCCCAATTGAAATGCGCAGGCTAGGTACTTCTTCCTCAGGATAGGCCTAGGTCTAAGTCTTGTACAGTACAATTGCACAGAACTTTACTACATGAAAGCCACTGAAAACTGCCACACAATGAATAAACTGTCCCGCAATGAGGTATCAATCTTGATTTTAACATATATGGCCTGTTTCGATTACCTTAATGTATTCGATCCCCGGACCTGTCTTCTGTTCGCAATTGGGGTGGTACTTGAGTACATCACGAACTGCTATTTCGTCCTCATGAGAGAGACGTTCACCGTCCATGTACTTCCTGCACGCACATGAAAATTATAACAGCCTCCGACACTCCGAGGTATCAAGCAAGCATTCATGGTTTGAACTTGACCGACATATGCAATAGATCATGCTGTAATATATAATAGTCTAATTCAGATGGGAACAAACTTCAGACCGGACCGAGGACGTTCAAATATGAAGCTTAGAGGAGTTTTCTTACGGATTGTGCAGAATTCGTCTCATGCGATGGTAAATCTCGTCAACCTCCTGCCACTGAGGTTGAATCTTGGTCCCCAAAGGCGCTTGAAACAAGGCATTGAAGGGACTCACTTCACCGCTCTTCGCACTCCCTGACTTCCCAGAACTCTCCTTGTCTGGCAAGACTTGAGAGAAGTGTTGAGGGAAATCTTTGGCTTCACCACTACTTGTACTCCCTGACTTCCCAGAACTCTCCTTGTCAGGCAAGACTCGAAAGTGATGTGTGCAATCTTTGGCTTCACCGCTCTTTGCACTCCCTGACTTCCCAGAACTCTCCTTGTCTGGCAAGACTTGAAGGTCTTGTGTGAAATCTTTGAGCAGAGCCACCAGGTCACTCGTCTGCACATCGACTCTGGCTTGGGGTGAGCCAGGTCCTCCCTTGTCCACACTCTTCCCTTGAAAATCCATAGCGCCGGTAGGCTGAGCTTTAGAAACATTCAGACTCACAGAAACTAGCTCTCAGGAGAAGTGTGCTCTCAGATCTCTACTGTGGACAGTCACAAATGTGGCAAAGGCTTTCATATTCGAATGCTTGGAGTCTCCTGGAGTTATTGATCGAGGCGGCAGTAGGTTAGTGTTTCCCTGCAATTATCTTCGTAGTACAGTACAGTACTGTGAGGTTTGAGTCATGAAGCGCAGTCAATCTGCGGAAGTAATCAGCCTACGAGAGTGGCAATAACAATGAATTTCTTAGCCTACAGTGCAAGCTCCTCGTAAAAATGGATTTTAGAGGACGTACAATGCGCTTCATGCTTCATGATTTGCAGCCGCCAGGAGCTGCAGAATTATAGTTTTCAATGGACGGCGTGACAAGACATGTGGGCTTGGAACACTTGAGAATTTCAGGCTGATTTAACCCTCAACTTACTAGCACTCAAGCATCCACTTTGGATGAATGTCGTGAAAAGTGAGCTTTATCCGCTTTTAGTTGGTGTTCATTGAGGTTTAAAAAAAATAAAATTATGTAATACATCAATGGGAAGAAGAAAGAATGCTCTATTTCAATCCATGATATAGATATGTTGAATGTCTTTCAATTATTTCATAAAAATTTCAAAATTAATCCCACTATCATTAGGTAGAGCATTTAGTGGGTGATTTTGCATATTTGAACTAGTTTCAGTATACTATTGTATGTACGTTAAGTTATGAAGAAAAAAGCCCTTAATTGCAATTTGCAACCAATTTCTAAACCCACTCCTAAGGATTCATGCCTAAATTGAATAGCCTCTATTTGTGAGAGCTTAGACCTTAGGATTCACAATTTTTGCAGTCCAAATTTTCATGACCCTATTTTTACAACTTTGTGCATTCACAGTTTATTCATATCACTAGAAGAAATTGAAGGTTTTGCAACTACAAAGAACAATTGTTTTTTTAATTGTATAGGACATTTGCAATTGGTACTAATTTGGAGACTTGCAGTTGTTAAGACCACAAGTTGCTCTTGGAGTTGTAATTGTAAAGGACAATACTTAGGGTTATTTCTCATCCTATAGCCTAGTTGGGACTTCGTTGATGTGTTCTTCTGATGTAGTTGTATGTGTGGCATTTATTGCCATGTAGATTTTGTAGATTTTGAAATTCTGGGTGATTGCAAGAAACACTTGTACTATTTGTTGCATTTTTGGCCTTTTTGTACTTTTTGTACTACGAGTCACTTTCAAATACTATTGGGGCACGGAACACAAAATCTAAATGGTCAATTGGATTTCAAATTTATTATTCTTACAACATGAAATGTTCATCATTGGATGACAAAAATGGATGGAAATACTTAATTTGTCATAAAAAAAAACCCATTTATATTGGTAGATAAGAAGTACTATAAGCCTCCACTAGTACTATTGAGTCTTTTTGTGTACCTTGAAGTATTATTTTGAGCCACATGCTACAATTTATCCTAGAAAATGAGACTTTCACATTTTTGTTTTTTTAAATTAGGGAATGAACTTAAAAAATTTATTTAAAAAGTGTCCATTGTTGCCAATTAAGAACAAAGTAGGAAGATCAAAGCTAAAACTAAAAAAAGATTTTTAATTCAATGTAAAGTCAACTTGAATATAACATACTTTAGGTCAATGTAAAACACACTTGGAACATGTTTTTGGAAATCCCTCTTTTGAGAAGGTGTATTTCTATTAGAAGAGCTAGCCTACCAAATCTAACATTGTAACTCTTCAAAAAAAGTACTCCCTCCGTCCCGAAATGATTGTCCATCATTCTAAAAATAGATGTCTAAAAATGATTGTCCACTACTTCAAATTTAGTTATACAAAGACGCAATTTATGAAATAGTCAGTATTTCACAAATAAGAGTTTCAATTAAACAAAGATACAATTTATAAAACAATTAATGTCAATTCTATGAAGACACAATTTATAAAATAGTTAGTTTTAGTTACAAAAGCTACTCACAACAAGCTGCTCAAGAAAAATCTAATTCTAAGTTATTTTCACAAAATCTTCACATGGTACAAAGACAAGATGGAAAACAATGCATAGTTGTGCTTAGTGCTCATTTTTGGTGGAAAATTGTAAACCAGAGGGTAATTTATCATATGAAGTTGTAGCCTCAACTTTCTCGCTTTAAATATTTCATGCTTCAAACTTGATATTGCCATTTTTGCAAACCGCTCAGCAAATTACGAGTTAATCTACATATCTACATTCATTACTTTTCCAAATTCTCAAATTTTGCCTTAATCTTGAGAAAAGTTTTTCATTGGACAATCATTTTGGGACGGAGGGAGTACTCAATAGTACTAAAAACCACCCAACCCGCATGTGTGACATATATTCAAAATTTAATTTCACCTATTGAATTAATTTTTAAAAGATTGAAATAATTCAGTTGCATTTTCTATTGCAATAGGAAGCTTGTTTTTAATTTTATGTTCATTTGATCATTTTTATAATACTTATGGTACAAAACAACTTCCGCATTGAATGTGTAACAAAAAATAGGACAGGTTTTTCTTGCAATCACCCTTCTAATTTCAATGATTTGTAGATTTTAAAATGTTAGATCTAGCTTCTTTTTTAGATTTCAAAAGTTCAAATATTAGTATTTAATAGATTTCATTTATTTAGGAAACAATACGTTACAATTTCATAGATTTTAAATATTTTTAGATTTCTATAGAGTATAGACTATAAAAATCTACAAATTGTAGAAATCTACAAATTGTAAAGATCTATAGACTATTGAAATTTTAGAATTCTATTAACAAAATTCTTTACATAAGAATACAATTTAAAGTTACAAGTCTTATTTGTCCAACCTAATGGCATTCTTGACAATTGATATAAGACAATTGGAAAAACCACAATCATTGTACAATTGTAGTCGTTTCCTAGTCAAATTATAGTTGCTTTCTGGTTGAATTTAGTTTTTTTGCAACTTCAAATTAATATAAGGCCTTATTCGTTAAATTGAGACAAAGTGGTCATTTTGAGACTTTGAAAACCGGATGTGAAGCTCCCTTGGCTCAATAGGCATTGAACCCAGCAATAAGTATAGCCCAAATTACGACCAAGATAGCAACTCACTAAGGATTTGCCTTAGTGACTGCAAACAAAGAACTAGAATTACATTGCTAGATTAGAAGACAAGAAAAGCTTTACCAAATGATCAGCCACAAAGTACATAAGAGATGGAAAAGAGAGTCCATTTACATTAAGGAAGCTCGAGTAACTCGAGAATTTCATTACAAAAACAGTATGACTCTAACGCTGCTCAAAATATCATCTGAAGTGAACAAATTATGTACCAACCGCTAAAATTTTACTTAGACTCGTTGTAGAATCGAGGAGGCTCACTATACAAAAGCACTCTATTTCTGTAAATCTTTTATCCTGACTGTATTCTATTGGATATGCTATTAATAGTAAGGGAGGCTCGGAAGCTGAGGGCTTCAATGCAGAATACGAGGACTTCAAAAAATTGTGTTTCCCTACCTACTTATCAGTATTGGTTGTACAATCGGTCTTTGCCGCCTCCAACGCTTTTTGTTTCTCGCGGCCTCTCATGATTTCTTCGCGTTGAGAAGGAAAGTGCGGATAGTGACAATTGAGCGCACCATCGATGTCCACACCCCTATCCTTTCGCTTCGGCTTACTTGCACTTTGCGGAACCTCGGAGGCGGAAAGTGACTTGGACTTTCGAGGAGGCGGTCTCGGTAACAATATACTGGCATTGTTTATGTACGGTCGTCCAGATCCTGTTGATGTGGAGCTCAGAGATCGCCGCCGATCTCGAATATACCTTTGAGTGTGAATGCCGATGGACGCTAGATTACCCACCCTGGGTAATAAAACGAACACCGACCAGGTTCTATGCCTTTATCCACAATTTTTAATATATGGGGGTGATGTGAGCGCGGTCCACTGTGCCTTCTAAGCAATGGATCTTTTTTGCTAACGTTTCCTAAGTGTCGTGGATGGCAGCGAATAATTAGAATGCATGTAATAACTCACAAGGTAACTGCAAGCTCAAAGGTAATGGTAAACTTCTAACTCCCTAACTATCTATCCTATGTCAAGGGTCGACTGGGTAGTTGGCGTCATTTCTAACGTCCTTAACTACGTAAAAAGGGAAACCCCTATGTTCCTTCCATGAACCTCCAAGGCTATCTTGGGTTTTTAAAACTCTACCTAGAAGTTCTACTTTTAAAAGCTACCCCTAAAGTTCCAACTTCGGAATGTAACTCTAGATTTTACTTCTTTAACTTGATTCTAAATATTAACTACCGACTTTTGCTCTATGTTTTGACTTTTGACTCTAGGTTTCTATTCCTAAATTAACTCTAAGATATACCCTTGAATTTTAATTCTATGTTTTAACTTTTAACTCTAAGTTTTTACTCCTAAATTAACTCTAAACTCTACCCTTGAATTTTAACTCTAGGTTTTTGAATTTTAACTCTAAATTTTACTTCTAAAATTAATCCCAAATTTTAACCTCTAGGTTTGACTCTACGTTTTCACTTTGACTCTAGATTTTTTCTACTTCCAACAACTAACTCTAACTTTAACTTCTACCTCTAATTTTTAACTTCTACTTTTAGCTTTTCACTCTAACTTTTTACTCCCCAATTGACTCTAAAGTTTAACCTTTAAATTTAATCTTAACTTTTGACTTTTGACTTTTGACTTTCTACTTCCAACTTTAATCCTATCATTTTAATCCTAGTTTAACTCTAAGTGTTACCCTCCTAAATTTAATTCCAACTTTTAACTCTAGGGCTTAACTTCTAAACTTACTTCCACAATTTACTCTGAGTTTTGACTTCTAATTTTAACTCTATTTCTAACTCAAAAATCTACTCGTAATTTCTACCTCCTAAATTTAGTCCAAAGTTTTACTTTTTAATTTCTACTTCCCACTCGGATTTTTTACTCCTAATTAACCCTAACTTCCTTTTCTAAACTACCCTAAGGTGTCACTGGAAATTTTAACCCCCTAAGTTAAACTTCCAAATTAATTCTACTTTTTAACTTCCCAAAGTTAACTCTAGATTTTGACCTTAGAATTTTAACTTTAAGAAATAAAATGTAAATTGATTCTAATTCTAACCGCTAATTAATCCCTAATTTTAATCCTAAATTCTCTTTCTAATTTAAACCCCTAAGGTCCGTCCATGATTCTTTTTGGATGATTTTTACTCAAAATTCCTCCGTCCTACCCCCTACCGCTTAACTTAGCCTAACGCGGTCAGTTTACGGTCGAATCTTAATTATAAGATGTTTTCGGAAACCTCTATTCCTAATCTATCAACTTTTGAATCTAAACTTCTAATTTACACTAATCTCGGATGCTAATCACGCTCTAAGGGCTGATTAGGAAAATAAATGCTAATTAGGGAGAAACATCAAAGATTAAATCAAAAACTCACCTCTTCACTACCGGTTTCGAAAATAACTTCGTCCACGTCCACGTGTACATCCTCATGCTCCATGGTAATCTTTGGTTTTTGCTTGATTTTCCAAGCTCACCGCTTATTTAGAAAATATTACAATTTTTGATGATCTAAACTCTTTCTTTCTTCTTCTCCCTTCTTTTCTTTCTTCCTCTCTCTTTCTACACTAGTACTATTCCACCTAAGCTTTTATGAGTCTTACACTATGGTCTCAAACTTCAAGGAGGTTTTTAAGATGCCAACTATCCTCTTACACAATTTTGCCTTTGTGTCATCCTAATCTTTCTCTCAACGGTCACCACAAATTCTCAAGATTTTTTCTTAGGTCGACCTACTCTAAGCCTAGGTCACTATTCATCGTCTCTCTCACTTCTCCCCTATTTCATTCAATTTTTCTCTACCCTTCTTCCATTGTGTGTAGCAGTGTAAATCCTACGTTTTTCGGAATGGAGCTGGCGTGGCAAAAACTGAAAATGCACGATATAAAGTCTAGCTTCTTAGAGGGTCTTCGGGAGTGAAGTAGAGTGGCTGTAGGGGAATATAAGACGCAGAATTTTGGCATCTTTCTTTATTTTTTTTTGGCCAACAGCTGGCGATACAAATAGTTTGTAAGCAAACTCTACAGAAAGAACTGGCTATCTAGGTGCAGGAAAAGACGGTAGATGGGCTACCAACTGAAATCTAAAGCTTTTTGCACCTGCAAGAACACTGTAGCAGAACACTGTAGCAACAGTGGAGGCCTGCAGGGTTTGAATTGTCTCAGAGCCGAAGTCCATCTCCCTTCCCAACAATTGGTTCATGATGACACAAATGAAATGACACATATTTCAAAGTAAGCACGCATGCATCTGTATAAACTATTAAGCACTATAGTATGAAGGTGAACCGCATCTAAAAATTGAGCACACTGAGAAATCACAAAGAAAGCATTACTGTTAACTACATAGAGAAGAATCAAACGACTGAAGGTCAAATACAGCAACTGACGACTTCAGGAATAAAGCACAAAGGAAGCAACGATGCATGCAGGCAATAACTCAGAACCAAAGCAACGATTACAACTCTAGTTCTACACAACTCACTCCGGGTGTTGGGAAGGGAGGGGGATTTGGATTTAGAGCCATGAGGTTTGCAAACGCTAACCCCACAGCCCTAGTTTCATCATCGACGTACTCTTGCACATTACAAGCACACGTTACGTCTAGTTAGGCTGTTGCTTCCCTCCCGACTTGCTGCACACACAAGAACAGAGGTTAGTAATTTTCAGTCCTCCTTGCGAACATTCTTCTTCCAGTCGTCGTAGGCAGCACTGTAAGGGAAGTCCGTCAGTGTGTAGAACTCCTGCGCGTGCATAGCAACCGCCAAGGGCAAGTGCACGTTTAAGCGGTTCCTCAATTTGTTCTTCATGAAGAAGAGCGTGCTGAAGGTACGCTCATCTTCTACGCTCCCCAAAACTGCAACTACAGCGAGTTCAACGACCTTCAAGTATTCGGAAAGTTTATGTCGCAGTAGGCCAGACGCTTCCAGGCGACGCCAGAGACAAGTCAAGGGGTTCAAGGGCAGATCTCCCGTCATAGCACCCTCACAATTAGACTTCATGGTGATCTGAAACATCATTGCCTGCTCTTCTAGCTTTGCAGCACATAGGATAGGTTCAACTGTCTTTATGCCGTGAACCTCCTCCTGCGCTTCTACGTCCTCACCCGTCTTCAGCTTCTTCTTCGGAAACTCTTTTGGGTAACAGTAGTGCTCCTTGATTATCGCAATATGCCGTTGGAAATTTTGATCCGCCTCAGGTATCCTCCAATACTGAGGATATACAATTCCAAACGCGTCCATGAGGCTTGATGAGGGAAATCGTGACATGAGTTGATTGATCAAACGCTCTGCTGCATCTGCCACAGCAAAAGAACGATACAGTTAGATCACAGTGCCGTCAATGTGACAAACTCACGCATGAATGTAAACCCTGAACACAAGTATGAGTTCACCCTAAATGCAACATGTAAACTAAATCCCTTACCTTTACACGATGCCTTAGTTGAGGCACAGATGCGTCCATGTACCTCCCGATTGATTGGGATTGAGGTTTCAGACCCCGGTTCAAAATACAAAGCTTCGACGTTATTGCCTCCTGGAGTGAAGTGTAGAAATTCTTGGCCGTCTTCATTGAGATCCAAAGCGCTAGGGACCCAGGCCATGGGAATGGCATCATGCCGAACTTGCAGTAGAGCCTTGAAGTCCCAAAATGTGTCGTGAGTGAATGCAGAAGATTCATCACAGTAAAATGCCTGGAGCTCCGAGATGCAAATTTGAATCGCTGAGACGTAGTCACAGATGAAGACTTCCCTACTTTGGGCGAATTTGATCAAGCTGTGAACTGATCGAAGCAGAGGAAGGAGTGCCGACAATGTTAGAAGAATTTCGAAATCTTGCAGGA
This sequence comes from Pseudisothecium myosuroides, assembly GCA_951799445.1. NCBI lineage: Eukaryota > Viridiplantae > Streptophyta > Bryopsida > Hypnales > Lembophyllaceae > Pseudisothecium > Pseudisothecium myosuroides. Next base: position 24,576,646 of record OX637294.1, read on the forward strand.
AGGATAAGTTGTGGCTGGCAAGCTTCATAAGAAGCTTGTCCTTCTTACCCGACTTACCATTTGCGTCAGGAGCGGGGGCATGGAGTCGACCGCCATCTTCACCAAAAGAACTCGGTACTCATTCATCACCCTGACAGACGGTGATAACATGCTAATCCAACGCGTTTTAATGTTCTTCAAAATCTTCAACCCTTTTGAATGCATGACCTCCGCCAATTTCTGGAACTCCAAGTGACGTTTAGGTGAGTGTGCAAAGAAAGCGTGTAGGGATTGCAGCATGCCCTCAATCCGTGACACAACAGGGAGAGCGCTCAACGATTCGACAGCGAGGTTTGTTCGATGGGCCTACAAAACAACGGTGTCAGAGTTTCACCGAACCCACTCAAGACTCAAGACTCGACAGAAAGAACTGATAGCAATTGGTACACAAAGAACTGATAACAATTGGCAGTGAACATGAACTTGACTGGAATTTGTCGTTGGACATGCAGGACTGTGGCTTACCATGCAGTGCACGCCTATCACTCTAGGCGTCCAGCGTGATTTTAGTTGTTGCACGACTCCTGTCCTCTTTCCTTGGAATGTATTAATTCCATCTGTACACACAAGAAAGAACATCCACATGAAAAAAACAGTGCAAACATGAACTCAAACATGAATCGAAACATCAACTCAAACATGAACCAAAACCCTAACTGAAACATGAACTGAAACATGAACTCAAACATGAATTGAAACATGAACTCAAACATGAACCAAAACTCTAACTCAAACATGAACTCAAACATGAACTCAGACAAAACATGAGAATGAAAGTCGAGTCCTTACCGGCACCAAATGAAGCCAAGCGTGTTCGGAGGTTGTAGTTAGGTTTTTGGAATCCCTATTCCAAACGCTACCAAGTTCGAACACCAGGGAATGATCTATATAAGGTTAGTGTAGCGTGTTCAAATGTCACTATGTACTTAAGTTTTGAAGATAGGATAAAAATTCATTCTTATTCCCACTAAATACCCCAAGAAACACTCAACAGTCCGTTTATAAAATAAAAGACTCAGCATGCACGTCTCAGTCCTATCTAGTGTTCTAGGGCTTGTGACAATAGTTCTTGACAATAGTTCAGGGTGGACTGACTTGTGTATGGATGCAATGCAGGACTTGACTTCAGTACAGCCCACTATAGTACTTGAAAATAGTACAAATATATACGTATTTAATATTTCCAAAAACTTTAGAGTTTAAGGGTTTAGAAAGTCTTACAATGGGTTACCCCTCAGCAACTCTAGGGACAATATTGGCCAATACAGGGGTTAATCGATTCCTACAATTCCAAAATTCAAATTTACTACATACATATGCAATTTTAAATACAAATTCTAATAATAATTAATACAAAATAATTAATAGAATTTTAAATCTAGTTCCCAATTAGGGACCACGGCCCAAGGGCCGTTCGAAAAATTTGGACCTTATTTTAAATTTGTTTTAATTGAACGTTTAGTTTAAAGACTCCAAACTTTGTTTTACAACCCAAAACCCAAAACCCCCAAGGACCCAAGCCCGTGCGGTAACCGAACAATACCCTAGCAGATACCCGGTTGATACCCTTATCCCGGTCACCAATACCCGCGTCCGATATCCGGTACTGATGACCGTCGGGTCTCACCCCGTTCAGTATCGACGAGGACCAGTCCCGTCTTCTGCCGCGACTTGTCTCGCCATCGTCGCTCCGTCGCCCAGCGTGTCTGTACTTCACGGCTTGAAGCAGCAGCTTCGGCAACTGTTATTTTTTTTTAATCCCTCGAATTCTCACTTAATTCTATAGAATTTCTCCACACATTTCGTGATCTCACAAGTTCCTGGTTGTATTCAAATTTTTATTTGTCGATTCACCTTCAAGATTCTCCACGCCGGAAGCCCAAATCCCTAATCAGATTCACAGCTTGATCGAATTCCACCAAATTGGCAATTTTCCCATAGTAATCAGGCAAATTTCACACTCACAAACGATTTCACTCTCTTAACGATCAATCACACACGAGAATCACACGGAGGATCACCAAATTGGGTTTGAACTTCATTCCGCCAGCCTGGCTCAGCGTCGTGTCCCAACTCCCCGTAGCACAGCCTGATCAACTCGAACAATCTCACAATCACGAGAGCGATCACACGTCCCCCAACAACCGACCTTCCTAATCGGAATCCAATTTCCTGAAACCGTAACTCACCGGTACAGCAACTCGGTGCTGCTTTGCCCCGTCGAGATGCTTCCGACCCCTTTGACCTCTGACTGGCCTCGGCTCTCGTTCAATCTCCTCACAATCTCGCCACCGGCATCCACCGCAGCTTCTCCAAATTCTCACCGAATTCACACACTGCAGCCCATCGGCTTGCCTGACAACGCCGAATACACCCGCGCGTCCTTGCCAGCTGAATTCTCCTAACTCCGATCAATCTTACAAATTTTTTCCACGCGATCCGTTGTCAGCACAACACAATCCCAAATTCACCATCGTAAATACATTCACACACTCGAATTCTCAAGTCAACCAGCAATCACTCAAACTTTACAGTCAAACTCAACATTGAATCACGATTTACAACAGGAGACATACACACTTGAACTTTTTATTATAAATTATCGCGCAAAGAAAGCGCACAGGTACAGCACTATATTAATCAACAATGAAAATAGTACAATGTCAGCGCAAAATTGTTGCAATGAAGGTTACACAGCACCGGGAGACGAAGAAGAAAACGCGAGAGAGAGAAATTGAGGAAAACAGCACGGATTAATGCTGAATTCCGGGGGTGATTGGGGAGGTCGCAGCGCTCGCGATCGGCACGGCGTTCACCGCGCCTCTTCAATCCCTAATTTTCTCTTTTTCTTTTTCTTTCTGTTTTTCTTTATCTTTGGACTTTAACTTTAACTTTGCCTTTGTCTTTTTCCCCTTTTAACTACTGTTTTGACTATCTACCAAAGTATCTTTTAACTTTTTGGAACTTTTAGTGTATTTTGGACTACTTTAACACTAAATACTCAAAATATATATAAATAATATAGGAAATGTCATAGAAAATCGAAAAAGTTTTATAAAAACTAAAAAGCTAGACTACAGAGGTCTGCGGCGTCGATGCCACCGTAGTCTTTTACGGCATTCACGATGACCTTCGTCATACTGTCAGATCCACCTCCACTGACAACTCGCTCTAGAGACAACAGCATCGGCTTCCGCTGCCAATCTTGGCACACATACCCGTGTATGGAGATCCAACTTTGAGTGTCTAGGGTGGACACTTCATCACATGTAATGGAGAAAAATCTCGCAGATTTCATTGTCGCTTTAGTCTTTGCTTGCACCTGCCTGTACAAGCACTCAGCCAATTCCCATCCCGCGCCATCTGACCAATGTTTCTTTGGCAATTTCGGTACACCAAGAAAGCTGAAGAGTGGATGTAGGGCGGTGTACTCCAGCATAGGGCGGCCTTTCTGTAGCAAGTGCAGTATTGTAGCAAATTGGATCTGCTTCCTCGCTCGTTCCCCCTTCAGCACGATCACTTGTTCCAAAACTGTGGTTTGACTTCTAGCTGCATAGATGCGTTCATTGCGTAAATGCTTGCAATTCTTTGCAATGAACCATTGATCCTTCTTGATCCCGTTTGGCATATCACAAGTGGCCTTCCGCTTCCCTCCATGTTTCTTCAATGTGTCCCACTTAGGACCAAGAATTTTGTCTCTGCCCTCCACAGTTGAGCATACCAAACACTTCACGGACTCATACAGCCCATCACCTCCTCTGTGCAGTTCTGCCCAAGGGAGCCTAGCAGGCCAAGTGTCCTAGAATTTCCGACTAGCTTCATACAATTTCTTGGTTTTCTTCTTCACAGGCTCGCCACCAATGCAGTCCTCATCGTCTTCATCGTCAAAACCTTCATACTCCAGCAAGACCCCCTTCCCCTTGTCTTTCGTCAACACACGAGGCATCACATTGTCTGCAGTTGCTGTGGATGCCCCCGATGATAGGGAGATCACTTCCACGACGTCATCAGAATTCTTCGCGGGAAGCACGCTACCTCCAGGTTCGACCAGAATCACTGCAGGATTTGATCTTCTGCGCTTCTCCAACGCATTGCTCTTCCGCTTGCGAGGCACATTGCACACGGAGTTTCCTCCACTTTGGGCACTCAGCCGAATGCTACAGGGCACCACTGACTCTGATGTAGACGTCCCTGGATTCGAGGTGGAGCCATCTCCGAACACTCCCGATGACGAAGAGGAACTTGTGTTCGGCAGCCTCGCGAAGAACCTGTGTAAAGACATACCAGGAAACATCCTTCCAAACAGAAGTAGTAGCAATTGCGAACCCACAACGACAACATGCACAGTTGCACACGATACCGGCAAACATGCACACGATACCGCAAACATGCACAATTGCACACGATACCTCGGAAGTTTGAACCTGAAGGCCGAACGCACAACAACAACAATTTCCAGCGATACACAAAAGCAAGAAAACAGCATTCACGAGAGTCCAGGTACCCGCCACTGCGCAACTACCGCAACATATAGAAAAATTTGAAACCAGCAAATGCAAGATCCACCTGCAGATTGAGTCGTTGTGCATTCTCGACATCATAGTACCCTACAACAGCGACCGAACTCATCTCCAACTGCTGCATTCTACCTCCATTGCCGCCCATGATTGTGTTTTGCTCAACAAAGTCATGAACTCATGATTTCCTGAAGTTGCAAGAAATCCCAACAATAGAAAACTCAAAACTAGTTTCAAGCAAGTACGCTCCTGGCGCCAACCTGAAGCAGGACAAGCGAAGGAGTGTGGCGCCACGACACCAAACCAACGGCTGGATGGGAGCCGCTCCGGCGATGAAGACTCCGACGGTGGAGATTTGGCGCCGTCGAGGAGGCGACAGGTGAAACGCACTTTGGAACATGATGGCATCCGGGGGTTGAGGTGCCCTGAAGTTCTGGCCGTCAGATGGGTGCCACGTTGCTGGTTTTCTGCCACAAACGAGCAGGGGGGAAAATTTTTTTGCCTTTTGGCATTTTTTCGCCCCTTCAAAAAACACTGGTGTGTAGAGTGTTTTGTAGTTGTTGGTGAGGGTGAGACTTCCTTATGTACAGGTACGGTGGTGCTCCGCTCTTTTTTCCCTTCTCCCTTTTTGATTTTAGACCCTAATCCCTACCCCAATCCCTATTTAGCAATAGGTCAGCCCTCCATTCTCCTTTGTTTTGTTTATCTTGTCTTTATTTTGTTCTGGTGTGAGAGAAACCAAAAATCAAGAAAAAGGAGTCCAAAAATGGGGACCAAACTGGGGCCCCAACTGCTTGCCGGACCAAGCCTGGCCTCCCGGCTGGCTGGCTAGCTGTTGGGGGGTCGGGTTCAACAAAATAAATAAATAAATATTTATTTATTTGTTTTCTTTTGATATTCTGATGATGTGACCTGGTTTGTTTGGTTCTTGACTTGATCTGGTCTGTTCTGGCTCTCAACTTGATCTGGTCTATTTGGTTCTTGACTGATCTGGTCTGTTTGGTTCTCGACTTGATCTGGTCTGTTTTGGCTCTGGATCTTGACCACTAAGGAAAAACTGGATTTTTGGCAAATTGGGTGTTTGGTGAACTAAAGGAAAAAACTTGGGGAAAATAAAACTTGGGAAGAATAGGACTTGGGGAAAATAGAACTTGGGGAAAATAGAACATGGGGAAAATAAACTTGGGGAAAATAGGACTTGAGGGAAATAGAACTTGGGGAAAATAAACTTGGGAAAAAATAGGACTTGAGGGAAATAGAACTTGGGGAAAATAAGACTTGGGAAAAATAGAACTTGGGGAACAACGAGACTCACTAAACACTTGGGGAGCAATTTAGACACACTAAAACTTGGGGAACACTCAGACTCACTAAACACTTGGAAAACACTCAGACTCACTAAATACTTGGGGAACAACTAAACTAAAGAAAACTTTGGGATTAACTAAACTTCACTAAATGCAAAGGAACCTACATATCTTGGAAGCTAAACTCTAGAGGTTTCCACAAAGGTCTTGGAAACTAGACTTTGGAACTAAACACGGGGAGGTGCAAAGCTTCGCCGTTAGATTGGTTTTAACACCAACTTTAGGACTTCTTGACACCTTGGGGGTTCAAAGCTCCATCGTCTACACTTTTAAAACACGCTTTAGGACTTCAACTTTGTCACTAGTTCAAAGCTTCGCCGTCTCGGAGGGAGGTCCACTCAATAAGGAGAAGATTAGAAGAGGGTTTGGAATAACTTTAGAAAACATGCACAAAGGAGGTTCAAAGCTTCGCCGTCCCGGAGGGGGGTCCACTCAACAAGGAGAAGATTAGAAGAGGGTGTAAGAAAAAATACAAAGATGAAAACACACAAGTTAAACCACGTGGCAACACAAAGCTCACACACTAAAGGCCCCCCAAAGCGGCATCGCCAAGGTACGGTGGGGGGTGACTTTAGGATTAGTGCAAGATACAAAAAAGACTCTTAAACTTCACAAGTTAGACCACAACACGTACAAGAGGGAGAGAGAGGCTCTCCACTTACAACAAGGTACCAAAAACTTCACAAAAGAGTACACAAAGCAAGGTAGAAGGACCCCCAAGGACCTTCAAAGCTTGAAAATAAGCAACAATGGAGCCAAAAGTGCTCCGAAAACACCGTAGAGGTTTTTGGCTTCAAACGCCAAAATATCCAAAATAACTTGGACCCACGGACCCAAAACAAGAATTGGGGGTGTTCTAGAGAGAGAAATGGGGCCCTTATATAGGTTTCCAAGGGCTCACCCCTCCCTCTAGAGTTCTAAGGTAACCTTATCAACAAAGATTTTCATCCTCATCCTCAAAGATTTTCATCCTACATCCTAAAAATCTACTTCTACCATCTATGTTGAACCAACATCCTAACTTTTGGAGATTAGCTCCAATCGCCAAACGGATTGCGCCGTTAGATCCAAATCGCCGCGTTTAGTCCTACATCCCTCTACCCCCAGTACCGAGGCCAAAAACCCATCGTAGGCTAATTTAGTTTAAAAACCAAATCGTGGTAAAATCCTAGATCTTGGGGGTCTCCTATTTTGAGAAATGTGAATAGCCTAGGGTCTTCGGTAGGTGCGAGAGAGTCGGGAAGGACTTTGGTTGACTTCGTTTCGCCATCGTATGGTCTCGGAATGCCGGTCAACGCGGCGGGGACCCCGCCACGTGGTTAATTCTCGAGGAATCTCGCCGGTTCGGGTACTTGCCGCTATTGGAATGTTGTGAAACTTCACGGAGCACATTATTAACATAAAACAAGCTAGTCTAATTTTTAGTGAAATTTTATTGTAACCTGGGTAATTTCCATGAAATTCCTGTTGGAAGTTAGGAGGGTTGACTACCCGGAAAAGGTTTTTCTGCAAGTCGGAAGATGCCGGGATTTTTCACGTGACCTTTGAGGGAGTCACATGAAAGACGTGCGGGTGTGTTCCCGTACCTGGCACGATTGGTCAATGGAGATTTAAAACTGGCCATCTCCTCGAATTAGCGACGGTGCGGGAATCTTGGCGAACCGATTTCGCCGTTGGACTCCTGGCATGGAATTCATCCTAGAACACCATCCTTGGGCTGTAGATTCCTCCACGGGCCCGGTCTTGCGTGAGTGGCTCCTACATGCTAACAATCGGGATTTTAATTCGTCGATCTAATGGGGAATTCTAAATCTAACTCTAGGACCCGACCTAGTGGCCTCGCTGTGGGTCCCTCGGACCGACCTAGCCCTGAATCGCCACATTCATGGTGGGATTTAGCCCTTTTGGGGCTATGTGACTCAATTCCTCCAAATCTAACTTTTTCGTTATTTCTATATTATTTTTAGGTAAGGTTTGGGGGATTCTAAGTAAAAACACAAATCTAGACCAAATACTATAATGGATATGACACAACCCTATTTTGGTTCTACACTCTTTTTATGGGCTTTTGTATACTTTTATCAACTTTAAATTGCAAATTTTCAAAAAAATAATTCTACGAGTCCCAAGTGACAAATTGGGAGCTCACAACGGCCTCTCATGATTTCTTCGCGTCAAGTCGGATAGTGCGGATAGTGACAATTGAGCGCACCATCGATGTCCACACCCCTATCCTTTCGCTTCGGCTTACTTGCACTTTGCGGAACCTCGGAGGCGGAAATTGACTTGGACTTTCGAGGAGGCGGTCTCGGTAACAATATACTGGCATTGTTTATGTACGATCGTCCAGATCCTGTTGATGTGGAGCTCAGAGATTGCCGCCGATCTCCAAATATACCTTTGAGTGTGAATGCCGTCCATAGAAGGTAGTCGTCTTGTTCCAATAGATGACAAGGGACGTCGGTGAGAATTGTTGAGCCGAGGTAAGTGAGCTGCACCCTCTGTCGTGACCTGCTCAGCCTTTCTTAAACCCCCAGACTGAGACACTATTTGGATATCGCGGGATTCAGTGGGCCGCGGCGCAGGTGGCACGACATCACCATCCTCGGGACGAGGATGCCATCCACCCCCCTCGATTGGGAGGCTCAATTTGTGATTGGTCGCGGCCTCTGTCCGCGGAGCCGGTGAGAACACCCCTCCTCGAGCCGACGATGACCTCTTCAGTGGGGAAGGGGAGCAGATGGCTGTCCTGACGGGCCCTCGACTCGGGGGACTGTCCACGACGCCGTCCTCGACGTCCCTCTTGGAGTAGTCTATGGCCGCGGATGCCGCATCTGCGGCGGAGCGCAGCCCGTTGGGCTTCGAAACCGGCGCGGGTCCGCAACTCCCTCCCTCGGATTTACTGCAACTGGAGAGCGATTTCTCAGACCTGGACAAGAAGCTCTGGGTCAGCCTCCGCTTCAAGGCCCAAATTTTCTCGAAATCGTCCAAAACCTGAACGGAATTGCACGTCAATTTACAAGACAATGCCAGCCATTGTCCTCCATATCTCAGACAAATTGAACCCAGAAAATAAGAAACCCATGGAAAACAAAAGGTATTTTTGAAATGTGAACTCAATATATTATTTACAAATGAATGTACAGTTGATATAATATTACGAAATACAAAATGCCAATACGGTTCGATCCGGCCTCGCACGTTAGTCTAACTCCTAGTATGACCACGCCGCTCTATGACTACGTTATCCGATGGAAGTACGTAGCGCGCCCCCATGTTTGTCGCCGACGTTCTCATGGCATTGGTGACTTCTTGGTAACGGTAGTCACTAGGGAAGAGCGGCGCCTCCCCGATCCGATTGGCCTCTACATACTCCCGTAATCTACCCGGTTGGACTTCCGAGACGAGACGCCTGAGCCACGGCAGGAGGTCCCCCATGAGGAAGTTGTCCCTCCGCTTGTCGTGGTTCCAAGTGTCAAGAATAATTGAGTTTCCCCTCTCATTGCATATACACTTGTGGGGAGTGTCGTCCACAAGAAGGGTGTTGTCCGCGGAGAACGTCGTGTTCCCACTGGGATTGAGGAACAGCGTCTTGGACAGGACCTTCATGAAGATGACGTTCACACCGTAGTGGTAATACCTCTCCCGAGTGACTTCTATCTTTCTGCACTCACTTTGGGCCAAGACATCAAAGGGGGCTCTACAATGACTGAAAATGTGTGCCGCTATGGGTTCCGCGTTGGACTTGACCATCGAGGTCCACATTAGAACCCTATCCGCGATGTCCATGACCTCTCGGAGGAATTCGGCGACATTTTTTCGGGCGAATACCGCCTTTGGTCCGATGATCGTCGGGTTTCTATGACAGAGAACATTGTCTTGGACCTTGTGGGCTTTGTATTGCGGTTGCAATCCAAGGTCCTTGGTCCCCACTTGGCAGAGCACCCCGTTCAGGTCGAAGACAATGTTCAGCCACTTCCTCCTGGGTTGCGGCACTACAGGCGGCACATTTTTCGGCACGATCTCTCTCCCGCCCTGCGACTCTACCTGATTACATCAAAACAACAGAGAAAATGGAGTTACCTGTTTAAACGTAGAAGTGGGAGAGCCAGACAAAGGGAAAACGGATTGAATGCCACACATTGACTGCGGTCTCTCGTTAGGAAGGGCTTTCACAGGCAACGGACGGTGCATGCTCTTAATTTTTTTGGGCTGAGCAAGAAAACAATGACAATGCAATACTATTAGACCGTGGTCCATTTTTTGATTATGAATCTCGTATATTTTATTAACAAAATTTACATAACATATCCGCAAAATTTTGCTGTCTTCTATGTCGCGACAGAGTTGTACACTGAACATTATACTACACTAGACTACACGCAACGCAGTCGCAGACGGTTTCGCCCTCAACGCCAGACAATCAAAGAGTGGCGACGCCATCCTGTCAAGCAGTATGGATACAAATGAGCGACCAAAACTAGCGGTAGTTACTGTTGTTATTAGACACACAACACATTTTGCTACAACTCTAAGTGTTCTCGGTTTAGGCAAAATCATAAGGGTCAGAAGGTTGTACCTGAGCGGATTCCACCTGTTGCGGAATCACACCCTCTTGAGCCCCTTCAACTGCAGGCTCATCCGTCATTGTCGTGTCGACAATGTCTTCCAGGTCGCTGTAGTCCACTTGCTCTTCCTCTAGAGGAACTGGCGACTCCAGAGGACCCACATCCTGCCTGGAAGTATGGCACGTTGTCCCTTCCACTGCCATTGCAACAAGTGCAGGCTGGGACCCCCTAGGTGAGTTATCGTCGACTCGACGATGTCCCTCCCCCGCCAGTCCCGCTGCAGGTTGCTGAGGTGGATTGGCCACCTCTTGACTAAGAACTCCGAAATTAGACTGATTCGGAGAGGCGAATGTTGGAACCTGGGACGCGGGCGTGGAGGTCACCAAGTCTACGTGGGCGAGAGGCACTACGTTGCCAGTATCGTTGGGTCGATGATCCGGCAGCTCAGACACCAGCTGCCTCACCTGGTGTGACGCGCCTTGTGCAGGCGCAGACACAGATCGCTGCTGAGGTGGAGCGACGGGCACTGAAACCTGAAGACTCACCGTCTGACTTGCTGGAGTCTGCTGAATCTGCTAACTCGGCTGAGACATAAAGAAGGATTCAAATCGGGCCATTTTAGCCTCAAGAGCCGCAATCTGCTTTGCAGATTCTACTTGAATTGCTACAATCTTCTTATTCGAAGCCTCCAATTTGTCAGCCATCTCCTTATCTTTTGCCTCCCTTGCAGCCTTCCTCTCCAGCCTCCGGGTCCTGGCATCGTCCTTTGCTTGCCACCAACCTTTCTCTTTCTTCACGAGTATGTGGGCGCAAGATTACCCACCCTTGGTAATAGAGCGAACACCGACCAGGTTCTATGCCTTTATCCACATTTTTTAATATATGGGGGTGATGTGAGCGCGGTCCACTATGCCTTCCAAGCAATGGATCTTTTTTGCTAACGTTTCCTAAGTGTCGTGGATGGCAGCGAATAATTAGAATGCATGTAGTAACTCACAAGGTAACTGCAATGCTCAGGGGTAGCGGTAAAATTTTAACTCTCTAACTATCTATCCTATGTCGAGGGTAGACTGGGTAGTTGGCGTCATTTCTAACGTCCCTAACTATGTAAAAAGAGGAACCCCTATGTTCCTTCCATGAACCTCTAAGACTATCGTGGGATTTTAAGACTCCACCTAGAAGTTCTACTCTAAAGACTACTCTAAAGTTTAACTCTTACTCTAATCTTCACCCTCTAAATGAAACTCTAGGTTTTTACTCTTTTAACTTGGGTTTAAATACTAACTACCGACTTTTAACTCTAGGTTTTTACTCCTAATTTAACTCTGAAATTTATCCTCGGAATTAAACTCTAGGTTTAACTTTCAACTCTGAGTTTTTACTCCTCTATTCTATTCTAAATTTTACCTCTAATTCTATGTTCTTATTTCTAAACTACTCTAGGATTTACCCTCTAAAGTTAACTCTAAATTTTCCCTTTTCACTGTAGATTTTTACTCCTAATTTAACTCTAGGTTTTTGACTTTTAACTCTAAATTTTTACTTCTAAAATTAATCCCCAATTTTAACCTCTAGGTTTGACTCTACGTTTTCACTTTGACTCTAGATTTTTCTACTAACTCTAAAATTTTACTTCTACTTCTAACTTTTAACTTCTACTTTTAGCTTTTCACTCTCACTTTTTACTCCCCAATTGACTAAAATTTAACCTTTTAATTTAATCTAAACTTTTGACTTTTGACTTTTGACTTCTACTTCCAAATTTAATCCTATCGTTTTAATCCTAGATTAGCTCTAAATGTTATCCTCCTAAATTTAATTCCAACTTTCGACCTCTGAATTTTAACTTCCCTAATTAAGATCTTAATTTAATCCTAGGTTTTTAACTTGCTATTTGATCTTTAATTTTACTCCTAAATCCTCCCTCTAATCTAATCCTAATTCCCGTCCATTGTTTCTTGTGGTTCACTTTTAATTAAAATTCCCCCGTTCTACCCCCTACCGCTCAACTTAGCCTAATGCGGTCAGTTTACGGTCAAATCTTAATTATAAGATGTTTTCGGAAATCTCTATTCCTAATCTATCAACTTTTGAATCTAAACTTCTAGTCTACACTAATCTCAGATGCTAATCACGCTCTAAGGGCAGATTAGGGCAATAAATGCTAATTAGGGAGAAACATCAAAGATTAAATAAAAAACTCACCTCTTCACTACCGGTGTCGGAAATGACTTTGTCCATGTCCACGTGTACATCCTCACGCTCCATGGTAGTCTTTGGCTTTGTTTTGAATTTTTCCCAAGCTCACCGCTTATTGAGAAAATATTACAATTTTGATGATCTAAACTCCCTCTTTCCCTTCCTCCTTTTCTTTTCTTTCTTCCCCTCTCTTCTACACTAGCACTATTCCACCTAAGCTTTTATGAGTCTTACACTATGGTTTCAAACTACGAGAAGGGTTTAAATGTTCTTCCTACCCTCTTACACAATTTGCCTTTGTGTCATCCTAATCCTCCTCCCAACGGTCACCACAAATTCTCAAGATTTCCCTCCCTAAGTCTACCTAGGCTTAGACCTAGGTTACTATTTATCGTCTCTCTCCTTTTTGTTCTCTACTTCGTCTCCTTCCTAATCTCCCTCCATTGTTCATGTGTGTATTTGGTTGGTTAGAATGGAGGTTTCAAGTGTGCGTGCAGGTGTGACGTGGAGGGTGCAATTATGTGTGTAGGAGTGATGTGAGGTGTTCGACTCTCTTCCTTCCCTTCCCTTTGTTCTTTAGTCACAACTTGGAAGTTTGGGAATTTTTGGCCTTGGATCCCCACTGGGTTTAACTGGTTTTCTAAACTAGCTCTACCTCTGATTTCCTAAACTAGATCTATTACTGACTTCCTAAACTAGAGTTATCACTAGGTTCATAAACTAGAGTTATCACTAATTTCCTAAACTAGATCTATAACTAATTTTCTAAACTAGGTCTTGATTAGTGGAGAGTTTTTTCAAACAAAAACCAAAGTTGGGGCCCCGCAGAGCATCATCCCGTTGTGGTCTGAAAATCAGCCATGATGCATGTGAGACATGGTCAGTTTAACCAAATCGCAAGACCGGCCAAGTTTGGGGCGCTGGACAGGCAGTGTACCGGCTTGGTCTACCGGCCCTGTACCGGCTGCCGCTGGGCTCCGTTACTGCAGCTGGGCTGGTCCGCTGGCTGGCTGGTTGCTGGGCTGGCTGGTCCGTTGGCTGGCTGGTCCGTTGGCACCACAAAATTTTTAATCACCCCAACGGGTTCCCTTAGGGGAACCCACTTAACCAATAAAAATTGGAGTTTTGGAAAAATTAGTGTTTGGAGTCAAGGCTTCGCCGTCCGGGGGTTAGGCCCGAGGTTGTGAAGCAAGACGTTCGGCTTAGCAACCACGTATACCAGGGCTAGGTAACTAAACTTGGCCCACCACTTCCTACTTCATGCTAGACTCTAATATCTTGGAAGCTAAATTCTGGAGGTTTCCACAAAGGTCTTGGAAACTAGACTTTGGAACTAAAACCCGGGGGAAGTGCAAAGCTTCGCCGTTAAGTTGGTTTTAACACCAACTTTAGGACTTTTTGACACCTCGGGGGTTCAAGGCTTCGCCGTCTACACTTTTAACACATGTTTTAGGACTTCAACTTGTCACTAGTTCAAAGCTTCGCCGTTTCCAAGGGGGGTCCACACAACAAGGGGAGTATTAGAAGAAGGTAGAAAAGACAAACGTAGAGAACACACGTGGCGAAGCCAAAGCTTCGCCGTCCCGAGGGGGGGTCCACACAACAAAGGGAGTATTTAGAAGAAGGTAGGAAAGACAAAGTTAAAGAACACACTTGACAAAGCCAAAGCTTCGCCGTCCCGAGGAGGGGTCCACACAACAAAGGGAGTATTAGAGGAAGGTGAGAATACACAAGTGAGGAAAACAACACGGTTAGGACACGTAAAGACACACAACTTCACAAGCTAAAGGCCCCCCAAAGCGGCATCGCCAAGGTACGGTGGGGGGTGACTTTAGGATTAGGACAAGACACCAAAAGACTCCTAAACTCACAAATTAGATCACAAAGGAACTACAAGAGAGAGATGAGGACTCTTAACTCGTAACAAAGGTATAACAAACGCACGAGAAGTACACAAGGCAAGATAGAAGGACCCCCTAAGGACCTTCAAAGCTTGAAATCTAGCAACAACGGAGCAAAAAGTGCTCCAAAAACACCGTAGAGGTTTTTGGCTTCAAACGCCAAAATATCCAAAGCAAATTGGACCCACGGACCCAAACAAAAGTGAGGGGGTGTTTTAGAGAGAGAAATGGGGCCCTTATATAGGTTTCCCAAGGGCTCACCCCTCTCTCTAAAGCTCTAAGGTAACCTTATCAACGGGGATTTTCATCCTCATCCTCAAAGATTTTCATCCTACATCCTAAATTTCTACTTCTACCATCTATGCTGGACCAACATCCTAACTTTTGGAGATTAGCTCCAATCGCCGAACGGATTGCGCCGTTGGATCCAGAACGCCGTGTTTAGTCTTTAACCCCCCTACCCTCCGTACCCATCGTAGGCTAATTTAGTTTAAAAACCAAATCGTGGTAAAATCCTAGATCTTGGGGGTCTCCTATTTTGAGAAATGTAAATAGCCTAGGGTCTTCGGTAGGTGCGAGAGAGTCGGGAAGGACTTTTGGTTGACTTCGTTTCGCCATCGTATGGTCCCGGAATGCCGGTCAACGTGGCGGGGACCCCGCCACGTGGTTAATTCCCGAAGAATCTCGCCAGTTCGGGTACTTGCCGCTATCGGAATGTCGTGAAACTTCACGGAGCGCATTATTAACATAAAACAAGCTAGTCTAATTTTTAGTGAGATTTTATTGTAACCTGGGTAATTTCCATGAAATTCCCGTTGGAGGTTAGGAGGGTTGATCATCCGGAAAAAGGTTCTTCTGCAAGTCGGAAGATGCCGGGATTTTTCACGTGACCTCTCAGGGAGTCGCATGAAAGACGTGCGGGTGTGTTTCCGTACCTGGCACGATTGGTCAATGGAGATTTAAACTAAACATCTCCTTGAATCAGCGACGGTGCGGGAATCTTCTGCAGGTGGAGGAATCTTCATTTCATTTGGATTCGTTATGAGGAAGTTATGGACATTCTTGTTTTTCGGGCAGTTAGAGCATCTTCTTGAAAAAAATAACTTGTAGGATGCATTTCGGAATGCAATTTTTGTAATTTTTCAATTTTTTTTTTTTGGAATGGTTTAGTTTACTTGCTAGAACAATCTCACCATTGGGATTAGTGCATTTTAATTCCATCTAAAATATATGAATATTTTAGATTTTCCTTCTATCTTGTACCTACTTCTACTTAACAATTTTTTTAAGAATGATAATTAAGTTTTTTTGAATTTTTTTTTTCCCGAGACTCTCAACTCAATTCTCCACTATAAAGATTTAAAGCTGAAAACGCTGTAGTGCAAAAATTTTAAGTTAAAAATGTTTAAAGTCAAAAAATCTGGTCCCGCAATGTGCTGAAAAACTTGTTTTTTCCACTTTAAACGCAGATATCTTGCAATCTGTGCGGTCAAAAATTCTGAAATTTTTTCCACACATTCTCATACCAATTAGGTGTAAGATCCTACGGTCAGATGTGGAAAAAAACAATTAAACTTTTTTTTAACTCTTTGCTATAGAAATGGCAGTTTTGAGTGTTTTTTGGCAGAAAATAGGCCTCGGAACTTTAGGGGTTAAAGTTCAAGAAAAAACCTTGCAGACCTATCTAAGAAGTCTTGTCCATAGTTGTCACATTACATGGACTGTCACGTCTAATTTTCTTGCTCGTCCAGGACATCTAATGACCCTCACCTGTCCAATGAGACTACTTTAAGGTAGTTTTATTGTTTGTCCGAGATGTCCAAATTGTTTAGTATGTCTGCCTGTCCGGAATGTTCAGTGACCCTAATTCAATTAATGTGACAATGATGATCCTACCTTTCATTTTACGACTACTTTGCGACTACAACAATGTATATGTAAGATTTGGTGCTAATAACAAGGGCTACAATTTCAAGATAGTCGTATGAAACATTTAGTTGTTCTTTAAACAGTTGTGGCAAACACATTTTTTTAGACCTAGTGTACGGTGTCCAATAAATGCATCTAAAAAAAATCTAATTTTCAAATCTCAATAAATCCAACAAAAATTTAGATGGTTTAATAATAGCAATCATGTATAAATACTTATTTGGACTATTACTATAACTATTATTATTATTATTATTATTATTATTATTATTATTATTATTATTATTATTATTATTATTATTATTATTATTATTATTATTATTATTATTATTATTATTATTATTATTATTATTATTATTATTATTATTATTATTATTATTATTATTATTATTATTATTATTATTATTATTATTATTATTATTATTATCATCATCATCATTATTATTATCATTATTATTATTATTATCATTATTATTATTATTATTGATATAAGTTGATTTAAGTTTCTATTGTCCCATTAGATATTGTAATAGGTCAAAAGGAGATTTAAAATTTTTTTAGCATAAATATTTTGGACACCTCATGAATAAGCTAGAATTTTAAATGTGTTGAAAATAGGTGTACTCCAAATTGACCCTTGGCTCATATAAATAGAGGTTGTGCATTTTAGTAAAGAATTTGTATGGTTTGGTTTTAAAGAGGTCACAACTAGGTATAATTACCTTATATTTAAACCTTAGAAGATTTAGCCTCTAATCATGCCATGAAGCTTTAACAACTCTCACTTCTAAGCTTGCTTCTAACTCCCAGATTGGTTCCTATAATTGAAAAAAGAACATCTATGTTCTATTTTTCACATTATGAAAATCACATTATTTTGTTCTATAATTATATAGACTGATTCTCTTATTTTTTCACAAATTATTGTTGTCATTGGGCATTGATGCATAAATTAATTAACTCTAAATACTAGCAAACAAGATCATATCAAAATGTCAAAAATTCAATGTGTTCTGTAATCTGTAATGTTGGTCATGCTCCTCCAGCCCTATATAGATGTGTTTCAAAATATATTGATTTGAAAAAGGGGGGAGAATCCAAGTTTTATCCTTTAATATTGCTAAGGACATTTTGTACCCTTTGAATGACTTTAACCCCTAAAGGTTTCGAGGCCTTTTTTTGCCAAAAGAAAAAATGAAAACTGCCATTTTTGTAGCAAAGAGTAAAAAAAAGTTTAATTGATTTTTTTTACATCTAACCATAGGATCTTACACTTAACTAGTATAAAAAAGTATGGAAAAAATTTCAGAATTTTTGACCGCACAAAGTGCAGGATATTTGCATTTAAAGTGGAATAAACAAGTTTTTCAGTACATTGCGGGACTAGATTTTTTGACTTTGAACATTTTTAACTTGAAATATTTGCACTACAGAGTTTTGAGCTTTAAATCTTTATAGTGGAGAATTGAGTTGAGGATCTAGGGAAAAAAAAATTTCAAAAAAACTTAATTTTCATTCTTAAGAAAATTGTTAAGTAGAAGTAGGTACGAGATAGAAGGAAAATCTAAAATAGTAATATCTTTTAGATGGAATTAAAAAGCACTAATTCCAATGGTGAGATTGTTCTAACAAGTGAACTAAACCCTGCCAATTTTTTTTTGTAAAAATTCCATTTAGAAATGAACCCTACAATTTATTTTTTTCAAGAAGATGTTCTAACTGTCCAAAAAACATAACTTTCTCATAACTTTCTCATAACAAATCCAAATGAAATGAATCAAAGCTTTCCAAATAGACAAAAATATAATTTATGTGGAAACAAATTCAAAAACAAATTCAAATTTTTGCAAAATTTTTTTTATTGCCCCCCGTCCCCTGTTTTGAGCTTATTTGGTCATAACTTTTGTTCCTAGGCACCAATTGTGAAAAAAATTATATTCCCACAGCTTATCATTTTTTCTATCTTCAAAAAAAGTTTCAAAAAATCACAAAAAAAATTCAGCCCATAGCCCATAGGTACATGCCCGAAATCCCATTTGTCCCTTGAAGGGACAATGGTCTCCCTAGGGGGAAAAGAACAATTTTGAAAAAACAATTTTTCATCCAATTTTTTTTGGAGTTGCTTGAATACATTTCAATGAATAATATCAAATAATCCGCCTCATTTTGGTATTATTGACTTTTCAAAGGAAGAAAATGCTTCATGGATCATCCTTATAACTAGTATATTTTGGCCACTTATTGTTCTTTGCACTTGATTTGAATTTAGCCATAAAATTGATATTTTTTTGAATTTGAGACTGAACTAATGAAATGAATTTGATCAAATTTAGTTTCTATTATAATTGAAAATTTTAAAAAATTCTTAAAATTCAATATTTCATTGCAATTTGAACCTTGGACCTATGGCCATGGTTTGTTGATTTTTTTAATTTTAGAATGACTCGGCAAGTTTGATTTATACTATGATGTTATACATTATAAAATACACCTATTGTAAAAATTTCAATTTTTTATACTATATTTTGTATTTGACATGAATTTTCTTCACTTTCTTATTAACAAATCCATAGTAATTTTAAATTTTCAGAAAAGAGAATTGAAATTTTTACGACTCATAGAAGAAATGTAATTTCATCACTGCAAAACAAAAATAAATAATTAAAAATTTCATTCATATATAGTTGCAAAATAGCATCAAATAGAGTGAACAATTGCAAGGTTTGAAATTTGTGGTCATAGGCCCATCTTTGTAGGGTTCACTTACTAATTGAATGACATAGTGTAAAAGTATTAGGAACCATTTGACTTGTCAATAGCCTGTTGATAAAAACATGAATAAGATAGAAGTACCTATTTGCAACACACATGCACACACGTAACGACTTTATAAGGTGACCTTTGTTAACAATAATTGGATGCTCTTTTCATCGAAAAAGATGATCTATTTGTACCTTCTTGTCCACTCATCTCTCTTCCTTCCTTGCTTAGGAAGAAGTGCCAAAGCTTATAAAAATAGGAGAGTCTATGAGACCGGAATAAGTCCAAATGAAAAATCCACATTTATATTGAATAAAATATTCATTCTTGGGAAAAAAATTCATTATTTTTTGCATTCTTTCTCATCCTTATGTTTACACACATTGAGCTCAATCTCTCAACAAATTTCCCATATCCTACAGGCTGAAATGCTTAAGTTATTGTAAATAGTAACCTCTACCTTATCCTATGAAAATATAACACAGAAACACACGATAGAAACTCCAATTCTGGGTTACCCCTAACACATAGCAATTGTTTATTGAAGTCTTTCAATTCCTTGGGACTAAGTACCCTCTACAACCGTCAAGCTAGATATAAGTAAGCTTACATCTCTATGGACGTACATCTACACACAAATGGAGACTGCACATTAGCCAACCATTAAGATCTGTACACTTGTCTAGAGTGATGCTTTCAATCATGTGCAGTTGCGAAAAAATGATCAGAGAATTGATCTGCATACGATTGAAGGCAATGCTCCAGGAAGAATGCGATTTGAGGTACAAGAAAGTTTCACCCAGGAAAAATTGAAGGCTGCAGTTATGGTGCTAATAGCAAAACCGGATGTGAAGTAACAGCGCTTGGATTCCAGCCTGCCTGAGTCTTACATCATCAAGTCTTCAAGATAGTGTCATTGAGCTCTCTGAGTGGCTGCCTTCGTTGTCCTCCTCTTCTTCCATTTTTTTCTGCTCAAGTACAGATTAGCCACATTTGCAACTGTTAGAAAATGTACTGCAGAAACCAGTCAGTTATGTAGAGTATACTAAAACCTTAAGGGACCTAAGATATCTCATCTTCTATACTCGGCCCTGTTACCAACAGCAACTCATCTTTTCATACACTTGACACTTGGTTGGCCTTCAATTAGCAACCTGGGTGTAAGGCATTGAGCCAAGTCATGCTAAGGCCACTCATTTTTGGATGGAAATGGGATACTCTAATAAAGGTATACAACTTCGCACTTAGAAATTGTGCGAGAAGATCATACATGGTGAGCAAAATTTGGTAAACAAGTTTGGCTCATACACCTAAAGCTCTCTCCATACTTGTACACTGATCTCCCGAAAATTACACTCCTACATGTGTTCGAAACTGACACAAATATTACCCTCTTCCTTACAATCATTCTGGACGAGACAAGGGAGGATTTCTGAACAAGATTCAAAGCACATACCATATCTGCTTGTAATACTTTCAAGTCTCTCTCCAGCTTTTGTAGATGCCTTTCTAAAGACTGTAAGCCAAAACATAGGGGCTATCAGTTCAAGCACATGATATATAATAGCATATGTTTCAGCAACGATACGACGCAGTACGAGCTTAAGACCAAAAGTATCAGTTGCATGCACGAGCTAGAAAACAAAACAAAGGCCCAAATATTTATCTGAAGCAGTGTAACAGTCATTAAAAGTTGCTTAAGATTTTTAACTTTAACCCCTAATAGCCCAGAAGGCCAACAGTAATCGCTCCATATCTAAAGAAGTTGAAATAACTTCTTTGAACGTTTTACAGGAAGGAAACAAAATGTACCAACAGAAAGAAGAAAAGCATACCCTTCACACTTGAATGATAGAAAAATGTTTTGAACGTTACTATAATCGACTATTAGCTTTCAAAGTCGACTCTTCTTTAAAATTTGAGCATTTGGGGGTTACCTGTCTACAACATAGTATCAAATCAAGGTGTTTATTTGCAGCACAAAGGAAGTGAAACTCCATAAAGTAGGAATGTACCCGTTTTCTCCGCTTCTGATTGAAGCGCTGCCAGGCCTCCGTCTTAGTGAGTAATCCGCGAGGCCTTAACCCATTGGGGTGGCCCTGTGGGCTTATCCCATCAGTGGGGCGCTCATAATTCTTGCCACGGTACACAATGATGGCTTGACCAACAGGGATGCTACAAATGCCGACCACAACCCCTCCACTCTCGATTTCAAGCATCCTCGCTATTTCCTCGATCGCGCCCTTTTCTCGATACATGAAGTAACTCTTCTTCACAATAATCTTCACTAGCTCCCTCCACTTCCAGTTTAGATGCATATTCTCTATTATCCCTCCAAACACTTCTCTCCTTCCTGAGCGGAACCAAAAAGTCTAAAATCAGAATTATGTTCAGATGTGATGAAACACAGACACCGTTTGCGGAATTTTCGACTGCATTAAGGAGACAAGTATAATCAATAGAACCTACGATTTCTATCATAGGGCAAGCCTCAACCGGAAATGGTATAAGAAGTCCCTTCATCGTAGTCTTATTTCTTCACCCCTAAGTGCCGAAATGGCAAAAAATGGGCGCATTCATATCAGTTGGAGTTGAAACAAATCAATAGGAAGCTTTAAGGACGGTAAGCAAATGTATCAATCGAAAGAATAAATCTCGTTATATTTTTTGGAACGATAGAAATGTGTTCAGAAAGTTATTATAATCGACAATTAGCTTCCAAATTCGACTTTCAATTATTAAATTGGGCACCTAGGGGTTAAACCCTCAACCCTCAAAGTTTTGATTTATTGCTTCCGCTCCATCTTCTAATAACTCAAGAGAAATCAGTGAAATCACAAATGATAACTGCGCTAATGCTACACGTTGAAACAGCTCCATAAAAATGAGATGAATCGCACAAGAAATAACGAAAAACAATATCTTACCTAGGAGAAGATATGATTTCATACGCAGTCCAATCTTCCGCAAAGTATATCTTTCCTCCTCTGAAACTTGCTCATTAGCTACTTGCATACTTTTAGGTCTCACCTTTAAATCAAGATTTTTCAGTTCTCTCTGTGTCCTATCTATCTTTTGAGCAACCTGAAGCACAGACACACCACAGCATTTATCAAGGACAATCAAAACTCTTTCTAACAAGCTTTATAAGCCCCGTAATCCCTATGACAAGTTCAGATTACCACAAGAACTAACTAGACTCAAGGCCCATCGTTGCGTGACGTATCTTAAGAGTTTTTCAAGAACATTCAAGATAATTGGTTCATTATTGATAAGGCCAAGAGCATACACGAGACGTCATACATCTTGCGATTATCGCCAGCACTCCTCAACTTAGAATTAAATCTTAGAATCACAGTATTCAGATGAACTCACCAGATTGAGTAATCTCTGCATCCGTTGCAAAGCTTGATCTCTTGCAGGTTTCCGCATTTGAGTGGAACAATCCTTGCTGTTTTTCCAAGGGTACCACCTGGCCTTTTCCTCCAGTGACTCTGCTAGGGTCCCGGCATTCCTGTTCACAGCACAGGGAAGACAAAGAATTCACACATAAACATCATAACATGATGAATACCAATACACACGTTAAAGAGGTGACTGGCAAAACTATCATAATTGCAACCATGAACCACGCATCTCTAACCATCTTCAATTTTAAGTACATCAAATCGTTTAAACGAAATATACAGTACCTAGGTTTTAAAGGTGCACCAACAGCTGGAGGAGCACTGCAAAAGCCAGTCAAACGGGACCTTTCTTCCTCCTCCAGGAGCGTCGAGACCAAATGGCTCTTTTCCTCCAAAGTCCTCTTCACTACAGGCGGTAGAAAGTCGTTCCCTCGAAAGAGTGCAATATAAGTCATGTTTCGGGTTATTAGGTCTCCTCCAGTAAGCCTCTGCACACCAAAGCCACGCACACCGCAATGTCACACCTGTCCACCCTTCCAGAAAGTAATCTGCATGAAACACATATTTAAAAAATCCAGCGCAACTCACCATCAATTCTGCAGCCATACGGTCATTATCGATTCTCGAGACACCTCTCTTCATAACAACTTTAACAACTTCGCTCTTTTCCCACAACTTCACAATAGCTGAGGCCAGCCCTTCGAGTCCTCGCCATTTCCCTGAGACGAATCGTGCACATGAATTAACCCACATTTCAATCAAATATAGAGAGTGAGTATTGAAACTATGTACCCAAAGATCTTCCCACAACTCTATAAATCTCCCCCAAACCACACTCCTAGATATGTTCAAATGCATAAAGTGACGCAAATGTCTACCTTATGCAATAAATTCATTTCACATAAAAGATAAATAAACTTATGCACAAAGAAGCGGTTTGCACATACTCACCAAGTGCAAAATGTGGAGGAAGTTTTATAGCCAGATGTCGCATCTCCGTCATTTCAAAGTTCGAAAGTCTAGGTCTCACTCCATACAGCAGTCGCCTAAAGGGACTTTCGAAACCCGAATTCGGAGGTAACAACAAATCTCCATCAACTGGCACCTGCCCACCCTCATTCCACTCTGTGTACTTTGGTCCCAGATCATCCAAAAGATCCTCGATTTCTGTCTCCAGAATCTCCACGTCATAGGAAGTTTTATCTTTTTTCAACTGCTCTCTTTCATCTTCTTCATCCAAGCCAAGAGACTGTAGTCGCTCTCTGTAAGCTTCCTCCCTTTCCTCAAACTTGCGAATCCAACCGGGGACGTAATCCTTTCCGCGATAAATTACCACTGCGGGTCCCTCCCTCCATACGACTATTCCACCAGTCAATCTCTGCAAGCCAAACAAATCAAATCAATACCGTCGTAGGCACTGAGCAGAAAACTCATAAAGGGCTCGAAGTGTTCGTGAAACATGTGGAAGACTCTTCCACCTATACACCCGTACATCACTTCCTACTCTCTTTTCTTATGCCTGTGAGGAATTGCACAACATCAATAACCCCAACATGCAAAAATCAGAATAATAAAGTTCACTTTGGAAGCTCATAGTCAATTGAAGTAACTTTCAAGACATATTTCTGTCGCCCCAAAAAATTACGCCACTTGTCAACTTTGATTCTTTCAACAAGCAAGATAAATAGATAGTTACTAACCTCAAGATCGTCATGGACCTTCCTCATGCTGCGTCCGGGGACAATGCATCTCACTTTTGCAATCTCAGACGCAATCCACTTACTATGGATCGACTTCACAATTCCCCTAGTGACCCCTTCGGTACCAATCGTCATCCAACCCCTTATTGTCGACCTTAAGGCACACAACCTCTCCAGTTCATCTCGCGGTATAGGTATGTCAGTCAAGGACGGTGCTAATAATTCTTCAGCTTTACTTGTTTCCTCAGTCTGCACACCGTTATCCTCATGTTCATCTACATCTTTTGCTTGCCTCCACATAACCAAAGTACTCAGATCTTCGTCATTGCCTTTGTCCATCTTCGAAGGTTTATCAACTTCCGAAACAGTGTTCCGCAGTGAATCCAAGTGAATTCCTTCTTCGGACCCAAGGTTTGAGATGTCTGTGCAATCTGAAGGCTTCTCTTCCAAAATAAAATCCCAAGCACCGTCATCACTCTTGACCTTCTCCAAGACGGGGTTAAGGTCAGACTCAGATTCGTTCAATACCACTACTTCCTTGGAGTTGATTGCATTTTGCCATAATCTATCGAATTCTGATATTGCGTCCTTAGTTGCCGTGACTGCAGTGGCATTCGTGCTTGATGCTACTGCATTCTGGTCTCTACCATTCATTAACAAAGCTTCTTCAGATTCCGCAAGCGCATTTTCGATGTCTGATGAATCTCGAGTGTTAGCCTTGCTGCTAACTTGGTCTACATTTTCTAATGTAAGTTCTTTATCAGAAAAGAGATCTTCGGTTCTAGCATATAGTTGCTCCTGAAGTAAGGTGTCTTCAGATTTGAGATCAGATCTTGTTCCCTTGAGTGTGAAATCTCTATATTGGCTTCTCAAGCTACCAATCTCCGCATTAACATTATCTCCAAAATGTTCATCTTTCTGATTGCTACAGTATTGAGTAAAGTCATGTACGTCACTTTTATCATCTTGTGGGGTCACCTCTGCGCCATTTTCAGATATGATCATCTCATAAGGCTCGGTCGCTGCACCCGAGATATTCTCCTCGTCCTTGTTCTGGCTGAATTCCGACCCTCTCCACAGCAACATGAAGTGTCTGTCGAAAGAGAGAGGCACACATGGCACCAAATCCTGTCAGAATAAAAATCTCCATCAGAAGAGTAAGAGAAAAGAAAATTAAGTAAAAAAATAGTAAGAAATGAGTACCGGTAGATGCAGTTGAAGGTTAAAGACTGTCAGATATCAACTATGAACCTCAGAACATCTCAAAAGATCCCCCAGTTAGATTGACAAGTTACTTTAAGTTAATATTTACTTAATATTAACTTAGCTGCGAATGTGATATCAAGTTATGACTAATGCTACTAACATCACACTCACATCAAGTTAACACCATTTGCATTACACAAACATTGACTTAACATGCACTCAACATATGGACTATATGAATCTAATGCCAATTCAGTTAACCCCTAAAGAACCGGGGGTGGAAAATACCGTATTGCAGAAGCCACCTGGTGGCCTTGTGGTCCTTTAGGGGTTAACATTAAGACCTTCGACATCTAATGGGGGTCTTTTGAGATGAATATACTCCAGATAAAAGGCAGGATCTTGAGAGAGGAGATGCTAATATACTGAAAAAATCATCCAGCGTATTATCAGGGCTTACCCGAAGTTTTGCACCAATTTTCTTCATATCACTTCTCTCTAATTCCCTACAGTCCACTTTGACGAGCTCGTCAATTTCGAATGCGTCCTTCACCATCTTCACCAGGTTTTGGTACATCCCAGCGCTCTCTGAAAACCAACAGCTGGACTTGTTAGGCAGCTTTCAAACCTCTTGCAAGAAAGATTCATTCATTCTCACACTTCTCTTCTAAAATAAGATTCAAGTCTACTACAAGCACGTAGCACCAAGAGTTTGCTGCTGTATAAAGAGCAAAGCGCTAGAGGTGTTCTAGAAAACGTTGCTAAAAATCCCCAAGAGGTGTTTTAGAAAACTTAGAATTGTAACGAATTTAGGGCAGTTTCTAACATAAACTTTGCTACTTGTAACGCAGCCAAGTTTTTCTAGAACACCTCCAGGGGTGAGTTCTCTACAAGTGAACTATTGTCACATGCCATGATCAAATTGCAACCTACTTTGATTATCCTTGCGCTTGAAATGTTCTAGATAGGAAACTTATAAAATAACAATGAGCATTCGAAAGCTACATGTGAACTGACAACTTATAGACGCACAGATTGCTGCGGCTATAACCAATCTCACAGAAACAACAATTCAATGTAGTTACTTCTAAAAATGCTATGATTTCAATGATACGTAAGCTTAATCCATTTCTTACTCAAGCGACAGAGGCAGTGAATGCGCCGCCCCAAGGCTCGCAGGTTGTCAGCATCTTCCACACTCAAACCTTCGGGCACACGTTGCACAACTGGAGGATAAATAGGTGCGGGTGGTTTCCACAGCATCAATGGAATTTGAGGTCTTGTGTTCCAATTATAGTTGCGTCCACGAAACACATAGAGCATGCTCTTGGAACGGCGAATTATCTTTCCCCCAGACTTCTCCTGTTTCATGGAAACACTGCCATCAAACAACTGCTATAAATGGCACATCAACCACAGAAACCCAAATCCGACGGCATTCTCAAACAAGCTAAGAAAGTGTGTAAAAAACGAAATTTAAGATAGCCTTGCTCTCCTACAGCGATTTAGTTGAACGGGTTGGAGAAATGTTCAGACCTCAATCACAGAACAGAGATTATTCATGTCCACGGTGGGAACCCCATAGCACTTAATTCTACAAACACGTCGTCGCTTCCAGTGTCTATGCAATAGATCCAGCATGTTGTGCGTCAGTCCATCCTTCCCTTCATCAAGAACATTAAACCAAGAGACTCAGATCTCAGCTAAAAAAAATACAATTTCGACAGGGCCAATTTCTATATCACCATTGGCAGTAAGAACTTTGCATGTGCTGGTTTAAAAATACATAAAATTAGACGACAGAAAGTTCAGTTATGACCAAGTCAAAACTGCTAAGAGTAATATGAGGAGCAATCTGGGCCTTTTGGAAACAATATAATATAAGGTATGCGCACCTATAATCATCACTAATTACAATTGAGCATCGTTACTATTATTGAACATAAATTATTTTTATTAGATCTTATTGGCAACTGGAACAGTACCAACGCTCTTCAAAATGCATTATTGGAAACAGTATTGATGAGTTATGAATTTTCAAAGTACTGTCTCTAGGTGTACCAAAAAACAACAGTAGGATCTCATAGACTTTCATGTTTTGATCTTGTGTAATCAATATCTAAGAAAAAGTGATGCTTTTTGGTCCAAATGTTGGTTTCGCATTTTGGGCAGTGTCGATTATGGGTGTACATGCCTTACAGAGTTGCAAAAAGCAAACTTGCACAACATTTTCTGCTAGATAAAACTTAAAATACAGCAAGGAAGGCCAGGATTTTACCTTACAGAGTTGCAGAGGCACACTTGCACAATAGTATCTGCTAGATCAAACATAAACCACAGCATGGAAAGCCAGGATTTTACCGAGATCAAGCTTCCGACGGCGCAGAACGCAAGCCTCCGCTACAAGCTCCCGCACTTCATCTTTGCTCAACGGTTCGCCCAAAATTTCCTCCCGTGTACGTCCCAGACAGGGGCCTGTACCCTCAAGGAAGGGTCCAGGCGGTGCCACTTTTCTAACCTTGGTCATTGCCGCTGGTGGCAAGTTGAAAGAATCAAACTGCCGCGGGGCTCTCTTCGTTGGTTCGTAAGGGCGTGTGCCAGTCCAAGGCCTCGCCATGTTCTCAGGTCCGAAAGGCGAGTACACAGGCTCCCTGAACCCAACGGGAGCTACCTTCGGATGCTCGGAGTAGCTGAACTGACAAGGGTGATCAGGCTTTATAACAGCAGGCACAAAGTCTTGGAAGAAAACGGACTTCTGTTTGAAGTAAGGCTGGAGCCGCAAATGGTTTTCCTTTTGTTGTTGCTTGACTATTGCAGAACGAGATTGGTCTCGGTTGGGATGCTTTCCTTTTGTGTACTTTGAAAATTTTGCAGGAATGGAAGGATACGATTTGGAGATTGTGAAGTCAGGCCCATGTCCGAGATCCTGTCGAGAATCCTCATCATCCAAGTTCCAGGCCATAAATTCCTCTCTGCGCTCTTCACCAGACCAGAGGTCGTCCTCAACCTGCTTCCACAAAGTATTCGAATTTCATTTCATAAGAACATAACATAACATTCTTGAGGAGCTGCCTGACCATCCTTGGAATCAATGTAACGGTGAGAACAGAGAGCCAAGAAAAGGAATCCAGAGCGCAATCTTGAGTTCAGGTTATGTTTGCAAAGGTAGGTGTGGCTCGCAATAGAATTATTTATTTGTTTTCATCCAGCCCTTAGTCGGCATGTTCGCATGTGAGCTCATTTGCATGCCTAGCAATGAAATAACTTACTTCAAAAGAGGACTAGTTCTTCAATATTTCAGTGCTTCACATTTCTTTTGGACTCCAGAT
This sequence comes from Pseudisothecium myosuroides, assembly GCA_951799445.1. Lineage (NCBI taxonomy): Eukaryota > Viridiplantae > Streptophyta > Bryopsida > Hypnales > Lembophyllaceae > Pseudisothecium > Pseudisothecium myosuroides. The sequence goes on from OX637294.1 coordinate 24,605,568, forward strand.
TCTTTTTGTGCAAGCTGTATACTACTCTAGAATGTTGGATAAAAACACTGACGCCGAAGCAGAGCAACTAATAAAAATACCCTAATACTGCTACATGCGCGGTTCATCAAGATTAGGGTTAAACATAGAATGGACTCACCTTTGGATCTGAAGATGAGCTTCGATCCTCTTGGTTACTTGTTTCATAATCTCGTATATCATAATCTCGTATAGCCTCTACTTGACCATCCCTTCGTCTCCGGACGAAAGAATTGCTATCCTTGTCATCCCAGTCTTCAGCATCCTTGCCTTGGAGCTCCACTACATCATTACTTAAGCCAGATTCCCGGCGTTGCTTCAGAATATCCAAAAATATACTCGACAATTTGTAAGGAGAACTATTGTTGGTCTGCTCATTCCCTAAACCTTGTTTTTGCATCCATGGAGAAGATGATGCGAGAACGGAAACTCTGGGTCGAGGAGGACGGTAAAATACTGAAGGTGACTGCACGCGTTTCCCAGAGATGAGACCACCCAAGGAGGAAGTATACAAACACCAGTTTCGACGCTGAATCTCTAGCTTGCAGGGAAAATTCGACGTGGGTGATACAATAAGCCCCACTGCCATCTTCTCTACTCCGTTTCTCTATTTTACCATGTACTGCCCTCAGCCATCGAAATTGCCAGCCTAAATCCTGAACACAAGGTTTGTCCAAGCCCTCACAACCAGTAACGGCAACTCAGTTCCTTCACTCGCATAATCACGAATTGCAAAGTTGGATACATGAAGACCTAAATTTAATACTCTCTGTTCTAAATTCCTGAGTATTGCGTGCTAAACCCTAAGCCCTAAACCCTGAGCCCTGAACCCTGAACCCTGAACCTCGCGGCAGATACAATAGGCAAAGACTTTAGCCTGGATCAAGGATTGACAACGAAGACTGAGATTTTGTTGTACAAGAGAATCCCGAAAATTGAAAAGAGTAATGGACTCACACCTTGATTGAATTCTTTTAGTCAGACCCTGTATCAATGTGTTGCAGACGAAAGTGTTGCATGAACCTATAAATTCGGAGAATCTGCATAATTGAGCATCGAAGAAGAATTTCCAAAGAAGCTGCACAGCGTCATGATACCAAGAGACGCACTCACGCGCTACGAGAAGATTGTCATTTATTTCAGCCTATATTGTGACTCACACTCGACCACCTACCGCTCGCAACTAGCAGTTGCATAAATTTCTTAAGAAAATTCTAACGACACAACACAACACCGAAAACCCAAAGCGCTAACTTTGTACATGTAAGTTATGCAACAAAACTCTCCCCAGAATGTTCACAAGCCTGGTTTCATGTCCAGTTTCATAGCCGGGTATCAACTTCATCTTCTTCCTCGTAGCATTTGGGCCATCCTCACTACTGTGGGCATCCTCATTCGAGATAGTGAAGCAGTGCGAGTGATGATCATGGCTACGGCGATGGCGAATGTGGTGCAGGCAAATCAAAGGATAGCAACGCACCTTTGTGGCGCCGCTGTGATTAACCCTCTTCGCTTCGTTCCCCAATTTCTTGTTGTTTCCAAAGCTCCGAAGCTCCGCTATGGCTACTCGCTTCGCAAAGCAGGTGAGGATGGATTCTGAATTAGGTCGTGGTGTTTTCTCAAAGCTTTTTTTTCCGAATTCTTTTGTTCGTTTGGTTTTGAATTGGCCAGGTCAAAGGTTGCCTCAGGATGCATTTCTTCTTCTTCTTCTTCTTCGTCTTCCACAGGGCTATGTTGTCATGCGGCCGTGCTTTCACGTGACGAGAAGAGCCAGCTTCTCATGGGTGTGGAGAAAAACCATGTGGAAGATGTTGCACGCGTTCTAGAGCTGGTACACTTTGCATTCCAACACATGGTTTCTAAATATTCTAATCCAATACATCTTCCATTTCTTTTGATTTTTTTGTCTCTTTCTTTCGTTTCAATTCCTATGGTGTATTGTTTATCCTCACTACTGTAACATTCTAGAGAAGATTTCTTGAGCATGAAAAGGAATTGGCATGAAAAGGAACTTCTGACACCTTGTTTTGCGAATTTGAACAATTGAAAGTTCCTTAAGTCAATGAGCCATTGTCTTCACATGTGAGAGTATGTTAGAGTTTTATTTCACTTGATTTGGTATGGCTTTGCTCTATTAGCCCTTAAATGGCAATGTTTTCAAGAGGTGCCATGGTACTTCAACTCAAGAATGTTGTGCGTGGTTCCAATTATGGACAGCCAAAACATCTTTTTACGTTTTTTGATTTTACTCTTTCTCTTTCATTCCACTTCTTGCATTCTTTCGTTCCACTTCTAACGATGTATTTATCCAGGCACGAAGCGCAGCAGATAGATGGGAAGTGGCACATTCAGCGTTTCTCACCCCGCCAGTGTTGAACGATGCCCTAGTTGCAGTACGCAGGTTGTCAGATGTGGGTGCTTTAGTCTCGGGTGGCTATGCCCAGGTACCGTCTCTTCGTCGAAGCTTTTAATGCAAAGTCTCTTCTCTTTTCTGCATTTTTGTCTAATTTTTGAGCATTGCTAAGTACTGTTGACATAACATTCTTTCGAAGTCCACTGCTTCACCCAGGAATCCATATCTATCAGTCTCATTTAGGGTTTTTAGAGTACGACTGTACGAGCTTTTTACTCCGAGAATGTAGGCAATTTACAAGCGCAAATTGAAAACTCTGCGTGGGGAGCCTTGAGCCCCGAACTCCCGCCAAAGATATTAGTCTATTCGGAGAATTTTCAAGTATAGTTAGAGAATCACTTTTAATTGCGAACGCCAGTCTCGCATTTCTTGTTGCGAAGACCTCTATTTGGGATGAGATTTTGATTCAGAATCGTGTGGGCCCAAATTTTAGATAGAAACAATGAAATCTCACAAATTGCGAAATCGAACACTCTCACTTTTATCAAATGTTTATATAAATTTGCATGCTGGCTGTTATCTTGCAAGTAATAACATGGCAAAGAGCCAATAGGAGTCAGATGGGACTAGAAAGAATACTTAGTAAAATTTAAGTTAAAAAAGCGACCCAATTTTCGGTCAGTTATGGCATAATGCAATGTTGATTCCGATTCTCAAAGTAAAGGATGCAGGCTTACTACGGCTAACGAATGTTATGGAATATGGTCGAGTTTTGTGAAGTATAGTGTGAGCCTGTGAGGTGATACGCTTCATGATGTTGATAATATGGGAGTGGAATATGTTGGGTACATTGGGGTAGGCAGAGAGGTGCCGGCTTTCAGTTGGACATGTAGAGGCCATCGAAGCAGCCAGTGTTGAAGGAGGGGAAGCTGGCTACCCCGGAGCAGTTTGTGCCTTGAGGTGTGTTTGTTATGATTTCGTTTTCCCAGTGTCAAGGTGTTGTTACTTGTTAGGTATCCAATATGCAGGGATGTTTATGCAGGACTGTCACAATGATGACCTTGGTGAATTACAAGGTGAAGGATAAGTGGTTTCTGATTATGAACTTGTTTGTGAACATAATCAGCGTCTCTGGCAATTTCATGTTTGAAACGGCGTCGCATGGAGATTTTCTCGGGTCTATCTTGGGCACCGGTGTCACCCGTGACAAAGTTGGCGACATTATTATGCTGGTATATTAATTCTGCATCTTGTGGAGTTTGTGAGCTTCAGTCTGAAGTTTTATTTGACTCCTAGTTTTTGCTTTGCGCTGTAAGTACAGGCTTTTGTGAACAAGAGCAAGGTGAATTTGTACTTATTATGACGTTCAATGACGATCATGGCCTGTGAAGTTTGATGATATTTTATCTTTAAATAATGTTCAGTAGAATTATACTTCTTCAGGAAATTTTAGACGACATACAGAGAATCTTCCTCATGACTCAAGGGTAGGTCTTCCTATGGTCACAGTGATCATACGAAAGCCTCCCAATGTGTCATGGGGACCATGACCTTCGGAAACCTCCCCATGAATCGTGGTAAATATTCTCTCAATGACGTTGACTGGGACTCTCTAATTTTACTGAAAAACATTTTTAACATTTTTAACATAATTGGTGACCTAAATGCTGCAATTGTTAAATTCAGGGAGAGAGAGGAGCCCAGGTTTTGGTGGTCCCTGAGCTCGCTGAGTTCTTTCAGTCATCACTGGTGCAGGTTTGTTCGTTTACAAAATCAAGCATGCGCTTCTATGTTCTATATATCGCCACGAAATTACAATTCTGCTCGAGTCCTCGTACAACACGTCAATATTGCATGAGCAGATGTCTTTTGACGAGTTTGCAACTACGGTTTGAAATGTGCAGCTTTGTGCATCCTGTTGCTATATTGGCCGTAATTGATACTTTTCCATGCAGGTTCGTAATGTAGGAGTACAAACGACAGCTATACCACTGAGTGCACTCCAAGTAAAAGCTCCTAGGTGGGCTTTTTGCAAACTTTAAACTGCGACTTCTTCCTTTTTATTCTAGACTTGTGGTCCTGTGAATTTTGTCTCTGGTTTCTGAAACTTACTGTTTATTTCAGGGTGGACACTTTCAAGTCAGTGGAGGCTTCTTTGCGCGTTGATGCATTGACGAGTGCTGGTTTTCGTATGTCTCGGTCCAAACTAGCTGACCTGATCAGGTTCGTGGTATTGATTTACTATCATTCGCCGTCCCTTCTCAAAAACACCCTAGTTTTGTGACTCATGGTGAGAATTATTTTGACATAGTAAGTTATGGACACTATTTCTAACCTCTGAAATTTTAATTGTTGCTTGTGGTAATGCAGTAAAGGAGAAGTGAGGGTTAACTGGAAAGAAGTAACAAAGACTAGTCTTTCATTAAAGGCTGGGGATGTGGTTTCCGTACGTGGGAAAGGAAGGATACAGGTACGATCAACCTTAACTTGTCTTCTCCGTAATACAGTTTTGAGCTTTGTTGGAGAAACTAAGCAATGGTTGGAAAATGTAGAAAGTTGTGTTATCCAATGAAAATGATGTGAAAACTACGTTCTTCTTTAGAACTGGAAATTGGACTTATTTCATAATATTTTTCAATTCATCGTCATGAAGCCTTTTCATTCCCTTTCAGTGTCTACTTTTCGGTGTGAATTACAGGTGGGACAAATTGTCATGACAAAGAAGGGGCGGTATGCGGTGGAGCTAACACGCTTCTTGTAGTGTGCTCATTCTTGTAGTGTACGCAATGCCTTCAGTTGCATGCCATAAAATGGTGATGTGAAAAGGGAATTCAATTTCAAGTAGATGTTAGTTTTTGTACGTGTAGAACTCCCATTTCTTAGTTCAAATCCACAAGGTGGTACATGTTAAATTGTCAATTACTTAACCAAGTTTGTGTCAGAGATTGTAGGAGGCATCAAGGATAGCAATCATTATATATGTAGGTCTCACGTTACTCTCAAGAACAACTTTTTCTTTTATCTAATGCCTAGAATCAAACAAGGATTATGGATTGTAATACTTTTGTCATTATTCAATGAGCCCTTGATACAATTGCCTTAACATCCGATTTTGGCAAATAATCTTTGGAGAATTTTTGGAGAATTTTCAAAGTCAAACCTAAAAGTGTTCTATAGGTGCATGTTTGAGGCGTTTTCAAAATGACCCCAAAACATTTGCCAAAGGCTCTTATCCTTTGCAACCATGTTCCATCATATGTAAAGAATTGGAAACATTGTACATGGATGGTTTAAGGTCACATTTGAAACACTTCAAAAGAATCCTACATCAAAGAAATGGGGGGCAAACCAAAATGGGTATACTACTTGGGACACTACTACTTTAACCCAATAATGCCGCGGGTGCCATTCTATGGCGTCTGGATGGCAATACTGTGAGCTGGACAGAGTGTGAAAGTATTTTTTCATCCGAAATTTTCTTGTTGACCTTTCATGTTGGGTTATGAAGAGTAATCAATTATGTTTGTAGTCTTGTGAGTGTTTGTCTTCACGTTAATGAGAATTTAGTGAAAAAAACGGATCACAAAATATGCTATTTTAGTGTATTTTGGGAAGTTGTTGCTCCTTGTTCTAAATCTGAAATTTCTCCACAAAAATGATATTTTTTGAATTTGAGACCAACTAACAAAATGAAGGTCAACTACTCTAGTTTCTACTCCAATTTGAATTTTGAAAAAATTCCTAATATTGAATATTTTATTGCAATTTGAACTTTGGATGCATTTTCAATGTCTATTATTTTCTAATTATAGAATGATACGGAAATTGAATTTACACCATGATGTTTTTCACTATAATATACACACATGGTGAAATTTTGTGATTTTTTGAAATATTTTTCTATTTGATATGATTTTTCTTCACTTTTTCTTCAAAAATTCTCAAAAAAATCAATTTTTCACAAAAAATCTAAATTTTTTATGAAGTATAGAAGACATGTAGTTCCATCTCTGAAAAATAAATATAAAATTTTTCATTCATATCTAGTTGCAAAATGGTAGAAAACTGAGTGATAAGTAGTGAGGCTTGAAATCAGTGGTCATGGGTCCGTCCTTTAAGGGTTAAGAGAGAAAGGAGAAGTTGGGTCACAAACAAATATGCAAACAAGCAATATGACAGTAATAGATATCATTTGCCACAAACAAATAGACAAACAAACATGAAGCCAAAAATAACAAAAAAATTTATGCAAATGAAGAGTTTGTTGGAAGGACTTGTACACATGAAGTAAGAGATCCATAAATTGATTGGGTTCTAAGTGTGTCTCTTGTCTAGGAATGAGTGACATGTTTTTTGAAATATCTATTATTGTCATTGATGAGGTGGGTAGGCTTAACATGGACCTCCTATCTTGGAACCAACTTATTAAAAAAATGATACTTTATACTAGTGGTCTACATTTAGATGCATCAAATGTCTAGCACTTCTATTTAGTATTGGTTTTGGATGCACTATTGGTTTGGAGTGTGCTAACCTTCCACTAGTATGCCATATGCCATTGCCACAATATAATAAAATAAAAATAAAAATAATTTCTTAATTTTTTAATTCATAAAAACTTCTAAATTCAATATCCTTTTTGCCATGAGTTAGAACACCATGAAATAAAGTCCGTGCACCCCTCCTTGCACAAAGCTTTCTAACACTACCAAAAATGCAACTGGGAGACGCATAGTTCTAAAGATCTCACCATAACAAACAAAGAAAAGAAAGGAAACAACCTAAATGATTAATGTATAGATAAGTTGTGTTGAAATTGTAGATATTGGTTTTCTTATGTGTAGTGGATGTCTTGTAATGTCGGGACCATTGGTAGTTGTGACTGCTACAACTACCTTAACCTCTAAAGGACCATAAGGCTACCACGTGGCTTTTACAACTAGATTTGTAGAAAATTTGATATGTTAATGTCACTAACAATTCATGAACAACAAAGAGATCCTAGATGATTTTTTCCAATGAATATGTTGGTGCAATCCAATCGAGAAATGATCAAGGGTGCAATTTTTGGTGAATTTTTTGAGAATAGAGAAGACCCTCTAGGTTATCACTTCACATCTTCATATCTTTTTTTCTACACCTCAAAATTATTTGAAAATAATTACACATCAACATCATGATGATATGTACCCGTGGAAAAAAAATCAAAGTTTTTGGTACACTTTTGAGCATTCCGATTTTAGTCAACGGTGGCATTTTCTCAAAAATTGTGCAATTTTGTTGATTTTTTTCCATGGGAAATCTACATAAGTCTTCTTCATTTCAACAGTGCCGATCATCAAAATTATTCTACACAAATGAGGAATTATGCTTGTCGTGAGAGCTAGTCAAGAAACCAAGAGTTATCCTCAAACACCCCCGGTCCTTTAGGGGTTAACCTTGTAAGGTTGCTGCAGACACTAAGTATCCAATGGATGGCAGAGAATCCTTCTTGTGTAAGGCAAGAGTGCAACTATTCATCCTCGGAATTTTGTTGTGAAAAGGGAAAATCTTCTACAGTAGTTTGACTTCCAATGAGCACTTTCTCATTTTTTTAAGCCATTGATTCCCACGATATAAAAAGATGATATCCACAGACCGAGACCAGCTCGTCCTTACAGGGTTAATTATATCCCTCTAGTCCCCATTGAACTCCTCATGGCTCTCTACTATGTTGTTACTGGTAAGGTAGCAAGTCAACATACCAACTGTAACTGAACATTCGATAGAATCGCAATGATAGATTCGGATAGTAGAGGACCTGCAAAGAATGGTATGCACTATGCAGGTGATTCAAACCTTCTCAAGCAAAACTATAAAATCTAATCAAATGATAACTATATAAAGAATGGTCGAATCTATCCTTGTGTACTGTACAGTACAGATCATGTCTGCACTCTGTAATTGAAGCTCAATGATGGAATCTGCACAGTACATACCTATTCAGTATATTCCAGAAGTTAAATAATTCATAGGTGAACAAAGTTCACAATTGAGACTTATCGACAACCCCTAAATGTTGAATGCAACACAATATTTCCAAATTATCATCAAAATCACAACCAGATGACATTTAAATGCCTGGACATGCACCTCGAAATTGCAGGATATAACCTAACGTAGTGATAAGACATGCAACCTCAAATATCTCCATGCGAACAGCAATCGCACGACCAAACATCTTGTCAGTTGGGAGTCGCACATTGAATCGACAGATGCAGAAACAGCATTAAATCACAAACAGGAATGTAAACTTAATCTTTTCAAAAATTGCAAAATTACCTCATGAATCGCTTCACAGGAATAACTTATTAATGCAAAACTGGCTCATGATTCTGCTCTACACAATTTAAAACCACCATCCAACTCAAAATCACTCAAATGGTCCGCATCTGGACCTCGTCTCATGTCCTGAAATTTTCTTACACTAATCTACGTCGGCGACAATTGAGTCCTATGGTACAGGCGTTTCACTAAATCTACCACAACTTCAAATGAAGTCGAACCTCGAGCCTCAACCTCGTGGCACTCTTACTGAGGACTTTGAAGTGGGCTCTTACACAAACACTCTTAATCAAAATGTAAGTCAACTTCAAAAAGAAGCCAAAGCTCTATTTCTTTTCTCTTCAACTTTTTCCCAGTCACTTTCATCACCACATGACGCCGGCTTCATAATATTCTTCACCAACTGCATATCTTCCTATTTAACTTGAAGCATAACCAGGTATCCAGGAAGAATTGTTCTTCCAAATCATGAGATGTCCTCACCTCCCTAATTCACACAAAGGATAATTCCCTAGCTCTGACCCTATATTCTCCGGCCTTCAGCAGAACCTCACATGTTCTGTTAAGAATGTTATGATCGCAGTTGAAAAACAGGAAGGGGCTCCAAATACATAAACGCATCATCTCTTCCTCAATGCTCACAAAGAATTGTAAATCTCCAAGATCTGACAGGGAGGGTTGCAGGGAGGGTTGCAACAAGGGTTCCAGGAAGGATTTAGGGCTTAAAGTTTGGGGTTATGTCATACACACCCATCTATCTTGCCATCAATGTTGGGTATCAAAGATTTCAACATGGGCATCTCAACGATTCTGCTCACACTGGACAACAAGCTATCCTGAGAGCCAGAGGGCGTTAAGAATGTTATGATTGCAGTTGAAACACAGGAAGGTTGTCCAAAATCATAACCCCATCATCTCTTCCTCTTGAAACACTCGCAAAGAATCGTAGGTCTCCGCGACCTGCCTGAGAGAATTACAGACAGGGTTTAGGGTTTAACCATCTAACTCGCCACTAATGTTGGGTATCATGGATTTCAACGCATAGGCATGTATGTCCACAATACTGCTCACACTCCACAGCAAGCTATCTCCAAGATCTGGAAGGGAGGGTTACAGAGGCAGGGTTTAGGGTTTAACCATCTCACTCGCCACTAATGTTGGGTATCATGGATTTCAATGCTGAGGCATGTCCACAATGCTGCTCACACTGCACAGCAAGCTATCTCCAACACAGAGGCAGGGTTTAAGGTTTACTGTTTTGTCATGCGCGCCCATCCACCTCGCCATCAATGTTGGGTACCATTAATTTAATTCAACGCAGCGGTATCTCCACAACTCTACTCACACTGGACAACAAGCTATCCCTCGACCCCGACGGCGTGCTCCCAATAAACACGGGCGACGAATTTCGGTAGAGCTCCGTGCTACTGGAGGGGAGCGACAAGATGGAGTCGAAGTTGGCGACAGTCCCAACCCGTCGACTGTCCAAGCTGCTTACGGACCCCCGGAAGCGACTGAGGGCGGAGCTTTCGAAGTCCATGTCGCCCTGCAGCATGGCCACCACGCGAGACATGCTGGGTCGCTTATCCGCGGAGCTTTGGATGCACAGGAAGGCGACTTCCAGGAAGCGCAGAATCTCCATCTCTTGGTCGATTTGGAGGCAGAGTTTGGGGTCTAGCAGTTGCTTCAAGCGGTCTTCCTCGCGCAGCGTCCAGGCCTGGGAGTGTTCCAACTCAAACTTGTCAAGTAGGGATTAGGGTTTAGGGTTTAACTATGGGAGCTTCACTATGGAGTGCTCACTACAGTTAACAAGCAGCTTCACTAGGAGCGCGAGGTTCTGATTACGTATCACTAGTTCGTTTTTTGAGGAAGGTCCTACTCAAACTTCCTCACATTCATCCTCACTTTCATTGTCAATGTAGCTAAACATACATCAATTCACAACTGTGAGTATTCCAACTCAAACTTGTCAAGTAGGGATTAGAGTTTAACTATGGGGAGTTATGCTCACTATAGTTAACAAGCAGCTTCACTATGAACGGGAGGTTATGATTATGTATCACTAGTTCATTTTTCAAATACGGTCCTACTCAAACTTCCTCACATATACTCACTCTCACATTCATTATCAATGTAGCTAAAGTCTCTAACTTGATAAGCCAATAAACTTCAACTCACAACATATCTTCGGCACTTTTACAAAGCTTCCTCCCATTTGGTTTAGATAAAGCCCATAAACAAATATTCACATCTATTTGGAACTTTTCAAAGTTGGCACCTTAAACCCTAGAAGGATGTAGCCCAATCACCAAGGTACCAAACCAAAGATTATCAAATTCATGGATAAATTGGTGCATTTTTTTGGTTCTATAGTTTCTCTAAAAGTCATTCATCAGACATCATTCTTTTCTTCCTTGACATCTCTGTTGTTTAAACTTAACTTTACACCAACCTTGGTTTTTTTATGGTGATAGTGGTTATAAGGAGGTTCCTCTATGATACTTAGAGAGGTCTTTATATATCACCGTGAGCATGAAGAGACCGTCTATGAATTACAAGAAAGATTTTTTTGAATGTTGTCACGAAATATTCTTGAAAAGGGATCATTGTAGTTAAAACTTTGTTTTATTACTTGAGACAAGGAAAGAAAATATGACTATAAAGATAAATAGAGGTTGCAGATAAACTCACCCATTCCAAAAGGTACATTTGATCTGCTGGCAGATTTAGATCAATATTTCTTCTTCCACTCACAATCTCAAAAAGCAGAACTCCAAAGCTGTACACATCTACTTTTTCACTGAGTTGTCCCAAAGTTGCATATTCTGGGGCTAAATAGCCTCTGCATAGTCCACATTTAAATATTAGCTGAAGTATCTCTAGTCAAAGATTACAACTAAGTGTATATAGATTAGGTAGTACACAATCTTGCAACTCATGGTATAATGTTCCAATCAAAAAGTCAGAAGATGAAGCCAAGCTTACCTCGTGCCAGCAACATGAATTGTCATAATGTGGCTTTGATCATCTGGAAACAATAGAGCTAAGCCAAAATCAGCAATTTTGGGCTCTAGATTCTTGTCCAACAAAATGTTACTTGCTTTGATGTCCCGGTGAATAATTTTCGGTTGAGCTAAAGAATGCAAGTAGTGGATGCCGTTTGCTACTCCAAAACAAATATTTCGGCGTACAACCCAAGGGAGATCGATGTTCCGCGTATTCTCTGTATAAAAGCAAGCATACAAAAGTAAACATTAGAATAGAGTAAGCAAATGAAGCTTTGATATACCAAAACTTCAAACGTAGCACGGTTGGCATTAGTACAGATTCCAATCATTTGATCACCAAGATTCTTTGAGCCCCATTTTCACTGATTGCCAAACCTGAAGTTTTTGAAAGATGACAAATGTTCTATGTGACCAAGAATTCCTTATTAGCAAATGCTCTAAATCTTAATAATAAGCGCTAAGTATGAATTTTCAAAACCAACAATGCACTTAAAAGTGATACTAAGTGTTAAACATTTGATGTGATTCTAGAATGTAGAGTACATATCCTTAGTTTGTAGGTTTGGGGAATATTTATCTTATGACTCTTTGACAAACACATGGTCAACTACTTGGAAACTAAAGGTAACCCCGGGACTAAATATGCAAAGCTTCCTTCTAATGGAATCACAGATAAAGTTCACAGGGGTACATAATTTCTATTGCAAGATTAATAACTCACCGAGTAGCACTTGCTCCAAATCGCCCATTTCGACATACTCGTGTACTAGAAGGCGTTGATCTTTACGAATACAGCAACCTCTCAGTTTCACAAGGTTTCGATGCTTGACCGCTGCCACCAGCACAATTTCGTTGAGAAAGACATCCAAGCTCTGTTGTGACTTCGAAAACAGTTGCTTCACTGCGACTTCAGTCCCATTCACCAACGTGCCCTACACATAGATTCAATGTGGATGACACTCAGAACCTAAGGTGAAATCAGCTACAAACACCTGATTTTGAGTCACTATGTAAGGTAGAGGATACTAATTGCGTCCCTTTTGAGCATGTAAACCAATTTATAGGAATGTGGTTTTTTGATGATAGGTATAGAGTGGTGGAGATATCTTTGTGTACAACAGCCAAATCTGTTGAGAATGATCAAATTTTTATCACTATGTATGAATTTCTAATCCACTTAGAAAGGAATTTGTAGACCACTATAATTGACAAAGAAAACTTCATTTCCATTCAATGATGAATGGTCATTCAGTCAAGTCATGCTTACACCTCTTGCTAATTGAAGGTCAACCAAAAGTATAGAAAGATGAAGGTCAACCAGAAGTATAAAAGATGAGTTGCAGTCGAGCATGAAACGTTGAGTTCCTAACAGTTTTAGTATCCTCTCCCTTAATTACTCAAATGCATGCAAGAACTCTTCTGTGCTTAGAAACTCTACAGGCACATACCTTGTAAACCGCACCATAATGGCCTTTCCCAAGCTTCATATCTGGGTGGAATTCTCCAGTGGCAGCTCGAATTTCACCGAATGTATAAATCGTGGGCTTAACTTCATATTCCGCAAATTCTGAAAATTGAGACATAGAGCAACGATTCCAGTCTAAGTCAAAACATCTTTATAATCTCCAGTCAACAAAATGACTTTATCGGGAGTTCGATTTGAGGACAAGATTCAAGGTATCAGAATCTAAGCGGACCAACTTTTGACCATCAAAATCTTTGATCTACAGTCATATGCTAAGCGAGCAATAAATTCCCAGAAAAAATCGAATAATTTGAGTTCAAAAGCTTACTCTGGTTAGCTTCAAAAATAAGTTTCTTTTTCTCTTTCCTGCTCCGATAGAAGAGACCACTGTAGATTAGAATGACACAACCGCATACAAATCCGCTGACGACAGTCGCAATGATGATGACGTTCTTGTTACTTCCAGCGTTTCCTGTCAATGGAAGGGCCACAGCAATAATTTTAGAACGGGAAATCGGAGCTTACTAATGACCCTAAAATTCTTTAGCCATTTGACCCCAAGACTATTAGTTCCCAATATTCACTATTCTACTACCCCTGAAAAACTTTGGTTTTGTTTGATGACAGATGTACAAATATATCTTTTCAGCAGACTTCAAATCTTGATAAATGTGAAGTTTTGAAACATGGGTAGTGTCCTACTTGGGAACTGAATGGGTCAAATCTTCAAAAGTTTCCTCTAACTCATGTTCAAGAATATCTGAATGAATAAAATTCTTGTGCATTAGTTAGATATCAATTACGATCCTTTTCAACAACACACATTGAGCTGAAGGTTTAGAACTGAAAGTTGACATGCTTCTATTACCAGTGACGATGCATTGCTGCTGACAGACACAACGTCGTAAATCATTGCTGTTTGGATTAAGCTTCATGTCACAATAGGGATTGCCTGATAGACTGTTACACAGACAGGAACCAAATTTCAGTTGAGAGCGATGGTATGTGAGTCATCAGAAATGGCAAATGACCCAAAAATAATAATAAAAGTTAAAGTACTAATTTCAACCTAATAAGCACTACTGGTATGCAAACCATGCTTTAATATATTGAAACAATGAAGATCAGTGAACTCACTTGAATTTGAAATTGAAGTTGTCAATGCTATCAGAGTAAGCAACGTTGGATATCTTGTTGTTTGTGAGGCTTACTAGTTTCAGACTTGGGCTTCTATTGGCTGCAGCAAGAATACGGTTGATATCTAGAGTACCTGTGAGATTGTTGTCGTCTAGAGCTCTGCCAGTCATTTTGCGAAGTACAGAAATTTAGCATTGACGTTTCAAAAGACCAGCACGTCTCTAATGTCAAGAGCATTTAAAATCACGAGTGGACTCAATGGTGCATGTTGCTCACGGATATGAGATTGTCGTCATATCCATGAAATTGAAAAGCTTCAAGATATTGGCATATTATTAGGCGCCTATTTGGAACCTCAGATCTACACCAGTCCTCTACTATTAGGGCCTGGTGAACTTTAACGGTAAAATTTTGACGCACTGAAACACACCATTCCGACGTAAACTATGACCATAGTATTTGTGTGCCTCACTGAATATCCAACTTTCATGACAGAAAAACGCATTAGTCCAGTCCTAGATCTCTATTGTATCATGACCAAGGATGAGTGAAGCTTACAATGTCTGTAAGTCCGGAAATCGACCCAGGAAAGACGAAGGGACAGCACCAGTAATAGAGACCCCTCGCAACAATCTGTCAACATTATGAACAATAAGTGTCAGATTCATTGAATAACTGGGTAAAAATTTTGGATTGGCATCATCATCAGTTTCTTTTACACAGAGAAATGAGAAATCTCGAGAAATTGGCACGCTATTTAGATGTCAGTCTGAAACCTTAGATCTATACTGTTTTTAAAGCTCTGTGCAATTAATGTTACAATTTTGGCACTTTGAAACAAGCCATCCTAATGAGTATGAACATTCGTTTCAGTGCAGTTGGGTACTTACAATGTCTGTAGGTTCTTCAAGTCCTGAGTCCAACCAGGAAACGGTCCAGGTGTGAAATTGTTGTAGCTCAAGTCTCTGCCAATACATAGATAACAGGAAACTAAGCAAAGAAAGCATTGACCCTTGAAAGGACACATTTGAGCCAATTAATAAGCTCAATCCTCCCTATTCACACTTCATGGGGATGAATTCATGTGTTCACAACATGTGAAAGTTGTCCAAATGGATGTGTACACAACATGATAGATTCTCAAAATATATTAGAAATGTGCAATTACAGAGTATGCAATTAGAGAGGGTTAAGTGTAAGCTCTGACATAGTTCTAATAACATTTCTAGAGCTGAAATTGACTTACATATATTCAATATTCGCCAACAAGCTCAAATCAGGAATGGCGCCAGTAAATTGATTGCTCGAAAGATCCAATGTTTTTAACGTAGGGACGTTCGACAACGACGATGAGTCAAGCTCACCAGAGAGTAGGTTCCCACTGGCGTTGCTGCAGAATTTCACATGATATCAAATTAATGACCCATGCTGTATAACATTCGTAGCCATTCATGCACTGCACCCTTTCTACTAAGAAACGCTAAGATATTGCACTGATAAAGTACTGTTCTCATTCGGTGCTACAATCACTCAATTACAGAGTGGGCAAGTATGTTTACATCATCTTCCTTTCTAACATCTCTTAGCTTTCTTCTCCTTGTATCATTATATAAAGAATTTTAACGGGAGAATGACATCATGGATGCCCAAGATTCAAGGCATCAAGGCTAATTCCAAGATGTCGCAGTTTGAACCATTTTAACAAGTTATATTTACGATGGGACAAAGATTTAGTACTACATCTCATTACGATAATCAGATCAGAAGAATTTTGATCTAAGTCCAACATATTTGAAATGAATGTTGGAAGTAGCTCTACTACCTATGCCACAAGGACACATTTAGTGCTACTATAATCAGATCATGCGAGGGGTATGGCACTCACAAGAATCGAATCGTTCGGTGTCCTGACATTGTGGGAAGTGAACCATTGAATTGGTTGTCAGAGAAGTCCCTGAAATCACTCCAGGTTTAAGCAATTAGTATCTTCCAGTAAGTGTAAAATCTGTTCTAACAAATCACTCAAATCATATACATGTAGACTCCATGGCTGGAGAATCAAATATTCAGCTTCCGCTTGTTAACCATTTTGAGAAGAAGATTAACTCTGGCCCTAAGACAAGCGTGAATGAAGAGTCTGTTACGTAATTTTACTACGTCACATGGATGCAATCATGCAGATAGCAAGTGCTAACTAGCATTACAATATCCTATCTTAATTACAAGAGTACAATATAAAAAGATAATTTTAACGCGTAGCATTTTAAATGTCAAATGGGACGAAATAGGTTTTTAAGTTAACAGACTTCCACCACTTGATAGAAAGGTAATCAAAATATAATTTACTCACAGGTCTAAGACCTTCGTTTCGTTTGGAGATATCATTCCTGGAAGAGCACCACTCAAGCTATTGTTGGACAAGTCCCTGCAAAATTGTGGCATCGCATGACAAAAACTTAATAAATATGCTTGTGCTGCAGTATGTCCGGAAGTGAACTATTTTTATCAAATGCGCAAATTTCAGAAAAATGAGCCATAAAAGCATAAGTAAGATTCTTACGCTGTAACTAAATTTTTAAGATACATAAGAAAATTGGACGGTACTGGCCCAGTAAACAGGTTGCTGGAGAGGTTCATCGTCTGAATAGTTCGATACGAGACAGTGTTATTATGTGGAAGCTCCCCTGTCAGTTGATTGTCACTCAAGTCGCTGCAGCAAAAGTAAGATGACCCACAATTATTTCCTGAACCAAAAACAGAAACGCTACTTTGGAAGCTTATAGCCAACAATAGTAACTTCAAAAACAAGTTTCTGTTGTTCAAAAGTATAAGACATGATTTCTTCCCTAAAGCTTCCTAAATGATTCATTCATGGCCTTGTAGGAACTTAGGGGTTAAAACAGTGTTGTAAGATTTATTTCTACTATAATATGATAAGCTACAGTCAGCTTTCCATAAGTGTTAGGGTCGGGCACAGACAATACTGTAACACATATAGAGTAATAACATTTAACACTTAGATAAAATGTAACATTTACAAAACTTCAAAAGTAAATATATAATATTTATAAAAATAAGGATGACAGTATAACAAATATGAGTCATCATTCATTTAAGCTAGTTGAAAGAAAGAATCTATAGTAGTTTGAAGATTCTTTGACACACCAAGGTTGTACTTGCTTTTGAAGTGCTTGGATATTCTTGATGAATTACATGATTAGGTTTTGGCTCCAAAAGTTTCTTCAAAATCTCAAGTGCACTTCAGCATCTTTGAATCCCACAACTTTTTCCAAACCCGATCCTCAAATTGTGCAGAGCCCTAAAACAAGTGCCGCAAAATTGTCCGTACTTACATGGATTGCAGAAACCCGAATGCAGAGTAGAAGAACTTCGGAAGAGGTCCCGAGAAATTATTACCGTGCAAATCTCTGCCGAAGATGACATTTCCAACAAATCGATTGGCAATTAGAAGCAAAACATGATGCAATTACAAAACCGCAATCAGCTGAACTTTGAGCCCAACTAATTATCCCAAAACTGTAAATCCCAAGAACAGTTCTGCTTACATGTCAAATAAGCTCAGTAACTGGCCGAGCTCTTCAGGAAGTTGACCGTTAAGTCCAGGGTTATTCGTTAGGGTTCTGCACGACACAACAACAGTAAAAACCTCATTTAAGTCGAAGACTTCAGTGAAATTGGCGCAGTTTCAGACCCCCAAATGAAACCTCAGAACTACACCAACCCTAGTTTCAGAGCTCTGGAACCTTGAAAGTCACAAATTTGGAGCTCGGAAACGAGCACATTTTGCAGTAACGGCCATAAATTCAGAAAACAAGTCATGCCCACTCTGAAATTGACCTAAAGTACACTTCACTGGCATGGCCCCCAGACGAAAGGTTGTCTTTCTAAACTCACAAAGTGACGAGATTGGTGAGATTTCCAATAGCCGGCGGCAGAGAGCCAACAATCGAAGAATTTCTCAACGTCCTGTAATCCAAAACACTCATCAGAACAAGAACAAGAAACCATTAATGAGCGTACAGAACTCCAGCAAACCCTAAACCCACTCGAGTCAAAAATCTACGCGTTCGGTTAGGTAAGGAACTAGGACGAGGTGCCTCATGGATATAAGCACTTGCGACTTCCAGGGGTAGCCCGAGGTATGGAAGCTTGTTCCCATAATGCCCCTGTGCCCTAACTACTTACGCAACATACAGAAACCTCGCAAGAAGTGTAGTTCATGAAGCACAACCCACAGACTCTAACACAACTTCACTACAGTAGCTAGAAGGGATGGGACTCACGGAAGCAAGCCCACAATCTACTACAGTAAACCACTCAGTAATGCAGAGTTCTTTACAGACAGGAATCTTACAAGCCCATAATCTCAAAGGCCCAGGCATCGACCCCATATTTCGAAATCCTCTTGGCGTTACAAAATACCCCTTTCCAAGGGCTGGTTGACGCGCACGGCGGATTCGTGGACACCATGTCATTCCAGCCGGCCAGGTTCTGCAGCCGATCCGGCGTGTTCCCCCATGAATTCCAAAGTTGCGCCAACGCATACACTGCAAGTTCAAGGCAAAAAATTTCAATCAACAATCACAAGTAAACTGCCCTGACAACAGGCACGAAATCTAAAATTTTCAGCCTAACCCACACCCTATCAAACAACCCAACCCAACTGAAAATCGGTGATCCTGTGGCTCTTAGAAAACAATATCGTTTGGCTTTTGTTTCGTTTTGCTACACAAGTTGAAATTGCTTTCGCGACACAAGAATAGCGTCTACTGTGTTCAGCCTCGCTCGCTAATGCTCTTGTGGCTCCTGGAAAAACTAAGAAAATTGTTCACTCGCAGTACATGAGGGAGGGTTGGAGAATTACAATCGGATTGGACATAACTATTGCTGGAACTGTTCTCTTCAGCCTCCACCAAGCTCTGGCAGAGAATCTGAGCGGCAAGCAAACCCCAGAGCACAACTACACAGCTAATTCTGCGGCCCATATTGCTCCTGTTTTCTTTGTCACAGCCGAGCACCTCCAACTTCTCGCCCTGCTTTCACAAGAGAAAGACACCAACAGAGTCTAGAATCTGTAGCCGTTTCTGATCGCTCGGCCATGACAATTGTCAGACACGTATTCAGAACCTCCCTGCCGGCCACGAACTTAGCTAAACCCTCTCTGAGCCCTTCAATCAATCGAAACTCTATAGGCTATACCCGTTCACAGCAACCTGAAATTAAGATAACGTTTTCCACTGTGTGCTTAAGTTATTAAAATCACCAGCCAGCTAAGTTGGTCCTCTGTGAACACGCGCTCTCCAGGAGCTGTCTGAATTTGATTTCCCCGAGAAACTCAACAGTAGTACGTCAAACGAGTTGGTTTTCCAACTGACACAAGCTCGAAAGACATACTGATATACGAAACCCGAAGATTAGATGAAGCGAGTAAGCTAGTGCCCAAATCGTCAAGTCTCTCGCCTAGCTTCAAGCGGCACACACCCCAATAAATATAAAATTGCAAATTGCAGGCCCTCGCAATTCAAAGTCGGTTCAACGCCATATCCCCAACTGATACATATATGCAGGATTCTTGACGTACTGACTGTAGCTAGAAAAGTAGTTCCTGACTGTCTATATGTGACCGAGTTTCGGTTGTCAAGTGGGATGAATTGAAGCTCGACATCGATCTCTAGCAAGACCTGAATTCCGGCCGGCATTCGAAACCGCCAGTCGGTATTTGGAAGTCTGCAAACTGTCACGTGATGCAAAACCTTTCCTGAAATAGTTAAAATATTGGATTGAAACGAACTGCTTTAACTTTGCATTTGCTGAAAGGATTAGGAATCTGGACTCTGGATCCACGGATGAATTGCCATGGATGGAATAGGAAATGCAGTGATGTAGCTGCAGCTTTAATTGTTAATTAGTTTCTAGGCAATCCTGAGGCAATCCCGCCAGTGATCGACAACAGTGCAATAATTTGAGAATACGAAAGGGAATATACTGTAAGTTATACTGCAAAACTTGGTACAAATTCAAACACACTTGATTAAAATGTGCGTTTGGGAATTGGGAGGGTACGTGTAAGGAAACTGCGGGTGCAGAGCCTGCAACTTTAGAAGTGGGCATTATTCAAAGCTGACTGGCTTCGCTGGCCGAGTCCGGACTCGGACTGGGCAACTAGCCAACCAATCTACTCTCACAGTCTCATTGGGTTGGCCCTCGCCACTCCGTCAGCCCCCACAGCCCCACAGCCCCACAGCTCCCCACACTATTTTCTCAATATTTCACACTACTTTATATAATCGACAAAGTGATTTAAATATAAGATGCGGTTTGAGTACCTATTATGTATCTATATTGTAGACTTTGAAATCTAGTTTTTCAGCATGTACCTAGACCTATTTTATGTACATATATTTTCAGCATTTTGATGAATAATTCATATTTCATTCATACAATGTCCAAAAAATAGCATAAGAAGAGAATCCAAAATCTGATTTTGACTTCTAGCAAAAAAATTCAAGAAATTAGGCAATTTTTATATATTAGGAACAACGCTTAGTTGTTTATTCGGATGCATTTAGATGTAGTTACAGTAAAACATGTCTTAGTGCATAGAGTCGGGACTATGCACTAAGAGAGATTTATGCACTTGGAGAGGTTCTATCAGAACTTTGGCTAATGTGGCCTCTTACTATAGGGCTTCAACTATTGTTCACAAATACCATGACCTCTCTTAGTGCATATATGCACTAAGACAATATGCACTAAGAGAGGTTCTACTGTACCTTAGAAGAAAATTTTATTTGGAGATGAATTCTAGCCCCTCTCTTTCACGCTTGCATATATGTATTTTTACTTCCGGGTCATTGCAAGAATGACCGGTACTGAAACATTGTTACAAAACGAAAGTGGATGCTTCCTTTTGCTATAACTTTTGCAGCATGACTCGCATGAATTTGAAATTTTTATTGGAGATTCCTCTCTTGAGTTTAATCATATCTCATATTTTTTAGAAATTTTCAAAAATCATTTTATATTTAAAAATCATTTAAACTAATATGTCACGTTTTGAGTTTTAAGGGGTTTTAGTACTATGGAGTCCCCAAATTTAATGATTTGGAGCTGAAATTTCTATGGTCTATTTCCATAGTAGGAAGTCATGTCCCCACCAAGGGACATTAAAAAATATTATATTTTATGTCCTCTACGTCCATGCAAAGAAGGCTCCCTTGCGTGCGCAATTTTGAATGTTGAAGATGGTTTCAAGATAATTTTTTTCGTGAAATCTCTTCAAACTAAAGTCTTTCCAAATGTCCAATTTTTAATTTCTTTAAAAATTGTTTTTACTATTTTTTACAAATTAAAACGTCAAACTATGTATTTTCTTCAAAATTTCAGCTCACATGTTTTTGTGAATAACTTTTTACCTTGATTTTTTTTAGGTTTGAAATTTTGGTGATGTGCTATTTCAAGTGTTATACTAATTATCCTTATTTTATTTTATTTTAAAAAATTCATATGCAAAAAACTCGTAGTATTGGGAGTACTAGGCGAAAACAGCCAAAGTGGAACAAAAACGGAAGGTCATTCTTGCAATGACCCTTCCTTTTAATGTCATGGGCTTCTCTTTCTGTTCCAAAGATTAACCCTTTGTCTACAAAAAAAAAATCATTTTCTTCCTTTGGATCAAAGCCCAGACTCCAAAGCTAAGAAATTACGCCGTATGATGATATTTTCTATCCTAAAAAGGGCTAGGATAACAATATCATTAAACATAGGTTAGTAGTATACCATATCTCATCTTATGGTACCCAAGGTGCAAAAATTCCAAATTTTTCACCAAGACAAATAAATGTAAAAATTATCCCCCTATTTTGGAGATCTCAATTTTTTTATTTCTTAATTTTCTCACTCTAAGTTGTAGTCTTTACTTCCTAAAGGCCCAATGGTGTTTTTTTAAAGGAAACTATTAAAAAAATGCCAATCAGTTTTATTGCATTGTCTAAAATTGAAAATAATTTTTTTTTTTAACCTTCAATCATACAAAAGTGTAGTAGATTACTATAAAAATATCTTGGAAAGATAACAGCCCATTTGACTGTGTGGATTGAAAGATTACAATACTTGAAGTGAGAAAAAAAAAATTTCATTCTTGCAAAACAAGGTCAACAAACTTCGAGCCCTCTTGGAATAAAAATTTTGCTCTTGATGAATTTGAATCTCTCCACCATTGAATTCTAAATCTTGGTAGGTCCACTTATGCAAAATTTCAAAAGCAAATATGGAGTTTAGCTTACTCTCAATCAACCTGCAATGCAAGGAGGTTAAATGAATTGACAATACACCAATGATTTTTTGATGATTTCTTGTGGCCTCTACTTCCTAAAGGACCGGTGGTGTTTTTTTAGAGAAATTGTCAAAAAAATGCCAAGGGATACCTCGTGTCAAAATTCACTAGAAGAAATTTGTGTTGAACTCAAACAAAAACTACCCCACGTGGCCACATTGTTGTGTCCAGCGCAAAATCTGCGATTTTCAACGCAGATTTTGCGCTAGACACAACAAACATGTGGGGTAGTTTTTGTTGAGTTCAACGTAGATTTTTGCGCTGGACACAACAGCGTGGAGTAGTTTTTGTTGAGTTCAACGTAGATTTTTGTGCTAGACACAACAACGTGGGGTAGTTTTTGTTTGAATTCAACACAAATTTCTTCTAGTGATTTCATGAAATTCGACCCAAATTGACTTTACAAGAACCTACCCAATACTTCTTGCATACGTGAACGGATACTTGGCTGTGTACAAATTAATTCCAATCATGAATTAAAAAATTTCAAATTTCATAATTGAGGACAAATAAAAAACCCTCCTCAGTTTTCAAAAACATAAAAATTCCACAAGACCAGATGTCGGTGGTCACAAGAGGGGAATTGGCCAATGAGGTGAATTCTTCGGAATCCGGATTCCAAGACGCGCACACCAGGAACAGGGAACAGCCACCGCCTTGACTGACCCACTGGCGGGAATTCGACCTACGTGGCAGATGGAATTCCAACTAGATTAATTAACCCTATTTTTTCAGAATATTCAATTGGTCAAGAACTCCTGGTGTGAACTTGGGATCGTTGTTGCCGAGGCATGGGGGAGTGTGGACCAATTGGTTTTGGCGGTTTATTGTAAAAAACGACTTGGGCAAAGAAATCTATGACAAGGATATAGGAATTTCCAAGGTTTTTCGGTTTGAGAATCAATCCCCACTTGCATCCAAGGTTTTTTAATTGGCTTTGTCCTTTGGAAAGAGACTATGACATGGATTCTTACATTGACTGTGGATTTTGAATCTCCAATTTGCATCTCATCCAGGTTTTTTTTATTGGCTTTGTGCTTTGGAAAGAGACTATGACGTGGATTCTTGCGTTGACTAGGGATTTTGAATCTCCAATTTGCATCCCATCCAAGCTTTTTTTTATTGGCTTTGTCCTTTAGAAAGAGACTATGACAGCGACTCTGGCATTGACTGTGGTTTTCTAAATGTGAGTTTCCAAATTCTATATACAATTCCATTTGCATTGCACAATGCAATCAAGGTTTGGTCAAAAAAGAAGTTGGACTAGTTGGACCCCCCATCCTTGACCGACTAGTCAAACAGGGGGGGCCACTTTTTTATTTTGTTTTGTTTTTAATGTTTTTGTTTGTTTAATTTGATGTTTTCTTTGTTTAATTTTTCCGCTATCCACTATCAAAAAACTAATATTGTTGTTTACCTAGGACAAAGCCCCATGGTCACATCGTTTTGGTTTTAGTAATCCATATAAGACAAATGGATCAATATAGATAAAAATAGCATAAATAGGGATCTTCACCTTCCAATTTATTACCACATGAGCGATCTGTAAAATTCCAAAAAAATTATGTTGGTGTAAATTGTGAATTGCAGTAGGCACCTCGAAGCCATGTTAGATCGATTTAACCTTTAAAGGACTGGAGGTGTTTTTCATGAGAAATTGTCAAAAATTGCCATTTTTAGTGCATTGTCCAAAATTGAAAATAAATTTATTTTTTTGAACTTCAACCATAGAAAAGTGTAGTATGATTATGAAGTTTGAAGTCAAAATAATTTATTTTTTATTCCTACAAAATGGGGTCAATAGACTTCAAGCCCTTTTGCAATAAAAATTTGTTCTTGATGAATTTGTGTCTCTCCACCATTGAGTTCTAAATCTTGTCACGTTCACTTATGCAAACTCTTAGAAGAAAAGATAGTCTAGCTCCTTCTAAATCATCCAATATTGTGAGGAGGTTAAATGAAGTAGCAGTATA
The DNA here is from genome assembly GCA_951799445.1 of Pseudisothecium myosuroides. NCBI lineage: Eukaryota > Viridiplantae > Streptophyta > Bryopsida > Hypnales > Lembophyllaceae > Pseudisothecium > Pseudisothecium myosuroides. Next base: position 24,630,202 of record OX637294.1, read on the forward strand.
CTAGTCATTTTTTGATGGTTTCTTTTGCAATGGAGGATTTTCTTTTGGAAATCCAAACGATGAAAATTCAGAGACAAACATTTGGAATATGTCAAAAAATTCAAGAACTTTGAGATTACAAATTTCAAGATAATAGCATTTGAAGTTAGAAGAAAATATTTTTCTTAAACTTGCTTAGCAAATTTAGTCTACAATTACATACATTGTGTTAGTTGTCTATAAACCAAATTTTAGAAGTAAATGACGAAATTAGTAAAAGATGCCTAAAGTATCCAAACATCCCAATTTTTTTCAAATAATATAACTTTTGATCTGGACATCTAATTGGATTTTCTTAAACTCTCATGAAGGGGGTGAATGTTCCCAACTTGTGTCAAAATTTAGTGAACAACTACTAAAAAATGAATTTGTATAACCCTACTCGAGTTTTCAAGTGTCTCTTGGATGGACATTTAGTCCTTTAGAAGTTAATGCAAGTGCATTGTGTTGTAACTAATTGTTTTGGTTTTCTAGTTGATAGAGTGACACACCTTGGAATGCATAATTGTCAAGAATAATTGGATAGAATCACCCTTGAGTGTACAACCATGTGTAAATAATTTAGTCACTTTTCGTCCCAATATTGGTGGAATTAGGACAATATTATTTTTGAAACAAAAATTTGATGATTTCATCCATTTTCTTTATTTTTAATTTTTTGGGTGTTATGGTAGTCCAATGCCTACACAAAGATGGGCAATTTCATTAAAATGGCAATATTATTTTAAAATGGCATGAAAACAATTCAACATGGCTATTCTAAATCTATATCTGTCCTAGATGGTGAAAATGGCACACCGTCAAAGTGGCAGTTGGAATAGGCCGCCATTTAATGAAATTGCCCATAAAGTAAGATAATTGCACCTAACTATAGTCCATTTCTAAAACTCACCCCTATAATTTCTTGTCTAAAATGTGCAACAATAAATTCAAGGAGTAGAGTCAATTTCAGATACACATATTTTGGGAACTTCAAGAGTCTATAGTTGATTCAACTAGTGTCCAAAAATGCAAAAAATAGAGAATTAACAATATTCTTTTGACTTCTAACAAGATCCAAAAACATAATCAGGCAATGTTAATAATATGAACAATGTTCAATTGTTTATTTAGATGCATTGAAGGGTCACTTCTCACTATCTCAAGTCCCACAAATTTCTTTAAAATCTAATTGATGGAAAGCTCAAAATCAAGGCTTGGGACTTCACACTATGTATTCAATTTTTTTTAAATTCTAAATAAAAAAGAAAGTAGAGGATATTTATTGTATACTAGAACATTCTCACCATTAGAAACAATAATTCTCAATACAACTTTCTACTTTAAAATTGCTTTAAAGATATAGATGAATTTTTTTTTACTATTCTCTATCAATTTTTCGCCATATTTACTAAAATACACAAGTTATGGGACACGCATGTTTTTTTCTAAAAATGTTGAAAGACAAAATTTCATCTTTGGAAAGAATTAGAAAATATGTTTGGCTACATTGAACTTGCAATTGGTGGGGATTTTTACTCTAACATTTTAGAAGGATGTATGTGAATATAGGATTTAGATTTTTTATTGCAACAAATCAACCAACAGGATTGGAAATTTTCAATTCTATAACTAATATCTTAACAATTTAGTATTTTTAATTATACTTTACGTCTTTCTATTTACTATATTTTTCAAACACGAATAAGAAATATTTTTTGTTGAATTATTTTTATATGTATTTCCAACTTACTTTTTCAATATATTATGGAGAGATGCAAGTTGTAGGATGCACACAATTTTGGGTTAAAAATTTGAAAGATGAAACTTCACTATTTGGAAAGAGTCGAAAGTTCTTCATTTTAAAATTCAAGCATCATGATCTTGCAATTAGTAAAGTTTCTTACTTTGAAGTTTTTGGAGGATATACTCAAATATGGTAACTAAAAGATCCTATGGTTGGATTTGTTAATGAATAAACATAAATGAAAATTTTAGCCTTGTTTTAGATACAAGTATTTTGGAGTAGTTTTGGGCCTAAAAATTCCACAAGCCTTTAGGGGTTAATAGACTAAATATTGATAAGCTAATTTTATTATTTTTTACATGTTTTAATGTAGTATGTCGAGGCAATAGTACTTGAGGATGTGAAAAAATATTCATACAACATGAATACTAACTGCACAACAACCTACGATTGCTCTCCTTGACAATCTTTTGCTACAAAATCATAGACTATGATGTAGAAACGCAAACCCTAATACCGCCACATATTGTAATAGCCTAAATACAAAGGTTGCATTCAAAGTTTGCAATTGAGAGTGATGTTGGAGTTTGATGCAGTACAAAACCTATATCGATTCCTCTAAAGCATCCCTGTAATAGCCAACAAATAGGCTTAGCAAACAAATAGGCTTAGCAACAATACGCAACGATAAGAAAAACCATCGTCGCAATATTGACAAATAGATAGAGGAATACAAAAAAGAAAATTGCAAGAAAATTGCGGAAAAACACCATTATAACCCTAAGCCGTGCAAATCCTTAGCCACCGGAATTCTAAACAGCTGAAATCCTAGCGCCACCCTAGCTCCGCCGAATCCCTAACACCACCACAAAACACTAGTTCGAAACACAGACGCCAATGTAAAACACAAGGTCATGCAACATTATGCATGGGGCATGGGGTGCCATGTGATGGCTGAATTCATGGATGATGGTCCATGGTGCATAGTTATGTGCGCCCAAACATTGCATTTGAAATAGTGTGGAGTTACTATTATACGTGGAGTTATTAGCATGTGAAAAAAGAATGTGCATTTGGTTGTCAAGCGGGAGACAAAATCAAGCCAGTAGGAGCTAGAAGGTGGTAGAATCATAATGAGCCGCAAAGTGGAGGGTGAAAAATAGTAAACACCGTAATTTCTTTTTTTCCTTGGTTGTAGAGTCTTAGAGCATCTACATCGTGGCTTGGGTAAGCTGGCCGGGACGCCATAGGCCGGGGCCGAAAGCAAAAACATGCCCCAATGTGACACGGCCGGCAAATTTTGGAGCACCGGGTGTGCAATATGTGACTCATTTTCCTTCACAATCCGGTTCACAATGAAACATGCATGGTGCCCGTCGTTGACTGTTCTGTTCTATATTTGGTGTTTTCTTCTTGACATAGGCGTGGTGAGATCCAGGTTGATATTAAAAAATTCCAAAAAAAAATTATGCCATCAATGCGGTGCAGGGTCATTGGAAGATAGAGTGGTCCTATTTACTAATCACAATGAGAGTCACTCTCTTGTCATCCGCTATAACTTTTGAAGCAAAAGTCCAATGAACATGAAATTTTTATTGGAGATGTCTAACTTGATGGTAATCAAATCCCTTCTTTTTTAGAAATAAAAAAAAATCATTTTATATTTAAAAATCATTTTTGTTAATTTGTCACACCATAAGATTTAGGGGTTTTTATTATGTTAGGAGCCCCCAAATTTAATCCCTAAGGACCAGGGGGTTGTCCAGATTTTCAAAATTATAAAGATCTATTATAAAATGCAACTTAGAACAATATTTTAATGATGACTCTCAAACAATAGTTGTAAAATATGATTTATAGATCACATCCATTTTTACGCTTAGATCAACAATTACAAAAATCAATATTTTACAATAAAATTTAAAGCCAGAAATTAAAAATTCCTTCTAAAATCAATTGTAGATTAATATTTATGATTTTTACAAGAATTTTTTTTCTATAGGTTCATAATACTAAGTTTTAGTCAAACTGATTTTTGAAGATTTTAATTTGATTTTTTTATTCAAGTTGTTTTTGAAGGGTCATTTTTTGAACTGGAAAAGTTATTTTTTGAGGCCAGACCTCCCAATACCCTTTGAATTATAGAATACTTGCAAAGCAAAATCTTCATAATCTTAACTATACGAATGTTAAAGAACTAATAGCAAGAATCTTCCAAAAAAATTGATGGATGAAAAAACGCATTTCAGTGAATTTGGGACGTGTTTTTGTTTATTTGTTCTTCAAAATCTACACTCATGGTCCTTAGGGAGGTAATGATCCGGAATTGAAATTTCCATGGTCTGTTTGCATAGTAGGAAAGCATATTTCTATCAAAGGAAATCTAAAAATATATTATTTTGTGTCCTCTACATGAGTGCAAACAGCACTTCCATTGTGCGCAATTTTTGAACAATGAAGATGGTTCTAAGATTGATCTTTTTGTGAAATCTCATCACTGTGAATTCTTTCCAAATGGCCAATTTCTAGTTTTTTTAAAGATTGCTTTTCCTATTTTTTACAAATTAAAATGTGAAACTACAATGCAAGTACCTATTTTCTTGAGATTTTGCACTTTTCTAGTTCTCCTACTTAGAGAATTTTTGTATGCTTTTCCTTCCTAGAGTACCTTCCTCTTAAAGGTGTATACATTAAATATATTTTTCACATTGTTTAAAATACTTTAAAATTGTTTTTCTAAATTTAAAGTACTCCCAAAAGAAAAAATGACTATTGTGCAAAATGCTACAGTTTTTGAATGCTCTTCCTTGCAACAAACTGGCAAAGTCATCATGGTTGCAGTGCTCAAATTCAACTTCCGGGGCGCGGTGGTCCAACCCACGGTGGGGGTCCCAGACCAGCAGTGCCCGCCTACTTCCACTGGACTTGTTAGACTGGTTTCACCATGGGGGTTTTACCACCCCACGGTGGCGATGCTCTTACACTACAAGAGTCAGACTGACAAGGTTTTCTTGTCTTTTTTGTTGGGAATGAATTTTCTTTCTGTTGTGTCAAAAACATACATTAAAACTTGAAGTAAGGTAGAAACACCCACAAGCGTCCGTGTTCCCATTCTTGTACTAAATGTATCCCTAGACTTTTGTTAATGTGTCCTTCAAATGCTTAACTCTGATTCTGACGCATTTGAAGGACACATACTTAATATTGATTTGCTGACTATTGATTTTCTGTAGATTTTGGTTTAGGGTCCACGTATGTGACAATTTCAGTGACCTAGGGAGCCAACACTTTAAAAAATCATAGAAATTACATACCACATTTGAAAAATCTTTTTTTTTTTTTTTTGAATATTCATGATTTTCACTTGCTAATGTTGCAAAAATATTAGTTTTATGAAAAGGTGCCTCCAACTATGCTGAATTTCTTATATTGACAGTTTTGGGTGTTTCCACCGTAAGCTAAGTCCTGTATCTGTGGTTTCTTTTCCTGCCAGGCCACTTGTCGGGCTGGCAAGACTAGTGAGGCTTGTATGATTGTGCCGTTTTGCAGTGAAATTCCGTTTCATTTCTTTAAAAAAAAAAAAAACCCTAAAAACTTGAGGTAAGGTTCAGGCGAAGATTCGCCAATAAAGAATTCTCTGCACTCTGCAGTCTCTGTCGTGTGAGGCTGTGAGCTCACAGAGTCACAGGTGCACAGCAACTGCGCATTCATCTTGTACGATTGTTGTCCGAGTAGTGCTTCGGTGCTTCGGTGCTTCCAACTATGCTGAATTTCTTAGATTGACGATTGGATTGACGATTTTGGGTGTTACTTTCCTGTGTCTGTGGTTTCTTTTCCTGCCAGGCCACTTGTCGGGCTGGCAAGACTAGTGAGGCTTGTATGATTGTGCCGTTTCGCAATGAAATTCCATTTCATTTGTTTCAAAACTAAAACTAAAAACTTGCGGTAAGGTTCAGGCGAAGATTCGCCAATAAAGAATTCTCTGCAGTCTCTGTCGTGTGAGGCTGTGAGCTCACAGATCGAGTCACAGGTTCACAGCAACTTCACATTCAACTTGTACGATTGTTGTCCTAATAAGCTTAAGTTAGTGCTTCGGTGCTTCCCTGAAATGCTGGCTCCATGCCAGATGTGTGGCTGAGGACACATGGAGGATGACCGAATGAAAGCATCGGTCAATGGCGCACGTTGGCTCAGTCGGTTTCCCTCAGTCAAGGCTCCGGTGGCATTGGAAGCTTGACTGAATCAGCGGAGGCCACATTGCGGCGTGGACTCCTGTATGAGTTTCATGGTTTTTTAACTCTGAAACTCCGAGCTGGTCCCCATGGGAATCATTTGCCGCATGCCATGTGAATCATTTGCTGAAAAAACATCCGAGAGCACTCATTAGGGATCAAATTTCCATGAAAGATCTACTCCTTTTACACAAAATTCCAAGGATGAACATATGCACTTTTGTTTGGATTTTGTGGCTTCTACTAGACACTTGTAGGTTGCCGCATCGCTACAAGGTTTATCCTGAAATGCCGGGCTAGTCACTATGGGAAATCAATTTTTTTTTGGTATTGTGTGAATCTTGTGCTGTAAACTACTTGCAAGACCACTTGCATGACCTCCCCTTTCCACACAAAATTCCAAGGATGAACAATTCCACTTTTGTCTTACATATAAGGATTTTATATCTTCCATTGGACACTTGTAGACCACGTAGTATTAGAGGGTTGTCTTAAAATGTTACAAAGACCAGAAAGTGGCTGTCAATGGTTGATTTTCAAGATTATTGTAGAAATGAAGAATGCACCTAGTGGTTCAAAAAATTGAGTCATTTTTGGCAAAGTGCCATGGTGATAGGTCTTGTCCTATCAAGGTTGAACATTTAATGCTTGAATCCATTCTTGGAATTGTGCGCATTTTTCCTTATTTCTATGAACGAATATATATATGGTTTATCCCATTTTCATCAAATTGGTCACCAAAAAAGATTGTCTTTTACTGATTCCAAAATGAAAAATTATTTGGACAAAACATTACCCATAAATACTTTGTTCATCATCAAGAATAATGACTTTGAAACATTTAGGGGTATAAAAAAAAGTGCTCAATAGAGAGATGGAAACTACCTAAGCAAATCAATAATGAAATAAATTCTACATTTATTCAATTGATGCATGTTTTCCACAAATGAATAGGTCCTAAGTCACTATATAGATTGCAAGATTATGATGGTCAAAGCTATCTCCAAATATATATTTTTTCAATGTTCTCCCTCTTTTGAATGTGTTAATGTAATTATTGCATCTTTTGATCACATTATCACAATGTGACTCCAAGTAAAACACATAGTGTATAGGCAATTACTATCCTTTGAAAAGATGCAAGCGTGTCTTATTCCTGCAATTCCTTCCCCCCCACCTTTGAAAAAATCCAGAGCCGTTGATACTAATTAAAACAAATCCCCACCCCCTTCAATTCCGTTGATTTCCAATTAAAAAAGTAAACAATCGCCGTTAATTGCCTTCGTGAAAGACGATCGGGTGCATAGTACCTCAACAAACATATGTACTACTTTAAATGTGTGATTAGAGTTTTTTTTGCTGGTATTCATTGCTATCAGTTTTTTTTGACACTGCTTCAATCAATTTTTTTAATGCTACAAAGGAAACAACAAAAAGAGAGATCAAGCAAGAAATATGAAGTCATTCTTTACCTCCAGTAAGATCTTGAAGGTATGCTTTTGATTTCCAATCCTTTGTAAATCCTTATCAAATACAATATTTGTATTTCTTTCTATCTTTTTTTATAATTTGTAATATATATGCTTTCTTTGGATTGGGTGCGAGAACATCATTGCTCTTTTTTTAATACTTGGAAAATATTATGTGTAGATATTGAAGGTCAACGAAGGTTAGGACCACTTCATTTGATAATGTTTGGCAACTTAATCCATAGAATTTGTCAATTTTCAAGTGTTCTTGGAATTCATTAAATTTTTAGTAAATATAAAATAGAGTTTGCAAGGATATGTGATTAATCGGCCAATTTTAGAAATAGTCTCATCCTTGCCAAATGTTGTAAAACATAAATCAACATTGCCTTGTTGACGTTATTGTTGTTTGGAGAGTGCAAGAATGCAATTGGATGTACTACATCATGAGCGCTTTGAAGGTTGTCAATACGTCATGTAGAATTTATTAGAATTTAAGTGCTCCATGAATTCTCAAGATTTTTATAAATTCCAAGGCTTGCAAGGGTGTATGTTTGATATTGAAGCAGGAACTAGGGCACAATTGAGGCACATTTTTTGAGGTAAGTTATCAACTCCCTTTCTTTGTTCCAACCTCCCAAATGCATTTGTTTTTTCAACTTGTAGCTGGTTTGCACTTATGTCTTTATTTTCAAGTTCTGTCAGAAAGAAATTGTTTGTTTACAAAGATTGAATGGGTCATTGCAAGAAACACCGGTACTGGGTATGTGTCACAAATGGAGTTTCGAATCTTTCTTTTGCAATAACTTTTTAAGCTTGACTCGCATGAATTTGAGATTTTTATTGGAGATGTATATCTTGAGTGTATTTATATCTCATATTTTTCAGAAATTAAAAAAAATCATCTTATATTTAAAAATCAATTAACTAATATGTCACGTTTTGCGTTTTAGGGGGTTTGAGTACTATGAAGTCCCAAATTTAATGATTTAGAGCTGAAATTTCTATGGTCTATTTGCAAAGTAGGAACTTATGTTTCTACCAAGGGGAATTAAAAAATAATTTATTTTATGTCCTCCATGTCCTTGCAAAGAGGGCTCCCTTGCGTGCGCAGTTCTGAACAATAAAGATGGTTTCAAGATAATTTTTTTATTCAAATCTCTTCATCATGAAGTCTTCTCAAATGTTCTATTTTTAGTTTCTTTGAAAATGTTTTTTCCTATTTTTTACAAATTTAAACGTCAGAGTATGTATTTTCTTCAAATTTTCAGCTTTTTTCTTTTGTGAATAACTTTTGACTCAGATTTTTTTTGGTCTGAAATTTTGGTGATTTGCTATTCATAGTATTATACTAATTATCCTTATTTTATTTTATTTTTAAAAATTAATATGCAAAAAGCTCATAGTATTGGGAGTACTAGCCAAAAACACCAAAGTGGAACAAAAACTGACAGTGTTTCTTGCAACGACCCAAATGAAGATTTGTATACAAACATTTCTTATAAGAGCCTTTGTAGGTTCATTGCACCTCATATTTTGTTACAACGGCAGATTTGAATGGCACAAGTTTTGTGGAAAAAAATTGCTTGTTTACATAGATACTCAAATCATAATTGCATAGATGGAATGAAATAGAGATTTTGTAATAGGGTGTGTTTGAAATCTGAATGCTAAAATTTATGATAGTTGTATAATTATTATTTTCAAATGCTGTAGAAAAGAGGCAAAAGGGGACAAAGAAGGAGAACAAGACATGGAATTGAAGATGAGGTTGTTGAAGAGATTAGGGTTTAGGATTGAATGTAAAAATGGGTAGTTTATCCCTTTGAGAATTTGTGAAACCACATCAAAAATTGTGAAAACCAAGCATGAATTTAAACAAGTACACGTATCATTTTTCCATTGGATAAAAAAACATTTAAAACAAAAGTCTTCATTTAAATAAGTTACATGCTATAAAAGTATCAATCTTGAACAAATACTCAAATTTATAAAGAACAAGACACCCTAAACCAATGTTGCAGTGATCTTCATTGCCTCTCTGAAATTTCTTTCCCTCCTCCTCAATTCCATTCTTGAAGCAACAAGCCCTAAAATTCAAAATAAAATTTCAATTCTGTAAGAACCACAACAATAATGATCTGGTCAACAATATTCTAATAGCAATGCTCAAACTATCAAATAAAATACTACAATTTACTCTTCATAATGCCGTAATCACCTTTTTGCCAACCTTAACACATCACTTCATTCAAAGCACAATAAACAAAGAATTGGATCAACAAGAGTAAAAGAAAAACTAAAATGAACGTAGAAACAAGTCGAAGAAGGAGATTTAGAAAATAAAGGTAATATGAAGATATAAAGGAAGATTGAAGCATCTTACCAACACAAGAATACAAAAAAAAGGAAAGTGACAATGACAAGCAAAGAAATTCCATCATTGGCCAAAAATGCACATACATTGATATATTGATCTTGCTTCAAATAATTGAAACATTCCAACATCCATGGCAGATTTTGCTTCCATCTTACTACCTCCCCAGTCCCCACTACAAAAATTACAAATTTGGTGAAGCAACTCGCCAATCAAGTCTTCCTTTTGTCTGCAAAAATTCAATATGAATAAATGCTAAATTAGAAAATTTTACTATCTCAAAAGCAAAGAGCATCAAGCAATGTTTTTTAAGCAACCAATTACAAAAAAATTAATTTCATTCACTGTCAAGACAAGCTACAAAAGCAATAAGCACAACACAACTAATGCAATAGAAGATAAAACAATAATATTGATTGACTCAAAATGTAAGCACAAGGAATATTGATGGCAAGTAGTTTCACCAACAACACCAAACAAAAATATTATATCACAAATATAAAGCAGAGATATGTGTCTTTTAAGGTCTCCTCAAAAGACACATATAACTTTTGAGGTTTCATTGAATAAATCATTGACTTTTCAACACCAATGACCAAGATTGTCTCTCTCACAATGGCAATCAACGGCTATTGTTTACTTTTTTAATTAGAGATCAACGGCATTAGAGAGGAGAGGGGAATTTTTTTAATCAAGATCAACGGCTCTTGATTTTTTCAAAACAAAGGGAAGGAAAATTAGAGAAACAAGATGTGCTTACATCTTTTCAAGGGATAATGTGATAGAATGTCAATTTCCAAACAAAACACACATAATTTCCCAAAGGGATATAAACAAAAGGGGTACAAACAAAAGGGTTACACGTGGCATTATCTCATTTGTTGTAAAGATTTTATACAAATTTTGGAAGGGGTACACAAATCATTTATCTATTGAATGTAAAAATTCTGATAGGGGTACAAGTGTAGTCTCTTCTTAAACAGAATTTCAAATTTTTTATTCACAAGTGTTTCAAAAATCCCCGTAGTCATTATTAACTCCGCCCTAAAATCTTTAGAACTTCCCTAATAGAACATGCGGGATCCCTAAACTCTAATCTTTATTCAATCTCATTGTCTCCTTGTTCTTCGGCCTATTCTAATTCTTGAAATTGGAATAGAAATTCCTGAACCCTAATTCTCCCAATTCACCTTCAAACACTACACACAATGTTGCAAATTGATTAAACCTTGTATGAACAGGAAACTAAAAAAACTTTGAAACGGGTCTAAATGAGGTATTAGGAGCCAATCTTGGACTGCTTTGTAGTGCTTATTGGACTGCTTTGGATAGAATTTTTATTTTTATTTTTGTTCATTTAGCTCTTGGAATGCCTATACATTCATGTATGGCTTCATTTATCTATTTATTGTCCATGAACATCATTAAAGTATCTATTTTACATCCAATTGAGTATGATTTTCATCCTTTTTGTACTTCATTAAGCACTGATTACATGCTTAATTTAGAGGGTTTTTGTACTTAATTTAGATGAAATAATGATATCATAGACTATATATAATTCAAGTGTAACACTATAACATTTACGATTAGTGAGGCATCTTTTTTTTTGGCAAATCCAAAAGAAATTGAGCTACACAATCTATAATAGTTTCAAAAAAGCAGTGGTTACGCCAAAATTGGCTCCTAATACCTCATTTGAACCTAAACTCATCTGATTAAAAAAACAATTCCAAAGAAGTCACCCCTATAGCCACTCTTTTGTGACACAAACAACGAAAAAATCACGAGCAACACACTGAACTCTCATCAAACAAAAAACAGATGCAAATCAAAAGGAAATCCTTCACTTCTCCGCACATACCACCATTAACTTATGAAACCCTACCTTATGTCTAGCACTAGGTGAGGCTATTTTGTATTATTCCAAAACAACATCCATGCTACTCAATAGAAAACACAAGAACACCAATCCTAATGCATTCTACTGCTACTGCTCAAATAATCTGAATCACAATAATTATTGTTCTATATCTGAACTCCGTTAGAAAGTAACTAGAGCTATCAAACTTATTTTCACCACCGTTTCAGAATTGAAAACTTCCATATCTTAGGAGTGAAATTTGGCGGAGAAGTTCCAAACGCAGCAATCACCAATCTTTCACCAATCTAGTCATTATGTATTGAAACACGTAACACAAGACACAACCGACGAAAATACTCAACAGACATACAAAACATACCTTGGGAGAGGGCGACAAAATTCCCAAAGACTAAGCACCAAACTCTATCGATGATGTGGGATCAACCGCATCGATAGCCTTACATCAACGGTTTCCATTTTTTTTTAATGATGGTGCTCCATCAACGGCTTTGAGAGGCGTCCCTATTTTTTCCTGCAAGATCTACAGACATTATTCAACGCCATTCGCGGCGGATTAATCAACGGTGCTTTGGGGGAGGGATTTATAATTTTTGAATCAAATCGGATGGTTGAGCTTATTTGGCAAAATGGAGGGAAGGGTTTATTTGGCACAGGGCTGGGATGACTCTTTTTGCCTCATTGTTATTATATTGCACAAAGTCCAAAACTTCATTTTTGAATATTTTGAACTAGTTGATGATATTTCAAATTCCTTTTACTACTAGAATGGAGGTGTTTGAGCACTAAGGCATAATGCTAGAGCATAGTGCTCAAGGCCCATGTGGGCATTAAGCTAGTGCCCATATCAGCCTTTGGCACCCTCCTTACATTATTTTGTAATGCTCAAATACTCCTTTTCTACTAGAGTTTAAACTCTATGGTGAAAGCTACCTCCACATAAATTTCTAATCTCAATGGAGAGGGCTAGAGGGGCACAATTTGCACGATGAAAGGAAAAATTAAATCATTGATATTTCTAGCATAAAGTTGAAATATATTATGGGAGATTGCAAGAAACAATTTTGTTTGTTGTGTATTTACAATACTTGGTATTTATCAAAGTTGAAAAAAATATTATCAAAACACATTTAGGAATTGGAAAAAAAATTGGAAAAAAAAATGAATCTTAAGGATTTTAAACTTTTTTAAACATATGTTTTTTAAAAAATAATAATAATTTAACATGAAATACCAACTTTAATCATTAGGTACAATAATCCATTTTCAAACAACACTTTTGGAGTATTCATCCTATGTAGCTTAAATTCATGGTGAATGTGAATGCCAAGATTTAAGTTCTATTTTGTATTTTGTGTTCTTTAAGACTTTTTAAATTTAAAAAATATAGTTTTTCTTCTGTGTCATGCTTGTGATTTTCATGGTTAAAAGTACTATTGAGTATCCAAATTTTTTTAAGAGCTAAAGTTTTGGAGGTATGTTTTTCTCCTAGTCTTTATACCTAAATTCAAAGGGACATAATTTAAATAAAATAGAATTCTCCGTTCTACACTTGACTATGAGCCAAAAAGTGGTAGGCAATCTTCCCATTGTCCCTTCAACTGAAAAGTCCCCTACTATTGATGTAAATTTGGAAAAAATGGATCCCGTCCCAAATACTGCCAATGTGATTTTTTTAGGAAAAATGCCGTTGTTGGAAATAAAAAAGCAAGTCCCCTTACAGTGCTGTCGATCTTGTACCGTTGATAAAAAAATACAGCCATTGATTAGCATCATGAAGAGGGGGGATTAGGACCATATGCTACTTAGGGTTTATTATTTGGGCTCTACACTTGTTTTGCTAGTTAAAGTGTATTTTGCAACATTGTCGTCAATTTCATCAATCTATTTAACCTTGTAGCACTGCTGCGGACATCAAGTGTTTGATAAATGACTTCACTTGGCACTATAGGATGGAAAATTATATTTTTTCATCCAATTTATTTATATGGAGGATACTTTGTACATTTTCAGTAAATAGTATTGCAAAGTCCCTCATTATGGTCTTACTGACTATTGTAAACAAAAAGAGGCCCAATCCACGGATCACCCTTGTAGTGTACTTGGGCCATTTTTTGCTATTCATTCTTGATGTGAATTTTAGCAATGAAAATGATGCTTTTTGAATTTGAGTTCAACTAATGAAATGAAATTAGTCAAGTGCAGTTTCCATTCCACTTGGAAATTTTGAAAAATTCATAAATTTCAACATTTTATGACAACATGAACTTTGGACCTATAACCATGGTTTGTTGATTTTTTAATTTTAGAGTGACACGGTAACTTTGGTTTAGGGTCATTTTAGAGTGACACGAGTACTCTTCACTTACGCTTCTGATCAGCTGTTTGACATTGTGGAAATTCAGTCTTGCTCTCCAATTTCTGTTTTTTCCTCCACGAGGTGCGAGGAAGGATCCCCCGAGCGATCGAAAGAGCGTACCTGTAGTTGGGTTTTGCAAGTTATCTGCGATTGAAAGATCGAGGAGTTCGCGAGGTGCTGTCACGAGGTGCGTTTCGAGGCGGAAGCTCGACGGGTTGTCCACGCGAACCTACTCGCGATCCTGAGGTATGTGGCAGTATTTTAAGGCAGTATTGTGTTGTTGAATTCATGTTCAGAAGTTTGGTTTCGCAAGTTAAGTTATCTGCGATTTGAAGAAGAGTTCGCGAGGTGCTGTCACGAGGTGCGTTTCGAGGCGGAAGCTCCTACTCGCGATCCTGAGGTATGTGGCAGTACTTCAAGACAGTATTCTGCTGTTGACCTCATGTTCAGAAGTTCGGTGCCGCAAGTTATCTGCAATTAGAAGAAGAGTTAATTCGCGAGGCGCTGTCACGAGACGCGTTTCGAAAGAGGCGGAAGCTCGCTCGGGTTGTCCAAGTGAATCAAACTTACTCGCGATCCTGAGCTACGTGGCAGTATTTCTGATCTAGGCAGCTAGTATTATGTTGTTGACCTCATGGTCAGAAGTTTGATCTTTGACCTACTTTGAGCTTGTGAGGGACTCGATCAACGTTGTCAGGATTTAGCAAATATGATTCTTGAGCAAACAGTAATAAAGATATCAGACTGAGAATGTTACTTGGGAATATTTGTTAATCACCTTAGTATTTCCCGCACAACATTATTCAAAGCAATGGGCAGTACATGATGAACCTGCCGCCACCGCAAATGTTTAGGACTCCACCATTGCATATATATACCCCTCCTCCTCTTCCCCCCCAAATGCGTATTAATTGGAGCATCAAAGCGAATACCATTCAGAATGACGTGAATTTGAAGAAGGCCACGCTGCGGTTGGAGAAAGACGAGGAGAATCCGCGGGGTATTCCTTGAGGCTTTCACTTTCGATGCCACGGTCGCTGGAAGATCAGTAACTCATTCTTCATTTTATTGTTGGATTGTCTGGTGGTTCTGGCAATTTTTGGAGCACCAACTGCTCTGGCAACGCTGGAATAACATTCGAGCTTCAAAATCTTGGCTGTGAAATTCTTCTTTGAGTGATGGGAACTTTTTTTTGAGACCTAGTTTGATGATATGGTGCGTTTTAGGGATATTTTTCATTAATTTCTTGCTGTTAGGGTACTGGTCTTTATTTTGAAATCTTATGTTTTTTTCCTAGTCACATGGTTCAATTTTGCATAACAATCTTGGGCAGTGTTGGGCTGGCAACCTTTTCAAGGTAACATTGAAGTCAAATAGATCTCTAAAAGTAATTTGAGAACTAGTAATGGCAACAGTCATATGGACCCGACACCGCTCAACTTTAGAATCATGTGGCATTTATTCCAAGACTGGAACTCTTGAACTACATCGACTTAGACCCATGAATCAGAAAACTTTTTTTCAAATGTTGAACTCAACATATTAATGGAAGTGCATCAATTTCAGAGGATCACTGAATCTTGGATACCCTGATCCTCGCTTGAATAGCTAATGACCCAAGTTGTTAGGCACTGATTACTAGAATGCTATATAGGTTAAGGTTCACAATTCTCTTGCTGTAAAGTATTTAGTCCTTTTGAATTCTTATATTCTTATGGTACAAATTTTCTTGTGAATTCCTGTGATACAATTTTTGCCTGAGACTGATCATTAATTTCATGTGTAGCATATGTGTATTCTTCCTTGCGAAGGAGGGCGTAAACTGCTATGTGACACCAGCAAAGCCTCACATCTACACACCACTGCGAACCAAATTTGAGAAAGGGTTGGGTTAGAAGTTCAAGCAAGACTCAGAGACAGGTGTGATGCAGGCTCTGTTTGACGATGAAGAGTTATTGAAAGGAGGAGGTGTAGACAGTTGTTGGTGCGACGTTAAGATGAGACTGAGTCTAAGGTCGGAGATGTCATAAGTTGAAGATTTGAGCTCATGTCTTTGGGAATGAAAAATAATCCCCTTGGGGACAATTAACTTTGGCATGACCGAGGCAGTCACCAAAATACTCCAATTATTGGACGAATAGGTGTATTCTTTGTTTCTACAATTAACAATGAAGTCATCCATCGGATCTTCTGGGTTTGCAATGTCCTTACATGGCTAAGCCTTTTGGAGGTGAAAGTCCAATGAGGTTGTTGGAGTTCAAATGGGGCATCATCAAGCACAATGTGGGCAAGTTTGAGGAAGTCTAAAAGCAAGTCGTGACCTCAAAGGAGTTTGGCATATACAAATTGTTTTAACTTTCAAGAGTTTTGGTGTTCATTGGGTGGATCATGAATGAATTCAAGTGCTTCGAGAGCTACACGAAATGGATGAAGGACGTTCAAGTATGCTAAGAAAACAAATTCTTTTATCTATTCTTCAATGAGGTGAGAAGTGAGTTCACTTGGTGCTTCATAATTTTTGTTCAAGCTAGGATTCTAAATCAGCTCAAGTTGGAACGGGAAGAAAAAAAAAACTTGCTTATAATTAAATGAAGATCTTTTGCGTAAGTAGATTCTTCGTAGTTCATAATTCATTTTTTTGAAAATGCTCCAAATCTACATTCCTCTCCCTTCCAACGAGACTTTATTTTAAAGGTTACGCGCGCACTTGAAACAAGTTGTGCAAGATCCAGCATTCCCAGGCGGCAACACTCATTTCTCTTCATGCACATCTGGCTTATAAAGAACATTCCTCAGCGATGGGAAACATGTGAAGAGAGAGATCACTCACACAATTTAGCAAAAGAAGAGAAACACTAAATTTTGACAAAATTGCTCAAAACACCTCAGTTTTACATAGGAAGGATACTTCCCTTCCCTCATGTGTTCAAACTCAACATGATTCCCCCTTGAACGACGCACAGAAGATTTGCAGCACTTCTTTGGAAAGTGAGATCACAGGATTGTTTTTTCACACAAAAAATCCACACGTACTCTCCTGTTATCACATAGGGATTTACTGTATACGAATTCCCTGTCCCACTTTCCCCTACGTGCATGACTTTTCCTCGCATATATGTACATTGAACTCTCTCTCAAAATTGAAACCTGCAATTCTAGCTAAAGAAGGAGCAGTACTGTATGTACAGTACATTCTAACTACCCCATCTAGATTCCTGGAAATGAAATCTCCGTCCTCCTCAGTTACAAGTACAACGAATGAATTCACCTTCATCTGTGGGTGACGCCAAAATGAATTCATCTCACTCTCCAATGTTTGTTTCCCCAGCTCTTGCAGAATATCAAAAGTTCAATTTAGGACAAAGTCTCTGCATAATTCATTAATTACACTGTTGCTCGGGATTTTTAGGGTTTAGGGTGCAAGCAAAAAATTGTCAATCAGGCGTTTGCCGGCGAGGGGCTTGCCGTAGAAGCCGGAGATGTACTCAGCAAATGTGATTGACTTGTAAAGAGGACGGTTGCTCTCTGACAGAAGCTCCTTCACGGGTTGAATCATGGTCTGTTTTGGTGGCATGAAGAAATTCGGGAAGCTGTAGCGGCCTACTGTTGGGTTCACCAGCACCCGGTGCATCACACTCCTGTACTTCCCGTTGCTCACAATCTGCACAGTCACTTCAAAAGAAAATTCAACCGAATGCAGTAACTTGCCAAATTAAGATCTGCATAAACCACATGTCATAACCTCAAAGGCATACGAGTTTCTGTTGAAGTGACAACCAAGCATTGGATATGATATTCATGACATTGTTGAGCTATAGTAATTGGGATGTCATTTCAGTGACGATGCTCAACACACAGATTGACTCATTCAGGTTGATTTACTCCATGTGCTGAAGCTTAAGCTTTGATATTGTGTAGAATGTCACTCATCCCAATTTAGTGCTCTGAATCCTGACAATATACCAAAAACTCTGCCAGAATCACTGAAGCTACACTGATTATCCTATTAGTGCATTTGACACAATATTACACAACATGACACTGTTTATAATACATTAAATTAGTGCTGACTAAAATACTACCCTATTGATGAAATTGACGTTACCTGTAGCAAATCCCCCACGTTGACAACCAACGCATGCGCAGTGGGCGGCACTTGAATCCATTGTCCCTTTTTCTCAATTTCCAGTCCTGGCGTTTCGTCTTGTTGCAATACGGTGACGAAGCTGGTGTCGGCGTGCGGGGTAATTCCCAGCACAAGCTCAGGTTGCGGACACTCAGGATAGAAATTGAAGGAAGTGCGCAGTCCCACGGTCTTCACATTGATGTGCTCGCCCAACACATGAGGCTCCAGGCCTAGAGTGATGGACAGGATCTCGATCACCCTCTTGCACAGCTTCACCACCGCTTGAGAGTATTCGTCCACGACCTTACTGTGCACAATCAACACGTTGGAGGCAAGTCTTAGAATCTGGAGTGTAGTTTGGCTATTCTTCACCTTTTCTTTCTTTTTCTTCTGAATGTCCACCTATGGAATTTTTGAAGAATTCTGTAGTCAATGTCTAGGGGTGATAGAATAGGATACACTAGGAATGGAATTTGAACACAAAAGGACAATCATTTGTCCAATTTCCATAGACATAGTACATTTGTCCAATTCCATATTGGATTTCTCCTGTGAAATGAAAAAGGAGAGTACATTGCAAAAGGAAAGTACAACAAATTCCAAGCCACGAGTATTTTTGCCCCGAGGCTTTAGAAGCAAATTAATTGAGGACTGGATAGACCGCAGACTGAAATCAACAAATGCAAAGCTGGGGAGCAAGTAGGTCCTTGACCTTTTAAGGACGAAGAAGGCATGCATATTGGGTTTCATGTTTGGGTAAGCAGTTTTGAAGACGTAACGTAGTTCAATCATAAATCATGAATAGAAACAGTACTTGAAGGATTACTACAATTACGTCTTAATAATACTCGGCACCTGTCGAGTGATCATCATGGAAGGCGTGCGTGCAATTTATTAACCAGTGATGATCGAAAATGTTATCCAAGATTCTTCTTTGCGATGGAATTGTTTCATTTGTCTAAAAATAAGACAAAAACAAGATGCTTTAGTACCTGAAGCGTTCAGGCTTGGGCGGGTTGCAAGGCTGTTCACGTGTCTGCTCCCCGTAACTCCAGATGGTAATTCGGTCCACCCAGTTAGCGCCGATTGTCTTGCTGGTTTCGAATAGACGGCCGTAGCCCACACTCGTTCCAGGTTTGATCTTGTTCACTTCCTTCTCCTCTGGACTCAAAGCGAAAAAATCCCTGGAAAGCTGCTTCATTTCTTGCATCAACGCTGGTGGTACTCCGTGGTTCAGCAGCTGCCAGACATGTCCCTTTCGTAAATTAAACAAATCGCTTCCAACTCCAGGGTCTCTACATATCCTATACAACACTATCGAGTACCTTCGAAGAATTATACGTCGAAAGATGCAATTATATAAATGATCAGCTAAATCGAATTGAAAACAGCACAATTAACCTGAATAAATCACATTAGAAAATGCCTGTCGGTGCCTAGAAGACGAAGGTAATAATAAATAAACAAATGGCGAATCTTGAAGCGACTAACTTATTCTACTTCCAAAAATTATTAGTTAAAGTACACCGCTTCGGAAACAAATCACACTAAGCATTGAGTAAGACCATGTGTATAATCACAATCACTTAAACCTCATTAATCTTACCACCTGGGGTCCAATGCAACAAATGTTTTCAGTAACTATGACATGTTTAGAATGATTGTGTGTTGCAGTTCGTCAGGTTACTCTAGAATTTCAATTTCGAGAAGGTCATAAAAATGAAAAGGAGTGATCGAGTGTACCTGAAAGAAGCCCCATTCCTCACAAGCTTTTCCAATGTCAGCCATCACCTGATCCTTGTTCTCCCCGTCCAACCCCGCCATATCAATAACTGGAATCACAAGTTCATCAGTTGGAACACTACTAGGTGCTTGCTGAACCCGCAACTGCTCCGGTTGAATGAATTTTTCCGGCACTTCAGTCACCCCTTGCGAAACCAACAGTTGCACCATCTGGAGTAGCTCCTTTGTATTACCATCTCCTGAGCCAGCAACAGGAGCCCCCGCAGGAGCCTCCACAGCTCTGTCAATCGAAGCCATAGTTGTGGACATCTCGCAATACTCTACTATTAAACCAACTGTTCAAACCTGCCTGATCGACAGCAAAAAAACACTCCCAGATAGCATTAAAACAAATGCTCAGCTAGATACAATAGCTAGCTAGCAGGTTGTCGCGTCGCACTTGGAATATTCTACCAGTCTGCCATTCCAGGCTTACAACAGCTTGATTCCCAACTTGATGCGCCAAAGATTCCAGACAAAATGAGGTATTTATATATGTAGGTGCATTATTAAAGTGTCTAGAAACCAGGTAGGCTCGTGCTCACCCAATTTCAAGTTGCTGGACGTCGGCAAGGTTCGTTGCACTCCAGAAGAGTCGTTTTGTGCAAGTGGACGCCCCTGGCAAAGTCCAGTCACCATGAGAAAGAGGAGAGCAGTAGACCGGGATGGATGAGACTGAGCGGGGAACTGGAGGCAGCACGTGGACCGTGGGTTCACAAACTTGGCTAGATTTAGTCAAGCTGCTTCTAAAACTTGGTTCTTCGGCTTCTTCCTGCAAAAAATGTGAATAACCAGAGGGATTACTGCACATTCAGCCATGTTTTTAGCAACTTTAGCTATTCAGGAGAATCGCACTTGGGTCCACTGGTTGGACTTTGCTCGCCTCCCTTTTATATTTAGACTGTGAGTGACGACGGAATCTCAGTTAGCCCCGGCCTGCCCGAGTCACATGAACCCTCCTAATCTGGGCAAGCTGTCTGTGACTACTCGGGTCTTGTCCCTGTTACGTTGCAATTTTCCCGTCTTTCCGTCAATACGTGTCGCTCTCTCTTGGACTCCAGTGAAAGAATGTGACTGATCGCCCATTGATGTCGTCGTATTGATCGTGCTATTTCAATGGTCGAATGATCCGGCCATGAATTCATCACAACTTGAGTGGTAATTCCATGGCCGGTGAATGCACATTACGATCTATTTTTAGGCCCTGTGAATCCAATTTGGGTTCACATAATGTCAATGCAGGAGAGTTTTGGCGTTGTGGCTTGTTTCAATTGGTTAAGGAGAGGCAGATTAAGAATGATAACACTCACTGCAGACCTTGTGGAAATTTTCAACAGGGTCGGTATGAAGTAGAAATTTCATTGGTTTGGGAGTGAGAAATCTAAGAGAAATCTTTGCTACTAACCCATATTAACTTAGTGAGTGCGGATTCACCTAACATAATCTAAATGTAGGAGACTTTCGCCTTTGTGGCATGTTTTGATTGGTTAGGCAATCAAAGAAGTCAATTGGTTCAACTCTCCTACATTGACATTGTGTCCTGTAATTTCAAAGTAGGCCAAGTCATCAAAAATAAACGCAGGTTAGTACCAACCTCGTGGCCCATGGCTCAGTAGATCCTAACTTGCAATTATTCTTGATAACTTGACCTGCTTTGCAATTACCTAGTCTGTAACTCATAAGGGAGTTCAAAGTTCATTTGGAGGTAAGAGAATGTTCTTGCTTTTAGGGAGTATAATTTTTTTTGAATCATTGCCTCGGAAATTACACCCTCCGAAGTTCAAAATGCTCAACTTTGAGTAGCAAAGGAAAAACTCAACACTTCAAAAAAATAAAAAATGTATTTTTTTTCTTACATAGTATTTTCATGTCTATATAGAAAGCTTTTATTCATTCAATTTGGATTAGGTATGTGAAAGCCATGATGAAATTTGTTTTGCAGGGAATCAAGGCATCTTCCTAAACAAATATCATATGGAAGGGTCATTGCAAGAAATACTAGTATAATTATTTCAGTTTGTCAAAAGGAAAGTGCTGGAGCTTTTTTTTGCGATAACTTTTGAAGTATGACTTTTATGAACTTGAAATTTTTATTGGAGATGGATGTCTAGAGTGTATGCATATCTCATGTTTTTCAAAAATTCAAAAAATATTTTATATTTGAAAGTCAATTTTGCTAATTTGTCACGTTTCATAATTTAGGTGATTTTAGTACTATTGAGTATCCAAAATTAACAATTTAGAGCTTCCTCGAATAGGCGGACATAATCCTACCAAAGGGGATCTAAAAATGTAATATTTTATATCCTCCGCATTTATGCAAATAGGACTCCTTTGCAAGTACACTTCTGAACATTAAAGATGTTTTCAAGATCATTATTTTGGTGAAATCTCATCACCATGAAGTCCTCCTAAATGGCCAATTTTTTGTTTCTTTATAAAAAAAATTCTATTTTTTACAAATTCAAACCTCAAAATGTCTATTTTCTTCAAAAAAATTGTCACTTTGTTTTGTAAATAACTTTTGATCTACATTTTTTTTGGTCTCAAATTTTGATGATATATTAATATGTATTTTTAATATTATACAAATTATCCTTATTTCATGTTTTTTTTAAATGTTTTTTTTCCAAAAGGTTATAGTATAAGGAGTACTAGCAAAAAAACAAGCCAAAATGAAACACAATCAATAAATCATTCTTGCAATCACCCAAGATTTGTGCTCAATTTTCACAATTTAAAAAAAAAAAAGTTTCATTGCATGTAGGTTACTTGCCACAACAATCTCACCATTAGGATTGACATGTTTCAATTCCATTTTAAAATTGTTTGTGATTTCATTTTCCCTTCCATCTTGTATTTACTTCTACTTAATAATTTTTTAAAGAGAAATTTTTATTTTTATTTTTAATTATTTTTAAATTTTTAAATTCATAACTCAATTCCCTACGATAATGATTTAAATTTCATAAATTTACAATGTAACAAATTTAAGTTAAGAAGGTTCCAAGTCTAAAAACCTACAATTGTTAGGATTGCTAGGATAAAGTCACTTTGAATACTAACATCTTACAGTCTAAATGGTCATAGTTTTTGAAATTTTTCCATACATTGTCATACAAGTCTTGTGCAAGATTCTATGGCTAGATATGAATTTTTTTATTTTTTTCATAGTATCTCTTTGAAGTAAAAATGACAATTTTTGAGTGTTTTTTATGTTAACATAGTAGCCACGAACCTTTACGGGTTAGAAATTAACTATTGAGGAAAGAAAATAGAATTAAAAATCTCCAGTTCTCCATTGAGCCATTACCACCTCCAAAATGGTAAATTTAAGCTTATTAGTTCATTACCATGACCGTAAAATCTTTTAAAAAAAATCTCAAGATTGAATTTACTCGATAAAGAATAATATATTTGGATGGAATCACTCTGTCCTATGTTCAATTAGTTAGCCGTTCTAAGGTGATACTAAATATAGCATTGGATCCCTCTAGGTTGCATGGACTGGAAGTGCATCCAAAATCAAAAGTTACATGTGAAATTGGTAAGACAATGATGTAATATTAATGTAACTATACTATAGAATTGTAGAAGATAAAAACAAACAAGCAAGAAGAGTTCATGAGATGACGGAAGCATTAGAAGAGATTTAAGGGCTGCGAGGGTTTCAGGTTGTTCCCGTAGTTGGGAACAGTCAGAATATAAAAATATAAAAAATAAAATAAAATAAAATAAAAATAAAAATATTATTATATATATATATATATAATATTTAAATTTAAATTTTTTATTATTTTCTGACGTAGCACAGTCTTGGCCATGTCAGATTACTGCTCCCAGACTGTTCCCAGGGTTCCTAGGGCCTGATAACTCGTGGGCTCTTAGAGCCCTCAAATCTCTTCTAATATGTATGTTTTGTACTAGTTTGGCTTTAAAAACGAAAAATGAAAATCCCCATTGAATAAATCACAAGCACAAGTGCACTAAATATTGCACGATGGAACGGATGAAACACCTTTTTGAAAAAAATAGGGGATACCATAGTTTTAAATAAACTCTTTTAAGCATTCAATTGTGCGTACGGTTAGTGCACTTGGCCAAGTGCAAGAATATCTAATTTGGTGTAATAATTATTCCGTCACTTGACGAGGTGTGATGAACCATCTTTAAACCCCTAAAGTCCCAAGGCCTTTTTCATCAAAAACCACTCAAAATTGCTATTACTATTGTACAAAGCAAGAACCTTCAAAACTATTTTTTTTGCATATCTAACCATAGGTACTTGCATTAGACTAGTATAAAAATGTGTGGAAGAAATTTCAAAATTTTTGACCTCATAAATTGTAAGATATTAATGTTTGAAGTGAAGAAAATGAGATTTTTTATACCTTGTGTGACTAGATTATAAGACTCTGAGTCTTCTCAGCTTAAATTTTTTTCACTACAAATTTTGAATTAAATAAAATTATATTAAAGAATTGGCTTTACAGTCTAGAAAATTTAAAATAAAAATAAAGCACTTGATTTTCATTCTTTAAAACTTAATAAACAGAAGAAGGTATTTGATTGAAGGAAAACTAAATTGTTTATAGCTCTATAATGGATTTAAAGCACACAAATAGAACAATGAAATTGTTCTAGCAAGCATTCTGAAAACCCTTGTGGAGCTTTTTATTTTTGAAAATAATAAAAATTGAGCTCAAAAACAAATCAAGTACATTATTTTCTCAAGAAGTTTCTATAATTGCCCACAAAACAAAAAGTCTTGGGCTCAATGGTATAGAGTGATAGATAGATCTATGGAACAACAATTAGAAGCTTGGTGCAATTGCCTCAATTGAACTTCATTGTTAATATAAGGCATACAATTCATCAATCATCACTACTATGATGCCCAAGGTAATTTTGGTTTTAATTGTTGGAGAATACAATAGGAAGTTCAATGGCCCTATGTCTGTATGAAATAGACAACCACTTTATGTCATATACATGTAAGACGGACACATGATTACATAAATACAAGCATAATTAGAACAATCTCAATCTCTTGCTTTTATTAACCCCAAAGTGACATGAGATTTCCGCAGTACCAGATGACTCCAAACAACGGACCAACTACATAAATTATTTGCACCACATCAAAGAATTTACTGATACATCCAACCGTACAATTTGAAAGAAAGACTTACAAGGTGTACACTGAAAAATTTTGAGCCGTTGAAAGATAATTTTGTGGACACTTTTCTATGTTTGAAAGCAGTACGGCACTCTCGGAAATACTCTCAAGTTGCAGGGAAATTTCCTTCAAAGGGCTATTTGAGCATCATAGACTTTGAATTTGGTGTCAGACTGAACTAAAAAAACGTGCAAGACAAGATAATCTTCACCCTTGCGGTGAAAACAATGCAAAAGCGCCTAAATCCTGGCCTCCTCGATGCAGGTTTGACAGCCCTCTCAACGTCCTCAATTAGGAGGTCATGAAGGAAAAAAAATTGTCAAAAAGCGAGCCGAAGAGATTTTCGAAGATCCATTCGCTGGATTCCAAGCCTCCTTTGCACAGCCACAAGCCAAAAAAAAATGGATGGAATTAATCGAGGCGATGTCTGCCTCGAAGGCATCAAACAAAACAATTGGAGCAGTTGAAGACAAAACCCGAGCCTCCGTCGGGCTACCCCACCTTGAACACACCGCATCAACATTGCCATGCACACAGGGAACGCGGGAGGATCTGCGTGGCGTGAAAATGCTCGCGGCGTCCGGCGGTCAATAGTGGTGACTTCGTGGCGACCGCTCAAAACCCTCACTCTCACTCCCGCTCAGCGTCCATTGGACCCTTACCAACAATCTTTCTCCGGGCTCCCGCCAATACCAAACCCGGGGTTCATTCCGGTGATGTCAGCTTTGAACCAGCCGCCCAGAGCAAACTCCGGAGCGCTTCATCCTTTAAATTGCCATAGAAAATCGTAAACTACTCAAAACGGCGTGGAGAGGGACTCATTGGAACGCTGTTAAAAATATCTACAAGCCATCTCTGGAAGATTTTTCCATTTGGATCCTCGAAGTGTGCATAAAACGCTGCTGAAAACCTTAGAGGACACTTTCTGTCCTCCCTGACGCTTTGGGGTTAAAGATCCTACCACAAGTTGAGTTTAAATGACTATGTGAGGCTATTGATGTCGCAATGAGTAAAATAATGAAGTGTAGTGGTGATTCAAGGGCCATTATGGCTCATTCTTGTATCCAATTGAGTTTTCAAACTCAATTCATTTGTAGTCAATAGAAAGTGCAAATTCTATAACATGAGAATTGTAGAACGTAACTATAAATTAAAAAAGGATTATAATTTTCACTTAAGTAGTGAAGTTCCATAGAAAGTGATGTTGTGAGATAATTTCTCCATAAAGGTTTAAATAACATCAATTTCGTTAAATTGGTAATATTCGAATACTTTAGCATGATTCAAGATGGGCAATCTAGACCAAAATCTATACCTGTCTTAATTTATGGCCTAAAATTAGACCTTTGTGGAGATATGTGTCACAATTTTTGGTTGTACAAATATTGCCAATTTATCAAAATTGACGTTTTTTATAATTTATTATCTCAAGGGGTACAAGCATGCTTGGGGTACCCCATAAACGTCCTCACACAATAAAATGCAATGAAGTTCAATTCTTTAATGTAGATTAGGTTACAATTTTTTTGTAGAAACTTAGTTTTAAAACGAATTTAATTCTTAAAGAAGAATACAATATGAAGTCATCCAAAAAAATTTGCCTTTAATTGATTAAAGTTTTTAATATGATTCCTGAAGCCCCATTCACGACTCTGTCACAGTGTCCATTTTTCATTCAGGAATCAAAAAGGAATATAAATATTTAGTAGAAAGTGTTTTCAAAACACTATATTGGTTTATGATGTTTTAATAACCAATTGTAGAAATCTATAACTTGATATGGGATATTTAACTATTTTTTATTATTTTTCAAATCATCTTAAATATAACAAGGAGGGGCTACATTTAAAAGGAACTCAAAATTTGAGATTCTTTTGGATTTCATAATTAAAACATGAAAAGTAAGTTGTAAAGTAGTGAATAGGCAAAAAATCATGGTAAAATTCTTGTATATACATGTATATTTTCCATTGATATGATATCGGCTGCTAAATCCTAACAAATATGAAAATTAAAAATTAAAGATTTTGTAGGCCAGTTTTCATTCATGAAAATGATTTGACTCTATGTGTTTTAACAATAACCAATGTTTTTAAATAATTACTCAAATTTTTATTTGTAAAATAGGCTAATCGAAAGTTATTTCATTCATGTTCCTTGGTTCATGACTGCGGTACCCCAAGCATGCTTGTACCCCAAGTACTTTATCAACTTTTTGTATTATTATTTGCCAAAATATTTTGTTTAAAATTTTCAAGTACATTTTATTACTTTTTTTCTAATTTGTACCATTTAAATCAAAGATCAAAATCTTTAAGATGTTTCCAACCAATACATGCAAAAAGTGCCAAAGTGCCCCCCCCCCAAAAAAAGCTCGGCCTAGCTAGTCATAGACTTGTAGCCAACTTTTGACTCTCCTAACTTGGTATCTTATGGCTTGTAATCACTAAAACAAAATAATCTACATTCAAGATGTTTTTTTGACTATTGAAAGGTTTCTAAGAAACTTTTCATTGTTCCATAACAATAGAAAGTTCTTTGAAAACATTTCAAAATTGTTTTAGATAGGCCGCAAGGTAGATGTCTCTTTGACTATTCAACATAGTTGCGTGGTCAAACACGTTTTGGTCCATGTCTGTTATGTAGGACATCTGTCAAAAGGTGTCGTGTTGAATGTGTGTCTAGCCCCTAAAGTACCAAAGTCCCCTCGGGGGACACTTCAGATTTTTGAAGACAGGAAATCACATTAGCTTTCTAAAAATATAAATTTTTTTCAATCGGTGCCCGGGAGCAAAAGTTATGCCCTTCTAAAGCAAAAAAGCAGTTCGGCGGGCAGAAAAAAAACCCCACAGAAAAATGATTTTTAATTTTTAATTTTTTTTTTCTCAAAGATCATGTTTTTGTGTACATTTGAAGCTTTGATTCATTCTATTTGGACTAATAATGAGAAAGTTATGGACAATCTTGTTTTTCGGGCAATAAAAGCATCTTCAAAAAAAAAAAACTTATAGAATTCATTTTTGAATGCAATTTTCAAATTTTTTTAATTTTTTTTTTTTTGAAAAGGTCAAGTTTGTTTGCAAGAACAATCCCACCGTTGGGATTATGTTGTTTTATTTCCACCTAAGAGCTATTAACAATTTAGTGTTTTGTTCAATTTTGAACCTACTTCTACTTAACAATTTTTTTATATGTGAAAATCAAGGTTTGACATTCTGAAATTTTTTTCCCCGACTCTCAACTCAAATATTCAACATAAAAAATTACAAATTTAAGTTATGTAGTGCAAAAAAAATCCACAAATGGCCGTCAAAGTCACCTGAAATTGCAGGAAACAGTTCAAAAAAACTTTTTTTTCCAACTTTGAATGCTAATATCTTCCAATCTGAACGGTCAAATGTCTTGAAATTTTTACCACATAATCTGAGATAAGTGAAGTACAAGATCCTACGGTTAGATTCTAAAAAAATGTTTTTTTTGGTTTAGGGAGTGATCGCAGCAGAAATGGCAGTTTTCAGTGGTTTCGAAGCCAGAAAATGCCTTGGTATTTTAGGGGCTAGTGTATTCTAAAGAATATACCTAATAGATGGTCAGAGAGGTCTATTAGACATCCTACACGTCATTTTAGACTTTGTGTCACGACATTTGACAGGTAGATGTCTGTTTGACTATTAAAAGATTTTCAATTTTTTTCATTATTCCATAACAATAAAACATTCTTTGAAAATGTTTCAAAACTCTTTGAGGGTTTTAGATAAGAGTGCTCTGGAATCTGGATCTGAACAGAATTAATTTCATAAAATAAGAAGAGTGCTATTTTTTTATATTTGCGGTTCACGTACATTCACATGACAACAATCAGTTACATCCCCAAAGACCTTTCACCGTGGATTGATATGAACGATTCCCCAGTTGCTCAATATAGCGAATCATCTCAGAGATCGGCGACGCAGACAGCTGAGGACCTCATCAACCAATCTGGCAACCTCCCAAACCATAAATTCAACCCTACGCCACACAACACTCTCACTTCTCCTCGCTCTCACTCTTTCCAATTCAGTACCGATCCGTGCTCACAACCTTTCAATTCTTTGAATCATCTTTCGTAGCTGCATTTCAGGTGGGTCACCATAGCTCTAGCTGCACCCCGGGATGCACACAACGAGCTTCATCGAAGTCCATGACTGAATTGCTCTGATGCAGGGAATGTGCTGGCTGCAATAGAGCATTGCTTTTCTTATGTTTTAGAACTCTAGCAATTGATCCCAGAGTTTATTCAGAGTATTGCTCATGTTTACAAACTTTGGCAAGAATGTAGAATTGGGGTCTCGGGACCTCCCCTGTAGTATACACTACACAGGGTGTCTCGAACATTCTGCAGACATTCTGCAGCGGATGTCCCCGATCGATACTACATGTGCCCCAGCCGGAGGATTTTGTTATTTTGCAAGTTAGGGTATCGATCGTTGTCTGAGTTCGTTGTTTTCTGAGCTGGTTGTTCTCTACTGTGCAGGTCGATCTTTTCCCATGGCGCACACGCAATTAATGGATTCTGCTCCCGGTGGTCGCCACCTGGCGATCGGCGTCGTCGCCCCTCCCCCCAAGGACGCGGTGCTCATTCAAAGCGCCCTCCCGGGTGACATGACCGTGCACTGCTCCGGCATGGGTACGGATCTCGGAGTGCAGAGCGTCATGGCGGAGAGAGGCTACAGCTTCAGCTTCTACTTGGACAACGCAGGCAATGCGGTGTACTCGTGCAGATTCGACTGGGCGGGGCACTGGAGTCAGTTCAACGTGTTTGCGGCCGCTGGGGGTAATGTTGGACCCTGTGCGCATTGCTTGTGGACTGTCCGGCCTGATGGCTTTTACAGGTCGGAGGCGGGACAAGCGCCAACCGGACCCGTCTTCCGTTGGAACTAAATCAACCAATCAACTAGTTTAGTCCCGAGATTAAGTAGTCACGAGACTAGTGCCAACTAAGCTAGCTAGACGCTTACTGTATGTGCTGATCGTCGATCTTGCAATAAAAGGAGAGTAACACTCTGCTAGTTGAATCTTGCTAGAACTTGAGAAAGCTGGTTTGGAATTCTTTTACGAAGCATTGTGTCATTGCAAATGGTCCGGAATTCGGTCAGTTTCTGCTTTTCTTTCTTTCTTTCTTTCTTTTTCTTTGTAACGCTGTGTTGTTGCCGTCTTGCAATACAGAGTTTCAGGGATTTTTGTATCTCTAGTTTGTGAATTGCGCGCCTTTTTCGCTGAAATCTTGTTTGCTTGTTGAATGTTTTGTTGGTTGGATTTGAATAATTACTAAGCTGTCTCGTAAAGGTAAAGGAGTTGATTCTGAAATCAAACATCCTGATTCCTGCGCGGCTTCAGTCCATGTTGGCATTATCTCACAAATGAGTTAAAGAGGATTGATTGCGTGTTTTTAGACTAGTATATATGCACCTTGATGTTGACCAAGTACCGTGGAGTCCATCGCCACAATAACTTTTAAAACTGAGCATCCTTTGGGCGTGTGGACTGAGGATGCTCTATGTACTTGAGTTTGTTTCAATGGTTCTTTTCCCTTGGGGCAATTTCGCAATTGTGGTAGCTTATAATTTGGTCATTTTGTGTGTTAAACAAACAAACTATTACTCCCTTTGTCCCACTAAAAATCTCCAAAACCCTTCCTTATGAGGGATTAATTATATTTTTAGTTTTTGTGCTAGTGATACATACATGGGTGAATGCAAGAAACACATGTACTATTTTGCATCACACCTTGCATTTTGATTATTTTTTGGCCATAACTTTTGCGTTCTGGCTCCAAATGACTCAAGATTTATACGTAAGGTACTCATAACTATTATACACCTTGACTAATTTTTTTGTAATTTTCAAAAATATATTACTATCCAAAAATAGCCCCCGATTATATGTCACACTTGCCAGTATAGAGGTTCTTAGTACTATTTAGTACCCAAAAAAACAAATTTTGAGCTGAAATTTGGAGGGCATGGTCTTCTAGTAGATTTGTAGCTATGCGCAGAAGGAATTCTAAAAATAGTTAATTGTATGTGGTGTAAAAGTCCATAAAGTGCGCTTCTTTCTGCTTACATTTTGAAACATATAAAATATTATTTTGGAGTTTTTTTGTGTGAATGACCATCTCCATAGAGTTGTTACAAATGGCCAATTTTTATTTTATATATTTAATTTTGTTTTCTATTTTTAACTAATTTATACATCAAAGTATCCATTTTCTTGAAATTTGGCACTTTTCTAGTTCTCTAGCTTAAAGCATTTTCCTATGCATTTCCTTTGGTGGTTACCTTCATCTTAGAAGTGTATGCATTAGCCATTTTTTTATTTTTTTTAAATTATTTTTCTAATTTTATAGTACTACAGAAGAAAAATCATGAATATTGTAAAAACGCAACAAAATCGGCAGGTGTTTCTTGCATTCACCCACATTCTAGAACTAATAATCTATCCCCTAGATCTATGCAAAATCCCCAACTTAGGCGCCATCGTTTAGGCACCCAAAATCTATGTGGAATGTGTCATATTTGAACATTGTTTATGATGATTTAAAGGTTGGTGGCAACAATGGGATTATAAAAATATATGCTCCCAACCTAAATACCGCATCTACAAAACCTGGCTCCCTTCATGAACAAATCTCCATAGCACCAAAGTGGTCTCCAAATCCATTATCAACACAACTATTTGACAAAGCAGCAAGTACAAGGTGCCTCATATGGGCAAGGCCAAGCTTGCTAGGAGACTAGGAGAGGAATGTTCCTCGATTGCTTGCTACTTACTTCCATGAGGTCATTTAATACAGGCAACACTTACTTAACGATCAAAATCAGTAAATGGAGGTTTTTAGTGGGACAGAGGGAGTAATTGAGAATGAAAGAGTTTACCACTCAATTAGCTAGGCCTTTAGAGTTAATAATACTTTTTTTTTGGTCCAATATGGCTATTTACACAAAGAACAATACTTGCAATAATTGATGTCTAATACTAAAAACTAAGGTGACTAATTGTAAAAAACTTGTTCTATTTTGTATATTGGGTTGGAAGCCGTTGAAAATGAGTCTTGTTTATAGATCGCCTGTGGAAAGTGAGGAAAAAAAAGCAAGAAAAAAATCCTCGGTTGATGGAGATTTACATAAAGTATTAAAAGGTTTTCTAAATCTCTAATTATATATTGAGAATAATTTATTAAAAAATCTTTTGTTTGTCTTGGCACTTTAAAACTATAGGAGGTTGTTGCTTCAATGTGACATACTTTTAGTAATAAAAGGTTTTGAGGAAACTTCCATTGCCTATGTTTAGAGAACAATGAGAATTTTTTTTAAAAACCTTTTAACAAGCAAGAAACATTTGAAGGGATTTCTTAAAGAACAAATTGGTAAAATGTACAAAACTTGTCTTGTTGATTACAAGCAAACAAATAAATGGCAAATTTCATTAAAATGACAATATTCCATACGCTATTTTTAGACCGTGCAATTTGAACCATCTAGGATAGGTATAGATTTCAAACCGCGTGGTTTGAAATCTAAAAGTGCCAAAGTTGCGGATTGGCACCATTTTAATGAAATTTGCCATATAAATAAAACCGTAGTATTGGTCCAAATCAAAACAAACTTTGGAATAAAATATAATAAAAAAATTGTCAAAAATTTGTAAGCTTTCATCATCTCCAAAGAATGATGCTAAAAAACCTTTCAACAATAAGAAAAAGTTAAATTGCCACTGGAGATTCTAAATTATTCTACAATATAATCTTTGCAAATATATAATGATCGTAAACTTCTACTAAAAGTTTTTTTTATCAATGCTCCACATAAAAGGTTTCAATATCTCATTATATTATATAGACTACCTTAATAGTAGCAATATGGCATTATATATATTCATAGAAATAGACGGCAGTTTCTTGCAAGACTGGGACACTGGGTTTACCAAACCTTATAATGTTTGCATCCGTATGGTGGATTTTCCAAAAAATAGAAAATTTGCACTCATTAGGTTGTTGGCCACAAAGTTCTGACAAATGTAGTATCCAATCCAAATTCAAGTAATGCCACTTTTTCTAGAAAGGTCCTCCATTTAGAGCTGTTTGGTCTGTGACGCTTAGAGAATTAAGGATAAAATTTTAATAAGATTTTGTTTGAAACTCCATGGGAAAAAAAAATTAATGTAGATTTTTGTTGTTGCATCTACAGCTTTGTGGAGAATAAAATTGTAGATATTTGCTTGAAGCCCCAGAGAGATGAATTTTTGTAGATTTTCATTATATGCATCACAGGAAGCCTTTTCTAAATTCCCTACAAGCATTGTACTCCAAATCCCCTCCAAAGAAACAAAGAAATGTTACAAATTGTTGTTTACAAGGAATGTCACTCTCACAGGGAAATGTGAGACAAGGAATTTTAAGGGAGTTTTGAGGGGAAACTTTGTGCATTTTTTAGTGTTATTTGACGATGTTCCCACCTCAAAATCAACGAAATTTGTAAAATTCAATAATCTAGAATGTAGATTTAAGCCTCTAAAATCTAATTTTAATGTAGATTTTAGTTTGCATAATCAATTTTGTTTGTAGATTTTGGAAGTTGAAATCTAACAAATATGTAGATTTTGAATTTCCAATCTTATTGATTTGTACATTACAAAATTTTTAGTCTAGACCATTAGCTAGATTTCAATAGTTCAAAATAGTAGTAATATGTAGATTTCATTTGTTTGAATATTTAACAATTTCATGTATTGTAAAATTTCTGAGATTCCTAAAATGTACTAACTGTAGAAATGTTAGATTTCTAAGATTTGAATACTTTGTCTTGAAGATTGACAGCTTACAAGTCTTATGTGTCCAACCTCATGGCACCCTCGACAATCAATATGGGACAATTTGAATCTTCTAAAATCTACCAAATATTAGGTGGAAACAACATTGAAATGTAAGATGTGTCAACGTATTGCAAAGTCTACCAATTGGGGGATTGGGGGGAAATTTATGAAAATCCTTGCAAAGAAAACCCACAATTTCCTTTTGCATAGAAACTCTTTGAAGATCCCTCCATGATGACATTAGAACACAGGGAAACATAAAAACTAGGAGAAACTTGCAAGAAAACCTACAGAATCTCCAAAATAGTTGCACGGAATTCCAAAAGGGTCCGATGTGCATGTAAAAGGTTAGATTTTATGGGTTTTCACTAAGGTAGAATAACCCATTGCGGTTAGAAGATCCATAATGGACACTTAGGGAATGACTCCATTATAAGATTTTTTCCAATAAATGAGATTTGGGCCACAATTATGGTCATTGCAAGAAAAACTAGGCCCATTTACCGTCACAATGAGAGTGATTTTCTTGTCATCCTCTATAACTTTTGAAACATAAACCTCATGAACTTGAAATTTTAATTGGAGGTGTCTAACTTGATGGTAATCAGATCCCTTATTTTTTTAAAATAAGAAATATCTTTTTATATTTAAAAATCAATTTTGTTTACTTGTCATACTATGAGGCTTAGGGGGGGCTTACCGCCTTAGGAGTCCCCAAGTTTAGTGATTCGGAGCTGAAATTTTCATGGTCTATTTGCATAGTAGGAAAGCAAATATCTACCAAAGGAAATCTGAAAATATATTATTTTATGTCCTCTACATGAGTGCAAACAACACTCCTATTGCACACAATTTTTGAACATTGAAGATGGTTCTAAAATCATTCTTTTGGTGAAATCTCATCACCATCAACTCTTCCCAAATGACCAATTTTTAGTTTTTTAAAAATTTCTTTTCCTATTTTTTACAAATTAAAATGTGAAACTACAGTGACAGTATCTATTTTCATGAAATTTTGCACTTTCTAGTTTTCCTACGTAGAATTTTTTTTGTGCTTTTCCTTCCTAGGGAAAATTCTTCTTAAAGGTATATACATTAAATATATTTTCACATTCATTTTTTTTTCTAATTAAAAAATACTCCCAATAAAAAAAATATTGTGCAAAACGCTACAAAAATTGAACATCCTTTCTTGCAACGACGCATCAATGTCTTAGCGTATAGTAATAGAGTGTTAGTAACCTCACTAGGAACTTCCAACTTTTCAATGCAAATTCATTGTAGGAAGTGACTTTTTTTAGGCCTTTTACCTTAGAAAATATTGTGACTAATATAGGTGAGTAAAATGAGCATTATGGATACAATTTTTATTGGTTTTGGCCTTTTGGGATAGTCTAGATATTCTTTGGGGCCGTGATGGGTAGAAAATTCAAAAACAAATTCATAATTTGTTGAAAGATATAATTTCAAACGCTCTTAATATTTTTCATACTTGTCTTTATGTGGGAAAAAAATTTAAAAAATTAAGTAATGGCATGAGGGAAAAATCCTAATTATGATGGCAATGGGTTGTTTTACCTTACTCTTTTAGGGGCTCATAAAAATTGGGGGTAAATTGCTAGTTGGTAATTTCCTAGATTCCATGGAATGTGAGTTTTCATAGATTTTTTCTATGAGTCATTGGGCAAAGAAACGCGTTTAGATTTTTTTCTAGTATCGCAAAAATATCAAACAAATATTTTTTGGAGTTTCATCTAATTTAGCTTATATAGCTTTATTTAAAAAATTTAATAACCCATCAAGGGTCAAAAAAATTTATTCATTATAAATTATATTATTTTGTTCATACCTATATTTTGTCATTTTTATGTTATTTGTTTTTAAATTTCTAGGATATAATGCCTATACACAAATCTTGTGTACATGCTCTAATATACACCAAGATGGGAAAAAAGGTCACAATCAACGATAAAAGCAATAAAAACAATAAAAACATTGGTGGATTACAATAGAAGATTATAAGAGGCCAAATGTTTAAATCATTAAAAACCGTACTCTAAATAGAGTTCCAAATACTAATTAAAGTTGGGAGCTCAATATTGCTATGTTTCAATGACATTATTGCCAAAAGGCTTTATGCATGTGGCGTTAAAGCAATTGCCATAGGTTTTTGATTAATTTGCTAGTGGCTCTTTTTATAGCTTGCTAGAGCACAAAATTTTAATTCACGGATTACTATTGTTGCAATAAGTTTAAGATTACATACCAAAGCACTAGAAGAAAAAATACACTCAATCATTTGGAATTGCAAAGATTGTCAAGACTCATGGCTTTTTTTTTGAGTATGTAGTAGTACCTTTGTCTGCATATTATCTCTATCTTTTGGATTTTATAATGTATAATATAAAAGGTCGTTGCAAGAAATGCTTGAGGATATTCTGCCTATTATAGGTAGTACAACTTTCTATAAGATTCCAAATTCTTTTTTAAAGAATGAAATAAATTTTCAAATATAAAAAAATCAGAATATCTTCCTCAACATTCAACCCCCATTAGAACATTTCTCCAAAAATTACGTACAAAAATAAGTTAACAGAAAATTAAATTAAAAAAAAAAAAAAAAAAAAAAAAAAAAATATATATATATATATATATATATATATATATATATATATATATATATATATATATATATATATATGAATATATATATTCAAATATTATAGAATTAAAAATTGGCTATTTTAGGACGATTTTGAGAATAATTTTGATCAAGTAATGACATCTCAAAAAAATGATTTCAATAATCTTTGTATTCAAATAAGAAAATCATAGTTTGAGTGTGTTTTGAGTAGATGGACATTTTACCAAAGTAAAACACCTTTTTTTCACTAGTAGAAAATTCAGTTTTTCTGTTGTTTTGGTCACGTTGTTTCGGACAAATTTTAAGATATTTTTTCAAATGATTCCAATTATTTTATGATTTTTTCATCAAGCTTATAGTTCCCCCCCAAAAAAGTGTCAATATCATTTTTTAAAGCATTTATTTAAGGATGATTGCAAGAAAAATGTGTACTATTTGTTGCATTTTTTTAATTTTTGGAGTGCAACAACCTATGTTGTTATTGTCTACCATTTAGCAGCCATTTCATTGTTTTTACTCCAAGTCTTTACAAAAAGAAATTGTTCTACAAGCTCGTCAATCTAGAAAGTTTGTTTATAAATATTAGACAATACTTAAATTTTACTTTACACATACATCTTTTAGTCACCCGTTTATGAAATTTTCATTAAAATGAAGTTACTGAAAAACACGCAAGGATATGTACTACCCGATGTACAGTTGGGTACTGAAAGCTTACAAACTGCATTTTTGATCCATTCAAAGATTTGTACCTAATATAGAATAAAATAGAGTTTTTTTGTCTTGCATAATTTTCACTCAATTCTTACCCAATCCCAATGAAGCATATCAAATTTCAATTTCAAAAAAGCAAAATTCCATTTTTGGTGAATTTTTAAGTCAATTTTTGTACTTTTACATAATATTTTATTGTGAACAACTGGTGGTCAATTTTTTTAATTCGATTGCATGGATACCTAGGGAACATCCATATGCTCATCTTTCATATTAAAAAACACCCCCTTAAGTAACAAAAATATGATCAATGAAGAGTTCAATGAAAAGTGTTGTACGACCAAACTTTGAAGAAATAGATATCTCTATATTTTAACTAGATTTTATGTAAAACCATGAAAATTTACTTTAGAAATTCACCAAAAATGGAATTTTTCTTTTTTGAAACTGAAATTTCACATGCTTCATTGGGATTGCATGAGGATTGAGTGATAATTATGCTTACCCAAATATACCAATTATATAGCCCATTGTAAAAAAAAATGTGAATGGTTCAAATTGGCCGGTTGTAAGATTACAGTACCCGACTGTACTGGCATAGGATACACATCCTTGGGAGGCATGATCACCTATCCTTCCAAAGATTCGATATCAATCCTCAGACAGATGAAACCGGTACCACATAAAATAGAAACAAGATCACACATGAAATGAATCTCTGCAACCTAGACTTCACCTACCAAACCAATAAACCCTGTTGACACATATGCCAGTACAAGAAGTCTAAGAACCAAAGAAATATGCACATGAACATGTTATATACGACACTCTAGCAACCAGAGAATACATCTGAGATTCACGAACCCCATGATGTTTTTTGCGACACATGCAATGTCAATTTAATAGGCAATTTTCCAACTGCCAAACTTGAGATGTGTATACACGAGCAGTTCTGCTAAGTTTGAGATATGAGTCCACGAGCAGTTTTGCGAAACTTGAGATGTGTATCCACAAGCAGTTTTGCAAAACTTGAGATGCGTATGAACAAGCAGTTTTAGTAAACTTGTGAGATGCGTATGCACAAGCAGTTTTTCCACTAATCACTACAGCAAGAATAGATTCAAGCTTTAATAATGAAATTGTACAAAGCTTTACCATATTGGCACAACAGTGGAATTTCCCTTCGTTGCTCATGCAGGAATCAAGTAAATTATCAATAAAAGGAAGTATTGAAAATCTGAACTAGAGCCCAATGTTTGCAAATTCAAGGCTATGGCGTACTTTGTGGACGTTCCTCTTACTGGTTCCACACGTGAGCCATGCTTCCGACGGCAGTGTGGACATCGTGAACGAGACGTCTTCGCAGCTGCTGGTGCATTGCAAGTCCGGCGACAATGATCTGGGGAACGTGTACCTGGAGCAGCACGGCGACTACTACTTCCACTTCGGACAAAACATCTTCGGCACCACGTTCTTCTACTGCCGGTTCAACTGGGGCGGGTTCACCAAATTGGTGGCAGTGTGGAAGGGGAAGTCGTATGTGGATCGCCTGGACTGCGAAGTGGCAGGGCAGTGTGTGTGGAAGGTGAACGAGCGGGGATTCTATTGGGCGACGAAAGGGCCCTTGCAGCCTTTCAATTACTACACGGACTGGGTCAGGTCTCCACCGGGACCGTAAGACTCCGCCCTCTAGCTACACAAGAGGTGAACTATACTCGCAGCTTGAACCTAATAACATCCTAAACATGGAAATTCTAAACCTAAAACCTCTCTTTTTGACGCAGCTTGGGTAGAACGGAACCGTATTCTTGAAAAAATCAAGGTTTTCAAGATGCTCATCTTTCTTTGACACCCTGAACCCTGAATCTCTCGTCTTTGGAGCAGATTTGGTAGAACTGAACCGGATTTTCTTCAGAGAATTACGGTTTTCAAGATGTTCAACATCTTGAGTTGACACGCATTTTCTAACACCTCGAGTTCTAGGATTTTAGTAGATGCCTTCAACATCAAGTACTTCAATAGTTTCCACAGAGTAGAGCCAAATTGACTTGACATTTTGTGAGTAACCAAATACCATGTTGTATTGCACCGTTCTCAGTCATTTTGATTGAATCTAAATGATATCATGTGTTTCTATATGATATAAGATGCATAAATAGATGGGTGGAGTCAGAGAATGGTTTAAGAATGCTACGCGGTTGCAAGAAGTAACCAAAATACAAAGATTCGGCTCGTTGGCTCAGGATTCACAGCTAAAATAGCTTACTGAATAGGTTGAGAGGTGAGCAGAGCCTTGCTTCATTTCACAGTACTGACCCTCTAAAGAGATTGTCATAGTCATATCGGAATTCGATGGAATAAGCTTAACACACAGAAATGGAATGGAATCTTGCTACTGCTTACTTATGGCTGTGAAATATTCAAGCAGACCAGGCTACACTAATTTGCACTTCATTTGAAGCCACATTTGGAAAGGAGAACAACAACATCCTCCGAAGATGTAAATAAAATAGCGGGATTTTCAGACTCAACAAACACAATGCACATTGATACGATATCTAGAATTTGGTAAAATGATAAAGAAAACATATCATTTGATAAAGAAAACATGTCATTTGGTAAAGAAAACATGTCATTTGGTAATTTTGGAGCACGAGTAAAAGTGTGCACTGGATACACTTGAAATTTACGAATGAAGTATTCGAGAAAAAACTTGATTCTGTTAACAGTCAAAGTCTTATTCACTGCAAAACATTATAAATTGGGAACTTCTATATCTCACTTGCTATTCATCTTCTGAATATAATTCAAAGTGATGATGAAATCAGTGTGTGTCTACAAGCCAGGCTACCTTTGACTCAAGAGCATCTAAAGTCATCATATGAGCATACATATGAAATTCAATTGAAGGTGTAATTGTAGCCTATTTGTCTTGAACAAGTGTTCATAGGTCATGCTTCTACTAACATACACATTTCAACTTAATTTTAAGATAACTTTTATGATTGGTGAAATCTTGTTGGCAAGTTCTATATTGTGTTGACTTGCACGCTTTCGTATGTTGACCAATTGATTTTCGGGAGGTGAACGTTTGATGACACAATCGGCATTCAAATATTTGAATGATGTGATTTGAAGTTGGTGTTCTTGAAATCTTCTTTGTTCTTGGCTTGCTCGGGGGCTTGCGTTTAGTTTTAGAATGGGTTATGCCATTCTTCATATCCAAAAGGATATGAGCGCCAATTTCCGTTTCGTTGCACAATTTTGGTAATTCATTGTGAATGAATGATGGGCGTGCAAGAAAATGGGACAATGAAGTATTTTCCACATCCATTTCTTCCATGTTTGATGATTCTTCCTTGTACTTTACGATTTTTCTATAAGTGGATGATGTTTTCAAAATAACAAAAATAACCAATGGACTATGAATTGTAAAAGTTACTCAATATGTAATTGGATAAACTAGTTCAAAGATGAAAACTAGCATGATAACAATTCAATACTATAATTGCATTAATACTAACACACAATAACAAAATGGCGTCGTGACTATTATTTTGTAGATAAGAAATAAAATGACTTCTTATTTATAGTGAAGAAATGGAATGTCAAAGTATTGATACAACATTAATGTAAAAGTAATGTAAAAGCTAAAATGTGAAAGTATTGATGCAATATTCATGTAAAAATAATGTAAAAGTTAAACTGTTAAGTGTTAAAGCTAATACATCAAAGCTCGAACGCCGGCAACCAGTCCTGCTCCTGCTTTCGATCAAACCACGCTCACCTCCTCGATCTGAGGTTTAGTGAGTTTCTCAGTCCTTCTCGACTTGATGAACACTCCATCTCACTGCCTTCGATTCTGTTGTTGTCTTCGGTTCTTATGAAGGTTTCTGTTTAGTAGCTATGGATGTGGAAATCAATAGAGAAGCACATCCTTTTGGCCATTTGGGCACTCACGGTTTAAGGAAGATTGGTTCTGAATAAATGTGTCTGTCGTGGCGGTATTTCCTTGTTTTTTTGCTGGCTAATGAAACTCGGTAAGTGGAGCTGCAGGTACAAAATTTGATTCAGATCAAGAGGTTCCAGCAGATTTTGCACAAGGCCTGAAGTGAATCTTCCTCCATCAATTCTACATCTCATTTTTATGGTTGCGGTTGTGCAGACTCCACAATGTTCCTGTGAAATGTGCTAAGACTGTATCAGATGAATACTAGCATCATAGTCATAGTAGCAAGTAACGGCTTCATGGGTTTTTGAAGCAAGACCTTGGCTGAAGGTATGTATTACGGTAGAAATCTGACTGCACATATAAGCATGTACTGTACTTGGAGATCGAGCAGGTTGAACACTTTGGTGCAGGTGATTGCACGAAACACCTCTACTATTGTTGCGTTTCGTAACAATATTCATGATTTTTTTGGAGTACTTTAAAATTAGGAAATCGTGTTTTTTTTAAAATTAAAAAATATGACCAATGTATGCACCTTTAAAATGAAGGTAACCGCCGAAGGAAATTCATTAAAAAATTCTCTAAGTAGGAAAACTAGAAAAGTGCCAAATCTAAAAAAAAAAAGATACGTCAATGTTTTGATTAATAAAAAATAGGAAAAAATTAAAAATTAAAAAATTAAAATTGGCCATTT
This sequence comes from Pseudisothecium myosuroides, assembly GCA_951799445.1. Classification (NCBI taxonomy): domain Eukaryota; kingdom Viridiplantae; phylum Streptophyta; class Bryopsida; order Hypnales; family Lembophyllaceae; genus Pseudisothecium; species Pseudisothecium myosuroides. Next base: position 24,672,227 of record OX637294.1, read on the forward strand.
GTAGCAACTTTGTGGAGATGGTCATTCACCAAAAAATAAAAAAATAAAATAAAAAATAAAAAATTACATGTTTCAAGATACAAGCAGAAAGAGGCTCACTTTATAGACTTCTATACGACATATAGTTAATTATGTTTTAAAATCCTTTGAATAGTAGCTATACTATAAAACCATCTCTTCTAAATTTTAGCTCCAAATTTTTTTCTTTAGGTACTAAAGAGTACTTAAAACCCCAAAATTGGCAAGTGGGACATAAAATTGGGGGCTACTATTAACCGCTAAAGGCCCAAGGCCATTTTTTGTCAAGAAGCACTTGAAAACTACCATTTTTGTTGTATTCATCCAAGAAACAAACAAACAAAAATTAGAATCTAAGAGTAGGATCTTGTACTTTACTTGTTTGAGATTATGTGGTGAGAATTTCATGAAGTTTGACCTTACAAATTGGAAGATATTAGCATTCAAAGTTGGGAAAAATTGTTTTTTGGAACACAATCTTGGAATTTAAATTTGACTTTGACCGCCATTTATGGAAATTTTTTGCACTACAAACTTTGAATTAAAAAAAAATTATGTTGAAGAATTGAGTTGAAAATCTAGAAATTGTTTTTTAGATTAAAAAAAATTGATTTTCATTCTTTAAAAAATTGTAAAGTAGAAGTAGGTCCAAGATTATAAGAAAAACTAAATCGTTTATAGCTCTAAGATGGGATTGAAACACAATAATTCCAACAAATAATGAGATTGTTCTAGCAAGCAAATTTAACCTTGTCAAGCAATTTTTTTTGAAAAATTGTGAAAATTGCATTTAAAAATGAAACCTATAAATTATTTTTTCAAGAAGATGTTCAAGTTGCCCCCAAAACAAGATTGCTAATAATTTTCACATCACTTATTCAAATGGAATGAATCAAAGCTTCACAAATAGACAAAAATATGATCTACAAGAAAAAAATTCAATTTAATTTCAATTTTTTGTGGATTTTTTTCTTGCCCGCCGAGTGAAAATTTGGCCCTTTTATAGTATAACTTTTGTTGCCATGCATTGATTGAAATAAAAATTATATTCTCACAAAGCTAATCAATTTTTCTATCTTATGAGAAAGTTTCAAAAAGTTTCAAAAAAATTGAGGTCTTAGGAACTTGCCCACAATCCAAATTGTCCCTCAAGGGGACAATGGGCCTTTAGGGATTAAATAGTAAAACATTTTGAAAAAATTCCAAAAAATTAGACAAAGTGTATAAGAGTCATAGGTATCTTTTCTGTAAATTTGGAGTCATTTGGAGTGAAAACACAAAAGATATGGCCAAAAAACTAAACAACATGCAATGTGTGACATAAAATAATACAAGTGGTTTGTGCAATCACCCATGCCAAATTTTTAATTAAAGACTAAAAATAAAAATAAACTTAGGCACTTTAGAATATGATTTAAAAAAACTCTAGCACAAATTTTTTTTTTAAAAATTTGGTAGCTAACCTACAACACCTTCATCCCATTCAGATGAATATTTTGAAATCCATCTAATAATCCTTGTTTCTATTCATTTAATCTAGATTTTCTACCCTAATACAACTACTTGTCTTAAGCACGACTACTTCTCATCAAGCTTTAAAAGTCTCTCAATATTTGCAAAGAGTTGAGAAAATAACCTATTAGGGTTTGTAGGAGCTCAACCGCTCATTGATAGTCAAATCAAAAGTAGGAATTGTGTTCAAAGTAGAATTTTAGACCTCATGTAGTCATAATAGAATTTTTTTTTTCAAAAAACTTTGAATTAAGTTAATGTGAAAAATAAAGCTTTCATCTTTAAAAACTTTGTTTGAGGTATTGAGCCTCCAATCAAAAGTTATGGACAAAGTTTAGAGAGGGGTTGGAAAGGGCATTTCAGTCTTTGACATTTCAAACATCTTCTCTGAATTTTGTTCCGAAGTTTTTTTTGGAGGTTCAAAATCACAAATAGGTTTCTGGAGATGAAATATAGATTAATTTACCAATTTTTCTTAGTTCAAAGTTTTTTAGAAAAAGTTATTTTACTATGCCAAAATGAATTCTAAAATTCTATTTCAAACACAATTCCTATTTTTTGACAATGAGTGATCAAGTTATCATCTTCAAATTATCCCATCTCCTATGATAAACAATGGAGTTCATTATGAAAACAATCATTCCACCCCTTACTTTCACTAAATGACAACAAAGTAATTCCATCATTTCATCATCAAAAAATTCTTGATGGTAGGTGGTCAAATGATGCATATGTATTTGACTCAAAAGAATTAAATTTATGAACATTACTTGACTTTAATTTCCTAGATTTAGGTTTGTAAAGTCATTAATTTCTGAAAAAAATCAACTTCACTTTTTTTTTTCCCCGTTGAACCTGCTATCAACCTACGGTATTATCAGACTTACATGCTTCATCTTGTTTTGATGCTTCTCATCTTTGCACTCAATAATAAATTACGCTCCTAGCAATGCTAATTAACCCTTAAGCGTTTTGATGTCCAATTTTTGGACAACAAACATCTTCATATTTTTATTTCTTTCTCATTATTGCTTGGATGAAAGTCATTCTAATTTGTGGAGATACTTTATCAAGTTCTTGTCCTATCTGTTGGTTGGATTTGGTGTTATTAGTATACATATTTATAATTTTCTAAAATTATAAATGTGGAAGTATGTCAATTAGTTGACCAAGCCAAAATTGCATTGATTTGATTTGCAAAAATGAAGTCATAGATTTATAGAAGACAAGAACTTCAAAAAATCACCATGTCAAGAAGAACTCATTTAGAATCCATTCCAACAAGTTTTATTTAAAAAATGATAATATTTTGCTTGTAATCAAATTTAGAAGAAGTTTTAAAATTTTCCTTTCAAAATTTATAACAAAATATTGGTGATAGTATTAGTAAATCTAACCTTATGGATGGAATCTAAAACTCAAAATCTACAACTTTTATTTGTATATCAATTCCAAAAGATTCTTGCAAATTGTACTTTATAATGTTTTTTTCCAAATTGTCAATTCTAGAATAGAAATATCATACATTCATTTTCAAAATCTGATTTTTGATGCCAAGAAAATTTTTTAGAAGGTATTCTTTTGAAAAATAGTTACAAAAAATAGTAATTTAGTGAGGCTTAAATTAACTTCAAAGTTTTATTGACACCCAAATGGGGGAGTGCTAGCATTGAAGTGTAGAATCTATATATGAACTCATAAACCTAGGAATCTACATTATAGATACCTTCTATAGTTATAGGTGTTTTTGATATAGATACCTATGTTACAATCTCATTAGATGAGATTTCAACCCTGTGGAGGGCTGCGTGTTCCCAGCTGTGGGAACTGCCGAATTCAGGGTCGCGGGAGCTCGCTGACGTGGCCGAGCGACTGCCACGCTGGATTTTTTATTTTTATTTTTTTAATTTTTTTTATTTCATTTCAAGACTAAAAGTATATATATATATATATATATATATATATATATATATATATATATATATATATATATATATATATATATATATATATATATATATATATATATATTTTTTTTTTTTTTTTTTTTTTGAAATTTTTTTGAAATTTTTTTGAAATTTTTTGGTTGGGAACAGCCGTTCCCTGAAACTTTGGGGAGGGCCCTCCCAACCCCCCAAAATCCATCTAATGCTTTTTAAGTTATAGTGTTCGTATATTATAGGTACATATGTTATAAACACCTTCTAATGGTCGTAGGTACATACCTATGTACAACTAGGCTCAGGGCTGGTAGGTTTACGTCTTTGCACTCATGTACTAGCATCATTGCATCCAAATGAGGTACTTGAGGCATTTAGGGGTTAAATACAATTTTTACATAATTTTTCTTTTGATGAAGCACTTTCAAACAATTTTTCTATTATTGCACCTACGTATATTTATTGTTTACTTTCCACTCACACCATGGAGCTCTATTTTGAGATCCAATTTGATTTTGTTGCTTTCTACTGTAGTTTTTATTGCGTTGAGTGTGCAAATGGGGCTCAAAATGTTTGAATTGGGGATGAAAGGGTTGGAATTGGATTGGAAAATCACCATTTAATAAATTCAATGTACACTCCCATACAACTTCTACACATGACAAAAGGTTCAATCAATGTTTCACTATACAAAGGGGTGTTTTGGAGTATGCATTGGAACAATGTAGGGAAGTAAGAAAAGCCACGTTAGAATCCAAAAGGACAAGAATAGTCCCCTCCTATAGTCCATAATGGAAAGCTATATGTTTTTGCTTTGATTTCTATAATGTATTTTTTTTACTCGAAAATGAATTGACCAAAATAAAAATGAAATAATTCCTAAATTTTAGTAGGAAGAAAAATGGAATTTGCATCTAACCCAAGTCGTTTCATATTTTTTGGACCTTTGTGGAATTAGTTATGAATTTTTGAAATTGAAACGCAGTGGTCACTAAAAGCGACCACTTCCTGAAATGTACATTGTTGATAGATGGAAGAAAGCAAAATGTACCTCTGTGCCATGATCGGTTTTACAGCCCGGTCGCTTTTAGAGCAGCGTACCTTAATGATCAATGAAAACTGTGCAATATGGCATGAAAATCGCCAACAAGTTATGGAATTCCATGACTTGTTTCCAAAGACTTTGCATCACTCCTCCAGCTTCGAATGAAGGCAATGTCTTTCCAAGTGCAGAGTCTATGAAGTTGGCCATGAGTGAACTTCGTTGGGATGTCTCTCCATGAAGCATTTCAACTGAATGTATTGCAATGTGACTGTCACTAAGTAACTAAATTATATGTGAAGGTTTGAATCCAGCCAACTTAGGAGATTACTATTTAAGGAGACGAGAATGTTTTAGTACTGTTTGCAAGAACTAGTAGTTGGGAACTATCTACAGTAGAACACACTTTACCTCTTGTAACCGTGCGTGCTCCTTTTTGCAGGCACCTTGAACATGGCAGTGTTACTTTGAAAATGGCAGTGCCAGCATTGCATTTTGAGAAAAGAAAAGGGGTGTCCGAGAGATCGAAAGTTGCTCTGATACCATAAAGAAGTCCATACACCAATTGATAAATGTGCGCTTAATCTCACAAAGTCTAAATTTTAGGATTTCTGCCACGAATACCATTCGACAGCTAGTAGACAGTAAGTTACATGAAGGTTTGGAGGGTGGGAGGAGATCCAGTGCTACTATTGTCTTTTAAGGTACAAAATGTTTTTTTTTTTTTCTTAAAGTAATACAACAGATTGCATTCTATAGATCTATCATGATTGCTCACAAATCTTTTATAAGAAATGCTACATCCATGGCTTGAGCAAACTTTGCCTTGAACCTGGAGAAAAAGACAAAAAGATTCACTGAGAACGTAAATTAATTTAGTACAAAGACAAGTACTGGTACAACTGCAGCAAGTGATTGAAGTGCAAGACATTGGTGGTTTTTATTCATATGGTGTGCGTCCAATCCTTCCTAACAAGACTGTCTAGCTAGACCTAACCAGATGTGCACTACCTTCCATTTTATAAATTTTTTTTTAACATGAAAATGAATTTTTTTTGGTTAGATTTTTTCATGTATTCTCAATCCATTTTCCAAAATTTTGACTAAAACACATGAGTTGTGCTATATATATGTTCTTTTTCTAAAAAATTTAAAAGACATCTTCATTTTTTAGAAGGATTTGGAAAAATTAGTTTTTAAAAATTAGGTGCTTTGAATTTGCAATTGGTGAGGATTATCACTCTTAAATTTTAGGAAGATGTACTTAAACAAGTCAACTAGGAGATCATGTGGTTGGATTCATTAAAGAATAAATGAAAAAGGAGATTTTAGAGTGGCTTTGGATAAGAATACTTTGAAGCAATTTGGTGCCTCAAATCACAACAAAACTTTAGGGGTTGAAGGAAAGACACTAAAGCATTGAAGATTCTGAGATATAATAATGCTCTCCACATCTACTGTTTTTTGTTATTTGTTCTTTTTGTTTTTTTAATTAATTAATTAATTCACACATCTACTGTTTGAATGCCACCTCTACACAAATGTTGAGCTCCTCTGAGATTAGAAGTCTATAATTTGGAAACTTCCAATGTTCTGAATGAGTACAATTTTGTCATTTTTGCCACACAGTCAACATTGGTTTTGGACAAGAAAGGCTTCTTGTCCAATATACTGCAAACTCATTCAAGTGCTTCCAAAATTCATCCATATGCTTGATGTTAACAATTGATGGTCCTTCTGCTGGAACATGTACAATATATCAGCTTACAGGGCATCTTCCAAACCTCCATTTCCAAACCAGCAAATTGAAGATGTAAGCAGATGACTGCACTAATTCTAACACCTTTAGAGGTCCACTGCTGTACCCAAGAATCTGAATCCACCATTCTCCAATAATAACACAACAAAGAAGCAAGGCGGGAGTAGAAGAACCTCACTGCCATGTTAAAGAAAACACTGCCATGCTTCAGGTGTGGAAGGCAAGGGCATATCGCGAGGAATTGCACAGCGCCAACACCAATGCAACAACCTCAAACGGAACGTATCTGCAACCATCACCTCAAAGGCGTTTGGTGCCAACATGATGGAAGAAATACATGGTGAGATATTTTTCTCAAATTAATTCTCACCCTCACATTCCCAATGAAAAAGCAATAGAGCAGGCACTATCGGTTTTGTCCTGAACAAGTGCTCTTGGTGAAGCAGGATGGATACTGAACTTTGGGGCATCTATCTAAGCATTTTAGTGGGGATCTAGAGGCATATAGCAAATTTAGATTAATGCCGCAGCATGGTTCTGTCGATCGCCTCTGCTGACAGCCAGTTCCATGCAAATATGCGATAATGGGACAAAGCACTGTTGATATTCATACACCAACATGTGATGTGAAATACATTTTTGATGGGTTTTTTTTTTTTTGAATTGATGTTCAGTACGTCCCCGATCTACACAAAAATTTGCTAATCTGTAGGACAAATCAGTGACTGCAAATGCATGGTACTGTTCTCACAGCTCAAATGTGTAGTTATGACCAGTTCAAAACCACATGAGTATTGTTCTAGCTACAGGAACCCAGAACTTACTAGGCAAATGGTCACTATAGTCTAAATGCAGTCACTGTGATCACTGTGATATGGGTCATTCAAACTGATTAAAAGATATTTTGTAATGATAAAGAAAACATGTCATTTGATCGATAATTTTGGAGCACATGAGTAAAAGTGTGCATTGGATACACTTGAAATTTACGAATGAAGTATTCGAGAAAAAACTTGATTCTGTTAACAGTCAAAGTCTTATTCACTGCAAAACATTATAAATTGGGAACTTCTATATCTCACTTGCTATTCATCTTCTGAATATAATTCAAAGTGATAATGAATCAGTGTGTGTCTACAAGCCAGGCTACCTTTGACTCAAGAGCATCTAAAGTCATGCTTCTACTAACATACACATTTCAACTTAATTTTAAGATAACTTTTATGATTGGCGATATCTTGTTGGCAAGTTCTATATTGTGTTGACTTGCACACTTTTGTATGTTGACCAATTGATTTTTGGGAGGCAAACGTTTGATGACACAATCGGCATTCAAATATTTGAATGATGTGATTTGAAGTTGGTATTCTTGAAATCTTCTTTGTTCTTGGCTTGCTCGGGGGCTTGCGTTTAGTTTTAGAATGGGTTATGCCATTCTTCATATCCAAAAGGATATGAGCGCCAATTTCCGTTTCGTTGCACACTTTTGGTAATTCATTGTGAATGAATGATGGATGTGCAAGAAAATGGGACAATGAAGCATTTTCCACATCCATTTCTTCCATGTTTGATGTTTCTTCCTCGTACTTTACGATTTTTCTTTAAGTGGATGATGTTTTCAAAATAACAAAAATAACCAATGGACTATGAATTCTAAAAGTTACTCAATATGTAATTGGATCAAATAGTTCAAAGATGAAAACTACCATGATAACAATTCAATACTAGAATTGCATTAATAGTATGACACAATAACAAAATGGCGTTGTGACTTTTATTTGTAGATAAGCAATAAAATGACTTCTTATTTATAGTTAAGAAATGGAATGTCAAAGTATTGATACAACATTAATGTAAAAGTAATGTAAAAGCTAAAATGTAAAAGTATTGATGCAATATTCATGTAAAAATAATGTAAAAGTTAAACTGTTAAGTGTTAAAGCTAATACATCAAAGCTGGAACGCCGGCAACCAGTCCTGCTCCTGCTTTCGATCAAAGCGCGCTCCTCCTCAATCTGAGGTCGAGTGAGTTTCTCAGTCCTACTCGACTTGATGAGCACTCCATCTCTCTGCCTTCGATTCTGTTGTTGTTGTCTTCGGTTCTTTTGAAGGTTTCTGTTTAGTAGCTATGGATGTGGAAATCAAGAGAGAAGCACATACTTTTGGCCATTTGGGCACTCACAGGTTAAGGAAGATTGGTTCTGCATAAACGTGTCTGTCGTGTCTCTGCGGTATTTTCCTTGTTTCTTTGCCTGGCTAATGAAACGCGGTGTGTGGAGTTGCAGGTACAAAATTTGATTCGGGTGAAGAGGTTCCAGCAGATTTTGCACAAGGCCTGAATCAACTCTTCCTCCATCAATCCTCCATTCCGTTTGTATGCTTGCGGTTGTGCGAAAATCCATTGGTACCTCCAGAATGATCCTGTGAAATGCGCTAAGTGTATCAGATGAAGATTAGCATCATAATAGCAACTGAGGCCTTCATGGGTTTATGAAGCAAGACCTTGGCTGAAGGTATGTATTAGAAATCTGACTGCACATATAAGTATGTACTGTACTTGGATACCACTTTGATGCCAAATTATTAATTAAAGTCTAAAAATAAAAATAAGCTTAGGCACTTTAGAATATGATTTACAAAACTCTGGCATTAAATTTAAAAATAAAAAATAAAAAATCGGTAGCTAACCTACAACACCTTCATCCCACTCAAATGGATATTTTGCGATCCATCTAATTATGCCTGCTTCTATTCACTTAATCTAGATTTTCTGCCAGACTTACATGCTTCATCCTGTCGTGATGCTTCTCAGCCTTTGCGCTCATTTCCTGAGCTTGCACCGCTATTTTTTCGTTGTGCAAGTCGCCCAAACGCCTCTTGCTGACACGGAACGCCTCTTGTCTCACGATTCCTAACCCCTAAATTTCCTTGACTATGTTTTCAATGAAAATGCTCAAAAACTGCCATTTCTAATACAAGTACCAAATTTTTTTTCAAAAACTTTTTTTGACACATGAAACCGTAGGATCTTATAGTATGCTAGTTTTAGAAGACGTGGAAAAATTTCAGAATTTTCCACCGTTCCGATTGGAAGATATTAGCATTTGAATTGGCAGAAATCCTTTTTTTGTCCCTACAAAAAATAGGGCAGCTGCACTTCACAAGGTCACATTTGTATGAAAAATGTTCAAAATGGTGGTGCTTCTTTGAATTCTTTTTCCTAAACAAGTTGGCTACATGCTTAAAAAATTTCAAATCATTTGGAATTGTACAACATATAGGAAAAAAATAGTAAGCAGTAAGAAGTAGAAAATGATTCAAAACATTAAATTGTTAAGAATTTAATTATGGAATTGAAAATTTTCAATCCCAATGGTTGTAATGTTGTAATAAATAATCTATATCCTATAATTTATTTATTTTTTAAATATTGAAAATTGAGTTAAATAAACATCTTCAAAGTTTATTTTATAGTTGAAAATCCATAACTGCCCGCAAACTAAAATTCCTCATAATTTTTGACTCATTGATCGAATGAAATAATTCAAAGCTTTTTACATATATATAAATCTAAAAAACCAATTTCAAATTTTTATTTTTGAAAAAAGTGATTTTTTCAGATCTGCCCGGACTGCTCGAGTTGAGAAACAAACAACATATCAGGCCATAACTTTTTGACTCCTATTTCCAAATGTCATAAAATTTAGTGCATTTGAAAGATATTCCTCATCCCCACCTTCTATTAAAGTTTTAGCTTAAAATATGAAAATCTCAAGTCACACGTACCTACCCAAAATCGCTATGTTGCTAAAAATAGCAGGCTGGTCCTTTAGAGGTTAATTTGCAAAAATAAAAACATAGATTTATAGAATACTAAAATTTCAAAAAATCACCATATCAAGAGGAAATCATTTAAAATCCATTCCAACAAGTTTTATTCTAAAAATGATAATATTTTGCTTGTAATTAAATTTAGAAAGAATTTTAAAATTTTCCTTTCAAAATATTGGTAATAGCATTGGTGAATCTAATCGTACAAATGGAATGTAAAGCTCAAAATCTACAACTTTCATTTGTATATCAAATCCAAAATATTCTTTCAAATAGTACTTTATAATGATTTTTCCCAAATAGTCAATTGTAGAGAATACTATGAACCTTAAGCGGTTAATGTTATGTATGTCAAATATAAAGATATTTATAATAAAAAGGTAGATAGTGTGGGAGTCAATGAAAACTATCCATTTACAGATGTTTATTCATAATGCATAATCATTAGGATATTTATATAAAATTTGAAGGAAAATTTGGCTAGGTATTCAACGCACTTTTATAAGGGTATTACAATGGGCGCAATATTTAAATGAATTTCTAATGTGACTTTTTCTCCAAGATCCAATGTATTTGGAGATCATTCCTAAGAGTTCTTAACATTGAAAAACCAAGATTTGTATAGGATCTCCTTGCACAAAATCTTGAATAGAAAAATCATGAACATTCATTTTCAAAATCAGATTTTTGATGCCAATAAAAATCTTGAAAAGGTATTCTTTTGAAAAATAGTTACAAAAAATAATAATTTAGTGAGGCTTAAATTAAACTCAAAATTTTATTGACACCCAAATGGGGGAGTGCTAGCATGTAAGCGTAGAATCTATATATGAGCCCATGAATATGAATCTATATTATAGACACCTTCTATGGTTATAGGTGTTTATGTTCTAAATACCTATGTTATAGACTCTTTCTATGTTATAGTATACGTATGTTATAGGTACATATGTTATAAACACCTTCTAATGGTTGCAGGTACATATCTATGTACAATTAGGTTCAAGGCTTTTAGGTTCGCGTCTCTACACTCATGCACTAGCATCATTGCACCCAAATGCGGTACTTGAGGCATTTAGGGATTAAGTACCATTTTTACATTTTTTTTTTATTCAAGCACTTTCAAACAAATTTTTCTATTAATATTGCACCTACACCTATTGTTTACTTCCCATTCACACCATAGAGCTCTATTTTGAGATCCAATTTGGTTTTGTTGCTTTCTAATGTAGTTTTTATTGCATTAAGTGTGCAAATGGGGCTCAAAATGTTTGAATTGGGGATGAAAGGATTAATATTGGGTTGGAAAGTCACCCTTTAATAAATTCAATGAACACTCCCATACAGTTTCTACTTGGCAAAAGGTTCAATCATTGTTTCACTATACAAAGGGATGTTTTTGGATATGCATTAGAACAATGTAGAGAAGTAAAAAAGCCACGTTAGAATCCCAAAGGACAAGAATAGTCCCCTCCTATAGTCCATGATGGCAAGCTATATGTTTTTGCTTTGATTCCTATAATGCATCTTTTTTTTACTCAAAAATGAGCTGACCAAAATACAAATGAAATAATCCCTAAGTGGCTATTCTTTTGCAAAAAAATAAATTATGAATCCAATAACTATAGCTACGCAAAGTGATCAAATAGTCTACAATGGGCTTCCAACTTTAGCTAACGGTGGGTTTTACCAAGACTAGAGCAGAGGTTATAAAAGCAAGTTAATCCCTAAAGGACTAGCTTGCTATTTTTAGCAACATACCAATTTTGGGCAGGTACATGTGACTAGAAATTTGCATATTTTAGGCCAAAATTTTAATAGAAGTTGTGGACAAAGAGTATCTTTCATATAAACTAAATTTCATAACATTTGAAAATATGAGTCAAAAGTTTTGGCCTAATATGTTACTTTTTTCACTGGCCAGGCAGTCCGGGCAGATTTTTAAAAATCATTCTTTTTAGAAACAAAAAATTGAAATTGGTTTTCTAGCTTTATATATACATGGAAAGCTTTAAATCATTCCATTTCAATCAGTGAGTCAAAAGTTATAAGTAGTTTTAGTTTACGGCAGTTATGGATTCTCTCCTTTAAAATAAACTTTGAAGTTGTTTATTTCATTCAATTTTCAATTTTTTTGGAAAATAAAATAAAATCATAGGATGTAGATTGTTTATTACAACATTACAACCATTGGAATTGGCATTTTTCAATTCCATAACTACATTCTTAACAATTTAGTGTTTCGAATCATTCTCTACTTCTTTCTACTTACTATTTTTTTTCCTATATGTTGTACAATTTCAAATGATCTGAAATTCTTCAAGCATGTAGCCAACTTGCCTTGAAGAACAAATCCAAAGAGTAACCCGACCATTTTGGACATTTTTTTATACAAATGCGACCTTGTGAAGTGCAGTTGCCTGATTTTTTGTAGGGCCCCAAAAAAGTTTTTTGTCAATTCAAACGCTAATATCTTGCAATCCACATGGTGAAAATTTTGAAATTTTTTCCACATCTTTTCAAACCATCGTACTACAAGATCCTATGGTTGGATGCGTCCAAAAATGTTTTCTTCTAAAATTTGGTACTTATGCTCAAAATGGCACTTTTTGAACATTTTGGGGAAAAACTTGTAGTCAAGGAACTTAAGGGGTTTATTCTTCTGTTGTTTTAGCCATTTACGTAGGCACCATTCACATTGATGTTGTCTTTTACCATTTCTATATCTTTAACCCTTAAACGACGGGTTCATAACCGTGGAAATCATTTGTTTTGTCACCGTGTGAATTGTTGGATTAAAATAATGCAAAAGCGCTCATTGAAAATCAAACTACTTTAGATGATCTTCCTTTTTCCCACAAAATTTGGAAGATGAATAGTTGCACTTTTGTCCTGCATAGAGAGATTCTTTGTCATTCATCGGCCAAAAAACGTCCTCTACGACATTTATGGGATAATTTTGAAAAAACCCAGAAGAAAGCATGTGAATTTATAGACCTTTCTAAACCCAAGATTATTTTCTAGCTATGTTTTCAAAATAACAAAGATAACCAATGGATTATGAATCCTAAAAGTAATTCAGTATGTAATTGGATAAAATAGTTCAAAGATGAAAACTACTATGATAACAATTTCATACTATAATCGCCTTAATACTAACACACAATAACAAAATGGCATCATGCCTTTTAATTTATAGATAAGAAACAAAACGACTTCTAATTTGTAGCTACTAAAAGTATTGATACAACATTAATGTCAAAGTAATGTAAAAGCTAAAATATAAAAATATTGATGCAATATTCATGTAAAAATAATGTAAAAGTTAAAATGTAAAATTTAAAAGCTTCTACATCAAAGCTCCAATGTGAAAACTAGAATGTAAATGCTAAAATGTGAAAGCTAAAATTGAAGAATACGAGCAAAATCATTTGAGATACAAATCAACACATCTAGACTACATATCTATATCTACATATGTTTAAGATTAATTTGGGGTCCAGGGCTTCGGAGTGCCTCAGTACAAGCTCCCGCATTGTTCTCTGTTGTTTTGGGTCTAACCTAATTTTGTGTTCTTCATTCATCGTGAACTCCAAATCGACGTTCTGTTGTTTGGAGAAGACCTTGCCGGACCTGAATCGGAAATTGAGTTACGTTATAGTTGAGTACTGAACCCTAATTCCTGGCGTCGTTATGAAGGTATATTTCTCACCTGCGATTCCCGTTGCTTGCTTGTACAGTAAGTTACTCCAATTTTTTTATGTTTGCTATTGTTTCTAGGGTTGAATGGAGATAAATGAAGTTCTTGCTTCAAATGTGCACCAAGATTGTTTTCCCTGTCTCCTTGTTGATCCAGCGTACATTACCGACGTGCAATCAAAAGAGTTAAACATCGTTTCAGCTTGTTGTGGTGCGACTTAGCTTGGTCGTAATCCCGAATTTTCTTTTCTTTGGCGAAAATATAATTTGGACGAGTTTTGATGTTTGGGGTCGGATTGAAACCCTAAGAACTGTGTGACGGTATGAATTGTTTTCTCAGTGCTTAACTCTTGCTTAAAATGTGCACCAGGATTGATTACTTTGTTTCTGTGTGTCGGAATTGTTGATACAACGTACGATAGCGTGTTCTCAAGAGAGTTTGGCATCCAAACGTGTCCAGCGACTTAGCATGGTATGTACCTTGGATTTTCGTTTCATTTACAAGCGTGTAATAAGGATGAGTAATGGCGTTTGAAGGTCCAATTGAAACCCTAATGCCGCTTGAACCCTAAGAACTGTCTGACGGTATAAGTGGTTTCCTTAGCTTCGAGTGTAGGTTAAGATAGGGGATATTCATTCTGTCTTTTAACCAATACTGTATGTAGGAGTGTGCTTCATTGGGATTGCACTGTAGAACTGTGGAGCGATCACCACGGATGCAAGAACCAAACCTGTTGAGAGCAAATTTTTATCACTAGGGATGAATTTCTTATGCAATCATTCAAAGTGGGAGGTTTTAGACCGCTATAATTGAAATTAGATTAACTCATTTCCATTCAAAGATGAGTGGTCAAAGACATAATTTAGCCAGTTATGCTTACACCACTTGATGATAAGTCCATGTAAGTATATGAATGAAGTAAATGAAATTAGATGAGTTTCTGTTGGTAGCCGGGGTCATTATATAAGATAAAGTACAGGTGGTTTTTTTAGTCTTCTCTACCTTAATGCTTGGATTCAGGTTGACAGTTTGAAAGGGGCTATTGAGTCTGAAGAAGACTGAATTGTTGTGTCGTATGCATGCAGGAGTACCCAAGCACAAAGGACGTGGTAGACATAGCGGGGAGCTTGTACTCAGCTGTGAAGAGCGTTCTCATTCTCAATCTTCAACTTGTTCAGGCTTTGCTACCCACATCACGCAAGGCTCCTCTTAAGCTTCCCGCGTAGTCATTTTTTCCTAACAGATGACCTAAGTGAGACTACTCGTTGAAACAAATTTCGCATAGCGTAAAGCTAAATGCTCAATGAGTAAGTTATTGGGTAGGCATTGCTAAGCTTGCGTATTCGATGCAAAGTGATTGATGTGTAGTAGAGCATTCATAATCGATCTTCATTCACGGGCGGATATACATTATTAGTGTGTATATGAAGAATCGACAATGAATGTTGCAACAAGTAATAGACTGAGGTGCCGAGCCGTATGTAAGAAAGACTTTTACAATGTTTGTCTTTTAACAGTAGTAACATTTTTTATATGGAAAAGCCGCGCATTATCCACTAACTGCACTTGAAAACTGTTTTGGGCTTTTTGTTGATTTTGAGCAGGTCCTAATGGCTTCATATTTTTCATTTATCTTCTGAGGCTTTTTATGTAGCTTGTATTGGTCATGATCTGTATAGGAGATTTTGAGAGGTGTTGCAAAAAGTATGAAGGTTTGAAGTGTCTTTGTGATTCCAGACCGGTAAAAATAGTGTTTGTTAGATTTTTTTTAGAATTCTTGTGGAGGATAGGTTCATGGATGCAAGTGAAGGTTTGATTTATTTCATAATTATTAATATGGCAACACATGTGAGGAATTTTGCTTTTTTTGTGGAATACTTTACATTGTGTAGTAAAAGTACGGAGTATTAATTTAGTTTTATTACAAAGTTAATTTTCTCAAATTTTAAAATATAAAATGTTCTCAAGGTTCACATGGCTTCCTAAAACATTCTCACTAGTGGAATTGGTATAATTAATTTTGTGTTTCCGTAAGCCCGTGAAGGTTTCTAGTTCAGACCAGCTAGCTTGGCAGGGAATTGAAGCAACGAAGCTACTTGGCTAAGAATCTCACAAGACTGGAGGAACTGCACATGCATGCTGTGAATAAGTTAGCTAGTTCTGTCGTAATTCTTGTGTCATTAAATTACGAGGTCTGATCTTTCTATTTGGATCGTAAACAACAGCTTTCTACTGAAGATTACCTGCAGTTGCGGCTTGCATAATCTTGGACTGCATAGCTATGCATGTTCACGAATATATCCTCCATGCTCTATTGATCTACGTTGTCTAACTATGAAAACCTCTGGTGTTTAACTAACGATAAAAAAAATTAGCGGGTGGAGTCACCCGTCAGACCATTTAGGTCCCTAGCGGATTTCTTACAGGGTTAAGATGATCAACGCCGATAAATAAAAAGAGCTCTGCCTCAGCACATCCAAAGCGGAGAATTGCAGAATTGCCCCATCCAACTGCAACATTCGCCTCCAACCCTAAGCCCTACCCTTGAATCCACCTAAAATTGATTTAGGGTTTAGGGTTTAACACTCAGATTCGGATTTGAGTTTCGTCCAACGCCCTCGTCCTTACGCCACAAAACGGCCGTGTCATCTGCAATTCAATTCGCACTTCATAAATCCTCCTCGTCACTACCACGACCTTTAAAAAATGCACACTGGCGGAACTCCAATTTTCACGGTTACTGACGTTTATAATCCTTGCATGCGACTTTACAGCTCAAGAACAGAATCTTGAAGAATTGAAGAATCGAGCACAAAACAAAGCAGTCCAATGCAATACAAAACGCCATTCCATTACAAACTACGAAAATTAATTCGGGTTCCGTGCTACTCACTCTCCACTTGCTGCTTGATCCAAGCCTCCACCAACATGCCCGCACCTACGCCTGCCACGGTGAGAAACGAATACAAAGCGATCGTCCTGGGAATGGAGCGACGCGGCAAAATGTACCAATCCGGGACGAGTCTGACCTTCGCCTTGCCCACTGCTCTCTCCGGCGCCTGGAAAAGATCTCCCTCCGGCTTCGCCATCGCTGTCTCCTCCTATTTTTTGGCACGGTCCTAGTATGCGCCCCCGCGACTCATATAAGAGAGAACCCGCTATCAGGTGGTCTCTCCCTCGATCTTCAGCTTCGCAGACTTCCGGCAGACTCAGGAAATTTGAGCTCTCTTTTGTTTGCAGGTTTTTGGAGCTCTTTTCTTGAACCCTAATTCTCTCTTGTCAAGTCTCTCTAAAGCGCCATAGTAAATTATTGTTGGATCTTGTTGGGAGTCAAAAGAGGATTCCAAATCTTTTCCAACATGCATTTTTTGAACAATATAGGCGAACAATCTGTGAATTTTCAAAGTGTTGAAAATAAGTGTACCCAAATCAGAAAACGCACAATTTAGGCACAAATCTAGACGGGATGCAGGTTCGAGTGTACAACTCCGAGAGCATTCATCCATGCAACATGGTATTCATCCATATCATTCATTTCAGTTCCTTTCACGACGGGAGCTTCCTTTCTCTCCTCGAGAGCTCTCTAATGCCAAGCTTCGCGAGTTCCATCGCCGAGGACGACGATCGCGATGGCTGCATCTGCTGCTTTGCGAAGGATGCTGGCGCAGGACCCCGTCCTCACCGCCTGTGCTGTGCTCTCCGCCATCGGTAACCTCGAATTTCTTCTCTTAATATTCTGAATCTCAGATGCTCGCGGCTGATTCAATTTGTCGTTCAATTGCACGTTTCTGTTGGGAGGAATTGACTCTTGAGGATAGACGGAGGTTTTGCAAATAGAAGGACTCGAATTGCGGATGCATATTGTGGCGATGGAGGGGGTAAAGAGTGCCGAGGGCGCTTGCGTAATTAGGGTTTGAGTGTCTAACTGTTTGTGGTTTTTTGTGTGAATGTGAACTCGGCTGTGAAATGTAATGTGCTGAGCTTAGGAACATGTTGGGTGCTGATTACAAGATTTATTCCGAGAATTGCATGATTTATTCTCAAGGTTTCGTTAAGGGTTTGGTTTAGGATGTGACAACGGACGAGTTTTCCGGATTCAAGAACTGTACTTTGAGGAAATGAAGTAGAAAATATGTTTGAGATGAAATACGAGCTGCTCATAGAGCTAGGTTGTGAATGATTGCAAAGGGAAGAATGGAAGGACACACTGGCGAGGACTGCTGTAGGAATTTTTTTGGGCAGTGGACTCGATGTTATTAGTTCTTACATGCAAATGTACGGATACGTTTTCCACTGAAGGGTTAACTCAAGTGCTGTGAAAAATCGGCTGTTTTGTACAGGGCTTGGGGCACCGTTGATTGTTCCGCCCATTAGAAATGCTATGAATCGGCCAGAACCGATTACGCCACCCAAGCTAGCAAATGTACGTCGCTCAATTTAATGACTTTTTGCCTAAGTTGCAATCTCTCTGTTTAAAACTAATCTCCACAGAAGTTGAATCAGAAGGTAAATATGCATAGAAAGGAAGTTCGTGATAAATCTGGCTTATTTTATGGCTGGAAAGCGTATATGAAAGTTGTTTTCCAGCATCGTTAGATTGTTTACTTCTTTGTTACTTATATATCCTGCTAGACCTGTGGAAAGGCTTATTCACTGAGTTTCTGACATTCTCCCTGGGCCATTCTGTGTCCCACATATCAGGTTGTTGAGGGCATGACCGGTAAGGCGAGGAATTGACGTTGACATTTTGATGTGCCATATTGATGCCAGCCATGTTGCTCCTGACGAGGTACTAGTCTTACAGTGCGCTGAATGAAGTTTGAAGTGAAGGGTTCGACTTCCCGATTGCCATTCAACACTCAATGTCTGCCACATCTCCATAGCTACTGGGCTTGCGGTAGGATGTGATTTAGTTGAGTGACATGTTTGACATAGTGTTACTTACAATTCTATTGGCAGATATTCCATTATGGAAAATCTATCGACGTTGTTATCCAAGTCTTCTTTTGAGAGTGCTCTGGTGGGTATCATGTTTGCCATGAAAATAGAAATAAATCGGCAACTTGACTAATGATCAGAATGTCCTAAGTACATTCTGATCTATTGTTGTGCCCTTGAATTTTGTGTCACAGTGGAATGAGTTGTTTGCCTTAATTGTGTTGTCGATCTACCGGTTGTGTTTTCAATTTCTAGGGTTAAGAGCGGAGAGTTATTTGAAATTTGTTTGTTCTGATCACTGGTACATATATAATCATACTTTTTGAGAATCATTGGCGATCGTAGATGGGTACTATTGACGCTTTTTAACGCGCATATATGTGAACCTCACGTCTTGATTCGGACTGTAATTCTCTATTTTTACTCGATTCTTTTCAGTTTAAGCCTCCTCTCAAGTGATCTATTGTTAGCTTTCTCTCTGTATGTTTCAAAGATTGATGCATTAGATGAAGCTGTCAATTTGGCTTAGTGTCATCATTGTTGAATTAGTACAGCCAGACTGCACATATCAAAACCATGAAATCCCTAACCTTTGACCTGTGACTTGGTTAAAAAAGAGGTCACAGCAACTTGGATTAGATGCAACGGACGACAAGATTACTTCTCTGCCTGGGTTTGCGGAGAGTCTTTACTCCCTCAGCGGGCTCATTCCGTGGCGGACTTCATCGTCATCTGCTGGAAGCATCTGTATCATTTTGTGCATGAAGTTAGCTTGATAACACGAAGCACTACAAGAGCATCATAGCAATAGCATCGTACTGGAGCTGCAGTACTGTAAGCACACCTAATTGCAACAATTCTTAAGATTCTTGCTTCAAATGTAAATAATCTGAATGTGAAAGCTTAGGGTTGATTTTGGATTCATGATACTTGGAAATTATACTTCAACTGCCAACTGGACTTGAACAAGGCAGTCTAATAATAGTAACCTTACTCAAATTGCTTAATATTTGAAAGATTTTAGCTACACACACCTCAATAATTTCATTCTACAGGAAGAGCTAACCTTGATGTGGTGGGGCAGAATCTTCACATCAAAGGGCGTATACAGCCACGCATCGCTTGAGATGAAAAGGAAATTTTCCAGCCGGCTTGTGTACACATCTGCGTACCGCTGCACATTGTATGCGAAGGCGGACTCCTTGGCAGTGTCTGTCAAGAATGTGGATCCAAAGTTGGCGTTGAACATGGCTTTCATAGCAAGTCTGGATTTGCTTCGCATGTCCCTCAACTCTCCCAAGATGTTGCTCTCCTCTCTTGTGATGGCAGCAGATCGTCCATGGAACTTGCCCAGTACATCCTTCAACATGTTGTACCTTGCCTACAATTGGAACACAGGTAGCATGTTGTAAGGCACAGTTCCTTGCAGGATTTAACCCTTGAAAGACGAGCTGGTGACCGTGGAAATCAAAAGCAATCATTGGGAGTCAAACTACTGTACAAGACCTCCCCTTTTAACACAAAATTAGAGAGTATGACATATATAAGTAACGCATAAACTTAATGAAGAGGGCGAGCTTACTTGCTGAAACCGGTACTCAATCTCATTCTGCGTAGAAATCTCCCTCTGTTTCATAACAAAGGTTCATCAAACTCCAACTTTGTAAAGCTTTTTGGGTTCTTGACAGTTAGGTGACGCACCCAAAATCCTAGAAACAACCTAGAGGGTAATAAATCCATTGGTAATCTGACCCCATCGCATATGATGACTTCTATTACCAACAACTTATTTTTCCACATTTATTTGCAATTACTGAGAGCATGACTTGGCTAAATGTCTGTGGACACCGATCTTCCGGTTAAATGTTTACTATCACACATTGTGTTCTACAACCTCGCACTTTTAAATTATTTAAGAAATTCATACACGGTGATGAAAATTGGATCTCAAAAGACTTAGCTCTTATACCCAAAGATCTCCACAGAGCTCTATACTTCTCCCAAAATGTTAGAACAATGAATATATTGACGCAAATTGTATCCCTCTACTATTTGAGACAAATTCCGTTTCCATCCAGTTTTCTGGTCTCGATCTGCTGTGTGTCCGGCTTGTAATCTACTTCCACTCACTGAACTACCTGACTCAGAGAAGGTGCGCAAAATGATAGGAGAGGTCAAGTGGTGAGCACCTCAAGCTCCCGGATGACAGCTGCGGTCCGCCATCCAGCCTTTGCAGGTCCTTTTAGATCACTGAACAAGTGATCTCCAAAGTAAATAACCTGCGAGACACACCAAGAACGTTAAGCACTTTTCAGGGCGCTGCACCTGAAAAGCAAACTACACCAGTCCTAGTTTTTAAAGCTTAGTGCAGATGGATGTCACAATTTTTAGAGACCAGTATCACGCCAATCTAGCACAAACTAAAGATCAAGATAGGATACGATGCTATTATTCCATTCTATAATCAGTGGAGGTGTGAGCGTATCAATCTGATAGGATTGATGCATCATTACATCAGTACAGGATCAATTGCAGTTGCGCAGATCCTTGATAACACTGCCATATATTCGAGGACTAAATTTTCACCCGAGAACAATGTTGGAGAGACATGGCACCTACCTCAGACCCCTTCCACTTAGTGATCTCGGCGAAGTCGTTGAGGCAGCCATGATAGTACACACCGTGTGGTTCAAAGGTTTCCACTTTTGTGAACATGAGAACATCCTTCTTATGGTGGTATGCTCTGAAACAGTCATTATACATTAA
This sequence comes from Pseudisothecium myosuroides, assembly GCA_951799445.1. Classification (NCBI taxonomy): domain Eukaryota; kingdom Viridiplantae; phylum Streptophyta; class Bryopsida; order Hypnales; family Lembophyllaceae; genus Pseudisothecium; species Pseudisothecium myosuroides. The sequence continues at coordinate 24,693,733 of OX637294.1, forward strand.
ACAAGCTGCTAATCACAAGTGTCTCTATCCCAATAGCACTTACTAATATGCATGTCTCTGTCCATACAATCCTTAGTACATTTTGCAATATATTACTAAAGATAACCCTCACTAATTGAGAAATTTTAAAATTAAAAATTAAAAATTAAAATCTTAGAATGTCACTATCCCTATAACCGCGTCACAAGTCTAAAGGACATATGAAATTCATTCTTTGGCACGATGGACCCCAATATTCAATGATTGCTTTAATGCCATTGGATACTGTAACCATTCCTTAGTCTCTCCTATTGGGGAAGAGTCAAAGAAGAGAACAAAAACCAAGAGGTAATGATGCCAAAAACAATGAGCCCGTAACTACTACTCCAATGCATATCAATACTATGCATTAGTTAGCATGGTTATTAAGGTGATAGCAGTAGACGAGCATACGGAGAATAAACCAATACCTGAAAGGTCTTTGAGAACTGTAGAAGTTCGGTTTGTCAGAAAGTGCAATCACGACATCAAATAGATCCCTCCAATTTCCGGGCTTGCCTGTTTCCTGTTCCAGACATGACAAAATGAAACTGTAGCAAGTTATCTCCAGAGATAATCCGCGCCGTTCAACCGCAATAAATGGCATGTTCCAGAGTCGTAGGCAGGGCGTTCACAAAGAGACAATCAATTCGATGTGTGAACTTTCTACATGGGTACCTAGTAACATTTCCATTGAACGACGGGAGGAGGGGGCCTTCGTAACCACAAAATAGGGGCAAGTTTCACACTGTCAAACCTATGCGCCATTCACAGCAGCAAAAGAAGCCCTCACACATTCAATGGAAAGTACCTGGAAGAGGAAGCGCATACCACCATCAACGAACGGGAATGGCGAGTTGGTCAAAATGAACAGTTTCTTTCCTCTTTCTTTCAAGACCTGTAGAAACTCCACCACTTTCGGCTGCATCCGAAGAATTATAATATTATTGACAACTTTGAAAAGCATTAGTCTCTACTTTCACAGGGACTTGCTCATATCTTATAGCTGTCAAAGGTAAGGTAACGGATACTAGAACCGTTAGGGACCTGATCCCGTCCCCTATACCGGTCCCTGCTACCAACAGCAACTCATCTATTCAATCACAAATCTCAATAGATTTGGCCTTTGTATCCAAAGATCTCTCGGCAGCTTTACACATCTACCAAAAAACACACTCCTACGTACTTTAAAGTGCTTAAAGTGACGCAAGCAGTATCATCTACCTTATTTATACCATGATGCATGCAGAGGCTACAGCATAGACAGATGGTGGAGCTGTCGAGCACACTACATTTTTTTGCAGGTACTTTGCCGGGTCGCTCAAGATTTCACGGTGCAAGTTCCCACTCCTATGGATGAACTCAATGCTTTTTTGGACATCTTCGTATACATAGGTACAATCGAAATCCAACTTCTGGTCCACGAAGTGTTGAATCACATCCGCCAACAGACATACCTGCACCCAACTCCACACCCGGGCTTCAGTGCAACTGCCAGTTAACCCTTCTCAAAAACATCAGGTCCATCGAAAGAATGCGAAGAGCAGAGCTATGGGGTAGAGGGTACAAAAACCATTGGGACCTAATACCATCTCCTGTACTGAACTCTGTTACCAACAGCAATTCATCTATTCATACTATCTGTTGGACTTATTAGCAGAGGTGAAAGCTTGGTTTTACTAAATGTCTACAGCCACGGTATAGCCACGGATCTCTGAATGGAATTGGGGTTGTCTTCTGTCACTTGTAAGTGGTCTACAACCCTACCGCTTTGGACTTGCATTAGAAATTCATATATAGCGGTTATTATAGTTTTATCGCAACAGATTTGGCTCTGGTACCCCAAGTGATCACTCTAAAGCTTTAGTGATATCCCAAGAAACACAATCGTACATACTAGTCGATATGCTTAAAGTGACGCAAATACTGTCCTCCACCTTACCTCACTGAGGCAGAAGAGGTCCATCAGAGGCACAAGATAACGCATGTGCTCCGAGCTCACATGCTTCCCAGGGAAAGTAGCCTCCAACTCCTCCTCATCCAACTGCAAACAATGTGATTTCTTAGCCATGTCAACATCATAAAGTATTGAAAGCTAAGTGAGTATGCTTTGTGTCAGAAATCTACAAAGACACTGCGTTCAGACATTTACCCTGCGCCGCCCAAAAAAGCAGCCACCGGGCTGCACCGAGTGGAAGAAGTCCAATTTGAGAAGGTACCCCATTTTCTTGTCATAATACAAACCTCGGATGGGAAAGTTTGCATCGTACTGAAAATTCAAGCAGCTATCCGGGTACCTGTGCTGTTTGATACACATCCAGAAAGTTGCCCTGTTAAAGCTTGAGTATCGGTACACAAGCAAACCACTGACAAAAGTAAATCCCTAAAAGACCAAAGATTCATTGTTTTATTTTTATTTTTATTTTTGATAACAAATGGAAACCATTGTATTAAGTGAAAAAAGTAACCGCCAAGCCAGAGGCTGGACAAATGAAGAGAAAATGAGCAAATGAAGAGAAGATGAGCAACAAAAGGAAATGAGAACTAAGAGAACAAACAAAGAGGAGGACCCTCTTTGTTCCACCTAATAGAGTAACCGACCCTAGTAGCAAGAACTGGAGAATTCATGGTTTTACGATGACCGATCCGATGGATCATATTGTGAATAATATAATTCAGATGAGGCCAATTTTGATATCACCAAAATCAGAAAAGAACAGCACATCTGCTGCTCAATAACGAAACAATATTGAACAAAAGAATGACCTGCTCAAGAGTCCCCATATGACCTCAAAGAGCATGAGACCCTAACATTTGAGCTTTATGATCCAAAACATAAACCCAAAACATGACCTCAAAACAAAATGAGGCAAGATCTACTCACCTCTTGCACGAGGTGGTTCCTGGCGAGCTCGTAAATGGTGTGCTGCAATGCAGGAGTGTAATGTGCCAACGTGTAGTCATAATCAAACCCATACACATTGATCTTTGCAAGACGCACGTTATGATTGGCATAAACACCTGCTTTCGAAGAGGAGATCAGAAAACGTCGTTGACTGAAATTGGGGGATAAGTTCGCATCACATTGCAGCAGGTATTTTAGGTGTATGGTATGTGCATCTAATTGCAACCGACCTAATTGCGTTGCTATACTATGTACAGCCCCTCTTTATTTTAGAACCTAAATCTAGGGTAGTCATCTAGTCATTCTTGTCTTATGAGAAGAATGACAACTCTAGATTTACGTTCTGAAACGAATGATGATTAGATATGCATTGTGATGCAATAAGGTAGGGGTCGCAATTAGGTGTACTTACCTTCCTAGCAGGTTCATATCATCCCAGTGTTCGTCCTCCTTAACGATTATATAAAGGATTATGTACATGGTAAATTTGTAGGAGGGAGTGAACTACGTACCGCAAGGGTTGATCTTCGGAAGATCTGCAAGCTGGTCCGGGAGGTTGACGAACAGTTTCTTGACACGATCAAATTCAGTCTTGAGCTCGATTGTGTTCCCCACAGAAAGCTCCCCAGGGTTGCGTTGGTAATGACCTTCTCGCTCAGCGAGAGACAGGCTGATGGACTTGTCTTGGGGTCTTCGAACACGACTGAAAGGCTCCCCCAACTTCACGCCACTCCCACTCCCCTTCCCGTGCCCAAACAATTGCCCAAACATTTTTCTTCAATCTAATTCAGCAATGCTTACGATTTCTTTGCAAATAACACATTGAGCCTGAGGCGCCCTGAAGTTTTGATTCTTCACCAACTCCACCAAAAGCTTGACATAGCCTGAGATCAAGTCGTCTTGTGCCCTAATTAAGCAGACTCTGGGATATCCCGTTTTGAAAATCTGGCCGAATTGAAACCACTTCTGAAGCTCAACCTCACGACGAAGAAGATGTCAGCTCTGCAGTACAGAAACTGGACGATCGACTATCAAGCATCCAATACTACTCTTGTAATCTTTCTTTCATGTGTCGTTTCAACCCATGCTACCTCTCGTGAGCCGTAAACCCCATGTGAAGATATGGAACCTTTTGTATCACTACTTCCATCGTCTTCGTGTCGAGGACGTGCTCCTTGTCATAACATTCCTGAAGACCTTGGGCCTAATTCAAGGAAGATTCAAGCTATCCAATATGCTTCAATCCTCTTCGACATCATCTTCCTTTGCCATACATCCTCTTTTTTAATTTGGAGATGGAAATCCTTGACATCAATAGCTCCTTCACAACAGCACCTGGGTTGACACTTGTGATCAAGTAGAAGTATCATGTTCTTGACTTATTACACACCATTCTCAGACATATTGACAGAATCCAAATCATATTCTGTATCTTTATATATGTGAAGACAGATGAGACGAACAGAACGACAGGTGCTCTCATAGAACATCTTAAGAATGCTACGACGAATTCCATGACCCGCATCCTGAAATGGGAAACACTCACTCATGATCCACTGCTCGAACTCACTCAGAAAGAGAATTAGGTCTTGCAAAAATTAGGGCATCACAAGAAGTCCAAGTGACTGTTCCCATCCCCTGAACTCCAAGAGATGGGTCCCTCCCTCCCTTAACATAACTTTCCACACGACCGTCAGGCGTCACTGACAATCCATCGTTGGTACTGTACCGCGTTACCGACCTTTGTAAGCAACGACAAGGTCATCTGTCAGTCACGCGGACATTGAAAGAAACCTTGATACCATGTGGGCCTTCGTCGCAGCGACGCTGATGCTCCAGATTGAAAAGGTCCGTAGATGGATGGGTCCGAATCCCACCCCCATCTGCCACGTTCACATTTGCTGACCTGGAAACAAAGGAAATCCTCACATTTCGGTGAAGCAATGAAATTAAAGGAAAATCCTTACGTTTTCGAGCTTCAATGCTGGTCGGGATCCGCGCCGGCCGTTGCTTGGTAATGAATTCCAGTAGGTTTCTTGGTTAGACGCCTCAACTGCGAGGCACCAGCTGGGGTGGGTGAGCTTGTGAGAAGGGCCTGATATCCACCAATTTCAAACTATTAGTCACATAGGAGGTTTTCGAGATCACCGATTGTTGTGAACAATCACGGAGGGCTTCAGCCAACGACGATCATGTCCAGCTTCTCCCCCCAATTCTGCCGCATTATATTCACCACAAGGAGGCTTGCAAGTTAGCGTTCGCCTTACGCGAGGTACCCTTTGCCGAACTTTCTCTGTTTCGAATTCATCCCTGTAGTGGTTGGAAGTCTTGGTACTTAAAGAAGACGGTACCCGAGTGTATGCTTTCAATTTCAGATCGAAGGGAACTGGATCATGTCAGCACAGATTTGCAACCCCAAGATCGGTGCAATTTCGTCGGTGAATTCAAATCGATTGCTTGTGACCTGGTTTCGTCGGTGAATTCGAATCGATTGCATATTGCCTGGTTTTGCACTAGTTCGAGGATTTTAAGGTTTTAGGGTTTCGGTTATCTGATGGAGAAGATGGCGAGCTTGTTGCAATCCCTGGGCCACCACAAGAATCGACCACACTCCTCCCACTCTCCCCACCACCACCAGCCGTTCCCCGTAGTGGAGAATCACGCCGCAGGAGCTCCCAATTCTTTATGGGCTTCCCCCATCAAGACCCCTCCATTTCCAACCAACACCCCTTGGCAGAACTTCGTCCTCAACGCCGGCACTTGCCACGAGAATCTGCACCCTTTTCTTGTTCAGCTTCAATCTGATTCTCTCTCCCTTTCTTACCCTCCACGAGCTTCAACGCCGGCCTTCATCTTCACCCCTTTCATCGCCGACCTCACCTTCAAACTCCTTGAGCCTCCCCAATCTTCTCATGTCGTCTCCCACTACGACGATCTCAGCGTCACAGTCGACTTCGGGAAGTTCCAAGTGCCGTTAGTCCAAGGCTCCCCGTATATCACCATTGTTGTTTCTGACGGCACACCCAGCTTCTCCACCATCCACGCCGTCGTAGGCTTCTGGGCGAATCCCGAGCGCACCAAGCACCGCATTACGCTCAACAACAAACAAACTTGGTTGGTGTACTCCTCCTCTCCTTTACATCTCTTTCATGGCCCAGGGAATACAACAATTTCTCAATCTGATGAATGTTCCTTTCATGGCGTGATACGCGTGACGGTCGTCTCCAATTGTGAAGAAGGGGAAGACGACGAGAGCTTGCTTGACAAGTACCGCACCTGTTACCCCATTGGCGGTGTGATTGAGTTTTACGAGAATTTTGAAGTGATTTACAAGTGGGAGACGCGTGGTGATGGGGAGCTTCTAATGCTAACATTACCCTTACACCGAGAGATGATGTCGAAATGTTACACGAGGATGGTACCCACTGTTGGATTTCAGAGCTTGGATGGGAAATTGCAAGGCGTTGTGGGACATAAGTGGGGGTTGGTGGTGAAAAGAGTCGAGATTTTGTGGCATTCGAGAACAGGGATTCATGATGTGCAAGCAAGAGAACAAGTTGTGGAGGCGTTGGAAGAGGATGTGAAGAAGTTGGTGGGGATTACGACGCCGTCGACGTATTTTCATGGGAAGGCGCTGGCGAGAGCGGCGAGATTGGCCCTCATTGCGGAAGAATTGAGGATGTTTAGCCTTGTGGAGAAAGTGGTAGAGTTTTTGCAGAAGGGGATTACGCCGTGGTTGGTGGGGGAATTTGAAGGGAATGCGTTGGTGTATGATACGACGTGGGGAGGGATTATCAGTCGTGAGGGGTCGAGAGATTCCGGTGCTGATTTTGGACTGGGAGTTTATAATGATCATCACTTCCATCTCGGATACTTCGTTTATGCAGGTAACGTGCTGCCCCTCATGATTTTTTGGCGTTTTGTGGGCGTCATGTGGGGACTTTCTTGTGTTCAATTTTTTGTTTTTTTGGAACCAGCACTTGCAATGCTCTTTGCCGGTTCTGGTGTTATAAAAATTGTCCCTGACTGAATTATTGATTTTTCACAATATTACCAAGCAAATTGTTCATTCTGATACCATGAGATCTTTGTCCTTTTGGTGATGATTCGTTGCTCAAGTATTTTCAATGCAAGTTTGTTCAGCATCCAATTGATCTAATGTCAGAAATTGCTTGATTGAGAAACGCTCTTCTCCTTGTCTTGATGCAAATGCCATTCAATTCTTTCAATGCAAGTTTATGCCAGCGGCCGATTCAGAAGCATGTTGATTGAGAAACGCTCCTCGCTTCGTTTTGTTGCCATTCAAGTTGTTTCCAACGCAAGTTTTCAGGAGCCAATTCGAAGTTCATTTAGATGCATTGTTTGAAGTTGCGATTCCTTTCTTGTTGTGTGCTGTGATGCAACAGGCGCGGTGTTGGCGAGGCTGGACCACTACTGGGCGCAGAACTTCAAGCCCCATATGTACGCCCTCATCCACGACTACATGAGCATTGAACCTCACGACTTCCAACGTCTCCGCAACTTCGACTGCTACACACTGCACTCGTGGGCAAGCGGGCTCACTGAGTTTGCCGATGGACGCAACCAGGAGTCTACCAGTGAGGCTGTCAATGCTTATTACGCAGCTGCTCTGGCAGGGTTGGCCTACAACGACTTCGACATGGTCACTCTGGCCAGCACTCTTTGTGCTCTGGAGAATCGAGCTTCGCAGCTCCTCTGGCATGTTCCGTCCAACAGCACGCTGTACGAGCCGGAGTTCGTTGCAGCGAATCGTGTGGTGTCCATTGTGTGGTCGACTAAGCGCGACAGTGGCTTGTGGTTTGCAGGTGAGAATGATGATGAATTCAAGCATGTTACAAAGCATGTAACACTTACCCTTGAGACGTGTGCATTTTTTCTTATTTTGGGGGGTGATTTCATCTCTTTGCACTCATATTTTTACAGAATCTCTTTCTGGAATTTATAGATTATAGCAAACTGAAGTCAATCAATTAAAGTAATTGTGAATCACTTTGATTATTGAATTTTGTCATTGCTTCAAAGTAGGACATCAAATTTAGTTCTAGTTTTTCTCGATTTTGATGACGATGAAATCTAAGATTTAATTGTTTTGAGTGGCAAACATAGGAACGTGCATTTAACACTTTTTAGAATGAAAAACCATCATAATGGAACAAAAATTCATGAATTTATCGACAAATCAAAATTTGACGTTTTGAAAGTTGCATTTTCAAATTCATATTTTACTGGATTTAATTCTTTGTGATTGGACAACTCCCGTAGACGAATAACGAAATCCTGTTAGGGATTTTAGTTCAATGTATTGACAGAAATTGTCTTTATGTGGCACTAAATTTGGCTCGAGAAATCTCCACAGGGTCTTTTGGGGCATTTAATTGATAGAGGTTAAGAATGAGGATGTACGTTACTTTTAGGAATGCTGAGAATTGTTAGGAATTATCTTAAATTGTTTTGCTTTTCTGTGTGTAGGAGCTGAGCGACGTGACTGTAGGCTTGGCATCCAGGTGCTGCCCATCACACCCATAACGGAGAACATGTTTCCCGACAAACATTACGTGAAGGAGCTAGTGGACTGGGCCACGGAGTCGATCAACAACGAAGGCGTCACGGATGCATGGAGAGGCTTCGTATACGCCTTGAAAGCCATTTACAGCCCCAAGGCTGCATTGGAGGACGCTATGAGCCTCAATGAGCATGACGATGGCAACTCTTATACAAACCTATTGTGGTGGATTCATACGCGGAGAACCCTTTCTTCCCACCCATAGCCACTTGGCCATCCAGGAACATAAAGCGCTAAGGTAATTACTCGTGAAATTGTCCTAAACTAGTTCAAATTAGCATTTTGATCATGGTTCCTATTTCTGTTAAGTTTTTGTTTGGTCTTGTTGGGAGTCAAACGGGATTCCAGATTGCCTTAGCATGCATATTCTAGACACCACTAACAAACTATGAATTTTCAAAGTGCCGAAAATAGGTGTACCCAAAACTGATCCCAGGCTCCCATTTTAGACAAGAATCTGTAGGGGTTGGTTATAGAAACAGGCCGCAATTAAGTGCAGTTACCTTAATTGTAGATAGCAACCCGGTCGTGAATGTTTTATCATGTGGCCCTTCGAGACAATGAATTCACCACATCTGGAACTCGTTCATCCCTTCCACAAAGGCCACCATATGGTTTGCATCTACTTGGGCTCTCGATTTTGTTGATGCGTCACTCTCTCATTAGATATCAACTGGCACTGTAGGCTACAGTCTGTTACCCTCAAATGTCTGTTCCGAAATACCAAATGCAATTACAATGTCCTCATGGATGTAAATATCTGTAAGTAGCGTTTTGATCGATAAAATGTTTTCGTTACCATGTTACTTGGGGATGATGAACTGCGAGGTGATGGATGAATAATGTTGTAATTGTTACTTCCGTGGATGAGTACAGTATTCTAGCTACTTTGCAGCGATTTCATCATGTTTCATCAAATTTGTAGGATGAATGAGATTTGGGGACTGATTTAACCAATTAATGATGTATAATTCAAAACACCAAGTTTACTACCAGTGGCCACTTGATCAAGCACTTAATCAATAGCACATGGCCTTTGACCTTTGTATGCCATCTCCACAGTACTCCCGATTTCCTAGCAAGTAAGAGGAGCTCGAAAAGGTGTCAAACTGGGAATAGCAAGGCTGAGATTGTTGAGGGAAACTTTGTAATGTGCTCACTGAAGATGGCAATCCCGAAGGAATGGATCCACCCACTTACACTAATTTGCGACAAGTCCAGAGATTCCAAAGCCTTCAATTTCACTCCTCTGTCTGCTCTCCAAATGTTTCCTTTGAACCTATCGGATGGTAAATCAATTAATTCAGGTATTTCAAACCGGCCAGGTCCACAATCCCTTGAGGAATCTCCCCCTGCATTGTAATGGAACTCATTGTTTCCGACTGCATTGTGTTAGAATGCACCGGTTTGCCCCGTCATCATCACCTCTTATTGTCAAATTCAATCTCTAGTAAGTTACAGTACAAAGTCAATGAGTCGGTGCTTGCTGGGCCATTGGCAAGCCCTTTGCACCCCTCCAAATTTCCAAAGGCTTGCGGCATGGATCCGACGAGTGTGTTGAATGACAGGTTCAAGTTTCCAAACCTTGAAGGATCGAAGTGACCAAGTCTTCAATCGATCAATCTAGTTCTTGAAAAACAGCAATGCATGGGTATCTGGGAATTGAGTGGCATCCTCTTGGGCAGGGCGTTCTCCTGAAAATCCATTTTTGCTCAAATCCATACGAACAAGCCTCTTGAATTTGCACTACCAAAGGATGGATCGGAGCAATCACTCCTACAGTTTGAGTCAGTTGCCTGCAGCAAAAGAAAGGTTAAAAACTTGACCATTTGGCCAGAAAAAGAAAAACGAGATATTCACGTCAACGTGCCAACCTACAATAGAACTCAAGTTCCTGAGAGCATGTACCATGGAGTTCATTGTAACTTAAAGTGTGACTAGGGAAGAATAGTTTCCAAGCAAAGATGGGATGGAGCTTCTGTGTTGTTTTGCAAATTCAGATGTTCCAGCTCTCTTTGAATTACAATGAAAGAGGCGGGGGTTTGAGCCGTTTTGTCTCACAGAGATTTAGTTGTCTCACAGAGATTTAGTTTTGTCTCACAGAGATTTAGATACTTAGAGAGTACGAGTGGGAACAACAGGAAGAAGTTGGGTCTGCAATTGATGTTGTTAGGGTCAGTGCAACTAAAGTCCTCACGAAAACTAACTTACACCAAAGTCGTGAGGAAGCGTACTGTAATTTGGTCTCGAAGACATGATTCTCAAGCAGGAGTGGAAGCAAACAGACAGTAGCTATTAAATTGATGTTGCTTCATCCAAATAACTTCATATTCATCCCAAATAACACTTGAATCTTTCAGGAGGCAACATTCCTTTTGTGATCAGTTTGATGAAATTGAGGGAAGTCATATATTTGGACACAGCCTTACAAGCGAAAACCACCCCCAAAAAAAGATTCAATCAGGTGGTATGCATGCATGCACACCAAGTTCAATTAGGAATTGACATATTTTGGTAGCAAATGGCTTCATGTACCTTACCTTACTCAACAAGAATAATGAAATATCATCATGTTTGAAAGACGGAAACTTTGGTATTTCCAACAGATTTGGGTTCAATGCAAGATTCATCATCAACAAAGTTGTTGATCTCAGGAGTAGATACTAATTCTGAAATTTGTAACAAGGTCCAATGGTTATTCATTTATTCTTAAGCTGGATACATGGTAGACCTGCAAGTTCATCATTTATTCTTAAATTTGTAACATGGTGGGATGGTTCATCATTTATTCTTAAGTTTGCAACATGGTTTGATGGTTCTTCATTTGTTTTTAAATTTGTTACAAGGTCTGACAGTTTATTCTTTCAGCACCTGACTCATGAACTGAATTCTCAACTTCATCATGAGTACCATCAGTTAACCCCTAAAGGTTTTTGAGTGTGTTTTCACCAAAAACTCTCCAAAACTGCCATTTCTAGTACAAGTACCGAATTTTAGAAAAAAAAACAATTTTTGGACACATGTAACCGTAGGATCTTGTAGTATGCTGGTTTTAGCAGATTCGGAAAAGATTTCAGAAATTTCCACCTCATAGATTGCAAGATATTAGCATTTGAATTGACAAAAATCCTTTTGGGGGCCTTGCAAAAAAACTGGGCAGCTGCACTTCACAAGGTCACATTCGTATGAAAAAATGTTCAAAATGGTTGTAATTCTTTGGATTCATTCTTCAAGGCAAGTTAACTACATGCTTGAAAATTTTCAGATCATTTGGAAATATACAACATATAGGAAAAAAATAGTAAGTACAAAGAAGTAGAGAATGATTCAAAATACTAAATTGTTAAGAATTTAGTTATGGAATTGAAAAATGCCAATCCCAATGGTTGTAATGTTGTAATAAACAATGTACATCCAATGTTTTTATTTTTTTTCAAAAATATTGAAAATTGAGTTAAATAAAGGACTTCAAAGTTTATTTGAGAGTAGAGATTCCATAACTACCCGCAAACTAAAACTCCTCATGATTTTCATCTCATTAATCAAAATAGAATGATTCAAAGCTTTCTATGTATATATAAATCTAGAAAATCAATTTCAAGTTTATATTTCTTAAAAAAGTAATTTTTTGAGAATTTTTGGAACTACCTGCCAAGCAATGAAAATTATATATTATACAATAACTTTCTAACCATATTGTCAAAATTTATGAAATTATTGGGCCTTGAAGTTACTCTTTGAGCACATATTGTGTGAAAATTTTAATAAAATAAAATAAAATTTTCCTTCATAGTGAGTTGCTTAAAATCACTATTTTGCCCAAAAAAATGGTGTTTGGTCCTTTAGGGATTAATCATATTTGTGGCTCTAAATTATTTATTTTTGTTCAATCGTCTGCTTCTGACAACGACTCATTGAGAATATCATAATTAAGGTAGTCCACTCTAAAAGCAACCATTTAAAGGCTAGTCTGCCTTTTTTATAGGTTTGTATGAACAAAAATATTTTTAACTTGTTTTTCAAAGAAAGAAAAATAGATGCCAAACGAAACACAAGTGGTATCATATTTTTTGAAGTATTTTTGAATTAGTTATGAATTTTCAAATATTTCTATTATAGGTACCTATTTGTGACCCTAGGTCTCCCAAAATGTTTCTACTTGCAACTTCTAAAGTGATCTGAGGAAATCAAGCCAATGATTGGCTCTTGCAATAAAGAATATTTTTTTCTCAATTCAATCAATGGCTAGTCCATTTGAAGACCACCTCATATCCATTCAATAGATTTTTATAGGGTCAATTTCAAGAGGATGGTCGATTTTAGAGCAGACTACTTTAGTCATTATGCATTCTATTAGTATGAATACTCCTTGGCAATACACTTGGCAAGATGTCAAATGCGTCATATGAAGTCTGTATTTTTACCCTTGGAAAAAATAATGGAATTTTTTATTTGCCAATCTTGATAGAATTTGGAAAATTTGAAATTCAAATTTGGAATCAAAGACCCCAAATTACATGGGGGAGGTGAAGAACACATGTAGGAAAAGTGAAGAATGCAAGACATTAAACAACCACAAAATAAGCAGTTAAGGGAGCCAAACCATTCTTGATCAACCTTTTATTTTGGCAATGTAGGGTGGTCTATTTCCGATCAATTATGAGATGAATAAGTGATTAGGAATGGCACAATATGATTGGGCTACAAGACTCTCAATTTTGCAACTAGCCCGTGGTCAAAAATAGAACGACCTATATGATCAATATAGGACGAAGAGAATCTTCACCTAGAAAATTTATGATAATTTTGTTTTGGAAAATAAAATTGTGAAAAATTGTGAAATTGTCCTTAAATCTATTTCTACACATGGGGAAATTTTTCTGTTCAACATACCTACACTCCAAATATGCTCAATTGCTTAAGTGGTCGGAAATAGTTGTCTCCCTTAAGTTTTTACATTTATCCTTTGCTAAGGGAAGACAGACCCTAGCTGCAAACTTCATATGATGTGTTTAATGTCCTGCAAACACTTGCTCCCCATTGCACACCCCAACGTAATATTATCTAGGAAAAAATCACATATTATTACCATTGATAGCTGTCAACAAAACCTCACTTCTTATACAATAAATCATATCATTTACATATATACTTCATTGCTCCAAATGGTGTTAAATCTACACATTTTAACATCGTTTTGCATATATGCATTAATATAAAATAATTTGAATTGATAAATTAAATACTTTTGTTGTTCATTAATATACTTAAAATAGCATTTAACCCCTAAATGTCCAAGGCCTTTTTTGAGCTTCTTGGAATTTGCTCTTAATTGAACAAAAACGCAACATATTGGTAAATTATATCAATTTTTCTTAATTGTAACCGTACAAATTCAAACTAAACATGTTACAGATCACATAGAACAAGAAAACACAACAATATCACTTATGGATTGAAAGATTATAATGTTTGTTCATGAGAATGTTAAAACTGCAAAAGTGATTTGAAGTCTTTCAATCTTCTTTTCACATGTCAAATCTACAAAATTGGTCACCAAAAGAATATGAGGTCAAAGGACCTAACATTCATAACCCCAATCAATTTATGGCTCATCAAAATCTACTCTATAATTTTTTTAAATGAATTTCTAATATGATTTTTTCTCTAAGATCTAGTGTATTTGAGGCTCATTTTCAAGGACCCTCAACACTATAGAAAGTCAAGATTGCAATAGATACCCTTGTATAAAATCTTGAGTAGAAAAATCATAATCAATCATATTCAAAATCAAATTTTTGATGCTACAATGTACATCGAAATATTGAACTATCCACTTGACTATAAGGACTCCAAAATATATTTAGAATAGAAGTTGCAACAATCCACAAACTACTCCAAATACTATCACAAAACTACTCCAATGAACCAACAAATATATTTGCATATAGCTTCACCTCAATAAACCTTGTCCTTAATCACATTTATCACCAATCTCCCAGAATAATCACCTAGATAAAAACCTTGTTCACACCAATAGTAAACGTACTAAAAAATTACACCTCTAGACTAACACTCCAAAAATCAAAGCCCATTCACATTAAAATAGAAGGCAACAAAATAGAAGATGTATTAGCAGTACAAAAAAAATTATAGAACATCAATTACCCTTTGAAGACTATGAATATATACACTCAACAACATTTTATCTTTAGACACAGACGGTTGGTTCTCACCAAAATACACACCTTACAGAGGATTAGTTAGATTCCTACAATCTTATTTAAAGAAACAAAAAGATGAAGAAAACACAAATACAACATATAAATTTTCTAGTATAAACAAATGGACAAGAATCTGTAATATATACTACAAACTATCGAATAAATTTTGTGAAAATCCACAAATAACAAATAAACATATTATAAATCTTTTTAAATTCCAATATGGACAATACATGGAAAATGTTCATACACTCTTCATTTGACCAAATGATTTTCTAGGAAAAACTTGCTTAATATGTCCACTAAACCAAGTAGAGACATGTTACATTTGCTACTATAGTGTATAGAACCTCACATAAAAGCACTTCAAATAAGCAGACACAACAAAGCAGTACAAGAAATAAGAGAATTATTTACTATCTCATACACAAACAAGATACTACACATTGATGAATGCAGAAATATTTGAAGACAAACCACCAGACGAAATAGTCCTTAACCCTTGAACGTCGGGCTCATAACCGTAGAAATCATTTGTTTTGTCACCGTGTGGATTCTTGGATTAAAATAATGCAAAAGCACTCATTGGAAGTCAAGCTACTATAGATTATCTTCCTTTTCTCCACAAGATTTGGAGGATGAATAGTTGCACTTCTGTCCTACACAGGAGATTCTCTTGTCATTCATCGGCCTCAAAACATCCGCCACGTCATTCAAGGGTTAACTAGATATAGAATTGTATATGCACTACATCAAATAATTGGACGTGTGATGCACAACTTTGCTAGTTTGCTTTGACGTTCCATGCACCCCAAACACAAAATACAAGAATTCACCATCAAATACTCTTTTCATAAAACTAGAAATTACAATTTATAGTACTTACATATTGCAATGACCGTTTTTCTTCATTATCAATGAAAACCAAAATAAATAAATACCAATCACTTATACCAATTACAAAAAAACAAGGGATGGAATACATAACCTTTACTAGTCATAACTGCATGAGCTAGAGGCACAGCACATTTGCCATCCTTCCAACATGGCACACTAAAAATACAAAAATTTGCCATAAATCAAGCATTCAATAATATCAATAACATTGCTATACAATACTTTGCTTACATACTATTACATAAGAGATAACTAGAAAATAAACAACCTCTAACCTACATGCCACACCTATTTACCTTACCTTAAAGTAGGAAAAATTTACATAACCTAATTCACATAACACAACCATAATTTCTACGTATGCATTTATCAACAACTTCATCTTCCTTAAATCAAATTTTTTGTTCCATTTCTTGGTAAATATAAGGTTTCCCTTCTAGCAGAGGTAGATAATTTTGGAATCACTCATAGAAGCTTATTTAGGGATTGTTGTGAGACACAAAATGAATAGACTCTTAGAGTTTACACCAACCCCAAAAAAGATTGGAATTCTTCTTTGTAACCTAGAGTAAGAAATTTTGATCCATCTTAGATTGATATTCAACACTCATATTCACTTCTAGATTTTGATGGAATAAGGTCACGATTGATTTTAAAGCAACCTACCTTATATCGAGGTGAGTGCTTCCAAAATCAATCACACCCTATCTAAAACCGCCATCATCCCTTTGTGTACATCTCCAAATCAATATGTACCTATGTGGAAGAAACAATTTTAAAAAATCTACCAAAAAAAACTTTGGTGCTTCCTAACTTTGTATACAGTATCCAAATGTTGCGTTCTTTGGTGCGTTGGAACCTCTTTTCACTTGCCAACAAGAAAACATGAATACTTGACTAGTCTACTACAGTGGAACCTCACTAAAGCGTTACTCTATAAACAAATAAACCCCTCTAAGGTAATGTTGTCAAACTTGTCTTGGACTGGTCTACATACAAACGTTATGACTATGGATGACCCTCCCTAATTGAATAACCTCTCTAATCTAACCCTTAAAGGACCAACTAAGTCCCCTAGGGAACACTTGAGAATTCGGGCAAGCTTGTGTGACCTCAAATTTTGACCTAATTTTTTAAAACTTTTTTTGAAGATAGGAAATTATATTAGTTTTCTAAAAATACAATTATTTTCAATTGGTACCCAAGAGCAAAAATTATGCCATCCAAAGTCTTAAAAGCAGTTCGTCGGGCACAACAAAAAAAAAAAAAAAATGAATTTTTTTAATTTTTAATTTTTTTTTGAAAAATTATGTTTTTGTCTACATTTGAAGCTTTGATTCATTCTATTTGGACTAATAATGAGAAAGTTATGGACAATCTCGTTTTTTGGGCAATCTACGCATCTTCTTCAAAAAACAACTTATTGAATTCATTTTTGAATGCAATTTTCAAATTTTTTCAAATTTTTTTTGATAGGGTGAAATTTGTTTGCAAGAAGAGTCTCACCATTGGGATTATAATGTTTCAATTTCATCTTAGAGATATCAACAATTTTAACCCCTAAAGGCCTAAGGCATTTTTTCTGCCAAAAAACCATCAAAACTGCCATTTCTATAGCAAGGAATAAAAAAAAATGAAGAATGTTTTTTTTGCACATCTCACCGTAGGATCTTATACCTAAGTAATATGAGAATTTGTGGAAAAAATTTCAGAATTTTTGACCACTCAGATTGCAAGATATCTGCGTTTAAAGTGGAAAAAATAAGTATTTCAGCACATTGTGGGACTGGATTTTTTGACTTTAAACATTTTTCACTTAAAATTTTTGCACTACAGAGTTTTTTGCTTTAAATCTTTATAGTGGAGAATTGAGTTGAGAGTCTAGGGAAAAAAAATATATTCAAAAAAACTTAATTATCATTCCTAAAAAATTTAGTAAGTAGAAGTAGGTATGAGATAGAAGGAAAATCTAAAACATTAATATATTTTAGATGGAATTAAAATACACTAATCCCAATGGTGAGATTGTTCTAGCAAGTAATTTAAACCATGAGAATTTTTATTTATTTTTAAATTGCAAAAATAGCATTTAGAAATGAATCCTACAAGTTATTTTTTTCAAGAAGATGCTCTAACTGCCCAAAAAACAAGAATGTCCATAACTTTCTCATAACAAATCCAAATAAAATGAATCAAAGCTTTCCAGATAGACAAAAATATAATCTACAAGAAAAAAATATTAAAAATAAAAAATCAATTTTTTGCCAAATTTTTCTTGCTGCCCGGACTGCCCAGTTACGAAAAAAAGTAACATATTTGGCCATAACTTTTGACTCCTACTCCCAAATGTGCTGAAATTTAGTGCATTTGAAATATATTCCTCGCGCCCACCTTCTATCAAAATTTCAGCTTAAAATATGGAAATCTCTAGTCACACGGACCTGCCCAAAATTTCTATACGGCCAAAAAACGCATGCCGGTCCTTTAGGGGTTAATTAGTGTTTTGTTCAATCTCGGACCTACTTCTACTTAACAATTTTTTTATATGTGAAAATCAGGTTTTGATATTCTGAAATTTTTTTCCCCAACTCTCAACTCAAATATTCAACATAAAAAAATTTAAATTTATGGTCCTTAGTGCAAAAAAATTCCACAAATGACGGTCAAAGTCATCTGAAATTGCTGACCAGCATTCAAAAAAACTTATTTATCCAACTTCAAATGCTAATATCTTCCAATCCGTACAGTCAAACTTCATGAAATTTTTATTACATGATTTGAGACAAGTGAAGTACAAGATCCTATGATTAGATTCTAAAATTTTTTTTTTTTTTTAAATTTATTGAGTGATCGCAGCAAAAATGGTAGTTTTTAGTAGTTTCAGAGCTAGAAAATGCCTTGATATTTAAGGGGCTAATCTTGTTAGACCCGTTCCGGACCTATCGCTTTAGAGAGGATCTACTATGGTAGTAATTAGGCACAATAGCAAAAAGTGGCGGTTTGGGGGACCTACCTTAGACCACATCTAGAATTTGTCCCAAACCCTCAAATATCAGTGCCAAGCAAATGATCAGGCTCGGACTGAGGCAGTACTGGAATTAGCCATCCTGGAGGTTCCCTAGTCCCTACCAAAAATAAGCTTAAATTGGTTTAACCTTATTTTTGGTAGGGACATAAATTCAGTTGGTAATAGGGTACATACCAACTTACATTATTTACAGTAGCTTCCTCCATTATTCAGGATTCAGCCAAACATGCAAATAAGTTTAGGTGTGATTATTCTCAAAGACGTGAATGTGTTGACTTTTGGCAGGAAGAAGATACCATAGCATGTACGGGACAGGTACATTAAGTCAGGGTTTTTTATTTTTTCGGTACTACGGTAGTGAAAGCAATTTTCATTGGATTAATGAAGCCAATTACATCCACGTCCATGGATGAAACACAAAAAATCAATAGATGAAAATCAATTCTTCATTTTGTTATATATATATATATATATATATATATATATATATATATATATATATTCAAAGAAGTTAGAGTGATACCATTGCAAAATTAGTGGTCATTCAATGATTTCATCTACTAAGAAACAAGGATTCTTTTGTCAAATATTCCACCCAAATTATTTTATATTGCTATAGAGCAAATTATTACTAAGAAAAGGGAAAAAATACTAGATTAACCCCTAAAGTCCTACAGCCATTTTTCTGTCAGACACCACTCAAAACTGTCATTTCTATTGCATTCACCACGACAGTAGAAAAAACATGTTTTTTAGAATCTAACCATAGAATCTTGTACTTCACTTGTCTGATATCACGTGGTAAAAATTTCATCAAATTTGACCTAACAGATTGGAAGACATTAGCATCAAAGTTGGACAAAAAGTTTTTTTTCAAGAACTACTTAGATTGCGCAAAAAACAAGATTGTCCATAACTTTCTCATCACTAGTTCAAATAGAATGAATCAAAGTTTTACATGTAGACAAAAATATAATATTTTAGGACAAAAAAATTTAAAAAATTATTTTCACTCTTTGTGATTTTTTTGGGGTTGCCCGCCAACCTCCATTTTTGACTTTTTGTGCAATAACTTTTGCTTATGGGCATTGATTGAAGTAAAAATTATATTCCCAAGAAGCTTATGTACTTTTTAGCTTTACAAGAAGTTTTAGAAAATTATGATGAATATTGAGACCATATGAGCCTACCTGAAGTTGCAATTTGGCCCCCGTAGGGCCAATGGGACTTTAGGGGTTAAGGTAGCCATTGTGGGTACCTTGTATGTTCCTCCGTGTATTTCATTGGCCACTAACTCCTAAAGTTCCAAGGCCTTTTCCCCATCAAAAAACACTCAAAACTGTCATTTCTACTGCAAAGAGCAAAAAATTTAATAAAATGTTTTTTTTGCATATCTAATCTTAGAATCTTGTACAAGCTAAGACCAAGGTAGGAGGTCTTGAAATCGCTCATTTAAGGGCTGAAACTGAATTTTGGGGAAGTGAAACGCCTCAAAATATTTTTCAGTGAATTTTCCTTGAAATACAAGAGGAATTGGCATCTAACCCAAGTCGTTTCATATTTTTTGGAACTTTCTAGAATTAGTTATGAAATTTTGAAGTTGAAGTGGCATAGGGCTCTGAAATCGCCCACCCCCTAAAATGTACATTGTTTGTACATCGCTGAAGGCTATGAAAAAGAAACATGTACAAGCTATGCACATTTGAGTAGGGTGGTCGATTTTAGAGCCTGTGCGATTTCAGAATCTCCTACCTTAGTGTAAGAATGTGTGAAAGAAATTTCTAAAACTTTAACCATGTAGATTGCAAGATATTTGCATTTAAAGTGAAGAAAACAAGCTTTTTTGTACCTTGCTCCACTAGATTTTTTGGCTTTGAATGTGTTTAACTTATAATTTTTGCTCTACTGATTTTGAATTTCTAATTTTTTATATTGAAGAATTGAGTTTAGACCAGCGTTTTTTTTTCTAGCGACAAAATGCTAGGTTGTCAGGCCTGTAAGCCACTGCGCCTGGCTCCCTCCCAAAATTCACCTTTGGTGGGAGGGCACGCAAGGCTTTATTGTAGAGTTTGTCGCCAGAAAAAAACCCGCTGGTTGAGACTTTAGGAAAAAATTCAGAAAACACACATTTAATTTTCACTCATTAAAAAATTGTTAAGTAGAAGTAGGTTCAAGATTGAAGGGAAAACAAAACCAATAATAGCTCTAAGATGGAATTGAAACACACTAATCTCAATGGTGAGATTGTTTTAGCAAGAGATCTTAACCTTGTGAACCTTTTTTTTTTAACCCCTAAAGGACCAAGGCCTTTTTTCTGCCAAAAAACACTCAAAACTGCCATATCTATGGCAAAGAGTAAAAAAAATTGAAAATTGTTCTTTTTCCACATCTAAGCATCGGATCTTACACCTAAGTAGTATGAAAGTGTGTGGAAAAAAATTCAGAATTTCTGACTACACAAATTGCAAGATATCTGTGTTTAAAGTGAAAAAAACAAGTTTTTCAGCACATTACGGGACTAGATTTTTTGACTTTGAACATTTTAAATTAAAATTTTTGCACTACAAAGTTTTGAGCTTTAAATATTTATAGTGGAGAATTGAGTTGAGAGTCTAGGAACCAAAAAAAAAATTCAAAAAAACTTAATTATCATTCTTAAAAAAATTGTTAAGTAGAAGTAGGTATGAGATAGAAGGAAAATCTAAAATATTAATATATTTTAGATGGATTTAAATGCACTAATCCCAATGGTGAGATTGTTCTAACAAGTAAATCAGACCATGCAAAAAAATAAATTTGAAAAATTTGAAAATTTTCATTCAGAAATGCATCCTACAAGTTATTTTTTTCAAGAAGATGCTTTAACTGCCCGAAAAACAAGAATGTCCATAACTCTCATAACATATCCAAATGAAATGAATCAAAGCTTTCCAGATAGACAAAAATATAATCTATGAGAAAAATAAATATTAAAAAAATAAATTCAAAATTTTGTCCATTTTTTTTTGGCTGCCCGGGCTGCCCACCGTCCCCTCATTTGAGCTTATTTTGTCATAACTTTTTTTCCCGGGCACCGATTGTGAAAAAAATTATATTCCCACAAAGCCAATCAGATTTTCTACCTCCAAAAAAAGTTTCAAAAAATCAGGAGAAAATTTCAGCCCGTAGGTACCTGCCCGGAAACGCATTTGTCCCCCAAAGGGACAACGGTCCTTTAGGGGTTAAATTGTAAAATTTGAGCTTAGAAATGAATCCTATGAGTTATTTTTTCAAAAGATACTTTGATTGCTTGAAAAACAAGATTGTTCATAACTTTCATATAACAAATCTAAATGAAATGAATCAAAGCATCCCATGTAGAAAAAATACAATCTATGAGGAATTTTTTTTTAATTTAAAAAAAAATAAAATTGTGAGGATTTTTTTCTGCCCACTGAACTAAGATTGGGCTTTTTGTGCCATAACTTTTGCTCATGCGCACCAATTGAGGTAAGAAGTATATTCCCCAAAAGCTAATGTGTTTTTCTATCTTCGCTAAAAATTTTAGAAAGTTGAAACCACAAGAACATGCCCAAAATCCATTTTGTCCCTCGAGGAACAATGGGACTTTCGGGATTAAAGTAACGACACCTAAAATTGCACAAATAAGCAATTCTGCATGGTTTCTATTATTACATTGAATTTTTTTGGTGGAGTCTTATTGGTAGTCAAAAAGGGATTCTAGATGATCTTAGAGTGCATTTTTTGAACATTGTGTGAATAAACTACAAATTTTGTCGGTAGTGCTGAAATTAGGGTTTAAAGCAACCAACCATAGACTCTCATTCATGAATAGTGGAAGTACATTTTAGGCAAGAATCTTGATTGTGCAGTTTTAGAAAGCAGTCAAAATTAGGTGTAGTTACTTTATACCTTGCTGAGCTGAATACAACACCATCTGTCAATCATTTCATTTCTTAGAGCATTCCCACCAGTACACGCGCTGGGTCCCTCGCTCTTCAAACTGGATGAAAAGCCCTACGGGCCCTTCCTAAGATTCTCTTGAACACTCAATCCTCGCGTGTCAAGAATTGGCCCTTGAAATCACTATTCATCCTAAGTTTAGTTGCTTTATCCTTTAGGCCACTTGATGAGTGGTCTTTTGACTATTTATGGGCCGTGTTTGGTGAGCACCGGTGAGGGACAAGGAAATTGAGGGCCCTCCCAAATTAGATGGAAAATCTGAGCGTGTCAAGTTGGGAGGGTACTGGTGGGAATGCTCTTAGAAATTTTAACTCAAAAGATCAAAAATTTAACAGAAAAGAGCAAGCTGTTGTTCCCAGTTATATATAGAAACTGTATCAACATCCTAGCTTACAGACATATTTGAATCACAAATATTGACATTGCAATAAAAAATTCATAACATAGACTATTCACGATTGCTAAAATCCACATAATTTTTTACTTGTAGCCCACTCACACTAGATTCATTACAGTACAGTAAACCAGCCTGTTATCGCTCTCATCTCAATTCCATCTTTATGTACTCAAGGAGCACATTTCAAAACGAAAATGTACACCAAAGAATCATGAATTGAAACTTGGGTGGTAATAGGTTAGTTCACCTTAACCTCTAAAGTCTCAAGGCCCTTTTTCATCAAATTCCATCAAATTTGCCATTTCTATTGCAAAGTGCAAAAAAATTTAGAATTTTTTTTTTGCATATCTAACCATAGGATTTTGTACTAGACTAATATGAGAATGTGCGAAAGAAATTTCAAAATGTGGATTGCAAGATATTTGTGTTTGAAGTGAAGATTTTTTTTGCACCTTGCATGACTAGATTTTAAGGCTTTGAATCTTCTTTCCTTAAAAATTTTGCACTACCAATATAAAATTTAAAATTTTTTCTGTTGAAGGATTAAGTTGAAGTTCTAGGAAAAAAATAAAACTTGATTTTCAATCTTAAAAAAATTGCTAAGTAGAAGTAGGTACGAGATAGAAGGAAAACCTAAATCATTGATAGGTCTAAAATGGAATTGAAACACGATAATCTCAATGGTGAGATTTCTCTAGCAAGTGAACTAAACCCTGTCAAACTTTTTTTCTGAAAAATTATGAAAACTGCATTTTAAAAAAATCCTATAAGTTATTTTTTCAAGAATATGCTTAAATTGTCCATAACTTTCTCATTATTAGTGCAATAGAATAAATCAAATCTTTCCATGTAGACAAAAATACTTTCCAAAAGAAACAAAATTTTAAAAACTTTATTTTGATTTTTGTAATTTTCTGTGTTGTCCTTCAACAAAATTTGTTTTAGACTTAGATAGCATAACTTTTGCTCTTGGTCACCAATTCAAATAAAAATTATATTTCCAAAAAGATCATGTGTTTTCCTATCTCCAAAAACAATTTCAAAAAATCACAACAAAATTTGAGGATGTAGTATCCTACTGCCCAAAATCCATTTTGTTCCTTGAGGGAACAATGGGACTTTAGGGATTAATTCTTGCCATAAGAAAAAATGAACTCAAGATTGTAGGTAATCAAGTTCTACAATATCTAAAGCCTATAATGTTTGAATTGAATTAGAAATTATGCTCTAAACATCAAAATCTAATACCAACAGCTTTCAAAACCTAAAGTAAGCATGTCTTTTGGGACATTTTAAAAAGAAAAAGGATCTTAGTATGAGATTTGATAGTTGTGCAAAATTTTAGAGCTTTCAAATTCCTACAACATTGTAGAAAAGGATTTGAATTTTGCTTGTGCGGTCATTGGCATGTCTACCTTATACATTTACAACATTGTGCATATATTGTTGAGCATGTTTATTTATTTTCCAAGAAAAATAGGGAGGGAATAATTCTAAAAATAGATGTAAGAATTTGTCGAAAGTTTTCCCTTCAAAAAATTTGTATGGTAAAAAAGAATCTTGATAAATAGTTCTATTTTGTATTAGCCAAATCTAATTTTTTAGAAATAATCAAGTATCTAGAAGAAATGTATTGATCCTATCCTTCCCTTACAATATGCTCCTTCCGTCCAATAATACTAATTCTTTTTGTTTTCTACATCTATCTGAAGTTACTTATCTTCTTTACTTTAGACCTGATTTTAGGGTTGAAAATGATTTCTTTTGTTTTTATGATAACCAATGTAATGAAGAACAAGAAATTTAGTTTATTATACACTTCACAAATTAAAAAAATTGGAAATTTGATTTTTATATCAATTTGAAGTTGATTGGGTCAAAGACAAAGACATTGAATGAACTTTTCATTGAATCTATTGAATTCCAAGCCAATTTTGTGTAGATCAAAATACATATAGGGCAAGGTAGTTGCCTAGGACATCTTCATTTTCTATGAAGTCTATCCTTATTTATTCATTGCACTTTGTATCCAATGCAACCTCCTATTTTATGACTCTTTTTATGATTGCAATTAATAGCCATGTCTACTTGTTTTGCACTTGAGAGGATGCATTGTACAGTATGGTTTACTTCATTTACAAATTGCCGGTTTGAGCCATTCCAATTTTAATTGCAAAGTATAGAAAAAATTTGGAATTTTTTTGTCTAGCATAATTGACACCCAATTCTCATGCAATCCCAATCAAGCATACCAAATTTCAGTTTCAAAAAAGCAAATTTCCGTTTTGGGTGAATTTTTAAAGTCAATTTTTATGGTTTTACATAATATTTTATTGAAAACAATTGGTGATGATTTTTTATCATTCAATTGCATGCATATGTAGGAAATATCCATACGCACATCTTTCAAATTTAAAAACACCCCATTAAGTAACAAAAATATGAGCAAGGAAGAGTTAAATATGAGGCATGATATGACCAAAATTTGTGAAATTGATATCTTTATATTTTAATGAGATTTTGGCAAAGTAATTGTAACATTGTGCTAAAATGTACAAAATTAGTTACAATTTGAAGGTCAAATAGCAAAATCTCATTAAAATATAAAGATATTAATTTCACAAATTTTGGTCATACGACACCTCACATTTAACTCTTCCTTGCTCATATTTTTGTTACTTAATGGGATGTTTTTTAATTTGGAAGATGTGCATATGGATGTTTACTACATATGTATGCAATAGAATTAAAAAAATTCATCACCAATTGTTTTCAATAAAATATTATGTAAAACCATGAAAATTGACTTAAAAAATTCACCAAAAATAAAATTTAACTTTTTTGAAATTGAAATTTGGTATGCTTGATTGGTATTGCATAAAAAATATACCCAAAATATGCTTACCAAAAATATGCCAATTATACTACACATTGTACAAAAAAGTTTGAATGCCTCAAAGTGGCAGTTTATAAATGTACCTTACTGTACGGTACAATAAAATATACATTTCAAAAATTTGATATTTTTTGCATGTACTAATATATGTCTAAAATATAATCTCATTTTTTCATAATTAAAAACATCAAATTGAATTTATATGATTTTTAAGAAAATCTTTGTAAAAATCATAGCATTTACAAAAACACTTGAAATAATATAAATTTTTTAAAAATAGAATAATAGTGTCAAACATCACAATATAATTGATGCATTCCTTGAAATCATACCAAGATAAATTTGATAGAAAAAGTTCAAAAGTGGTGTATTTTGAGCTTTCTGCTATCCTCAAAGTATCACCAAAATCAAAATTTTAAAATGTTTGAAGAAAAATTCAAATGGAGTAAAAAGTATATTATTAGAGCTATATTTTTTTAGTTAAGCTTAAAAACATTTAAAATCAACTTAACCATGTGAAAATTTAGGTTTTGACTCTCAAAATGCTTGTGGGGTTTGCAATGTCCTCAATTAAAGTTAAAGTTTTTGAAAACCCTCCAAAATTAATCTTTCAATGGTATATTATGAATCCAATTTGGAGTCAATTATGATACTTACTATTAGATACAATGGGTAGCCTAATAGTGACGGCCTTCTAGAACATGTCAAATTTGATTATCGAATACAACCAAAATCTTAGTCAACTAGTCAACTCCTTCAAACACTCTTAATCCTAAAAGGATATTGTGTACAGTACATTAAATGACTAATGTTTGATTTCACTGAAGATTTTAAGATGGAAAAAAATATTTTTTCATCTAATATTTTTTTTGAAAGTTGCTTGAGTACATTTTTAGTGAATAGTATCACTACAAGAAAACAAGGGTATAAACGACTTGTCTACAATGACTGTAAGCATAACAATGACTACAAAATGATTGTTTTGCAGTCATTGTGGACAAGTCATTTATATCCTTGTTTTTTTGTAGTGTATTGCAAATTCCCTTGTTACGATATTATTAACTTTTCTATAGAAAAAAATGCTTAATCTACAAATCATCCTCGTAAAGTATTTTGGCCATTTCTTGCTATTCAATGTTAATGTAAATTTTAGCCATAAAATGCTATTTTTAAATTTGAGTTCAACAAATGTAATGAAGCTCATCAAGTGCAATTTCTATTCCAATTAGAAAATTAAAAGAATTCATAAAATTTAATGTTTTATAGCAATATGAACTTTGGGCTTATAACCATGGTTTCTTGATTTTCTAATTTTGGAATGAAACAACAACTTTGGTATATACCATGCGTTATATACTATAACATACATCTATGTTGAAAATTTCAAATTGGGTTTTAGATTTTTTGAGTGTATTTTGTATTTGATATGAATTCTTTTCATTTTTTTCTAAAACTATTCAGAATAATTTGAAAATTTTATGAGTTTTAGTAGGCATATGATTTCATCTCGTAAATTTTTCAATCATATTTGAGTTACAAACTTGTAGCAAACAGAGTGAAGGATAGTGAGGCTTAGTGGTTATCGACTTATCCTTCTAAGGTAAAATCATATCTACAAAGGTTCCCAATTTTTCTATAACCAAATAAGGTAAACGAATATCCCGTTCTAGTCCAAACTTCCATCCTAGACATCTAGAAAAAGACTTATCCGAGGTTGTTTGTATTAGAAAACAAAAAATACAAATGAAGGAAAAAATTGCTTGCTTTAGGAAGCTGATTGCATGAAATGAGAACAACATGTATCTGGAATGGATTAATGAATAGAATCCATACTTTAGCTACATAATGTCATCAATTCACTTTGAGTTAGTATCAAATCAATGCAAACGGGGGTAGTTGCAAGAAACACTTCACATTTTTCCGTAAAAATTGTGTTTTTTAGCCATAGGACTAGTAGTACTATGCAATAGGGTGATTGCAAGAAACACTTGTCCTATTTTTTGTCCCCTTGCCCTCAAAAATTGGCTTTTTGCTCATAACTTTTGCATTGTTTGTCTATTTGGTATGAAATTTGGAATGAAGGTAGATGCTAAAGTTGTAGACCTAGAGTAATTTTTTAATTTTTTAATTTTTTTTTACTATTTTTAACTTGCCCCTGATTGGATGTCTATCTTGGCCATTTTGGGGGGGGGGTTTAGTCCTATTTTTGACCCAATAATGCAAATTCAAAAACACAAATTGGACATGTTGGAGGTCTACTAACATTACAAGGGCTGACAATGAGTTTTAACGAAAATAGCATTGTGTCGATTGCACACATGGGGTCAAATTGACCTTCCTTTGTGCAAAAGCTACAAAGAGGGAAAAATTTTCCTTCATGAATTTTTTGGTGCAATGCGAGCGCAATCTTCTCTAGCAAAATGTATTTTTTTATGGAATTTTTTTGAATTTTTTTTGAATTATTAAAAATGAAAATCTCTACAGGCCCCTTTTCTGCTATATCTACTCCCAACGGCTTCTGCAGTACTTTGTAGTAGTCCGTAGTACTGCATAATACAATATAGTACTAAATCAACAGTTCAGATCTGCAGGTGCCTTGAATCAATGGTTCAGATTAGCTGGGGCGCTTCTAAAACGTAGTATTAGTAATATTGCATAGTACTGCCAGTCCTATGGCCAAAAAACACAGTTTTGACGGAAAAACGTGAAGTGTTTCTTGCAACTACCCAATACTATCAGTATTATATGTTAGTAGCGCCTTGCCCTGCTAGATCTAAACCGTCAATTTAGGGCGCTTGTAGATCTAAACCGTCAATTTAGTACTATGTTGTACTATGCAGTACTACGGACTACTACGAAGTACTGCATCAGCCATTGGAAGCAGAAAATAGCTAAAAAGGGGTTCGTGGAGTTTTTCATTTTTAATAATTCAAAAAAAATTCAAAAAAATTCAATAGAAAAATCCATCGTGCTAGAGAAGATTACACTTGCATTGTACCATAAAATTCATGAAATAAATTTTTTCCTTCTTTGTAGCCTTCATGCAAAGGAAGGTCACTTTCACCCCATGTGTGCAACCAACATATTGCTATTTTCATAAAAATTCATCGTCAGCCCTTGTAATGTTAGTAGACCTCCAACATGTCCAATTTTTGGCTTCAAATTTGCATTTTTGGATCAAAATAGGATTCCCCCCCCTCCCAAATGACCAAGGTAGACACCCAATCAAGGGCAGGTTAAAAATAGTAAAAAAATTTAAAATTTTTTAAAAAATTACTCAATGTCTGCAACTATTGCATCTACCTTCATTCCAAATTTCATACCAAACGAACAAACAATGCAAAAGTTATAAGCAAAAAAACACCTGTCCGAGGTCAAGCATACAAGAAATAGGACAAGTGTTTTTTGCAATCACCCACCGGTTCATTCTTGCAAAAGAAGTATACAATAGATATTGAAGTCATTATGGACTAATTTAGACATGGGTCTTTCGTAGGTAGAAGCTCTACAATAGTTGTTTTTCTAACGTTGACAGACATGTCTTTAGTCTTTCATGGGTAGCCCAAGGTAAAATCCTTTTATAAAATTTAAAGAAATCACATGAAGTTTAAAAATTATTTTTTTAGTTGTATCATTGTTTCTTATTGCTTGTCTACCACTGAAATGTATTCTCACATTTTCTAAATAATAATATCATGCTGCACTAAGTCATTTTGCTCATAATGAGGTAGTTTACCTTAAGTCACTTTTTCCATGTAACAAGTTGGCAAAATGCTATGTCTGCATTGGAGTTAATTGTAAAGTTCTCTGGGTGATTGCACGAAACACCTGTACTATTTGTTGCATTTTGCAATAGTACTCATGATTTTTTCTGGAGTACTTTAAAATTAGAAATCAATTTTAAAAAAATTAAAAAATATGGCCAATGTATGTACCTTTAAGATGAAGTTAACCACCAAAGGAAATTCATTAAAAAATTCTCTAAGTAGGAGAACTAGAAAAGTGCCAAATCTCAAGAAAATACATACTTTGATGTTTTAATAAGTAGAAAATAGGAAAGAACTTAAATTAAAAAAATAAATTGGCCACTTGTGGCAACTCTATGGAGATGTTCATTCACCAAAAAACCCACCAAAATAATTTTTTACATGTTTCAAAATACAAGTAGAAAGGGGCTCACTTTGTGGACTTCTACACCACATAAAATTAAGTATTTTTAGAATTCCTTTGGACTATAGTTACAAGTCTACTAGAAGACCATCTCTACCAAATTTCATCTCCAAATTCGTTTTTATGGGTTCTAAATAGTACTAAAACCCTCCATATTGGCATTTGGGACGTAATATGAGGGGCTATTATTAAATAGTAAAACATTTTTTAAAAATTCAAAGAAATAGACAAGGTGTATAATAGTCATAAGTACCTTGTCTATGAATTTTGAATCATTTGGAGTCAAAACCCAAAAATTATGGCCAAAAAACTAGTCAACACGTGATGTGTGACAGAAAATAGTACAAGTGTTTTATGCAATCACCCCTCCCTAGTTGTTCCATGGGTCTTACAAGAAGGCTCTACTAAGAATACTACAAAAGAAACACACCACCAAACATCATCATACCCCAATTTTGGGTCGGGACGAACTCGCCCCTTCGCTCAGCCTGTACAAGTCATTCCGAAGATGCAAGTAAAAAGAAAGTTCCCTATTTTGTTCTTAATTAATTTACCTTGTACACCTCCCTATCTAATTTGGGGCCTCTGATTGCAAATGTGAATTCAAAATTTGCAAATTTTATCATGCGTGGAAAATAAAAAATTTCAGCATTTTTCCAAGGGGACGAGCAAGGGGGGTTAGTTCACCTTAGCCCAATTTTGGTGCTTCAAGGAGTTTCGTCCACTGTTTTTCTCAAACTCCGACTCCTGGTCGGTCCCTCATTCACACACTTTCCGATTACCTCTATTGCCTGTTTGACCACATGAAACCATGTCAACACTCTCCACTCAAATTCACCAGATTTTGTTTCTTCTGACTCTTTTTTTCACTTTTCTAGGACCCTCTCGGCAAACATTGACTCCATGTCTTCCGGTACTATCGTTCAGTGATTTCCGTCCACAGTGGTGAAAGACTTTAATATGCCGTCCTATTAATCCTAGACATACACCGTATTCTCACAATGCTACACTGCTACAGACAGAAGCGCTGCACTACAGCACTAGTGCACCTGTGGCAGTGTGGCTTTCTTCAAGCGCTGGCCGGATAAAGCAAGTCTCAAAACCAGCTGCAAAGCAGCAAGTGGTAACTTAATGTGGTATTTATCATCAATGTGACAACGAATCAACGCAATTAATTCGTGGATAAGTCGATGCCGAACAACTTGACACCAACAGAACAGACAAGCACAACAAGCACAACAAGCAGAAGTCAATACTCCAGAACCAGGAAACCCGGAAAGAAAACTCCGTCTTCAACACGAACACAATCTCCTCCCAATCCATAGTGGGGGCAGATGTTTTGAGGTCCGTGACTCTGTGTGTGAGGGAAGCGAATGATTCATTGAGAGCGAACTCCCATGATTTGCTGATTTTGTTCAGAATCGGAAATAGATTTCTAAGTTTTGTAGAGTTCCACTAAACTTTCACTTCTATGTGCCTGGGGAAAAAAACATTTGAGGAATAGCTGTGCCTTGTTGTCAAACTAAACTTAAGCAACCTCATTATTTAAAATATTTTTTTCGGAAATCAGATTCAAGTTGCCTCCCCCACTTTTAGATGAGCCTAGCCCTAAAACTTTGCCCATCAACTCAATTCTGATTCTCCTCTTGCAAATATTACTCACTTTCATGTAGAATTCCATAATTTTTTCTTCTTCTTTTAGTTTGGTTCATTTTTTTACATGGAAGTCTACTCTCAGGGCGAACTTCCCTGCACTGCGAATCGATCAAACTTTGCATAAGATCCGCTGGACCGCCTCAATTCCTGTCACTTGTTCCTGTCATGGTGTCCCTAGAGTGTCTGTTGCTTCCATCTTTCCCTGCAGTTGAACTCTTTCTTTCGTACCCAAGGAGAAAAAGAAAAAGAAACAAGAATCCGAAAGAAGAGCCCCCCACCCCCTTAACAGTACTGTACAATACAACACTGACATAAATGAACTGAAATACCCGTAGTGCTCCCGGGTATCCAGCAAGCAGGCGCCGCCAAGTCATTCAACCCTTCCCGGGCACTCCGCTCCACCAGCATCCCGACTCTCACGCCTCCCGTCCCCGCGCGTTTCGATCCCATGATACATCGAACCTACACAACAAAACTTCTCCACATTCATCAGAAACATGAGCCTTCTCAGTAATGGAACCCGAGTTCTAGCTACCATCCCATGTGCTGATTCTCTCGGTTTCACACACGGCCATCAATGCCTCGCACTTGGAAGTCTATCGATCTAGCTATAAGCGCGCTAACCTTCATAATTCGGGATTCCTCTAAGCAACCCAAGTCAATGTTGTGCTCTGCTGGTTTGCTACGAACTTAGTCTCCCAGTGAACAGGAACCTTGTTCTGTGTACGTCACTGTGTCCCGTGAAGGTTCCGATCACTAGGTCTCGTACCAGCCGGCGTCTACTTTAAGAAGTGACAACCGTTTGTGGCTGCAATGCGAATCGCGAACCTCCGCGGGGCTTTACAGAGTTCCATTGTGGTTGAGGAGCCCGATAACTGTCAGAATTTGTGGAAGAGCGAGTTTGGTTGCACTGGGGTCGAGCGTTACGTTTGTTACGGTGGGTATTGGTGAGCGTTTTTTTAATTGGAATGGGGTTTGGAATGGTGGATCGGTGTTTGGTGTCGATGAAGTTGCCAGGTTTGGATCAGTTGTCAAGTTTCGTCACGTTTTGCTTGGTTGACCCAAGTTGGGGTGGCGTCTACGCAGTGAGTTTTGTTGTGAGTTTTATAGTGAGTGTTGATTGGAACGTGGTTGGAATGGTGGATCGTTTGTACAACGAAATGCCGCAGCAGGTATTGCTGCTTTCATTGTGGAGGGGTTTAGAACAGGTGGGGTTTATTGCTAGATTGGAGATTTATTTAGTCATACACATGGTGCGGCAGAGATTTTCGGGTGATGGGATTATCAGTTGCACCATGTGTAATGCAGGTACAGAGATTCGACCATTCTGTAGATCTGGACACGCAATTTGAGGACGCGGAACATTTGCTTGATCGTGGTTGTGCCCAAGATGACGAGTTATTACGATCTGATGGAACCCTAATGAACCGGATTACGTGTTACAGCCACCGGCGCCAGTAAGGTTTGTACCTTACTAAAAGCTCACGTTTTAATTTGGAGGGTGTCACTCGTACCTGCATTGTTAGTGATGAGGGTTCGTGCCTCACGAGCGTTACGTGCGATTCGTTCTGTTGATTTACCCGTCGTTACGGATCATTGCCTCCCTCAAGTGTTGTGTCACACTGTCACTCAATCGAACCTAATTCTGCCCTTCTGGGTTGTATCGAGAGGGTCCTTCTCTAAGTAGTTCCCATGATTCCTTCCCAATTGGACCCGCGCAGAAGTCCTCAAACGAAGCCTTGCGTCTGGCAAGCGTGAAGTTTTAATTCGTCCTTATTTTGTGTCCACAAGTATAAATGCCTTGGCCGCTAGCTAGCAAGCGAGGGGCAGGCCAACTCTCGAAGTAAGCTTTTGTCAACAATTAGCAGCCATCTATTGAGCCAACGTTGTGCAGGGTGTGATTTTGGCAAAATCCTAGTACTGAATTTTGCTGTTATGTTGAAGTTCTGTAGCTGACTCTGGTTTCGTCTTTCTCTGCATCCAGCTTTGGGCAACATCAGTTAAACCGATCCTCTCTCTCCTAGCCCATCATCTTCCCAGGGCGTGCGACAGATTGCGATGAGGCTCCAGTGATCAGAGCAAGCAGACGGCCTTGAATCCGACTCTTGACGTTTGGTGGAGATTTCACCATGACTGCTCTTCCGGGGTCGTCGCCATGCGCTGCGGAGCAGCTGAGTAAGCTGAGCGTGAAAGAGCCGGGCGCCGTTCCAGACGCGGTGATGAAGGCGTCGGATGGGAATGTGGATGGTAGGGAGATCATTCTTGGAGACGATTCCTACTACAGAGATCGTCGTCACCGCCATTCTGAGCGTCAGCGGCATCGCCGGAGTAGCGTCCACCGCCCTCGCGTGAAAGACGATGACAACAACACCACGTCGATTTCCAGAGCCGAATTCGACGAGAATGCCTCGAACGCCAGCAGCCATCGCCATCGCCGCAGTAGCGTGCACCGCCCTCGCGTCAAGGACGAGGACAACACCATGCCGATTTCCAGACCCGAAATCGGCGAGAATGCGTCGAACGCCAGCAGCCATCACCATCGCCGGAGTAGCGTGCACCGCCCTCGCGTCGAGGACGAGGACAACACCATGCCGATTTCCAGACCCGAACTCGACGAGAATGCATCGAACGCCAGCAGCCATCGCCATCGCCGGACTAGCGTGCACCGCCCTCGCGTTAAGGACGAGGACACCAACAGGTCGATTTCCAGACCCGAATTCGACGAGAATGCGTCGAACGCCAGCAGCCAGCGTTTTCACCGTGAGCCCAGCAGTGCACACACTCGTCACTCTCATCGGCGAGTCTCACACTCCCCTGATCACGCGCACCACGGCCACCATGGACGCCACAGCAGGGATCACCGCCTTCACTCGAAGGATCACCACCACAAAAGCCGTGAGCGCGCAAATCACGTCTCCAGCGCTCACCACCGTCGCCACTCGCGCTCTCCCGAGCGTCGCCACGGGCACCACAAGGTGTTCCCGGAGCGTCAACACAGCAGCAGTCACAAGCACCATGGATCCCACCACCGCCATCACCAATCGCGTTCTCCGGAACGACCGCATCGACACCACAAGGACCACCACGGGCACCAAAAAGACGCCTCTTCAGAGCATCATAGCCACCACAGCCACCACTCGAGCGCTGGCCATCGTCACCACCAGTCGAGCTCCAGCCACAAGCCACACCACTCGCGCTCCCCCGACCATCGCCACCACAAGCCACTCCACCGAGACTCCGCCCTTGGGCATCATGAGAATCACACCCACGGCCACCACAAGAGTCATCACAAAGAAACTACCTCGGGGCTTTCCAACAGTCATCACAGCCGAAGTCACCACCATGACCAGGAACTCGAAACCAGCCATCACAGAGATCACCACAGCCACCGCAGCAGTCATAGACACAAAGAGCATCACGGCAAGCCCCACCACTACAAAGACTCAGCATCAATCTCCAGCGTCACCAGCGATAAACACCACGGGCACCACAAGAGTCGACACCCTCTAGTGTAAGTCACATACCATCACACTACCTTCCATTTTCATTTCTATCAAAAACTGGTGCTTCAAGCATCAGTATGAAATCATTTGCTTTGTTTCACTAAATCAAGCATTGTTATATTCAATTCAGAGAGGCGTTTGCATCACCGAGTCGTCGATGATCACTTGGATAGAAGCACTGAGCTCCAGCTGTCAATGATTTTCTGTACCAGGGAAATCTTACCGGACGGATTTGCACCGGTACTACAGCACCCTTCCCATCGATCTGGTAGTAAATCACGGCTGCAGCGGACTTCTTCTTCAGGGTGGTCGCCGCCTGGAACGACGACGTCGTCATGGCAGAGTGACATCGCCTCTATTGCACAGATGATGCAGACCATTCCTATGGTGGCTCGCTAGTGAAGAGCTTTTGGTTTCAGTTCGGTTCATGTAGTTTAGTTTAGTTGCAACGTACCGCTTGCTAATGTTGCTGCTGCGAGATCATCAGTCCCAGTTGGTTGTGAATTTATGTTGTATTGTCGATTGAGTGTCTGCTTTGGGTTGAGCAGTTATGTGACTGGCTCTTCGAAGTTGCGGTTGCTGTGTATAGATGATCCTGACTCCGTGAAGGAGTATCAGGTTTCTACATCAATTTTATCACTTGAGGTTCTTTGTACGTCTTCTGCGTGCATGCTTTTGGGGCAGTTTTCTGAGATTTGCTATTAACGCTCTTATCGCTCAGGCATTGATCATGGACTGGATGATGCTTGAATGAGATCTGGGAGACGAGAGAGCACTATTGGATACAATGCCAAAGTCTGACCACCTAATTACAAATGTTCATATTTGTATTTTCGGGGTGACCTAAGGGTGGATTTTCATATTTGTACTTTTCGATTGATATGCATGGTTGCCACCTCTATAGAAAGGAACTCAGTGGAGGCTATGGTGTCCTTTTTAGGTCCTGGATTGTGAACGATTCGATAGATTCAAACCATCTAGGTTATGTCAGTAACTTGAAAGTGGAGCCGTGTTGCAGACATGATTGCCGTGGCCACTTCCATGAGTTTCACATTGTCTCTCACGTTACTGAGTCCATGAAAGTAGCTGATATGTTGAGTTCAACCGCAAATTGTTGGATGCGAGCTCTCAATTCGAGAAGCATTGTTTGTACTTAGGTATGTCTGTGTTGCATACAATTTTCTGCAAGTACCGCGAGATTCTATGCGCATTGTGCTCTCTACATTTCAGCTTTCTCCTCAGATGAAAAACTTCCTCATGGACTCTTAGGCCAGGGAGAATTAAGCTTAGTGTTGCTTGTCCATGTTGGATGGAAGTGGTGAAGGATTATCATCTTCGTTGCCAACAAACTTGCTGGGGAATGTGAAAGTAGAGTGGCTTGGCATGAGAAACACCTTGACATTACTGGACATAACATGAGTGATTAGGTCTTGCTCAATCATGTTCAATCCAGGGTCTTGAAAGAAAGATGGAACACGAGTAAGGTAGAAACACCTGAAAGTAACCCTTTTTTTGATCCAACTCTATCTTTGACCAAACAAATTTAACGAGATTATTAGCGAGCTCAAGAGAAATACAACCTAAATGGTTTCTTAATTTTATGACACTCTAATAAAATTATACAAAATTTTCAAACTAAAAAACATAGGATAGCTTATACGGAGTACTTAACACTAGACTCACCTTGAATGGACACCTTTGAAGAACTAAATGTCTTAACTTTCATTGGTTGCTTCAAAGAAATCCTCACCTCTCAACTTTCATTGATTGCATTTGCAAAGTTAGGGTGGTTTTGAGTCTTATTGGAATTTAGAAGTGTTCATTCAAGGCTATTTTTTAGGTGTTGGAGAACAAAAAATGTTGTTTTTAGGTGTTTCTAACTTACTGGAGAGTGCCTCTTTACTTGACAGACGTATGCATCAAATCATATGATGAATAATGAAATGCTTTTAGTGGTGGAGTATGGCAATAGATGAAATTGTTAAATCATTATAGAATCTTGGGATGACTAGTTTTGGGGGGAATGAATGTACACACTTTGGATGAATAAATACATTGAATCCACATTTTTATAATTCACCCATACTTAATACATTCTGGCTAAGGGCAAGCAGGTGAGTTTTGGGGTATATATCCTTTAGTTTCTTGCTTTCAACTCAATTTTTGAAGTAGTATATGATCATGTTGTTATTTAGCCAAGAAATATTTTGTATCTGTGCTCCAGACTGTGGCGGTGACAGCGTGTACAAGGTCTCCTGATTGTACAACCTTCGCGTGAAGAAACCGAAAGAAACCAATTCTACGAATGGAAAGAAACGTCGAATTGTGTAGGTGTTTAGACGATTGCAAGCATTTTCTGCGATTCTCCGCAATTTTGTAGACTGATCACATAGTTGACATGATTTTTATATATCTGGTGTACATAGATTTAGTATAATCTTGATTTTTTATGCACGGCAGGTCACAGAAACTCGACCTAGTTTTGTGTTTGAGAACCCGCAGACTTTTGGTTCAGATCTGAGCATCAGATCCTTTTAAAAGATTGTTTCGATGTTACTATTTCTTTGAAATTTTGTCGTAGATACTTATATGCTTTGAGGACGCATTTCAATTGTCATACTCAAACTGTTTGTGATTTGTTTCATTGTTTGACATCGCGGGTGGCCCCGACAACGCTCAACCGATGAAGGAGGCTTCGATCAGCTAGCCTCGTTCAATTGTCACATCAAGCAGTACAAGCTGTTTGTGGAACATCATTAATTCACGAGTCTCGCTAATTGCCTTCTCAATCTTTGCACACACTGTGTCATTGGGAAGAAGTCCGAGGAAAAATTGAGGTCAGAGCACCATCCATGGAGGAAGCTGCGAGTTCCAGCAACGATGGGTACGCCAGAGCTGATTGCCAGCCCGTGATCAATCACGCTCTCTCTCGTCGTCAGTACCGAGGGTCCGCCATCTCATCCAAACCTTAGATACAAGAAAACTCAAATCAAAATAATCCCCGGCCTTCAAAAGCAAGATAAAAGACAAGCATTATAAAGGCTTGACAAAAGCATGCTCAGGGCGTCCTCAATCGACATTCGCTACAAGGGCCCAGCATCCAAAGATCATGAGCCTTATGAGGAGCCCTACAAAGTTGCGGGTAGATGGTGTTGTGCTTAAGCCAATGAAGTTTGCTGCATGAACAAGTGAATGTCCAATAATGTGGAGTCAAGAGTGGGAGAAACATTCATGCCGAAGTATTTTGGTAAATCGTAAGAGCTTCACCACCCAGTCACGTCACAAATGATGCGCCATCAAATGGGTTTGGGTGGGCTCGTTACGGGTCACTTGTGGAGGGCGGAGGAGAATTTTCCACTGTCCCGGGATGTGGAGGTTCTCATTCTTTGCTGTCGCTCCCTTGATCCCACTCAGTCCTACAGCTACCGTTGTTTCTACTATTGTTTTCTTTTGATTTTGCTTACATTAAAGAAAATTCTAGGCCTTGGGAGGGCCATTTTCCTGCATGAAAATGTGCAATTGCAAAAAATATCAGCCCAAATTGGATCACAAAGAATCTTGTTAGTGAGAGTCAGCTTCTGTGCCTTGTCGGATTTTTGTTTAATTTTTTTTTGTTAATTTAAAAATAATTAAAAATTGTATTATATTTGTCAAACAACTTTCCACAAGGCCCAAACTTTATGTGATGATTGTTTCCAAATTAACGAATACAGTCATTTTGTTGCCATGCTTAGACCAAGTTTGACGATTAGATCCTCCTAAATCCACGGTCTTGCGTCAACAAAGCCAGGGCCTTCAATTGTTGAGTGGCTGGATTAGTTTTTGAAGTGCCCACGGTTTAAGTTTACCTATTAGGAGAGTAATGGTGGAGCACGGATTTCCGCAAGGACTTGCTAAAAATTGTTGAGGCAGTGCCTAACGTGCTTGGGTGCCGGTGCTCTAAGTCTAATAGTCAGTCCTAGTCCTTCTTTTTGGACCCATTGTCCACACTCTCTCATGAATGTACATCTTGTAGTGAACATCATTACAAAGTTTAGACCCTACGGTTTGTCAACAATTATCATGTGTTTATCGTTGTTTCATGGGTTTGCATGTTAATTACAATTTATCGCATCATTACAATACATTACTTCGCATCGTTACATGCATACTTGCAACTGCATTGTAACGATGCAAAGCAATGCATCGTAATGATGCAATAAATTGTAATTAACGTGCAAACCCATGAAACAACGATAACCACAT
Source organism: Pseudisothecium myosuroides (assembly GCA_951799445.1). Taxonomy (NCBI): domain Eukaryota; kingdom Viridiplantae; phylum Streptophyta; class Bryopsida; order Hypnales; family Lembophyllaceae; genus Pseudisothecium; species Pseudisothecium myosuroides. Next base: position 24,733,219 of record OX637294.1, read on the forward strand.
GATAACCGTTGACAAACCGTAAGGTCTAAACTTTGTGATGATGGTTGAACACAGTAGACATCACTTTGTTCCAAAAATGACTAAAAACATTTTGATCAAAGTATAACTTATTAATATATTTGAAGACAACAAAATATGGTGTCTAGGACATTTTGTAAGGTTTAGTCCTAAAATACCACTAGCAATATACGTTTGAATGGATGACTTTAGAAAGCCTTGTAGGATGGAAAAGTAAATTCTTTGTCCATATTATTTTAAAGGAATTGGAAATTTCTTCATTATAACATATTCGATTTCTATATAAAAGCAATGTTTAACACCTAAAATTCCTTTGCATTTTGAGCCTAAAAAATACCTAGAATAGTCACTTTTGTGTGAGAATTCTTCAATGAAAAAATATATAAACAATGACATTTGTAACCGTAAGATGAATTTTTTTGTTAAAGTGGCAATCATTCCGCAACTTTCGGAATTTTTACAATTTAGACTGCGCCGTGTAAAATCTATACCTGTCCTAGGTGGTTTAGACCGCATAGTCTAAAAATGGCATATTTGGTATATCGCCATTTTAACAAAATTCACCATTAGGGTCTTAGTCTTAGCTTCATTTAGAATACATATAGAGAGTTTCAAACTCATATTTTTTACCATTTGAAGTTTCAGTCAATTGTTGTGGTATGATTTATTTGAGTAGTCAGTTTATATTTTTGGATGCACATTTTTTCATAAGAATTAGGAAATATAATTTGCACACAAAAGCAAGTTTGGGTGTGTAATATTTCTATGAATTTTTGAGTGATTTGGCCTCAAAAAGTCAATTTCTATAATTGCTGCAAAACTATACTCCCTCCGTTCCAAAATAATTCCAGATTTTCCTGCAAATGGATAGATTAATGCATGAGTTGCTCTTATTTTCAAGGGATTGTGTAGTTATTGTAGCTTCTAGTGAACCCCACTAGGTGTGATAGAACGAAAGTCAACAATGAAGCAATGCGTGTTGAAAACATGCGATAAAATTGATAAATTTTCCCCCTTCTTGGAATTGCTCTAGTGCTCATTAATTTGGATCATTCTTTGATCAATGTTGGTGCAAGGAAGTCCGATAATGCCCTCTATATTCAATTCTGACAATGTCATGTGATTCAACTCCAAGAAATTCTCAACAAGAGATTTGTTAGTAGCAGGTTCTATATAGTTGTGGGTTGAATTTATTATCTTTGGTTGGTTAGAGATTGCATTTTGCTTCCCTTTGCAAGGATCAAATTGCTATAGAGACTTTGCACCTTTTCCTTCAAAAATTCAAGATAATTTTAAAATTTCATGGTAAAATTTAAAAAAAAATTATGACTCACAAAAAACATGTGATTTCATCCAAAAAATAAATAGAATGAATTCATCCACATATCGTCACAAAATGGAGGCATACAAAGGAAAAAAACCTTTGAAATTTGCACAAGGTAACTTCACTTGAGTAATCCCTTTCAAAAACCAAACCCCACACACTCTTGCCTAAAATATATTGCCTCCATTCATGAGAGCCTAGGATCACTTTCAATGTCCAAAAGATGCATAAGAAGATAATCTAGAATACTCTTGAATTCCAAACAAGATCCAACAAAAAATTACACAATTTAATAATAGGAACAATGCTCAATTGCTTATTTGGACACAATTAAATGTATTTATGTTAAGTGATCATAGGCCTGTCCTCATTTTGGTGGGGTTGACGATCACATGAGAAGTATCACGAAATAAGTCTAATAAACAACTTCTTCCACCAGATTCTGTCACCACTATTTCAGAACATCGAGAGTTGAAACCCTCAACCGTGTTTCACAGGGAGTCTTCCTGAAAGAGTGTACAAATTTCAAAAGACATACCAAGTGAGCTATACAAAAACATTCCATTTACCGAGGTGACTAAAAACGTCAATCAAATTGATTTTGATACAATGTGGTCACTCCGTTTCGAACCACTAAAACTGCATTATTTTCAATCTCTCTGTCTAACCCCCTGAACACATAGCTGAATGTATTTGGTCATTGTCTCGAATATTATCACAAATTGGGAACTATCTCAAATATTGGTTAAATAGGCTCGTCAGAACATAATTTTCGACGGTGTTGATGAAGGAATTCGTCCTCCACTCCAAATGCATCACTACACAAGGCAGAATGTGAACCTAAATGCTGAACATCAGTTGAAACTAGAGTCCCTAGTATCATCGACAAGAGACAGCAAAAAATGTTGAACTAAATTATACGGGTGACATTTGGCACCAAAAATTAAAAGAAATAACAAGGATGTGTTGCACAAATTCCAATTTGGAAGCCTCTGCTCAGCTCTTCACACCTCTTTCAAGAATGATCTTACTGACCTTATTTCAAAAAGTCACGTAAACTGCAACACTGAAATGGTTCCCGAATTCTTGTTGCAATTCATGTGACAAGAATATTCCTCACAGAAAAACAAGTTGGTGCGCACTTGCCTCAGCACTACCCTTCACTTTGCAAGGGCACATGATCTTCGTCATATCCAGTCCCTGCTCCAGTTTCAAGGTCCCAACCCCACCTCCGTAACATTGAGCTTGATTGTGCATCCAGCAATTGAGAATCTTGAGGAATGGCCCCATGCATTGCCACAGAGCCTTCTGATTGGATTGTCGTGAACATGACACGTGGGTTGGCCGATCTTTCCAAGCAGGGACGGGGAAGCAGCCGCAATTCATAAATTCGCAAGTGAGGATGAGAGAGGGTTACGTTCTGTCCAGAATGTTACACTGCCTAACAAACTCGTTGGTATAATTCACATACTTAGACCAGAAAGGTCTTAGCTGGGGAAACGCAACATCCAACCATGGCTTCGCTTGTCCGTTGTAGTGAATCACAGCTGCCTTTTCCATAGCTTCCAAGTTGGACTTCGTATTGTAGCCCAGCCCCAACATGTGCCAATTCTCCGGGATTGGGTGGACATTGCCATCAAAGGCTATCAGTGCTGGTGGCAATGTCCCTAATCTCCATAGTGTCATGTTCAAATGCAGATTCTGAAACATAAGCACAGAAATAATAAGGTCCACTACTCCGACGTAGAGAATCGACAAGTAGCGGTACCGAATAAATTACATAGGCATACTGCACGTCAGAAATTGAATTACGCATCATGCGTTGCATCAGACCTAAAAAACTGCTCGTTCCGTAGAAGTCATTAAGTCTAAATCGCTGATGATTTACTTGCAAAGGTATTTAGCTATGAAAGCTCACTCATTTCACTTTGAAAAAACATGGTGAAACAACTGTAGATCCAGATGACAAAGTTTTAGGTCATGCACAAAATAGGAAGAGTGGAAGCGCTTCACACCTGCTTCTGCCAATAATGGTATACACGGGTAATATCCGCTTTCCTCCAAGCTTGCAAATCAAACACGTTCATACCGTAAGCCCACGCGCACTTCTCCGGATCAAACGTAGAGGAGATGATAGGGTGGGAGAAATTGAAGTAGTTCTTAAACGTCTTCGACATAACCGAGGCGTCACCCCCATGACACGTCTCCACAGCACCGTTCACTTTACCGTGAAGATCAATATCCCACAACGGGCCAAGGTCTTTTTGCACTACTACATCATCATCAAGAAACACCACCTTCTCCAGATCCGGAAACAACTGGCACAACCACACAACACACAATTCAGCATTAATTGATTGGAATAATTTTAGACCCCAACCGAGTTAAACGGTGCCAGTGGAACGCCACTCGAGGCAGTTTCTAACATAAACCCTGCCAATTGTAACGCAAATAGGTTTTTTAGAATACCTCTGGAGGGTGGATTTTCTACCACTGTAAATCTACAACCGGAGACTGTGAAAGACATACGCAAGCTACAAAGCACATAAAAACAGCAGAGAAAAGTCGAAATCTCTGTAGAGACGGCATCATGCAAAAAAAGTGTCTGGGCAGCTCAGCAAAGACTTGTTCAAGATTACGAGGGTAAAGAACTCACATCTGGTAGGTAGATGCGGAGGTGGTTCATGATGGAGATGTACTTCGGAGACCGAGCTTGCAGGTAAGCAGTAAGAATAGTAGGAGAATACTGGCTAATATTGGTCCCTGCAGCGTGATCCCCATGGTAATAGTATTTGATGTCCTTCGAAGTTTCCATAGCGTCCAACACAGGCACATTGTCCCTTGTCAACCACTCAAATTGGTGTACCCCTTTGACCTCCACAATTGCAGAACCTAAAGGATTGAGTGCAAACCATGCATGCATTGCCGCATGCGTCTTCTTGTCAGTGATTACATGAAACACTATTTTCTCAGGCTGAGCTGAATTTCGAATTGTTGAAGTAACAACCACTGCAGCAGCTAATACGTTATCCGTTGCAAGAACCAGATGATGTAGTGATGGATCTGTGAGCCGTGTAGCCAGGTTGGCGGAGGGGAGATCCAGCCGAGCTCGAGCGTTGCTTGAATACTCCCCAGTCAGCTTCAAAGCTAGACAATGGAGTCCCTTCGGAACTCCACTGCTTGCATAGTGCCTGTAAAGAGCCTCCTGGAGCTTAGCTGCACGCACCTTTTTCTCGTTGTCCTCGACCTACAGTGCGACTTCAAATTCAGGATTCACATTCAAACAACTGACACATTTCTACCAATAACTTCAAGCAAAAAAAAAGGCAAGCACATTTAAGTCAGAGGTAGAACGGACGAAAGATGAGTCCAAGTGCACAAGATCCTGAAACACACCATAGACTTCATACGTCGCAGGAGAGTAGGCATGTCGTACTGCTTGCTCCGAGCTTCTTCCAGCAATGCGTCGATAGATTCAGGAATATCAATAACGTCATTCTCGCTTCTGTATTCTAAAAGTGACAAGTACTTATCCGGTGCATTCTGCAATCAATACGGGTTTGCCTACAACTAATTAATACAAATGAGAAGATGCTATATAAAGCTGTTAACCAGCAGCTAAAAATAAAACTTTCATTTGGAAGCTAAAAGCCAATTATAGTAACTTTCAAAACATAGATTTCTATCGCTCACAGATACAAGGTGTGGTTTCTTCTTTCTATTGGTGTGTTCTGTTACGTTCCTTGATGACTTCATCTAACTCTATGGAAGCGGCCACTTTCGCTATTAGGGGTTAAAAAATTTGGAGTTGATGAAATGGGAGGAGCAATTATGTAAGAGTCGTAATAATACTTACTGGAGAAAAGGGTCTTTTCCATGATAATCTGGGTCCCAGTTTCCTTCCAAAACAATCTGACACAACCAAAGCAACACTTCAGTGTCCTTGCATATCTAGTGAGCTTCGTTCCACCAGTTTCCCTAAAACCGTTTGCCTCAAAAAGCATTTGCCTCAAACAAAAAGTATAAGATTTACCGGTCTAAGGTTGCCAGCAGTACTATTCAAAAACTCAGCTTTAATGCGGTCCTGAAAGAGAACAGAAACTCAACCCCCTAAAAGACTGAAATTTAACGGTTGGTTGATCATACTGTGAAAAGCATCATTCAGACAGGGCCAAATCAGTACAAGTACATTGGTCAAGAATTGGTCAATGCTGAAGAAAGAAAGTTCTCTTATGACCCACTCAATTCGTCAAATCTAATGTGCAGAGAAAAGATACGACATGACAAGAGCAGCGGCGACAAGATCCAAATCTAGCTCGTGAAGTAGGCATGGAAGAAGCCCTAAGTAATGTTTTTCAAATGCCTGGGATAGATTCCACCAAGTTGTGTTCAATTGCTCTCAAAATGAAAGCAAGCTAAAAACCTCACCAATCTCGTATCTGAACCACATCTAGTAAGAGATCTAAATCATTCAATGGTCAAAAATGACAAGCGACAGTGAAATAGAACGAAGGCGTGACATGACGATTTTGACTAGTCTGGGAATCAAAAAGGTAAAAACGAAGAGATATGTGCGCGTAAATCTGGCTCATTAAGTAGGCCCTGAAAGAGTACTAAGGTTTTTCTTTAATCGCTACAGATTTCACTAAGTCGCCTTCAATTTGAGAGCAACTAAAGGGAAGCAAAAACCTCAGGATCTCCAATCTGAACTAATTCCAGCTAGAGATCTGAAACATAGAGTGGTCGGACATAGTGCCACAACAATCTCGAATTGCCTGGTAATAATCAAAAAGAAAAAAGCAGAGAGAGAAGAGCACAAAAGCTACCCTATCAATGTGTTACATTCCAGTCTCAACCCTATGAAAAAAAGAAAAAAAGACTGATAATCCACTAAGATGCCACCAATTAGGAAGCGCGCAAAACCTCCGCCATCTCGTCCAAGAACCAAATCTAGCTAGAGATCTAAAATATAGAACGGTCAGAAAGGATGACACGGCAATCTCGAATTGCCTGGGACGAATCAAAGAAGCAAAAAACAGAGAGAGATGGAAATACAAGATATCCAGATAATGCGTTGCAATTTCAGTCTCAACCCTAAAGAAAAAGTACTAAAAGCCTGAGATTCCACTGAGTCGCCACCGATTAGAGAGCCGCGGAAACCTCCGGAATCTCAACTCTGAACCAAATCTAGCAAGAGATCTAAACTGTAAAACCGCCAGAAAGTGCGACACGGCAATCTCGAATTGCCTAGGAAAAATCAGAAAGGCCCAAAACAGAGAGAGATGAACACACAAGCTCTCCAAGTAATACTTGTTCCATTCCAGTCCCAGAGTTGTCCCAAGATCTACAAGCACGGGTTCGAAGCGAACATACCAAGCGACGTGCAATCGTGAAAGCCTTCCAGAGTCACCAGCGCGGAGGTGATGAACAGGAACGGCAGCAGAAAGGCGAGAAACAACATCGTCCAGAACAGACACCGGTAGCTCAAGTACCTCGCCGCGCCTTTCATCTTCAAGGGATCCAGGAACCCCGGCGCCGTGGAGATCGTGATCCGTCTCATGCTGGGGGAGACGTGGACCTGCATTGTGGGCCACAGGTCCCCCCTCGGCGTCGCCTCTCACAAACGGCGCAATCCCTGCGCTACCCACTGCTCGTCCACCATAGCCACTCCAATCCCTAGCTCAAGGTCACCAGATCCCTAGCTCCCTAAAACCTCTCCGATCAACCCGGCCTCGCAATCTCACATCTCAAAAACCCAAACCCTCAAAAGGCTCAAACAATCCACAACCCAACTGGATCCACTCAATCTACCTTCAAACAATCTCCCAAAATCTCCAAAGAATCGAAAGAATCAGAAGAATCCCCCAAAAATTCCCCAAAAATTCGAAAAAATCGTGGGAAGAATGTTGTGGCGCAATCTGAGTGCTGTAGAGGATCAAAACAAAGATGTGCGGGAAACATTCAAACGCGGGGTCGCTGTCTTCACTGAGCGCGCGCTGGCGACTGTGATTTCATACTATCCCTGTTGTAGTTGCGGATGGACTGACGCGCTTGAACTGTGCTGCTGCTGTTGTTGCATCTGTCCTTGGTCCTGATCCGACTACTCCTCGTGCTGCTGTTTGCCTGGGCTGCCACTGTGACGACACCACTCTTCGGGGGGGCCCTGGCTGGCTGGCTGGCTGGCTGGACAACAAGCGAGCATGTGACCGACGAAGAGGACGACGACGCGACGACGACGGCGAGCAGAACGCGTTGCGAGAAAACCGGGTTCAAGAGTGGGATCTACTATCTAGGGACGTCGGAGATTTGGGCGCAGATACTCGTTGAGTCTACGTTTGGGGGGTAAGGTAGATGCGGTGTGAATCGGGTGGAACCGGTGATCCCCGCGTATCAGGGAGAGGGGGACGTAATTTCAGACCTTAATTTTCGGTGTCTGTATTTGATTATTTGGGAGGGGGGTTGATTTTCTTCACCACGTACCCAGGGGCGTGAGTGAGCTCAAAATCAAAAGTCCACTTTGGAAGCTAATACACTCCACCCTCTTTCATGTGCCGCATAACATTAACTAAAGTGCCCTGTGCCGTTGCCACAGCCAAAATGTAATTAAAAATAATTTTCTAATTTTTCCATTCATAAAAACTTTGAAATTCAATAACTTTCCCATTGTAGGTTCAAACGCCACGAGCAAAGCCCATGCACCCCTCCTTGCCGAGGGCTTTCCGACAACACAAAGCACGCAACCGGGGGACATACGGTCCAAGAGATCTCAACATAAACAAACAAACAAAATAAAACAAAACAAACTTAAAAGTATGGATTTACCAGGTGCCTAAATTGAAATTTTCATATTTGATTTTCAAGGCTCCATGTCACCTCACACCAATCAGAAAATGACATGTGTTATCTTTTTTTTAAAATTAAAATTACTAAAATTTGGCCAAATTGGACCTTCATGTAGGATAGCAATATAATTTTTTTTTGCCAAAAGATGGATTGGAACTAACTTTATTAGGTCACAGAAAGGGATATCTTCCTATATTCTTTAGTCTTTACGGTGATAGTGTTTTGGAGAAACATACTCTTTAACACACAATACTATACATACTCAAAATCGCATGTTTCCCAATTATATTTCTTATCTACACTTGCATAACACATCAATAGATAAAAATTGTACAAGCTAGTGTACTAATCTTGAACAAGTGTAGATGGGGATGCAATTGGGGAAAAGAATGATTTGGGTCCTACCCACCTTACATGTCTGTTGTTGTAGGAATTAAAATGACTAATGTCACATTTGTTTACAACTTGTATAAACTTTTATCACTAAAAAGAATGTGAATATCAAACTGATAAATTTGAATTCTTAGCCATTTTAGAAGTGTCTATAGCCCTTGAACTACTTATGCAAAATAAATAAATAAAAATGGTAGAATTCATAAGTGTCAGGGCACCTACACCATACGAGAGTGGTTATGAGTTGTTTATAGAATGTTCATCACTCCACTCCATGAGTAGTTCTATAATTTCAGGGCAAACTACTTCAGAAATTCACATAAATTACAATTTTGATCAGAAAATCATAATTCCACTTGGGTTTGATTTGTGAAACAAGCGCACACCTCTGGAAAATATCAGTGCCACATCCTGGAGTTTGCCCCAAGATATTCAGATCGCTACAGTAGTTTGCATGGTAATAGGCTTGTCTGTCTACCTTCCTAGGCCGCATGATGTTGGACTTCTGGTGAATACAGAGTTTCGGATGTTGGACGCAACTCCACTACAGTACTGTACAGTCGGCTTGAGGCTTTGGAATGATTCCACTATTCCAGCAGTAGTTCTTGGGGAGTGCAACTATGCGATGACTTTTTTTTTTGTGAAACAAATGCTTTTGAACCAAATGAAACAGACAATGCAATGACTTTGAGAACCTGATACGGTAATGCCATTGTGTGTTCAATAGTGTATCTGTGGAATAAGTGTGTGCCAATGGCCTGAACAGTGTCCTGAAGAGCAGCATTGAAGAGTTTTGCTGTTGCTCATTGCTCAACTTGTGTGATGACAAGTTCTGCAACCCCCGGCATCGAGAAAAGTGCACAGAAGATACAAAGATATAAGTTACAGTTGTTGGGTGCTGTATTTCAGTTCACATGTGTGTGGACGTGTTGTTGTTGTACCCGTACAGACTGTGGATAATTGACAATATGAGGAAACTTGACTTGTAATTTTTGAATTGATGACCATTTGATATAATACACCGACATTATTGTTGTTTGTGAATGATACAGGAAGTGGCTGTGGTTTTGTCAGGGTCATGTTTTCATGTTGGATCTGTCAGGTGTGCTGGTGGAATAAGTTATATGAGGGTGGCTGTCTGGCTTGTTTTCATGTTGGATCTGTCAGGTATCGAATTGGATTAGGAAAGTCGCTATACAGGAAAAAAAACAGTACATACATACATAATAAAAGAGTTCTTCAATTGAGACACAACAGGTACCACTGTTGGATCATGCGTGTGAATGACAATTTTTGAGGTACTGGAAACCATGCAAAACCCTCATTTAGGGGGTTTGGAGGGGTACGGTGTACTGTTTTGTAGGACTTGCTTGGAAGGGCCATACAGTGCACTAATAAATGGGATTTTGACTTTTAAATTAACCCCTGCTGAGAAGGACGCGGATTCTCGCTCAAAAAATGTCCCAAACTACTTCCCTATAAGTTCCCTTGAGTCCATGCACATTCTGCCATGAAGAACAAAGTGTGTCGAGTGAAGTTTCTTTCAAATAACTTCTCATTAAGCTTATTTCAAAGGCCATGCTTGCCAATTTCCAGAAAGGAACCCTTCATTTATGTTGACTTTGTTGAAATTGTTCACGTAAATGTAATGAAGTCGGACTTCACATTGTTGATATGAATCTATATCTTCAATGAATGTGAAGCCAGTTTGAGAAGGCCTTTTAACTCTAGAACGCCACACATGACTCAAAATGTCTTATCCATGACTTTCATGATTCCTTCACAACCAAAGAATGCACCTATTCATTCAGTAGGTGAATCATTTTTTTGGCTAACAACTACGATGATAGGCTTCAAAAGTGAGTCACTGCTACAATCTATAATTTAAATTAGGTTGGTTGTTTAGTTTATTACGATGAGATCTTCGAGACCATGTGTCCCCCAATTGCATTCTTAGTCCCCTCGGAAAGCCCTCAACAAGGAAGGGTGCATAGGCTTTGATTCATGGTGTTCTGATGCACCATAGAAAATTTATTTGAATTTCAAAGTTTTTATGAATTATAAAATTATAAAATCACTTTTACTTCTATTTTCACTGTGGCAAAGGCTCATGGCACACTAGTGTGGAATAAGGGAACAGAATAGCGGCTTGTTCATCATATTTTATAATGAAAAAGTTTTACCGCAATTTAGCATAAGTAAACAGGGCCACCGGCAACTCCAGCCAGCCAGTGACGGAGTTACTTATTCTCAGGGTCTTTGCCGGGAGAAGGATGAATGTTCTTCTTCTGGATGGATGAAGAAATAATAGAGTGGACGGGGTCTTTGGTGTTGGATAGTACGCCACTGTACGAGGAGCTGAATTCTGGAGCAAAAGAAGGGGAAAGGAATAAATGTTCTCTGTGGATTCTGGTGCTCTAGTGCATTATTTTATGGAATATAGTCAAAGGCAAGTAACTGTTCATCAGAATACCGGGCACTGCGCTGTACTTTGGATGAATAGTGGGTGGGTCTTCATTGATGGTAGCGACTCGGAGGATAACTGAACTGAAGGGCACAATATCCTCCATCCTTACACCACATGCCAAGTGAGTCCCTCCTCGGGGTCGGTTTTGAGAGAATCGTTGACAAAAATAGTGGCTTTCGTACTTTCTTGAAGTATTTCAACGTAATGGACCCACTTCAATAGAGAATATGGCTTGTCGAGTGTCGAATTTAGACTGCAAAGTCAAAATGATATTCACTTTTGCATGCCACGACTGTACAAACTTTAGACAAGTGACAAGAATGAACTGTACTCTGCTTCAAGGAGATTTTTGATTACCCTTACGACTATCCTCTAGGCAAATGAATGTTGTTTAACCCCTAAAGTTCCTTGACTATGTTCTCACCAAAAATGCTCCAAAACTGCCATTTCTAGTACAAGTATAATTTTTTGAAAAATATCATTTTTGGACACATGTAACCGTATGATCTTGTAGTACTCTAGTTTGAGAATATGTGGAAAAAATTTCAGAAATTTCCATCGTGTAGATTGGAAGATATTAGCGTTTGAAGTGGCAAAAGTCCTTTTGGGGGCCCTTCGAAAAACCGGGCAGCTGCACTTCACAGGGTCAAATTATTATGAAAAAAATTCCAAAATGGTTGTGCTTCTTTGGATTCATTCTTCAGGTCAAGTTGGCTACATGCTTGAAAATTTTCAGATTATTTGGAATTGTACAACATATAGGAAAAAAATAGTAAGTAGAAAGAAGTAGAGAATGGATCAAAACACTAAATTGTTAAGAAGTTAATTATGAAATTGAAAAATGCCAATCCCAATGGTTGCAATGTTGTAATAAACAATCTACATCCTACAATTTTATTTTTTTGGAAAAATATTGAAAATTGAGTGAAATAAACAACTTCAAAGTTTATTTTAGAGTAGACAATCCATAACTGCCCGCAAACTAAAAAACCTCATAACGTTTGATTCATTGATCAGAATAGATTGATTCAAAGCTTTCTGCATATCTATAAATCTAATAAACCAATTTCAAATTTTTATTTTTGGAAAAAGTGATTTTTTTTTATCTGCCTGGACTACCCGAGTTGAGATACAAACAACATATTTGGCCATAACTTTTGACTCGTATTTCCAAATGTCATGAAATTTGGTGCATATGAAAGATATTCCTCGTCCCCACCTTCTGTAAAAATTTCAGCCCAAAATATAAAAATCTCCAGCCACACGTACCTGCCCAAAATTTCTATGTTGCCAAAAAAGGCATGTTGGTCCTTTAGGGGTTAAAGGTAAATCTTGAAAGGACTAAATCCATTGCGATATGGTCAAATATCATATTTGGGCCAAATTTAGCCTTTTAACCCCTAAAGGACCAGCATGCGTTTTTTGGCCGTATAGAAATTTTGGGCAGGTCCGTGTGACTAGAAATTTCCATATTTTAAGCTGAAATTTTTAATAGAAGGTAGGCACGAGGAATATCTTTCATATGCACTAAATTTCAGGACATTTGGAAATATGAGTCAAAAGTTATGGCCAAATATGTTACTTTTTTCGTAACTGGGCAGTCCGGACAGCAAGAAAAATTTGGCAAAATTTGATTTAAAAATTTTTTTTTTTTTTTTCTTGTAGATTATATTTTTATCTATGTGGAAAGCTTTGATTCATTTCATTTGGATTTGTTATGAGAAAGTTATGGACATTCTTGTTTTTTAGGCAGTTAGAGCATCTTCTTGAAAAAAATAACTTGTAGGATTCATTTCTAAATGCTATTTTTGCAATTTAAAAAAATGAAAAATTCTCATGGTTTAGTTTATTTGCTAGAACAATCTCACCATTGGGATTAGTGTATTTTAATTCCATCTAAAATATATTAATATTTTAGATTTTTCTTCTATCTCATACCTACTTCTACTTAATAAATTTTTTAGGAATGATAATTAAGTTTTTTTTAATATTTTTTTTCCCCTAGACTCTCAACTCAATTCTCCACTATAAAGATTTAAAGCACAAAACTTTGTAGTGCAAAAATTTTAAGTAAAAAATGTTTTAAGTCAAAAAATCTGGTCCCGCAATGTGCTGAAATGCTTGTTTTTTCCACTTTAAACGCAGATATCTTGCAATCTAAACGGTCAAAAATTCTGAAATTTTTTCCACACATTCTCATACTAGTTAGGTATAAGATCCTATGGTTAGATGTGAAAAAAAAAACATTTTTCATTCTTTTTTACTCCTTGCTATAGAAATGACAGTTTTGATGGTTTTTCGGCATAAAAAAGGCCTTGGGCCTTTAGGGGTTAAATTTTGTTCAGATATCAATCTTACACTTTTATTACCTTTAAGTCAAATTTCACTATCAAGCTAATTTTATCTTGTTATATAATTAATCTATGAATTTTGATATTTTTTGCTTGTGAAACATGAATTTTTTTTTATGGTGTTTTTCTTAGATCATTTGATGGAAAATCAAATTATTGTAATTCTTAAAAAGTAAATGGTGGAAATTAAATTATATCAAATATATTATATATTAGAATAATTCTAAATTTTTACCATAAATAAAAGTTAGAATGAAAAATATAATTTAGAAATTAAATTTAGAATTTTTGAAAAAGAATACAAGTGAAAAAAACACAATATCTGTGTATAATTTGGATTCGAATACATTGACATTGAGCTTTCAATTGCAATTATTCTTTCAATTCTTGGATATTTTCATAATTTCAAAATAGAGTAGAAACAAAATTTGTCAAGCTTCATTTTTTTAATTTGAAGTCAAATACCAAAAATGGTTATTTTGAAGGTTACAATTATGGTTGACTAATGTGCATCTACTTTGAGAATGCGCAGACCTTTAGATGATAAGGCTAGACTATATTTTTGCACATTTTTGCTTATATTTTTGTGCTACCAGTAATGTATTCCCTCCATCCCACATAATACTAGTTCCTTTGGGGGGGGTATTTATCCTAAATTATTTGTTCCTTTCAACAATGTATTTTAGACTTGATTGTAGGATTAAATATGATTTCTTTTGTTGTGGACAACCAAATTGAAGCACAAGAAGTACAGTTTATTATCCACTTCATAGATCAAAATTTTAAATATAAAACCTTTAATAGCAATTTGAAGATTGGATCAAAAACCAGAAGACATTGAACTTTTCATTTAATATATTAAATTCCAAGGCACATGAAGGCAATAAGATGTTGAGGGAGAGATATGGAAGCAAATGAAAACTAGTCCATAACACCATGCTTACACGTAGTTCACCAATTCTCTGATTTTCTCTTTGATTTCTATTAATAGTCATATTCATTTATTTTGCATTTTGGAAGGATACATTGTACGTTCCCTAATGAACCATTTAATAGCAACATGCATTAAAAAATCAATGTTAAATCCTTAATACTCTCATTACTACAAAATGTGACTAGTATTATGGAACGGAGGGAGTATTATTTACATCAATGTCATCAAATTAGTCATAATGAAATGTTATCTCTTAAAGATTCAAGAATTGTTTGAGATAAATGAGAGAAAATTTGGATAAAGCATTGGCGTACCGCTTAATATACTGTTTAATTTGTTGATTCCTATATATTTGATCTAGAATTTGTCATCCTATTGATGTTGGAATGCTTAGGAGTTAATTCCTATATATTCAATAGATGATGAATGTATTGAAAAGTGCACTTCATCCAATCAATATGCATTGAGGTTATTCCAAATGTTTTTATAATATATCAATGAAAATCAATGAAAATATTCTATATGAATCAATCATAATGAAATTTATTATAAAATTTGAAAGTAATTGCACTATCTTTAGTTTGAAAGCTTAAAGGTTAAGATAGGCATATCTATTATGAACCATATTTTCAATTGCATCCCTATCCACATGGTTCCAACATTTTTAGGGATGGAAATATTAAATAGATGTAGATAAACAAATAATTGAGAGGGGGTCCATAATGGATATGCCTACCTTAACATTTCAAGATAAAGATACAATGAGAATGTAAAAGAATTTTTTCTCAAGGCAAAAGAAACAAGCCAGAGGACATTTTAAGCCAAGTCAAGTTTTAATTTCATTTTTTCCAAGTAGGGCAACTTATGATCTTCAAAAGAGTAATGAAGTCACTTACACTGTCCAAGTTGTGGATGAAAAATCATCTTTGCATCTCAATGAACATTCTTTCAGCATTTGTTGATGCCATCCTCTGACTTTTGAAATAATTTTTTGGATGCATTTTGGCAAAGTTAGCTCCTCTAAAAAGACAAAAACTTTCACAAATTATTTCACCTATATTTTTGAAACAAACTCTGATAACATTGTATAACTAGGCAATGGTCTTCCCTATATTGGGAAGGTATTGTGGAAAATTTCATTAAAATGGTGGTATTCCATACATCATTCTTCCATTCATTTCTAGGACAGGTATAGATTTCAAGCTACTTGTCTAAACATGAAAGTACAAAATTTGTGGAATACCGCCATTTTAATGAAATATCAGTTTATTATGTTTTGCTAGATGCGTGGTAGGGACTCATCAATTAATTCAAGAATTGGAGTTGACCAAGGAGCCACACAAGGCAGTTTTGTTCACTGTAGGAATCCCGTTTTCAAGGATGCAAAACGACCCGTGCCTAATTGGTAAACAATGCTATGCTTTAAGTTGCAATCCCTGCTACAAAACGCGCACGCGCCTTTGACAACGCAGGTGATGACGACGAAGACTGAAGGCACGCTCCGTCTCCCTCGGCAAATGGGAAACCTGATCCAAGAGGATCAGTGTATGATCTTTGGTGAACCAAATTTCATTCCCGACGAGGGACTGAGTCTTCCGCATCTCCTGCGAGACTGTAGCTCACCATCTTGGGGATGTTCTGACTTCTGACAGTCAAATTGGGACTGTCAGCTACCCTACCAATAATTTTGAATTTTGAAAATTATAGCTATTTTCAACGTCGGTGCGGTTTATGTGGGTTCATGATATGATGTCCACGAATTCCAAATTAGAGGAGCCTCATTTCAGATCGAATCCACACTCCTATTGTTAGCAGAAAAGTGAAGATTACAAGTTGTTGCAAATTTTATATTGATTTTAGTTCTGAGTACTTATTAGACGGCATTCACGGTAGTAAGCAACTTATTAGTAGTGAGCAGGGGTGATCAAACTCCACCTTCTCTCCGTGGCTTGGCTGGTTTGCCTCCATTGCCTTGTGCTCTGTTGTAATCGATCAAGGCACCAAGAGTGATGGCGACCAGGGTGATGTTCAGGTGGACAACTTCAATGGCGCTGTTGCTTGTTGTTGCCGTTGTTTCCTTGGTGATCAGCTTCAAATGTCCATTGTTCAGGTGGACAACTTCAATGGCGTTGTTGCTTCGTGTTGCCGTTGTTTCCTTCGTGATCAGCTTTGTCAGTGGTTTGTTCTCATTTGCTAGTTTATTGCAAGAGTGTAGCTACACAATCTTCAAAAACTTGCAGAAGCTGGATTGTGGAGACGATTACGGCCGTGCCAATGCTTTCCACTTGTTGGAGATGAAGACACACCTCGCATTTGCAATTGTTAACGACTATAAAAGCACGTAGCATCCACTAGTGCGAATCCATGTTTTAAACAACATTGTAAAACGCAATTTTCAACGTCATTTTGATGTGAATAGTGAATAATGAAGCCAATGCATTTGTATGGTTTGAAATGGGAGGCATTGAACAGAATATAATTCTAAATGTTGCCTTAAGTAGAGTATAAGAGTGTAACAGTTGTGCTGGTTGGAATGCTCATGTTTGATTTAGTGTCATGTGTCAATTTTGCATTTCTATATGTACGAACTTGGTTTGTTAGAGTAGCTCCAATGCTGTACTAGAAGAAGCACAGGAACTGCACAATGATGGGGCAACAAAATAAACACGCCCCAATGCACACAGCATGGGTCTCTCTTTTATTACCAAACCCACCAAATTCCATCCACTGCACAGCAATTTTAGAGAATTTGAAGAGCCCCCAAGTTGGCACACAATAGTAAAAGTCATCATTGTCATACCTTTTCAATCTTGTTACGTGTGCTAATGAATTAGAGTTTCCCCTTTTTTGCATGAAAGGTTTTATTTAATGTAGAATCTTTATTCTCCTTTTTATAATGCGGAAAAGTCCATTTGAAGTTTGGACTGCCAGCTTTGCATTGGGGCAATTATTTTCAAAAGTAACCAGAACGGAATGAGGTCCGCCTACCGCCTCTTCAAAATTTGGATATTGTGCTTGTACTAGAGTCCGCATTGGGCTTGCTCTTAGTGGCTTTCAAAATGTTTACTAAATTATTAGCATATTGAATTGTTGTTAGCATCAGCAAAAATATTTTTTATGTATAAGAGATGGTTATATTATAATGATGATGATGATGAGGTTCAATTGAAAATCTCAATGAATGTAATAATTGAAGGATAAGAAGAAGGCTTGTCTGTTATATAAGTGGGGGGTAAGAGGTATGACAATCTATATGAGATATGTCATTCACACTTTGTACACACTAGTGTACCCTGTATTATTGCCACAATCAAATCAAAATTAAAAGTAATTTTTGATTTTTTAACTCATAAATACTTTGAAATTCAATAACTTTCCCACCATGAGTTGGAACACCACAAAATAAAGCCCGTGCACCCCTCCTTGCCAAGGGCTTTCCAACGGTACCAAGCACACGACCGGGGGATGCACGGTCCAGGAGATCTCAACGTAACATCACAAACAACAAATAAAACAAACAAACAAACTTAAGGTATGGATTTTCTTTGTGCTTTATTGAGTAAATCCATTGTTAACTATTTTTTCGCAGTGGCAACGGCCGAGGGGTGAGTGATATTTTACTCAAAAGCAATACAATTTTTTTTGATGGAATATTGGGTAGTTGTAAGAAACACTTCATGTTTTTCCGTTAAACCTGCGTTTTTTGGCCATAGGACTGGCAGTACTACTAATACTACGTTATAGAAGTACCCCGGCAAATCTGAACCGTTGATTCAAGGCGCCTGCAAATCTAAATCGTTGATTTAGTACTATGCGGTACTACGGACTACTACGAAGTACTGCAGAAGCCACTGGGAGCAGAAAATAGCAGAAAAGGGGTTTGTGGAGATTTTCATTTTTAGTAATTCAAAAAAATTTCAAAAAAATTTCATAAAAAAATCCTTTTTGCTAGAGAAGATTGCACTCGCATTGCACCAAAAAATTCATGAAGGAAATTTTTTCTCTCTTCGTAGCTTTTGCACAAATGGGAAGGTCACTTTGACCCCATGTGTGCAACCGACATGTTGCTATTTTCATAAAAACTCATCGTCAACCCTTGTAATGTTAATAGACCTTCAACATGTCCAATTTGTGGCTTCAAATTTTCATTTTTGGGTCAAAAATAGGACTAAATCCCCCAAAATATATTCCTCCATTTTTAGTGGATGAAATTGGTGAATTGCTTCATATTTATAGGACAATATTATTTTTTAAGGGATGAATACACTACTTTGGATGAATAATCAAGTTTCACTCACATTTTATATATTTAATCCATTTAAATAGATATAACAACTTTATCACTCCAACGAAGATTGCCTTTAGCGCTACCCAAAATAAATGAAAAAAATCCCTTGTTGTCTCAATCTTACAATTCTACTTCATAATATTTTATGCAATTTATATTTCTTTTTTAGACTCTATTTTCAATGTTTATTATTGCTAAGAGAGCTTCATACATTCTCCTATTAGAAGAATAGTCTTGGAAGTCAATGGTCAAAGTCTATAGCTAAATTTCAACGGGCATTGTGTTGCCCTATAAATCCTTGAATAGTTGCTTGTTGAAATGTGTTTGTTTGTATTTATGTCATTTATTAGCCCATGCCCCTTAGAAAGGGACTATATTTCCTTAGCACCCAAAATTGATCTTGATTGAAGTAAAATGCAAAGTTCTATTGGTTTCACACCAATGCAAATTTTTCTACTTGTACTTAGTATGTCATTGGGTTTATTGGTTGATAGGTGTTGCATCAAGTGTTGCATACTCTTGTTATCATGTAATTTTGGATTATTGTGTCTTTAGTACTCTATCCCTTGGATTGAGATAAAATTGAATGGATGGAATTTTCAATCTATCCCCTTTTTTTGTACTTCAAATACCAACGGTGCTATTCTGTGAGCCTGTGAGCACTGAGCGGGGATTATGTGAGTGTTGAGCTTAGAAATTTGAAGAAGCATTAGAAAATTTAACAATATTTTTAAAACTAGACTTTATCAAAAAAATTGGTCAAAATTTATTATTTTTAATAAATTTTAGTATCTATTATTGAGGACCTATTATCGTGGACCTATTACTGTGGTTATGTAGAATTCAAATGGAAATTGTAATTTTTAGTGTTGTCTAAAATATTAGAAGTATACATTACGACTTTGCTAGATTTTAAGAACAAAAAACATTGGTGATTAATTAGGATTTGCTTGAAATTGAATGAAGTTGTTTCATAGACTTCAATTTTTTTGGATCAAATCCCTCTTCCTGCTGGACTCCCCTCAGCGCCGAGGGGAGGCGCAACCAATTTTTTTTTTCTTCCCCCCCCTTGGGGCTAGGGCTCCGAGAGGAGGCCAACAGCAAGAGGGGGTTGATAAAAAAAATCAAAATCTTAGTGGGACAACAATTTCATTCAATTTCAAACAAGTCCTAACCACTAATTCCCAAGAAACAAGAAGGGAGTGATCAACCAAATGACATCAGATCAAAAATAAAAGAATTGGATCCCCCGGGAGGTCCTACAAGAGGACAATGATCAACTAATACACAATTTGTTGTAACTAAGCTCATTCTTTACAAAAATAATCCCTATCAATCAAATATTTTCTTCCAAAATCTTAACAAGTCTGATTACGAGCACATCAAGACAAAAATATAGGTAACGCCCATCATCCCCAAGAGAACCCCTGCTACTACAAGAGGTACCTAGCAACAAGAGAAAAGTGATCTTAAAAATCAAAATCTGAATGGGACAATCTCATTCAATTTCAAACAAATCTTTATTAATCATTAATTTTTTTTTCATCTTAAAATCCAGCAAAGTCCAATAAGTATCACATTGTTGTTGTTTAAAGGACCAGGATAATAGTTTCATGGTTAAAATTTACTAGAAATAAAAAAATTTGGCCAAAATTTTTAAATAGAATCTCTAAAAATTTGTATGCTCACAAGTTTACAAGCTCCCGGGCTCATGCTCACACGCTCACAGAATAGCAACCCTGCTTCAAATACTACTACTATTCATAGTACTAATTTTGGATTTTTCCAAATTACAACAAATAATAAGAAATGTTTTGTATTCCTATCTAATAGTTAAAATTGCTTGAGTTAATAATTTTTGTTAAAAGAAGTTGAAAAACTATTTATTCCACCTTTCTACGATAATCTATGTATTATGTATACATCCAATACATATGATATGATAACCCCAAATTGTATAATCTTTTGTGCTATTTTTGGAAATAGTAGGATCCATGTCTCATTTCAATATGAAGTTGCAAATTAACCACTAGATGCCTACAAAACCATTTTATGGTCTTGTCCAACTTTGGGCATCATTTTTGTAGAGAAAAAAAATATCTTTTCAAAAATTTATTTTTTCTACGTAAATTAGATTGGGTTGACTTTTTATTTTCATGTTCAAAATTTAGATCACTAAGGTCAAACAAGGGGTTAAGTTACTTCATTCCAAAAAAATTACTGCTTCATTTGGAAAAAGAGAGTTGTTTGGTTTATCAGAAACATTGATCTTTTCTACACAAAATAGTCTCATATAAGAACATTGTATCCAATCTTAGATATGTCTTTAGAATTAGATCTTGCCTCTTATGCACCCCATGAAGGTCTCATCCAAGCCATTGAACACGTTTATGCCTCCTTCCTACATAGTACATACTTTATTCCTTTCTCTTGTAGTGTTTTGTTCCAGAATGATCTTTTGGTTGGACAAAATGTTTGGAATTAAGGGTAAAAATAATGTTATTAAAACTTGTTTTTAACCCGGGAAATCACTATCAATTTTTGAAAAACTACGTGAGTTAAAAGATAGGATTTATTTAATTCAAAGTAGGGAAATTTTATATAAGATGACATAGGGCTTCTATAGGGTCTATAAAATGCTACATACTCTATTATGTATAAATTAGGCTATATAAAAAATCATGCAGTAGGATTTTTTACTAATAAGTTAGCCTTAACGATGCATATTTTTCATATTACGATGAGTATAGATGTAGACAAATAATTTCTTATGGATGATATGATGGACATAGTCAAAAAAATGAACAATAAAGGGTGGTTGACCTTGGGGGGTCACTCTACAAAAAGTAGAAAACCACATGAGTTAAACTATAGGGTGCATTTTATTCATTGGAAGAAAAATTTATAAATGATTTGGATCTACTTTAGCCTGGATTTAATTCTTGAAACATCATTACATGAAAAATAGAATATCGAAAATCTCTTTATTTCAAAAAAGAAGTAGATATAAATTAGTGTAAATAAAGTTAAAGAAGAGAAAAAATCAATTTTAGGATGAGTATAATCCTTGATCCTTCTAATAGAGGAATGAAAAGTACTACGTTTTTAACCATTTAACACTTTGGACATTGTAGCTAGATGCATTGGATTTCAAGCTCTTTTCTATCAAGATTGATACCAACAAAATAAAATGGATTAAAGTAGAAATTAACTATACAATTGTGTTCTCAATTGGAGAGGGGGTGCTTTATCAAAATTAGAAAATCATTTAATGGTGGAATTGGAAGATTATAGTGTGTATTTGAACTAGATTATGCACATTCAAAAATGAGATTTTTGAGGATGTGCGCCTTTAGAGTTAAATAGAATTTTGGTTTAAATTCAAAACTAAAAATAAAGAGATTCATCATTTTTTGATATCATCACCTCTCCGTTGCAATCATTTATATCAAGAATAATTGGCTCATTAGAGAGAATTCGGGCCCTCTAAAGGGCCGCGAGTTCCCATGAGTTCTCCATAAGTTTTGAATAGTTCATGACTGTTGAAATGGCGCCACTACAGCAGGGTGACATGGCCGAACTTCGGCCACATCAGATTTTCAATTTTAATTTTAATTTTAATTTTTAATTTTTAATTTTTTAAATATATTTTTCGGATAGCCCATACCACTGTTCACAGCATGGGGACAGATTGGGGAACGGGCCTGAAACGGCCCTTTCTTGGCCCCAAATCCCTTCTAATGCATACATAATTACTGTGAAGTTTATGAATGAGAATAACTTTTGAGTTAAATGGAATTTTGGTTCAATTTTCAAAAATAAAAGTGAAGTGACAAGTAAACTAATTAAGCAATGTATGAGTGTACATGCAGTTATTGCCTCTTTTGAGGTGATAGTGACAAACCATGTCAAATACAATGAAAACCGTATATGATTTATAAGAAAGGTACATGTGTCAGTTTTCCATTGGTTGTAAAAAATTTATAAATTTTTTGAAAGGGGTACACTGCCCATTTTTCCATTGAATGTAAAACTTTTACATTCAATCCTAAACCCTAACCTCTTCAACAACATTGTCTTTAATCTCATGTCTTCTTCTCCTTCCTTGTCTCCTTCTTAATACTAAACTCCTTACTTAAAATTCATAAGCATCCCATTCCACTGCAATCCAAAGCATTAGCATCCTCACAAATTGAGATACAATTAACTCTCCCAATTCACCTCCAAACACTACATGCAGTGGTGTAAGTTGACTAATCAGACATTGCATCGCAAAATTCTCGTCTACATGCATCAAGCCAATTGATTACTTTTGAAAATAATAGCAAAATGACTGAATTTCAAGCAGAATACAAAACAATAGGCAGATGGCTCTTGCAGAAGCAAGTAATAGTTGAAGACTTACAAGAATCCTTCATCTTTGGCCCACTTTTTGTATTTTGCTTTGTCTCCTTCTATAGAAGGTTGAATGTGCTCCAGTAACTTCTAAGCAAGTTTGGTCTCTCTTTGCTTTTGAACGTCTTGTCCACATGTGAAACTTGGAAGAGTAAAAGAATGCTCTGAATATTGGAATACAAGACAACCTAATTGACTTGCACTCTAAATTTGTAAGAACCAAGAGAGAACAAATCAACTCAAAGAAACTTGATGCATAGAAAACAAGAAGACACCTCAAGTGCATACCATAAGTCAGAGCAAAGCGGTGGAGACAAAGTGGCAAAGACAAAACCAACAACCAACAACGGCTTCAATGACATTTAAAAAAATTCACATCTCATAGCAGAGAGAGTGGTCTTTTTTTTTAAAAATTCTCATCACATGGTTGTTGATTTTACACTTTGAAGAAGGGGGCCAGGGCAAGCTTGCCTACCTCTTTTGAGGAGATAGTGACAAATAAAGAGATTAAGCAATGTTGCATTCATTCATATCAATACTAGACTTACACATAACTACTGTGAAGTTTATGAGTGAGAGTGACATTTGAATTGAATAGAATTGTGGTTAAATTTTCAAAAATAAAAGTAAAGTGATTTAGCAATGTCCAGTGTCATCACCTCTCTCTTGCAACCTTTCAAATCAAGAGCAGACTCACATATCATTATTGTGAAGTTTATGTGTGAGAGTGACTTTTGAGTTGAATAGAAATTTGGTCAAATTTCAAAAATAAAGAAAAAAAGAAGCAATTTAGCAATGTTCAATGTATTGTGAATCTCTCTATTGCAACCTTTCATATCAAGAATACACTCTCACACATAATTTTTGTGAAGTTTATGAGTGAAAGTGACTTAGCAATATACAATTTAGAACAAAATTTTATACGTTGAAAATTGAAAAGAGTTGGTACATTGATCCAGATTAGAATACATATATACACTGCTAGAATATGAACAATAAACAATTCAAACAAGCAAATCAAGATAACAAGCTTTCAAATATAAAAATTGTAAGATACTCCCTCTGTCCCACTAAAACCTCCAAATCAAGCACAATTTCTGTCCCACTAAAAAGCTCCATTTTTAGATTTCGATTATTGGGTAAGTGTTGGCCGTGTTGATCAACCTTGTGGGGGCAAGTCAAGTGATTAGGGAGCATTCTTCACCAAGAAAGCTTGGCCTTGCCTATATGAGACACCTTGGACTCGTTGTTCTTCCTTAGACATTAGTATTGACAACGGATTTGGTGACCACTTTGACACTTTGAAGAGTTGTTCTTGAAGTGGTGCAGAGATCTTTGTTATAGATATTTAGATTGCAGTAGATGTTTCTAGAATCCCAATGTTGCTACCAACATTTAAATCATCAAGAATGATGGAGCTGGCAGCATTTACAAATTTTGTCAAAAATGGTACTTTCCGCATGAATTTTGGGTGCCTAAACGATGGTGCCTAAGTTGGAGATTTTGCAGAGATCTAAAGGATGGGTTGCTAGTTTTCAAATGCATGTAGCCCTATCAAAAAGACTAAAAATGTAGTTAATCCCTCGTGGGGAAGCTTTTTGGAGGGTTTTAGTGGGACAGAGGGAGTAATGATCTTGACACACCAACATCTTCAAATTAAATATATTTTAGTGAATGTAATATGAAATGTCAATTAGATAATAATATGATGAGAATTCTAAGAATAGGAAACGATTGATCAAAAGGGAAGTCCAAAAGACATAATGTGAAAAAAAAAGGAATTTATTAAAAGAGTGAAAATTGTAGCAAACATGTGCATTTCAAGGATCAAAACACTATCTACAAGCTAAGCTTATCATGCCGTATGCTTTCATTGGCCAAATCCTCCAAACCTATTGATTTTTTTGTCCAAGCACCTAACCACCTATACTTTGGGATATTTTTTTAAAATACAATAGCTTGTTATGTAAATCTAACCTCACAAAAAGATGGCCAACTTGATTCTCAAAGCATCACTTCAAGTGCAACTTCATCTAAATATTTTTAATAATAGAAAAAATACTTCAAAAACCAAAGTGATCTCATTCTAATTGTTGAAGAAGTTAAAGGTTAATAAAATGGTTAATCAACTATTGTTTGTTTCATGCTGCTTTTGAGCTTGATCCTAATATTTTCTATGTACGTTGCATGTTTTCATGCCAAACATTCATCCTAAAATCCTTCATTATCAAACAAAACAAAATTCCTAAAGTTTATAAGTATTATAGTGTGCCAAGAATTAAGATAGATTTTCATTTATAATTACCTATAGGATGCTTAAAATTAAGACCAAGTAGCTTTTTCCTACTATAAGGGTCCCTTAAAATCATAATTACTAGGTAAATAGCCCCCAAACAAATATTGGATTAACACACGTGGTTACAAAACATAACGGGAAGTGACTTCCATGAGGTTAATTCAAGCTCTGCAAAGAGCAAGTATTGAAAGTCTAAAAATATTAAATTGATAAAAATAATTTAGAGTCCTTAGGAAGAAGTAGATGTCAATTTAAATTTTTTTGAAGTTAACCAAGTAGAAATTTAAGCTTAGAAACTTATAGAAGAAGATTGGGGGAGTTTAGAACTAGTTTAAAAGTAGGAATCCAAGTTAAACTTTATAAAAAAAATCAAAAGATGAAGTTTAGAATGTAATTTAGATGAATTTGTGAAGTTTCTATCCATCTAGAGCCAAATTTAGAACTGAGACAATAGATTTTATTCTAAATTTGTAGCCAAAATCCGAAATCAAATTGAATGTAGAAGTCATTAGAAAGGATTGAATTGCCTTTCTAGAGGCTAACTGACTTCATTCGCTCATAACTTCTTTTAGGAACATTGGCTTTGAACACACTTTATATTTTTATAAATGAAATAATCTAAAATCTAATTTAGAATTGATATTTTGTAATTATAAACTCTTGCTTCAAAAACCACAATAGCCTTATTTGGTTCAGCTGCTTGGCCAAAAGTTGGTTTTGTTTTAAGTTTTAAATGGTTTATTTTGTAGTTCATATCCAATAGGCAAATAGAAAGATCCATTGGTTGGAGGGCACAATGGACCACACCTAGGCATCTATTTAGGAAGAATTTCTACTTAAAACAAAGAACCTAGTCGTGTTTGTTTAATACCAAGGGTGGATATTAAAGCGCTCATAGTGGAGTTTTGTTGTTTGTATTTGAATTTAGTCTTCTCCACTATGAGAGGCTCTTGAGGACCTCAACGAGTAGAAGCTCCTTAGCCTAAAATTGAATATGCAAGATCTAATGTAGAGAAAAAAATAATGTAGGTGGACCTAGCAGAGGACAATGGACAAAAGAGGTGATGTAAAATCTTGTAGACACCATCAAATCGATGAAACTATCAATTAGGAAAGCATCTAAAACTTTCTCAATTAATCCTTGCATCATGTATTTCAAAGTGGATATATAAAAAAACAAAGAAGAAGAGACATATTTTTGACCGCTACCTGACTAAGGTTGAAGAGAGTGAGTTGAAAACATGGTGCTTCATAATGCAAGAAAAGGCATTCTCTTTGACCTTGCCCATTTTGAAAAAGACAATATGAGATATTATGAGACGCTATCTAAGGCATCATCCATTTAAAAATAATTGTCTTGGAAAGGGATGTGAAAATGCTTCAAATCAAGACAGACATCTAGAGGTGGTGTTAAGAATCGGAGAAGGTTTAGAGTTAAAGAGGTGTACAGACTTAAACAAAACTGTATGTGGACAATTTTATAACAATTTGACCTTTGCAATTACTTTTCAGGGAAACAAAGCTTTTTTGTATATGGAACATGGATGAATTGGGGGTCCAAGCGATGGGCAGAAACAATGTACTAAAGGTTGTGGCAAATTAGGGATCAAGGAATGTAAATGTTCCTACATGTGACAGTAGAAAATGGTTGACTATTTTTCAATTTGGTATGTATCAGTGCTATTGGTACTTTCATACCTCTTTATTTTATTTCAAAGAAACTTATCATCTTTAAGATTACATAAAATTTTGTGGATCAAGTACTACAATGAATGTTCAAGAGAATGGATGGGTAACAAATGAGATATTTTGTGATTGGCTTAATCACTTTAAGCTATTTTATTTTACAATTCTTAAAGGTGTGAGTAAAGATTACAAGCACCTCCTCTTGCTAGACGACCATTGTAGCCATGTTAGTGCTGTAGCACTTGATACATGCCTCAATATGGAATTGGACGTCATTACCATTCCTTCAAATTCTTCTCATCATATCCAACCTCTGGATATCTCTTGCTTCAAGCCTTTTAAACAATATCTTCAAAAAGACAAAGCACCTATGGCATTGCAAAATCCAAATTGGGGTAACAGTCCTGCTTTAAGCCTTTTAAACAATATCTTCAAGAAGATACAACAACTATGGCATTATAAAATCCAAATTGGAGTAACGGTGTTATATTGAAACCAACTCTAGATCAAATGGTAGCAAGTGCTTTGAACCAAGTTCTTAAACCATCTACTATAATAGCAGTTTTAAAACTTCAACTCTATATTATAAAGATTTTTTGAATAAATGCTATTTCTTTAAATGTTTATTCATGTTTTCAAAAATGTATGTGGATGTCTATTAATGGTTAATTAACATGGGTTTTGATGGATAATAGGCTTGTTGTAGATCCAACAACAATAGATAAGCACTCTGGGCCACGTATACCTCACTTGAATAGTCTATCTTGTCTTCACATGTGAAAGATGAAGAGGTGCAATAAACAATTTTAAGTGAAGATGACAACATTGACAAAAAGGTGTTATATGAAAATGCTGACAAATGAATGTGATTAATTAGATTCTTCAAGAGTTGCTTCAAGAAGATAATATTAATGAGATTTAACATGAAAAACATTCCATCAACGAGTCAAATGAGGCACAAATAGAAGTTCAAAATATAATTGTTTGGCCATTTGACAACCCTAATCCAATGACAATTAGGGCCATTGATTTCCAATCGCTTATTGAGGGTCAATGCCTAATAGATATAGTAGTGGAATTTTACCTCAAGTACCCCAAAAAAAGCAACAGTGTTGTGGGCGCTAGATTACCCACCCTTGGTAATAGAGCAAACACCGACCAGGTTCTATGCCTTTATTCACTTTTTTAATATATGGGGGTGTTGTGAGCGCGGTCCACTGTGCCTTCCAAGCAATGGATCTTTTTTGCTAACGTTTCCTAAGGGTCGTGGATGGCAGCGAATAATTAGTAATGCATGTAGTAACTCACAAGCGAACTGCGATGTTCAGAGTGATGGTGAAATCCTGACTCCCTAACTACCTATCCTATGTCGAGGGTAGACTGGGTAGTTGGCGTCATTTCTAACGACCCTAACTATGTAAAAGGGGAACCCCTATGTTCCTTCCATGAACCTCTAAGACTATCGGGTTTTTTTAAGACTCCACCTAGAAGTTCTACTTCTAAAGACTAATTCTAAAGTCCAACTCTTACTCTAATTTTCAACCTCTAATTGAAACTCTAGACTTTTACTCTTTTAACCGGGCTTTAAGTATTAACCACCGACTTCTATTCTATGTTTTAACTTTTAACCCTAAGTTTTTACTTCTAAATCAACTTCAACTCCTAACTTCCAAGTTTTAACCTTCTAGGGTAATTCTAAGTTTCACTTTTAATTCTATGTTCTTATTTCTAAACTACTCTAAGATTTACCCTCTAAAGTTAACTCTACCTTTTCACTTTCTACTGTAGATTTGTATTCCTAATTTAACTCTAGGTTTTTTGACTTTTAATTCTAAATTTTTACTTCTAAAATTAATCCCCCATTTTGACCTCTAGGTTTGACTCTACGTTTTCACTTTGACTCTAGATTTTTTCTACTTCTAACTAACTCTAAAATTTTACTTCTACTTCTAACTTTTAACTTCTACTTTTAGCTTTTCACTCTAACTTTTTACTCCCCAATTGACTAAAATTTAACCTTTTAATTTAATCTAACCTTTTGACTTTTGACTTTTGACTTCTACTTCCAAATTTAATCCTTACGTTTTAATCCTGGATTAACTCTAAATGTTACCCTCCTAAATTTAATTCCAACTTTTAATTCTAGGGTTTTGACTTCTAATTTTAACTCTATTCCTCACTCAACAATCTACTTCCTAAGTGGATTCTACTTTTGACTTCTATTTCCTACTCTACTTTTGACTTCCCAAAGTTAACTCCAACTTTCGACTTTTGAATTTTAACTTCCCTAATTAAAATCTTAATTTAATCCTAGGTTTTTAACTTGCTATTTGATCTTTAATTTTTATCCTAAATCCTCCCTCTAATCTAATCCTAATTTCCGTCCATTGTTTCTTGTGGTTCCCTTTTAATTAAAATTCCTCCATTCTACCCCCTACCGCTTAACTTAGCCTAACGCGGTCAGTTTACGGTCAAATCTTAATTATAAGATGTTTTCGGAAACCTCTATTCCTAATCTATCAACTTTTGACTCTAAACTTCTAATTCTCAATCTCGGATGCTAATCACGCTCTAAGGGCTGATTAGGAAAATAAGTGCTAATTAGGGAGAAACGACTAGGATTAGTTTAATGACCCACCTCGTTACTGCTAGTGTCGGAAATGACGTCATCCCTGTCCACATGCGCGTCCTCGTGCTCCATGGTGGCCACTTGCGATTGTCTTCTTTTATTTTTGTGTTATGGTTTTTATTTATTTATTTATTTTTTATTTATTTATTTTTTTAAGGCCCACAGCTTAAGTTGTAGAAAAGAAAACGTTACACGTATGATGTTCTAACCCTTTCCCCCCATTTCCTTCTCCTTTTCTTTCTCTCCTCCTCTTACTTCTACTCTTGAACTATTCCACCAACCGTGGTGATGGTGGTCTTACGCTTCTAGTCTCAAACTTCGTGAAGTTTTAATGAGCCTCCTACCCTCTTACGCAACTTTGCTTTGTGTCATCCTAATCCTCCTCCCAACGGTTGCAAGGAGTTCTTCTAGATTTCCTACCTAATCTCCTAGCTAGGCACTATTTATTGTCTCTCTCCTTTCCACTCCTATAACACATCCTTCTCCCTAATTTCCTTCCATTGTGTGTAGGTGTGAGTGGTGATACAGGTAGGATCGGATGTTTTTGTGCAGGTGGCACGTGGAGCGGCAGCTTCTATTTCTCCCCCCCTTTCTCTTGTGTTTTTAAAGTTCCAAGTTGAGTTTTTTCCTCTTCCCAACTGGATTCCAAAATTTCAGACTTTAGAAGATCAAAAAATATAAAAAAAGAGGGTGGTTGGGGCCCCGCAGGGCATCGTCCCGTTTAGTTCTGGAAATCCAGAAATTAGTTCAGTTAGCCAAGCCGACTGGCCCGATGGCTGATGTTCAGTTCAGTCAACCGACCAGCCCGATGCTGATGTTCAGTTCAGTCAACAGACTGCCCGATGTATGCTGGCTGTATGGCTGGCTGCCGGTTGGTCTGGTATGCCGGTTCGGTATGGCTGGCTGTATGCTGGCCGGTATGCTCGCCCGGTATGCTGGCTGTATGCTGGTTTGGGGCACTAGCTATCCTTCCAAAAAAAATCCACACAACCGGGTTCCCTTAGGAAAACCCACTAACACAACTTAAATTGGATTTTTAGTAAGGGGTTAGGGCTAGGATCGAAGCTTTGCTGTCCGGGGAGTTAGGCCCCAAATTTTAGAGCGGTCACCTAAGCTAAGTGTTACGGGATGGTCACTCTCTTCCTAGAACTCGTGACCAATCTTGGAAGCTAAACTTTGGACTTTTCCAAGAAGGTCTTGGAAACTAGACTTTGGAATCTAAGGCTATGGAGGTTCAAGGCTCCGCCGTAAAATTGGTTTTAACACCAACTTTAGGACTTGTAACACTCCACGGGTTCAAAGCTCCACCGTCTAAGACTATTTTAACACACACTATAGGACTTGACGTGGTCACTAGTTCAAAGCTTCGCCGCCGTGGGGGGGTTTCACACAACAAGGGGAATATTAGAAGAAGGTAGAAAAAACGAACTTAAGGAACACACGTGACAAAGCCAAAGCTTCGCCGTCCCGAGGGGGGGGTCCACACAACAAGGGGAATATTAGAAGAAGGTAGAAGAGACAACTTAAGGAACACACGTGACAAAGCCAAAGCTTCGCCGTCCCGAGGGGGGGTCCACACAACAAGGGGAATATTAGAAGAAGGTAGAAAAGACAAACGTAAGGAACACACGTGACAAAGCCAAAGCTTCGCCGTCCCGAGGGGTGGTCCACACAACAAAGGGAAGATTAGAAGAGGATGAGAATATACAAGTGAGGAAAACAACACGGTTAGGACACGTAAAGACACACAACTTCACAAGCTAAAGGCCCCCCAAAGCGGCATCGCCAAGGTACGGTGGGGGGTGACTTTAGGATTAGGACAAGACACCAAAAGACTCCTAAACTCACAAGTTAGATCACAAAGGAACTACAAGAGAGAAACGAGGACTCTTAACTCGTAACAAAGGTATAACAAACGCACGAGAAGTACACAAGGCAAGATAGAAGGACCCCCTAAGGACCTTCAAAGCTTGAAATCTAGCAACAATGGAGCAAAAAGTGCTCCAAAAACACCGTAGAGGTTTTTGGCTTCAAACGCCAAAATATCCAAAGCAAATTGGACCTACGGACCCAAACAAAAGTGAGGGGGTGTTTTAGAGAGAGAAATGGGGCCCTTATATAGGTTTCCCAAGGGCTCACCCCTCTCTCTAAAGCTCTAAGGTAACCTTATCAACGGGGATTTTCATCCTCATCCTCAAAGATTTTCATCCTACATCCTAAATTTCTACTTCTACCATTTATGTTGGACCAACATCCTAACTTTTGGAGATTAGCTCCAATTGCCAAACGGATTGCGCCGTTGGATCCAGAACGCCGTGTTTAGTCCTAGATCCCCCTAACCCCCCGTACCGAGGCCAAAAACCCATCGTAGGCTAATTTAGTTTAAAAACCAAATCGTGGTAAAATCCTAGATCTTGGGGGTCTCCTGTTTTGAGAAATGTGAATAGCCTAGGGTCTCCGGTAGGTGCGAGAGAGTCGGGAAGGACTCTTGGTTGACTTCGTTTCGCCATCGTATGGTCCCGGAATGCCGGTCAACGTGGCGGGGATCCCGCCACGTGGTTAATTCCCGAGGAATCTCGCCGGTTCGGGTACTTGCCGCTATCGAAATGTCGTGAAACTTCACGGAGTGCATTATTAACATAAAACAAGCTAGTCTAATTTTTAGTGAGATTTTATTGTAACTTGGGTAATTTCCATGAAATTCCCGTTGGAGGTTAGGAGGGTTGACCACCCGGAAAAAGGTTCTTCTGCAAGTCGGAAGATGCCGGGATTTTTCACGTGACCTCTTAGGGAGTCGCATGAAAGACGTGCGGGTGTGTTTCCGTACCTGGCATGATTGGTCAATGGAGATTTAAACTGGACATCTCCTAGAATTAGCGACGGTGCGGGAATCTTCTGCAGGTGGAGGAATCTTGGCGAACCGATTTCGCCGTTGGACTCCTGGCATGGGATTCACCCTAGAACACCATCCTTGGGCTGTAGATTCCTCCACAGGCCCGGTCTTGCGTGAATGGCTCCTGCATGTTAACAATCGGGATTTTGGGAATTCGTCGATCTAATGGGGAATTCTAAATCTAACTCTAGGACCCGACCTAGTGGCCTCGCTGTGGATCCCTCGGACCGACCTAGCCATGAATCACCACATTCATGGTGGGATTTAGCCCTTTTGGGGCTGTGTGACTCGAATCCTCCCAATCTAACCTTTTCGTTATTTCTACACTCTTTTAGGCAAGGTTTGGGGGATTCTAAGTAAAAAACACAAATCTAGACCAAATACTATAATGGGTATGACACAACCCTATTTTGGTTCTACACTCTTTTTAGGGATTTTTCTATACTTTTATCAACTTAAAATTGCAAATTTCCAAAAAAATAATTCTACGAGTCCCAAGTGACAAATTGGGAGCTTACAACTGTATAAAAGGACTCTAATTCTTCAATAGATTTTTCTTCAAAAAATTTGCAATCATCTACAAGTAGGATGCTACAAATGGATTTGGAAAAACTGCAAGTTGGCTTAATGATACAAATATCTTCAATTGTGATTATATTTTCCAACCTATCCTATTTAGATAACCAAATCCAAGTTTTTTTGAACTCTCCATTAGAAAATTGTTTTTGAAATTTCAATTTATTACAATGTTACTAATTATATTTTCATTTATGAACTTATAGTGGACATTTGAGCATGCTTGTTATCTGTAATTTGGAAAGCTTGATAGTAAAACCTTCTAGGTTTATCAATTTTGTCAATTTTATATTTCCATTGCAAGTTTGCCATTGATTATCAATTAAATATGCTTGTTGATTGCAATTTTTTGAACTTGGAATGGGAAAGGCAAAATAACATGGCAACTTTGAAAAGTTCCCAAAAAGTTCTTCTTGGTCTCAAGATTCAAGTAATAGATGTAAGTTACTATTCAATTGTATGTGTTTGAAGCAAGGTTTGAAGATGCATTTGATTATTTCGACATATTGCAATGGATTTGTTGTTTTTCAAATATGATATAAATGTCTTTACGTTTTGTATGTATATAGGTCCTTCAACAACCTGAGAATAATGGCACAAATTGTGGCATTTATTTGATCAAAAGTTTAGATATTTTCTTGCATACTATTGCTAAAGGGTTTTGTTTGGGCCAAAGTAGTACATGTACATAGTAAGTGTACAACTTAATTTGAAGAGTTTCAACTTAATTTGAATTGAATACATACCAACTTGATCTATTGAAAGAGTGAATCTCCGATGCGTTTGTAAAGAGTTTTTTTATGTTTGTTTGAAATGATTGTATGTGAATTTGAATTAACATATCTTTTGGTATTAACTTGTTTATTTGGTCAGTTGAAGAAAGTGAATTGGAAACTTTAAAATGTCGCATTTCAAGATACAAAAGCAAATGCCAAGCCGATGAGTATAAAGCAGACAATATTGATGCTTCAAGGGGAATCAATTTTTTCTTCAATTTTTGAAGACATGTGAGCTAAAACATTGTATTGATTTTTACAAATATTTCTAAGATTTATATTCATTATTCATAGTTGATTAATTTTTATTTTTTGCAATTAATATGTGTCAATCCAGATGCAATGACTTGGAAGGTGGAGTTGAAGCCCTATCCAATATACTTAAAATTCCTTCTTTTCTAAGTCTTCAAAGAAACCAAAAAATCCTAAAAGATTAAATCTTCATGGAAAATGCCTCCAGTCAAAAGAATTCACCAGAAACATGTTGAAAGCTGCCAAAGAAGAAGAAGACAAGTTCAATGAGAAAGAAAAAAGAATAAAAAGACAATAGAGCTTGCAAAATCTAAAGGAAAGCAAAAAATTTAAGTCCAAATTAAAAAAAAAAAATTAGCTTCAAAGCACAAAAAGTGAAAAATAAGAAACTATTAGTGGCATCTATACTTTTTGTAAAAAAACAAGCTATGTTTATTGCTACTTTAGTGAAACCTGAGATGCACAATTAGTGATTCAAATGATGATTGTAGAGGGACACATACAGGTCAAAACTGAATCCTACAAAGGTTGCAACTTTTGATTTGGAGATTCCATTTCAATTTTTCATAGCAACTCCATCTATTCACTAATGACAATTTTAGTTAAGAAAAATGAGTAAACATCATGTACCCACTTCGTATAATATGCTACTAAACTCAAATATGAATGGTAAGTGGCATGTGTACAACAGTGAAATTAGGTCGCCCCTTACTAATTTCTTTATATTTTACACCATATAAGTATATACATTGTTACTATACAAGGATGTAATAATTTTTATCAATCCAAAATCATGTGTGTGCATGGATTGGTGCAACGGTTCAAAGCCCCGTTCACAGAGTTGCATGCACCTCCACGTAGACAAGTGGTGAGTCATGAGGTAACTTTTTGGATTAAGGCAAAATAATTTCACTATTTTGCCTATAGTCAAATCGCAATGTTCAAAATCAACAAACAAAAGTTTGCCATGTTTTTTTTAGTTTTGACAATATGCATAGACATAAGTGATCAATTGCTAATTCAAGTGGAAAACTTCAATGCAAAGACAATGGTCTCGCACACTTGCATATTCTTGGCCTCATTGAATTAACTATTATAGTCTTCATTGCTTTGTGCATGCTTGCAGCTTAAAAAGAATTTCAAATTCATTGGATTGTATCAATTACTATTTTATTTTCACTTTTTTTGCAATAATAGTGATGATCTTCTCATGAAATGAATGAAGAATTACCACATGGGTAAACAACACATAATTTCATGCAACAAAAATAAAGCTTTGAAACTCAAATATAATTCAAAAAACCAAAATTGTGCTTTAAAATGAAATTTTATCATATGACTATGGAATTGGTCTTGAAAGCATCCACAAAGCAAATTAACTTCCTAAAGATTTCAAGGATCAAGTTGTGAAGATATGTAACACATCCTACATACTACTCCTAAATCCACTAAATCCAATTAATTAAATAATTATCACAATCAACAAATGGGTGGATACATGGTTTGGTGTCTCAATAAGTGTGTCACACGGTTGATTTCTAGGAGGGGTATGTATTCCAAAGTGAATATCACACAAAATATTATAGATTTTAATGTTATTTTTGGGTAAAAAATATAAGGACTTGATTAAGAAGACATCTTTGCGACAACCAATGTCTATAAACATTGATTTACGGACTCTTAAAGACAAATATATGGAGTGTTACAACAGTTAATTCTTATACATATAGACTTTTTTTGAAACATAAACACATAGAAATGGTTTATAGTGACTAATGTAAGAATGGATGAAAATATTAATTATTTAAAAATGAATTCTTAATTTGGTGCCAACATCATTGTACTTCATATAGTTATGGACTTTTATAGAGTGAAAATTAGGTCCAGTTTTTGGAAGTTATTTTCTTATGAATTTAATTTTTTTTTTTAATTTTTACTTTCCTTTGTATAGTATATTTGAAGTTCTAGGCGGTCATATTTTTAAAAAAAAGGAAAACATTTATGAAGGCTCAACCACTTATGATTGTTATGAAAACTCCCTTTAGATGATTGGTTTAGTGTTATGAAACTATTCTTTAGTAAATCAACTAGTGACAATAGTGAGACACCAAACCATGCATCCACCCAAATCACTATGAATCTAGCTACTAAGCCCAATTACCTATCCACCAGAATTAATTGATTAATAAAAATATCCCAAAAAATCCACTAAAATTCATATGATCATAAATCACCTATCCTACAAGGATAGGTGAATCATGCCTCCAATCTAATTCTAAACTTACAACACTTCATAGAAACAACTAGCAATCAAAATCATTTGCAAAGTAACTTGCATTTCTTAGAGCGACGATCACCGGTTGTTACAAAATGGTATTGATGATGTTATTGGCTTGATAGGAAATCTCCATGGCCCATACTCAACTACACCAAGGATGTTGTAGTAGCACCAACCTTCAAGACCTTGAAGCATGTTGTAGATTTGGACGCCTCTTCCAACTGCGCTATAACAATGGGCCAAGTTGTTTTAATGCGCCAAGAAGTGTTGCAAAAGGATACCTTCCTATAGGAGGACCATTGCCCTTTGTTGCAACTTCACTAACATCCCTACTCTTCCTACAAACATTTTCCAACCTTTCACGTGCATGCTTGGTGATGCGATTGTAGAGATTAGTGTGTGCTGTGTGGTGTCTCCTTCCCGTGGCTAAAATTATTGTCAAAGGGAGTGAATACCTACTTAGATATGCCTATTGAGAGAGGCAACCTACCTTGATGTGACTATTGTACGACATGTAACAACGTATTATGTCACCTACTATGAATTAAAACAAACAAAAATAAGTTAGAACTCTCAATATTTGTGTAGTTTAAAAAATAACAACCAGAGAGAAAATATAATAAAACGGATTCTTTGGAGAAAAGATTCAAGTTATCTAGAGTTTTGAGTAGCTAAGGTCACACATACATAAATGATATTTTATTTAGTAAATAGTATGTTAATCAAGCTCATAAAAGAATGTTAATACTAAAATGTTCATGCATAATTTACAAGAAAAATCAATAATCACATTTGTCAATTAGTAGACCATGAATGCAATCCCATGCAATGCCATATGCTATAGATAAATTGCAAAAATACCGCAGGATATTGAAATAGGGTTCTCTGACGCACATCACTCATGGCAATAGTTCATTAATATACAATTGCATATAACTCCATAGTCAAGCCATAATCTCAATTTTCATATTCAATTTTTATAATCTTTTTATTTTATTTCAATTCCTTAATTAATTTCATAATACTTTTTTTTACTCAATTACATCAATTTGAATGAACATCAATCTATATAATTTAATAATTCTCAATGATTGTTTTCTCTTATCTATTTTTACTTGTACAAATCTATACTACAAAATAATAGAAATTCAAAATCTTTGCTAAATAATACTCATTGTCAAATACATTGATTACACATGTAGTCTAGATTTTGCCTACCTCGCAAACACGCATGACTATAGTATAGGAGTTCAAAATCTAGATAATTGAATTGTAAAATAACACAAATATAATATTGTCATGAATTCAAAATCTTTAAATTTTTACAACTTGTACATTTTCTTTTTCCTTCTTCCACATATGAATTTTATGACTTTTGAGATCTGAGTTCTTTAAAGTACATGACGTGGCTTATTAATATATATTTTTATTCCTATTGTAAATTTTAAGAAAATAGCACAAATTTAATATGGTCATAAAATTTAAATCTCTTAAATATTTATAACTTGTACATTTTTTTCCTTCCTTCACGTATAAATTTCATGACTTTTGAGATTTGAATTCTTTAAAGTATAGGACATGGCTTATTAATTTTTTATTTATTCTCGGAGTAAATTTTTTTTAAATAGCACAAATTTAATATGCTCATGAATTCTAAATCTTTTAAATATTTACAACTTGTACATTTTCTTTTTTTTCCTCCTCATAAGATTTTCATGACTTTTGGGATTCTAGTTCTTTAAGTACATTTGTACATGACATGGCTCATTAATATTTTTTTTTAATTCCATCGTAAGTTTTTAAAATCACAAATTTAATATGCTCATGAATTCTAAATCTTTAAAATATTTACAACTTGTTCCTTTTCTTTTTCCTTCTTCTACATATGAATTTCATGAATTTGGAGGATTTTAGCTCTTTAAAGTATAGGACATGGCTTATTATTCCTAGTGGACTGTTCTACTAAGTGTTCTATGTTGGATGCAAAGTTAAATTGTTTTTGAAGGGAAGTTTAGAATTCTTTTTTAAAAACCTCAACCTTTTTTAAAAACCTTAGATTAATTTTTGGATTAAAGACTTTGCATTATAAATAGTTGTATTGTGGCTAAAGTCACTTGTATCTTATAATAATATGGGATATACAAGTATTTAGTACACAATTTTTTAAACAATTTATTTTTACACTTATATCCAAACATAAAATTTAGTTGGCAGTCCGTTATCAATGCTATGGACACATGAGTGCTGTCTTGGTTTTGGCTGGTAAGTGGAGAATTTATTGGCAATTTGTCAAGGATAAATTGTAATTTGTCATATGCATACACTATCCGATAAAGATAATGCAAAAATAAATATTATAATATATATGTAAAGAAATATATATATATAATTGGCGCATGTTCCTAGATAATTGGAATATTTATGTAGATAATGTTGACACGAACTCATGGAGTTGTGGTATGTTGTAGTAGCAAAGGCTGCATGAATCATGTATTAACAGATGAATTATACAGGTTCCAAGATGGGATTATATACGAGTTGGGCTAAAGCTAATGGATGAATAATAACTAATGAAATCACTAACTGACTAAGTAACAAACCAATCGTGCTTGTTTAACGTACTAATAAGTATACAGAGTGTTTACAAATATAGAGCATAGTAGAGCTTATTGCTCCAACAACACCTCTCGCTCTCGAATGTCGTCAGTACTTCAGTGATTGGGTGGCGATGGCGCGAGTGTTTGTTGCTGAAGAGGACCCCGTAGTGTTTCGAGAGCGGACAAGGACCATGTCAATGGTAAGGAAGTGGTTCCCGCATGCATTTAAGGGTTTTGGGTTGGTTTAAACTGAGGATGGTTGTTGAGGGTGGTTGATGGCTTGGTTGTGGCAGATGCAAATTGGCATGTTGGTGGTGTGGCTATTGCTGTTGATGGTTGGGCGCGTGAGCAAAAGGCTCCACCAGACGGTGTTCGAATGGTTGTTGGAGTCGATGCGCAGAGAGGGAGAACGTCGCGACCCTGTGCACGGAGTAGGATTGGATGAAGAAGGTTGTGAGAGTAGTGGGAATACAATGAGGGCATATATCAATGAAGGGGCGTGGGAAGAGTACTTTGCCAATCTGAGTGCCTGGTGGGACAATAGGAAAGGTAAGCGGAACCCTTGCGGTCCGGACTTCAAGCATAAGGTTACCAAAAAGGCCTTGTGGATTGAGGGCTGGGGAACACCGTTGTGGGTGAAGCTGAAACTCTCAGGTGGTGTGAGGTAGAGGCTGGATGCCGATAACTTGCCGATTGAGGGCAAATAGAATTAGAGTTACTGATTTTGTGAGAAGATCTGCCTGCTGCTGGGGGATGGGCATGAAATGTATTGAAATGTCCTTGGATTGAACCTTCTCACGAATAAAATGATCCTGTATTCCGATATGCTTTGTTTTGCAATGGAGAACTAGATTGTAAACAAGTCTCAGGGATGATTGGTTGTCTATATAAATCTGTGTTGGCTCGTTTACTGGTTTGCCAAGTTCTTGCAAGAGACTGCATAGGTAGAGAATGTCCTTGATTGCTTCGCTAAAGACCATGTACTCTGCTTCAATTGTTGACATAGATACTATGGGTTGCAATCGACTGCTCCAAAGAATGTAGGAGTTCTTGTACTTGTGTTCGAAGGTGGAGCGACGTGAGTCGAGGTTGCGACCCCAATCAGCGTCTGTATAGGTATGAAGGTGAGTGGCAGAATTGGTCGGGAAGAAAAGTCCATAGTCAAGGGTGCCCTTCAAGTAGCAAAGGATGTGTTGAGCAGCTTCGAAATGAGCAAGTTGAGGGCGATCCATGTAGTGACTGATGACACTAATGGCATAGCAGATGTCGGGGCGGGTATTCGTAGCAAAGAGTAAGCTCCCGACCATTGACTTGTAAAGGTGGGTATCTACAGGCAATGTTTCGGTTTCCTTTGCTAAATGTGTCTTAGGTCTATTGGAACTTTAGTAGGGTTGCAATGCTGGAGACCAAAGCGTTCCAGCATTTGTTGAATGTAAGAGCGTTGGTGTAGATAGAGACCAGTGGGGTAATACTGGATTTCAGTACCAAGGTAGTTTGTTGCTATTCTTAGGTCTATCATCTGAAATTTGGCCTGGAGGGCAGCTTTGAGAGCTCTGATTTGCTCTTGATCACCTCCAGTAATTAGAAGGTCATCTACATAGACTAGGATGACAATAAGCTGACCATTGGGATGCAGATAGTATAGGTTGGAATTTGCATTACTTCGTGTAAGTCCTTGGGAAACTAGCCACTGATCAATTGTAGAGTACCAGGCTCGGGAGACTATCTGAGGCCGTAGAATGCTTTTTGGATTCTACAGACCTTGTCAGGATTTCCTGCTTCTAGGAATCCTTCGGAAATTTCCATAATAATTTCTTTGTCGATGAGTCCATTAAGGAAAGCTGTGATGACGTCCATGTGAAGCAAGTCCCAATTATTTTTGGCTGCAAGGGCAAAGATAAGGCGGATTGTTGACCAACAAATTACAAGTGAGAATAAGTCGTTGTAGTCCAGACCGTCTTGCCGTTGGAATTCCCTCGCGACGATGCGTGCCTTGAGTTCTTAGGGGTTCCTAGGGGTCCCCGTTTAACCTTGTAAATCCACTTGGCTGTGATGGGCTTTATGTGGGGTTTGCTGTCGATTATGTCCCAGGTATGGTTTTGTTCTATTGACTTGATTTTTGCATCCATAGCCTGTTGCCACTTTGGGTCTTTTGCTGCCTCTCTATAGTTAATTGGCTCTTCTAGAAGTTCGCTTACGAACGTCCAAAAGTCATGAAGGTGGGAGGGCGGATTTTGCTGTCTGCTGGGGTAACGGGGAGTGGGATTGGATGGGGGAGAAAGATGCTCGGGGGTTAGAATATCGGGAATTGAGAATTGTCTATTTGTGTCTGTGGAGATAGGACTGTCTGGAAAATTGGGAAAAGCTACAGGTTGAGTGGCCGGGATACTGGAAGAATCTGCAGAGAAGGAATCTGATTGCGAGGTGTATGGTGGAGAGTCTGGGCAATTAGGCTGTAGGATGGGTGGTGGGTGCAAGGGTAAGATCGGTTCAAAAATTGAAGTGGGTAAAAGGTTTGTCTTGGGAGTAAGTGAGGTTTCTAAGTATCTATCTATAGGGAGATAATCATGAGCAGAGGTTGAGCTCATTGTGATCTGTTGCAAGCCCAGTTTAGATTTGTCAAAAACTAGGTCCCTGGTAACTAGTATTTTTCTAAGTTGCGGGTCATAAGCTCTATAGGCTTTGCTATGGCTATTGTATCCTATAAACAAGCATTGTTTGCTTTTGCTATCTAGCTTGCATCTTTGTTCCTTGGGAACATGGTAAAATGTCAAAAACCCAAAAATTCTCAAATGAGATATGGAAAGTTTCTCACCTGTGAGTTTTTCGTAAGGTGTCATTCCTTGGTTTGCTTGGGTTGGACTGTGGTTCACCAGATAGTTCGCAGTAGAGACTGCCTCACTCCAGAGAAAAAGAAGCAGTTGGCTTTGAGTCGTCAAACTCCTGGCTTGTTCCATTATGGTGCCTTTCCGCCGCTCCGCCACCCCGTTTTGTCCTGGTGTATGAGCTTGTGGAAGTTGGTGCTGGATCCCTTGTTCGTTGCAGAAGTTGATGAAGTCATGAAAGGTATATTCTCCACCTTGATTTGATTGCAATGTACAAAGCTTGGTCTTGCTCTCATTTTCCAATTTGGCGACAAAATTGCAGAAAAATTGAAATGTTTGCGATTTGTGTTGCAGAAAGTACACCCAACTATATTGAGAGCAGTCATCTGTAAAAACCAATATGTAGTGAGAGTTGGCTAGTGTCGAAACCTGCAGTGGGCCGATAAGATCGGTATGAACCTTTTCACCAAGTCTCGATGCCTTAGTGAATGATTTTTTTGGTAAAGGTTGGCAGTGTTGCCTTCCTGTAAGACAATGTTCACAAACTTGAGGCTTTCTGGAAGATATGGGAGTCCTAACGTTTTATCCTTGCTAGACAGGTGGTGAAGGCTCTGGTAATTCATATGCCCATATCGATGGTGCCACAAGGTGGCGGTATCCTCGTACCCTATATTTGTTGTA
Organism: Pseudisothecium myosuroides; assembly: GCA_951799445.1. Classification (NCBI taxonomy): domain Eukaryota; kingdom Viridiplantae; phylum Streptophyta; class Bryopsida; order Hypnales; family Lembophyllaceae; genus Pseudisothecium; species Pseudisothecium myosuroides. Next base: position 24,775,721 of record OX637294.1, read on the forward strand.
TGTTCGATGGGTTTAAAAGAATATAAATCATTTGCACAATCACGATGACCACGTGCTATAATTTGACGGTCCTTTCCTATGATCCAACAATGGACGCATGAGAACACTACTATATTGCCCTCGTCAACTAAAGAGCCTATTGAAAACAAGTTTTTTTTAATAGACGGTACGTACTTAACAGTGTTTAGCTTTATTTGGCCATCATGGGTTTTAATAGAAGAGGTCTCAATTCCTCGTATTGAGTGCGATTCTCCACCCCTTGTCTTAACCTCCTGAATTGTTACTGACGAGGTTGGCTTGTCTAAGTCTACCTGCTAATTATCAGAAGTTATATGCGTGGAGGCCCTACTATCCATATATTAGGGGCCATAACTATAATCTCCCCAATATTCAATTAGAGCAGCATTGAAGAACTCAACCGAGTTGGCAATGGCTAGGTTCTGTTGAGTTGGCAGTGCAGAGCTACAATTCTGTCGACAATCATGCCGATAGTGACTATTGCGCCCGCAGTTGTAGCAGACAACAAGTGGTCTTGGTCCGCGTGGAGGGAATGGCGCGTGCATCGGAGGAGAATAACTTAGAAAAGGGCCGAAGGGGGGCCGTGGAAAACCCCGCCCGAATCCGTGTCCTCAAGATGGGCCAGCTCGCAGAGAGTTGAACGTCATTGCTAGTGCTTCAACGTCATCTAGGTACGATGCGCGATGTTTGCGCCCGATGTGATTCCGTTAGGAGGCTTGATACAACCTGTTCGAAAGACATAGCAACATTGAGGTGGGTCAGAGTTTGAATGGTGCTTCAAAACTACGCGGCAAGCGGTTTAGCACAATCTGTATTATGGTTCAATCAGTGATAGTCTCTCACATGCTCGTGAGATGGTTTCTAAGTTCTCAACCTTTCTTAATGTAATCCTCAACTGACCTTCCTTCTACAAGTTTCAAGGATTGGAGTTGACTGGTCAGTGTTAATATCTGTACTTGATCACCTGACTGGTATGCATTTTGACTGGTCAGTGATTAGTGCATCCCATACTAGTGCAGGATCGGTAAAGCTAGCGATCATGTCTACTAAGTCGTCGCTAACCGACAGTATCAAGGCAGACATGGCAGTGGCCTTGGCAGTTTTTAGCTGAATCTCTGTGTAAGCACATCCTATAAGATTGGCAGGAAATGCTGGAGGATTGAACACTTCTTCGGTAAGACGCCACCAATTCTTTTGATGGAGGATAGCTCTCATTTTTAAGCTCTAGATGTAGTAATTGGCTACGCCTGTAAGCTTGTTTGCATCACCTATCAATACATTCCTTTCTGACATCGTGTCTCCTTCAACTAACTTACTGATCACTAATGTAATTGCTCTTGTTCTATTTCCAACGTAGTTCCAGATCAATTGAAAGGATCCGGATTGGCAATTCCACTCTTTGAACAACAAGGACCTTTAGCTTCTAATGTGGTCCAAGATCAACGGATCCTTCTAGAGGTAGCAATTACTCCACTCTACTCATTTTGCTAAGTTGCCAGTATGATCTTCACACTACTGGACTGCATCCTGCTCTGATACCATATTGATACGAACTCATAGAGTCGTGGTATACTGTAGCAGCAAAAGCTGCATGAATCATGTATTAACAGATGAATAATACAGGTCCCAAGATGGGATTATATACAAGTTGGACTAAAGCTAATGGATGAATAATAACTAATGAAATCACTAACAGTTACAGTAACAGCTATAGTATAATACATGCCACTAACTAGAACACTAAGTGACTAAGTAACGAACCAGTTGTGCTTGTTTAACGTACTAATAAGTACACAGAGTGTTTGCAGATATGGAGCGTAGTGGAGCTTATTGCTCCAACAAATAATTACTAGTTATATTGTTACCAATAGCAAATAGTCATGGTCGATCTCTACTTATCTAGCCTAATTACTATTTAAAATGAATATCAAATCTGCCAAAGTCCTTTGACAATTTGTCTCTAACTGATGCATTGTATAAGTGTATATAATGCATTCTCCATTAAAAAAAAATTAGCTACACAATTCAAGACAATTTGTCAATACAATTATACATACAACCTAAAACCATAGTGAATACATGCAAACTTCCAAAGACTTCATCCACTGGTCAAAACCGTATTCAAACCTTAAGTTCAAGACAATTTATCACTATTATAAATCACTAGACATCAATTATCAAACCATCTTAGAGCTCTTGGTTGGTTACGGCTCTTGGAATGAGTGACTATCACCCAATATAATTATGCGAGGAAGGACAAGATCTTGGTAATCTTGAAGTAGGGATTTGTATATATGGAGTCATGTGCTGACTTGCACCTGAATCCAAGAACCATAAGGGTGAGGATACGGGAATAGAATCAATAGTATTGAATAAATAACCTGGAGAATTGTGAATGAAGTTATTGCTGTGGAGTCGAGCTCATGAACAAATCTAATCACGTTTTGTTTTCCAGCAATCAGTAGCTTTGTGACCAGGTATACCGCAATAATGACAAATAATTAAAATGGGTGAAGAAGTATGCATTGGGATGATGTAGCATTGAAATTATTTTGAAAAGAAGAATTAGATCTTATGAAAGGTGGTTTGCAACCAGACTATTTTGTGAACATCCCTTTCACATAGAAAGCATGATTAGTAAATTTATCAGTTTTAGATGTTATAGAATTATTAATTTCATTCTGCTGAAGAATATTAGATAATAATTTTGTAAAGGTAAGATTTATTATCCTGCCTTATGTTGTAATAAATGGACTCTAGCTATCAGGTAAAGATGCTAGAAGCAAATGTACTTGCTGGGAATATTGTAAAAGAGACTGCCAAGTTTCCAAAATGAGATAACATCTTCAGATTTGGACATTGTCATACGACACAACCGCTTATGCAAGTTGACTTGACTAGCCTTGTTTGATTTTTCATAAATTTGTTTGATGCGGTCCCAAATTGCTTTGGAAGTTTTGAGAGGATGTAAGGAAATTAGCTTCTTTTCTCTACAATGAAGGAATATGTTGGAGTGCGCTTTAGAATCTTTGAGTTGCAAGGCTGTGAGACCTTCAACATTAGAGGAAGAAGGAGCAGCTTCCATGCCATCAATGACAGATCAAAGTTTTGACCTTATGAGGAGCATTTCTATTTTAATGCTCCAAGTTGAGTAGTAAGTGGTGGAATGGTATATGCTCAAGGAGCTATATTACTCGCCAAAGAAGCCATGCTACTAGATTACAAATCAAAGTTATCAAAGTTCTTGGGTAAGAAAAGAATGTACCGCGTAAGATTCTTCTTCAAAAAATTGGGGATTGATTTCATCATAGTCTGCTAATGCAATAAGATAACTTGGAGGAGCAATAAAGAGTCCATATGTGGTGTTAACGATTTTTGGTTGCTACTCAATTTGTTGTTCTTCTTCAACAAATTGGTTTGAAGTTGGTTTGACTCCTTCTATGGGAATTTGGAAGAATCCATTAATAATTTGCAAGTTATTTTTTACCTCAATTCTCTCTTTTTCTATAATGAAGAGATCATAAACATCCTCACTAGAGCATGCAACTCTAGGGATTGTAAGGATACACACGGGAATACACATGATTTAGATTGGATCATTCGGCTCTAATCATACCATGTGAGACTAGAAACAAAGACAAGAGAGCAACAAGACGAAAGAAAAGAGTTTTGTATTAATTATGCTAATGGTTACAAGTTTACAGAAGATGAAGTGTATAAGAAGAATATGAACAGATGTGTCTATTTATTAAGCTTAGGGTGTGATTGTCCAATATAGATGCTAATTAAGCTAACTAGGATTAAGATTGGTCTGATCTAACACACTCTGGTTTCAATATTAGGGTGAGTCCAAAATTACTTATAGTATTACACAATATTAATTTGATTTGTTTTTTTAGTCCTTGCCTCGTAACTAGACTTAATTTACATGCAATATTTATGGCAATTTGTCTAACTTTCAATTCAATGAGCCACTTGAGGACCTTGTTATCTCCAACACAACCACAAAACTACTGCACAATTTAATAGACAAGTTGACTACTATAATCTTCCATAGAATACAACTTTTAAAACACTTGTCAAATTGCCATTTCCCTCATTTCTAAATATTTAAACTTAATAATTTAGTCCTACAATTCTCATCCCTCTACAATTCAATTCAAAAATTCTACATAGAAATACTACAATTTATCATGCATAAAAAATCAGGCATCACAATTTATTCACGATCTACATGCAATATAATTCATGCAAGCACATAACCACACAATCAATAAACCAAGTCCAAGTACCAATAGACAACAAGACACAAGTACAAATAATCTTCATACGTGCAGGCATAAGGTTAGTTCAACAATTTGTTCCAAAGTCAACACATTCTTTCTCCTTGCACACCCAAGCGTACAACCAAGCGATTTCCACACACCATCAATTAGTTGTAATCAAATATTCTCAAATGAATTTAAGCATCCAATTTTCATCAATACACAATTCAGTTTTATTATATATACACAAATTCACATCTCTCTGACCGCATAGACAATTTATTCAATCTTTAATCACTAGAAGAAAACTTTGTAGCCCTCAACAAAGCCGATCTGATGTTTTTCTGCGTTTTCTGTGCCCAATGCAAAATTTGCGTTTTGGAAAACACAGATTTTGCGTTGGACACAGAAAATGCAGAAAAACATTAGATCGATTTTATTGAGGGCTACAAAGTTTTCTTCTACACTAAATAGTGAAATTAGGTTGCCCCACACTAATTTCTTGACATTCTACACTAAATAAATATGTATTGTTTCTTTACAAGAATTTACTTCTTCTTTGAATTAAAAATTTATGCATGTGGGACTCATGAACCTCTATGTGTACAAACAGAAAAAACAGTAGACATATTTGTTGATTGGTTGGCTTGAAAAGTGATTTTCTTGAACTAAGGCAACCTAATTGTTAAGGCAACCTAATTTCACTATTTAGTGTAGTGAATTAATCACACACACCAACCCAAAATTATTAACAGTAGAATATTATTCAAAGCTATACAATTGCTAATCAATTTGCCAATTTTTGCACAATTATAAACACTCAAGCATATCAATATTAACCCCTAAAGGACCAACATGCATTTTTTGGCAACATAGAAATTTTGGGCAGGTACGTGTGATTGGAGATTTGCATATTTTGGGCTGAAATTTTTATAGAAGGTGGGGACAAGGAATATCTTTCATATGCACCAAATTTCATGACATTTGGAAATATGAGTCAAAAGTTATGGCCTAATATGTTGTTTGTTTCTCAACTCATGCAGTCCGGGTAGATCAGAAAAAATCACTTTTTTCAAAAATAAAAATTTGAAATTGGTTTATTAGATTTATATATATGTGAAAAGCTTTGAATCATTCCATTCGGATCAATGAGTCAAACGTTATGAGGATTTTTAGTTTGCGGGCAGTTATGGATTGTCTACTCTAAAATAAACTTTGAAGTTGTTTATTTCACTCAATTTTCAATATTTTTCAAAAAAAATAAAATTGTAGGATGTATATTGTTTATTACAACATTGCAACCATTGGGATTGGCATTTTTCAATTCCGTAATTAATTTCTTAACAATTTAGTGTTTTGAACCATTCTCTACTTCTTTCTACTTACTATTTTTTTCCTATATGTTGTACAATTCCAAATAATCTGAAAATTTTCAAGCATGTAGCCAACGTGTCTTGAAGAATGAATCCAAAGAAGCACAACCATTTTGAAATTTTTTAGACAATAATCTGACCTTGTGAAGTGCAGCTGCCCGCTTTTTTGCAGGGCCAAAAAAAGGACTTTTGCCACTTCAAACGCTAATATCTTGCAATCTACACGATGGAAATTTCTGAAATTTTTTCCACATATTCTCAAACTAGAGTACTACAAGATCCTATGGTTACATGTGTCCAAAAATGATATTTTTCAAAAATTTGGTACTTGTACTAGATATGGCAGTTTTGGAGCATTTTTGGTGAGAACATAGTCAAGGAACTTTTGGGGTTAAATATTCTCTTTCTTGCTCATCTTTTCCACTAGAAATTAGGTCTATTTTTTATATCAATAACTTAAGAATTTGTTGTTCAGACATTAGATTATTTCTACTATCTGGCATATGGACTAATACTAACACATTTTCAATGTTCACACCCCTTGAAACAAATTTAACATAACAATTAGGCAGTAATCACATTAATCAGTTGTGATTTTGAACTCCAAATTGTTTTGATTGGGCAATTTGTAGACAATTGAATATTTATATTTGCTATTGAAGTTGGTCTCTGCCTATACTCAATTTTGAATCCGCAAGTTTTGTCCTCGGCCACATCAATTTGTCTAGCTTGTTTGAGCTCCATAGTGTACACTCTCATCACTCTTTAGCACTCTCGATACAATTCACTTATGTCTTACTCCAAGTAAGAATTAGACAATTTGCTCGGTGGTCAAACATACACAAATTCACTCTTTAAAACCATAATCAAATTGCCACACAAATACACAATGTACAATTCAATCACTGAATTCTATCATAAACACAATGGTAATTTGCTTTGAATTTCACCAACACTTATTATAAATTCACAACTTCCAAATTCCAAATTCAAATAGGCAAATGGTCTGATTACTCTAATCACATTGTAAACCAACAAGTTGTTCAATTACAAGCAAATACACAAAGATCCAATTCCAAGATCACAACATACAAAACACAACAAACAATTTGCCCAATCTCACGGCCACAAGATCCAGTTTTTGAATTCAAAACTTCATTACACTAAAATCACAACACGTAAACAATTACACGACAGATTATTAAAACGCAGAAAATTTTAATAATATTTTGAAGGAGTTTACTTTACAAAGACGACAATTTGATATACTAAAAACACCGAGAGAGTGGAAGGGGGAGAGAATGTCAATTGTCTTGCCTATATCCTCAACAAAGAGACAACCATTTGCCTTGAAGGGACTCTAAAACAATTTGTCACTTTTCCAGTCTAGTCTTTTTAGAAAATGATAATTAGTGAGTTATCCTCTACAAATGTGAAAATAGTTCGTCAAATTGCCTTCATTTACACTGTAGCTATTTAGAATGCTCAAACAAATTTTTTTAACTTTGGCAATTTGACACTAACTAATGCAAAGGCATGGTTTGTTCACTAGGGTTTGAAGGTGAAGTTTGTTCACGCATCACTGTAGGATTTATAATTCATGCTTGCAACTCTGTCACAAACTCCCAATCTCTCTGGTATCAACAATCCTGAAACCGAAACGCACTATAAACCCTAAGGAGAATTTGAGAACTGTACTATAGAGTTAAAACCTGAATTCAGTTCCCATGAAACATAATTATCACTTCTATGAAAGTAATCCGAGTCTAGGAATGCTTTAGGCCCATAACAAATTCATCACAACTCTCAGAATAAACCGCCATCGAAAGACGACACCAAACCAATGACTTTTTTTTAGTCCAAGGCAACTTTTAACCGCACTGAGATCGCCAACCTGAACCTCCAAGCATGTGGTGACTAAAGAGTAGTTCGAGTAGTTCAAAAAAGTATTGTGGGCACTTTCATTAAAACCTCATGCCTGGTCTTCTAAACTAGAAGCTAGAAGTGCAAGGCGCCGAAATTGATCAAACTGTCCGCCATCTTCAAATTGTCCGCCAACTTCAAACTGTCAAGGAGTTTCCGTGAAGCTGTTCGTGGCCACGGACATCGTGCGCATCATCTTTTCTACAATCTTTGTAGCACGCCGCACGTCTCCAAAGCCCCCATCCAATTGCCAAGCCAAAACAAAAGCCCCAACAAGAACGCACCCCCACCCCCCACCCCGTAAGGCCTCCGGAGATTAAGCATTTCTTGAAGGTGTTGCTTGCAAGCCAAGTCCTCCAAGGAGTAGCCATCTCCAATCTTGCGGTGCTAAACTTGATCACGTGGAGTTTGAAAAGGAAGAATTATACTTGCAAGAGCCATTATATGTGGAATTGCAGAGCATCACTGATCTAGAAGAAGTACGTACATATGATGCTTGAGAGGGGTTCGAAGGTGAAGTACCCTACAATGACCAAATCAACAAAAATTCAACTGATTTCCATTCATTTTTGTTGTTTAGAGGACTATAAGGACTTCCTGTAAAAGCCAACAAAATGACCACCCGCTTTCTATTGATTTGGATAGTACAATGACCAAATCAACATAATTTCAAGGAATCTAAAATCTTTTTGGAATCTTTTGGAATCTTTTCAAATGTTTTTGTTTCACTGTACTAGGATAAGCTTAACACATTGAAAACCTTACCAATTGCATGGTTATGTCGCTTGAATTTCAAAAGGAAAGTATTTTCAACCCTTCTCAAATGATTAACCCCTAAAGGACCAAGTGTTCGTTCAACAGACGCAAGGAATCTCGGGTAGGTTCCTATGAAGTCAATTTTGGTCGGATGTTCATGAAATTTGGACACAATGTACAAATATGTTCCTCCTTGGTGAAAATCTATTTTTTTTCCAATCGGGTGCCCGAATCAAGAGTTATGCTACCCTGAACTTTTTGGGCAGCTTGGGCAATTTGGGAATCTTTGGAAAATCTTTTGCAAAAAAACTCATCAAATTTTGAAATTTGGCATCTATGTAACTAATAAAATATGACTTAAAATTGTCTAAATAAAAATAAATTTTATTCCTCAATTCACATTTTAATAATTGTCAAACTTTGTTAGCTATGTTGGGGCGGTTTTAAGAAAAAACATTTTCTTCTAACTTCAAGTTTTATTATCCTGCAATATGTTAAGTCAAAATTCTTGAAATTTTTTTCTACATGTTCCAAATGTTTATCTCCAACTTTTCACCGTTCGGATTTCAAAAAACAAAATCTTCATTGCATCAAAAAATGATTAGGGCAATGCCAATTCATTTAACCTCCTTGCATTGCAAGGTGATTTAGTGTAAGCTAAACATCTCAATTGCTTCTAAATTTTTTCATGAATGAACCTAACATCATATACTTATGAATGGTTGAAATCTTCATTTTTGTGTAGAGCAAAAATTTTACACCAAGAGGGCCCAGAGTCTGCTGACCCTGTGTTGCAGGAATGAAAAAAAGTTCTTTTTCGCACTTCAAACGTTATAATCTTTCAATCTGCATAGTTAAATGAGCTGAAATTTTTTCCACACTTTGGTAAAATAATTTAATTCATTTTTTTAAGGTTGAAGTTTAAAAAAAAAGTTTCAATTTTGAATTCTGAATAGCGTACCAAAAAACCATAGTTTTTGACAATGTCTCCCCAAATACCCCCTCAGTCCTTTAGGGGTTAATTAGATTTCATCTTGCATGACAAACTTTTTGGACAAAAATGCGTAGATCCTACAACTTATTACTCTCCATAATATGTTGAAGGAACAAGTTAAAAATAAATAAAAAATATTTCAACAAAAAATATTCCATATTCATGCTTGAAAAAAATTATAAAAAAAGAGGTAGAGTATGATTTAAAATACGAAATTGTTAACAATTTCGTTACGGAATTGAAAAATTTCAATGCCAATGTTTGTAATAATCTACAATCAATGAGGTTTTTTTTTTGCAAATATTGCAAATTGAATTAAATAAAGGACTTCAAAGTTCATTTTTGAGTAGAGATTCCTTAATTTCCTAGAAAATAAAACTCCTCATATGAATGCAATGATTCTAAGCTTTTCAAGTAAATATAAATCTAAGAAACCAAGTTGAAATTTGTTATTCTTAAGAAAATGATATTTTTTAGTTGTCCGAGTTGCTTACCAAGCAATTAAAATTATGTGTCATGCAATAACTTTTAATTATGTAGTCAAAAGTTACAAAAACTGTTGCGGCTAGCTTGAAGCTACTCTTTGACCACATGTTATATGAAAATTTTGAAGAAAAACAAGAAAAACTCCACTCATAATAAGTTCCATGCCCACAATTATTGTTGTGTTGCCAAAAAAACGTCCTTTGGTCCTTCACAAGTTAAAACACAGCAGTTGGAATTCTATATACAATGAACTTTTTTTAACTTAATCATTCGCAATTTGTTTTATTTTAAAACTTAGTAGATTTTGGTGGCCATTTTGGCATAGTAAAATAACTTTTTTCAAAAAACTTTGAACTAGAAGAAGTTGATAAATCAAGTTAAGTTTCTTCTCCAAAAGTCCGTTTGAGATTTCAAGACTTCATACAAAAGTTATGAACAAATTTCAGAGAGGGATTGGAAGGGACATTTTCTTTGACATTTTCAAACATCATCTCTGAAATTTGTCCATAACTTTTGATTGGAGTCTCCAAATCTCAAATAAATTTTTGGAGATGAAACTTAACTTGATTTACCAACTTTTCTTGGTTAAAAGTTTAAAAAAAAATTGTTTCCTATGCCTAAATGGCCGCCAAAGTCTGCTAAGTTAGAAAACACAGAATTCTAAATGCATAAGTAAGAAAAAAATATTTGTTTTTCACATGTAATTACAAGTGTGGTGTGTTGGTTAGAGCCTTTGGTTACCAAGCCCAAGGTCTTGGGTTCAAATCCCGTGGGCGACTAGCGACTACTAGGGCTGCCTGATATTTTCGAGCAGTGTGGAAATTTTCTTTTTTGTTGCCCGAAAATTTCTGTTGATGATCAACGCGACCAAATCAACAGAAAAAATCAACACTTTTTTGTTGATTTGAACGTTGAATTTTCTACCAGTGGTTGAAGAACCCCTTGTCAATTAGTTAATCATTCATTCACTGGTTCCTTCATCCGTCCGGTTCTTTTAGTTGACAGCCTTCCAGTGTTGCAATAGCCAATTCGTCTTTAATCACTTACACAATTCATCTTTATCCCAACACACCTAGAACAAATGACATTCATGACTCTCATAGACTCCGACTTATAATTTTTATTTAATTTGATTGCCCTCAAGGCTAAAACTATGGCAGAATTTAACTCTTACTCAAGTTAACAATCGTAATTTGGTTATCCAAGCATAATAGTTTCTTGACTAAAGTGTGCAATTTGGAAGAATAGTGATTGCCACATCCAAGGAATCCGAAAGTTATTTGGCACCTTTGTAAATGGACTCCTAACTTACATCTTGCATAATATTGTTTAACAAAATATTTAGGATCCAAAACACTATTGAAGTCCAATAATATTGGTTGAAAGAAAGTGAATTATCCCTAGTGTAGGCCAGTGAAGATTGAATACCTCATGAAATTCCTTCCTAGATACCTGATTCTTCTTCAAATTCCTAAATACCTAATTCTTCTTCAAGCTAAAAGGGAATAATGCTAATTGGTGAACAATGTTATATGCTTTACAAAATATGAAAGAAAACAACAATATATTTACCTTAACAATCATCTTTTTCTTCATAAGTGTCTTTTGTCTTTTGTAAACTAGTTAGTAGTTTACTAAGCCATGTGATGCCAAATTGAATCTCCATTCTTGCAATCAAGTTCAACATCCCATTTTGCCCTAACTAACCATGACCTATATAAAGATTCAAAACAATTTTCACTTCAAAATTAGTAAAAATAGACATTTAAAAAATCAAGAAGTGATTTTTTTAAATCTTTAAAAATTAATTTAAGCATTTGAAAATCAAAATTAAATGTAAAACTACAAAAAATCTTAAAATAATATGAACATAGAAAATAACATAAAAAAAATTTCATCTACTAAATTCATATTTAGATGAAAAACTTCTAGAGAAGGATTTCAACACCTTTTACTTTGCTTGCTTCCATTTTGCAACTATACATAAACATCAAAAAAAATTATATTCATATTTTAGAGATCTAATCACATGTCTTTTATGATTCATTATAATGATAGATTTCTTGTGTAAAAATTCAAAATGAGAGTATTTTTTGAAAATACAGTGAAAAAACATTTATATCATATGCAAAAATATGCTTAAAAAATTTGAAATTTTTTCTACATGTGTAAATTGTAGAACATTATAGTGCGATTAATTTACAATGTCATTTTAAAATTAGAAAACCAACCCTCTATGGTTACAAGCTTGTGGTTCAAATTGCAATAAAATACTTTGGGGTCAATTTTTTAAATATTCAAATTAGAATAAAACTAGACTTATTAAACTTTGTTTCATTAGTTGGGCTCATATTCAAAAAAAATTCTTCTTGACTAAAATTTAGATCACGTGAAAGGAGCAAAAGTTGTCAAAATCCACTACAATACATGGTGATCTATTGATTTGTCATTTATTTATGTAAAAAAACAAAACAAATCACAAAGAAGGAAAATCCAAAACTATTTGTTGAAACTGAGTTCAAACAATTCTTACAAAAGAAATTGGCTGAAGAATTTTTTTTTCATCCTAGAAGACTCCTTGAAATCATCCAAGGATACGAAACATCCTTTCAATCTTCTTAAGGTTGATTGGAAACTATAGGCTACTGCCCCAATAGAAGCACTTTTAGAAACCATACGCCATAACCTATTGGTGATTGCAAGAAACACCAATATTAATTTTCTAACGTGCTGGACTTGTCATCTGCTATAAATTTTGAAGCATTGACCTAATGAATTTGAAATTTTTATTCAAGATGGATGTCTCAAACCTCTTATTTTCAAAAAAATTAACAAATCATTCTATATTTAATAGTCAATTTTGCTAATTTGTCACATTTTGAAATTTTGTGGTTTTACGTACCATGGAGTATCCAAAATCAATGATTTAGAGCTAAAAATTTGATGGTTTGTTTCCATAGTAGGCGAGCATGGTCCTAACAAGGGGCATGTAAAAATATATTATTTTATATCCTCCACATTCGTGCAAATAGGGCTCCCTAGAGCATATTTTTGAACTTTGAAGATGGTTTAAAGATCATTCCTTTTGGTGAAATTTCATTACCATCAAGTCTTCACAAATTGCCAATTTCTATTTTTTTTATAAATTTTTTTCCTATTTTTAACAAATTAAAACATCAAAGTACCTATTTTCTTAAGATTTTGTACTTTTTAAGTTTTCCTATTGGATTGTAAGAAACAATTGTACTATTTATTGTATTTTTAGGAGTATCACTGATTTTTTTTCTAGAGTGCTTAAAATAAGAAAAATAATTTTCAAAAAATTTAGAAAATATAGACAATGCATGCAACTTTAAGGAAAAGATACCTTAGGAAGGAAAAGCATAGAAAAATATCTCTAAGTAGGAGAATTAGAAAAGTACAAAATTTCAAAAAAATAGATATTTTGACGTTACAATTTATAAAAAATAAAAAATAACTTATAAAAAAAACTAAATTATAGCCATTTTTTAACAACTCTATGAAATGGTCTTTCACTAAAAGAACCACCTAAATAATGTTTTATATGTTTCAAAATGCAAGCAAAAAGGAGCTCATTTTGTGAACTTATACACGACATAAAATTAATTCTTTTGAGAGTTCTTTTGGAAAATAGCTATAAATCCACTAGAAGACTACTTCTTCCAAATTTCAGCTCCAAATTTTTTTGGAGGGTACTAAATAGTTCTACCCCCCAAAAAAAAATTAGCAAGTGTGATATAAAATTGGAGACTATTTTTAAATAATAAACAAAAATTGAAAATTGCAAAAAAATTAGCTAAGGTGTATAATAGTCATAAGTACCTTATCATTAAATCTTGATTCATTTGGAGCCTAAATGCAAAAGTTATAGCCAAAAAACATATTAGCGTAGAAGGTGTGACATCAAAATAGTACAAGTGTTTCTTACAATCACCCTACTTAGAAAAAATTTCTATGTTTTTCTTTTGTAGAGTACCTTCTTTGTAAAGGAGTATACATTCACTACAAAAAAACAAGTGTCCACAATGACTACAAAATGACTGTTTTGCAGTCATTGTGGACTACTATAGTCATTGTGGACAAGTCATTTATATCCTTGTTTTTTTTGTAGTGATTGACCATATATTTTATATTTTTTTCAAAAAAAAATCTAATTTTACACTCCCTCCGTCCCAAAATGATCTTCCTATTTGACTAAATGTTCTGGATTAAGGTCAAAAATCAATATTTTTTACTCCGTAGTACTCTTGAAAAATATAAAAATTGTCAAAACACTATAAAATCAGATAGTCTTTCTTACAACTATTTCATGTCATGGTTGGCACCAAGATAAGGTACCCACAAAACTTATTAAAACCACAAAGGCACTTGAAATCCATTTGCAAGGGGCAATTGGCTGTTGAGCAGCCAGTATCTCTATAAGATATTTAAATTCAGAATAGTCATGCAGTTTTAGCCTCCATTCAAACTTGCTCTGATGTACCTATAATTTGATTGCTAAGTTATACAATCTTTGGATCTATAACTATAGAGTTATAGTAGCCAATTTCAATATCATTTAACAACTACAACAAAATTTGAATGATTTTCTTTCAATATTTTATACATAGCTCTAATTTATGGTCTCTACAAATCATTGAGTTATATTAAAGTCCTATCATTTTAAAAACTTAATGGCTTTAAATATTATATCAAAAGAATTTAATACATATGTAGTATGGTTTAGCTCATTTGGCTTTGAGGTTACAAAACTTGACAATGATATCTCTATATGTTTTTTTTTGCTTTAAGGCATAAGTAATGAAAATAAGGTCTCTAAGTTTGAACTCTATTTTGACCATTGAAAAACTTCCTAATAATGATGATTGCATCATAGTCTAAAGTTCAAAGCTTATAATTGCATTTCTAAATTTAAAATGGCACAATAATTTGGTTTACCCTCTAATATTCTACACTACAATTTACACTCATGGTAATGGAGTTGGATTCTTAAACATATTCAATATTAGATATGCATTTTCTTCACTTTATCTTTAAACCTTCAAGGCAAATTCAAACTTCAACAAAGAAATTTGTAAATTTGTAGAAGTTATTGAAGACATTAAGAGCAATTAAGATTTTAAGACCTATAGAAGACTTGCAATTGCATTATTGAACAACAACACTTTCATTATTATATAATAGCACAAAGAACATACACATTGAAGGATTTTGAAGTTTGATGACGGGGTCATAAGCTCATCAGATCTGAATGGAATATAAAACCTCTCAATCTCATCATTGCGGGAGCCCAAAGGTACAACACATTAAACGATCGGGGTGGATTGACCCCCTCGCTTGGGCTTACCAGGGGTGCATGTAAAAAAAAAGCCCCCTATTTTGGGCCGATCCAGGGAATATTATTGATTTCAATATAGTAATTAGGGTTCTCTGATCCCAAATATGAATTCAAAATTTGCAAAAAAAAAATTGTACGGAAAACAAGGTCGGCCCGCAAGGCCGAGCGAGGGGGTCAGTTCACCCCGGCCACATTAAACCTCCTTCCACATTTTCCTATACATCAAGACAAACATCTCCAAATCACAAATATTCAAAACACTCCCTAATATAAACAACATTGCCATCAACTATGCCACACATTTTGCTCTACAAACCTAAAATAGGAAACAATCAAGTAATACCACCTCTACTGCCTTGAATTAGAAACATCCCCCATTGCCAAAAATGATTCACCCCTCTCACCAATACATACACCTACCCCCTCCTCTCACTTAGTAAAACATTAGAAAAGAGTCTCCCTTCTAGTGAAGGCATATAGCATAAGTGTCGGTGGACCGATTCTCTTCATTTGCTCCAACTCATAATCCCTAATGGGATGGAGTTCTTCTCTCTCATATGGTTAATCTTTCAAAGATAGACACAATTTAGCTTACGGAAGTGGGATCATCTGGGTTAACGTGGTGCAGAATCAACAACAATTTCATCCGTGAGAAGAAAGATGATCGAAGTGCTTCCATATAATGTTTCAGGAGCAGTGTAACAATCATGGCCAACATCGACAACCTTTTTCACTACTGCCGCTTCATTAAGCAGCCTGCAAAGACGTCGACATAACTTAATCTATCACTTCATCTTCAACAAATCTTCAGAATTGAGCTCCAATAGTAGAATTTTATCATCCTACCCAAAAGCGACAAGACAGACAAGGGAACAGAGATGGAACGTTGGCCACACAGCTGACATTCCTGCAGGACCATCAACTTCCTCTTGCTGGAAATGAGGAACATCCATTTCTACAGGCATAAGGGCTCCTGTTGCTGCGTCTCTCGTGACCTGGGCCTTGGGGGCTGCACCAAATGTGCAAACCTCGAAAACTGAACAACCTATGGTAGTTCGCCGACATATATAGCCGGACTTCTTAGTATCTTAAATGAATGCAGCATACTCAAGCGATTTCATTGTAAAATAGTCTTATTAGACTCACACAACAATTGAATCTGCGGTTCGGATATTTGTTGATCATCTCTTGAACAGCATGATTTTAGTAGTAATTCGTAAAAAGGCAGAAATGTGGATGTGACTTCATGGGTAGCACTGATGGAAGGCCACGGAAATTACAACTGGTCACAGGAGATTTGAGTACTGGAGTATGGGCCTCTTGAAGACTGAAAAAATCAACCCCTGCAATCTTGTATATTAAATACTTTATTCAAATGAATTCGTCTTCGTTCTATTCCTGTGTAAGGATGAGATGAGTCTAGAATGACTGCACAAAGTGAAGTGGGCGATATAAGGTGCCCATTAGTATGATGTTATGTTCCAAACGAAACCAATTCCAACCGGAAGAAATCAAATGTCCCGAAGTTCTATATCCATTTACGAATGGATGATGTTCAAATTCAGCACAATCATCTACCAAACGCTTTTCAATAACAGTCTATTCACAAAGATCGCTGTACAGCACGGAGAGTGGTACAGTATATAGTCTGCAAGATTTCTCACCTTCGCTGCTATTCACAATTCCCAGTTCCAATTCAGACTCAGCCATGGACTAGCCACTTGTGCATCAAAAAATGAAGAAGTCAAGCAAATCCGCCAAGATCCGAATGGAAGAACCCAAACAATATTAAGCCTCACACACTCCAGCACTCTTCTCCATGTTTGTCTCCTCAGTCTTGATCTTCCCAGGTTTCACTAGTATTAGTAAAGTTATAAATTCTCAGAGTCCAAGAGAAATAAACAGTGGATGAAGGTTGACCTATCTTAGAGACGAGCACTGACACATCAAATCACCAGTACATATTTGCTTTCACCAGCATCAGTGTTGAGGAAACAACAATAGCGAATCACAAATTTCCCTGAGTGATTACCTTACTATCGCCACTGGATGTTCAACTTCACAGAATTGATAAGAAGTTCACAAATCCTCCCCCAAAGGAGCAAGAACAAATCTCACCCTCAGCAGGGCCATAGCCGTTACCCATTTCCATATCAAGCACACTATTTGCATGAGCAGCAGCATCACTATCAGGGAGGGGTTGATCGTGAGCACTTTCCCCAACTGTGCAAGAAGGAAGATTAACATGTCATCATTTTGCACAGAGAGAAAGACAGATCGAGCAGCTCGATTTAGATGCTCGTAGTTTCCTAGTCTCCAATTAATCTTTCAAGTCCACTCGAGAGAAACACTTAGACGGAAACGCCGAGCAGTACGCTGATAGCAATTCTAGGATTTGAGGAAGAATTGAAATTCAGAGAGGAGGCATCAGACCTGCAGTCTGTATATTGATCTGTTTCATCAACCAGTTCCAAAGTCAAACGCTCAGGAAACAGAGAGCAGCGACAACGTACAATTTGAATGGCAACGCCAATCAACAGCGGCAGCCACACTTGATCCCACAAGCTGGCTCCCATCGTGTCTATCAACCAGTGCACAATATAATACGAACCGTACCAGCTCGATCTCCGCGCGACAAATCAAGGCGTGCAGTCAGAATCAGCACGCAGATTACAGTAAGTGTCGCACGCAGATTAGTCGAAAGATGCATTCACATAGGACAACTTCATTGAGAAAACATTGAAGCTGTAATTACCAAAATGTCACCACAGTTAGCATGAATTCCGACGTCGCCGACGGCACCTTCCTTTTTCATAATTTTAGTACGTACGTCGGCCTCAATCTTCTCCTTCAATTAATTTGCTTCCCCTTGCACTGGTCAATTAAACTGTCTGTGCCTCATCACTCTAGATCTGATGCTGACTTTCATTATCACGATCGGTCTTTGAAATGGCAATTGCACACCAATTTTGAGACGCCTTAAAATTCCACCACAATCTCTGTATTTACAACATCCTGGATGCAAGAGTCGGAAGGGAAAGATAACCATGCAGAGCAGCGCAAATTCTAAAGCATTTGCGGTAGGGAAAGAAACTAACACCGAAAGAGGGAAACTGTACTTACGGGTGCGGAGCATGAAATTAAAGCTCGGCCTTGAGTTCGTAATTCCCGGAATCCCGGTTCACTAGCTACTTCAGTCGCTAGCTGAAGGGCAACCATGTGGACTTACACCGGAGCTGCTAAGGATTATACACAGCAATGGACTCTAGCAAGCGCCAAGGAAGACAACAATGGAGACTTGCAGGTTAGTGTTCGAATGCGCAGGTTGCATTGTGTTATATATTTTAACCGTTCTTTCACAAGAACGCAAAAGCTTACTCGAAGAAAACTCGAAACTTTCGCCACGCCACGCTTGACTGGTCAAATGATAGGTTAGGATCAGTGTGACGGAAAATGCCCCCAATTCACGAAGGGTCCACCGTCTTCAATCTCGTCAAGTGTCAATCTTGTCAAGTGTATTTCGCAAAGTAGCTATAAGTATGTGGCATAGTTGGTGGCAATGTTGTTTATGTTAGAGTTTTTTTAATGCAGTAATGTTTGTTGGATTGATGTAGTTTGAAATAAAATATTCTTGCATTACAAACACGATTTGCATATTGTTGTGAGAATGTTCAAATTTCTTAAATTAGTGCAAAGTGGTCAATTGTGACCAAGAAATTGGTGTACCGTAGTGTACAAATGCCCCAAATCTAACAAGAATCATTGTTAGAATGTCTATTCATGGCGTTGTGCCACACCCCATCACTGTAACCACCGTTTTTTCAGGAGAAGAGGACCAAGGAGGTTGTCAGGAATGAGCGAAGCAGATTTGGAAGGACTTGCTGCTAGAGGCTGAAATCTCATGGTACTGGTGAAATCTTGTCAACAAAAAAAATGCAAACTATAACATCCACAGTAATACGTATCGAAAATACACACGCTCCATGTTTAATCCTAAAACGCTACAAAGGACTCATGCCCATTGAATGATTTGTAGGATTCTTGTAGAAACAAGGATCACACACATATTCATCTTTTTAGGGAATAAGTGTTTTTGTAATTTTTTGGAATGTTTCAACATATTAGACCCACTTCAGCAGTGAATATGGCTTGCCAAGCACCACATTTAGGGTACAAAGTCAAAACACTATTTACTATTTACTTTTGTATGTTCTGACTGCTTAAACTTTGGGCAAGCAATAAGACCCATACCATGCTTCAAGGAGGTTTTTGATTCTCCATTGAACGACCTTTGAGGCAAATGAATGTTGATTAACCCCTACAGTCTCAAGGCATCTAAAAATTCACCTAAAAATGCCATTTCTACCTTCTTGAGCCATAAAAAAATAAAAAAATAATATGATTTGTTGTAATATCTAACCGCAAGATCTTGTAATTAACTTATATGTGAACATGTGGTAAAAATTTTGTGAAATTTGACCATATATATTAGAAGAAATTATCATTTGAAGTGAAGTGAAAAGTTTTTTTTGAACCTACTCACAAATTTCAAATGATTTTGACCGTCATTTGTAACAAAGTTTTACAATTTAAATCCAAAATTGTAGTGCAAAATTATTTTACAATTTTAAATCCAAAACTGTTTTACAATTTATTCTAAATCATGTTAGGCACAACACACCTTCACCATTATTTAAAGGTTTGGGAGACTTAAAACACTTGCAAGAGAATCTTGCAATGCAACTATGTATTAGCATGGAGATTACAAATTAGTACAAGCACCATTATCTTGAGCTAGCAATTTGCAACTACGATGAACAAGCAATCCATCCTATGCAACTTGAAAGATATCAAACAAAATCCAATTTAAAATATGAAAATGCAAAGTGTCAATTCAAGCAAACCATTACAGAAAATTTCAGCCCTCCGGAGGACTACTCCAGAGTGACAAACCAAGCTATTTCAAAGCTTGGTCTGTCACTTTGGAAAAGTGCCGCAGTGAGCAATTAGCCAAGCTGACTGCTCGTCGAAACAGTCAAAATTCTCAATTTTTTTTTTTTAAAATTTTAAGATTTTTTTAAGATGATTAATATTATTATTATTTATTTATTTTAATAAATTTTAAACTCTTAAAACTCAATTCCTGAGCCACTGCCACTGCAATTTCAGATGGGCGGGAATAAGACAAAAATGATTTTTTCAGCCCCTAAAAAACAAATTTCAGGGTACCTTGAAGAACTGTGGAACAACCCTCCGGAGGCCTAAAATTTTCTCTAATTTAGTGTTTAGAGTGCTATACCTCATTGGAGGAGGTATTAGTCTTCCGCCTAAGCATTGCTTCTAACTCCTAAGAATGTACATGCAATGCTCTTTGCCTCAATAGAAAACCTACTTCTCAATGCACATGTTGTGAGAGGGAGGTGGTTGTCACATTTCTTATTGTTGTTTGGGAAAGGAAACTTAATAGGTGGTCTAGAGAGTATAATTCAACCATCTTTCTTCCATGATGTGATTAATTGGTGGGTTAGTAAACAATGAATTGTCAACAAAATTTAGCTACATTTGCCTTCATTGCACAAGTAATGGTGTCATGAGTCAAGAAGTGGGAGCCAATTTATGATACAATTCTATAGATAAAATATTCTAATTTAGCAAATGTGGGTGGAATTAAATGTCAGTGCTTATATAATTAGGAGCCACTAAGTGAATTCATGGCTTCATAGTGGTTATGAAGTTGTTTTTCTACGGAAATTTTGGGCATAGCGGATTCTTCTAATGCAAAAATTATTAGCCAAAATTTGAAATTCTCCAAAATCCATACCTTAAGTTCAACTGCTTCTTTTGTTTTGTTTATTTTGGTGAGATCTCTTGGACTGCAAGTCCTACGATCGCGTTCTTGATACCATCAGAAAGCCCTTGGCAAGGAGGGATGCACAAGCTTTGTTTTGTGGCATTTAGACCTACAATGTGAAAGATATTGAATTTTGAAGTTTTTATGAATTTAAAAAATCACTTTTACTTTTATTTGACTATGACAACAGCACAAGGCACACTATCCATACCTTAAGTTAGGTTGTTTGTTTGGTTTATTTGGTTTGGTTTGTTGCAGTGAGATCTGAGGAACCGTGCGCTTTCCGTTGCGTTCTTGGTACCATCAGAAAGCTCTCGGAGAGGAAGGGTGCACGGACTTTGTTTTGTGGCATTTTTTTATTTTTTATTTTTTGAACAAATGGAACGAGCCATTGCATTAAAAAAATTACAAAAGAGACAAGCCACACAAGCTGAACAATGAAGAGATAAGAGGGAAAAAAAAAAGAGAACCCCTCTTATTCCAATAGAAGGTGGACTCTTCCCTACTAGCCAAAGACTGAAGATTGAGGCCAAATGCTATCAAATTTGGCCCAAATTCTATCCCTCTCTTGAGGATGAAGACGAGTCCCAAGTTGAGCCTTGAGCTAGGTAGCACGGGCGGAGTCAAGAAGTGCATCCCACAGTGGAGTGATTGCAAGAAACACTTGTCCTATTTCTTGTCCCCTTGCCCTTGGGAATTGACTTTTTGCTCATAATTTTTGCATTGTTTGTCCATTTGGCATGAAATTTGGAGTGAAGGTAGATGCGGTAGTTGCAGACATTGAGTAATTCTTTCAAATTAGTTCACTATTTTTAACCTGCCCCTGATTGGATGTCTAGCTTGGCCATTTGGGGGGGGGGGTAGTCCTATTTTTGACCCAAAAATGCAAATTTAAAGCCACAAATTGGACATGTTGGAGGTCCACTAACATTACAAGAACTGACTGAAGTTTTCTTGAAAATAGCAACATGTCAGTTGCACACATGGGGTCAAAGTGACCTTCCTTTGCGCGAAGGCTGTGAGGAGGAAAAAAATTTCCTTCATGAATTTTTTGATGCAATGCAAATGCAATCTTCTCTAGCAAAATGGCTTTTTTTATGGAAATTTTTTTAATTGTTTTTTAATTTTTAAAAATGAAAAACTCCACAGACCCCTTTTCTGCTATTTTCTGCTCCTAGTGGCTTCTGTAGTACTTTGTAGTAGTCTGTAATATTGCATAGTACAACATAGTATTAAATCAATAGTTTAGATTTGCATGCGCCTTGAGTCGACGGTTCAGATTTGTTAGGGCGCTGCTAAAACGTAGTATTGGTAGTATTGCATAGTACTGCCGGTCCTATAGCCAAAAAATGCAATTTTGACGGAAAAACGTGAAGTGTTTCTTGCAACTATTTAGTGCCGTCTATGTAAAGTCTAGAGGCCAAGTGTGTTGAGCAAAGACCTTACTATTGCAAGAGATCCACATTATCCACATAGCAAATCCACGAAGCAAAGTCCAAATGATTCTAAGTGCCTGGAACCGTCAAGGTGTCGAGGATCCAAAGATGCACTGGGAGAAGTCATTTTGTGGCATTTAGACCTACGATGGGAAAGTTATGGATTTTTCAATTATTCTTGGATCTTAAATTATCCTAAATTATGGATTTTTGGACTGTGCGTCTCCCAGTCACATTCTTGGTACCATCGAAAAGCTTTAGCTTTATTTTATTAGACTGTGACAATGGCACAAGGCACACTTAAAATTTATGTTTACTTTTATTTTGGTTGTGGCAACAACACAGGATACACGAGTTTGCCATGAAATTTGAGCTCACAATTACTTGCAATTTATTTTCAATTGTGCTTTGTTTTTACAATTTTAGTTGAAATCAAGGATTTGAAATAAAATTATGGCGCTATGAAGGGACAAGCGCAGACACAGGCATTGCCTCGCTAGATTGTCAACCCCCCACTGTCACACACACACACACACAATTGCCCACCCACCTCCAGCTTCTTTCTTCAAATCCTACCTCCTCCACAGTCAACAAAATATTGGCAACCTACTACTTGCCCTTCGAGTTTGGTTTCGCAGAAAAATACCTATAACTTCTTCATCTGACATCTAATTGAAAAAATTATGTATCCCAAGGGAACAATGGGACTTACAATGGGACTTTACGGGTTTAGGGATTAAGGATTAAGGTCATTGTGCAGCACTTAACCCTTCAATGTCTAGTATCATTTGTGAATTATCACATACTTTGTCAATTTTTCTTTGTACATATATATAACTTCCCTTAATTTCATAAGTGTTCAAAAAGGAAGTTCCTTATTAAGAAAATCCACACATTACTTTGAACAAATGAGAAATTATTTGGACCAAACATCACCGCAAAGCAATTTGGTCATCATCCAAAATTTGCAATTGGGGATGCATAAAAATCGAATTCCAAATACCTCCCATAGCCCCATTCTGAGAGGGTCTTCGTAAATCTGATAAGACGTCTTTGGAGAGCCCTAGATGTCGCTACAGACGTCTCATTTTGATAAGAGTTAACAGTATATTTAGAGCTCTGCAACGATATCACTACAACACCACATCAAGATTGACAAGCACGTCCATTTCCGCCCAACGAATTGCACAAGCCAACGGCACGCAGGCCGGTCTCCCACAAGTTTGATTATTATTACAGAAAGAAGGTACAGGAGTTCGTTACAGCTCAAGGGTATTCTGATCTCAACTCTCAAGTGTGTCCCTGTGTGTCCATCAACCTCAAGGTACTGGACTCCTAGCAAATTCTCGCAGAAGCTCTCACTAACCCCTATTACGCACTCAATCAGTGGACAGATACGATTAGGACTATCCCATGGTGCTGATGATCTCTATCAAAAAGAGCACTCCCTTCCAAGTCGGAAGGCGGCACTTACTTGCAATAGTATGTTTGTTCTAGCCTTCTATGGCCTATGTTACACTAGTCATAACTCTCATCTCTTCCCAGCCCATGTTTCAATGGGTTCGCTCGCAGCCACAGAATATGAAAACATCTGATCATCAGAATAATAACGCTTAATTCGCTTGCAATCACCGCAGAGTTGAGAAACTCTGTTGAGAAACCGGAAGGCATTGGTTGGGGAAGTTGGAAGGCACGTAACCGGTTGTGGAATACTGAATGTCAACTTGTGAGGCGCGGATTGGAGAAGAAGTTGCAGGTTCATAAGAAGCAATATTCGTGAGTTCACGCTGCTGCAGGGCTCCTCGTCCGAGCACAGGATTTTTGAAAAAACCAACGTCTGGCATTGCGGAAACCCTGATCTGATTATCAAGTACACAACTGTCGCAAGCCTCCTGGCCCTCCACAAGTTACCGAGTACAGATTGAATTCTGTTGATACATACTTCAGAATCGCATTCAGGGCGCTTGAAAACGGGCTCACCACATGAACGATTGATGTCTCTGCATGACCAGCAATAAGGTCAGGTCAGATACAGGACGGGAACAAAAGCATCTACCAATTCAAAAGATGGAAAAACATTTACTAGAGGCACATTGTTGGTCTCAAATCCATCATTCTTGTTCTGTCAATATTATCATATGAAGTTTGCATACTATCTTGCCATGAACAACATAGCAAGGAGCCAATAGGAGCTACATGGAGTCGACCATGTGCTAAAATTCAAGTTCAAAATATTCAACCTTAGGCTAGTCGAATAAGAATGCAATTTAAATTCCAATCCTCAACGTAAAGGCTGCAAGTTTACAAGGGCCAACACCAACACCACAGTGGTTCATAGAACAATAAATACCTTCGTGAACGGGTCGTCGTAGTGGGCGATAGAGTGCGTCCTGGCAACGCTGCGTTTTGTACACCTCTGGAGCGACTGTTTGAGCGAGTTGCACAGAACCTCCTGCCAAGTTAAAAATCGCAATCTTATTAAGTTAGTCACACTCCGAAAAACAATCCAAAGCTTCTTCCAGCGCCAGTTCTCCAGAGACCACCTCCGCAATAAATTTGGGTTGAAAATTACAAAACAAAATCAGAGAAATACATGAGCACAACGGAGATCAGTGATTGCACGTACCACAAGATGCGGGTGATGCCGTCGCGAGCTTGGGCTTCGCAGCTTCGAGCTTTTCTTCGCCAAGAGGCCAGGCGACGGCGAGAACATCTCGACTGTAGCCTTGTACGCTGGCGATCTGTACCCATCTTCCAACACCGAGCTCGCCGGCTCATCACGCGGCGTATTCCATGCGGAATTCTCCACCCACTGGCACTGCGAGCTTTCGCTTTTCGTAAGAAACCTCGGCAACGCGAGACAATTCGCGAATTCAGGCACATCTCGCGTCGGTGACGACGGCTCCACGTCGTGAACAGGAGACGGCATTTTGTAAGGGAGCCGCGTCGCGGGCTCCACTTCTTCCTCAGTATCTGATGGCACCAGCGCCGGCGACGAAACGTGAGCTTGGCAGTCGAAATACTCTTCTCCTTGGAAAGAGTATCCATTGTGCGAAGGAGTGGTTTTCGGGCTTTTCGGGGGCTTGGCTGATTTGAGGTTCAATTTCTTTCGCAGCTTGACGATGGCGCCGTCCACTTGGTCTACTTCCTCGTGTCCTCGCACGGAGTCCTCGCTTTGGGAGGTGTACGAGTGCCTGGAAGTCGAGGTTGTGTGGTCGCCGTATGACCAGCGGTCGAAAGACTCCACGGAATATGTGGGCTTGCGACTGCTACTGCTGGAAGACGACGAGCTTGGCGTTCCTGGACCGCAGAGTGTACTCGTCGGGGACCGAACACGGTGCGAGGAGGAGTCTTCACAGAAGCTGTAGT
This sequence comes from Pseudisothecium myosuroides, assembly GCA_951799445.1. Classification (NCBI taxonomy): domain Eukaryota; kingdom Viridiplantae; phylum Streptophyta; class Bryopsida; order Hypnales; family Lembophyllaceae; genus Pseudisothecium; species Pseudisothecium myosuroides. The sequence continues at coordinate 24,801,551 of OX637294.1, forward strand.
CCGCGCATTGGTACTGTGGGGTTCCGAATTGTGAAAGCGCACCTGAAAATGCTCTAGGACGGGGAGCTCGCGGCGTTGATAGCGATGGCGGCTCTTCGATTGAACGATGGGAGTGCTGGTTCGCAACAGACGACGATAATTTGGAGACAGAAGATGATAACGACGCGTTGAGAGAGCCAGCACGGAAGGGGGGGGGAGAGGAACCCCAGCTGTTGCGCTTCATGGAGGACGCAGAAGCGAGTCGCGGCGGCAGTTGCAACGGGGGCGGCGCGTCGACGTTTGCTTTCTCCTCGAGCTTGGGCTTCCCGGGCGTCACCTCCCATTTGAACGGCACAGCCAAGGTTCCCACATCTGACGATGGCGACGTCACGACGAGCTTTGCATCCCCTGTTTCCGAAATGCGTGAATCGCTGACTTTGCCCGAGGCTGAGGCTGCTTCCTCCCATTTGAATGGCACGGGCACAATCGCCGTCGACGAAAGCTCCCGCCGCGGACTCTCGTTGTCGGCGTCGTTCAGAGCCTCCCACAAAATGGACCCAGATGGACGACGCTTGCGAACGGCATCAGTTCTCTCTTCCTCCTTTCGTGACTCTGGAATTGGGAATATGCCATCAGCACGAATCTCAAGTCCCACAATCTCACCACTCTTGCACATCCTGGCTTTTGCGACCTCAAAGCTCCGCCCCAGCTCCCCACTCACGCAATTCCGCTGCTTCAAATTCGTCGGAGATGCCGAAACGCTCGTCGTACGCGATGTGTACGAAACGTCCGCAGCTTCCAAACCACCATTCTCACCACTGGCGCTTGGTAATCGCTGTGCAAACGAGCTTGATTGACGATAACTCCTGGTGGGGCTTCCTAACCCCGGCACCGCGGCGCCGCTGAAGTACGACGGCAGCGGACTGGGATTCGGCAACGGGCTGCCATAGCTGTATCCGTAAGATCTCGTCGCACCAGGAAGCGGCCCGCTCCGCGAGCTCAATCGATCAATTGGACCCGCACCTGCGCTAGATTCGTACAGACGAAACGGCGACATCATTTCTTCCGCCCGCTGCTGCGACTGCGAGCGCGGCAGCCAGGGCGACTGCGGCCGACTGGAGTCCCACTCACTCGCGTGCGAGGACATGCTCCGGAGCTGGTAGTCACGACGACATGGCGACACGGCAGGAATTCGAAGCACATCTTCCTCCGCCATTGTCACCTTCCTCGCTCATCAACACTACAATCAATCCAATTCCTCAAAATCCTATCAACGCCCACACACACTAATCTTTAACTTATCCCAATCCCAAGGCAATCAATCAAAAACGAACCACTGAAGAATCTCGTTCCTTCAATGCAACGCGGAGGTCGTCGTTCCCGTGAAGCCAGTCACGCTCCTGGCCAATAGTACTCCACTCCACTAGGAGCTACTTCACTCCCTGCAGTACCACCTCGCTGGAGGCATGATAATGAGCACCTCCGAATCACTTCCTACGCGTTTTTTGAACAGACATTAAATGCCGCTGGAACCACTCCCACAGTACACCTCCCAGAACCGGCAGCAGCAGGAAAACTCCAGTTCCCAGTCCTGGTCTGGTGCTCTGGTCTGGTCTTGCCCGGTTGGTTGGCGGGCTGTCAAGCTGTCAGCAACCCTGCGAAAAATGGCCTCCACTCATAATGGAAATACCGAACGACCACTTCACATACCAACTCGGTTGGTTCGAACTCTGGACCACCCCAGCTCACACTCCCCAGCCCCGTCAGGACTCTGTCGACGAGACCCTGTCGACGGTCGTACTGTACGTCCAGAAGCTTCAAAGTTTGCACTCGCAAGCTGTCGAGATCTCCAGGAGCTTCAAAGTTTGGCACTCACAAGCTGTCAACGGGGCTTCAAAGGTTGCGCTCGCAAGCTGTCAAGGAGCACTTCAAAGTCTGCACTCACAAACTGCTGTTAAGAAGCTTCAAAGTTTGCACTCATCAGCTGTCGACGAGCTTCAAAGCTCGAACTCAAGAGCTGTTAAGCAGCTTCGAAGCTGGGTAACTTCTAGCTAAGTATCATAACTCCATCATCAGAAGGCGACTGGATCGAGTCTGTGGCGAGACTGCGAGAAGCTCCAGTGGCTGCGGCGTTTGGAAGAAGGTGGTGGCGGGGGGCTCAAGGCTGATATACTGTGGACGTTGAGGCCGCCAGGTGCACTGGCACATGACCGGAAATAGGGGGAGGGGGCCGGGGGACTTCAAGGAGAAAACGGCTGATCATTTTGGAAGGGGGTGTAAAATATTTGTTGGAGGATTTTAGATGATTTTGTGGGGAGACTCGAGGCTTGGGGATACATCAAATTTTTAATCTTTTTTAATTTTTTTAATTTTTTTTAACCGAGGGCTTTACCAAATTTTCTTATTTTTCTTATGGTGATGGCCTGGACGTGCCAACAGTGAAAAGACCTGGGAGACAGGGATTGAAGTGTGTCACCCAGTGTTTGTTGGTGTATCTTACGTGCCATGATAATAGGGGGTGTCAGAGGAGATTGCAAGTACAGGGGCTGCCTGGGTTCTTTGGGGGGTCTAAAATTCTTACAACAGCCCATGACTTTTTTCAGGCCCTGTTTTAGGCCAAGGTAAGGGTAGAATGAGGACCAGTTAAATTTAGTGGTGGAATTTCGCTGACAGGCAAAAATTTAGGGAAAAAACATTTTATATTCATTTTAAAATTCATTTTTGAATTCTGTCTGTCCCAAAAATAATACTATACCACCAAAAAGATGGATTAATAAATTGTGGACCAAAAGATGGATGGTAATCATTGAAAATTAGATGAAATTGTTTAAAATTAAATGAGATAAAGTATATACATGTATGTGGATGGAAAATGAATTCTAGGAAAAATTGGTGAGAAGATGTTTTTTGTTGTTGGCACAAAAGTAAACTTAGTACATTTAGAGGTTTTAGGAGTTTAGAGTTTAGAGTTTGGGATTTTCATGAATTTTGGGTTTGGGATTTTGGGAAGAACTTTGAAAACTATGCATTTTAACCCTTGAAGGCCTAGAATGCGACAAAGTGGCAATCAAATAATTTCAAATGACCGATAGAAGATGAAGCTCTAACTATGATTCTTCATTCATTTTTTTAGAGGCTTATTGAATGTAATTGCAAAGGATGTTGGTAGAAATTCTTTTACAAAAGTATCATTGAACTCTATACACAAATGATGCTAAAAGGACAAACAAAAAAATATTTTTCAATGTATTTTGGCAACATGCTGTAGATTTCAATTTCTGGCCAGAGAATGATCTTTTTGAATTAGAGTCCAACTAAAGAATTGAAGTTGATTAAACCTATTTTCTGCTCCAAATTCTAAATCCTAAATTTTTCAAAACTATTTATTGCAATTTGAATTTAGGACATATAACCACAATCTACTTATTTTCTAATTGTAAAATGAGATGAAGCCTTTAAATACACTGTAATATTCCACACTATAATATTCAAGATTTTTGAGCAAATATTGAATTTGATATAAAATTTCACTTCTGTTTCTATAATTTATTGCAATTTCAAATTTAATTACTCGTAAAAGCAACATGACTTCATCTTTAAAATATAAAATAATATAATTTCCACTCATTTTTAGTGGAAAAATAGAGCGTACAAAGCAATAAATATTGAGGTTGCTCACATAGTCACATAGTCATAAGCACTGTCCTATCAGGTCAATCTTGTAAGGACAAGGCCAATGACTTCACGGTCAAATAACAATATACTTCACACTAAATGCTCCATTTTTCCACTATATATGAATGATATTTTTCATGAATGAAAATTTTTAGCTCTATTTTTTTAGAGACTAAATCTCAAGTCTTTTATGGGTCTTAAAATTTTCAAATTTAATGGCAATAATTTAAAATTGTAGTTAATGCTTTGACAAATAATGAGGAAAATTTTAACAAATATAAAATAGCTTGAAAGTCTAAAAATTTCACAATAATTTCAACCAATTTGCATATCTTTCTCTAATTGAAAAATCAATAGATTGTAATTATAGTTCCAAATAGCATATTGAAAATAAAAATCAACTAATAAAAATTTAAAAAATTTAAATTGATTAAAAAAAGACTATATTTGATTGATTCCATTTCATTTGTAGGGCTAGAGTTCAAAAATGGGAGAAAATATATAGAATAAAAGTTGAAAATAGATATAGAACAAAAAACTAGTTAGAAGTTGCCAAAATACACTAGAAACAATTATTGTTTGTGATTTGTGGATTAAACATCTTTCAATATAGAGAATAATTGTATTTATCTCAATGAAGAAATTTCCACCACAATTGACTCCAAACACAACCAAGGAAGTCTAAAAATGACTGGATGAAAAATAATAGCCCCAAAATTACTAATATTAATTTAAAACATATTCAAATAGAGCAATGGCTAAAGTCATAGCTTAACCCCTAAAATTTTGTACCTATGTTTTAACAAAAACTACTCCTAAATTGCCATTCTAATACAAAGAGCTAAGAGGAAACAAAATTGTTTGTCATTTGAAAATCCAACAATAGGATCTTGTATAAGATTTTTATGAGAACATTTTCCAAAAAAATTATAAATCTTGACCTTGTAGATTGTCAAATAATAGTGTTCAAAGTGAAAAATAATGTTGTTTTCAGAGACCTTGCTATACTAGACTTCCAAACTTTGAATTGCCTTCACTTGATTTTTTTGAACTAGAGAGACTTGTGGTAAAATTCTCTATAATAGAGAGTTGAGTTGGGAATTTGGAAAAAAAGGCTTAGGAAAAAATCACTTTATTTTCATCATTTAAAAAATTGTGAAGTAGAAGTATGATGAAGATTGAATGGAAATCTATATCATTCATAGTACTAAAAATGGAATTGAAACATGTCAATCCTAATGGCGAGATTATTGAAGCAAACAATGCTAATCCTTTTCAACTCTTTTAGGGAAAAATTGTGAAAATTGAGTTCAAAAACGTTTAGAAACCAGTTAGTCTATACATTTTTTTTCAAGAACTAACTACATAACAAGATATTCTATAACTTCTACATTACAAATCCAAATGGAATGAATCAAAGTTTTTTAGATAGGCAAAAATGCATTTTAAGAAGAAAAAAAATCTATATTTTTGCAGAGAGGAGTTGTTGCCTACTCTTGGCTTTTTTTAAATTACATAGCATAAATTTTGCTCCCATGCATCAATCAAAGTAAATATTACATTCCCCCAAAGTAAGTATATTGCCACATCTTTATACTATAATTCAAAACTTCAAGAAATTAGAATTAAAATCAACATCATAGGAACCTTCCCAAAATTCTAAAAAGCCTATTTTAGGATAATAGTCCTTTAGGATAGAAGAAGTCAGTCAATCCAAAAGTCTATTGCAAAATTTCTTTGATAGCTAGCAACTCAAGTCACAAAAGTCAATTTAGTAGGTGGAAGATTGCTTCAACACTTGCAAATGCTTTAAAAGTCCATTAGCATATATCAAAGATCATTAAATATGAAACTTATATTCTTCTATTCTATTCCTAGCAATAAGTTGTTTGGAAATAAAGTTCAATTAGTCCAATTACTATTTCAAATTCAATTAGGCAAAATCATTATTATAGAATTCATCACATGTGCTTAATTTGAATGGAAACCAACCTGAGTGGTTAGATCTGGCAAAAATATTTCTAAAAATAGATGCCAAAATTATCAAATTTTTTAACCTCTAGAGGGCCAAATTCTCCTCAAGGGACAAAAATTTGGAATAGACTCACATGCCCCTCGTTTTTTTCAATGATTTTTTTTAAGAGATTGAAGGTAGAAAAATAAATTAGTTGTATGGAAATATATTATTTTTTTAATTGATGCTTAGGAACAAAAATTATGCCTCAATAAGGTCATTTTTTTGTTTCTCGGGTAACAAAACAAAACCATTAAAACTTGAAATTAAAAAAAAACTAGATTTGTTTATCATAGATTATAATTTTGTCTATTTAGAAAGCTTTGATTAGTTCCATTTGAATTAGTGATGTAAAAGTTTTGTAGGTGATCATTGCAAGTTCTTGAGAAATTAAGGTATTGGGTTTCTTTTTGAATTTGATTTTCTTAGTTTGAAAAAACTATGCACGGTTCAATTTGCTTTCTAGAACAATATTACAATTGAAATTAGTGTGTTTCAATTCCATCTTAGTTAGAGCTATCAACAATTTAGTTTTTCCTTCTGTCTTGTACTTACTTCTACTTAATAATTTTTTAAGTTGAAATTCAATCTTTTTTTTTTTTTTTTTTTTCCTCGATTCTCAACTTAATTCTTCAACATATGAAAACTTAAATTCAAACTTTGTAGTGTTAAAATTTAAAGCTAAGAAGATTCAAAGTCTAATAATCTAGTCATGCAAGGTGCAAAAAACTTATTTTCTTTACTTTAAATGCAAATATCTTGCAATATACATGGTCAAAGTTTATAAAATTCTTCCACACATTTTTATATTAGTCTAGTGCAAGCTTGTACGGTTGGATATGCAAAAAAACAGTTTTTAAATTTTTTTTGCTCTTTGCAATAGAAATGGCAGTTTTGAGTGCTTTTTGAGAAAAAAAATCCATGGTCCTTTAGGGGTTAATTGTATGGATAGGAGAATTTTATATAATATTTTTATTTATATCATGCATTGAAGATTATTTCCAGAGAAAAAATTTGATGAAGAAGTGTTGATCTAGTCCAAGTATGGTAAGATAGGAGGTTTTGAAATAGTTCGTGCTCTAAAAGTTTTTATTAACATAGAAGTACATATTGAGCTCTTTAATGCATCATCAATGTCCAAATAGTGCACATTTTATGAAGTAACCATTGTAGTTCAACTTCAAAAAATTCTAATTAATTCCACAAATGTCTAGACATTATGAAACAACTTGGATTAGATGCCAATTCCACTTTTCTTTCAATAAAAATTTACTAAAAAATATTTCAAGAAATTGAACTCCCAAAAATTGCAAATCAATTTGTCAAGGGTTGCATCAAGGACCTCCTACCTTACTCAAATCCCTCTCTTCATCCCTCTCTTCATCACTCAAATCCCTCTCTTCATCCCTCAACAACTCTTTCAAATATTGTGCTTGTTTTTTTTTTAAACAAATGGGAACCCATTGCATTAAAAAAAACCACATAATAAGACAACCAAGCCAAAAAAAGGTTGGACAAATGAAGAGAAATTGAGCATTGGACAAAAATCGTGATAGTCTGAACCTAGAAGAAAGAATAGGGAGGAAGAATTTTTCTATTCCAAAGAACACTATCACCAATCCTACTAGCAAAGGGCGGGGATTGAAGCCAAACTCTATAAAATTTTGCTCACATCCTATTAGAATGTTGTGGCTGGTAGCGTATTCTACATTGGGTCTTCAACAATGCCGCACGTCCTGAGTCCAAAATGCTATCCCATAATGTGTTGTGAATATTAAGGATGGGCCACCGGTCTTGGGCAAAAAACAAATTGTTTTTGGATGTCCATAACAACCACAAAGCCAAACCTCTCAAAAGTGACCAAATGGCCCTACAACTTGTGAGCTTGGTTGTTGTGCTTCTTTAGTTTTGCAATGGATCTCCATTTGTTCTAAAAAAAACATTGTGCAAATATATGACTAAATCTAAAAAATACAACCTTTATATTCTTTTTGTATGATAGTCGTTGGGTTATTATTATTATTATTATTATTATTATTATTATTATTATTATTATTATTATTATTATTATTATTATTATTATCATCATCGTCATCATCATTATTTTATATGAAGTGTGAAAACATCGCTTGGCATCGTTTGAACTCTTAAAGTTATTCTCTTTTTGCGGGAATCTGATTCAATTGGAGACTTGAGATAATGTAGTTCTATTAGAGTTAATCATAAAGTGTATGCAAGGTGGGACCAGGAGTAGGAGTTTGGGAAAATTACATAACCAAATTCCTTGGAGCACTCAAACTCAAGTCTAATTGAGTTTGATGCCGTGTTTGTTTTGTTCTATTCTTAGTTAAACCTTCCTTTGACACACGTTCACAAACAAAGGACAACTTCAGGATTAACTCTATTATCACAAAAAAAGGTCCTCTATTTGTGTCAACCAATCAATTAAATCATTTTTTTAATGATTGTTTCAAACCAACGTCACAAGGATAAACTTTAAATGCGAGTTAGTTATAAGCAATAGACAAAACAATTACCGTTTGATTGCTTTTCTTTCCTTCGAAAAAGGGAGGGAACTCACTCTTTTTGCATGCAATAGAGTTAATCGTAAAATTGTCCTGTGTTTGTGAACCTGTGTCATAGGAAAGTTTAACTAAGAATAGAACAGAACAAATATGGCACCAAATTCAATCAGACATTCAGACCTGAGTTTGGGTGCTCCGGGGAGTTTGGCCCTGTGTTGCATCCAAACTTCGGCTCCTGGTCCCGCCTTCCACCACTTTATGATTAACTCTAATATGCCTTATTAATTACGGTATAAAACATTTGAAGTCTTTAATTGCTAATAAAAAGGTCGCCCTTCGACAACAAATGATCTGCACTGCTCCCAGAAACTCGGTAAGTTAAGTTACAGTATGATCAGACTTCGAGTATCTCAGACCCAAACAAGCATAACTTCCAGAATAATTGGAATGGTATCATCCCCAACCAGCATCATACAGTCCAGTCCAGTCCAATTAATTGTCTGGAATACGCACTCAAGGCTTGCTAAATCAATGATCTCCCTTAATAGTCCGCATTCATTACTTAAGTACCGGTAGATGGAAAGGTGTCCCGTTGAACACTGATGATCATCAGCAGTCATCACTCTGAACTGAAACAGAGAATGTATTGTATTGTATAATTGTATTGTTATCATATTCGTTCTCTGGCTAAATTATTGAATTGCTGTAATATCATAATAAGGTAATGCCTGCCTGCCGTGTAAGTATCTCCCACTCCGCTAGTCCGCTCCTCCGTCTCAGTCGGTCGCAGACTAAGTTAAGCTTAGGGTGGATGAATTCCTCCCGTACCCTGCGACAATTGAATATCGATTCTCTGACTCTCTACCAGAACCGTATCAGTAGATGGCAGGGGGGTGGATCTGGAATCTGGAGCTCTGGGCAGGAAGAACGAAGGAGAACGAAGAACAACGAAGAAGAACGAAGACTAAGACGACTAAGACAGGACATCCCTTAACAGGGCTCCATCTTTTCAAAACCTTACTTTGTAGCCATCAAAGAATCAAAACATATCTCTACTAAATTATAGAGATGTACAAAGCAGTCTCAGGCATTCTTGGAAGTGACATAATATTACACTATGGTGTTTGAAATAGTCACTTCTATGATCTCAAGTATAATCCAGTGTAGTAACTAATCCTTGTAATAAAGCACAACAAAATGGTAAGATTAACCAAGTGCTTAGAATAAAACTTTTGCTCCATGTACTCCCAAAGAGGAATTTTAGATCTGAAGGCTGCGCCTCACCTGTGCCCGTCCCAAAATACAACACAAGCCAATGTGAAGTTAGTGAGGATGCACGAGGTGTCTTCAGCAACAGCCAATTGCTATCTATGTCACAGATCTGCAAAAAACCAAAAAGGAGCCAAATGTTTCAAATCAAAGAGCAGAAAGTATAAGCAGTATCCTAAACACAATCCAAAATTTCCAATCAGTGAGCAAAGAAGGTGAATAGTCTCTCAAATATAATCAAAGACCTTTGCCATTCTTGTAAAATGTTAGCACTAGAAGTTGAAGAGCCGTCCACAAAAGCTCTCAAGGAAACACCCAATTTTCAACCGTCACAGTGAGAGAGGAACAAACTATGGCACGGAAGCCACTATATGTCCACCGGTTTGCACTTGGGAGAGAGAGAACATGGGAGTGGCTTACACGTTCACAGATTCAAAAAATGGGAGGGAAAACACAAAGTAGTGGTCATAAAGGAGTTGTATGACGTTTTCCCACTAGTTAGTAATTATTCCACATGTAGTGGTTACTGTAGCCTAATGACAACTCACCCTTAGTGGGTGGGTGGGTGGAATTTCCCACTATGGAGGCAATTGTATAATTGAATCCTAAACTTTGTCAAATTAGTCATCTCGAGTTGAGATTAACCCATGTATATTCCAAGACCTATGGTTGTTTTAACCTTTGTAATTGTATCTAATCACATAGAAGATATCTATATGCTATAGAAATGTGTAAGAACACAAAGGATATATGTGGATTTATACCATGCGGGACTCTTAAACTTATCAAAGCTAGTGATTAAAATAATAATAAGTAAATAAATACTATACTATAATATAATATAAATTAACTAAGAAGTTAAAAAATAAATTTTTTTATATATATAAATCTAGGGCTATATTATGGTGAAGATTTAGCCCATTATTCAAATGGAACTATACCATGCCCTGATGATTTAGAAATGGTCAAAGGAATTACTTTACTTATTTAGAAATTGCCCCAAAATTGTATGAACTAAATGGAAATAGTTCCTAGGCTGAAGAAGAAGAAGAAGAAGAAGAAGAACGAGAACGAAGAAGAAGAACTTGGAAGGTGGGTACCGGACGTGAAGGTCTGGATTGGATCCGCACTCAGATGCCCAAACTGAAGTTTCCACGTCAGATTTCCAGGGGTCCAAGTCACCTCACACCATTCACAAGATGAAATGTGGCAGTTTTTTTTAATACAAAAAATGGCTTATTTTATGTTGCATCTGAACTTCATGTAGTGTACATTCTAAACCGACCGGAGCATTCTTCATATTGCCGTTAGCACTCTATGTACATTTCCAAAATCAATATGTACGTTTGAAGAAGAAACAATTGGAGGAACATCTACCAAAAAAATCTTGAGCCCTTCATCACTTTTTTTTTTTTTTTTTTGAACAAATGGGAAACCCATTGTATTAAAAAGAAACCAAAGAACAACAACCAAGCCACAACGGATGGACAAGAAGAGCCTCTCAACACCGGCCCAAAGGAAGAAACAAAACACCACTAAAAGAAAGAGCACTTAGGAGGGTGCACCCTGTTCCAAAACACCTCCTTATCACCCCTCCTACTAGCCAAGACGGGGGATTGAAGCCAAATACGCTCAAACCTATTGCGGAATCTATCAGATAAATGGGGATGATGGCGAGCTCCACACCCTACATCACTTTGACATCACTTTGAAGAGTCTAATAAAAGTAAATAGGCAGACTAGCACTCACTCATTGTTTTTTCTTCTGCAGTTCTCATTCCAGCGGTGATTGGTAGGCTCCGATTCCACATGGAAGCCGGCTCTTAGTGGTGAATTTCCATTGGTGCATTAATGTAAAAAACAACGGTCAATGACCGACTGTGCAGGGAAAATCGAGTGCCTCTTTTTATTACTGAGCAGTAAAAGTCTTACATGAAATTCTACTTGACACTCACTCATCTAGTCTTCTGAGTTGCAGTTATGGTAACTTGGGGGTCCCAAATTAATCCAGACAAGAAGCTCCCGTTAAAATTCTACCCTGACTCTTTTTGTTTTTTTATATCATAACATGCACGGACCTTCATTGCCCAAACTCAGAAAAAAAATAAAGCTCCACCAGTGGCAAGCAAGCTCCAAGGGGAACTGAACCTGAACTTATACTTTTAGGGCAGGCAGAGCCAAACTTAAGTTATTATTAGGTCCTCAGTGCTTGGCCTTTCCTTTCCACGTGGCATGCAATGAACAGCGTATGTTAAATGGAGCGAAACCCATGAATTGGGTGAGACAAATTTGTTTGCAGAAGCCAAATTAATTAAATAAGTCATAAATTAGAAAAGGATGGAAGGAGGTATCAATCCTGTGGTTACGCTTGCTTGATTATCTGCTTGAAAGTCATGAGCACCAATGGGGCGGAGAAACTCATTGAAGGGAAGCCCAAGATGCTCATCAGGACTGAGGAGGCGGCCAGCTAAATTCAGAGCAAATTTGTTGGCCCTGCAAGCAAGCATGGCTGGGGCCATAATATCTAGAATCAAGGCTAATCCTCAGTTTTGGAAAAACATAGCTGCATGCATGCAATTGGAAGAAGAAAGTTCAAGGAACTGCAAATGTAGTGGAAGCAAAAATTAATAAAATAAAATAATTATAATTATATTTGAAATACAAATAACAATTATACAAAGTAAATGAGAGTGTAAACATCTTATTCTATGAGAACTTAATGTCTCTTTTTCATGTCTTTCATGTTGAATAGGGATAGGGGAAAAAATTCTTTCAACTCACTAGTAAAAACATGGTCTACGAGCATCACCACCGGACCAAGTGGCTTAGCTTCAAAAAAATGATCCACCCTCTCCAAAATCCTTGCTAGATAATCAACCACCAACCAACCAAGGCAGATTATTTTTAGGCCACACATTGGCAAACGAGCTTGATTACAAGTCCAAATGCCTACTCACCTTGCAAATTTGGTGACCTCTTAACCCTTCATCGCCGAAGGGGACGAAAAGTGTCCTCACACACTGTAATAGTCCAATTTGAAGTGCTCTAACTTTTGCAACTGATGTCCAAATTGAATAAAAATTGTTGTGAAAGTTGTGCATACTAGTCTAGTTTGTGTGGTAAAATTTTCAGATCAATCCAAGACGAATTGAGTTTGTGAAAGCCATTCGAAGTTCACAGGTTCAATTTGAGTTCACCACACTACATTGTCATGGCTGCAACTTTAGGGGCTTGTATCTTTTTCATCAAAAGTTCATTTTCAATAAAATTTGTTGGGTTTTGTTCCCCTTAAGGTCTAGTTATTGAGGTAAAATTTTCATGTCAATCCAAGCTATTTTGAATGTTTGAGAGCAATTCGAAGTTCAAAATCCAGACATTTTTGTATTATAGTGAACTTCGGCGGCTCGTAATTTCTTCATACATGGTCCGTTTTCAATAATTTTTGTTGTCAAAGTTGCGCATACTAGTCTAGTTTTTGTGGTTAAAATTTCATATTGATCCAAGAAGTTATGAGTGACTGAGAAGAATTTTAGTAGAAGGAGGTTCAACTATAGACGTGTTTTTTTGCTACTTTTTTCACTGTTTTTAACATTTCAAATCCATTTTGCAAACACAATGAGTCATTTGAATGATATTTTTTTTCACCAAAGAGTTTACATTCTGTTTTTGAATCACTTGGTAGTTTGATGTTTTTTTTCATTTGAGTAGGTTTAGAAATCGAAATTCACCTCCAAATGTGTTTTTCAGAAAATTTCAGCACCTTTTTTCAACACTGAAACATTATAATCTTTCAATCTATACGGTCAAATGACCCCAAATTTGTTCCACACCATCTACAACATGCACACAACAAGATTGTACGGTTGAGATTTTCATACCTTACCGAAATTTAGACTTTTAACACTTGCAAAGGCAGGTTGCTTTTAAGCATGTTTGGACCTTCGGCAATGAAGGGTTAAGATGTGCATCTGCTTTTTAAGCCCGTTGGGCTTCTTCTAAGTTGTCATGTGTAGATCAAGCAAATAACCCATGAGAAAAACCAAGTGGCGACTTAAAGCACATGTGGGTCTTATCAAGAATTTGTTTTGTTGGTCCTCCATTAATGACTTCAAACTCTATAATCTTTCAATATATACAATCAAAATTTTTGAAGTATTTCCACATGTTCCAATAGTAGACTAGTATAATTTTGTAAGATTGAAGTTTTAATATTAAAAAAAAAAATCATTTCTTTCCTTTTTGTTAGTGCCTTGGAAAGTGGCAGTTTTTGACGATTTCTATCTGAAATGTACCCCCATATTTCAAGAGTTAAATCCCTCTTTTGCAATTTGGCAAGTATGGTCAATATCATGGTATGTTACACGATGATAAAAAGAGAGGAAAAACAACTATTTGCATTGCATAAATCTCAGCCCAAGAATAGTCAAAATCTATAGGTCACACTGGCCGGGGTGAGCCGACCCCCTTCTCGTCCTCCTGAAGTCATTCCAGGTGGATTTTAAAAAAAGATTCCCTATTTTGTGCTTGATTAGTTTATCTTCTTCACCTCGTCCAACTAATTTGGGGTCTCTGATTGCAAATATGAATTCAAAATTCCCAAATTTTATCATGGGTGGCAAATAAAAAATTCCAGCGTTTTCCAAGGGATAAAATTGGGGACGAGCGAGGGGTCAGTTGATCAGTTCACCCCGGCCATCTTATTGGGCAAGGGGCCACTTTGTTCTTGTAACTTCTGAAGCTATCATACGTTGCCATGATTCATGACTGAGTGCAATTGTGTACTTCTCATTCAACAGTGACAGTGACAAGAAACCGAAGCCAAGGAGTTTGGGACAAAACCTTCACTGATTTGCATTTCCAAAGTACAACTTGCCTCAGAAACATTTCAGTCAGTTCTGCTTGAAAAACAAAAAGAAGTATGGTAGAGCCACCCATCACCAACCAGCACCCCACGGCCAGTGAGTAGGGTGGCCCAAGTGCAGCACATAGTGAGAGTCATTTCTGTTGTAGATTTTGTGAGTAATTTTGGCTAAAGTACTGCATGCAAACTCAAAGGCCATGACACATGGTCCTCATTTTCCGTGACTCACTAAACATGAGTTATTCACTCTCTGAGCAATTTTCCAAGACTCTACATGTTGGACATGGATGGAGCGCAACTTTTGCCTTGCAAAATTCACTGAAAATTGACTTTGAATGATAAAATTCCCGAAATTTGGGCAATCCCCATCATTTCTATCTCTACACTTGAAGGAATTTTTCCTTTGCCTTCAAGTACCCTACATCATGTCCGTAGGTGCTTATTCGGTCGGTTATGGGTGGCTCCACTTTAGCATCTAACCCAATTTGATTAAATTTTTTGGACTCTTATCGAATTATGGGAGGCAATCCATTTGTGATCAGCACTCCATTCTGGCTATGTAGGTTGTTTTCTTTCCATGAAGGAGGAGATGAACAATGATTAACCCCTAGAGTTCTATAACTATGTTTTCACCCAAAATGCTCGAAAATTGCCATTTTTAGTACAAGTACCAAATTTTTGAAAAAAAACTTCTTTTGACACATGTAACTGTAGGACACACGATCTTGTAGGACACAACCGTTTGACACATGATCTTGTAGTACGCTAACTAGAGAACACGAGTAGAAATTTCAGAAATTTCCACCGTGTGGATTGCACAATATAAACATTAAAATTCATTTTTTTGGCCCTACGAAAAACAGGGCAACTGCACTTCACAAGCTCATTTTTCTATGAAAAAATGCCCCAAATGCTGGTGCTTCTTTGAATTCTTTTTAAAAAAAGTTGGCTACATGCTTAAAAAATTTCAAATCATTTGGAATTGTACAGTGGGGTACCATTCCAAATGGCGTTTCTGCATTTGCAAGGAAGGAAATTTCACATTTGCCAACTTTGACACACTCCTGAGGGATGAAATATATATTTTTACCATGAATTTTTTGGCATGAGATCATCTCTATGTTGATAATATGTGTGCCAAATTTCAAGGTCCAAAGATTTACCCAAAAAAAGATATTTGAAATCTACCAACATGTGTAGTTGTGAGAAATAATTTCACTACTACCAACTTTGACACTCTCCCAAGGGTTGAAAAATTGTTTATTTACCATGAATTTTTATTATGGAATCACCTTTATGTTAATAACATGTCTGCCAAATTTCGAGGTCAAAAGATTTACCAAAAAGAAGATATGCTAATTCTACCCAACATGTGTAGTTGTGAAAATGATTTTTTTAGCCCTTGGGATAGTATCATTTTATGGGTAAATTTTCACATAATTGTAAAAAATCATTCTCACAACTACACATGTTGGTAGAATCAGCATATCTTTTTTTTGGTAAATTTTTTTACCTTGAAATTTGTCACACTTGTTATCAATATAGATATGGTCTCATGCCAAAAACTTCATGGTAAAATGTTTTTTTTTTAAGCCCTTGGGATTGTGTCAAAGTTGGCAAAGGAGAAATTTTTCTTACAACTACACACGTTGGTAGATTTTGAATATCTTTTTTTGTGTGAATCTTTTGACCTTGAAATTTGGCATGCATGTTATTAACATAAATATTATTCCATAATGAAATATACATGGTAAATAAACAATTTTTCAACCCTTGGGAGAGTGTCAAAGTTGATAGTAGTGAAATTGTTTCTCACAACTACACATGTTGGTAGATTTCAAATATCTTTTTTTGGATAAATCTTTGGACCTTGAAATTTGGCATACATATTATCAACATAGAGATGATTTCATGCCAAAAATTTCATGGTAAGAAAAAAATATAACAGCCCTCGGGAAGGTGTCAAAGTTGGCAAATGTGAAAATTTTCTCATTGCTACACATGTTGATAGACTTTGAATATCTTTTTTTGGTAAATATTTTGACCTTGAAATCTGGTACACATGTTATTAATATAAGGATGATCTTGTAGAAAAACTTTCATGGTAAAAAAACAATTTTTTAGCTCTCAGGAGGCTATGAAAGTTGGCAAATGTGAAATTTCCTTCCTTGCGAATGCAAAAACGCCATTTTGAATGGTACCCCACTATACAACATATAGAAAAAAAATAGTAAGTAGGAAGAAGTAGAGAATGATTCAAAATACAAAATTGTCAAGGGTTCAATTATAGAATTGAAAAATGTCAATCCCAATGATTGTAATGTTGTAATAAACAATCTACATCTTGTGATTTATTTTTTTCAAAAAATATTGAAAATTGAGTGAAATAAACAACTTCAAAGTTTATAATTGCTCATAATTTTTTACTCATTATTCAAAACGGAATGATTTAAAGCTTTTTGCGTATATATAAATCTAGAAAACCAATTTCAAATTTTTATTTTTAAAAAAATGATTTTTTTAATCTGCCCGGACTGCCCCAGTTACAAAAAAAGTAACATATTAGGCCATAACTTTTGATTTATATTTCCAAATGTCATGAAATTAGTGCATGTGAAAGATATTCCTCATCCCCTTCTTCTATTAAAAATTCAGCCTAAAATATAGAAATCTCCATTCACACGTACCTGCCCAAAATTTCTATGTTGCTAAAAATAGCAAGCTGGTCCTTTAGGAGTTAATTATGGCGCGGTTCTTGGGACAGTTGTGGCACACTTTGATTGGCTTCAAGACTCTCAATATTGAAACCACCCTTCGGTTGATTTTGTTTTCAGTCCATCGTCGGAAATAACAAACCCTATATCACAAGTATGGGAGGAACAAAATCTTCCAATGAAAAATTCATAGTAATTTTTTTTTGGAATTTTTTTTTGGAAAATTGTGGAAATTTTTTGCAGTCTATTGCTACATAGGAGAAAATTTACCCAGTCACAATAAGCACCTTGCAGATACATGGAATTCCTTAAGTAGTCAGGAATGGTTGCCTTCTATAGTTATGAAATTTGGAAGTTGAAATTGCCGAGGTGCTTCAGAAACGTCTCCACCCTAAAATGTTAATTATGGATACATCAAAACTTCCAATATATACCATTGTGTTAATGGATACTTTTGGAGCATGAATAGTTTGAGTATACCCCACCTTGGACATCAATTGATAAGTTGAAGGTACAACCCAACCCCCAAAGGGTGTTTTTTCAGAAGTTTTTTTAACATTGGTTTTGACACCAAAGAATAAAATTTGATGTGCTATAAAACAATATGATCAACCCCTAAAGTATCAATGGTTTGTTTTTTTAACTTGTCAAAAATTGTACCTTGGTAACTAAGAATGATCAAAGGATATTTCTGAGGGGACTATAAGTAATAGGTTCAAAATATAAATTATTTTCTAGGATATAATTTGAAATATTTAAAAATATTCTCCCACGATTTTTTAAAGACCTAGTTTGCCTAATTCTTTTTTTGCCAACCAAAAATGACACCATTTGTTTGCACTCTCTTATCTTTCTAGGACCACTACAAGTGACCTCAAGAACAAAACCCAACATATTATTGCCCAAAATGAATATGTATTCTATTTTTGATAGTCTAAGGTTGATTTTGGATATATCCATATTTAGTACTTTGACAATTCATAGATTATTCATATGATGTTCAAATATGCATGCCAAGAGAATTTGGAATGCCTTCTTGACTTCTAACAAGTTCTAACAAAAGCTTAGACAAATTAATAACAAAACCTATAGTCAAATATTAATTCCAACAATATTAGGTGCAATTAACTTACTCATTATAATTTTGTTATTCTAATTGTTCATTTTCCATCTAAAAGGCAAAAATTGATTTTAGATCTACATACCTTAATTTCTTCATCTTTTTCCACTCACAATTACAATCCATCCAAGAATTTTATATGTGGTACATTTGTGTTGAATTGTGACATTGGAAAAATTATTGGAATGTTTTATGAAATATTCTTCATTAAAAGATGGATGCTATTGCTACAATTAATCTCCAAAAGGTGTCAAAGTATGATGATATTGTCACATTTGGATTTATAGGTGATGTTGAATGCATAATGAATCAACATATTTTATGAATGTAAATAGCTTCGTCACTCTAGTCAAGTTCGCAAAGTACCCTACCCTTGAAAAATTGAAAATGTAGTCCTAGACCTATCCCTTTGTACATAATTTGACCACCAAACTCCAAACTCACAATCTTGATCATGCTTTCACAACTAATTACTAAGACAATATTATCAAATCAATCAGGGATTAAACTATATTTCTATCGTAGTTATGCCTTCATGTATTTTTTGTGTACATTTTTGCTTTAAATGTATCCTTTGAGTACCAAGGATGCTAGCGCGTGAGTGTCGAGATGTGAGCCTATGAGCCTTGAACCTAATTGTAGGTATGTACCTACAACCATTTGAAGGTGTATATAGCATGTGTACCTATGACACAAGAACACTATAACATGGAAAGAGTCTATAATATAGGTACCTATAACATAGACACGTATAACCGTAGAAGGTGTTTATAATAGAAATTCCTAGGCTAATGGGCTTATAGATTCTATGCTCACATGCTAGCACTCCTTTTTGAGTACAAAAGGCATTCAAAGAGATTTGAGTCCTCTAAAAGATTGCAAGTTCCTAGGGCGTTCCCAACCTGGGAACTTTGCCACATGCGTAGTCTGACATGGTCAAGAGAGTGCCACGTTTTTTTTTTAATTTTTTAATTTTTTTTTAATTTTTAATTTTCACTTTTGGGTTTATTTATTTATTTTTTTGATAGCATTACTGCTAGTTCAAAATAGGAGAACAACCCTAAAATGTCCCTCCAGAGGCCTCAAATCTCTTCTAATGATAGAATTGAGATGAAAGTAATAATAGGCTGTTGTAATTGCATCTATAATGTCCAAATAAATATTTGGGGATGGTTCCTATTATTATCTAAATTTTTTTTAGATTTTATTGGGAGTGAAAAGGAAAGAATTCAAGATACTCTATATATGCAACTCTTGGATGATGTTTAAAACTTTGAATATACTATAAATTTTAAAAAGTGCAAAAATGAAAAGTATCCAAATTGGCCTTAGGATCTCATGCTCAAATGGCTTCCATTTTAAGCAAGAATCTAAATGGGACAACTATACAAACAAGTCACAATTGGGTGAAGCTACTTTATGCCTCGGGCACTAATACCAATCAAAAGGATGTGTCTTGCTTAAGGTCACATGATCATTTAGAGCTAGGGAGGATTGACCCCCTTATTGCCTTGTGTTTTATCCTTGGACTAAATACTATAATTTTTTATTTGCCACTTAAGATAAAATTTGCAAATTTTGAATTCATATTTGCAATCAAAGCCCCCAAATTAGCTAGGAGAGGTGAAGAAATATAAAATTTACGTGGCAAAAAATAGGGAACAAGTTTTTACATATAGCCTTCGCTGGGGCAATAAGGGGGTCAATCCTCCCTTGCCAATCATTTAGCAGTATTATAAAAATTGGCTCATCTATCTACAACAATTGACTATCCTCATTTACAATATTTTTTGTGAATAATTAAATTCCAATACAAAATATTTTGAAATGAGCTTTTTTGTTTCTCTTGGAGGCACAATCTAAAATATTGTTTGAGAAAGTGTATCTATAGTTACCATTTAATGCAATTCATAATAGATGACTGAAGTTTGGATGAAGGAATGCTATGTGTTTTAATCCTATAGAATAAATTGCATGCCAAAGTGAGGTAGAGAACTTCAACTTCTAAATGAAAAAAATCTGGATAAAGGCCCGCCCTTGAAAAGATGCAACCTTTATTTGGTCTATTTGGCACAAACGTTGTTGTAGTTAACTCATGGCATGCCTAGATTGCCCCGGGTATCGACACCAGATGTATTTGTTGTTCCATTGGGGATATAGAGACTCCCATCCATAGATTTTTCACGTGCCCGAAAGCCCAAGAGATTTCGGATTATGCGCAAACAATTCTTCATCATATCTATGGTTCATCTCCAATATTGGGTCCCGATCGTAGACTAGATGCCACTCAATGTATTTTTGGACGCCAATTCCTAGGATGTTTTACAAATCCTGCACCATTTGGTCGCTTGTTAGAGGGTTTGCGCTCTGGCTCTGTTGGATTATGCGTGACCACCTTGTTTATGCTCAAGATTGTTGGCCGACACAGCTTCCCAAAAAGCTTTATGGAATGCATTGTTTGACTTTAGTCGGGCTGCAATTGCAGCTAGGCGTAGTCCTCAACACTTTGATAGAACTTGATTTAACCCCTAAAGGACCAAGCCATTTTCAGGCTCCAAAATCACTGAAAACTGCCATTTCTGTTGCGATCACTCCCTAAACCAAAAAAAAACTTTCTTTTTACAATCTAACCGTAGAATCTTGAACTTCACTTGTCTGAGATCATGTGGTAAAAATTTCAAGAAATTTGACCGTTCCGATTGGAAGATATTAGCATTCAAAGTTGGAAAAAGAAATTTTTTTGAACTGTTTCCTGCAATTTCAGATGACTTTGACGGCCATTTGTGGATTTTTTTTGCACTACACAACTTAAATTTGTAATTTTTTATGTTGAACATTTGAGTTGAGAGTCGGGAATTTTTTTTCCAGAATGTCAAACCTTGATTTTCACATATAAAAAAATTGTTAAATAGAAGTAGGTCCAAAATTGAATGAAACACTAAATTGTTAATAGCTCTTAGGTGGAATTAAAACAACATAATTCCAATGGTGGGATTGTTCTTGCAATCAAACTTGACCTCGTCAAGAAAAAAAAATTGAAAAAATTTTAAAATTGCATTCAAAAATGAATTCTATAAGGGTTTTTTTTTAAAGATGCTTAAATTGCCTGAAAAACAAGATTGTCCATAACTTTCTCATTCTGAGTCCAAATAGAATGAATCAAAGCTTCAAATGTAGACATAAACATGATCTTAGAGAAAAAAAATTAAAATTAAAATTATTTTTCTGTTTTTTTTTTCTGCCCACCGAACTGCTTTTTTTGCTTTAGGATGGCATAAGGTTTGCTCCCGGGCACCGATTGAAAAAGAAATTATATTTTTAGAAAGCTAATGTGATTCCCTATCTTTAAAAAAAGTCTCAAAAAATCAGGTCAAAATTTCAGGTCGCATGAGCCTACCTGAAATCCCAAGTGTCCCCTGAGGGGACTTTGGTCCTGTAGTTGATTGCATTTGGCTTCACTCATCGGTGCTTGCCATTAGGATTGGAAACTCTATTAGTTGGAGCAAAGAGGGCTCCCCCTCTTGCTTATTTCTCTAGTTCTTTATTTTCTCTCTTTCTTGCTCATATTCTCTTCATTTGTCCAGCCTTCCGGCTTGGCTGTTATTTGGTTCCTTTTAATGCAATTGTTCTCCTTTTATTATCAAAAAATAAATAAAAATGGAGAGAATTCTACTTTTGAAGCTCATCATAGTACAATATCAATAATTGAAGGTGAAGATTACGTACACACAAGATTGGATTAAAATACATATTAAAATTTAAAATAATAATTTAAATGCCAGATTTTCCCAATTGAGGTGAAAAAATACATTTCACCTTGCAATTCTTAATTAAATTTTGTACAAATTACTACATTGAAAATTTATTAATGGAATGTACACATTTATCTAAAAGAATTTTAACTCCTAAAGGATGGAGATGATTTTGAAAAAAAATTGTCATTTTTTACTGCATTACCTACTATCAATAGTAAATTATTTTTTGAACTTCAACCATAAAAGAGTTTATTATTATAATGATAATGTTTAAAATAAAATTTAGCCCATTGACTGCGTGGATTGAAAGATCAATATCATGTTTGAAGTAAAGAAAAGAATTTTGAGTTCAAATTGTATGCCACAATTGTTTGTGATATTTTATTAGTTACTTACCTTCATTGATTTTTTTCTAAAGGGTGTAAACATGTACACCTTTAATTTGACACAAGGTGTAAACATGGACCCCAAGATGCCCAAAGTATTCAAACTGCCCAATTTTTTGGGGGCAACATAAATTTAGATCTGGGCATCCAGCGGGAAAAAAATTACATTCCCACTAAAGGGATACATGTTCACAACTTGTGTCAAATTTCTTGAACATCCAACCAAAATTGACTTTGAAGGAAAAAATAATATTCCCATGGGTGTGAATGAATGTAATTTTTTTGAATTTATAAAGATCATTCATGTAGCGTTCATTTGCAAGATGAAGTCCCTTGTTTACACTAGTTTAAATTATATTGATTGCTTCAAGGTACATAATTCTCTACAATAAAAAAGATATGACAAATCCCTAACCTCTGCTCAAATGACAAAATATTGCCCTCCCCTCCCCACTGAAAATTCCTCTGCAAGCGTTGCTAATAGGAATAGTCACACCTTTTTCACCCCATTCTCAATCTTCAGAGAATGGGAACATGGCACTCTCTCACTGGCCTTTTGTGACTTGTGGAGGTCCCATTCTCTAAAGACCGAGAATGGCCATTCTTTTCCTCCGAAGGTGAAGAATGGGCGTGAAGAACATTTCGCTAAAGAGAATTTTTCATTGCCGTTCGGAATTCACTTTCACACTGAAGAATTTTTCACTCTTTCTTTTTTTCTACATCCTGCATTCTCCTCTATCCAATTTGGTTTGCATGTTTTGCGCCTTTATCGTCCGTTGCTCATTGTCTGCGCGTTTTATGCGTTCTAGTAAATCTTGATATTTAATTCTCCACTCTCATTTTCCTTGCCTATAAAAGGGGTGTCACCCCTTCTTCATGGTTTTTGGTTCCTAATTGGCTTCTCTTTTCTCTCCACCATTTCTCATTCTTCATAGAAATTTCATATTCAAAAAAGGTGTGACCATCTCTAATAAGGGTAGCCACAATTTCTTCACCCGATTCTCAATCTTCAGCAAATGGGGACATGGCCCTTTCTCACTGGCTCTCATTGAGCTTGTCGAGGTCCCATTCTGTGAACATTGAGAATAGCCATTATTCTCTTCCAGAGATGATTAATGGATGTGAAGAAGGATATTCTGCTCCACTATGCATATTCACCCTGAATTCATAGAGATCTTCACATCCCGAGTTTTCATTGCTATGTTGCATCCTAAGTTTGTTGAGTGTTCTGCATTTCATTTTTTTACACCTTGAGTTTTGTGTGACCAAGAGCTTCCAAATTTCCACCGGAAAATCTTGTTGTGCAATCTCCGCTTTTGCTCTCCACGCAACAGAAAAAAGGATGTCACCCCTTCTTCATGGTTTCTGGTTCTAGCAGTGGGTTTTTTTTTCTAGCGATTTGCTCTACAGTAAAGCCCTGCGTGCCCTCCCACCAAAGGTGAATTTTGGGAGGGAGCCAGGCGCAGTGGCTTACAGGACTGACAATATCGCCAGAAAAAACCCTGTTGGGCTTCAGTATTTGGCTCTTCTTTTCTCTCCACAACATCTTATTCTTCATAGAAATTCCAGATTCCGAGAAGGTGTGACTAACTACCCCTAATATCTGTCCAGGGTCAGATTTTTTGTCGATAAATTTGGTTGCCTACAAAATTTACGCTTGTGTGAAACGTGGAACGTATACTCCCAAGTCAAAAACTACTGCTACAAATCTACAGACGGATAAGTTACTGCACGTGAAAACTCGGTACATGAACCCAAGGAACACATCGCAACGCATAGACTTATCGATAGACTTAGACTTATTTGGTGCCTCCCTTTGCTGAATCTTTTTGCAAGAGCCTTCAATGCGGATGCCATCAAATTAGGGTTGGCAGCCTTTGAAGCCCCGAGGGCCCGGAGAGAAGAACTTCCGAAGTTCCGAAGGCAGCTGCATTCAATGCAAGGCAATGCAACCGGGACCCGCCGAGGGTTGATCATTCATCGGTCGGTCCCTCGGTCGATTGGGACGGACCGACGGACCACGAACCACCCTGCCTGCCTGCAACGGCTCTATCATAGCAGGGAAGTGACACGTGGCCACTGTGCTGGGTCCAAGTAGTTGGAAGGTCTTTCCGGGCAGCTCGGGCGGGCAGGGGGAAGGAAGGGCCGCCTTGACCCTTTTGCAAAAGGGGGACAAATTTCCTGGGCCTTTTTCAACGCAGGTAGTCTAGTGGGCTCTAGATTCATTATTATGAGGGAGGAAATTTGTAGGCCTAGCTAGGGCAACGTTCGGGATTTTTTGAAGTTTTAGTAACGACTCTTTTCTTTTAAGTTTCAAGTTTCTCTAGTTCAAAGTCCGGTTACTTTTTCAGTTTTTTTAAACTAAAAAATATAAATTCTATAGATTTTTTCATCATTTTTTTTTTGCCGATATTTCAAATTGCAGCCAGGTTTTTTCCCAATTCTATCAGCTAACTTTTGATTAGTTTCTGGTTCTATCTGAACATAGAGCTAGCCTGGCTATTGTTGGGATTGGGATTGATGTTAATTTGTACGTATGGTTGTAGTTGACACAACAAGGCTCACATCCCTTGCGACCAAATCCAAGTGAAAACTTGTTCCCATGTTCATAGAAGCGAGAGAGAGAAATAATTCTAATTATGTGTAAAGGGTTGGTGTAACTTAATCCCTAAAGCTCATTGCCAAGTCAAAATGGTTTTTGAAAAATTTTAGCATCTAAATTTAATAGTCACATTTTATTCCCCATTTCTTTTCAGTGAAATCAAGGGAATCATTTTTTTGGGGGGGGAATCTAATTTATAATTATTCAATGGTTTAAAAAACACACATGCATTGTTTATTAAAATTTTCTTTATGTTTTTGGTCCCAACTTGGTAACGAGGAGGGCAAAAAAATTATGCTTTGAAAATTTGCACACGTCTTCTTTATTTGAGGCCCTAGTCATTTTGAAGTCCCTAAGTCTTCTTTACAAAAGAATTTGGCCTCAAAAGTCTTCTAAAGTCACACTATCAAAATTTTGGGTAGTCTTAAGAAAAATATTTTCCTTCAATTTGCAATTGTTGTTTTCACACATACATTGTCCTCAAATCCCATTTAAAAAAAATATATGACCCTAATACTAGTAAAAATAAAGATCCTTCAATTACAAAGTTCTGAGAAAATAATAAAATTTGATTAATAATTTTTTTAGAGAGTGCTTAATTTTAGGAATTTTGTGAGTATTTGTCAATTTTTGACACATGGATTAAGGATTAAGAGTTTGTTCATTTGGGGTCCTACTTGAAGGGCCAAAGTCTAATAAAGACTGATACCCAAATGACATCTTACCCGATCTCACTGCAATAGGTTGCAAAGGTGCATTTAGATGTAATTAGGTATTGATCAATCACTGTATGGAACTTGCAAATTAAAACACACAAACATATTATTGATTACGAATGATAAATTTTGAAAAATTTGAATTCATATTAGATTAGACTAGGATTGCGAATTCATTTGAGAGGTCACGAAATGTAACATTACCCACTCAACAATAGGGGATAGGTTTCTACATTAGTCTCCAATCTCCATGAGGTAATTTTGCTTTCTTAACCCCTAAATTTATGGTAGTTGCTCAACTTCAAAGGCTGCTAAATACACTTTTCGAAATTTCATATTTTCTTCTTTTAGTTCATCAAGATATCTTTCCATGGTAAAAAAAATTCTTTTGATTTGGACAAAAATTCCACTTTGAGTGATTTTTCAAAGTCAAACACTCCAATAAATGTTCATCGTAGATTATCTTAGGAGAGAAACCTAGCTAATCAAAGATTATTTTTAAGAAAAAGATTCCATTGATGTACAAGTGGACAAGGGATTGATTGGTTTAAGCATACAGTGAATCAACAATATTTAACCCCTAAAATACCAAGGCATTTTTTGGCTCTAGAACCTTTGAAAACTGCCATTTCTACTGCGATCACTCCCTAAACCAAAAAAAACTTTTTTTTAGAATCTAACCATAGGATCTTAAACTTCACTTATCTCAGATCATGTGGTAAAATTTTCAAGAAATTTGACCATTCTGATTGGAAGATATTAGCATTCAAAGTTGGAAAAAAAATAAATTTTGAACTGTTTTTAGCAATTTCAAATGACTTTGACGGCCATTTGTGAATTTTTTTGTACTACACAACATAAATTTGTAATTTTTTATGTTGAACATTTGAGTTGAGAGTCGGGGAATTTTTTTCCAGAATGTCAAACCTTGATTTTCACATATAAAAAAATTATTAAATAGAAGTAGGTCCAAAATTGAACAAAACACTAAATTGTTAATAGCTCTTGGGTGTAATTAAAACAACATAATCCCAACGGTGGGATTGTTCTTGCAAACAAACTTGACCTTGTCAAAAAAAAATTTGAAAAAATTTGAAAATTGCATTCAAAAATGAATTCTATAAGTTCTTTTTTCTTAAGATGCTTAAATTGCCCGAAAAACAAGATTGTCCATAACTTTCTCATTATTAGTCCAAATAGAATGAATCAAAGCTTCAAATGTACACAAAAACATGATCTTTGAGAAAAAAAAATTTTAATCATTTTTTTTTCCTACCCGGCAAACTGCTTTTTTGCTTTAGGATGCAATAACTTTTGCTCCCGGGCACCAAATGAAAAAAAATTATATTTTTAAAAAGCTATTATAATTCCCTATCTTCAAAAAAAGTTTCAGAAAATCAGGTCAAAATTTGAGGTCAGACGGGCCTGCCCGAAATCTGAAGTGTCCCCTGAGGGGACTTTGGTACTTTAGGGGTTAAAAGTTTCTGTTTGCCCAATGTAGCTATCTTGATTGCAAGGTTTTGAAAACAATCTTCCATTATGTCAATCCTTGTGAAAATTGGCATGCATGTTATTCACTATTCATAATTGCATTTTGTAAAAAATGGCAACTCTTATTTAGTGAAAATTTGAGATGTAGGCCCCTGAAGTCATTTTGTCAGGAAAAATAGTATTGTTGTTTTTTCAAAAATTGAAGTTTGATTGAAGATTTCTCAAAATCTATATGGTCAAAGTTTCAATCTTTGAAAATTGCCTAGTTGTTTAGTTTCGGATAGTGGTGAATAAGGTTTTGAGGTTAGATTTTTTCAAAAAATTAGTCTAAAAAAAATTTATACTTTCATTTCAGAAACAATAATTTGGAGGTGATTTTGGAATGAAGAGATTCTATAGGCATTTAGAATTTAAGCATGATTTGCCAAAAGCCTCTATAATTTTTGTCTGTAAGCTTGCATTTGAAGGATTTTGTTTACATGTCCAAAGTCAAAATTTGAGTATTCATATGTCTATTTGAAGTACTTTTGGATGCACTTTTAGTAATAGAAATTTCAAGTTCTAAATATACCATTGAAAAGATATAGATGTATTTGGATGGCTAATATTTTGGTTCCATTGAGAACACCCCAAGCTATATTGATTGTTTTTTCCTTCCATTTGTTCTTAGAAATATGTTCTAAGCTGGGCTAGAGAGGCAACATGTAGTAGGGGGATGATGACTGTTTTTAAGAACTTGTTGCAAGAGCATTATAATAGGAAGTACATTTAAGTATATTGAAATTTTTTTAAATTTTTTTTTTTGTGATAGGATGCTTAATGATTTTTTTGCATGCTTTGAATCAAATCATGTTTTAATTGGAAGAAAATCAAAACTTGCAAAAATAAAGATTTTCATTATCCAAATTCTTGTCAAGCCTTAATTTTTTTATGTTAGCTTCAAGGTCTATATTCACCTTCTGACCATGCTCTTGTAGAGATTACTTGAAGAAAAAAGAATTATAGTCTTGAAGATTTTATCTATTTTGTGAAAAATTAGATTTTCTTTGCTTTTAGATTCACTTATTTCAATCTATGTGGTCAAACGGGCTGAAATTTTTCTATGCATTTCCTTACCTTTTCCATGTGTTCAAAAGAATATTTTTTTGTTTTTTAAATTTTGGACAACGCATCCATAATTGGTAGTTTGGGACCTTCTATCCTTTAGGAATTAGATGATGTAAGGTAGGTACATCCAAAATTGCACCTTGTTTGAAATTGACATCATTATTTTGTATACATCTTTGAAATCAATGTGTACCTAAGTATGTCGGAAAAATAATTTTAGAACATCTACCAAATTTTTGTAAACCTTCATAACATTTGTATAGGACATCTAGATGTTGTATTCGTTTGCTCTTTGAAAACTCCTTTCATTTGCCATAAGGAAAATATGAAATTTGAACAATCTAATAATAGTAACTATGCATTAATAATTAAATTGGCTTTGGAAGTGTCTCAACCTTGGAGTGCCTTTGGTGATTAATGTCGCTAAAGAGTGGATTTTTAAGGCTAGTGTCTCTTATTTGCCTCCATTCATTTATTATTGAGAAGGTCTTTATTTGCTTAACCCCTCAAATACCAAGGGCTAGTTCAGACTTTCAAAATTGTGGATATCTATCATAAAATGAAATTTAGAATAATAATTTAATGATGACTTCTTACAAAAATTGTAAAATATAGTTCCTTTGAATCCATATGGCTAAATCCAACCGTTTTTCTAGTACCATGGAGTTTGATTACACCATTTCAAAATAAATCTCTACTTTTCACCAAATAAAACTAGTCTTTTTTTGTCAATTTTTTCCAATTATCTATAAAATGTGTATGAATTTGCCTAATTTGGATGAAAAAGTGTACGAATACAATTGAAAAGTTCTTTTGGTTTAGAAGATGGATGAATGTAAAAATTCAATGCTTCAATAAATTTTAAATGATTGCCATCTTGGCACTTTTTCAAAAAGTAAAAAAAAACTTGGCCAGATCAATTGCTACACTAACCAATATTTTTCATTAAGATTGGAAACCAAATTAGAAAATTCTTTCTAAAATTGACTATAGATTGAATATTTGTATTTTCACAAAAACATTCTTCTTTGAGTTCAAAATGTTAATTTCTAATTATGTGGATTTTTTAAAGACTTATATTTTTTTAATTCATTTGAGTTGTTTTTGAAGGATCATTTTTGAATAGAAACAATTAGTTTTTGAAGTTAGACATACTTATTTTTCCCTTTGAACTATAGAAGATCTACATGATCGACGAGACTACATTGTTTTATCCTAGTAGTGCATGTGATATTAATTTATCAAATTTATATTGTTTATAAATTAATAAAATTATTGTAGATTGAAATATTAAGGAACTGTACCAATTTCTACAAAACAGATTTTGTATTAACACTAGTTTTGTATACAACAATTTACCTCTTTTCCCCTCACAATTTAAATAGGGTCAATATAATTGTTGGTCTTTTCTAAGTCATTTCCGTGGTTAGTACATACCATCTTCTACTATTGTAAGTGAAGGGCAAGACCTGCACTAATCCTTATTTGGCACCGTAGGGCCAAATTGCACCATTGCAAAATAAAGCTCTATATTTTGCCAAATAAAAATAATCTTATTTTTATCAAAAGATTCCATTTTTATTAAGGATGTGGATGAAGCCACCAAATTTAGATAA
Organism: Pseudisothecium myosuroides; assembly: GCA_951799445.1. Classification (NCBI taxonomy): domain Eukaryota; kingdom Viridiplantae; phylum Streptophyta; class Bryopsida; order Hypnales; family Lembophyllaceae; genus Pseudisothecium; species Pseudisothecium myosuroides. Next base: position 24,831,381 of record OX637294.1, read on the forward strand.
AAATGTGCATGAATACAATTGAAAAGTGTTTTTTGGTCCAAAAGATGGATGAATGTAGAAATATAGTGCTTCACCAAATTTTAATTGATCACCATCATGGCACTTTCTCTAAAAGTAAAACAAAGCATGATCCCTACATTCTTACAAAGCATTTATTTATTATTTAATATAAATTTCAATAAATGTTTAAAATGGAAATATTTAGCAATTTTTTTCTCCAATTTTTTTTGAATAAACCATTTTTCAAAAACATGGACAACTAATTTTAGAATCATTTTATACTGAACTTGTCGCACAAGTATGTTGGTATTGATGTAACTGAGGAACAAATGCCAAAATTGCCGCCAATCTAATTGCAACCTCTACTTTTGGCTTTAATTGCACCCCTAATGCACCCTAATGTAGTGAAGGCTTGGTGTTATGCCGACTTCAATGTGGAATTGGAGTAGAAAGAGTTGGAATTGAGTTGAAAAGTTGCAAGTATACACCACCAAGAGTTTTTTTTAACTACATGGCAAAAAATTCATTCATTATTCTACACTTGTAAGGGATGCTTTGGATTACCATTGCAACCATGCAAGGAATTCAAAGGATTACATTCAAATTCAAATGGACGAGAATAGTCCATCCCTAAGGACAACAATGGGAAGTTTTATGTATTTACTTTGACCACCTACAATGAGTTTTTTTCACTTAACCCCTAAAGGCCCAAAGTGCCCTTGGGGGACACTTGGGATTTCGGGCAGGCTCGTGCGACCTGAAATTTCGACCTGATTTTTTGAAACTTTTTTTGAAGATAGGAAATCACATTAGCTTTCCAAAAATATAATTTTTTTTTCAATCGGTACACGGGAAAAAAAGTTATGCCGCCCGAAGTCAAAAAAGCAGTTCGCCGGGCAGAAAAAAAAACTTTAAAAAATTGAATTTTTTTTTTGATTTTTTTTCTCAAAGATCATGTTTTTGTCTATATTTGAAGCTTTGATTCATTCTATTTGGACTCAGAATGAGAAAGTTATAGACAATCTTGTTTTTCGGGCAATCTAAGCGTCTTCTTCAAAAAACAACTTATAAAATTCATTTTTGAATGCAATTTTCAAAAATTTTCAATTTTTTTTTTGAAAAGGTTAAGTTTGTTTGCAAGAACAATCCCACCGTTGGGATTATGTTTTTTTAATTCCATCTAAGAGCTATTGAAGATTTAGTGTTTTGTTCAATTTTGGACCTACTTCTACTTAACAATTTTTTTATATGTGAAAATCAAGTTTTCACATTCTGAAAAAAAAATTCCCCGACTCTCATTTCAAATTTTCAACATAAAAAATTTAAACTTTATGGTGTGTAGTGCAAAAAAAATCCACAAATGGCCGTCAAAGTCATCTGAATTTGCAATCCAGAGTTCAAAAAAACTTCTTTTTCCAACTTCAAACGCTAATATCTTCCAATCCGTACGATCAAACTTCATGAAATTTTTACTACATGATTTGAGACAAGTGAAGTACAAAATCCTACGGTTAGATTCTAAAAAAAAAAGTTTTTTTTGGTTTAGGGAGTGATAGCAGTAGAAATGGCAGTTTTCAGTGGTTTCGGAGCTAGAAAATGCCTTGGGCCTTTAGGGGTTAAAAATGAGTTGACCAAAATACATGTGAAAAACTCTCTAATTTGATGTTCTAATGCAAAAAATAGATGTGAATTGGATTAGTCTAAATACATTTAGCGACCAAATGATTGACAATGGGTTATCCTACCTTACTGCAAACATTGAACTCTGATACTAGTTTGTGAGATGTCCATTGACCACAAATTCTATCAACTATTTTTTGTTAAAAAGTATCAAGGATACCAAGGATATTTTTGAGTTTTACTTGCTATTTTCCTTTTATTCCCATATTGAACCAATTTTTCAAGTACCAAGTCTGGTTTTTTTAAATCTATTTTCCCAAGTTTTTCAAGTACCAAGGCAGATTTTTTCACCGGAGTTTTCCCAATGTTTTCAAATTGCAAATAGTATTTTTTATTTTTTATTTTTTTCCAATTCCACCGGCTAACAATGACCTAACCGATGGTTCTCCTGCAACATTGGTTGCCAACTGAAGATATGAGTGTTGGCAGTTGAGAGACATGCCAAGAAATGCACAACTATTGGAGCATACCTTATTCAACCTTCAACCAATTGAACCAAATAATATTGTCTTGTCTCTACAGTACAGTTCAGGACATCCTTGCTCAAGTTGGTAACAAAAACAAACAAACAATAATTGAAGGAAACAACCTGAAGCAGGCAGGTGGTTCCATCACTTGAGTCATGTCATGTTGTGTTGTAGTAAACTTCAAATCTTTATGCCCACAGGCCTGTCTATAAATGTATATTTTTAAATTTGTTTTCAAGGCACGTATTGAATGTATGCATGTACATATAAGCTCATATAAAAATTTAAAGTAAAAGGTGGAGAGGAAGGGCTTAGAGCATCCCCACGGCAGCTCACCAAGTATGTCAAACTTGTCTAGCACCAAGTCATGCCAATTTTATTGCCCCACGTCACACACAGCAAGGCTAAAAAATGTCCGGCCACGGCACAATTTGATGAATACATGGGCAAATGGAGTATCTTGCCCCGGGCGCAGTATTGGCTACTTCTGTCTTTGTTTGCAAGTTCTTAGATACTTTTTGAATGTTCAATGCCTTTGTTGTGTCGGCATTGATGAGGTGACGCAAGGTGGCGCTCTGGGTTCCTTGTGTTCCCAGCCCGTGTTGATGTGGGGCACAGGCGGGATCCACGGGCCGGGCTCATTCAACTCGCTCGCCAAGTGGGGGTTTGGTGCCCCTTTGTCCCGTCTCAACCATGGAGTTGCTCTTAGCCCTGTTACACTACTACGGACACTAAGTGTCTAATGGATGACTTCACCTTTGACTATAGGATGGAATTTTTTTTTCATACAATTCATTTTATTGCAGTTGCTTGAGTACATTTCCAATGAATAGCATTGTGAATTCCCTCATTTATAGTATTATTGACTTTTCTAAAGAAGAAGATGCTTAATCCATGGATCACCCATGTAATGTATTTGGGCCATTTCTTGCTATTTATCCTTGATGTGAATTTCAATCATAAAATTGATATTCAACTATTTCTTTGAATTTGAGTTCAACTAATAAAATGAAGCTTATCAAGTATAGTTTCTACTCCCATTGGAAATTTTGAAAAATTTGTTGAATTAAATATTTTACAACAATATAAACTTTTGGCCTATAATCATGGTTTGTTGATTTTCTAATTTTAGAATGACAAGGTAACTTTGATTTAACCCCTAAAGGCCCAAAGTCCCCTCGGGGTACACTTGGGATTTTGGGCAGGCTCGTGCGACCTGAAATTTCGACCTGATTTTTTGAAACTTTTTTTGAAGATAGGAAATCACATTAGCTTTCCAAAAATATAATTTTTTTTTCAATCGGTGCCCGGGAAAAAAAGTTATGCCGCCCAAAGTCAAAAAAGCAGTTCGCCGGGCAGAAAAAAAAAACTTTAAAAAATTGATTTTTTTTTTTTGATTTTTTTTCTCAAAGATCATGTTTTTGTCTATATTTGAAGCTTTGATTCATTCTATTTGGACTTAGAATGAGAAAGTTATGGACAATCTTGTTTTTCGGGCAATCTAAGCGTCTTCTTCAAAAAACAACTTATAAAATTCATTTTTGAATGCAATTTTCAAAATTTTTCAAATTTTTTATTTTGAAAAGGTTAAGTTTGTTTGCAAGAACAATCCCACCGTTGGGATTATGTTTTTTTAATTCCATCTAAGAGCTATTGAAGATTTAGTGTTTTGTTCAATTTTGGACCTACTTCTACTTAACAATTTTTTTATATGTGAAAATCAAGTTTTCACATTCTGAAATTTTTTTCCTTGACTCTCAACTTGAATATTCAACATAAAAAATTTAAACTTTATGGTGTGTAGTGCAAAAAAAATCCACAAATGGCCGTCAAAGTCATCTGAAATTGCAATCCAGAGTTCAAAAAAACTTCTTTTTCCAACTTCAAACGCTAATATCTTCCAATCCGTACGGTCAAACTTCATGAAATTTTGACCACATGATCTAAGACAAGTGAAGTACAAGATCCTACGGTTAGATTCTAAAAAAAAAAAAATTTTGGTTTAGGAAGTGATCGCAGCAGAAATGGCAGTTTTCAGTGGTTTCGGAGCCAGAAAATGCCTTGGGCCTTTAGGGGTTAAACCATGATTTTCTACACTATAATACACATCTACACTGAAAATTTCAGATTTTTTGAGTATATTCTATATTTGATATGAAATTTCTTCATTTTTTTCTTTAAAAATTCATTGTAATTTCAAAATTTTCCCAAAAAATTTGAAAATTTTATGACTTGTAGCAAACAAATGAATTCATCATTAAAAAATAAAAATAAAAATCTTCATTTGTATCCGGTAGCAAAATGGCAACAAACGCAATGATGGATAGTTAACTTTGAAATTAGTCGTTAACCCTGTAAGGACTTGACATTATTGCCAAGGTAGTCAACCCAAAAAATCTTAGATTTATAGATGAATAGTTTCATTCTTCATTTTATAATTTCTCTAAAAGTCATTCATTGGGCATTTAGTCCTCCCCAATGATTCAAGATTAAAGGTCTAGGTCTCTAGGAAGACTAAATGTAGATTCAACGTGGTGTTCTTAATGTATTTGGCATAGAAGGGGCATGAATTGAGGTGTACACCAGTAAATGGGCAATTTCGTTAAAATGGCGGTATTCCAAGTGCTACTTTGACGGTGTGCCATTTTCACCATCTAGGACTGGTATAGATTTTAGAACGGCTGTTCTGAACTGTTTTCATGCCATTTTAAAAAAATGTCGCCATTTTAACGAAATTGCTCATGTAAACAAAATTGTTCACATGTTGAGACAATCCAATGATACATGGCGCTTCCAATTTGGATCATTATTGCATCCATCACAAGTATAAGAAGCTAAAAAATGGTCACGTATTCTATATAGATAATACAATATTTTGACACTAGAAAAAAATTGTGTTGCTCTCACAAGCTCTCAACAAAATCTAGCTGATGTTTTTTGTTAGAAACAAAATATGTTGGTTTCAACACTTTTGGAACGCAAAAACAAATTATAAACATGATTCTCAACGTAAGAGTATCATGTTGATTGTGTCGAAAATTGTGTTTATAAGTTGTTTTTGCATAGAAGAGGTGTTGATACCAACATGTTTTGTTTCTAACAAAAAACATTAGTTAGATTTTGTTGAGAGCAACACAATTTTCTTTTAACGCAAGGATGATAACGTTTAGAAATCAAAATGAAAGATTCTAGTTGTTTAATTATCAATCCAATTATGTATGGCGCGCCATATTTTAGTGCATATAAATCATATTTTAGGAATCAAACATATATATACATTTTTTCCAACAACCTTTAAAATGTAAAATTTCAAGAGACATCCAACTCCACTTTCACTCCCATACAAGAAGATAACATCCACAATGTGAAAACAAATTTGGCTAGGTTACAAGCTTTCATCTCTAGAAGATTGTTACAAAGTTAAAAAAGACTTCTTCCATTGCATCTTTTGCCAATATAGTACATTGAATAGGGGTATTAAGGGGACCAAAAAATTAAAGGGACTTATTGTGGAATATTGTAGATGTTTGAGACATGATGTACAGCCCTTGAACACTTCAATAACTACTAATGTACAACAGAAATAGATGTTATATAGTATGAAATGTTGATTAATTAGTATGGGTTCCCTTAAAATCCCTATTTAGTGTACATAATCCCAAATCAATGCTTGAAACATGTGTGATGGCCATCTTTCTCTAACAAATAAAGAAAAAAATTTAGTCTTTTAGTTTAGGTTAGCTTGAATTAATCCCTAAAGTTCCTTGACTATACTTTCACTAAAAACGCTCTAAAACTGCCATTTCTAGACCAAAAAATAAATTTTGGAAAAAAAACATTTTTGAACACATATAACCACTACAAGAGAAAGGGGTGTTTTAAGTGAGTTTTAAAGTATAGTCCTAGATATAAGATTATAAATATTGACCTTTAAGGAAATTATCAGCAAAAAATTATTATAAATACATGCATTTCTAATAAAATTTTACTAAAAATCTTTAAGGTCATTACTTAGAAACTTATGTCTAAGACTATACTTAAAAACTCATTAAAAACACTCCTTTTTTGTAAAGAATTTAAGATCTTGTAGTATGCTAGTTTTAGAATATGTGGAAAAAATTTCAAAATTTTTGACCGCATCGATTGCAAGATATTAGCATTTGAATTGGCAGAAATCCTTTCTTTAGCTCTACAAAAAATAGGGAAGTTGCACTTCACAAGGTCACATTTGTATGAGAAAATGTCCAAAATGGTGGTGCTTCTTTGAATTCATTCTTCTAGGCAACATTAGATGAGATTCACCTACTCAACAAGGCTGTGAGTTCCCTAGAGTTCCTGGACTATGGAAACTCTGCTGCAACAATAGTTTGACGTGGCACACTGCCACGTCAGATAATAATATTTAATTGTTTTTTAATATTTATTATTATTATCATTATTATAATTATTTAATATTTTGATTGCAACACTGTTCATTACAGCTAGGGAAACAGGGCTGAAATGGCCCTCCAATGCCTCCAAAAAACATCTAATGGTTGTCTACATGCTTAAAAATTTCAGATTATTTGGAATTGAGACAACATATAGGAAAAAAATAGTAAATAGAAAGTAGTGGAGATTGATTTAAAATACAAAATTGTTAAGAATTTAGTTATGGAATTGAAAAATGTCAATCCCAATGGTTGTAAACTTGTAATGTTGTAATAAACAATCTACATCCCACGATTTCATTTTTTTGCAAAAAATATTGAAAATTGAGTAAAATAAAAGACTTCATTATTGTAGATTCATACGTAGGGTTCGGACTGTAAAGATCCAAAAGAGTTGTAATTGAGCTCTCTACTTTTTATTTAATGGAGCTATACAAGGGTTGGTCTTGATCCGAGCGGATGGCAATGGGCCAATGGTCTCCCGTTACTTGAATACTCCATAGCTGTAGGCCGTTCCCTCATCACTCAAAACGCCCAACCAAGGACTACGTTCATATTCAAATGGGCAGGATGCCTTTTCCCCACCTTTACTCCCAATTGGAAAGATGTGTACCACAAGGCACAATCTCAAAAGGATGTAGCCTTCATATAGTTCGTCTGGCACAAAACGATTATTGTTTACTCTTAAAGAACTTAAATTGCCCACGACATCAACACCAACTGCAATTGCTGTGACCTAGGACTTGAGGAAACCCCTATACATTGATTCTACATTTGTCCAAGAGTACATGAGGTTTGGGACTACGCTCAATCGATTCTACACCACATGCTTGGAAATCAACCAATTTTGGGGCCACACAACAGATTCAATGCCATCAAGTGTGTCTTTGGTTCCACTATTCCACGAAGATTCATCAACCTCCATACTATTTGGTCCTTACTTAGAGGCTTTTCTCTTTGGCTTATATGGATCTCTTGTAACAAAACTGTTTTTTTTTGGAGCAAATGCCCACCAGCTCTCATGCAGGATAAACTATAGAATGCCATCTTAGATTCTTGTAGGGCATCGCAATTGAAGGCCTAGCTTAGTGCTCGTCAACAACCTCAACGGACTTGCAACATTTGGGCTAAGTTTGATAGTATCTGGCTACAATCTCCAGTGTTAGACTATAGGAGTAGTGCCACTATTGTTTAGAATAAAAAAGGTTCTCCTCTTTGCTCTTATGTTTAGCTTTATTTTGGTTCAATATCTTCTTGTTTTTTGCTCATGATCTCTTCATTTGCCAGCTCTAGCTTGGTTGGTTAATTTAATGCAATGGTATTTTTCCATTTGTTCAAATAAATAAATAAAAATTATTTTAGAGTAGAGAATCTATAACTATCCCCAAACTAAAATTTCTCATAACTTTCATTTCATTAATCAAAATGGAATAGTTCAAAGCTTTCCATATACATATACATATATATATATATATATATATATATATATATATATATATATATATATATATATATATATATATATATATATAAATATCCTAAATCAATTTCAAATTTTTATTTCTGAAAAAAGTGATTATTTTTTATTTACCCGGACTGCCCAAAATGAGAAACAAACTACATATCATGCAATAACTTTTAAACCATGTTGTCAAAAGTTATAAAAATTATTGGACCTTGAAGTTATTCCTCGTTCCTATGTTTTGTGAAAATTTCAAAGAAAAAAATTTGTAGTAAGCTACCCAAAAAAGTTATGTTACCCCAAAATGCAGCTTGATCCTTTAGGAGTTAAGAGCTTGTTCATCTAGGGCCAACATTAGTCTCCTTGGGCTAAATGAGTGACATCCTCTTTGGCAAACATCATGGGCAGTCCATGCATTTTATAGCATAAAACCACAAAGAAAGAATCGAGTGCAAAGGATAAAGTTATTTTTTCTACACCATACTCAAAGACAGACTGAAACTAGGAAATCCTGCAACATCTCAAAATCCCCTCCAATCAACTTCATCCTAATAATATAATAATTAAAATTTGTTATTTGTCCCTCACATTGTAACTAATGTTTCAATTTGAGCATGATGGTACAATTACTTTGCCAAAAATCAAATTACAATAAAAAGATATCAATTTTCCAAAATTAGGGCATTGGTACTCCAACATTGAAATCTCTATAGAAAGAATTTTGAATCTTTTTTGAAGATGCTTATTGAAAGAAAGACATGTGTATGGATTTTTTCTATATATCTGCACAATTGAATTATAAAAATTCATCACCAATGTTTTTCATTGAACCATCATGTAAAATCATGAAAATTATTTGAAAAACTTCAGCAAAAATAGAATTTTGCTTTTTTGAAGCTAAAATTTGATATGCATATCCTATTAAGTTTTATAAAGATGGGGTGACTTTGAAAGGCTATAGAATAGTTTTTGTTCTTAGGATTTGTGTTAGGGATAGTACTGGAGAACTACAAATCTCTAAAACTTTGTTGATCCATCTATACATTGATATTGCCGTGAAGAAACCAAAATGTACTAGAGAACGGGCTGCATGCTGCGGATTTTGCAGCAGCAAGCGGCACTGGGCAAGCCCGGAGGGCGAGACCTATGACCGCGCGCTGGTGCAGAATCCGTAGCATGTAGCCCGTTCCCTAGCGTTAAGAGTTGGGCGTTCCCCCTTGCGTTCCCCGTGCAAATGACAAAATCGACCAGGGCGGAAGATTCGGTGACAGAATTGGCAACGCCTCTCCTGCTCTGCATTCGGCCTCCCAAGTTGGCTAGCAAACCTCCCGAATCAGCAAGCCCGACTCTTAACGTATCTCTATGTTAGAAGACGCTTTAAAACATGGTCTTTTAGAGCATCTCCACTGGGCCGCATAAAGCTGGGCTGACAAGCCATTTTCCGTGACTAGCCTTCTTTGTGCTCTCTACTAAGCAAAGACTTTGCAACTTCTTCTTGCAAGGCGCTTCACATTCATCTCCCCACACTTCAAATTACAATGGGCAATACATTAAATCCAAGCCACGGTATTGATGGGAGGATAATTTTTGGAAAAATAACTTCCAATTCTGAGTTCGGGCTGCTCTATGGAGATTAGAAAATGCTTGTTGCTCCAGCGTGTCCATTGACTCCCTTCAGGCTTTTACCATTCCACATCACCCATTTCTTTGATGAGTTGTAGCCTGGCGCCTATAAATTTGGCTTGCCACCTTGAAAATTGTTTTCTTGCAATCCGTTGGTAGAAGGCCGGTACACAAGCAAGACCAACATTTGCTTTTCGACATGCCAAGTTTACAAAACTGGCACCATTCCATTGTTTGTTGGTAGAAAACTAGAGATGCTCTTAGGACCTCTTAACCCTTTAGTGACCGGTCGACCACTTTTGGGTTGATTTTTGGACTCTCAGTCTAATATTGTTCAAAATACATTTTATCACAAAAATCTCAAAGAGGAACGCAATTAGAATGTCTTTGTGCGCTTCAAACAAAACCAATTTCAAGAGAATTGGAGCACTGATGAATTAGCTATGAGGTTGCAAACTCAAATGGCCTAGACCTTTAAATGGAAAGTTTTCAACAAAAATACAAAAAAATATCAACCAAATTGTGAGATTTTTTTGTAACTTGATGTCTTGACAAGGTATAAGTGTTGCTTTATAATCTCATGAATGCCCAAAGTAAACTTATGCATTGGTATTTATGTAGCGCAAATTCTAAAGGGTCATTCAAGTCATTGATTTTTGAAAATTAAGGAAAGCAACTCAAACTCCAACAAGGTTCTAGAAGCAAACATGATTTAGAGGTACATTTCACTTTCTTCAATGTACCAAATCTGCACATTTTAGAAGGGTATTCACTTTGATGACCACATATGACCATTTTTTGTGAACTTCAAAAATTTGTAACTAATTTCACAAAGCTTGAAAAAATATGAAACGACTTGGATTAGATGCCTATTCTACTAGTCTTTTGAGGAAAATTTACTAAAAAGTATTTAAAGATGTTTCACCTCCACAAAATTCAATTTTAGCCCTTAAAAGGTTGATTTATGGACCTCCTATCTTATTTATAGCAATTTGTACCGTTGGATGAGTTTGATTTTTTGTTAGGTTGAAGAATATACCTTATGGAAACACCTTGTACGGTTTGATCTAAGACTACATCTTTAGAGTGGCCACAAAATTCATTTTCTTGAAAAACTACGCCCGCCCCCCAAATCAACCACGGTCACTAAAGGGTTAAAGTAGCAACACCTATAACCATCAATGTACCCATACTTCGATTGTAGAGTTTCCTACAAGTGTCTCCAAAAGTACTTTGAAACCGTGCCCATCCTTAATTGTGGTTGGTGGGCTCTGATTTTTTAAGATTTTGGTGCTGGTATCAAGGCAACTTTATTAGAGTGTGGTTTAGGGTGCCCTCGGGAGTTCTACTTTGAAAATTCACAGAAATTAGATGCCTTATCCAAAAATTCTATTTCTTTTTTTAATATTCATGATTTTCAATTGCTAATACTGAAAAAAAAAAAAAATTCTAGAAAAAGGTGCCTCCAACTATGCTGAATTGCTTAAATTGACGGTTATGGGTGCTGCTACCTTACCTTAGAACCACTGAAACTGTAGCAGAAATTTCGAACATTTGTACGGCACCGAACCCACTGAAAGAATTTATGCCATAATCTCATAGAATCAAATAAAAACGACAATGAAAGAATGTAGGTTTTCAACGATTTCCATTTATTCGTGGAGACAATTCTTCAAACAACGATTTCCATTTCTTTGTGGAGACCACTGAATTCTTCAAAGGAGCGCTGCTGTGCTGGGACTAAGTTACCGGTACTGTAGGAAGACGGCGGCCTATTTTTGTCGAAACATATGCAACTTACTGCAGCGAAGACGGCTGGAATCGTATCAAAAGTCGAGCTGCACTTCAGTTGCAATGGAAATTGTCCATGTGTTTCAAGAGAAAAAACAAACAAACAGTCGAGCTGCACTAACTTAATTTCCACGGGAAGACAGACAGCTGTGCCATAAGAGGCGGCCTTTCCTGAGTTTTTTTTAATTTCCACGGGAAGACAGACAGCTGTGCCATAAGAGGCGGCCTTTCCTGAGTTTTTTCAAATAGATTTTGAAACAATCAAAGCTTTTCTTATAAAGAAATGACTTATCTTAGGAGTTATGAGTCATTCCTGCCTGTGGGAGTTGTGTGGACAATCAAACTAATATACAATACAGTATGTATCAAGTGCAACATTCATAGCGATGGCGAGACACATAACGTTATTAGAGCATCTCCAATGTGAAAACAGGACCAGGACAGTATGGAGATTTTGAAGTGGAGCGACACTCCTTTCCGACAGCTTTAAAAAAAAAATTTATTGACCCAATATAAAGCTAGCAATCCAAACCTTAAATGGACTTTTCCGCATCATAAAAAGAAGAAGAGGAAAAGATTCTACATAAAAAAAAAAGACCTTTAATGCAAAAAAAAGGGAGTTCCAGTTTATTGACACACATAACAAAGCTTGAAAAAATATGACAATTTGGAGGCTTGAAATCTCAATTGGATTTTTTAAGATGAAATTGAACTTGATTTACCAACTCTCTAAGTTCAAAATTTTTAGAGAAAAGTTACTCTACTATGCCTAAATGAGGTCTAAAATTCTACTTCAAATACGATTTTTTGTCTTTAACCCCTAAAGGCCCAAGGCCCTTTTTCTGCCAAAAAACACTGAAAACTGCCATTTCTATAGCAAAGTATAAAAAAAATTTAAAAATGTTTTTTTTTAACATCTAACCGTAGGATCTTACACCTAACTAGTATGAGAATGTATGGAAAAAATTTCAGAATTTTTGACCACACAGATTGCAAGATATCTGCGTTTAAAGTGAAAAAAGCAAGTTTTTCAGCACATTGCGGGGCTAGATTTTTTGGCTTTAAACATTTTTAACTTAAAATTTTTGCATTACAGCGTTTTGAGCTTTAAATCTTTATTGTAGAGAATTGAGTTGAGAGTCTAGGAAAAAAAAAAATTCAAAAAAACTTAATTATCATTCTTAAAAAAATTGTTATGTAGAAGTAGGTCCAAGATAGAAGGAAAATCTAAAATATTCATATATTTTAGATGGAATTAAAATTCACTAATCCCAATGGTGAGATTTTTCTAGCAAGTAAATTACACCATGCAAAAAAAATAAAAATTGAAAAATTTGAAAAATTGCATTCAGAAATGAATCCTACAAGTTATTTTTTTCAAGAAGATGCTCTAACTGCCCGAAAAACAAGAATATCCATAACTTTCTCATAACATATCCAAATGAAATGAATCAAAGCTTTCCAGATAGGCAAAAATATAATCTATCAGAAAAAAAATATTTTAAAAAAAAAGTCAAATTTTTGTCCATTTTTTTCTGCTGCCCGGGCTGCCCGCCGTCCCTTGTTTTGAGCTTATTTGGTCATAACTATTGTTCCCGGGCACCGATTGTAGAAAAAATTATATTCCCACAAAGCTTATCAGTTTTTCTATCTTCAAAAAAAGTTTCAAAAAATCAGAACAAAATTTCAGCCCGTAGATACCTACCCAAAATCCCATTTGTCCCGCGAGGGGACAATGGGCCTTTAGGGGTTAACTTGACATAACTATGAGCGGTTGAGCTCCTACTTATCCTAATTTACATATCCCACATTGTTTGTTTTACCTCCTACTGCCCTATGTGTATATAAAGAGTTGTGTTCTCAATTCATTGCGTAAATCAAGAATGGCTTTCAAAACAAAGTGAAGTAATCCGGATGTTGAAATCATTTGATTTTAGTGAATCGAATGCTTTTTTGTTGAAAGCTTTATTTAAAAGTACTTATTTTGCTATTGATCCCAATTTATAGTTGTGACCTAGGCACCCAACTCAGTGCACTTCATTTTTTTGATAGTTTTTTATGCGTGTATCTTTGATTACTGATTTGGTGTGGAATAATTTACATCATTCGTTTGGGGGACGTTAGTACTAATAACTAATATTAAATGTTATGAATTCTAAAAAGCTCCAAATTTCCCCCCTTTAAAGTAGACAAGCCTATTACCACCCTGATTTGCAATTTAAATATTTTGGAGACAACTCCAACAAGTGCACATATTTTTCAGAGGTGTGTGCTTGTTTTACGAATGAAACCGAAATGGAATTATAAATTTTCAATTAAACTTGTAATTTTTGTGAATTTTTGAAGTGGTATGCTTTGAAATTACAAAACCGCCCATAGAATGCAGTCATAAATAACTTATTAACAGTTTGTAACCGCCTTTCTATGTATTTATTAACACTTAATGACACGTTATCCCTTATGGATTTGTTCATTGAAAAAATGACCTTGTTCAAATCATTTGGAGAATGATTTTGAACATTCTAAACATTTTGAGCCTCCTAAACTACTCAAACCAACTTATAAATTGAAAGGTTTTGTTGAGAGTTTGTTTCAAGTTAAACAATCGGAAAACATATAAGATAGGATTGACTACAACCATGCCCACCCTCCCTTTGTCCTCTACAATTATATCATATAGGGGCCGATTTTGAAGTATTACCAATACGACCTAAAATCATTATGTTGAATATCTTCAACTTTATATGTGGTGCAATATAAATTAGTAGGATGTCTATAGGAAGTTTTATTGTCTTTTTTAATTTGTTGGGATGCGCCTATATGACATTTTAAAGGCATATTTAAGTCCTAACCAAAAGAATTCACAGAAATTATTGAAAAAAATTATGTTATTTAAAAAAAAAAATTATAGTTTTTAATTGGCTACAAGTGAAAAATAACATTTGATTTTAATTTGTTAAAATTCCGTGTCATCATTAAATTATTCTTTTAAGCTGTATTATATAATGCATTTATACAATATATAAAAAGTGGACTACTATACTTGAGTTGTTAGGAGAAGTTACTATTCTACAACTAGACTACAAGGGCATTTTCAGCATTAAAGGAGTCACAATCTCTTTACACACACCATAATGTATTTGTCTTATATTAAAGATTGAACTTGGGTCATTGATTCTACAAGCATAAGTCATTTGGCTCGATGAAAGAACAAACAAAACACTTCTTAATCATACAAAGTTCACCCTCACCCTGGATACTTGAAAAAGACAAATATCCTACTCCCTTAATTTCTAAACAATGCTAGTATTTCTTTCGTAAAAGACAAAAGAAATATTGGTATCATTTAGAAACAAAGGGAGTATTGAATACCTTCGAGGACTTCTTCAAGTTATTTGAAAGCTTATGAGAACTTGACCTTTAACATAAAAAAACCCACCAAGTATCTAAAAGAATGGGCTTTTAAAAGAATGGAGTATACATACAACCTTGACTAGAAACACCTATATCCAACCGGAGTCTCATACCCGACTTGTAGCGTGCAATTATTTACAATCAAGGCTGAAAAATATTTCCAACTGAAGCTTGGAATGTTTTTTCACCTTTAAAGGATTGGAATCCACGAGGTGCTAATACATGTCCCAAAATAGTGAGCAAGAAAGTAGGAAGTAATGAGCAGGAAAGTAGTTCTTAAATGATCCAAATTGGAAGACTCTTCTTGACGTTGGCTATAGGCTCGAACTACTTTTTGGCTCCCCTAAAACACAATAATTCAATTTTGGAAATAAAAACACGGAAAAATTGGAGTCCTCATATTTCCTGTCTATCTACAAAGAAAAAAAAATGCATTATGCATCCCTTCATGTTGCTCACTATGTAATGCAAAATTGCTTAAATGATTGGGTATGGGTGTTTCTACCTTCGAATGTTATTTTTGGTAATATCAGTCATGCTTAGCTCCCGAAAAAGGAAGGATCTATCTACAAAGAAAAAAAAAATGCATTATGCATTCCTTCATGTTGCTCACTATGTAATGCAAAATTGCTTAAATGATTGGGTCAGTCATGCTTAGCTCCCGAAAAAGGAAGGAAGCCGGAAAAGGATGCCCCCAAAAACAAAAGGCGCCGCTGCCGGGGATCGAACCCGGGTCACCCGCGTGACAGGCGGGAATACTTACCACTATACTACAACGACTTCGGTCCCTGGAGACCTGACGGCAGAATCCGTCATCCTCGGGAGAAGATAGAAGGAAGATTCCACAAACGACTTATATACACGGTAAGATTACCAGCACAATATGAAGCATAGTTATCATCTTCACGTTTAAACCCTTCAATCCTTTCTACGCAGTAGGGGTCATCTGAAACTGGAATTCGGTCGAAATGTAATCGCAAGGGAGAGACTGATGAAAAAGAAATGCTCAAAATTCTGCCTCCTTGGCAGACTTATAAAATTTCAGGCTTTCATTGACCCTCACCTTTATCTTAGAAAATAGGGAGAATTCCTGGGAACACTTTTGTGAACAAATACCCACTATACCATCCAATCTCGATGCACAATCCATCCCTTAAGACAGGTTGTTTGTTTTGTTTTGTTTGTTTGTCACGTCGAGATCTCCCGGACCGTGCGTTCGCCGGAGGTGTGCTTGGTACTGTCAGAAAGCCCTTGGGGTGGATGGGTGCACGGGCTTGCTTTTGTGGCGTTTGGAGTTACGGTGAAGAAGTTATGGATTTTTGAGTTATTTTTGGATCTTAAATTATGCTAAATTATGTATCTTTTGAACCATGAGTCAAATTATCACGTTCTTGGTACCGTTGGAAAGCCCTCGGCCAAGAGGGGTGCCCGGGCTTTGTTTCATGGTGTTTGGACCCACAACCGGAAAGTTATGGATTTTTTAGTTATTTTTGGTTTAAAAAATAACTTTTACTTTTGTTTTGGTTGTGGCAACAGCACAGGGCTACACTAGTACATTATTCAATCTCGTCAAGTCTGAATCTTTTTTGTTCACCTCAAGAAAACCAGTAATATGTAGAGTATTCAAATGCAATAACATGCGAAATGCGACATTATTCCCAATGACTCCAACCGGAGAGGGTTAATACGCTAACATATTTTCAGGCGTTTCTGAAGTCGTATGAAATGAATTAGAAAAATCCCAGTACATAAACACTGCAAAAACACGAACTTATCACCAACTAAGACGATGTACTGTACATAACACAAACATCGGGAAAACATTAAGATCAGAAGAGTAAGTGAAAAACACCGCACAGCACAGCATTGACTAGATGGAAGACCAACTTTGAAGTATCTGGCTAACTCTTGTAATTAACTTGAACTCATCCGTCAGACATAATTGAAGAATAAAGTCATTTAGTGAGGTAAAACACACTTTTAAGAGTAGTAGACAAACCATGTAACAAAGGGTGTACAGTCACCCCGATATTATGAATAACCGGGAATTATGCCTCATTAAAAGTGCGCTCTTACAGAGTCTGCGAAAATAGCTTTCCCTCCAGCAAGAGCAACTCCAGTAAGTAAAAAAATGGACTATCGAAGCCCTATTTACTGGGAGACACCTAACCACTTCGTGAAGTTTTCGAACTCGGTGTACTCGGAGTCTGAAACCATAGTCTTGTACCATGAAGCACCCTGTTTCTTGATCAACTCCTTCTCCTCGGGCTGCAGACAGAAGCACTATATCAGACATACTCACAAGAACCAAAGGTCTCGTTATAACTAGGACCCGATTGATTGCAAAGACTCAGTCACGACCTATTCAACATTTGCGTCAGAAATTGCACACCGCAGCTACTTGACATTGAGGAATACCTTGAGCTGACTCCTCTTGCTCTGCAACTTCTCGGCCTTGGCCTTGGCCTGCCTCTCCTGTGCCAAAAGCTCCATTCTCCTCGCAGTCTTGGCGTAGGGGTTCAGCTTGAGAAGAGCACCCAAGTTCTTCAATGGGTTCTTCTTCAGCACACGCCTCTTGATAGCCACCTTTGTGGGGCGGACAACACTCTGGATTTCATCAGAGTTGATGATCCTGGCCAAGTCCGGGTTGCCCATGATGTTACGGGGCAGGATGTAGTCCTTCTTCGTGAGAGACTTCTTCTCATGGGTGCCAAAGATGGCATCCAACTTCTCGAAAGCAGACTTGGTCCAGACGATGAAACGACCAAGGTGACCACCTTGAACCATGTAATAGCATAAAAGTCAGGTGAATCACTTCGAGGAAATTTATAAACCCAGAGCTTATGGTGTTTTGGGTCCTCCTATACGAAAGCCATCAGTAATTTACCATGCGATGATCAAACAGAATACAAGACAATTCATCGATACGATACACGAATTCCAGTAATGGTCACCCTACGCATAACCCCTAACCCTAAATGCAGATCATCTAGGGTTGTGTGATCGAAAACAAATTCTAACCTGGAGCGAGCTGGAGAAGGTTCAGCCGGTCAACGGACACAATCTCGACACCGGGAATGTTCCTGAACGACTTCACAAGCTTGGCGCCCTCGGTACCATAAACCACAAGAGGTCCACGGCGAGAAATGTACCTCCTGTTCCTCATCTTCCCCTTACCAGCCCTAATGCTATGGCTGGCCTTGACCTTCTCCACATCGGCATAAGCTCCGAGCGACTTCAACAACTTCACAGCCGCGGAAGTCTTCTCGATCGCCTCAGCAGCGTCGCCGAGGACCAAAGGAACTTCTGGAACCTCCTCGATCTTGTGACCCCTTGCAAGAACCAAAGAAGGAACCGCGGACGCAGCCAATGCGGAAGCGATAGCATACCTCTTCTGGTTCAGGTTCACCTTGCGGTGCCAGCGGCGCCAGATCTTCGTGGGCGCGAACATGCGTCCACCTCGGCACATGTTGCCGAAAGCTCCCTGTCCTGCCCGGTGCGTGCCACCCCCGGGAACCCTAGGAATACGCGACACGGCACGCCCCGTCCCCCATGACTCGGCCGAGGTCTGGTGCCCCGCCTTCACGCTCACGGCGTACGGCTGCCTCTTGTTCTTCGCCAGGGCGGTGTGCACGGTGGACACAACGTCCGGGCGAATTGGAGCCAGGAAAACGGCAGGGAGGGTGGCCTGCGAGCCCTTGTCGCTCCCGTCGACGCTCTGGACGCTCACCAAAGGCCGAGCTGCGGCCGCGGACGCCATCGCTGATGGAATGCAGTACTCGGAGAGACCTGCGACCACGAAAGGGGCACCTGCAAAAAGACCGTCTTCCTCGCGTTGCTCCCCTCTTGCCCTCACGGTGCAAGCCTCCAAGAGCGCATTAGGGTTTGGGTCTCCTCTCCGATCTGCGCCGTTCATCTTCCGATCGCGGGCACCCCGAGATTACATCGGAGCCGTCGATGATCGTTCCCATTGCTAATTTACGTTCCCAGTGTTCGCAAACTGTGGTCTTCTCTGTCGGAGGGAGCTCGACTTTCTGCTACTGTATGTCCTGGGTCCTTCACTGTGGCTTCTGGTGGATTTGCAATGATTTTTTCAGAATGAAATTTTCAGTCAAACCCTAAAAGATGAAAGAAATGTACCAATTTTTTTTCGTCAAGGAGTAGGGTAAGTGCACCTATTATCACGTTGGCCCCCATAGTTGCACAGTCTGTACCTGTAATTGCGCACTTTTGATCTCCACCGTTGGGTCTACAGCCGACCAGCTGATGAATATCAGCCGTCGGATCCTCCACCGTTCCCTGTCATTTTTGTGCGCTGTCATTTGCTTCCTCCCTGTCTTCCC
The DNA here is from genome assembly GCA_951799445.1 of Pseudisothecium myosuroides. Lineage (NCBI taxonomy): Eukaryota > Viridiplantae > Streptophyta > Bryopsida > Hypnales > Lembophyllaceae > Pseudisothecium > Pseudisothecium myosuroides. The sequence continues at coordinate 24,850,591 of OX637294.1, forward strand.
TATCACTTCTATGTGTGTATTGTCGTTTGTTTGCAAGCTTTGTGTTGTTTCACAAGTTCTATGTGCTGTTTCGCAAGTTCGATGTGCACATTGTCGTGGTAGTTTGCAAGCTCTCCATAGCCGCAAGGGGCCATTTTCAAGAAGCCGCAAGAAGCCCGTGGAAATTTTTGCGATGTTCAAGGTGAATGAGAGCTCCGCCATGTCTTGTAGTATATTTCACAAGCGCCATTTCTTGTTTTGGAGTGAGCTAATTGTGTTCCTTGAAGATAGTATAACAGTAACTTGTGCAAATTACAGTGTTTTTGTTCATCTCCTACTAGGGACTAAGCTGGTTTGGTGGTTCTTGCAGGTCATCAATGATTTCAAAGCTCTTGATGGAATTGCCGATATGGAGGCTTGGATTTGAGAGCCATAGGGTAGATGTGTGTATTGTACAACTGCTAGTCTTGTTAGTGTTTGTAGTGCCATGTCTCTGGAATTGATTGGATCTTGTACATAGGAAAAACCCAAGATGGAAATGGAACTAATGTCCATTGTAGCAATGGAAATCAGACCGATGTCTATTGTGATTTGCTTGTGAAGATAATTTTGGATTTGATTCATGATTGAATTTTCTAAATTCATGTGGTTTTGTACAAATTGTAGGTTAGAACTTGACAGACTAACTATACTCCAATATAGTATTCCTAGCTTAAGAATGTAAAATGCGCAATGGTAGGAACAACCCTAATGCGCAATGATAGGAGTAATGTGCGCAATAATAGGTGATTTGGTCTTTCGGAAGGGTGTCTTGACATACCTCCACAACTTCTCACATTAGAGGCACATATTGCAACAAAATTTGATTTTGAAAGGTGGTGTCAAGAGTCACTTCATCTCTTACAATTTTAGTATAGAAGATTGAAGCAAATTAAGTGCATTTGCGTTTGCACGTTAGGTCAAACTCTTAAGTGAGCAATAATAGGCACATCTACCCTACTAGTAGATTTTTCTTGTGGTTATCAACGTATTCTTCTTTTTTTTTCTTTTTTTTTTGGCCATCACACGATAGATTCTTTGATTTGGGTATTGATATGAGGGTTCTTGTCGTATATTGTTGAAAAGTTTTTTTTTTACATAAGTAGAAAGGTGGTATTTGGGCACTAGTGAATAGCATCAAAGTATGGTGATGGAGGCATGTCATTTGAAAGTTTTACACAATTTAAACTAATGGTATGAAAGATATTGAATTTCAATAACAATTTGTTATTAAAAAATTATAATAAACAAAAAAATAATCCAAAATAAAACAATTTCATAATTAAGTTTGTTCAATGGATAAGGGTGTTTTATGTATCATCAAATAATCTTTAATGAAGAAATGTGCAAATCAACATGTTTGGGATATTTGAGCTTACTAAATGGGAAATATTTAATTCAAAATGTTTTATTCGATAAATTATTCAATCACAAAAATAGAAAAAAATAGAAAAATTTGGAATTCAAAGTGTACTGAATCGAATATTCAAGTTGTGATAATGATATTTCACGTCTCGGATAGATCACTCTTTGTATATTTTATACCCCCCCTATGTGGCAAGGGGGTATTTTTTAGGGGGCTATTTACCTCCAAGTCCTCAATAAAAAGGCCCCTATAATTACAAAATTTGGCAAAATAGCCTATATAATGGCACTCTATCATTATTTGCACTACCCATGTGAATGCAATTTTTTCTAGGCTAATTTCATTATAAGAAAAAAAAGTGAATTGAAAAGAAAAGTGAAAGCAAAAGTGTTAGAAAAAAAGTACAAAGAATACATGCGTAGAATTTAGTCTAGTTCCATGCGTTTTCAAACAACTTACTTTTAATTAGTAGTCTAGCATTTGGAATTTTTACTTAATATAAAATTTTCTTTCACCTTTTCACACCCTATTTTTTTTGTGAAGACAATTTAATTGGCATGAAATTTTTCTTTCTTTTTTGCACCCTATTTTTTTTAAGACACTTCGGTTGTTGTGAAATTTTTCATTCTTTTTCACACCCTATTTTTTTTGTTAAGACACTTGGATTGGTATATAAATTTTCTTTCTTTTTTGCACCCTATTTTTTTTGTTAAGATACTTTAGTTTCAGGTGTGAAATTTTTCTTTCACTTTTGCACACCCTATTTTTTTGTTAAGACACTTTAACCCCTAAAGGACCAGGGAATTGTCCAGATTTCCAAAATTATGAAGATCTATTATAAAATACAACTAAGAACAATATTTTAATGACAACTCTCAAACAATAGTTGTAAAATATGATTTATAGATCACATCTATACGGTTAGATCAACAAATACACAATCTAATATTTTATAATAAAATTTGAAGTTAGAAATTGAAAACTCCTTCTAAAATCAATTGTAGATTGAATTTTTATGATTTTTACAAGAATATTTTTTCTATAAGTTCAAAAATGCTAAATTCTAGTCATAGTGATTTTTGAAAAAAATTTATTTTATTTTTTGATTCAAGTTGTTTTTGAAGGGTTATTTTTTGAATTGAAAAAGTTACTTTTTAAGGTTAGATATACCGATAGCATTAAAATTATAGAATATTTCCAAAGCAAAATCATCATAATCTATACCATGCAAATGTTAAAGAAGTATTATAAGAATCTTCAAAAAAATTGATTGATGAAAAAATGCATTTTAGTGAGTTTTTGTTCATTCATTGTTCAAAATCTGCACTCATGGTCCTTAAGGGGTTAATTGGTGTAAAAATTTTCTTTCTTTTTCACATCCTATTTTTTTGGTTAAGACACCTTGGTCGAAATTTAGGACATACATGTGTGTTCAAAATTCACCATAGTCATATATCTAAAAAGAAAAAAGCCATTACTTGTTCCAATCTCAGCAGTAGCATATTTGAGCTGCACCCCAAAACCAACTTGCCTATATAGAACCTCCACCCCTACAAATCAAAATACAAATCATCCCACCTACTTGCAGTCGTGATCAAGTGTCTCTCAAATTGCATAAAGTCCTACGTTTTTAGCCATTACTGGATCAGAGTGCTTCAAAGTTTCAACTCTGAGAAACATCATCGAACTTTCAAAATGTGATCAACGCGAGGAACGCTAGACATGGCAACGGGCAAATCCACAAAAATCTAACTCACACTTCAAAGTCGCTTGCATTCATCCATGGAGCTCCAACCATTGGCCCAAATTTTCATCCACTACTAGAAAGGGGGACCCGGATCAACATATTTCTCGGACTTTCCAGTTGATTTCAATAGTGTACATTGTAGAAACGGCATTCCAGCAGACTTCCAATTCAAAATGAGCATGGACAGTAAAGCACTGTTGATTTTGACCGCCGGCTTCCCCGGCCATGGAACTAGTGTACTCCACGTCACTGTGGGTTCGACGGTGTCATTGCTTGCCATGTTCATTTCTTCGTTTTTGGGTGATCTAACTTTGGCATCCGCTGTACTGTGGAAAACTTCTGCCTTTCATGGCATCATTCTTTTACGGTTACAGAGTCTGCCGTTCCAATAATAAGGGTCGGAACGGTCCCACGTTCATCATTTCACTTCTTAACAAGGCTTTAATGTAGATTGTAAGTAAAAAAATATTTTTTGGACTTCCGTGACCGCAGTAAAAGGGTTAAGGTTATTCATTCACTACTGCATTCCGTGGAGGATTCATGTATATTTGGGCTGCGCTTTTACGATCTATGCCAACAAACACTTTCAGTAACACTACAAAAAAGCTTCCTATCTGGAATGGTAAAAGGACAATTCATCGACTTCTGCATACGTCATGGAGCGAAAAAAGTATACGCCCACTCCCATTTGCTTAAAAAAGAAAGCCAACAACAACAGACCTCTCTCATATATTACATTTAATTTCATCCAAGTATTAAAAAAACTGCACCAAATTCAGTGCACAATCCACACTACCAAGTGGATACCCTACGACTTCGCCAGTCACACTCTCGGTCAAACTCCATCATTTTGAAGACTGATTCAACAACAGGATTCACATGCACGGCATACACGGCATGCATTACAACAAGTAACTCGACCACAACACATTCTTTGTTTTCTTTTTTAACAAAAAAAAAGGAGCAATCCATTTAAAAATAATAACCCCACAACACATTCTCAATATCAAACTTCCATTACCCCAAACCCAATGAATACTCTATAATTACTCATCCAAAATATACTTAAACATAGCAACCCCTAAACAGAAATGCAAATCGAATATTATAATTCACCAACTCCCCTCTTTCAGTGGTCAAAACTAGAAAGCTTCCACATGCTCGTCAATTCAGAGAGACCTCTGAATCCTTAGCTACTACAAATCTTCCTTTATTCCGCCAAGAAAAAACTCCCACATACTACAGCAAACGATGCTGTACTCCTGTCTAAGACAAAAATTCCTACTAACTTTAAACAAACTGATCATGTCTTAGACTTCCATTGAACCAATGTCCCCATGGCTGAATGAAAAGCCGAACATGCAGCCCCTACTGAGGTATCGGCATTTGGTAATCCAATATCTGATACAAACCCACACATGTGAAACTAAGCAACACAAAGAAAGAATGAACCCACCTACTTTTAGTGTGTGCAATCTAAGACTACACTCTCCATAGACATCGACCTAATCCAATACCGCATCCAACAATGAACACAAACATTCCATCCACAAACGTGGACTTAGAGCGACTGCAGTCACTCTTCAATTGGACAGGTCACAGTTCGCCTTCCGAGGACAAATCAGACTCCCCTAGATCTAAGTCTCGCCCTGGAACCTCCGGAAGCCAATCGGCCACAGCATCATCCCGTCTAATGTGCCTCCCACTTGGCAAAGGAGCCTCATTCGCTTCCGTTATTACTTCTGGTACACGAAGTCCCTCATGGTTAGCATCATCACCGGCAGAGAAAAGTCTAGCCTCTTCGACAAAACCCATGTTCCCATGCACGCACCGCCCCCTCACCTCCTTGCGTAAAACAATTTTCCACCCTGGATCCTCCCTTGCATCCACAAAATACACCTGCTCCACATACATTGGGAAAGCAAATGAGTCACGACCAAAAGGCACTGGTCGGTTGAAGTTAGCAAGGGTAAATCCCCAATTGTCCTTCTTCACAGTGGCGGTGCTCCCCTCATAATTCGCCTTCATCCACCTGCACAAGAGGGCAACCATGCAAAGTCCACCGTAATTTAACTCCACAATTTCTTGAAGTTGTCCAACATATTCAACGTCCGCCACCACAATGTTCCGGTCTCTTGTCCCAGATCTCCAAGGACGACGAAAAACATCTGCGACGCCCGAATCACATGTCCTCAATTGCTCTTCAACCTCTAAAACGCAAAGGTGGTTTCCAAAAGCCCACATGCTCCGGTACTTTGTAGCCAACTCCGACGGCAACTTTGACAAACAAATGACATTAGCTTCCACCTCATGTGCATTCCTTCGCACAATTCTGCTCACATGGTCCTCAAGCCACTGTGGAAAAGACTTAGGGCCGTCCACTTACAATGCATGACATGCTACTAGTACCTAAGTCAACTACAGTTACATAGCTTCGGAACTGCGTTGCGTTATAAATTACTACCGCTCCAAAACATGACGTCTTTAGGAAACTTACTCACGATATGGCTGCAGTTGACCTGCGTTGTCAAGAACAAACTTGTGAATGTTGGTCCTCAAGGATACTGAAAGCTTCCGTGGTCGCCCTTTCCCTTCAACTATTTTGTCGGTCATTGAAGGATCTTCCTTGCTATCCCAAACCCGCCTACTCGTCGGGTTCTACTCTGTCATATACTCCGTAACAAATCCAAGAGCTTCTTCCACCTGATAACCTTGAATAATGCTACCTTCCGGTTTAGCCAAGTTCCTCACAAATCCCTTCAGCCCTTTGAAAAATCTCTCGTATAGTGTGGGCGCAAGATTACCCATCCTTGGTAATAGAGCGAACACCGACCAGGTTCTATGCCTTTATCCACTTTTTTAATATATGGGGGTGTTGTGAGCGCGGTCCACTGTGCCTTCCAAGCAATGGATCTTTTTTGCTAACGTTTCCTAAGGGTCGTGGATGGCAGCGAATAATTAGTAATGCATGTAGTAACTCACAAGTTAACTGCGATGTTCAGAGTGATGGTGAAATCCTGACTCTCTAACTATCTATCTTATGTCGAGGGTTGACTGGGTAGTTGGCGTCATTTCTAACGTCCCTAACTACGTAAAAAGGAGAACCCCTATGTTCCTTCCATGATCCCTTAAGACTATCTTGGGTTTCTAAGACTCCACCTAGAAGTTCTACTTCTAAAGACTAATTCTAAAGTTCAACTCTTACTCTAATTTTCAACCTCTAAATGAAACTCTAGATTTTTGCTCTTTTAACTTGGTTTTAAATATTAACTACCGACTTTCGACTCTAGGTTTTTACTCCTAAATTGACTCTGAAATTTATCCTTGGAATTTAACTCTAGGTTTAACTTTTAACTCTAAGTTTTTACTCCTCTATTTTATTCTAAATTTACCCTTCTAAATTTAACTCTACGGTTTTGACTTTTAACTCTAGGTTTTTACTTCTAAATCAACTTCAACTCCTAACTTCCAAGTTTTAACCTTCTAGGGTAATTCTAAGTTTCACTTTTAATTATATGTTCTTATTTCTAAATTACTCTAAGATTTACCCTCTAAAGTTAACTCTAACTTTTCACTTTGTACTGTAGATTTTTACTCCTAATTTAACTCTAGGTTTTTGACTTTTAACTCTAAATTTTTACTTCTAAAATTAATTCCCAATCCTAACCTCCAGGTTTAACTCTACGTTTTCACTTTGACTCTAGATTTTTCTACTTCCAACTAACTCTAAAATTTAACTTCTACCTCTAAGTTTCAACTTCTACTTTTAGCTTTTCACTCTAACCTTTTACTCCCCAATTGACTCTAAAATTTAACCTTTAAATTCAATCTAAACTTTTGACTTTTGACTTTTGACTTCTACTTCCAAATTTAATCCTATCGTTTTAATCCTAGATTAACTCTAAATGTTACCCTCCTAAATTTAATTCCAACTTTTAACTCTAGGATTTTGACTTCTATTTCCTACTCTACTTTTTACTTCCCAAAGTTAACTCCAAATTTCGACTTTTGAATTTTAACTTCCCTAATTAAAATCTTAATTTAATTCTAGGTTTTTAATCGTTAATTGATCTTTAATTTTTAATCCTAAATTCTCCTTCTAATCTAATCCTAATTTCCGTCCATTGTTCCTTGTGGATCAAATTTAATTAAAATTCCTCCGTTCTACCCCCTACCGCTTAACTTAGCCTAACACGGTCAGTTTACGGTCAAATCTTAATTATAAGATGTTTTTGGAAACCTCTATCACTAATCTATAACTTTTTGAATCTAAACTTCTAATTTGCACTAATCTCGATTGCTAATCACGCTCTAAGGGCTGATTAGGAAAATAAATGCTAATTAGGGAGAAACATCAAAGATTAAATCAAAAACTCACCTCTTCACTACCGGTTTCGGAAATAACCTCGTCCACGTCCACGTGTACGTCCTCATGCTCCATGGTAGTCTTTGGTTTTGTTTTGAATTTTCTCCAAGCTCACCGCTTATTGAGAAAATATTACAATTTTTGATGATCTAAACTCCCTCTTTCCCTTCCTCCTTTCTTTTCTTTCTTCCTCTTTTTTCTACACTAGCACTATTCCACCTAAGCTTTTATGAGTCTTACACTATGGTTTCAAACTACGAGAAGGGTTTAAATGTTCTTCCTACCTTCTTACGCAACCTTGCTTTGTGTCATCCTAATTCTCCTTCCAACGGTTGCAAGGAGTTCTTCTAGATTTCCTACCTAACCTCTTAGCTAGGCACTATTCATCGTCTCTCTCCTTTCCACTCCTATAACACATCCTTCTCCCTAATTTCCTTCCATTGTGTGTAGGTGTGAGTGGTGATAGGAACCGATTTCGTGTGCAGGTACGGTGGTGCTCTGCTCTCTTCTTCCTCCTTCCTTTCGTATTTTTATTGGCCCTAATTCTACTTCACCCCTGCTTAGCACTTAATTAGTCCAACCTTTCTTTAGTTTGCTTTATCTTTGTTTGTGTTCTGGTTTGAGAGAACCAAAATTTGAAACAAAAAAAAAGGAATTAAAATTTGGGAGGAGCCCCGGTTGCCCACCGAGAGCTTGCTGTCCCAACCGGAGCCTGCTGTCTCAACCGAGAGCTGCTGTCCCAACCGAGAGCCTCTGTCCAACCGGAGCCAGCCTGGCCCTTCCCAGCTGGCTGGCCTTCCCGGCTGGTTGGCTGGGGGGGTCGGGATTTTAATTTAAATCTTTTTTTTTTAACTTTTAAAAAAAAACCGAAACTTCTGATTTTTGATGGGATGCTGGTTGGGATGATGGTTTCGGATGCTGGCTGGATCTGGTTTCGGATGCTGGCTTCGGATCTAGTTTTTTTGCTAAGGCTATTTTAAGGCTGGGCTTTTGCTAAGGCTATTTTAGGACTGGATTTTTGCTAAGGCTATGGGGAAATAAAACCTCGGGGGTACTAAACTCACTAAGACCTTGGGAAACAACTAAACTAAACAAAACTTTGGAAGACACTACACTTGATAAGTGCAAAGGAAACTACATCTCTTGGAAGCTAAACTCTGGAGGTTTCCGCAAAGGTCTTGGAAACTAGACTTTGGAATCTAAGGCTATGGAGGTTCAAAGCTTCGCTGTAAAATTGGGTTTAACACCAACTTTAGGACTTGTGACACTCCACAGGTTCAAAGCTCCGCCGTCTAAGAGTATTTTAACACACACTGTAGGACTTGATGTTGTCACTAGTTCAAAGCTTCGTCGTCGCTTTGAGGGGTCCACGCAACAAAGGGGATATTAGAAGAAGATAGTAAAGACAAACTTAGAAACATGTGTGACAAGGCCAAAGCTTCGCCGTCCCGAGGGGGGTCCACGCAACAAGGGGGATATTAAAAGAAGATAGAAAAGACAAATTTAGAAACACGTGTGACAAAGCCAAAGCTTCGCCGTCCCGAGGGGGGGGTCCACGCAACAAGGAAAAGATTAGAAGAGGGTGAGGACACATATGTGAGGAAAAAACACACGTTTTAGTACACGTAAAGACACACAACTTCACAAACTAAAGGCCCCCCAAAGCGGCATCGCCAAGGTACGGTGGGGGGTGACTTTAGGATTAGGACACGACCCCAAAAGACTCCTAAACTCATAAGTTAGCTCACAAAGGTACAACAAGAGAGAACAAAGACTCTTAACTCGTAACAAAGGTACAACAACCGCACGAGAAGTACACAAGGCAAGATAGAAGGACCCCCAAGGACCTTCAAAGCTTGAAATCTAACAACAATAGAGCAAAAAGTGCTCCAAAAACACCGTAGAGGTTTTTGGCTTCAAACGCCAAAATATCCAAAGCAAATTGGACCTACGGACCCAAACAAAAGTGAGGGGGTGTTTTAGAGAGAGAAATGGGGCCCTTATATAGGTTTCCCAAGGGCTCACCCCTCTCTCTAAAGCTCTAAGGTAACCTTATCAACGGGGATTTTCATCCTCATCCTCAAAGATTTTCATCCTACATCCTAAATTTCTACTTCTACCATCTATACTGGACCAACATCCTAACTTTTGGAGATTAGCTCCAATCGCCGAACGGATTGCGCCGTTGGATCCAGATCGTTGTATTTAGTCCTAAATCCCCCTTCCCCCCGTACTGAGGCCAAAAATCCATCGTAGGCTAATTTAGTTTAAAAACCAAATCGTGGTAAAATCCTAGATCTTGGGGGTCTCCTATTTTGAGAAATGTGAATAGCCTAGGGTCTCCGGTAGGTGCGAGAGAGTCGGGAAGGACTTTTGGTTGACTTCGTTTCGCCATCGTATGGGCCCGGGATGCCGGTCAACGTGGCGGGGACCCCGCCACGTGGTTAATTCCCGAGGAATCTCGCCGGTTCGGGTACTTGCCGCTATCGGAATGTTGTGAAACTTCACGGAACGCATTATTAACATAAAACAAGCTAGTTTAATTTTTAGTGAGATTTTATTGTAACCTGGGTAATTTCCATGAAATTCCCGTTGGAGGTTAGGAGGGTTGACCACTTGGAAAAGGTTCTTCTGCAAGTCAGAAGATGCCGGGATTTTTCACGTGACCTCTCAGGGAGTCGCATGAAAGACGTGCGGGTGTGTTTCCGTACTTGGCACAATTGATCAATGGAGATTAAAACTGGACATCTCCTGGAATTAGCGACGGTGTGGGAATCTTCTGCAGGTGGAGGAATCTTGGCGAACCGATTTTGCTGTTGGACTCCTGGCATGGGATTCACACTAGAGCACCATCCTTGGGCTGTAGATTCCTCCACGATCCCGGTCTTGCGTAAGTGGCTCCTGCATGCTAACAATCGGGATTTTGGGAATTCGTCGATTTAATGGGGAATTCTAAACCTAACTCTAGGACCCGACCTAGTGGCCTTGCTGTGGATCCCTCGGACCGACCTAGCCATGAATCGCCACATTCATGGTGGGATTTAGCCCTTTCGGGGCTGTGTGACTCGAATCCTCCAAATCTAACCTTTTCGTTATTTCTATACTATCTTTAGGCAATGTTTGGGGGATTCTAAGTAAAAAACACAAATCTAGACCAAATACTATAATGGGTATGACACAACCCTATTTTGGTTCTACACTCTTTTTATGGGTTTTTGTATACTTTTATCAACTTAAAATTGCAAATTTTCAAAAAAATAATTCTACGAGTCCCAAGTGACAAATTGAGAGCTCACATATGGATACATCCACTTGGTATGTACAGGACCACACACAAACAGTTCCTCCACAAGGTGCAATGTTAAATGCACCATAATATCAAAGAATGCGGGTGGGAATTCCCTCTCCATAGTTGCCAAAGCCTCTGCCACATCGTCCATGAGCTGTGCCTTGCTGTCTGGGTTGATCACCTTTGAGTAGAACCGCTGGAATACTCTACTGACTCTCATGACGGCTCCCACAACTTGTTTGTCCCCAACATTTCGTAGGCAAACCGGAATAATTTGCTGGAGTAGGACGTGGTAGTCGTGGGATTTCAACCCTCTCAACTTGCCGTTTTTTATTTTAGTGTGAAGTGTGGACACATACTGTGATGGAGTTCGTATAGAACTCAACGTCTTAAAGAACTCTTGCTTATCTGCACTTGACAGCACATAAGGAGCATCAGGGATTCACACTCGATTATTATCTGGACCGCGTTGCTGCAGCCAAAGTTGCGGACGAATTCTCCTTTGCTGTAGGTCTAATCTCATTGCAGCATTGTCCTTTTCACCAAGGAGAGTCTTCAAAATGTTTTTACACACGTTTTTTTCACAATGCATCACGTCCAGCATTTGCCTTACTGGGAGATCCTGCAAATCCCAAGGTGAGCGCATTACTTATCTCATGCAATACAAATGCTAACACATGAAATGATTGTTAGATGTAAGAAATCTAAAACCAATGACACGGCCATTACCGAGAGACACGGTACACAGATGGTGAAATCACGGCAATGCAATGTCCAATGAAGAAATCCACTGATTTCACGAGTTCAGGCAGATTCCGGGAACAACTTTCAAAAATGACGGAACCTCTTGCTCCATACTACGATGCACCATGATTACCACTGAAAAAATAGACCAAAATACAATGACTACTCTCAGTACGATTTTTTGGCCTCAACATTTTAAAATTTTGCATAGAACAATTAAACATATAAGATGAAAGCCCCCTTATTACAAACACAAACAGTAACACTTCAATTTTCCTTTTAAAGATTAAAAAAAAAAGAATCCGGTACACAAATTATTTGCTCATTGGACGTCCCCGGGCATATTAGAACCAAGCGGACCTCTACGAACCTTTAACCTTCAGTCCAATTGTTAACCTGAACGTATGACGAATCAGTACGTTGGAGAAGAGATTCCACTATATTTTTACAACCCAAACATCCACAGCTAAAAACAATTCAATCGGAACAATGATGGAAAAAATGAAATAAATATTGGGTAAGGAGAACTCACCGCCCAGTAAGGGAGCCAAAATAACACGCTCACTCTCTTCACTCCATTCACCTTCACTGGATCGTCGTCACCGTCCTCACGGCCGCCTTCTAAAAGGTAAACTGCACGTTCCTCCGCCATAAGAAGAACGTCTGCTCCGGAAGGCTTGGTAGGAGCCTCTCTCAACTCCGAATTGCCGTCAAAAGATATGCGAACTCTTCGGAATTTGTGTCCTTCAGGGAGCCAACGCCTGTTCCCTAAAGAAACCATCTTCAACAGTACACGAGAATGTTCGGCACATGTTTCAGTTACACACACCGGACAGCCTTTGTAACCTTTGGTTTGTTGTCTTGAGATGAGCCCGTAAGTGGGGAAGTCATTAACTGTCCATAATAAAATGCACCTCAAGTTGAAAACACGAGGTGCACCTCTACTGGATGAGTCCAACGTTCGTACCCCCTCTTACAACCTCAGTAAGTCTCGGACTAATGGGATAATGAAGACATCAAATGCTTCGCCATTTGGGGACTTGTCCCCAGGAATGAGCACAGTCAACGAGATGAAGAATTTTTTCGTTATCAGCCAAGGAGGAAGGTTATAGATCACCAATAAGACCGGCCAAACAGAGTAAGTGGTACTCTGGTTTCCAAATGGATTTACACCATCAGCCACAAGTCCCAATCTCAAATTATTCTCCTTCTCCTTGAAGGTTGGGTCGATTACATCCACTTCTGCCCATTGCGGGGAATCAACGACTGAGCGCATCTGACCATCATGAGATGCATTGTTTGCATGCCACTTAAGGAGTTCAGCTACTTCTGGACAACGGAACAAGCGCTGCAGACGTGGGATGATCGGGAAGTACTGGAGCACCTTCTTCGGGATTCAGTCGGAACCACTAACATAGCGTAGTAGGCCACATTGGGGGCATTCAGTCAATTTCTCATTCTCTTCCCCCTCATATAAAACATGACCATCAGGACAACAATGGATCGCCTTGTGCTCCAAACCCATTTTCATGATAAGTTTTTTTGTCTCGTATGTGTTCCTTGATAAGCAATTCGATTGCGGCAACAAATCCACTGATAGAAAACAAAGCAACTCATCAAAAAATTTATGAGGTACGCCATATAAGTTAACCATGTTCATCAACACGAGGCTTGCTTGTAATCTGTTAACACCGCATCCGTCGTATAGTGGAGCCGCACTTTCTTCTATCAACTGCTCCATGTCTGCCAAGTTCAGTCCGATATTCTCTTCTCGTAGATCATTTGGCAAATCGTCTGCTCCCCGGTCCCTTCCACTTGCTTCTTCGTGCACTTCATCTACACGTGCGAAGGCTTCGTTTACTATGTCTTCAACGTCAACCTGTGTTTGTGGAGGCCACACAAATTCTAGATTGTCATCTTCTTCACTTCTCCACGCATACTCCTCTTCTCTTGCCTCAGGTTGCGGCGTGTGAGCTCCCAATTTGTCACTTGGGACTCGTAGAATTTTTTTTTGGGAAAATTTGCAATTTAAAGTTGATAAAAGTATACAAAAAGCCATAAAAAGAGTGTAGAACCAAAATAGGGTTGTGTCATACCCATTATAGTATTTGGTCTAGATTTGTGTGTTTACTTAGAATCCCCCCAAACCTTGCCTAAAAATAGTATAGAAATAACAAAATGGTCAGATTTGGAGGATTCGAGTCATATAGCTCCAAAGGGGCTAATTCTCACCATGAATGTGGCGATTCATGGCTAGGTCGGTCCGAGGGATCCACAGCGAGGCCACTAGGTCGGGTCCTAAAGTTAGATTTAGAATTCCCCATTAGATCGACGAATTCCCAAAATCCCGATTGTTAGCATGCAGGAGCCACTAACGCAAGACCGGGCCCGTGGAGGAATCTACAACCCAAGGATGCTGTTCTAGAGTAAATCCCATGCCAGGAGTCCAACGGCGAAAGCGATTCGCCAAGATTCCTCCACCTGCAGAAGATTTCCGCACCGTCGCTAATTCCAGGAGATGTCCAGTTTTAATCTCCATTGACCAATCGTGCCAAGTACGGAAACACACACGCACATCTTTCATGCGACTCCTTGAGAGGTCACGTGAAAAATCCCGGCATCTTCCGACTTGCAGAAGAACCTTTTCCAAGTGGTCAACCCTCCTAACCTCCAACGGGAATTTCATGGAAATTACCCAGGTTACAATAAAATCTCACTAAAAATTAAACTAGCTTGTTTTATGTTAATAATGCGCTCCGTGAAGTTTCACGACATTCCGATAGCGGCAAGTACCCGAACCGGCGAGATTCCTCGGAAATTAACCACGTGGCGGGGTCCCCGCCACGTTGACCGGCATTCCGGGCCCATACAATGGCGAAACGAAGTCAACCAAAAGTCCTTCCCGACTCTCTCGCACCTACCGGAGACCCTAGGCTATTCACATTTCTCAAAATAGGAGACCCCCAAGATCTAAGATTTTACTACGATTTGGTTTTTAAACTAAATTAGCCTACGATGGATTTTTGGCCTCAGTACGGGGAATAGAGCGTTCAAGATTAAACACGACGATCTGGATCCAACGGCGCAATCCGTTCGGTGATTGGGGCTAATCTCCAAAAGTTAGGATGTTGGTCCAGCATAGATGGTAGAAGTAGAAATGTAGGACTTAGGATGAAAATCTTAGAGGATGAGGATGAAAATCCGAGTTGATAAGGTTACCTTAGAGCTCTAGAGGGAGGGATGAGCCCTTGGAAACCTATTTAAGGGCCCTATTTCTCTCTCTAGAACACCCCCTCACTTTTGTTTGGGTCCGTGGGTCCAATTTGCTTTGGATATTTTGGCGTTTGAAGTCAAAAACCTCTACGGTGTTTTTGGAGCACTTTTTGCTCTATTGTTGTTAGATTTCAAGCTTTGAAGGTCCTTGGGGGTCCTTCTATCTTGCCTTGTGTACTTCTCGTGCGGTTGTTGTACCTTTGTTACGAGTTAAGAGTCCTTGTTTCTCTCTTGTAGTACCTTTGTGAGCTAACTTGTGAGTTTAGGAGTCTTTTGGTGTTTTGTCCTAATCCTAAAGTCCCCCCCCACCGTACCTTGGCGATGCCGCTTTGGGGGGCCTTTAGCTTGTGAAGTTGTGTGTCTTTACGTGTCCTAAACGTGTAGTTTTCTTCACTTGTGTGTTTTCACCCTCTTCTAATCCTTCCCTTATTGTGCGGACCCCCCCTCGGGATGGCAAAGCTTTGGCTTTGTCACGTGTGTTTCTTAAGTTTGTCTTTTTTACCTTCTTCTAATATTCCCTTTGTTGTGTGGATCCCCCCTCGAGACGGTGAAGCTTTGGCTTTGTCACGTGTGTTTCTTAAGTTTGTCTTTTCTACCTTCTTCTAATATTTTCCTTGTTGTGTGGACCCACCCTCGGGACGGCAAAACTTTGGCTTTGTCACGAGTGTTTCTTAAGTTGTCTTTTTCCACCTTCTTTTAATATCCCTCTTGTTGTGTGGACCCCCCCTCACGGCGGCGAAGCTTTGAACTAGTGACAACGTCAAGTCCTACAGTGTGTGTTAAAATATTCTTAGACGGCGGAGCTTTGAACCTGTGGAGTGTCACAAGTCTTAAAGTTGGTGTTAAACCCAATTTTACGGCAAAGCCTTGAACCTCCATAGCCTTAGATTCCAAAGTCTAGTTTCCAAGACCTTCTTGGGAAAGTCCAGAGTTTAGTTTCTAAGATATGCAGGTTGTCAATAATTTTCGGGCTGTTGGCAAAACTAGCCTTGCCTTAGTTTTTAGTACCTTAGCGTTATGGTGCAAAAAGTCCAGCTACCTAGTTATGGTGCAAAAAATCCAGTTACCTTAAGTTTTTGCAAAGTCCAGCTACCTTAGTTTTATTTTGCAAGAATAGTTTTTTTTTTTAGCCCAAGCACTAGTCCAGGCCATCAAACCAGCATTAGTCCAGGCCATCAAACCAGCATCGGTCCAGGCCATCAAAACCAGCATTGGCCAGGCTATCAAATCGAAACAAGCAACCAGCTGGTTCTTGTTTGGTTTGTTTATTTATTTTTATTTAAAAAATAAAAAAATAAAAAAATAAAAAAATATATCAACCAGACCCCGACCCCCCAGCCAGCCAGCCCCTACCGACCAGCGGGGAGGCCAGGCCGTGGTAGGCAGGTAGTTGGGGCCCCAGCACTGGCTTTTTTTTTTTTTTGACTGCGGTTTTTTTTTGTTTTTGATTTTCTAAAATCAACACAAAACCAAAACAAAACCAAAACAAAACCAAGAAGGTTGGACGAATTATTTGCTAAACTAGGGGTTGGGGTAGGATTAGAGTTGACACAAAAAACTCAAGGGAAGAGGGAGGAAAAAGTGGAGAACCCTTGCACCTGCACACACTCTCACCAAGCACACGTGCACACACTCTCACCAAACACATCTACACACAATGGAAGGAGATTAGGGAAGGAAGAGAAGAAGTAGGCAAGCAAAGGTGAGAGACGATAAATAGTAGCCTAGGTTAGGAGTAGGTAGGCTTACGAAAGGAAATCTTGAGAATTCATAGTGACCGATGGGAGGAGGATTAGGATGACACAAAGCAAAGTTGTGTAAGAAGGTAGGAGGAACATTTAAACCCTTCTTGGAGTTTGAAACTATATTGTAAGACTCATAAAAGCTTAGGTGGAATAGTGCTAGTATAGAAAAAAGAGGAAGAAAGAAAAGAAAGGAGGAAGGGAAAGAGGGAGTTTAGATCATCAAAAATTGTAATATTTTCTCAATAAGCGGTGAGCTTGGAGAAAATTCAAAACAAAACCAAAGACTACCATGGAGCATGAGGACGTACACGTGGACGTGGACGAGGTTATTTTCAAAACCGGTAGTGAAGAGGTGAGTTTTTGATTTAATCTTTGATGTTTCTCCCTAATTAGCATTTATTTTCCTAATCATCCCTTAGAGCGTGATTAGCATCCGAGATCAATGCAAATTAGAAGTTTAGATTCAAAAAGTCATAGATTAGGGATAGAGGTTTCCAAAAACATATTACACTTAGGATTTGGCTTTAAATTGACTGCGTTAGGCTAAGTTAAGCGGTAGGGGGTAGGACGGAGGAATTTTGAGTAAAATTTCATCCAAAAAGAACCATGGACGGAACTTAGGAATGTAGGGTAGAAAGAAGACTTAGGATTAAAAATAGGGATTAATTAGCGGTTAGAACTAGAGTCAAAGTATAATCTAATTGTAAAAGTTAAACTTCTAAGGTCAAAATCTAGAATTAACTTTTGGAAGTTAAAAAGTAGAATTAATTTGGAAGTTTAACTTGGGAGGTTAAATTTTCCAGTGAAATCTTAGGGTAGTTATGAAAGGAAGTTAGGATTAATTAGGAGTCAAAAATCCAATTAGGAAGTAGAAATTAAAAGTAAAATTTTAGACTAAGTAGGAGGTAGAAATTACGAGTAGAAATAGGAGTTAAATCTTGAAGTTAGAAGTTCAAAGTTAGAGTGAATGTTAGAGGTCAAAAGCTAGGATAAAAATTAGAAGTTAAAACTCGGGATTAATTTAGAAGTAAAAAGTTAGAAGTAGAAACTAAATTTTAGAGGTAGAAGTTAAATTTTAGAGTTAGTGTCGAAGTAAAAACCTAGGGTCAAGGGTCAAAAGATAGAATTAAAATTCGAGGGTAAATTCTAGAGTTAATTTAGGAGTAAAAGCCTAAAGTCAAAAGTCAAAACAAAGTCAAACCGTAGAGTTAAATTTAGAAGGGTAAATTTAGAATAAAATAGAGGAGTAAAAATTTAGAGTCAAAAGTCAAACCAAAGTCAAAAAATAGAGTTAACTTTAGAAGGTAAATTTTAGAGTTAGTTTAGGAGTAAAAATTTGGAGTCAAAAGTCAAATAAAGTCAAACGGTAGGACTAAATTTTGAAGTTAAATTCTCTAATTAGTTTGGGAAGTTAAAAACCTAGAGTACACTTAGAAGTTAAAAGTTAGAGTAGGAGTTGAAGCTTTAGGGATAGCTTTTAAAAGTAGAACTTCTAGGTGGAGTTTTAAAAACCCAAGATAGCCTTAGAGGTTCATGGAAGGAGCATAGGGGTTCCTCTTTTTACGAAGTTAGGAACGTTAGAAATGATGCCAACTACCCAGTCTACCCTCGACATAGGATAGATAGTTAGGGAGTTAGAATTTTACCATTATCCCTGAGCATTGCAGTTATCTTGTGAGTTACTACATGCATTCTAATTATTCGCTGCCATCCACGACACTTAGGAAACGTTAGCAAAAAAGATCCATTGCTTGGAAGGCATAGTGGACCGCGCTCACATCACCCCCATATATTAAAAATGTGGATAAAGGCATACAACTTGGTCGGTGTTCACTCTATTACCAAGGATGGGTAATCTAGCGCCCACACGGCGCCGGTCCTCGAATGTTACGGCCGTCTTCTCTCTACACATCAAGCCAATGACACAAGGTCCATGACGACCAGTACAAGAATGTATTGATAAAAAAAACTTTTTTATAACTCTATACATTCAGATAGCACGACTGTTTCTTTAACTTTTTCTTAAGCAGCATTCTCATCGTATAATGAAATCATCTGCGGTTTAGAAATCCTTCAAGAATCATGGATTCATACGTTCCTGGAAGGAAAGGCACGTGTATGCAAGATATTCAGAAAAGAAACAAGCCTCTACAGACAGGTAGAAGCTAACCTCGGTTAAAACAAGAACAACTAATCTGTGATCCACTACCATTTTATACCATAACGAGAATCTAACTTCACATGCACTGACCATGAGACAATTGACCATGGAAACATTCCAAACTATCTATCCTAAGACTTAACCAATTATGAGTTCATGTAAATGACTGTAAACCATATCTTTCATGTTTTGTGAAACAATACTTCAAGGACGCAGAATTTGTGAAACGCCCTTACCACAACTGGATAACGAAGATACGGGTCACGCCCATACATTTTGTGGTGCGTCGACACAAGGGCAGTGCTTCTTATCCATCCACCACGGCATCTCCGGCACGCACATGGGTATTGTACTAAACCCTGCCTAAGAACTATCGCCCTCTCAATGTGGTAAGTTCTTCCGTAACTCCTCCTCGGCATCTTGGCAAGAACTGTCCCTACAATAAAATATAATGAATTATCGTTCCAACTTCCAACTGTCATGAGGATTTGGATTGACCTCAAACGTGGCATCTGATACGACAACGGACATAACATGGAACGAAGCTTCTCTGGAGATTGTCATTTTATTCCATCGCCTTTGCTTAAAACAACATCACGTACTAGTAATGATGCCATTTATTAATCCTTTGGAAACCAGGATTATCCGCTCCACCGTCATGCGCGTTTCGTGGGCCCATCTAGTCTACGGACAAGATTTTCATTGTTTGTCATGTGGTATGTCCTCAAGGCAAATTCACTTAAGAAAATACTGACTTGCATCGCTGATACACGGTAAAGAACTCCGTTGTTGTTTATTTCAAGCAACTTTACATTACTTTTCAAAATTCCCGAACATTTCAGGCTGTGACATAGCCTCCGCTGGACTTGATGGTCCACTCTCCGAACACTCTACCGGTAATGTAATGGTTTCACTGGCATACTTTGCTCGTATCTCCGGAGACTCCCTCAGTAACTGTTCCCAATGGGATCTGTAACTGACTCTTCGCTTAGTAGTTTTGGGCACTGTCTCAGTCTCTTCCGGAAGCGAATCCTCACTTCCCATACTGGGTTCGATGCAATGCACTTCTTTCTCATTAGGAAGTGGCGGTTTCCCCATAGAGAGAAGAGGAAAGCGTTGCAAAGAAATTTCTGACGGAGAGTCTCCATCAGTGGAACCGACATTGACTGTAATGGGTGTTTCTGAATCCGAATCCGGACTACTAATTCTAGGTCTCTTTCTCCTAAACAAAGGCGCAGCCTTCAAAACTGGTTGCTTACTCATTGCTAATGATGTTTACTGTTGTTTGACTATGGGTTTGCAACTGACTTGACTAAACTCCGAAGTGTAACAAACCAATTCCTCTGATCATCCTTATGCTGTTCGTTGTCTCTTCATTACAATGCTAATGGTCTTTGGACTCTGAGTTTGTACGAACCGCTACTTTGTCTGCAGAATGAACATCCAAACAAATTAAAAATGTATCTGTAGCGGAGACCTTGTAACTTCACGAACATTTTGTTCATGATATTGTATTTTGTATTGTTACTAAACGAGATTGACGTAACGCCCGAACGTCGTATATTGGATGCTACCATATAAATCTGAATATAAGAGTGCTTTCAAAAGAGCACTAGAGACTACACAAACGATGTGAACATGATGGAAAACAGAACACTACCTTTGGACTTGTGTTTGCAATGCTTGGTTTGAGATGCAGGACCTGCTGCTTTCAGCTATCACACCACCTGCATGAAAGCATTCAACCAAACCATTCGAGGTTAAGAGAGGTCGGGAATGAAGGTACTATGTGTGTTTAAATGGAAGTGGACCTAACAAATTTCTGACAATTTGGCTGTGTTTCCCACCCACATATTTATTTTTTACGCCTTATAGTTTAGTGTGTGTCTTTACTTTTGAAATGCAAGTTGTAGCACACATGACGGTCAACAAATGACATGACCATGACCGTCGCTTCGTGATTTCAGAGCTCTCAAAATCAATGCCATGCATTCTTTCAGTAATTAACAAGAGAAGTGAAAAAAAAATGAAAACCGCATCACCTGTGTGCATTAAAACATCTTTTCCATTCAAGTTGCGGACGAATTCTAGTACATTCAGCATCATTGAGAACGGTTTTCTGATTTTCCTATTTGATGTGGAAGCCCCTGGTGGCCTGCCCTCGGTGGCGGCTCCAATGAATGCTTGGTAGTCGGTAGCGGTGGACGAAGCATAAGGTCTACTCTGAAAAATAACGTGTGATGATGCTCCTTCCGTAATTCTAGCGGCTTGAAGAATTCAGTTCTGCTTTATCTCCTCCTGAACTAAGGCAACACATCGTCGGATTATAATTTATAAGGGTTCCTTGACAGATACAGAAAGATTAGAAAACACGAGTAAGACAAAAAAAACGCCGTAAAAATCAGTGAAAAAGATAGTAGCAGAACCTGAAGTTTAATTGCATTGCCGTAACCCACCAAACGATTGTCTCAGACCAAGACTGATTGACAACTAGATACATTTTGGTTTAGGGTGGAAAATAAGAATGGTAGCAGGAAAACCCTTAAGCAGTCAAGATCGAAGTTCAAGTCGGCTTTACCTGAAATGTCAAATCGTCAATGATGCCTCCCCTTCGGAATTTGTGCCCTCTTGCAAGATAAAAGGCGCCGCTTCTCTTTAGCATTCCCCATTTGTTGTCATTGTATTCTCAGTAGCTAAGGTAGCGCATGCGGGGAAGAGAGCCATACAAGTTAGAAGAAAACCAATGTGCGGTGTGTTGTCGCAGAAATGGCGAGTGACAACATTTTCAGAAATTTCGACAACCTCATAGGCATAGCAGACTGAGTTATCGCCAGGCTGGAAACGTCTCAAATATAGTAAGATTTCTAATTCCATTTCAACCGCTCTGTGAATGTTCGTCATTGTAAGTGACCGTGTGTCAAAAAGCCTGGAATTGTGGTTTACGGGACCACCGCTGCAGCGGAAAAGTGAAACGAATCCCTTACTAGCGAAGAATGTAGGCTTAAACCGGAAGAATTCTTGGCAGCATGTCATTAAGGAGGTGGCTTAGTTTTCGTAATGAGTCTTCTAAAAACTAAAAGAAGCCGATGTCTACTCCGTGGCGGCTTCTACAAGGCAAACTGTTTCCTGAAGGCACGGATTTCAAGAAAGTTAACCTAGATCAATGGAAATGCACGTTGGTTGGATGAACGGAGAGTGTCTGCTAGTGTCCATGCGGATGAAATTTCGAATTTCGTGTAGTTTGGGATGCAGTTGCCAGTAAGGGACTGTACTTTGAGGTTTGACATAGGTTTTACTGCTTGCGCTAGTAGCAGGAAAATTAACGCGACCAACAGTAAGCAGAATGAAGAGGACAAAGTGTAAAATTTTGCACTTACTATGTGGGTTGTGTACATCGTGGTCATTTCCATCAGGTCAATTCAAAGCGAGAAGGTTGACGCCCCTGCCGAAGCGTCGATTTCACAGTTGGGAGTCGGAAATTCGTCATGCACAACCTTGGCTGCTTATGTTTTCCCCGTACCTGCACTCTGCAATGCAAGTGACGGAGAAAAGGGCGTAGGTTGCAGCCTTCAACAATGGGAGCGAACCTTGGATCCTTGCCCAGCTCTAGAGCTTTACAGACCTACTTTTGTTGTCCCGCACAACGTTGTGTTGGAAGAAATAAGTTCCGAGTCAGGTGAAGGTGATGGAGTCTGTCAAGTAGAGGGCAAGGGTTTAACCAGACGTGGTTTAAGTAGGTCTGTCCCCTGTGGGAGAGGAAGGAGTGGGAGACGTGTAGTGAGTCGCCATAGCAAAACAAGTTCTTCGGATTTGAAGAGTACGGAGTCAAATCTCGGGGACGGCAGTTGGCATCCGGGGACCTCTTGGTCACCAAGTTCCTGTGAGTACCTGTCTTACTCCGATTCCAGTTCGTCAGATTCTGAGAGTTTCCATGAGAGAGGTGCTCTCGGACAGCCCGTGGAGAAGAAGCTCATCCACGATCAGATCCAGTAAAGCACAACGAAGTGTAGTGAAGGTCGGACGAAGTGGACGGCGATCAAGCCCTACCGTTGCTTCGGAAGAGGTACATGTCCAGCACTCTGTAAGGTGGACGTATTTTGTTTTGTCCATGAGAAATCATGTTTGTATGTGTATGAAAATATGGCCATTTAGTGGTTTCTGGACTTTTATGTTGATTATAGGTAGAAAGAATTTTATTTTCCAAAATCAAAGGTAATGTAGGGGACTGCATATATTGTTCATATAGTTGATGGCATGATGAAAGTAATGTTAAAGCAACTTAAAACACCAAGACATGGTTTCAGAAAACATGTGAAGGAGACAATAATGAGGAGAGGAGAGGTCGAGTTGATTTTTATATTTTCGAAAGTACAGTGTACATGAAAATGATAAATGTGGTTCCATGTTCAAGGCAGTGACTGCTGGTTCCCGAAAATGTAGAGGGATCGACGTTTTCAAGTGAAGAAGTCCTCTGTGCACTTAGTAGTCCTAAACTGCAAATTTAATCAAATGAATCCTGGGAAAATGAATGAGGCGGTCCCTGTTCCATTACGAGCTTGTGAGGGCGTTGGTTCATTGTCGTTTATCATAAACTGACAGTAATATTTTCTCTCACGAATTTGTTTACGTGTACAATTAGAAGGAAACCCAATTTTTGAGGAAACGAAGAGGTGTGCAGCAGCCTACGATAATTACCCGTGCCAAGCCACTTCAAGGGTCCACACTATTCAAGGTAGCATTTCATTGGAAGTCATTATTAAGTATAATGTCATGCCAATTCATCTGAATGCGCATTTGAATTCTTCTGTAGCAAGTGTGATGATATTGAGGACAACCACAGGATAATAGATGAAAATTGGTTGCTTATCTTTAATTTTTCAGGACCAAAGGATTAACCAAGTTCTTGACATGTGAAGGTTTCCAGAATGCCTAAAACTGTGATGGGAAAGGAGAAAGAGACGTTTGAGCCGTGGAGGAAACCCAAGAAGGGCCAAAATCTGGCAACCGTAGTGAAGCCCTCTGAGGTAGAAGCAGCGCCTGCATCCCGAACTAGGTCAGGTAAGAAAAAACAAAGCATTCCTAAACCAAAGGGGATGAAGAAAAGCTGAGTCCGGGCAGAAGTGTCCGCACAAACATCTCCAGTGGAGCGAAATGTCGAATTGAGGAATGAGGAAGACCTTTCAGTGCCAGAGAATCCTAGCGACATTGAACCAGTGAAGGAGGACCACCCTAAACGAGAAATGGCCAATGAAATGACGACTCCTACTAGGTCTATTAGAATTTCGTATGCAGAACTAATCGAGCGGATTACTGAACTGGAGAAGGAGAAGGCAGCTGCTGGGTCGGTGAAGGCAAATGAAGGTACGTGTCCCGTGTTGTCCCTTGTTATGCATGACTTGTTTTTGCCAAGTGTATCATATTTCCCTGTTCCAATGTATAGTAGTTGAATCTCAATTTTAATGCAATTAGACTACGTAGTATCATTTGGATGTGTGAAAGATAATATGAGTTGGCTTTTTAGTGTCATGACAATTTATTGTTTTCAATTTCTGTCTTGCGGCACATGCCTGCAGGAGGTAGTTTCCCCAGTGCAGTACGTCATGGAAGCCTTGCCGAGGAAGTATTTAAGCAACGGCCCAGGAAGGAGAAGGTGCAGACTTTGTCAAGAGGAGCAGAGTATGTCATGCTTTCCCCTCCACCGTCTCGCGGAGTAGAAAAGGATCGACATAAGGAAATAAGTAACCCAAGCTGGTGCCAGTCTGATTCGTCGTTTGAGCTTGAGGATAGGCAAGGAAGGGATAAAGGTAGTAACCGCAAGTGTACACGTCGACCAAGTGCAGATTCTGGAGGCAATTACGGAAGTCAGTCTCTGGAGGTAATCTATTTTTTTAAAATAACTTCATGACCATGCATTTAGAAGTTCAGAAGTTCATTCAGGCAGAATTATGGCCTCGTCAATTTGTTTGTATTTGGTCTTAAAATCGCTCTTTTTTGTGCGACGTCTATATTTCTGATGTCGTGGATGTGGAGTTTGGCATAATTAGAGATTGGAAATAGGGAAGCCGGACCCACGTTCTTGCATGGGACAGCGGGCAAGTGACAGATCTCCAGAACATCCTGTTAGACGGAGAAAGACTAATGCAAGGCGTGCGGTGAGAGAGTCCTCGTCCGACAGCTACCGCTCTATTGATGACCACTGGCGGTCGAAGCCAATGCAAAAAACCTCACCTGATGATCCCAGAGCATTACGAATGGAACGTGACTCTAGTCACGATGAAGAATCGTCAGGGAGCTCTTCTGAAGGGGGACGTTTTGGGCGTTCACTATCGGAGATGAAGATACAGAAGCCGAAAGAAGAGTCTCGAAAAGACGAGACATGAAAGTGTGCAGAAAGACAAAGTAGGCAAGGGGAGAGGGAAAGCGAAAGACGTGTTCGGGAGAGACAAGGTCTCAAGGGTCACTACATTACAGTGGATGGTCAAGGTTGACCATATGGATTTGAAGTTGGCGCATGGAAGCAAGAGCTAAACAGGTTGAGTGGATCTTTGGATCCATCCGTCACTAATATTCGGCATCAATCTGAAGAAGCCATGGCAACATTACGGCGGCGTCTCAAGGATAACTTTGAGTACAGTGGCGCACTCAATCGAGGCCACATCCGGAAGTTGGTAGGAAAGGCTATCACTCAACGACGATCGCGTATTCTAAGTTCAATGAAAGACGACGATGTTTGCCCGTCAGGAATGGATCTTGATGTGTGGCGGCGCCTAGATCGCATTCGGCAAGATCCTCATCGTGAGGAATTGTCACAGAGGATGAAGTATGCTAATTCTCAGCGGGTGAACAAAGGAAGAACCGGGCCGAAGGGTGAAGATGGCATCAGGGAGGATTTGCACAAGAAACTTGGAAGGGAACCACATCCAGCGGAGTTGCATTTAGAAATGCGAAGGAGTTGGAGGCACTTCGGGCGGCACTGAAAGCATCAAAGAAAATGGCCCAACATGAGGCAGTTGGAGATGCGGGACAATGCAGCTCAATGCAAACTGGTGGAGCGGAAAGCCCTACCACAGCGGAGCGCCCAAATGAAGTAAGTTTCATGATATATTTAGAGTTGAATGACATGTTATGATTGGGACATGTGTTAGTTTGATGTCAAGGGATATGTATTGTTTGCATATTTGGTCAGTATTCTAAATCCACCGTCATGTTGAGGTAAGTGAGTTCTGGTTGTCATTGTTCTATATATCTTGAGAAGGATTGAATGGTAGTAGGGCTGTCCATTTCTGTGGAGCTCCAGAAGATCCAAATGCGCATGATGGTAAGTTAGGAGCGGGTTTGTTTTTACAGTAAAGTAATGGAAGATTGACTTTGGGGAATTCATATTGAAAATGTGAGGTTACTTTACACCTATATGTTTGTCATGAACCAACCATTACCCGGGTTTAAGAAGGTTTGACTTTTAAGCAGATGCACAAACAGTACCTCCAGCATAATGGAGCAAGTTAGTGCAAATTTGATGTATTGAAGGGTTGGTTGACATGGTTGAAATCTTTGAATTTTTGAATGCAGTCAAGGTCAACTGTGCCGGCTTTCAATAAGGGGAAAGAAATAGTGCGGGACAGAAGCCCTCCACCTACAAAGAAGTTCAGATCAGGACGCAGATTGTAGAGTGCTGAAGGTGAGGCGTCGTGAAGCACATCGGTTTAGGTTGAATTTTATCCTTTTTAAAATTTAATCAAACGTTTGTGTGACAGTGAGAATGTGATGAGACGGTAGAACATGTTGGAGGGTTGCTGTGCTTTTTTTTTCAGAAGGAAAAAATTGGTCCTTGTTTGCATGATTATTGGAGTACGTATTCACCAGAAGAAAGAATTGGGAGATTACCGCAGTTGTCTTGTAACGTGATAGAGGAAGCGGATGTAAGGGACAATAATGGATGCTCACCATGTGCTTATTCTTGGTGCAGGTGAGAGTGGATCAACATATCAGGTGAGTTTTGTGACTATGAAGGCGAATTAGGAGCAGGGTTGTATTCTAAACCGCATTAGTATGTTTACTTAATGTAGTTTCATGAATGTTTTTGCAGAGTGCGTGAAGATGTGAACCTTGACGGGGAAGCGTTTCCATGAACAGGTGGGTCAGCTGGTTTGAAATGGTTTTTACTTTCTAGAGTAATAGAAGTTTGATGGAATGATGATTTTCTTTGGTATAGCGCCTTTTGTGTTCCCCCTCTTATACCAGCGTCATTGGGGAAAGTGTGCAATGTTCAACATTGTTGTGTTCCATAGACGTAACAGTAATGTGGTATTGAAAATCGTTTTGACGCCTTTATGGTTGTTGGTATTCTTTCAGGTTGAAGAAGTAGAGAGGGGGCTGGTAGAGTTTGCGCAGCTGTGGATTCAAGTGTGGGTAACGGAGTGTGAAAGGCAGCCTAATGATAACGCGCATCAGCCACTTTTGTATCTGTAGATGGAGCAGTGTAATTAGAAAGGGAGTTGTCAATTTCGGTGGGAAAAGCAAGTGCTTAATATTATAGTATGTGGAAGGAGACATGTGTTTATAGATTTTAATGTGTTGACGTTGGATAGAACCGCATGTAGTGGCAGATGGTTATATTAGCCATGTGTATGCAACAATAATAACTGTTTTGTGCACGTGAATTGTGAATACAATTGTTTGGAAGTGTTGTTGGAATTATGTGGATTCCCGTGTACCGTGGTAAGGTGTTGGACAAGTTATTATGAATGCAGGAGCTCTGAGAACTGATTTCTCTTTTACGGCGCAGGGTGCATTTGTTTATGACATGCTGACTTGGTCGGTTATGTATCATTTACTAAATTAGAAGGTGAGGTTTTGAATAGTGGAATCCATTCGTAAGTAGTCACTGAATTGAACTGTGCAGCTTGAATGAGTGTGCATAGTGTTTTCTCCGTTCATACTTTTTCAGGGTCTAAGGAATCTGTGTAGTCAGGGAATGATCCCTGCGGATAGACTGGGAGGTTTTACCACGAGGAAATGAATAGAAGTAATTTGTGAGAACATAAAGAAGAATGTACCAGAAAATTACGCCCATGTTAAACATTTTTAGACAGCCTGCCTGGAAAGGCGGAGTTGT
This sequence comes from Pseudisothecium myosuroides, assembly GCA_951799445.1. NCBI lineage: Eukaryota > Viridiplantae > Streptophyta > Bryopsida > Hypnales > Lembophyllaceae > Pseudisothecium > Pseudisothecium myosuroides. The sequence goes on from OX637294.1 coordinate 24,878,415, forward strand.
AATTGAGTATTATAATCCACAAATAAGAGGATGGAATGGGGTTCTCCGTGAAACCTCACCCAATAGGAACCCGAGCATGGACTTCAAAAATAGAAGTTAACCGGCCATGTCAGCATCCCAATTACAGAGTCAAAATATCAGAAAGCAATGCTCCAATGTTGTGAGCGTAGTTGGCAGTTGGTTATTTGTTGAAGAACGTTGGAATTGGCTTCTTCTCTATTAAAACCGTAGTCAGTAAACAACCTTTTTTAGCAGAAACTGCTTTCTTACCTTAGGGGAAGGCACTGTGGAAAAGCATATCAGCATCGTGGGAAATGAGCAGTTTTATTTTTTTAAATAGAAAGTACTTTTAACCTTGAGCCGTGAAAGTAAATACACAGTGGAATGACAACTTGTGATAGCTGAAGAAGCAGCCGTCCCACGTGGCACTAAACAACACATGTGTGTTAAAAAAAGTCCTAACCAAGTCGTCCTAACCAAGCCTTTAGAACAACAACACTGTGCTAAAACTTTGCTAAACCGGACAGGGAATTGTCTAGTAGTGATCCAACCTATGTTTGACCTACTAGTGCACCCAGCTGTATATACGAATCCTACTAAACATTATACATAAGATCCAAATCTTCAATCCCTAAATTAGATGTAAAAAAATTTAATGGTCCAGATTTGAAGTCTATCTACATTACTAATAATGGATTTTTTACTTTGAATGTTCTCTACCTTATTTGTAAATCTTTTATAAATTTTATTTCAAAAGAATAAAATCCTATCTATAATATGCCGCACATTGTTTCTAAAATGCGTTAAGTGATCCACCCAAGGGGCACATGCAATACCAACTACAAAAATGTCTTATTCTTTGGAAAATATAATAAATCTTTAAGAAATTTGATAGAATTGTCATGAATTTTTTTTTTGGCTTTTTAGATTGCCAACTTTTATTAAAATCTCATTTTTTTTAGTTCAAGATAAGGTCATTGACATACATGAATCAAACTCAATTGAATATAATGCATACTAGTGTGTCTTGTGTGCCATTGCCACAATATAATAAAATAAAAATAAAAATAATTTTCTAATTTTTGTGTGGATGCCGTATTACCGTGCATTAAAAGATTTATGTATAAATGCCCTATTACTATGCATCCGGAGATTTCTATATGAATGCCCTATTACTGCACATCCGGAGATCTTTTGATGCTCCTCATTAGCAGCAATAGCGGGGATTCAGGGTGCAAATTATTTGAAGATTTTTCGATAATAAAGTCACCTTATTGAATCCGTTCATACGACTAACAGACGGAATACAAGCAGGCCATCGGGAGATTTTTTGATGGTATCAAATTAAATTAGGGTAACCACTACAGACCATTGAAATATAGCCCAATGGAAGATGATGTTCATGATATAGCATGTAATTCATCTAGAGATTTCCTAATGCTACTTATTAGAAATAGTTCATTCCATTGGAAGATCTCCAGATAACAAAATCTAATTATTGAATCCGACGTTCAAGTCCAAATACCAAAATCAGTAGTAAACAAGTTAGGAACTGGCCATAGGGAGATTCCCTGATGGAAACACATTAGATTACAGTAATCGCTCTAGTTCATTGAGAGATTTCTTGATGGAAGATTAGATTGAAGTTGTAGCATTCAAGTCATCAAGAGATCTCTTGATAATGGCTTCAGGATTTAGGACACACTTTGGGGCCGATACTAGAATAACATTAAAAAACTATGTCAAAAGGCCCATCGAGAAATCTCTTGATGGTAGAACATTGAATTTAAGCAGACTCCTTTGAATATCATCACATCTCTTGCTGATGATTTATGAAGATTGAATACATTATGCTAGTCTTCAATCAGTCTCAAATGACCAAAATAGTAACAGGTTGTGAGCTCCTAATATGTCACTTGGGACTCATAGATTTTTTTTTAATTTGCAATTTAAAGTCGATAAAAGTATACAAAAAGCCATAAAAAGAGTGTAGAACTGAAAAAAGGGTTGTGTCATATCCATTATATTATTTGGTCTAGTTTTGAATATATACCTAGAATTTCCCCAAACCTTGCCTAAAAATAGAATAGAAATCACAAGATAGCGGGATTTGATGGGTTTGAGTCATATAGCCTCAAACGAGCTAAATTCCACCGTGAATGTAACAATTCATGACTAAGTCAGTCCGAGGGATCTACAACAAGGCCACTAGGTCGGGTCCTAGAGTTAGGTTTTGAGTTCCCCATTAGATTGATGAATTCTCAAACCTCCCGATTGTTAGCATACAAGAGCTACTAACGCAAGATGCACCCGTGGAGGAATCTACTGCCCAAGGATGGTATTCTAGGATAAATCCCATGCCTGGAATCCAACGGCAAAATCGATTCATCAAGATTTCCTCATCTGCAGAAGATTCCCGCACCATCGACAATCCAAGGAGACGGCCAATTTGGTTCTCCACTAATCAATTGTGTCAGGTACAGAAACACACCTCTACATCTTTCGTGAGACTTCTTGAGAGGTCCCATGGAAATTTTCGGCATCTTCCAACTTGCAAAAGAACCTCTTCCGGAAGGTCAACCGTTCTAACCTCTAATGGAAATTTCTTGTAAATTGCCCAGGTTACGGTAAAATCTCACTAAAAATTAAAATAGCTTATTTTATGTTAATAATGCGCTTCGTTAAGTTTCACAACATTCCAATAGCGGAAAGTATCCAAACTGGCAAGATTCTTCGGAAATTAATCACTTGACGGGGTCCCCGCGATGGTGACCGACATTCCGGGACCATACGACGGCGAAATGAAGTCAACAAAGAGTCTTTTCCTACTCTCTTGCACCTACTGGAGACCCTAAACTAGTTACTTTCTCAAAATAGGAGACCCCCAAGATTTAGGAATTTACCACAACTTGATTTTTAATCTAGGCTAGTCTACGATGGGTTTTTTGTCCCGGTACGAGAGGGGGAAAGAGGAGTACAAATTAAACATGACAATCTAGAGCCAACGGCGCAATCCGTTTGACATTTGGAGTTGATCTCAAAAAATTAGGATGTTGGTCCAACATAGATGGTAGATAATCACTTTTAGGATTAGGATGAAAATCCAAGTTGATAAGGATACCGTTAGGAATTTAGAGGGAGGAGTGGGCCCTTGGAAACCTATATAAGGTCCCCATTTCTCTCTCTAGAATCACCCCCATACTTGTTTTGGGTCCGTGGGTCCAAGTTATTTTGGATATCTTTCGAATTTGGAGCCAAAAACCTCTACGGTGTTTTTGGAGCACTTTTGGCTCCATTATTGTTGTATTTCAAACTTTCGAAGGTCCTTGGAGGTCCTTCTATCTTACTCTCTTATACTCTTGTGTACTAAGTGAGGAGTTTTTGGAAGTCTTTTGTGTCCTACACTAATCCTAAAGTACCCCCCACCGTACCTTGCACTATAACAAAACATGGTAAAAAAAACCGCACTCAAAATCGAGTGCGGTTCTTTTTGCCACCGTTCTGCGCAGTCCCAAAATGACTGCAGAATCTTTTTTTTGTATTTCTGACCTCAATTTTTTGAATTTGGAGGCATGTAATATACCATTGGAAAGGTCTTGAACACCTTTCCAATGGTATATTACATGCCTCCAAATTCAAAAAATTGAGGTCAGAAATACAAAAAAAAGATTCTGCAGTCATTTTGGGACTGCGCAGAACGGTGGCAAAAAGAACCGCACTCGATTTTGAGTGCAGTTTTTTTTTACCATGTTTTGTTATAGTGTTGGCGATGTCACTTTGGGGGGCCTTTAGTGTGTGAGTTTTGTATTCTCATATTCGTTCTAATTTGTGTGTCCCCTTTTAAGTGTATTCTTATCTCCTTCTAACATTTCCTTTATTGAGTGGACCTCCCCTTCGGGACGATAAAGCTTTGACTTCCTTTTGTGTGTTTTCTTTAAAGTGTGTTCTCACCTTCATCTAAAGTTTTCCTTATTGTGTGGACCTCCCTCTAGGACGGCGAAGCTTTGAACCTGTAGCTAGACTTAAGTCCTATAGAATGTGTTAAGAGGTTCCAACGGCAGAGCTACGGACCCTCGGAGTGCCACAAAGTCCTAGAATCGATGTTAAAGCCAACTTGACGGTGAAGCTTTGAACCTCCACGGTGCTTAGTTCCAAAGTATAGTTTCCAAGAGATACTTGGAAAAGTCCAAAATTTAGCTTTCAAGAATATTCGTGAGTTAGTAGGGGGATCAAAGTGAATTTCAAGCAAATCCAACACCCTTCTGAGTGAGCTCACTAGTAGAAAATGTTGACCAAAACAACAGAAAAATAATAGCATTCTGTTGTTTTAAGCACATGGAATCAAAACTTGACAAATTACACATACTTTTGTAAAGGCTTCAATAAATTCTAGTTGGTTTGGATACTTGATAGTGGATACTGGTGGTCGGGAAATCTTCATATTTTTAATTTTTTTTTGCCGTTGAACCTCTCCTGTCAATTTGAATTTATTAAAATTAACTTGACTTCGTGTCGTCGATCTTAATTTCTCAAGAAATCCTGCTACTGTTGATCACTATTCTGCCCTGGGAGATTAGGGTTTCATTGGGTCGTCTCTTTCATTCAGCACGCGCCCTTGATTCTTTGTGAAGTTGGGTGTTGACCTCGTCTCTCGAGGTTCTAAAGCTTTTGAGAAGAAACCGAACATAAGTGGGAACGTCGTAGGAGCCCAAGCGGAGACATTTGTGTGCCAATTCAGTTCATGGACTTGGGCAAGCAAGGTTTCCAAGTTGGGGAATGGGGAGCGTCGTCATTGTGGCTTCTCGAAGGTCTGTTACTTAAGGTCAGTGATCTCCTGTTTTCTTGTTCAGTGGTGTTGTCCTTTTTTGAGGTTTGCTTCAATGTTAGGTTTTACGAGGGCTTTGCCTCTGGCACTGCAAATTTACAGTAATTCAAATGTGAAATTTCCAAAATCTCCAAAATTTTCATTAACCAATTGTTCACATCTATTTTTTTTGTAAATTCTTGGGGTTCCACTTGCTGTTTGTGAAATCGAGGTTGTGTGTAGGCCCATTTGCAAAGAGATTTGTTGAGAGTTGCTTTCTTTGTGGTTTTGGTGTAGCATGGCTGGTTTTGCTCCAACAGATCTCCAACTTATTTCTCTGTTGCATGATACCAAGTCCACGATTGCTATGTAGTCCTTCACTTGCTATGTAGGATTGACAAGTTAGGATTGTATGCTTTGTAGAAACATAGAGAGTTGTTTCTACAGGAGAATGACTTCTGGTTTCTCTTCCAAAATGGTATCAACACAAAACGTATTCCAGTGGGATGGTGTGGGCGCTGGATTACCCACCCTTGGTAATCGAGTGAACACCGACCAGGTTCTATGCCTTTATCCACATTTTTTAATATATGGGGGTGATGTGAGCGCGGTCCACTGTGCCTTCCAAGCAATGGATCTTTTTTGCTAACGTTTCCTAAGTGTCGTGGATGGCAGCGAATAATTAGAATGCATGTAGTAACTCACAAGGTAACTGCAATGCTCAGGGGTAATGGTAAAATTCTAATTCCCTAACTATCTATCCTATGTCGAGGGGAGACTGAGTAGTTGGCGTCATTTCTAACGTCCCTAACTATGTAAAAAGAGGAACCCCTATGTTCCTTCCATGAACCTCTAAGACTATCGTGGGATTTTAAGACTCCACCTAGAAGTTCTACTCTAAAGACTAACTCTAAAGTTTAACCCTTACTCTAATCTTCAACCTCTAAATGAAACTCTAGGTTTTTACGCCTAATTTAACTCTGAAATTTATTCTCGGAATTTAACCCTAGGTTTAACTTTTAACTCTAAGTTTTTACTTCTAAATCAACTTCGACTCCTAACTTCCAAGTTTTAACCTTCTAGGATAATTCTAAGTTTCACTTCTAATTCTATGTCATTATCTCTAACCTACTCTAAGATTTACCCTCTAAAGTTAACTCTAACTTTTCACTTTTTACTGTAGATTTTTTACTCCTAATTTAACTCTAGGTTTTTTACTTTTAATCCTAAATTTTTACTTCTAAAATCAATCCCCAATTTTAACCTCTAGGTTTGACTCTAAGTTTTCACTTTGACTCTAGATTTCTACTAACTCTAAAATTTTACTTCTACTTCTAACTTTTAACTTCTACTTTTAGCTTTTTTCTCTCACTTTTTACTCCCCTAATTGACTCTAAAATTTAACCTTTAAGTTTAATCTAAACTTTTGACTTTTGACTTCTACTTCCAAATTTAATCCTATCGTTTTAATCCTAGATTAGCTCTAAATGTTATCCTCCTAAATTTAATTCCAACTTTTAACTCTAGGATTTTTACTTCTAATTTTAGCTCTATTTTTAACTCAACAATCTACTTTCTAAGTGGATTCTACTTTTGACTTCTACTTCCTACTCTACTTTTTACTTCCCAAAGTTAACTCCAACTTTCGACTTTTGAATTTTAACTTCCCTAATTAAACTCTTAATTTAATCCTAGGTTTTTAACTCGCTATTTGATCTTTAATTTTTTATCCTAAATCCTCCCTCTAATCTAATCCTAATTTCCGTCCATTGTTTCTTGTGGTTCCCTTTTAATTAAAATTCCTCCGTTCTACCCCCCTACCGCTTAACCTAGCCTAACGCGGTCAGTTTACGGTCGAATCTTAATTATAAGATGTTTCCGGAAACCTCTATTCCTAATCTATCAACTTTTGAATCTAAACTTCTAATTCACGCTAATCTCGGATGCTAATTACGCTCTAAGGGCTGATTAGGAAAATAAGTGCTAATTAGGAAAAAACGACTAGGATTAGTTTAATGACCCACCTCGTTACTGCTAGTGTCGGAAATGACGTCATCCCCGTCCACATGCGCATCCTCGTGCTCCATGGTGGCCACTCGCGATTGTCTTCTTTTATTTTTGTGTTATGGTCTTTTTTTATTTTATTTTATTTTTTCAAGGCCCACGGCTTAAGTTGTAGAAAAGAAAACGTTACAAGTATGATGGTCTAACCCTTTCCCTCCATTTCCTTCTCCTTTTCTTTCTCTCCTCCTCTTACTTCTACTCTTGAACTATTCCACCAACCGTGGTGATGGTGGTCTTACGCTTCTAGTCTCAAACTTCGTGAAGTTTTAATGAGCCTCCTACCCTCTTACGCAACTTTGCTTTGTGTCATCCTAATCCTCCTCCCAACGGTTGCAAGGAGTTCTTCTAGATTTCCTACCTAATCTCCTAGCTAGGCACTATTTATCGTTTCTCTCCTTCCCACTCCTATAACACATCCTTCTCCCTAATTTCCTTCCATTGTGTGTAGGTGTGAGTGGTGATGCAGGTAGGATCGGATGCTTTTGTGCAGGTGGTGCGTGGAGCGGCAGCTTCTATTTCTCCCCCCCTTTCTCTTGTGTTTTTGAAGTTCCAAGTTGAGTTTTTTCCTCTTCCCAACTGGATTCAAAATTTCAGATTTTAGAAGATCAAAAAAAAAAAAAAAAAAGGGTGGTTGGGGCCCCGCAGGGCATCGTCCCATTTAGTTCTGGAAATCCAGAAATTAGTTTAGTTAGCTGGCCCGATGGCTGATGTTTAGTTCAGTCAACCGACCAGTCCCGATGCTGATGTTCAGTTCAGTCAACGAACTGCCCGATGTATGTTGGCTGTATGGCTGGCTGTATGGCTGGCTGCCGGTTGGTCTGGTATGCCGGTCCGGTATGGCTGGCTGTATGCTGGCCGGTATGCTGGCCCGGTATGCTGGCTGTATGCTGGTCTTGGCACTTAGCTATCCTTCCAAAAAAAAATCCACACAACCGGGTTCCCTTAGGGGAACCCACTAATACAAACTTAAAATGGATTTTTGTAAGGGGTTAGGGCTAGGGTCGAAGCTTCGCCGTCTGGGGAGTTAGGCCCCAAATTTTTAGAACGGTCACCTAAGCTAAGTGCTACGGGATGGTCACTCTCTTCCTAGAAACTCGTAACCAATCTTGGAAGCTAAACTCTGGACTTTTCCAAGAAGGTCTTGGAAACTAGACTTTGGAATCTAAAGCTATGGAGGTTCAAGGCTCCGCCGTAAAATTGGTTTTAACACCAACTTTAGGACTTGTAACACTCCACGGGTTCAAAGCTCCGCCGTCTAAGACTATTTTAACACACACTATAGGACTTGACGTGGTCACTAGTTCAAAGCTTCGCCGCCGTGGGGGGGTTTCACACAACAAGGGGAATACTAGAAGAAGGTAGACAAGACAAAGTTAAGGAATACACGTGACAAAGCCAAAGCTTCGCCGTCCCAAGGGGGGGTCCACACAACAAGGGGAAGATTAGAAGAAGGTAGAAAAGACAAAGTTAAAGAACATACGTGACAAAGCCAAAGCTTCGCCGTCCCGAGGGGGGGTCCACACAACAAGGGGAAGATTAGAAGAGGATGAGAATACACAAGTGAGGGAAACAACACGGTTAGGACACGTAAAGACACACAACTTCACAAACTAAAGGCCCCCCAAAGCGGCATCGCCAAGGTACGGTGGGGGGTGGCTTTAGGATTAGGACAAGACACCAAAAGACTCCTAAACTCACACGTTAGATCACAAAGGAACTACAAGAGAGAAACGAGGACTCTTAACTCGTAACAAAGGTATAACAAACGCACGAGAAGTACACAAGGCAAGATAGAAGGACCCCCTAAGGACCTTCAAAGCTTGAAATCTAGCAATAATGGAGCAAAAAGTGCTCCAAAAACACCGTAGAGATTTTTGGCTTCAAACGCCAAAATATCCAAAGCAAATTGGACCCACGGACCCAAACAAAAGTGAGGGGGTGTTTTAGAGAGAGAAATGGGGCCCTTATATAGGTTTCCCAAGGGCTCACCCCTCTCTCTACAGCTCTAAGGTAACCTTATCAACGGGGATTTTCATCCTCATCCTCAAAGATTTTCATCCTACATCCTAAATTTCTACTTCTACCATCTATGCTGGACCAACATCCTAACTTTTGGAGATTAGCTCCAATCGCCAAACGGATTGCGCCGTTGGATCCAGAACGCCGTGTTTAGTCCTAAACCCCCCTTCCCCCCGTACCGAGGCCAAAAATCCATCGTAGGCTAAATAGTTTAAAAACCAAATCGTGGTAAAATCCTAGATCTTGGGGGTCTCCTATTTTGAGAAATGTGAATAGCCTAGGGTCTCCGGTAGGTGCGAGAGAGTCGGGAAGGACTTTTGGTTGACTTCGTTTCGCCATCGTATGGTCCCGGAATGCCGGTCAACGTAGTGGGGACCCCGCCACGTGGTTAATTCCCGAGGAATCTCGCCAGTTCGGGTACTTGCCGCTATCGGAATGTCGTGAAACTTCACGGAGCGCATTATTAACATAAAACAAGCTAGTTTAATTTTTAGTGAGATTTTATTGTAACCTGGGTAATTTCCATGAAATTCCCGTTGGAGGTTAGGAGGGTTGACCACCCGGAAAAAGGTTCTTCTGCAAGTCGGAAGATGCCGGGATTTTTCACGTGACCTCTCAGGGAGTCGCATGAAAGACGTGCGGGTGTGTTTCCGTACCTGGCACGATTGGTCAATGGAGATTCAAAACTGGCCATCTCCTGGAATTAGTGACGGTGCGGGAATCTTCTGCAGGTGGAAGAATCTTGGTGAACCGATTTCGCCGTTGGATTCCTGGCATGGGATTTACCCTAGAACACCATCCTTGGGCTGTAGATTCCTCCACGGGCCCGGTCTTGCGTGAGTGGCTCCTGCATGCTAACAATCGGGATTTTGGGAATTTGTCGATCTAATGGGGAATTCTAAATCTAACTCTAGGACCCGACCTAGTGGCCTCGCTGTGGATCCCTCGGACCGACCTAGCCATGAATCGCCACATTCATGGTGGGATTTAGCCCTTTTGGGGCTATGTGACTCGAATCCTCCAACTCTAACCTTTCCGTTATTTCTATACTATCTTTAGGCAAGGTTTGGGGGATTCTAAGTAAAAAACACAAATCTAGACCAAATACTATAATGGGTATGACACAACCCTATTTTGGTTCTACACTCTTTTTATGGCTTTTTGTATACTTTTATCAACTTAAAATTGCAAATTTCCAAAAAAATAATTCTACGAGTCCCAAGTGACAAATTGGGAGCTCACAGATGGTGGATAGCATCACACCGAACCTTGCAGCGCTGTATGCTTCAGGGTCCCTTCAAAGCTCTTGACAATGTGTTCATGTGGGCTCAAGTATGAGTACAAACTTCTCATGCCCTAAACTTGTGGTTTTCACTTCTTATTGTCTGCGTCATAGAAGGCATCTGTATACTTGAGACGTTCTCTCAATTGAGCCCTAATTATCTGAACTTCCTAAAGTGAAGGAATGAGAGTTCATGGTCAAAAAATGATCAATATGATCAATTCAGACAGGGCTAAATTCCATGTCACAACTCACAAGAATCTAAATTGAAACTACAATTGAACAAGAGAGTTCCCTTGTGACCATTCAAAAGTGTGATGAGAACAGTAGGGTCAATTTGGATCCTCTTCATCTAGTAGAGGTTTAGTATAATGTTCAAAATTTTGTAAATGAGAAACTTGATGATGTTGATCTTTATGGAATCACCTAATAGGTGATTGAATTGACAGTGCTCATGGTATGAAGGTTATTATTGACTTGCATGCCATTCCAGGATCAAAAAATGGGCAGGAGCACAATTCTTCACGTGATAGTATTGTTGACTGGGCTATGCAAGGAGGTCCAACCGATTATGTGTCTGAGACTACTAAGACTAAAGACTTTCTTGCTAGCAGGTGATATTCCGAGTCCCATTCTAATATGTTGCCCTATCATGGTGTATGTTTCAATTTCTTGTCAGTTCCAATGCAAGCTTGAGAGGTCTTTAAAAACCTCTTGAATCTCTTGATATGTAGTATTATGTGGTTGAGATAGAGTTGTAACAGGTTTGAATGAGACTTCCATTGACAGTTTATATATGTGCTTTCATGTGAAGGTATGCTAAAAATCAAGCATTGTTTGCAGTTGAACTTCTGAACGAGTCAAGCACAGCGGTGGTGCTGCTCAATGTCCTAGAATCTTACTACAAATTGGGATACAGTATAGTAAGAAAGCATATTGCTTTGGCCTATGTGATTATGTGTCAATGGATAGGAGGTGATTTTGCAGAGCTTGTGAACGTCTTACCAGTTGATAAAGTTGTCCTTGATGTGAATTTTTGCAAACTTTTCAATGATGCTCTCTTCATATATGGTGGTAGGCTTGGTCTAGTGAAGAAGCTCAGCACGTCTGGAAAATGCTCTCATTTTCGTTGGTAAGTTCTGATGTGCCTAACCTTTGATTTGCGTTTGATGTCCATTTATCAGTGGTTTCCCTTTTGTGCATTCATGAGGTGGGTTTGCACATCTGCAAAGTATTCTACTCAACAATTGGAGATCAAAATTCTATTTCCAAAATCATGCGATCATGTGTGCTTGAGAGCGGAATACTCGACAATGTCATGAAATATCTTGACCTAGCTCCAATTGAACTAATTCTGACTACTCCATTCAAATTGTACTGTTTTGTTATTCTAGAGCATCGATGGCTATCAATCCTGCCCGAGAAATTTAAAAGTAGAAGAAATTTTTAGGCCAAAAATCACTTCAATGCTCCTTAAAAGTCTCACTCAAATTTTGATAATCTGGTCTTTTTGAGTGTTTTTGAATGTTTTAAAGGAGGATTTTTGGTATCTGTTGCTCATTTTTATTGCTTCCAGATATTTCTTGTCAATAATGCGGAGTTGAGCGGCTAGACAATGACTGGGTCTTGAATTACTTCAATTAAAATAGGTCTTTTCAATTGCTAGTTGCTTAATAATCAACCTCCATTCAGTTCATAGTTCATTTTGTATTGTAGCTTGTATTTGAACTTGTCAGTATCTATGAATTGAGCATATATGATGTGGTTCTCTTCGTAATGCTTCATGCTTAATAACAAAGCTCCAGTGATTAGGGTCTTCCTTTATATAAACACTACTGCCTATTCTGTCAATTTGCAAGTGGCCGTCACTATAAGAATGCACCGTAAATTGTGACAGTTTCCTTGACATGTGCAGGAGTCTTAGAAAACATCAAAACTTGTAAACATCGACGTCACCTAAAATCCCTTATAATTAACAGGGTAAAAACGAGTATAAATTAGCTAAAATAAGATGGCGTCTAAGCCTGTTATTGAAAAACATCAGTCTGAACGCCCTATTTGAAGGCCGACTAGCTGGGACGTTTGCACTGCCACGGTGGCAAGCTGTGACACTTGGCAGGAATTCGGTGCCCCTCTTTGTCGTCGTGCATCCAACTTCTATGTCATCCAATGGATGAAATCAAATCTCGACTTCCATGACGGCAACTCGACGTCAACTCCACGTTCGTTAAGCTGATCAGATCGACGGCCAGTGTCTCGCAATAGCGCTGCCTGTGACGTCGTCACCGGCATGCATGCAGGTTAATTTTGATTAGAAGTCCATCTTCCGTGACAACCACTAGCAAATGATCGTTCCGGCAGGTCAATGGATTTGACGTCAAGGGACTAAGCTCCGACGGCGTGGAGAATGTGGTTTGTTCCACATTGATGTCATGTTGAAGCACAAATGAACATTCAAAATATCAAACGAACGTCTTCCAATTGTGATTACTGCTTGCTGAAATTTCAAGTCCGGTTCACTATTGTCTCACCAACCATCACATCAAATACTGGTGACTGGCTTGACATGGTCGAATAGCATGCACTCATGCAAAATTGAGGACTGAGGAAGCAAACTCCTGACGTCACAACTTGAATGCCTGTGAAGCTAAGCGCTGTCCCCGACATTGACAGAAGGAGAATTATATGTTAGTCGAAACGTAGGGACGTGAGTGTTTTTTTTTTTTTGAACTGATAGTGATGGACATGGCACTCTAGTGAACTTGCTTTTCCAGCGTGTCATGTTGTCGTCAATGCTTGCCCAACAACCGGACACTGTTGACGACAGGTGCTCCATCGCCGTCGTCATCAAAGTTGACAACTTTGATGTATTTACCCGCACTGTGCCATTGGTAGGGAAAATAGGGTTTCTTGTTAAATTGAGCATGTCCGGTCATTCAGTGATACAGGAACTTCTGACCTCCAAAATAGAGCAAATCAATCACGACTATTGTCTCCCGCAGAACGAAGCATCAAAATAACGATGACAGACAGCTGGTAAACGTAAAACCACTATAAGAAGCAGCAACACCTCAACGCCATGGACGTCGGGCGAGCTCCGACAAATGAGCGCATGCAAAACGTTCATGCATGACGACTTCCGGAGGAACTTGTAGTATCACGGCACTTCCTCAGCAAACGTTACTAATTCAATGACTTCTCTCACAAAGTGAGAACACAAACGACACACACGGACTGCAATCATAGAAACCGTACTCAATTGATCGTAGTTGCCAACAATTACGAACTCAGTGACTCAATGACAGTATGCAACAAACATATTTTGTACAAACCGTGCATAAAACTACACTTTTTTACAGACAACTTTTACTCGAAAACAAAATGGAGTGCTTCTTCGTCCACTCTTTTTCAAGACAGACTATATTCCCCTATACTACAAAGACCTCTGCGTACATACTCCTCAGCACGGAATGGAAAGGTCTTCCGTCATAACTTTAGATATGCCGACGTCGGATCTCTACAATTCATTTATAGTTCTCGAGACAGTAGTGCCGTCCTCCTTTCCTGACTACGCTTCATGTCGGAGACCATGTGACATCGTCAAAGGCAGATTGGACTTGCACACTCTGCAGGGAAAAAACAACATCTTTCAGAACTAAATTGCGTTTGGATTTGAAATCATGGACTTCTGTTTCTTCAGGTTTTAACTTTGTTCCTAAGTTACATGGATAACACACAATTTCTTCATTTTCATTTAATGTAATCATATTTTTCAGTGTGTACATCACTGTTCAACCGAAGTAATGGCATGGAATTTCCTTTCGCACGTGACTGACTCAAACAACAAGCACAAATGAATGTAATATGCATGATAAGCTCCTTTTCTACTCTAAGTAACTCACTCACCAGTTGCTTGACGTACCGTGTCTTCACTTCTTTTTCAATGTCTCTTGTCTCTTCACAGAAATTCCCTGTGACAAATCCAACCGACAGCACAAGGAGAGTCGATCACAGGAACGCGATGATCGATAGAACTTGCAGTCTTCAAGAGTGACTTCACAGCAGCTTGCATATTTCGAACAACTTATCCATGGCATAATTAAAATCCACTCAACCACAACATACGGATGGTATGTCTGACTCTGTCTATACCTTAGGCGGATATAGGCCGACTTTAGACGACGATGCGAGCTTCGGCTTAGCACCTTTGGCCGACTTTGAAGTTCCTACATTAGAACCAGGCTTACTCGGGTTCAGTTTCACCAAATTCCGCCTTTGCCGCCCTACCGATTCCACAACTGCTTCCTCCTGCCAGAGGACCATCAATGTTTTCAGAAAATACATGAACGACTAGAAGTCATCCAGTATACTCATTTTCAGAGGAACTGGACAAGTCAGAGCCAAGAACGTGTTAAACACAAACAGTGGTACAGCCATCTCTCCGAAACTACTTCATAGACTGTGCTAGAGACTTTTCACTTTCAAAGCAGTTCACAATAGCTGACATTGCCAACTCAGTTGATTTATAACCAGAATCGAATATACCTCATCATTGTCTGAAATGACTTTGGTCTGCGCAATGTCCGTTTCCGCTACTACTTCCCCTCTGTCGGACCCCAACACGGGCGGCAAGACGTCATCTTCAATATGATGGTGTAGTCTGTAAACTATTGTAGTTTTTGTGGATTTTCTTTGTTTTGTTGGTTAATTGTGGCTGTGTTCAATAGTCTTCCGGCATTTTGAGGTTAATTTTCCATAGTTACTGGTTAGTTTGGATGCTACTTGGATTTCATCTACAGTTGCGGTTGATATCAGTTGAACAGGATGAATGAAATGTGAACTATAGTGGCGGTTGTTTCGGTTACCAGCCGAATGGAGTGTAATGGGTTGGAGGCTATCGATTGTTCCTCAGTCTGGAGAAGGAATCCAGAGCTCCTGCAGCGGTGAGGCTGGCAGTGGTTGCTTGTGCGTAAGAATATTTTGTGTTCGAGTGATCGATAGTTTTGGTCTATGTGATAGGGGAGTTCAGTTGTGATATCGTGCATTGGTGATCAGGAAGTGTTGAATCGATAGAATTCTATGCAGTGAGGCTATGAGGTTCTATTGTGCTGATAGAGTCTGTGAAGAATCAATTGTAATCAGTGCGGTAGTTGAAGCAAAGGGACCATTGTAATATTTTCAATTGTAATGCAAAGCGGAGTTGAATTGTAATTTGGAGTATGAATGATTATCTGTGTATGCCATAGTATTCATGTGTTTGTAATTGGTGAATGATTTTGGGTGTGATTGAAACGATTGTATGGAATGAGGAATGTCTGACAAGAGTGGAATCCTATTGTTTTATCTATTGTATTTATATGCAGTAGGGATGTGTGAATTCTATAGTGTTATAGGGATTCTATGAGTTAATTTCAATAGTGTCTGTGAGGTTACTTTGAGAGATCAATAGAATTCGTAACCTGAATAATAGTGCAATGGATAGAGAATCCGCAAAATTGAAAATGAAAACCTGTAAATTTTGCAATCAATCGGATTATGGGAAATTAAAATGTGAACCCAAGAAAGAAGAGAGTGTAATGGAAAATAAATGGAAAGAATCAATTGAAGACAAATTGGAGAAGACTGGTCTTGAAGAGGAATCGATTGGAGATGCTGAGCAATCGGATGAGCAGGAAGATCAATAGTTGCCGTGCAGTTGCTGAAATCGATTGAGAAACCGAGAGTTGAGTCAAATCAATAGGTTAAGAACAATTGATAAGTTCCTATCTATGGTTTTAATTATAATAAAAATATAGTCTTATCTATTGTATTTGTTTGGGCTAGGAATTTTCCAATCCTCATTTGTGCACAACCTTGGGATGGATTAAATCCTTCCATAGAAATTACCATAGGTTTCTATTCCTCCCTGAGAACGAACTTAAAACTATAGGTATTCCTCAATGGGTCATCCATTGTAGAAAACCGTTCTACATAATGGCGCCGCTGCCGGGGAGGCAATAGATTAAACGCCATTTAGTAATTCTATAAGTTGTGCGAATAGAAGAGGGAACCAATGAGGTAGATGGCTATTAGATGAGTTATAAGTGGCCATTTAATCCTAAAAATGCTGTTAAAGAGCAAAGGGAAAAGGCTGCTCGAGAGGAGCGAGCAAGAGTTAGAGCATTAAGAAATCTAAATAAACAAGAGATTATTGAAAAGGCAGAAAGTTCTATTGTCTTGCAGTCTGTGGCTGAAGGGAGTGGGATAACTATAGAACCAGTAATTAGTGAAGGGGATAGTGTCCCAGATTTGTCTATAGTTACGTCAAAATTTTTAGATCAATTGAATCTTTCTTTAGAGACTGCAGAATTGAGCCATCTGGACTCAAGTTCTGACAGCCAATCAAGGTCAACAGGATCAATAGTTGAGCCTAATTTACAACAGGGAATATCTATCAATAGATCCTATCAAGGATTTGGACTTTCCCATACATTATGTGAAGGAATTTGTTTGTCACAATTGCCTACCCCGAGAGGAACTATAAGTGGAGAGTTTTTAAATGCAGAAAATGTACAATTGAATGACTTTATATCTAGGGGGAGTGATAATAGTGAAGAGAGTGAACCTCATAGTTACCATAGTAGGGAAAGTAATACTGCCATAGATAGTGGCAGTGTTGTTTCTAAAGCTATTATTTGGGGTTGTATAAATCAATTGTACCAAGAATCTGTTACTAATGAAATTAGAAGTTCTTGGGAAGAAGGAAAAAGAATTTCTTTGACATCTAGTGAGTCTCAAAATAATATAAAAAGTGAGTTAGGGAATTTGGATATTGAAAACGATAGTTATTCAATTGGTTCATCTGATAACCAATCGCTATCAACCGATAGTAGCTCATCCACAGTTGGAAATTCACAAGAAGTAATACAGCCAATAGTAAACATGGCTGCTCCACTATTGCTAGTCATTATGAGGGAGGGTCAACCTAATGACCGCCCTATTTCTTTGGTACCATTGCCAAAATTTTATGGTCATATAGGAAATGATCCAGATAAGCATGTAAGTGAATTTCTAACTGCATGCAATGCCAATAATGCTAGGAGTGATACCCATTGGTATGCAATCTTTCCAACTACATTGGAAGATCATGCTAAACAATGGTTCCATAGACAACCATTAGGTCATTTTGCCGATTGGGCAGCTTTACGTGAGGCATTTATTGCTCACTTTAGACCCATAGGGTATGATGAGCGTTTAAGTGAATCCTTGCATGAATTGCAAATGAATACTAATGAAACTATAGATAGTTATTATGGAAGAATGGAGGATCTTGTCCTTTGTTTACCTGTGGGCCATGGTTTTAATGATGCCATGAAATTAGGCATATTTATTAGAGGGTTAGTTCCCTTTAAATTAAAAGGATATGTGAAGGAAGTTTCCCCAAACACGTTGTTAGAGGCCTATAATAGAGCCAAATTGTATAAAAATATTTGGAATAATCCTGAGCTTTATGCTAAGGTGCCCCAAACAATGGCAATATACGTAAACCCATATGTAAGTTCGGTACTTCCACCTCAAACGGTGCAATATGTACCATCACCTATGCAAACTATGTATGCTACGGGTCCGCCGGCTATTCCGGTGAATCCGGGGGTTATTCAACCCAAAGAGGCTAGTGCTAATCCTACAACTGTGATCCAAGAGTTGACACATTTGATGAATGATTTAAAAGTTAATTTAGCAAAAGCAGGGGATAAAAAGGGACAACCGGTAAATGAGAGAGCAAACATGTGGTGTACCAATTGTAAGGGTCAGGGACATCTTAATATAGATTGTCCTTCTCCACAAGGGATAATTCTTAAATGTTTCCATTGTGGTGGTGACCATGAGAGTGATAGATGTAATCGAAAAGGGAAAAATGGGCAAAACCGGAACCAACAAAATCAAATGGTATATCAAGTGGATAATGATTATAATCCCAATAGTAATAATTGGGGAGGAAATAATAATAATTGGAATAATTCTGGTGGTGGTGGATGGAATAGGAGACCTAGGTATCCTAGGTTTAATAATAATCCTAATTACAATAGCAATCAAAATTTTAATAATTATGTCCCACCTGAGAATTTATCTCCTAACTTTAATCCCAATAACTTTAATGGTGGTGGCTATAACAATAATCCTAATCGATTTATACCCAGAAATCCAACTAATCAAAATCAAGGGTGGAACCAAATGCCCCATAGCAATCCTAGCCAAGGAAATCCGACCTATGGGGGTAGAAATCCTAGTTGGGATAATGTTGTTTGTTTCAATTGTAATCAACGGGGTCGTATTAGAAGCAATTGTCCTAATGCAAAGGCAGATGTCCCTTATGTACCCATGTGTGGCAATTGTAAGCAAAACGGCCACACAGCGGAGGAGTGCAATGGTCCTAGAAGGGATGGCCCTAGGGATATTTCTAATAATAATAATAATGTCAAGGACAATAGTGCTAAATTAGTGTTGTTACCAGATGATTATCCAATGGGTAATAATTCTAAAAATTTTAATCAAAATAGAAATGTGGGTTGGATTAATGTAATTAAGGAACAAGAAGATAATAAATCCAATAGTTATTACAATATGAAGACAGTCCATGGAGTCCGTACTTGTGGAATGCGAGCCAAGCAAGATGAGCTGGACCCACATCCCACGCATACAAACAATAGTAGTTCCACTGATGTAAATGAACCAATAGAACCGGTTAAGAAAAAGACTGTAACGATAGAAATGAGCCCATCTGTAATTCCCAACAAGGGAGATCAACCTCCTTTATTGGAAACTATAGATGGTGGAATAAAAACAATTGAATGGATTCCCCAGTCCACACCTATAGTTGGTCCAAATTTAAATCCATTGTCAACTGGGATGCCTAGGGAACTATGGCCAATAGAGACCCCAGTGGGAGAAGCCCAGAAGTCAAAACAGGTCACTATAGATCCAGTTCACAATAAAATAAATTTGGGTTATAGTCCCAATTTATTACAATTGCCAGAAACGTCTATAGAATCGATGAGGAGGACTCCTATTAGGAGTGCAGTTCCACAACAATGGAATAAAGAGGATACTATATGGAAACCTCAAATTGTACCAGAGGTTCCTATTAGTTCACCTATAGATTTCTCAATAAAACCAGGAAAGGGTAGGAAGGGGAGAAAATTAAAACCAATAAGTATAATGAGCGGAATAGAGCCATATGATTTATTGGCTGACTTAGGAAAATCAAAAGTTGATATTACAATACAACAATTGTTGGCAGTGGCACCTCACTGTCGTTCTCTTCTTCAATCATCATTGATTAGGAAGAGAACAAAACTTATAGTTAATGAAGTTTCATTAAGCCCTGACCCTGGTGCTCCAACAATAGATGTTCGAATTGATGGGATAACTATACAAGGGGTACAAGTGGATGGCGGATCAAGTGTAAACTTGATGAATGTTGATACAATGTCAAGTTTACAATTGAATGGCCTACAAGAAACTAAATTAATATTGCGGATGGCCGACCAAAGCCGGGTGAAGCCATTAGGAATATTACCTAAAGTTTCAACTACCATAGCGGGTCTTGTTCATCCTATAGATTATTTGGTTTTTCAGCCAAGTACACCAAATGTGTCATATCCTCTATTGTTAGGACGACCTTGGTTGTACCAGGCCCATGCCAAGGATGATTGGGGTAGGGGTATTTTAACTATAGGACAAGGTCGTAATAGAGTAAAATTGAATATGTATCCTTCTTCCTATCATGGGGAAACTCAATGGTATTCTTCTGATGTTACTAGTGATGTGGGCTATAGTACAGATATGGAAGAATTAGAGGCCAATAGAGTCCATTTAAAGGATCAACAAGGGTCCATTAATAAACCAAATAAAATGATTTATAAAAATGTGGGATTGGGTGAATATATTATCCCATGTTCTATAGATGATGATTCTGATAAAACTATAGGAGCATGGTTAAATGATAAGACCATCTATGGGGTCAGTCATTCAGAGGATGAACCAAACTATAGTACAGAGGACTACTACTCTGGTCAGGATGATATTATGGATTTAGTTCCTATAGCTAAACATGTTCTACAGAATCAATGTTGTGATCTATTATTAAGTGAAGGTGAGGACCCTAAAAAGATACAAATTAGTAATCTATTGTACAGGCAAGAACGTAGAGATTGGGAAAGATTTTTTAAGAAACATATAGCTGCTTTTTCGTGGACCTATAGAGATCTTAGGGGAGTTCCCCCGGAAATATGTGAGCATCATATTAATTTAAAAGAGGATGCCAAGCCAGTCCGGCAAAAACAACGCCGATTGAATCCTAAATATTCTTTGCTAGTTAAAGAAGAAATAGAGAAATTATTAAAGATGGGATTTATTTACCCAGTTCCCTATAGTGAATGGGTAAGTGCTATAGTTATTGTTCCTAAAAAGAACGGTAAAATTAGGATATGCCAGGATTTTTGGAAATTGAATGAGGCAACGAAAAAAGATTATTTTACATTGCCCTTCACGGATTCTATTTTAGATGCCGTGGCCGGCCATGAAATTTATTCTTTTCTCGATGGCTTTAGTGGATATAACCAAATTCGTTTGGCTTTAGAGGATCAATTAAAAACTACTTTTACTACGGATTGGGGTACATATGCCGCAGTAGTAATGTTATTTGGGTTATGCAATGCACCCGCCACATTTCAACGATTGATGATGGTGGCCTTTCTTCCATTTTTAAGAAAATTCATGGAGATTTTTCTTGATGATTTTTGTGTCTATGGAAAAAAGGAAGATCATGCAGATCAATTGAATCAGTGTTTTGAACAATGCCATAAGTTTGGCATTTCTCTCAATGCTAATAAGTGTCAATTTTTAGTACCTTCTGGTAAACTATTGGGTCATATAGTGAGTCAAAAAGGAATTGAGTTGGATCCAGATAAAATACAATTGATCACAGATTTCCCTAGGCCCAAGATTGTGAAGGGGGTCAGGGGATTCCTTGGTCTGACAGGATACTATAGAAGGGCTATTGGCTCATTTGCATCTATAGCATCTCCTTTGACCAAACTATTGAAAAAATTGGAGATAGGTGCTCGACCCACCTGGGATAGGGAATGTGAGGAGGCTTTTGTACTATTGAAAGAAAAATTATGTACTGCTCCGGTCTTAGTTCCACCGGATTGGTCTAAACCATTTCATGTTTATGTCGATGCTTCTAATGTAGCTTTAGGATGTGTATTAAGTCAGAAAGACAATAAAAATTTAGACCATCCTATTTATTATGCAAGTCGACAATTGATAGCCGCTGAAAAAAATTACACAACAACAAAACGTGAGGCATTGGGCATGATTTTTGCGGTGCAAAAATTTCGGCATTATTTATTAGGCTATCCTTTTATTTTCTATGTGGATCATGATGCCCTTTGGTATTTGGTTAATAAACCGGATTTAAGTGGCCGGTTGGCCCGGTGGGTTCTTTTGTTGCAAAAATTTAATTTTTCAGTCGTGGTAAGACTAGGGAAAAGTCATGGGAATGCGGACAATATTTCTCGATTGGAACCATTTGCTATAGAAACTTTACAACCTATAGATGATCAATTACCCAATGCAAATATTTTTGAAGTAGATATTATACAACCAAAATATGTCGAAGTTTTAAATTATTTAAAATCTAATATTACACCTAATGGGTTAAGTCCATCACAATTGAAAGCTTTTGTGTATAGGTGTGGTCCTTATACATTAATAAGGGATGTATTATATAAGAAAGGAATTGATGGTTTATTAAGGAGATGTTTATATACTAATGAAATACCTCTAGTCTTGGAGGGTTGTCATGTGGATGCTTGCGGTGGTCACTTTGTGGGTGATGTCACCGCAAGGAAAGCCTTTACTTCCGGCTATTGGTGGCCTAAAATGTTCCATGATGCCCACCAATATGCCCGTAAATGCGATCCGTATCAACGAGTGGGTAGACCCACCCCAACCAAGGCAATGCCATTGGTTCCCATTTTAGCTTTATCCCCCTTTGAAAAATGGGGGATGGACTTTGTCGGACCTATAGCACCACCCACAAGAAGGGGTCGTAAACGGTACATCTTAGTAGCCACTGACTATGCCACTAAATGGGCTGAGGCAATGGCTACCAAGAATGATGATGCTCATACAGTTGCTAGGTTTCTATATGAGAATATTGTTTCTCGTTTTGGATGTCCACGAGAACTTATAAGTGATCGTGGTACTCACTTCTTAAATGATACAATAGAACAATTAACTACTACATTTCTTATAAAACATAGAAAAACATCTCCCTATCACCCTCGGGCTAATGGACAGACAGAGAAGACCAATGGGATACTTTGTAAAATATTGACAAAAACAATAGCTAAATCAGCCACAGACTGGGATGACAAGTTGTGGGGAGCATTGTGGGCCTATAGAGTTGCATATAAAGTTACTACTAAATTTACTCCCTTTCAGCTAGTCTATGGTCAGGAGGCCATCTTACCTATAGAATATGAAATTCCTTCATTAAGGATAGCAATTGAAAATAGGTTAGATGAAGACAATAGTTTAAAAATTAGATTGAGTCAATTGAAAAAATTAGATGAGTTAAGACGGGAGGCTTATTTAAATACATATGCTATGCAAAAACGTCGTAAGTCTTTCTATGATAGTAAATTGGGTGTTAAAACTTTTAAGGTGGGAGACTTAGTCCTATTGTATGATAGTAGATTTTTTAAATTTTCTGGGAAATTACAAATGCACTGGTTGGGTCCTTATGAGGTTACGGATATTAATCCCAATGGATCTGCACAATTGAAGGATTTTGAAGGAAAATTTCTTCCTACTCGAATCAATGGATATAGACTCAAACTTTATTATACTTAAGCCGGGGTCGGCTTATCCTAGAAAGGGGAGAAGGAATGCTTACTATTTTTAAATATATTAGGTCGGTTAGTTTTTTCAAATTTTTCAAATTTTTGAAGTTTAATGGTTGATGGAGTCAATTTGGCATTATTAAGTCATTTTGGTGGTTGGAAGAAGATTAATTGGACATAAATATACAATAACTATAGTCATAATCTCTATAGTGCAAAGAATAGAGTAATTAAGAGTGGCGAGAAAAGAAAGTATGGGATGGCTTAATAAGAGAGAAAATAAAGAGAGTGACAGGAAATTAAAGAAAAAAAGAATATAAAAGAAAGAAAAACCACAATCATTAATAATAAAAATATCATGATAAAATTAATAATTTAACAAAATCAATTTATAAAATTAAAAAAATAAGAAGAAGAAGAAGAAAAAAAAAATAAAAAGCCAAATCGATAGTTCAGTAAGTGATTGAGATAGCTATAGTGACGGACACTATAGACTGAAACTATAGTTTGATATTGACGAGTACTATAGATAATAAACGGCGAAAAAAATAAATAAAAAATTATTAATTAAAAAAAATACTGTAATTAGTTTAATATGAAAGAAGAGAAAAAAAAAAAAAAAAAAAAAACACTTAAAAATAAAGAAGAAAAAAAAGAAAAAAATCTGGAAAAGAAAAAGACGAATAATAAAAATGAGAATAATAAGAGTGTAAAAAAAAAAATAAAAAAAATAAAAAAATTGGAAACATGATAAAAATGATAAAGAAAAAACATAAAATAAATATAAAATAATAATAATAGAAATAGAAGTAAACTTAAAATGAAAAAAATGAGAAGAATAAAAGAAAATAAAAAGATGAATTATATATGGAAAAAGAAAAAAAAATTTATAGAAAAACATGATAAAAAAAATGATAATAAAAATACGAAATTATTGAGGGAATAATCGATGGATAAGGTATAATATTAATAGGGGAATTTTAATTTAAGAGCTATTTATGAGAGATACCGATTGTACAAGAATTAAATGTAAATAGTCATTTTTGAAAATCTATGGATGAGTGGATGAATGAACATCATGAGAGAATGTGAGAGGAATGACACGTCAATAGAATCATGACTGAAAGCCGCCAGGGGGGGACAATAGTTGAGTGTTAGTTGAGTTTTGTTCCACCAACTCGAGCGAGTGAAGAACAGTCTTCATCTTGGGAAGAGGGCTGAACTATAGTGCGAGGCAAAGTGCAGAAATCGTTGAGGGCAGCATTGGAGCATTCGGGAACTCAAGCGAGTGAAATCTATAGTTTGTTGAGGCTGAACAATTGGAGCGACAGTGCAGAGAGATTGTGAGTAAATCGTGTGAGAAATTTTCAGCGATTGTGCAAGAGTGAGTTTTTAGGGATTCAATGGAGCCGCAGGAGCAAGAAATGACGAAGGCGGGAGGAGCGGAACAATTGGCACCGAGTCTGAATGTGGAAGAGGAGGATGACGATTGTATGTTGATTGGTATACGCGAGGGTGAAATTCAGTGGAGTCAGGTGAAGAAGATTAAGTTAGAGGAAGGCGTTATACCCACGGGAACTTCTCCATCAGCTATAGTGAGTCCGGGGAATCAATCACGTACAACAACGGGAGAAAGCGCGCGGAGTTCTATGGTTATGTCGGGAGTGCGGGTGAAGGAAGAGGCGGATTTGGTGCCTGCGCCACGAAGGAAGCCGACCAAGACGAAACTATTGGCCAAGAAATTGAAGATGCAAGAGGAACTGGCACAATTGGATGAAGAAATGCAGCAGGAGACGGAGGAGGAGCGCCGCATTGCTGATTTGGAGGGCCAATTGAAGGACGTGAAGGAGACTATTGTTAGTCAAGAGCTATGGTTTCAACGCCAATTGGGTGAGTTGAGGGTGGAACACCAGCGGGAGAAGGACAATTGGAAGAATGTATTGGGAACCTGGAAAGCTGCTAACGAGCAATTGGAGGAGCAGACGAGGGTCAAGCAGCAATCGTGGTGGAAGATAAATCAAACTATGGAGCAATTGGAGGTTAAAGTTCGTAGAGAGAGGGACCGTGCGGTGCAATTGGAAATGGAGAAGGCAGGGTTGGAAGAAGAAGTATCTCGATTGCAAAAGATTCTACAGGGAGACGGGAGTCCCGAACACCTCCCAGGAATGGTATTTATAGATGCCAAATGGGGGAGAGTTTTGCAAGCTAAAGATCTATTGAGCCTGATGGAGTATTTGCCTCCAGTCCAGCGGGTGGAGCAGGCTTATCAATGGGATTGCCAAGTTTTCTTTCTATTGTTGAATGTGCAGAATGGTGATCACCTTGATGAGTCTCAATTTGAGAAACTATGGACCAAGAGCCAGAGTTATGGGTTGGAGAATCTATTGGCGGAAATGTTGGTGAGGCGAGAGTTTACGGTTGAAAATCCATTTGGGGCATATCTATTGATGGGTGATCTTGCAGCACGGACTTTTCTCTATAGTCAGGAGGTGGAGCATCAGCAAGGTTTAGAAGGGTGCAGGAAAAATCTATGGTGATGGAGAACCGTACTCCAGCTTGCAGCAGCTGGACAGTTCCCATCCTATTGGATTTTGATGAAGAGGAAAAGCAGTGGACAACGGGAAAGCTATTGACTTGGAAGAATCAGCTGGGGCAATTGGTGCAGCATTTTAAGGACGAGGAGTGGGTCAAGAATATGATTCAATGGTGCAAGGAGCGGGTGGTGAGAGCCAATCAAGTAGATGTGCATCCGTCTGTTTACTTTTACACCTATAGATTCCACAAGAGCTACTTGAAACAGTTAGCTGCAGCATGTAGTCTAGCATCACTATTGCCGTTTGATGTAGAGAACGATAGTCGAATGAAGAGCGCGCATCAATTGGTGGTGAGACCCCCTGTGCTTTATGGTGTGGGGCTTGATTTGGACAATTGGAACCCATTATACGAGGTCATGGTGGAGGACAATAGATTTATGGGCAAATACGAGAACTTGTTTATCAAGCGTGAGCATCAGCCAGATTCTCTATCGGGGGAAGCTTTGCTATGGATGGGGAAGGATTTTGGGAGCCAGACGGAGATTTTGTTGCATCCCATTGAGGTTTTGATTCATCAAGAGAGAGGGGTGCAAAGGCCGGGCTTCCCACCATTGATTGTTCAAGATTCTCGCCTGTGCGAGACTCCGAGACGTTACAATTGGAGAGTGACCGATCGCCTTGATACTCCGTGGTACAATTGGTGTGTAATGGACGGCCTATGGGATACGGTGGACAATTGTGTGGAAGGCTTTCAGCGGTTTTATAGAGAACACCGCGATCATATGGACCCTGTGTGCTTCCGGCAGGCGGTGTTTTGCAATGCCTTGGCCTATTGGTGTCAGGAGTATCAATTGATCATGGATCCTCGCACTGGGGGCCGGCAAGGGCAAGACGGACAGATTTATACGAAGATCAAATATCTCTCTTCGAGACGGCTGCGACTGTTTGAGCTCATGTGTACGATGCACTTTCTTCAGGGAGCTCACAATGTGATTTTGGACGAGTATAAGGGGAGTCGCTACGCAGCTATGGATACTTTCCATCGACTGCAGCGGAGCGGAGATCTTGATCGTAGGAGGTTGGGGTATCAGAATCTTCACAATTCTATGGTTCTTGCAAAAGGCCATGGGGAGTTGATGCGCATACCATTGGAGTGGCACAATAGTGGCACAACTTATCAAGTAGAGCGTGTGCTGATGCTGCCATTGACCACCAAATCAAAACTCGGAGGGGCTGTGGAGCCGGAAGCAGAGAAGTGAACTATAGCTGTTTAGAGATTCTAATTGTACTATGTTTTCATTTTGCAGGCGTTATAGATCAATTTTGCTTTGCGGGGTCGCAAAAGGCTGGGAAGAGTTGGCAATGTCAGCTACTGTGAACTGCTTTGTAGCTGACATTGCCAACTCAGTTGATTTATAACCAGAATCGAATATACCTCATCATTGTCTGAAATGACTTTGGTCTGCGCAATGTCCGTTTCCGCTACTACTTCCCCTCTGTCGGACCCCAACACGGGCGGCAAGACGTCATCTTCAATATGATGGTGTAGTCTGTAAACTATTGTAGTTTTTGTGGATTTTCTTTGTTTTGTTGGTTAATTGTGGCTGTGTTCAATAGTCTTCCGGCATTTTGAGGTTAATTTTCCATAGTTACTGGTTAGTTTGGATTCTACTTGGATTTCATCTATAGTTGCGGTTGATATCAGTTGAACAGGATGAATGAAATGTGAACTATAGTGGCGGTTGTTTCGGTTACCAGCCGAATGGAGTGTAATGGGTTGGAGGCTATCGATTGTTCCTCAGTCTGGAGAAGGAATCCAGAGCTCCTGCAGCGGTGAGGCTGGCAGTGGTTGCTTGTGCGTAAGAATATTTTGTGTTCGAGTGATCGATAGTTTTGGTCTATGTGATAGGGGAGTTCAGTTGTGATATCGTGCATTGGTGATCAGGAAGTGTTGAATCGATAGAATTCTATGCAGTGAGGCTATGAGGTTCTATTGTGCTGATAGAGTCTGTGAAGAATCAATTGTAATCAGTGCGGTAGTTGAAGCAAAGGGACCATTGTAATATTTTCAATTGTAATGCAAAGCGGAGTTGAATTGTAATTTGGAGTATGAATGATTATCTGTGTATGCCATAGTATTCATGTGTTTGTAATTGGTGAATGATTTTGGGTGTGATTGAAACGATTGTATGGAATGAGGAATGTCTGACAAGAGTGGAATCCTATTGTTTTATCTATTGTATTTATATGCAGTAGGGATGTGTGAATTCTATAGTGTTATAGGGATTCTATGAGTTAATTTCAATAGTGTCTGTGAGGTTACTTTGAGAGATCAATAGAATTCGTAACCTGAATAATAGTGCAATGGATAGAGAATCCGCAAAATTGAAAATGAAAACCTGTAAATTTTGCAATCAATCGGATTATGGGAAATTAAAATGTGAACCCAAGAAAGAAGAGAGTGTAATGGAAAATAAATGGAAAGAATCAATTGAAGACAAATTGGAGAAGACTGGTCTTGAAGAGGAATCGATTGGAGATGCTGAGCAATCGGATGAGCAGGAAGATCAATAGTTGCCGTGCAGTTGCTGAAATCGATTGAGAAACCGAGAGTTGAGTCAAATCAATAGGTTAAGAACAATTGATAAGTTCCTATCTATGGTTTTAATTATAATAAAAATATAGTCTTATCTATTGTATTTGTTTGGGCTAGGAATTTTCCAATCCTCATTTGTGCACAACCTTGGGATGGATTTAATCCTTCCATAGAAATTACCATAGGTTTCTATTCCTCCCTGAGAACGAACTTAAAACTATAGGTATTCCTCAATGGGTCATCCATTGTAGAAAACCGTTCTACAGATGGCTATAACTTTCGAGAATAACCGTGTCAGCGGATTGAACGCTTTCTCCAAATCTGGAGGCGTTACCATCATTGTTGAAAAGTCCTGCGAGGAAGTCCTCCACCTCCGCATCAACGACTGGCACTTCCGGCGGTCCTAAGTTCGCTACGTGTGTCATGAACTTTGCAGTGAAATTGTCAGTTTCGACGACAACGGTGTTGGCATATGCCATGGTCTGTGGAATAGTCGCCCTCGTCCCGCCGGACGCGTCACCTACTTGTGGCGGTGGCTACATCACTCCCAACGTCGACGTACTTGTCGTACTGGCTCCAGGCTGAGAATGAGGTACCGCCGTCTGAGACGAGATTAACGCCTTCAGCGTATCCTCCATTTGCTAATGCGATTGGCCAATACTCTCTTGCAGGTGCGACACGCTGCCCTCCATATCGACCACACGAGTGCGGACGTCCTCCATGTTGGCTCTTCTAGAAAGTACTGATTTTCTCTTCTCAAGTTGCTGCCAACTATACTCCCTTGCCACCTCATCCGTTATCTCTGTCTGGTAAGGTTTCTTGCTGTGCTCCAAAGTCTGTAACCATTTTCCAGAATCTCATTTTCAGTTCTTATTTAAATTAAGCAAGAGAGAATAACTAATTACGAACGTGAAGGGCCTCCCTTAAGATTGTCAAACTTACTTCAATCATGCACCACCCTGCTGAAGTCGCCTACAAGCACTAGAACGACCAGTGTGGACAGGACACGATCAGTGTCCAGCAAACTAATCAGTACAAATTAGTACAATAGTATTTCACATTCTCATGGAAATGAGCTTCATCGTTACAGTATATGCAGAACTGGTGCACTCACTTCCAACACACGTCGCTCACTTTTTTGGCAATATCATGAAGTTATGAAACCCAATTCTATGTTCACTTTAAGTAATGCCTTGTCCAAAGGATGTAGCAACGTACTTCCATCTTCCACTACCGTGACAACAAAGTTGCCTCACACTGCATGACCACATCGTTCAAACAGAAACCTCAGACGAAGTTCCTGACCAATTTAACGATGGCGTCTCTTTCGATGGCTTTGAGCTAAGCCATCTTTGAACCCTTCCCTTGGGATATAGAGCGCATGTGCTCGGACATGATCTGTGATTCTTCAGTATTACGTCGCCGAAGGAGCGTGTTCCATTGCTCCTGTGTGATGTCAGCTGGTTTTGGTTGTCCCGCGTCTATCAATGTGTTCAATCTCCACTGTGATGTTATGAGGACCTTGGTGCAGATGGGACCAACCCATTTCTCACTGAGTTTGTAGGAGTGGCCCATCATGTCCCACTCTAAACACACAGCGCCACTATTCAAATTGTCATTTCACTTGACACTCTGTGTCTGCCTCTACTGTTCACATTTAATGTAGAGAACGGAAATGAACAGCATTCTCTACAAGGGACTTCCTGTTGTAAAATTCACTGCAAACTCATACGATTCATGGAACAAGACAAAATGATCGCAAACATGTACCCTTGTAGAGGCGACGGAACAGCTGCGTTCTCAAAGCACTTGGTTGCGACTCCCAGTTAGAGGTGGGATCTAAGCTCTTCGCGTACTTTTTTATGTCATCCGTGAGACTCTCCTTCATGTTGCCCCATGGCAAGCCATTAACGTCCAATGTGACAGGTTTCTTCATTATCTTTCCACGCCTATGACGATGACCCTGGTCCGGGCCATATTGACCACCGGAGTCGTCACTATCGTCTCCTTCTTCACCCTCTACACCCGTGCCACCTCCGGCACTACACATGGTAACCAAAGGTACTTATCAACGTTTAGCACGCTTCGTATGGACCTACTCCCGAGAAAGGATGAAACGTCAGGACAATAGAAACTTCCAAGCCAACGCTATGATGTTTTATATGAAGTGAAAGAAATGACCTTTAAGGGCGACTGCAAAGTACAGTCATACAAGACATGGCGCACTCGTGACACAACGTTCACAACACAGAGAAGACAAAAACGTATTGCATAATCAAGTTCCACTGGCAAACTCTCTCACATTCTACAAGTCAAACTGTAAGTTCGACTTGTTCAGTCACAGAAAAAGTAGACACCGGTGGAACACTTCAATGACACTCATGCTCAGATGGCCGACTAAACAAATCACAAGGAACAGTATGCGCGGACCACCAAACCATTTCAACACACAGTTCACGTAAGCCCATGAACTCCAAACACGCAGCTTCCAAAAACGACCAAGTTCACGACAGCTTGAAAACATTTCCAAGGACTCATTCCTTGGGCTTGCTCACTACTACGTGTAACTAACATGGTACGATTCAAGCAAACTTCCCCTACCGTCAGCACCAAATACCGTGGAAAAATCCTTCCTTCGCGAATTCAAGTCACATGCACCGATAGAACCAAGAAAACCTGACATATGAAAATCACGAGTACCTCCAGTCTTCATCGTCCTCCGCTTCTTCCTGGTCAGATGACTCTGACTCTTGCACGTCCGTCACCTTCCGCTTCTTCGTTGGCGGAGTTACTTCACGGCCTTTCCCCTTACCTTTCCAAATGCTGCCCGATGGCCAGTCTTGTCGCTGCTTACTGCACTTCTCCACATCCGAACGAACGCGCATGTACTTAGTCCATCGGCCTTCTGTATCCTCCATA
This sequence comes from Pseudisothecium myosuroides, assembly GCA_951799445.1. Classification (NCBI taxonomy): domain Eukaryota; kingdom Viridiplantae; phylum Streptophyta; class Bryopsida; order Hypnales; family Lembophyllaceae; genus Pseudisothecium; species Pseudisothecium myosuroides. The sequence goes on from OX637294.1 coordinate 24,909,526, forward strand.
GCGTCCGCCTGGGCGGGCGAACTTCTGCGTTTTAGAGCTTTACCTCCTCCTTGCGCCATTCTCGCTGGATGTATGCACCACGATACGAAACCTTCACCACGATCCTACGAACTTGAAGAACAAAACCATTAGGACTTTGTCCGGATCCACGTTCATGAAAACAACCACAACAATGCCGAACCACCGACGACAATTGAAGACTACACAAAGCAACACAAACGTTCCTGTATGCTGCAAACTCATTGACTCCAAACTAAATCTCATGTGCTACAGTATCGTATATTCACTCTACTTCAACTGAATGTCAAGCAGCATCGGTAATTCAAGGCAAATCCATAACAATCTGAGGAATATCTCACACTACCAAAGCTGAAAACACCAAATGAGCGCTGCTAAATCGAAGACGAGTCGTCACAGAAAACAAGCCTTGCAATTGATCAGTCTTGTTACATCTGAGAACTGTGCGGGTCGTCTGAAATACCCAACGACTGGCTATGAGCGCTTATTTATCCACCCTTGTTAAATAAGTGAGCACAACCAAGCTCTAAGTGTTTTGGTGTTTAATTTTTGTCCTACGGGTGCCTAGCGTAAATCCATTATGCCTTCCAAGCAATGGATCTTTTTTCTAAGTTCGTAACATCCACAATGTACATGAAACCCAAAGAAATTCAATACGGCAAGTTCTACTCTATCTTCTTTAATCAAAAGAGGTCACGGTGGTTTCGAATTTGAACTAGTTACAGTCAAAATTTAACAACCCTAGGTGATAGGACATTTCATGCCATTTCTAAAAACATAAAATTCGACCCTACCCCCTTCTCCTAACAAAAGTTATGGGCGGATGAAGTTTAGCTTTTTAAATTTCATCCATGATGTAAGACGTTCTTCCTAATTCAATTATCCTTGAAAATTTAACCCTAGATTTAGGTGGTTAGGACCTGCCTAAATCCTAAGTTTTGACTTGGATGAACTATTTTAGGTTGACTTCATCCGTTCCTTGACCCAAACTTCATCCTTGAATATTTCCTAGGGTTTTTGGTCTTTCTTGAAGTTTGAACTTCTTCAAGGTTACTTAATGGTTGTACTATGACCTACTATTACTAACTTCTTCCTTTGATCAAGTTAAAACATCCTAGTTCTTCCTATCCTTGTTCTTTGAGGTTTTGTTTGAGTTTTGGACAATTACTATTTTTAGAATTTTTGGAGTTTTTCCTTCTAGAGGCTAGCTTAAAATTTCCAAAATGATATCTTACTTGGAAATCCACCTATCCTATCAAAAGTTGTTGATGGATGAAGTTTGACCGCTAATCGGTCTTTAAAACTTCATTCGTTGATTACTCCTAATCCTAATTTGATAATTAACTTCTAATTTCACTTTTTGAGACTTAGGTTATTTCTAGTTGATATTTACTAATTTACCTTGTCTTGTTTATCTTCTAATCATTTTTCATCTAAATTAGGTCCTAAACTTCATCTTTCCATATCTCACTCGTTTTAGCTCCAAATCCTAAATGTGAGATGGTTTTGGAAACCTCTAACTAAACTTTACAACACCGCTATCCTGGTTCTTGAAATATTCCTATTCTAGACACTCTGAATTGACTTGAGAATTTGGTCCTACTTGTAAACACCTATTTTTGAGAAATTGAAATGGATGGTTTAAAGTTAGGAGCTTACCTCGGAATTGGTGTCATTATTTAGGTAATCGTATACCCCTTCAAATTCCTCATCATTTGCCATGTTTCGGAATTGTTTGGTAATTTTTTCCACGACTTAAAGTAGGAGTTTTAGTACAAGGTTTGCCAATTTTTTGGACTTCCTTTTTCTTTTCTTTTTCTTCTAATTTCTCTTTCTCTTCTAATACTATTTTAATTCAATTATTTGCACTTCAAAGGGTTGACTAGTCTTGAACTAAAATAATTGAAATCAACTCCCAACTAGTAGTTGACTCTTCAACTCCTTGATCAATTATTATTCTATCCAAGTTTTGATGGTTCTAATTGCTCTTCCTAGATTTCCACCTAATCCTATCTTTTCCTAAATCCTCTTCAAACTTTTAAATTGTCACTTCATCTCTCCACATTTTCAAAGTGGTTTTGAAAGTTCCAAGTGTTCTACTTCCTATGGTTTTTGAGCCTCTTTTTGTAATGGAAATGTTGCAAATTGAGATTCTTTGGACTCCTACCTTCTTAATTTCTCTCCTCCTAATCCTACTTCCAATTTCTCTCTATTTTTCTAGACTCCTAACATTTCTAATTCCTAAAATGCAAGATGAAGGTGTGATGGGTTTTTGATAAAAATTCAAAATTTGGGCCAAAACATGCCTCCAACTGGCCTTCAATTCAAGTTCTTTTTTTCTCAGCCAAGTTTTGTTCAGTCATGGCCAGCTTGCAGCCAACATTCAGTCACCACAGTTCAGTCATGCAGTCAGTTACAGCAATTCAGTCGCATGGCCATGCCACGTGACAAGGCGTGGTGGCTCGGCTCCCCCGTCCGTCCTTGTAGTCCCGTCCGTCCTTGTAGCCCCCGTCTCGAACAGGCTTGCTGGTCCGTCCCGGCCCTTCGGGCTCTTTGATTTTTTTTGGTATTTTGATTTTTACAAAAAACAACAACAACAATTTAAACCAAAAAAGGAAAGGTTGCTTACACTAAGGTTGGTCTCAACATTTCTAATCTTTTCCGGCAATAATTAAATTACCCTTTTGGATGCTAAACTTAATGGTCCAAAATAGTGTTTTGGACACTAAACTTGGTGACAAGGGAAAATTGGGGATTTTTACTAGCACTTAATGATTTTAGACTCTTTCTTGTAACAAAGCAAAGTCAAAGCTTCGTCGTATTTTAGAAAATCCCCAAACTCCTAGACAATTTGAGCAAAGCAAAGTCAAAGCTCCACCGTATTTTAGAAAATTCCCAAACTCCTAGACAATTTGAACAAAGCAAAGTCAAAACTCCGTCGTATTTTAGAAAATCCCAAAACTCCTAGATAATTTGAACAAAGCAAAGTCAAAGTTCCGCCATATTAGAGAGCCTACTAACATCAAGGGTCCAAGCCAACGAAGGAGGATTGTTAGTACAACTCTACAAGGGCTAAAAACCAACACAAAACTAACATAAGGAGAGCTTGGATGGTTGGTCGAGGCTAAAACTCAAATACAAGTTAATCAAGATGGATTAGAACACAACTTTCTCAAAGAAAACATTAGAGGGCCCCCCTAAGCGGCATTGCCAAGATACAGAGGGGGGTACACTCTAAAATTAGTAGAACACTACAACAATTTCACAATAAGACTTTAAACAAGGCAATAAAAGAAAACTTTGAAGGGACCCCAATGTCTTTCAAAGAGAGCTCTAAAAACATCAACAATGGAGCTAAAAATGCTTCAAAAACACACAAATTTGGCAACGTGGCCTAAAATGGCTGAAATCCAACTAAATGGACCAAAATGTGCAAAGTAAGCCAAAATATGGCTACAAGGGGTGTTTGTGAGAGGAAAATGAACCCCCTTATATACATTTCTAAGGGTGCTCATCCCCCTTCTTTTCCTAAGCCGTAATCTTATCAACTAAGATTTTCATCCTAATCTTCAATTTTTGACTTTCTACGCTGGTCCAAACGTCTAACTTTTGGAGATTAACTCTAAATTGAAAATCGATTGCGTCGTTGGCTTCAGAAGGTCATTTTTAGTCTTAAGGAATCCTTTGCCCCTTAACCAAACTCCAAAAAACGCAACATAACCTACCGCTAACTGAACGCCAAAATGGGGTAAAAACTCAAATCTTGGAGGTTGACTTTTCTGAGAAAAATAACTAGCCTAGGTTCTTTAGTAGGTATGGAGGAGTAAGAAAAGACCTAGTTTTGACCTCATTCTAATTTTGTATGCTCTCGGTACGCAAGTCAACTCCACTATAAACTTCAATTTCGCCAATTTTGGAGGAATCTCGCCGATTCGGGCACTTTTGGCTATTGGAATGTCTTGAAACTTGGTGGGGCATCTTATTAACATAAAAAAAGTTAATCAAATTTTTAGTGAGATTTTACCGCAACCTGGGTAATTTCTAGAAAATTTCCATCGTAGGTTTTGGCGGTTGACTGTCCGAAAGGGCATCTTCTGCAAGTCAGAAAATTCCGAAACTTTTCACGGAACCTCTTATGAAATCCCAAAAAGGATGTGCAAGCTCATATTTTTACTTTGCACAAAGGTCAGAGGAGAATCACATTTTGTCTTCTTCTTTCAATTCTGACAATTAAAGAATCTTTCACATACAAAAGAATCTTGGCAAGCCAATTTCGCCATTGAGTCCCAAACGTGATTTCCACCCTAGAACACCATACTCCACCCGTAGATTCTTCTTACAGGTCCATCTTGAATTTGTAACTCCTGTAGGCCAACAATTGGGGTTTCTGCTATTTCTTCGATGCTATGGGGAAAGTGAAACTTATCTCTGGGAATGGACTTAAGACCTCAACAGTGTTCCCTCGGACCCATTTTAGCCATAAGATGTCACATGTACCGTAGGTTTGGACTGTTTGGGCCGGTTAGCCTTTAATTCTATTATTTACATGTATTTCCACGTTTTAACCTATGTACAAGTGGAAATGGGATTTATTTGGGGAAAACAATCTATAAAGGGCCAAATGCTATATTGGTACGTGACATACCTATTTTGGTTTTACACTCTTTTTTTGGCTTTTTGTGTATAAAACTACACTTAAATTTGTAAAAATTGAAAAAAAAAAAACTGTGAGTCCCTAGTGACGAATTGGGGGCTCACATCTGGCGCCCCGTTTCTATCTTAGGGTATACTAACACTGACTGGGGCTCCTGTCCCAAAACTCGCCGATGAATGGGAGCTTATGCATTCATTTTTGCAGGCAGCTCCATCACCTAGCAGAGTAAACGTCAATTGACAGTCTCAAAGTCCTCGACAGAATCAGAATATAGAGCACTCAGTGATGCCGCTCAAGAGGCCGTATGGCTTCACCGGCTCCTACACGAGCTTATCAAACCCAACTTTCCTACAACACACCAATAGACTCAATCCACTTCACCAAGCCCGTCAGCCAGCATCGACATATATTGTGACAATCAAGGAGCCATGCAACTTGCTCATAATCTGGTTTTCCACGCCCGCTCAAAACATATCCGTCGAGATATACTACCATTTTATCTGCGAACAAATTCTGGGAGGAGAAATCAAAATCAAGTATATTCACACGGGTTCACAACCCGCAGACGCGCTTACAAAAGGATGATAGCAAGAAAGACCTGTACTATTTTGCGTCACAATGAGAGTTTTTCTTTTGTCATAACTTTTGAAGCATGAAAGTAATTAACTTGAAATTTTTATTGAAGATGGCTAACTTGATAGTCTTTAGATCCCCTATTTTTTAGAAATTTTCAAAAATAATTTTATATTTAAATTTAAATTTAGCTAATTTGTCACACTTTGCGGTTTAGGGATTTTTGATACTGGAGAGCACCCAAAATTAATGATCTAAAGCTGAAATTTCTATGGTCTATTTCTATATTAGGAAGTCATGTTTCTACCAAAGGAAATTGAAAAATATTTTATTTTGCGTCCTCCACATGCGTGCCAACAGGGCTCCTTTACGCACATGTTTTTGAACATTGATGATGGTTTTACAATCATTCTTTTGGTGAAATCTCTTCATCATAAAGTTCTCCCAAACTGCCAATTTTTAGGTTTTTTAAAAATTTCTTTTCTTATTTTTTACAAATTAGAATGTGAAAGTACCTATTTTTTGAGATTTTGCTAGTTTTTGAGACTTTTCTAGTTCTCCTACTTAAAGATTTTTTCTATGCTTTTCCTTCTTAGGGTACCTTCTTCTTAAAGGTTTAAATATTAAAAATACTTTTCATATTTTTTTTAAATTGTCTTTCTAATTATACAGTACTCCCGAAAGAAAAAAGGAGTACTGTGAAAAACGCTACTGAAACTAGTAGGTGTTTCTTGTAATCACCCAAAAGCCCTTGGACGTGTGAAGTTCCACCAGCACCGAATAGCACTGGGACTCTACAGCCTCGGGGATCTAAAGAAAGACGATACACTCCATTCCTCACCTTCAAACCTAAACCTTAGTACCTCTTAACTTAGAACAAGTAGTCTTCGGCCTCTGCCAAAGAACCAAAGCTTTTATGCACAGCCCCCTTAAAACCAATAATCTCCCTAGAACAATCCTACCAAGAGAAATAGAGCCCCGGAGTTCTTTCCTGCCTGATAGCATAAAATCTAACTTTAGAACCTCCTCGGGCACCCTTTGGCATTATCTGCAACTGGACCGCAGCTTCCCGATTCGCGGTGCACCTCGCTGCTTCAATCTGCTCCTCCAACGCACACAGCTCCAGCTCCATCACATACTTAGCAATAATCGCGTCCACAACCTAGAAACACCACTCCGCCAAACGGAAGACGAATGCGCAGAAGAACCAGATCACCAATCCTACTAGGCCAATCAATGATGCGCTCCCCATACAACTGCGCAACCCGCGCATTTCTCGATTCACGACCTGCGCCATTCAATCTGCAATCTCACCAACGCACTCACCAGGACGCTCTCAGCTTCTATCAATTGTTCAATAGTTTGATTGAGGGGGGGTATTGGCATAACATGCCATTAGGATTTCTGTGGGCGTTAGATTATCCACCCTTGGTAATAGAGTGAACACCGACCAAGTTCTATGCCTTTATCTACATTTTTTAATATATGGGGGTGATGTGAGCGTGGTCCACTGTGCCTTCCAAGCAATGGATCTTTTTTGCTGATGTTTCCTAAGTGTCGTGGATGGCAACAAATAATTAGAATGCATGTAGTAACTCACAAGGTAACTGCAATGCTCAGGGATAATGGTAAAATTCTAACTCTCTAACTATCTATCCTATGTCGAGGGTAGACTGGGTAGTTGGGGTCATTTCTAATGTCCCTAACTACGTAAAAAAGGGGAACCCCTATGCTCCTTCCATGAACCTCTAAGGCTATCTTGGATTTTTAAAACTCCACCTAGAAGTTCTACTTTTAAAAGCTACCCCTAAAGTTCCAACTTCGGAATGTAACTCTAGATTTTACTTCTTTAACTTGATTCTAAATATTAACTACCGACTTTTGCTCTATGTTTTGACTTTTGACTCTAGGTTTCTATTCCTAAATTAACTCTAAGATTTACCCTTGAATTTTAACTCTATGTTTTAACTTTTAACTCTAAGTTTTTACTCCTAAATTAACTCTAAACTCTACCCTTGAATTTTAACTCTAGGTTTTTGACTTTTAACTCTAAATTTTACTTCTAAAATTAATCCCAAATTTTAACCTCTAGGTTTGACTCTACATTTTCACTTTGACTCTAGATTTTTTCTACTTCCAACAACTAACTTTAACTTTAACTTCTACCTCTAACTTTTAACTTCTACTTTTAGCTTTTCACTCTAACTTTTTACTCCCCAATTGACTCTAAAGTTTAACCTTTAAATTTAATCTTAACTTTTGACTTTTGACTTTTGACTTTCTACTTCCAACTTTAATCCTATCGTTTTAATCCTAGTTTAACTCTAAGTGTTATCCTCCTAAATTTAATTCCAACTTTTAACTCTAGGGCTTAACTTCTAAACTTACTTCCAAAATTTACTCTGAGTTTTGACTTCTAATTTTAACTCTATTTCTAACTCAAAAATCTACTCGTAATTTCTACTTCCTAAATTTAGTCCAAAGTTTTACTTTTTAATTTCTACTTCCCACTCGGATTTTTTACTCCTAATTAACCCTAACTTCCTTTTCTAAACTCCCCTAAGGTTTCACTGGAAATTTTAACCCCCTAAGTTAAACTTCCAAATTAATTCTACTTTTTAACTTCCCAAAGTTAACTCTAGATTTTTACCTTAGAAGTTTAACTTTTACAATTAGATTGTAACTTGACTCTAGTTCTAGCTGCTAATAAATCCCTAATTTTAATCCTAAAGTCTCTTTCTACCCTAAATTCCTAAGTTCCGTCCATGGTTCCTTCTTGGATGAAATTTTTACTCAAATTCCTCCGTCCTACCCCCTACCACTTAACTTAGCCTAACACGGTCGATTTAAAGCCAAATCCTAAGTGTAATATGTTTTTGGAAACCCCTATCTTTAATCTATAACTTTTTGAATCTAAACTTCTAATTTGCGCTAATCTCGAATGCTAATCACACTCTAAGGGCTGATTAGGGAAATAAATGCTAATTAGGGAGAAACATCAAAGATTAAATCAAAAACTCACCTCTTCACTACCGATTTCGGAAATAACCTCGTCCACGTCCACGTGTACGTCCTCATGCTCCATGGTAGTCTTTGGTTTTGTTTTGAATTTTCTCCAAGCTCACCGCTTATTGAGAAAATATTACAATTTTTGATGATCTAAACTCCCTCTTTCTCTTCCTCCTTTCTTTTCTTTCTTCCTCTTTCTTTTACACTAGCACTATTCCACCTAAGCTTTTATGAGTCTTACACTATAGTTTCAAACTCCAAGAAGGGTTTAAATGTTCCTCCTACCCTCTTACACAACTTTGCCTTTGTGTCATCCTAATCCTCCTCCCATCGGTCACTATGAATTCTCAAGATTTTCTCTTAGGTCGACCTACTCTAACCCTAGGTCACTATTTATCGTCTCTCTCACCTCTCTTGCCTACTTCTTCTCCTCCTTTCCTAATCTCCTTCCATTGTGTGTAGGAGTGAGTGGTGAGATTGAAGCTACTTTTGTGTGCAGGTACGGTGGTGCTCCGCTCTTCTCTCCCTCCTCCCTTTTTGATTTTTAGACCCTAATCCCTACTCCAATCCCTATTTAACAATAGGTCAGCCCCCCATTTTCCTTTGTTTTGTTTATCTTGTCTTTGTTTTGTTCTAGTGTGAGAGAAACCAAAAAATCAACAAAAAGGAGTTCAAAAATTGGGAACCGAGTTATGCTCCAACTGCCTGCCGGACCAAGCTTGGCCTCCCGGTTGGCTAGCTAGCTGCTGGGAGGTCGGGTTCAAACAAAATAAATAAATAATTTATTTATTTGTTTGTTTTTTATATTCGGATGATGTGACCTGGTCTAGTTCGGTTCTCGACTTGATCTGGTCTGTTTGGTTCTTGACTGATCTGGTCTGTTTGGTTCTCGACTTGATCTGGTCTGTTTTGGCTCTGGACCTTGACTACTAAGGGAAAACTGGATTTTTGGCAACTTAGATTTTTGGTGAACTAAGGGAAAAAACTTGGGGAAAATAAAACTTGGAAAAAATAGGACTTGAAGGAAATAGAACTTGGGAAAAATAGGACTTGAGGGAAATAGAACTTGGGGAAAATAAGACTTGGGGAAAATAGAACTTGGGGAAAATAAGACTTGGGGAAAATAGAACTTGGGGAACAACTAGACTCACTAAACACTTGGGGAGCAACTTAGACACACTAAAACTTGGGGAACACTCAGACTCACTAAACACTTGGGGAACAACTAAACTAAAGAAAACGTTGGGATTAACTAAACTTCACTAAATGTAAAGGAACCTACATATCTTGGAAGCTAAACTCTGGAGGTTTCCACAAAGGTCTTAGAAACTAGACTTTGGAACTAAACATGGGGGAGGTACAAAGCTTCTCCGTTAAATTGATTTTAACACCAACTTTAGGACTTATTGACACCTCGGGGTTCAAAGCTCCGTCGTCTACACTTTTAACACACGCTTTAGGACTTCAACTTTGTCACTAGTTTACAGCTTCGCCGTTTCCAAGGGGGGTCCACACAATGAGAGAGACTTTAGAAGAGGAAAAAAACTAAACTTTTAAAGAGAACACACACAGGGTCAAAGCTTCGCCGTCCCGGAGGGGGGTCCACTCAAAAAGGAGAAGATTAGAAGAGGGTTTGGGATAACTTTAGAAAACATGCACAAAGGAGGTTCAAAGCTTCGCCATTCCGGAGGGGGGCCCACTCAACAAGGAAAAGGTTAGAAGAGGGTGTAAGAAAAATACAAAGAGAAAACACACAAGTTAGACCATGTGGCAACACAAAGCTCACACGCTAAAGGCCCCCCAAAGCGGCATCGCCAAGGTACGGTGGGGGGTGACTTTAGGATTAGTGCAAGATACAAAAAGAAACTCTTAAACTTCACAAGTTAGACCACAACACGTACAAGAGGGAGAGAGAGGCTCTCCACTTATAACAAGGTACCAAAAACTTCACTAAAGAGTGCACAAAGCAAGGTAGAAGGACCCCCAGGGACCTTCAAGGCTTGAAAATAAGCAACAATGGAGCCAAAAGTGCTCCGAAAATACCGTAGAGGTTTTTGGCTTCAAACGCCAGAACATCCAAAATAACTTGAACCCACGGACCCAAAACAAGAATTGGGGGTGTTTTAGAGAGAGAAATGGGGCCCTTATATAGGTTTCCCAAGGGCTCACCCCTCTTTCTAAAGCTCTAAGGTAACCTTATCAACGGGGATTTTCATCCTCATCCTCAAAGATTTTCATCCTACATCCTAAATTTCTACTTCTACCATCTATGCTGGACCAACATCCTAACTTTTGGAGATTAGCTCCAATCGCCAAACGGATTGCGCCGTTGGATCCAGATCGCCGCGTTTAGTCCTAAATCCCCCTCCCCCCGTACCGAGGCCAAAAACCCATCGTAGGCTAATTTAGTTTAAAAATCAAATCGTGGTAAAATCCTAGATCTTGGGGGTCTCCTATTTTGAGAAATGTGAATAGCCTAGGATCTCCGGTAGGTGCGAGAGAGTTGGGAAGGACTTTTGGTTGACTTCGTTTCGCCATCGTATGGGCCCGGGATGCCGGTCAACGTGGCGGGGACCCCGCCACATGGTTAATTCTCGAGGAATCTCGCCGGTTCGGGTACTTGCCGCTATTGGAATGTCGTGAAACTTCACGGAGCGCATTATTAACATAAAACAAGCTAGTTTAATTTTTAGTGAAATTTTATTGTAACCTGGGTAATTTCCATGAAATTCCCGTTGGAGGTTAAGAGGGCTGACCATCCGGAAAAGGTTCTTCTGCAAGTCGGAAGATGCCGGGATTTTTCACGTGACCTCTCAGGGAGTCACATGAAAGATGTGCGTGTGTGTTTCCGTACCTAGCACGATTGGTCAATGGAGATTTAAAACTGGCCATCTCCTTGAATTAGCGACGGTGCGGGAATCTTCTGCAGGTGGAGGAATCTTGGCAAATCGCTTTCGCCGTTGGACTCCTGGCATGGGATTCACCCTAGACCACCATCCCTGGGCTGTAGATTCCTCCACGGGCCTGGTCTTGCGTAAGTGGCTCTTGCATGCTAACAATCGGGATTTTGGAAATTCGTCGATCTAATGGGGAATTCTAAATCTAACTCTAGGACCCGACCTAGTGACCTCGCTGTGGATCCCTCGGACCGACCTAGCCATGAATCGCCACATTCATGGTGGAAATTAGCCCCTTTGGGGCTGTGTGACTCAAATTCTCCAAATCTAACCATTTCGTTATTTCTATACTATTTTTAGGCAAGATTTGGGGGAATTCTAAGTAAACACACAAATCTAGACCAAATACTATAATGGGTATGACACAACCCTATTTTGGTTTTACACTCTTTTTATGGGTTTTTGTATACTTTTATCAACTTTAAATTGCAAATTTCCAAAAAAATAATTCTACGAGTCCCAAGTGACAAATTGGGAGCTCACAGTTTCATCTACTGAAACTATATCATCCATTGTACAATCGCTTAGGAATCTGTCCTATTTAGGATACCATTAACACATTAATTAGTTTAGGTTTAACTCTCCTATATAAAATCAGGGCATCAACCCCGGTCCTTTCATTTTAATCTATTGAGCTGTTACTACTCGTTGCAAGATCACAACCTATTTCTATAATTACCAAGATGATTTACTATCCTAGGACTTTGTAGAAGCTATTTGGAGAAGTACTTTTCAGAGATTGAGAAGTTTGAGTGATGCCATTTGCAAATAGAATCAAGACACTCCAGCAGGAAATTAATTTTCTGTGATTTTTCAAAGTTTGTGAGGACCAAATTGGTAAAAGGTGGATAGACCCATGTTAAACTCCGCTCTTAGTGTCCCATCCCAAGTGCATAGTCATGATGATGTTAAAGGATTGCTAAGATTGTGGTAACGGGTGAGTGACTGGCGCAAATGAGAGGGTCCAATAAGGTAGGAGGTCCATAAACCGCTCATCTAAGAGCTGAAGCTGACTTTTGGGGAGGTAGAACTTCTTAAAATATTTTTCAGTAAATTTTCCTTGAAAGGCAAGAGAAATTGGCATCTAACCCAAGTTGTTTCATATTTTTTGAAGCTTTGTGGAATTACTTATGAATTTTTGAAGTTGCAGAAAAGTGCATTTTTGTGGGCTCTAAAACCGACCACCTCCTCAAATGCACACCACTTGTACATTGGAAAGTGCAAAATGTACCTCTAGAGCTTGATTGGTTTTAGAACCGGCTCCATTTTAGGACCTCCTACCTTAGATGTCGGAACTGGATGATTGACGACATTGGGTTGTTCTGTCTTACAATATACTAAAACCTGTATTTGGTGTCACGGCATGGGAGCAATTTCAGTTTGTTCTAGACTAGCTTAAGCTTGACTAGTCAACTATTGGAGGGCCTATTGCGCAGAAGCTGCTTTAATTTGTGAATTCCTTGCAAAACCTGCTTTAATTTGTGAATTCCTTGCAAAACCTGCTTTAATTTGTGAATTCCTTGCAAAACCTGCTTTAATTCCACAAGGTGCTTGACAGGTGTAAGATGTAAGCAGCTTTGCGGAGGAGCATCAGAGCATCCCGGGAGGGACGGTGACGAGCACCTACTTTGGACGAGATTCTGCGAATGTTTTCGCAACTTTCCATCCAAACTTTCGGGAGGGATGGTGATTAGCACTGCTTTGGACGAGAGCTACTGATGTTTTCGCAAATTTCCATGTAAACTCCTCCGGACTCTCTACATCGAAGACCTTGTTGTGAGTCCTTGTTGCGAGTCCTTGTTGCAAAGTCTCTGTGTGCTTCAAAAATGGACAAATTCGTGAAGTTTGCGTGTCAACTGTCAGAGATTGTGAGGTTCATGTGCTTAGAGCTCCAAAGGCGAGGACTTGTGTCTAGAGGTTGCAGATGGGTGCCAATCTTTTGAAATTTTGGCATTACAGTGAATTCGACGTTCTACGTAATCAAGACGTTCATCCATACGTATACTGCAGTGTGCTAGTTTGTGTGACAGATTCTCATGTGTGCATGGCTTTCTTTTGCAGGTCCGGTGATCGGAGCAGTAAAAGGCAGCCTTAATCGTTTCCTTTTCTCGATATTAAGCCACATTCCGATCTTAAGCTTCTCCAGCTGGCTTGATCGCAGTCCAGTCCAGCTCTCTACTGGTTTAATTGGAATCATATCAGGTTTTTTAAGCTCACATGCTTTTTCTTTTTCTCCCAGAGGGGTTCGATGAGGCAACTGGATTTGGAGGTTGTACGTGGAAACGTTCTGAGTCACAGACTAGAGTGGTTCTTTTTCGGGTTTTTTGTAGACTATAGTGAGCATGGATGTGCAAGGATTTGTTTGTTATTCATCGCTTAAATTCTGTGGAAATAGCTTAACAACAAAGACGGGGAGTCTTGTCTGCACATACACCAAACAGGAGGGCGAGCTAGCCGGTGCATTTTCTTCAGCTACTGCTAGCCTTAATCCACTCGCCAAGCCGTCAAGGGAGAGAAAAGCCGGTGAAGGCAAGTGCAGGTACGTACAATATCGAACTGTTCTCTCGATCGTTTTCTCTTGTTCAACCGTTTCTTTTCGTAATGCCACAAACAAGCAATGCCATTTCATTATGACTGAAGCTAGTAGGACGTTCATCTAGCTATACTGTAGTTTGTTAGATTGTGGGACAGATTATCGCATGAGCGCGTTTTTCCCTGCAGGTTCGGTGATCGATCGGAGCTGTTTAAGCCAGGCTTTAGATATTCCTAAACCGAATTTCGATCTTTAGCTTCTCCATCTAGCTGTCCGGTCCGAGGTGAAACTGCTGGCCTTCTTTAATTATCGTTTCATTTGTCGCCTCACTCGCTTTTTCTTCTTTTAAGGTGGGTTTGATGAATTAATTGAACTTGGAGGTTGTGGAAACGTTCAAAGATCTGAGTGATAGGGTAGTTCTTTTCAGGAATTGTTCAGACTTGATTGTGCATGGATGTGCAAGGACTTGACAAGTATTTTGTTAAAATGGCAATATTCCACAAACTTGGCACTTTCAGATATAGACCATGTGGTCTGAAATGTAAACCGGTCATAGATTTCAGACCATGTGGTCTGAAATCTATACCAATCCTAGAAAATGAGTGGAAAATGGCGGGAGAATATTGCCAATTTAACGAAATATCCGTTTTGTTTGTTATTCGTTACTTGAATTCCTCGGAGTATGGTGAATTTCATTAAAATGGTGGTATTCCATGTGCCATTTTCACACCATGACATCTAGGACTAATATACATTGTTAATATCTAGGTTAGTTTTAGATTTCAAAAATCTAGGATTAACATAGATGTGCAGTCTGAAAAATCTAGGATTAATATAGATTTCAAATATCCAAGACACTTGTAGATTTCAAAAATCTAGTACTGGTACAGATTCTGGTACAAAAAAAACAGTTCAAACTGTGCAGTCTGAACTGCTAAAAGTGCCAAATTAACGGAATACCGCCATTCTAATGAAATTGGCCATCCTCTCAATAACTAGATAATCGTACAAATGCAAAATGAACAATGAGTAGCTTACTTTGGGGGGGGGCGGTCGGTACTTGCATGCAACAACACTTGACTGGTCATTGTGATCTGGTACTAATTGCTGCTGCTACACTCGGGGGTGTTGGTGTTGGTGTCTGCTTACAGTATTCAGTAATCCCGTCAGTAATCCACCAAGTACAGTTGATTTCAAGCTAGCACAGTCAAGAGCAGATCAGATGGCGGGGGAAAATGACTTCAAAAACACCAAACGATGCGGTCCATGCATTCCTTCTGTGAGGTGAGCCAGATAACCAGATTACGATCGACATTGCGTTCAAGTAGCTCAGTTCTTTTTTCGTTTGCATGATTAGAACCCCTCGGTACGTTGATTATCTACAGTAGTGAGAGTTCTAGTCAATTTTAAAATATAAATGGGCGGAATTCCACTACTTCGTCTCACTTTTTAAACGATGTGGATGCAGATTTAACCACTCCAACCACGTAGATTTTAGTTGTGAAGTCTACCCAAAAAGTAGATTTCAGATTTCGGTATCTTTTCACCCTACAGATTTCAGATTCCCTAATATAGTCTATGAATTTTGTAGATTCCTTATAAAAATCAAATTTACAATTTTAGTAGACTTTTGAAAATCTCAAAATCTTTTACTTCCATAGATTTCATTATAGTACCAAATCTAAAAGCAGAAAAGATTTATAATTCAATATAAAAACTTACACTATTTATTTCTCCAACCATTAGAAGAGATTTGAGGGCTCTAAGAGCCCGCGAGTTATTTGGCCCTGGGAACCCTGGGAACAGCCTGGGAATAGTAATCTGACATGGCCAAGAGCGTGCCACGTCAGAAAATAATTTTTTTTTTTAAATTTAATTTTTTTAATTTTTTTAAATAAAATTTTTAATTTATTTTAAATTTTTTTAATTTTTAATTTTTAATTTTATTTTTATATTCTGACTGTTCCCAACTGCGGGAACAGCTAGAAGCGGCCCCTTGCAGCCCTCAAATCTCTTCTAATGCCACTTCATCCCGTAGAATCATTATGAGATAATTGTTTCTTTTAAGAGGTCCATTAATTGCCACTGTAACTTTTAAAGGACCAAGGCCATTTTTCTATCAAAAACCACTCAAAATTGCTATTTTCATTGCATTCACCCAAGAAAGAAAAAAAAATATTTTGTTTAGAATCTAACTATAAGATCTCATACTTCATTTGTCTAAGATCATGTAGTAAAAATTTCATAAAGTTTGATTATATAGATTAGAAGATATTAGCATTCAAAGTTGGGATTTTTTTTTAAAACACTAGCCTGCAATTTTAGATGACTTTGACTATCATTTGTAGAATTTTTTTGCACTACAAACTTTAAATTTCAAACTTTCTATGTTGAAGAATTGAGTTGAAAGTCTAAATAAAAACTTAGAAAAAATACACTGTCTTCATTTTCATTCTTTAAAAAATTGTTAAGTAGAAGTAGATCCAAGATTAATTGAAAGAAAAACTAAATCGTTAATAGCTCTAAGATGGGATTGAAACACAATGATCTCAATGGTGAGATTGTTTTAGCAAGCAAATTTAACCTTATCAAACAATTTTTTTTGAAAAATTGTAAAAATTGCATTAAAAACTGAATTCTATAAGTTGTTTGTTCAAGAAGATGCTCAAATTGACCAAAAAACAAGATTGTCTTCAACTTTCCCATTACTAGTCTAAATAGAATGAATCAAAGCTTCACATGTAGACAAAAAAATTTAAAATTATTTGACTTTTTGCAATTTTTTTTGTATTGCCCACCGAGTTCAATTGTAGGAATGTAGGCTTTTTATAATACAACTTTTGCTCCCAGGCACCAATTGAAATAAAATTTATATTCCCATGAAGCTAATTATTTTTTCTATCTTATGAGAAAGTTTCATAAAAGATTGAGGTTGTAGGAACCTACCCAAAATCCATTTTGTCCCCCAAAGGAACAATGGTCCTTTAGGGGTTTAAGAGCTCCTTTGCAATTTGTGGTTCACTCTTGGTACATTAAAGAATGCAATTGGTACATTGAAGAAAGCAAAATGTACCTATGTGTTGAGGACACTTTTGGAGTCTAGTCGCTTTATGGACCTCCTACCTTACATCATAGTAATTTTTCGCATACTAAATATGCCAGTTTATGGAATATGTGCCAATTTACTATTGAAAGACTAGAAAAGTTATCCTGCTCTTCTAAAAACATTGTTCCTTGTATGAATGATATTGATATCAATTGTCTGATACTCCGTAAATAGCTACCAAGCCTGAAACTAGTATCAATGTCGAATTCACCTGAGGAATCCATACTAGCTCAAGATTATAATTCCATAGTTGCACCGTATGGACTAGTTGGATAATTCCACAGTGTCACCCTCTTGAGCTAGTATGGAATTTCAGGCTCTATTCTAAAGTCAATTTGGGAAATTCCATAGTTGCACACTGGAATAGGCTAAGTAGGGTTTATAGATATTTTGGATTTCTCTTGTGATCAATCGAGAATATGGGATTTTGTTTTCAGACAATGGACTGAATGCTCTGAGAGTTTTTACTTCCCATATACGTACGAACGACGTATATTGGAAGTCGCGGACTTCTTAGTGACCGAAGACTTTCGAAGCAGATGGGCGTCAGGGTCAGCGTCAGATGATGAATTGGTTGCCGCGGCTACCATGGTACAACTAAAGAAGGATCCGAACTATTCTGCTCCCGTGCAGAAAGAGTCTCGTCCAAAGCGCAACCAGACTCGACGGGGACGCCGTTCTTAGGGACATACATGCGCGATCCCAATTCAAGCCTACAGCATAATGGCTTCATTAGGCTTGCAGCGGAATTTTTGCTAATACTATGGTTGGATTGATCATGGTATATACTGTATATTGATCACACGAACAATGGACCAGGAGCCTTACTTTGATAACATGAACAATGGCCCGATTTGCAAGCCCAATTTTGACAATGAATTTGATTGTGGTTTGAAATTGCAATTCATGCTGCTAAAATTCAAACGAAACCTGGTGTAAGTATGTAGATACTGGGTTAGGACACGATCGATATGAACAATTGAAGACTTGTAAATACAGTTCATTGCAAACTTCTTGCGCTTTGGTTTGACGGCAGATCTGATTACGCTTACGCTGTACATTAGAGGACTGAGAAATTTTGTAAGCTGCACACGCCCTTTTGCTACAGCTTGAACATTGCAAGCCACCAGGCTCATTAATTTTTTATGTCTTAGTGGTCATTTTCGTGGTTGTGGTGTGGCTATGCCTCCAATCTCTTCTAGTATTTCAACTTAACTTTGGGTACGTAAATACCTAGCTTCCAAAAACATTGACAACAAATGCACATCATTCATATATATATATGCATTAAGTAATTTTAATTGCAAAGTAGTAAATCCATTCCCATGGAAAACATTACGCCGTAAATAGGGCATGAATAAGCCATAAGTGGAGAAAATGTAATCAGAAACATACAAGAGTAGTCAAGTTGAAAACGTACAACTGCAGAGGCAAAGGCAACACCGATTCTACTCAAACTACAAGAAAAAACTGAAAAATAACCTCTACAATATCCAAAATAAGAGGTATTTGTGTATCGAAACCATCTCGAAAAAGGGAATGACTGAGACCCAAAATAAACTGAGATTCCATTCAAATAAGACACCCCGCTAAAAATCGCTAAAAGCCAGGAAATCAATTCCCGAATAACTTTCCTTGAACTAGAAATTTTCCTCCCAAGTCGTAAACATTCAACCACCAAAAGCTGCCAGTAAACTCCAGAAACCTCAGAAGAATGGCAGAAAAAATCAGGTTTCCAATTGTACAATGGAATGGAACTCTTTCCAAAGAAGAAATGCACCCGGCAAAATAAAATATCACCATCGAATCTACAGCCTCAGGTGTACAGCAGGAGTCATCTACTTGCAGCTTCTCACATCATCAAGGATGATGAGCATTAGGCCCGCAAAACTCATGTAGAGGGTTCAAACCGAGTGTTCGAACAAAACAAATATTCCTGCTGTTGGTAGACTTGACCACTCACACATCCATTTTCTACAATGGCGACCATAGTCGCAAGAAGCAGATCAAGCTAACCTCAACCAGGCTTCACCACCACTCAATGTGAACTCAAACCACTGTTCAAGCCATAAGCCACACTCCAGTGGTGGTGACGTCGAACGAAATAACTATACAAGGTGCAATGCATGTGAGCGGGATGCACATGCGCCAGCACTTCCCTCGGGATTGAGAAAAATCACGTCAGTGCTTTTATAACAGGTATTTTGGCACTCACACACATGGGTTCAACACCTCGAGAAACGCAGGCGGTGGTTTTCAGATTCCAGCTCTCGCACGCGTAGAAGGGCCAACTGGTGCAAAAAACGACCTGTTATTAGGCTGAAAATTGTAAAGTTGCCTTCACTCCATAGTGAGACCTTAACTCCATAGCCATCAAGATAAACAAAGAAGTCCAACAGTCGATTATAAGAACTTCCAAAATACATACGTCACTCGTTCCAAAACATTTGGAGCATGATTTCTTCGTTCAAGTGCTACAATTCATTCACTTCCTTGAAACGACCTAAACGATGCGTTTCGACTCCTACAAATGGACGAGGCCACTTCGGACCATTTCAGCACAGCAAAAGTTACTGCTAAAATAAAACCACCAGAAAGAGAATGTGCAGAAAGCTAATCTTGCTACAATCAAATACAAACAGAGGACACCAAAACCCACCTTCAGCTTCTTTCTCATCTCTTCATCGTCGCTTTCGCGAAGGAGGCGCTCCTCCTCCAAGGCATGATGAAGGCTGTCCCCATCTCGAACACATTTCTCCAGATTTCGCCTAAAACCGCCCTGTCGCTGCTCTAAATCCAGAAGCTGCTCTAGCCATACGAACAAGATGAGCTATCCCATGTCTATGTTTCATCATATCGACAAATAGACGACACTGAGAATATCGGTCCAACCCAAGAACTAAACACTACATACCAAATGTACGAACTTCCAAGTTGCTAGGGCAAGAAGATCTACCTGAGTCTCTAATTTACGATTCCGGTCAATTTCAAACATCAGACTCTGTCCACTCGGTTCCTCCAACATACGGGAATCTGAAGAAAACGTAGAGGGAAAAAACTATAATTAAGTAGTCTTATAAATAATGCCCTCAAACAGGGACCCAGGGAAAGCGTGAATTGTCTTTCAACATTGCAGTGCAAGCAAGCAAGAGAGGGATACAACTCGAAAAGGATTCTACTGTAGCATCCATGTACCGAATTTTCCAAAATGGCTGCGAAAAGAAGAAAAGGTAGACATTAGCTGTCCATCCAACATCTAATGTGCTAAAGGCAAACGATAAACTCGGTATGAAACATATTCTAAAGCAGCACCAACGCTGGTTAATGTAATAGGTTCAAAGAGACGAAAGAGAAGAGAGATCTCCTTACTCCATTCCTAAAATTCCATAGAATTGGGTGGCTCTACAATACGCACCTTAATCAGTCGGTTCTTGTAGTGAACGTTGACGCCTTGTATACTCACATGGTCCTTAGCATCCTTTACAAACCCAATGGTCACAACTGCCACCATCTGCAACATCACATATTACACACTGCAGGAATAATGGGCTCTTTGACATTGTAATCGATAGCCACATATTTAGGTTTCGAGGACAAGAACCAGCAGACCTAAACATTGCATCGATACTGAACGGACAAGAAATAATGACCAGTCACTCACATCCGTTTCTCGGGTAACATGATCAGCCCCACTCTGCGGCCTATATGTCAGCTCTTGGGTGTACAGTACATCAAGTCATCCACAAGGTTGTGGTGGTGAACTTCTTGTCCCTGGAGAAGGATTCGAAAGCCAGGTGGCATTCGCAAATACAACATAGAGATATAACTCTGTCGCACCAACAACGCGATCGAATTCGGAAACAGTTACAACATTGAGACTACAGACTCAAGCTTTACAGATGACTAATACAACTGACTATATTGTGCAAAACATAATTGAGTTCGGGAGCAATTGCATATCAGCAGAACCAGTAAGGAACACTGCATGTGTTCGTCAAAAAACAAATAAAATTAGACAAAAGGAGTCCCCCGTAGGGCCTCTTCAAAAATGGCACAGAAACAGAAGGCCGAATTGGAGATTCTTGGGACTTACAGGGTCCCAATGAAGGCTTTCGCTTCTTCCCTAACGGTATCAGCTTTGTTTCATGACATGCATAATGAAAAAAGCAAGACAGTGTGGTAAACAAACAAACCTGCTCAAACAAATCTTCCTCGCTACCATCAGGAGACCAGCTTTAAATTGTTTCCAAGTTGTGGGTCCAATCATTCAAACTGGTCCTCATCATCTTCCACACCTCCCCATCTCCAATTTCGTAGTCAATCTGCACAAATCGAGGACCTCTTCAGAGAAAATTCTCTACAGGCAAAGTTCATGATAAGGTGAATAGCACCGGGCGATGATGAAAAAGAAGCACAAACTCTAGCTTTAAGAACCTAAAGCTAGACTGGTTCCCAAATTCTCAAACGAAGGTGGTTCCCAACCCCTCCAACAAACGGCCGAAAAAAACCTATTTAGTAAGGACTTCACTGGTACCAAACTCAAACCACTCATCTACACTCAAGTGAGTGCGAAGTTCCACCATCATCCACAAAACGAATTGAAAATAATCTATGATGGAACCAACGACACTCACCATTGAAACAACAATATCATCATGCCCAGTTTAAAACAACTAGATCTTGAAACACTATAAATCAAAATTTGATAGGCCGAAATCTTAAGAAGCCATATTCGTGCACCTTTATTCCTCAAGGGTTCCGAACTTTTCTCAATAATTTTGCCATGGGCCTTTGGTTAAAACGGATTTAGCAATGACCACCAAGAAAAAATGATTACTTCAAAAAGACAGATTTAAATTGAAATTTCATAGCAAAACTAATATATTAATTTCGATAAGTATAATAATTAATAATTATACGAACATAAGAAGAAGAATAGAACGTTATCTCCAAAACAATCAATGGTGGTACTTCAACTAGCCAATTTAATGAACGTAACTAGCAAAGTCTACCTTAGAACATGTTGTGAACCCACCATCGGTGCTGCCTCGTTGGAACCCCAGTTGCCGACGATTCTCTGTTGCCCAGCCTCGGGGTTGCTACAGCATACAGTCTCACCATGACATCGAAGAGCCCTCATACTCTCACATTGTTCTCGCTCTTCTGCATACCCAGCTGCGACGACTTGAACAGAGGTTCTTCCCGCATTTACTCAACATAAAAAGTTCAACATGCATTGAGCCCGAAATTCTCCACACGCTCCTTGTTTTGGGGTTAACAATTCTTCAGTGACGCCACTGAATTGTTCGCCCTCATGGCAGTATATGGTTCGCCGTAATGTCACGACTCTTGCAACAGCAAAGACAGAACGCAGCTGTGATTTGAAAACAAGCGTGGAAATTTTGGCCATGTGCGAGTTAAGGTCAGGGGTCTGGGTTTCGAGTGCAAGTATGACGCTCCTTGATCAATGAGATCAGTTCCAGCGAAGGTAGATGCGAATTGTGATCCTTGAGTGCTTACATTTGCTTCGCGTGCGTCAGATGGAAGTACGGTTTCAGTATTCGCACAGTCGCATTCCCAGGCAATGCAAGGCTTACACCGTTTTGTGTGTCAGCGGAGAGGGAGTAGGAACCTCGCAAGCGCTCCACGTGATCGAACCCTAACGATCTCCCCGTGAAACTCTCCACAAATTGCTTCAGCACTCTCCGTTGCAAGGCTACGGGCAAAGATTGCACCACTCCGATGTCAAGTTTCTTTCCATCCCCGACCTCGGTCTCCGCCTTCCTCAAAATGCTCTCACAGATGGTGTCCAGGTACTGCTGTTCAGCGTGAAGAATCTCCGCACACCGAGCCAGCGATTTATCCACGGTGCCGTTGAAATGCTCGCGCAGGTACGGGAGGAGCTCAAGGCGGATGCGGTTGCGGTCAATTTCGAGCGACATGTTGCTCGCGTCCGGCCACAAGGGTAACCCTAATCGGTCACAGTACTCCCGGAGCTCGGTTCTTGTAAACCCCAGGAGAGGTCTCACAAGGGCAACCTCATTGTCGAGTTTGAATGTTCCTTCCTCGGGGGTCACAATTGAAGAGAGGATACCTGTTGGCGTGAATGCTGATCTGTGAGTGAGAGACAGCACGGGTGATAACATGCGTTTCCATGTTAATGACTGTAGCCCGTGGAGACCCGAGCCTCGGAAGAGGTTGTAGAGCAGAGTCTCCACGCGGTCGCTCGCGGTGTGCGCCGTGACGATCGACGTGTACCCATGCCGAAGCGCAATCCGTTGCAAAACGCCGTACCGCCATGTGCGCGCGAGGCCTTCGCCCGGGACAGGGGAAGTCGTCACTGCTTGGTAGTAATTCACCCCCAAGCTTGCTGCAATCTGCGAGACGTGGGAGCCTTGATGCTGCGACGACGCTGACCACTGATGGTCGCAGTTCACAACCCCTAGCACCCAGTCCCACTGGTGACGCAAATTCGCAAGCATGCGAAGAAGACCAACAGAGTCTTGCCCACCCGAGACGGCAACCAGGAGCTTCTCTCCAGGACGAAAGAGGTTTTGGTCGCGAATCGTTTTGGATAATCGTTGGTCGAAGCTCCGCTCGATTCTTTGTGCGGACTCTTGCTCTTCGGAGGATCTGTTAAGGACAGGGTTGTTCAGCAAAGTCGACCAATCTATCAACACGCTTTCTTCTTCCCTTCTCGCGCTTGCAAACCGCCTTCTCTCCCCTGCTAACAGTCTACGCTTCCCGAAAGCTTCTCTTAGGTCACGACGTACGTAGCGCTGTTTACCGAATTGCGATGCATACGGTGCGCACGACGACGCAGCAGCGTCTGCAAGCTGAGATGTAGCTGAGCCTTTGAAGTGAGCTGGGATGGGCATCCCTGCCCCTCCCAACATCTTGCCCCTGTATTTTAGAAACTAGAAAACAATGAACAAACCCAAGTACTAGTAAATATGTCTCAACTACAAATTCTGGGTCGAGAAACTCAACATTCGCTACACGCTGTGACGATGGCGAGAATCGCAGTCGACATAACAACTACATGATCTAGAATAGCATTCATCTAGTTCCAAATCGCACAAAAGCAATGCAATTCCTGGGTTTATTGAAATGCTTCGCGCACAAATCCTCTACATCTCTCTATCAATGCAATTCGAACAATTGAATTGAACACTTGCAGCATTTGAGACAACCAAAGAGAAACGACTCTGCTCGCTTGCTCTCAAGCGCTATTAAGCGACATCACCGCGCCACGCCCTTTTCCTCCTGAGCGGACAACGACGGATCTTCCAAAGACATCGCTAATCCAAATAGTTGAGATGAACCGATTGTGACCAAGACCATGCTTTCCTTCTTTTAAATGTGACATCCCATTTGTATTCTGTGGACAATGAGAATGGAAAATGGAGAATGAAATTTACCTGCGCAAATTATGAAGCTCTCGAAAGTGAATCCGCTTGTGTCAGTAGCTGCACCTGTTTCAATGAATCCTGCATGCTCGATAGCTACGAAACTCCAAACCCTACGTAAGCCCCAAGTCTTTGGATTTTAGAAAATGAAATCGCAGTGACGACCTCCGACTGAGCAAGCTGCTGGGTGAGGACATTGAAGCTGGGCCCCTGATGTCTTCTTTGTGTTCGTCATACTGCATGACCCGCACGAGCCGCTCTTGCTCTTCCCCGAACTCTTCTACGGCGTCTTGTGCCCCGTGATACTGTAGCTCTCCCCAAAACTCTTCACAACACCAGCCAATTTCGCCCAATTCGCGCAATTCGCCCAAATCAGTTGTGACCCATCAAAATTGCAGGCAGAGAATGCCAAATGCATGCACCTGTAATTGAAGCTGCCGCATTTCGAAGGGGAATACGGCAAGCAGGGTGAATACTCACTGGAAGGTGGATGGCCTACATGAGCTTACCCCATTGCACATCGGAAGAGATGATTGTAGCATCTCTCTCCGGAGGGCATGCACGTCATAAACCCTAAACCCAACTCGAAACCCCAAACTGGACTGCAATGGACCGAAATTGAACTACTGTACAGTGCCCTCTAGAAAGTAAGGTAACCCCAATTTCGCCTTGGAGGTGTATCTTTCAAAATTTGTCATAGGTTGGGTTTACCTTAAATTGTCATGAACCTTGCATCTAATGTAATTATATCTATCAGTATCCAAAAAAGAAATTGTCCCTATTATTAAATTGGTTAATTTTTTTTTGTTGAATCTTATTGAAAGTCAATAGATTTTCTTTCCTTAGTCTTTTTTGGATACCATATGAATAAATTATAAGATTTTAAAACTAAATCCAAGTTCTCATGAATAGATGCAATACATTTTAAGCAAGAATCTTCAAGGGTTGTTTCTAGGCAGGGTAACAATTAGGTGTAGTCATCTTATAGTCACTACACCTAAAATTGTCCAAATAAGTTGTGAACTCTTATAATTTTATATATATAAAAAAGTCACTGCATCTAAAATCATGTGAACAAACATAGAGCATGGTTTCTAATATAAAATTATTTTAATTTCTGATTGAATCTTATTGGCAATTGAAAAATAATTCCAAGTTCTATAAGCTTGTATTTTTTGGATACAATATAAAATTATCTGTAAATCTCCAAAGTGCTTGAAATTGATTCTAGGTTCTCATGCTTAGTGTTTTTGTATTAATTTAGGCAAGAGTCTAGATGGGGCGGTTTTCATGACAAGATGAAATTAGTTATGCTTGACTTAGGTTTTCATAATAGGATTGAATGAAATTTTTTAGAAATTTCCCTCCATAAACTTCACTCACAATTCTCTTGTATTTTACGGCACAATATCTTGGCAAAGCTACAATATGTAACCTGGCTTCTAAAACTGTTAAGGTGAGGTTTATTATGCTTTTTAATTCTATATGTGTTCAAAGTAAAATTCCATAACAAAACAATGGTGATTGAAAGTAATCAATTGAAAGGTGTAAGTGAAATTGAATCTCCAAACAAGAAGTCAAGCGACTCTCACTCCACAAAGGGAGAATCCAAGAGTGCAAGTATGAGAGAAGAAGTGAAGACTTTATTAAATGGTAAACCATCATCTCCAAGCAAAGTTAAATACACAACTCTCTCTAAAACACTCACAAAATTTGACTTGACAAGAATGCCAAGTCACAAAAAGCTCTTTCCACCAAAAGATTCAAATCTTAAAATGGATGAACTCAAAATATTGGATGAAATTCATCCAAAACTAAGGTGAATTTTCATAGGAGTCCATCTAACACTATAATTCAAAGTAGAGTGGCCTTAATATTTGATAACAGTTTGGATATTTGTATGCAATCTTATTTAAATATTCTTTTAAAGAAAAATGAATTCTAAAAGCATATCATATTAATGTTTTTTTGGGTAAAGGTTGCCTTAAAATATCTAAAGCTAAGAATTTTGAATTGAAATTTTGGAATTACATACAAGAATCAAATTATGTTTATTTATCAAGTTCATATGCAAATTAAGAAATTAATCTTGCTAAGTCATATTGAAAGTAAACTTCATTTTGTACCCTTTTGTGAATTATATAACGTTTTTTTAAAATATACCTAATTTGACTAGAATACCACTTTTAGATCTATAGTGGTCACTTTATTTTGATTTCTACTTCTTATTTTACTCCTTGTACTGCAAAAGTAATTGGTCACATACAAGAAAACTTGCAAATACTTCTTACAATTTTTTTCTATTTTTAATCTATTTTTTTCTATATTTGACTACAAAAATTGTATCAATTAAATTTTTGTACAAAATTGTAATTCTTTGTAGTACTCAAGTAAATAAATTAAATATAAAAAATTAGAATTTGGGTTAAAACATTTTTTAATTTAGAAAAAATCCTTAATCTTAAAAGGATGTGGCTCTATCATCAAGGTAGTTAGCATAAACTTATTAGATTTTAGGATGAATCTAATTGCATGCTTCATTTCTCTAGTTTTCTTGAAAGTCATTCATCGGACTCCTTTAGTCCAAAACATCCTTACTAAATTAAAACTTTTTTAGTTAAAATAAATGTTAAGAAAATATTTTAAAAAAATATTATGTTTGAATGTGATGTTTTACAAAGTCATTCAAACAAGGACCAAAAGAAAGCATGTACTGACTTTAACATGGGTTTTGTTACATTGGCAATATTCCATTACTTTGGTGCACTTTAGGCTATGCAACTTGAAACCAAAAACTATGCATATGCTAGTTTTTGTCTTGAAATTAAATTGTTGTGAAGATGTATGTTAAGAAATTTGGACTATGGAATCATTAAGAAAAAAAATTAATCCTCAAGGTCCTCTTTAAAATCTGTTTTTCAAACAGTGGTGAAACTTTTGTCCTATTTCTGTTCACCTTCATAATGATGACAAGTTTTAGGTGGGTCACACCTATTGACCTAAAGAATTTCAACAATACTCTAAATTTGACATTGTACCCTTATTTTAATGTTGTTCAAAGAGTTCTTATTCTAATCAATACTCTTAATAGTTCATTGTACTGGTCATTGCAAGAAAGAGTGTCCATTTTTGTTCCACTTTGGCTGTTTTCGGCTAGTACTCCAACACTATGAGCTTTTTGCATACAAATTTTTAAAAATAAAATAAAATAAGGATAATTAGTGAAATACTAGAAATAGTGTATCATCAAAATTTCAGACCTAAAAAAAATCTAGGTCAAAAGTTATTCAAAAAAAGTGTGAGCTAAAATTTCGAAGAAAATACATACCTTGACATTTTAATTTGTAAAAAACAGGAAAAACCATTTTCAAAGAAACTAAAAATAGACCGTTTGGAAAGACTTTATGATGAAGAGATTTCAACAAAGAAAAAGATCTTGGAACCATCTTCATTGTTCAGGATAGCGCGTGCAAGGGAGCCCTTTTTGCATGGACGTAGACAACATAAAATAAAATATTTTTTAAATTCCCCTTGGTAGAAACATGAATTTCTACTATGAGAATTGACTACAGAAATTTCAGCTCTAAATCATTAAATTTGGGGACTCCATAATACTCAAAACCCTTAAAATTCAATACGTGACATATTAAGTTAATTGATTTTTAAATATAAAATAATTTTTTAAAATTCCTGAAAAATATAAGATATAATGACACTAAAGACATACATCTGCAATAAAAATTTCAAATTCATGCAAGTCAAATTTCAGAAGTTATTGCAAACAAAAGTTAAAACACTTTGTCTGTGATAAGTACCCAATACCACTCTTTCTTGCAATGACCCTAATGTACTAATGTAACTATGATTACTATGTATAGATGTCCTCAACTACCAACATTCTTCTAAAATTTTATGAATTTTTACAGCTATGAAAATGCTATGATCCAAACTTTCTTTACATCTGGTAGCTTCTCCTACCTCACCTTTTTCTTCTTTCCAAAGTTCAACTTCCCACGATGGATTCTACTCGCCAAAAGCGAGATCAAAGTCCAAGCTAGAAGCCGGCAAAATAACACTTTTTTTTATAATCGTATAATTCCTTCAAAAATAATGCTTTTTCAATCAAATAACTTATGTTTTCTTTCCTAATCACTCAACTATCAAAGTCCAAAATTTCAGCAAGAAAGACATATTTTTGGTGGAGATATTTAGGATTTTTTGAGGAATGTTGCTTTCTGAGGACATCTATACTATATAATGGTCTTCACTAATATTCATCATGATTTCATGGTGTACATTAGCTTTATAAGGGGTTTTAATAAATCAATTAATATATAGATAATTTTATAAAATAAATGATTATGACTAGCTTTGAAAATCTTATACTACATACAAGATAAGAGATATATAGTAAATGTGTTATAGAAATTGCACTCATTATAAGTTACATAGCCTTTATAATATAGCCTTGCTTATAACATGCTTGGGGGCTTTCAAGGCCTGGCTATTCAATTTCTAATGTCTTGCCAATTTAACAAATTGATGTTACTTGTTCTATTTTGTATAATTTGTTGTGTGTCCAATAGAAATGCAAGTATAATTTTTAGGACATTAAGTCAATGTACCTGAAATTAATACTGGAAGTGTATTGTACAATCTCAACTATATTCCATATTTTTTTTAAATTTTAAAAACTAAGCCATGCACTATTTAATAGTTCTTTTTTTTTATCTTGTATAAATTTGCTATTTTGATGGTGTTTTGGTACTATGAAGTATCCAAAAAAAAGAATTTCAATAGGAAATATAGAGAGAATGTCCCTCCACTAAGATTACAACTATTCATCAAGGAAGTTCTAAAAAGAATAAATTCTTTGTTTTCCACACAGGTACAAAGTGGAGTTACTATGCATGCATTTCTAAAAACTCAAAGAAACTATTTTACAAACTATTTCATTTTATTGGTTGCATCTCATCTCTATAAAATTCTTAGAAATGGATTATTTTTTTATTATATTTTTATTTTTACTATCTTCTAAAAATTTAAACATCAAAGCATCTATGGCCAATTTCTTTAAAATGGCGGTATTATGTTAATCTGGCACTTTTAGCAGTTCAGATTGCATAGTCTGAACTGTTTTTTCTGTACTAGAATCTATACCAGTACTAGATATTTGAAATCTACAATTATTTAGATATTTGAAATCTATAACAGTCCTAGATTTTTCAGGCTGCGTGGTTTGATATCTATGTCACTCTAAGATTTCTGAAATCTAAAATTGACCTAGATGTTAGCAATGTATACCTATCCTAGATGTCACGGTGTGAAAATGACACATGGAATACCGCCATTTTAAAGAAATTCACCATATCTTTCTGCAAGAAAATTTCCAAGATCTTGTATTTGATATTGAGATAATTATGAACAAATCCATAGACCAAAATTAATATCGCATTCCTTGGCAAATGATGAAAATATAAAATATTTAGTCCAAATGTAGACCATTAGAAGAAATTTGAGGCCTCCGGAGGGCCGTTTCAAGGTTGTTCCCCTTCTTTGTTTCTTTGTTTTGAACCAACAATAATGATGTCAAAAAAAAAAATTAATAATAATCCAAAAGTGAAAACATATATATATATATATATATATATATATATATATATATATATATATATATATATATATATATTTTTTTTTTTTTTTTTTTTTTTTTTCCAAAAAATCTGACATGGCACTCTCTCGACTACGTCAGTTGCGCATGTGGCAAAGTTCCCAGGCTAGGAACGCCCTGTGAATTCGCAATCTTCTAGAGGCCTCAAATCTCTTCTAATGTTTAATTTGAGTTTTAAAATGGATCAAAATCATCATTTTGGTCCAAAAAAATTCTAAATTTAAAAAAAATGACAAGTGTTGGTTGCCAATTGCCCAATTGATACAATATCAATCACAAAAAACGTCTATAATTTTGCAAAAAGTCCAAAATGAGTTAAATTATGTAGTTTTTATTTTATGCATAAGTTTTGGAGTTTTTTTCTTATGCATAAAAATTTGAAAATACAATACTTATAGTGCTCTTTTAATTATCTACATCTTATTTTTAAAACTTTTCTTCAAAAAGCTCTTAGTACTCTCAATACTCCCCTCCCAAATGACAAAATATGACAAAATCAACAAATATTTTGAGCTTTGACTCTCAATATGTACCTCTAGAGCATATTTTTAAAGTACTCAATAATGAAGGCAATCAATTTAGTTGTTCATATGCAAAACTCTTGTTGTTAAACTACTAACACTAGACAAGTTCATTATTCACATAATTATTATTTTATACCTTCTAATGCACTTCTCATTTGTCAAAATTTGTGATTGAATGCATAAAACAAGAATATGTAAGGCATGATGTTCTAAAATCATCCAAATGGCTGTACAAAAATACTTCAAAAAATCTTTATGGATGGGCAATTTCATTAAAATGGCAATATTATTTTAACATGGCATGAAAACAATTTAGAATGGCCGTTCTAAAATCTATACCTGTCCTAGATGTTGAAAATGGCACACCATCAAAGTGGCACTTGGAATACCACCATTTTAATGAAATTGTCCATATGGATCCTCATGAATCTAAAGTCAAATTGAAAAATCACCAAATAAAATAAAATAGAAGGCTAAAAATCTAAAAACTTATTTTCAATGTTTAGTGAAAAATGTATTTTCAATGTTTAGAGAAAATGGCAAAATAATTGATGTTTGGAACCTCAATGGCCAATTTCATTAATATGGCGGTCTTGGGGGATTGCAAGAAACACTTGTCCTATTTGTTGCGTTTTGCAGCAGTACTCATGATTTTTTCTGGAATACTTTAAAATTAGGAAATTAATTTTTTTTTAAATTAAAAAATATGGCCAATGTATATATCTTTAAGATGAAGATATCCAAGGAAGGAAAAGCATAGAAAATTTTTCTAAGTGGGAGAACTAGAAAAGTGTCAAATCTCAAGAAAATAGACACTTTGATGCTTTAATTAGTTAAAATAGAAAAAAAATGTAAATAAAATAAAATAAAATAAGCCATTTGTAGTAATTCTATGGAGATGGTCATTCACCAGAGAAACCACAAAAATAATTTTTTAATTAAACATAAATTCAACTTGAATAGAGCACACTTTAGGCCAATGTAACACACACTTGGAATATGTTTTTGGAAATCCCTCTCCTGAGAAGGTGTATTTCTATTAGAAGAGCTAGCCTACCAAATCTCACAATCTAACACTTCAGAAAAGGTACTCAGTAGTACTAAAACCCACCAAAACCGCATGTGTGACATATTATCAAAATTCAATTTCACCTATTGAATTAATTTTGAAAAAATTGAAATAATTCAAGTTCATTTTCTATTGCTATAGGAAGCTTGAATTTGAATTTCATGTTCATTCAATCATTTTTGTAGTACTTATAGCACAAAACAACTTTTGCTTTGAAGGTGTGATAAAAAATAGGACAAGTGTTTCTTGCAATCACCCTCTTCCATTAATTTGGCACTTTTAGCAGTTCAGACCGTACAGTTTGAACTATTTTTCCTATAACAGAAACTATACCAATACTAGATTTTTGAAATCTACACTAGTTCTAAATATTTGAAATCTGGGTCGTTGCAAGAAACACCGTCAGTTTTTGTTCCACTTTGGCGTTTTTCGGCTAGTACTCCAGTACTATGAGCTTTTTGCATATTAATTTTTAAAAATAAAATAAAATAAGGATAATTAGTATTATACTATAAATAGCATATCACCAAAATTTCAAACCTAAAAAAAATCTGAGTCAAAAGTTATTCACAAAAGAAAAAAGCTGAAAATTTGAAGAAAATACATACTCTGACGTTTAAATTTGTAAAAAATAGGAAAAATCATTTTCAAAGAAACTAAAAATAGACCATTTGGGAAGACTTCATGATGAAGAGATTTGAATAAAAAAAATTATCTTGAAACCATCTTTATTGTTCAGAACTGCGCGCGCAAGGGAGTCCTCTTTGCAAGGACGTGGAGGACATAAAATAAATTATTTTTTAATGCCCCTTGGTAGAAACATGATTTCCTACTACGCAAATAGACCATAGAAATTTCAGCTCTAAATCATTAAATTTGGGGACTCCATAGTACTCAAAACCCCTAAAATGCAAAACGTGACATATTAGTTTAATTGATTTTTAAATATAAGATGATTTTTTTTAATTTCTGAAAAATATGAGATATAAATAAACTCAAGATATACATCTCCAATAAAAATCTCAAATTCATGCGAGTCAAGCTTAAAAAGTTATTGCAAAAGAAAGATTCAAAATTCCATTTGTGACACAAACCCAGTATCGGTGTTTCTTGCAATGACCCATCTATACTAATCCTAGATTTTTCAGACTGCGCGGTCTGATATTTATGTCATTCCTAGATTTCAAAAATCTAAAATTGACCTAGATGTTAGCAATGTATACTTGTCTAGTTGTCCTAGATGTCATAGTGTGAAAATGGCACATGGAATACCGCCATTTTAATAAAATTTGCCATCTCATTACTTCCTTCAAACACTCAAACAGTAAACTTTCAACACTAAGTCACTAACTGCTAAATTAAATTGATACATTGAGTTCATTTTTTTTAGAAATTTCTACCAATTTTAATTTACGATTTTATTTTGAATAATTCAAAAAAGAAGATAAATCAATATGTTACGCATTTTTTTTGGTATAGCTCCTGCAGTACGCTCATTGATCCTACGGACTCACTGTAGCTTATAGCTCTGTTCGTAAATGTTCATTAGTCACCCAGTAGATGCTGGCTTTCTTTGGAGTTGAAATTTTTTTGGATAGTGTGAGTATGGGCAATTTCGTTAAAATGGCGGTATTCCAAGTGCCAATTTGACAGTGTGCCATTTTCACCATCTAGGACAGATACAGATTTTAGAACGGCCATTCTGAACCATCTAGGACGGGTATAGATTTCAGAACGACTGTTCTGAACTGTTTTCATGCCATTTTAACGAAATTGCCCATGAGTGTATGATGGTCATGATCATGAGGCACCGAGTGAATGATGACTCTCTTGAGAGTAAAAATAGTTTAATGGGGAATTTTGTTAAAATGACAATCATTATGCAACTTTGGCACCTTTTACATTTTAGACTGCGGTCTAAAATCTACACCTATCTTAGATGATTTAGATTGTTGGGTCTGAAAATGGCGTATGAAATATTGCCATTTTACAAATAGTGTGATTGATAAATTAATGTTACCCTCACTACTTGACCCTCACTAATAGGATAAATAAATTAGGTTAGGGAAGATTGACCGCCTTATTGCCCCAAATTTTACCCTTAAAAAAAACATAGGATTTTTTTATTTGCCGCCAATAATAAAATTTGCAAATTCTGAATTCATTTTGCTGTTAGAGATCCCAAATTAGCTAGGAGAGGTGAAGAAACACAATATTTGCACAGTACAATCGGATACTGAAAGCTTACAAACTGCATTTTTGATCCATTCAAAGATTTGTACATAATATAGAATAAAATGTTTTTTTTGTCTTGCATAATTTTCACTCAATTCTTATCCAATCCCAATTTTGAAGCATACCAAATTCCAGTTTCAAAAATGCAAAATTCCATTTTTGGTGAATTTTTTAAGTCAATTTTTGTGGTTTTACACAATATTTTATTGAAAACAATTGGTGGTGAATTTTTTTAATTCAATTGCATGGATATGTAGGGAACATCCATATGCACATCTTTCATATTAAAAAACACCCTCTTAAGTAACAAAAATATGATCAATGAAGAATTCAATGAAAAGTGTCATATGACCAAACTTTGAAGAAACGGATATCTCTATATTTTAACTAGATTTTGGCATTTGACCCTTACACTATAAGTCTATAACTAATTTTGTACATTTCAACATGATGGTACATTTACTTTGCCAAAATCTAGTTAAAATATAAAGATATCTATTTCACAAAGTTTGTGCACATGCCACCTCACATTGAATTCTTAATAAATTATATTTTTGTTATTGAAGGGGGTGTCTTTTAATATGAAAGATGTGCATATGGATGTTCCCTACATATCCATGCAATTGAATTAAAAAAATTCACCACCAATTGTTTTCAATAAAATATTGTGTAAAACAATGAAAATTGACTTCAAAAATTCACCAAAAATGGAATTTTGCTTTTTTGAAACTGAAATTTGGTGTGCTTGATTGGGATTGCGCAAGGATGCAGTGAAAATTATGTTTACTAAAAAACACCAATTATAATCCACATTGTAAAAAAATTCAATGGCTTAAAAAGGCAATTTGTAAGCCTTCAGTATCCGACTGTACAAAATAGGGGGTAATTTTTACATTTACCCTGGGATGGGGCGATAGGGGCCAATCCTCCCTGGCCGATAAATCATGTATGAAACCAATAAATCATGGGTCGAACCGATAAATCATGGGTCAAACTTACTTAGAGACAAAGACGGGTACCGGTAGTCTTGTCCGCAACCCCAATAAGAGGAGCACGCCCGCCGGCGCATCTTCTCCTTTTTTTTTGTTGCCGCTGCTGCTACTGCTCGTAGTCCACACGCTGCTGGAGAGAAACACTAGCGGAAGCAAGTTCAGGTACAGTATCGACATTCTCTCCCGATCGTTTCCTCTTGAATTCAACCATTTGCTTCGTAATGCCACAAACCAACAATGCAATGCCTACGTACTTCATCCATACGTATACTGCAGTTTGCTAGTTTGAGTGACAGATTCTCATGTGTGCTGTGTGCACGACTTTAATTCCCCTGCAGGTCCGGTGATCGGGGCAGTAAAAAGCCGGGCTTAATCGTTTCCATTTTTCGATATTAAGCTGCATTCCGACCTTAAGCTTCTTCAGCTCGATCGCTGTCCAGTCTAGCTCGCTGCTAGTAGAATTCGGATCACAGCAGGTTTTTTCACCTCACACTGTCAGGCTTTGGCTTTTCTTTTCCAGAGGGATTCGATAATCAACTGGATTCGGAGGTTGTACGTGGAAACGATCTGAATGATAGACTAGGGTGGTTCTTTTTCGTTTTTTCTGTAGATTGTACTACGTATTGTGCGAGGATGTGCAAGGATGTGCAAGGACTAATTTGCTATTAGTTGCTTAAATTACTTGCGATCTTGTCCTTCTGCATGTTGCCGCTGGTGCCTGGTGCTGCTACTGCTCGTAGTCCACACGCTGCCGGAGAGAAACACTAGCGGTATTAGGGTCAGGTACAGTATCGACATTCTCTCCCGCTCGTTTCCTGTTGAATTCAACCATTTGCTTTTCAATGCTACAAACCAACAATGCAATGCCTACGTAACTTACATAAAAGACATTCATCCATACGTACAGTATATTGCAGTTTGCTAGCTAGTTTGTGTGACAGATTCTCATGTGTTCATGTCTTTCCCCTGCAGGTCCGGTGATCGGAGCAGTAAAAAGCCAGGCGTAATCTTTTCTATTTTTCGATATTAAGCTGCATTCTGATCTTAAGCTTCTTCAGCTCGATCGCTGTCCAGTCTAGCTCTGTGCTAGTTGAACTGGGATCACAGCAGGTTTTTTCACCTCACAGGCTTTGCTTCTTTTTCCTAGAGGGTTTCGATAATCAACTGGATTCGGAGGTTGCATGCGCGTGGAAACGTTCTGAATGATAGACTAGGGTGGTTCTTTTTCGTTTTTTTTGTAGACTGTATTGTGCAAGGATGTGGAAGGACTAATATGCCATTCGTTGCTTAAATTCCTTGGAAATAATTTAACGACAGGGACGGGGAGTCTTGTCTGCATCCCAAACAGGAGGGCGAGCTAGCTGGTGCATTTTCTTTGGCTACTGCTGGCCTGAATCCACTCGCTGAGGAAGAGAAAAGCTGACGAAGGCAAGTTCAGGTTTAGTATCTAAATGCTCTCTCGGTTGTTTTCTCTTATCACTCCGTGTCTCGCATTACTTGCACTCCCACAAGGTTCGGTTGGAGGTGCTAGAGTTGAACAGGAGTGAAGAATCTAGAGAGGGTAGTTAGTAATTAAATCTTTGTTGATTGGAGTACTTTCTCGAGCTTGGAGTAGTTTCGGAGCTTGGTTGTCCCCGAATCCCGAATAGACGACGCTTGCATCAGTTGAAACAGAAAAGTGTGCAGTGGAGTTGTGCTCCAAGGGAATTCGTGGTGGATTGCTTGCAACGGGACGGCTTCTAGGACTTGTAAGTTGGTTCAAAACTATGAGCTTTTTGCGTATTGTATTCTCGCAGTTTAAAGTTCCTAGCTGGCTAGAATGCTTTTCGATTGGAGCTAGTCGAAGAGCTAGTCTGTGGGCTAACAGTAAAGGTACGTAGTGATTCGGGTCGTGAAAAAGCAAAATGCAAAATGCAATTTTTGTTGTAACGACTTGGCTGGTCTTTGTGGCCTGGTATTAAATGCTGCTTCTACATTCGGGTTGTTGGTGTTGGTGTCTGCTTCCAGTAATCCAGTAATCCACCAAATTTACAGTTGATTTCAAGCTAGCACAGTCCAATGGCTCCAAAGACCAGGGGGAAAAGCAAAAAAGCGGGCGCAAAAGACCCCAATCCGGAGAAGACGATCAAGTCTAAGCTGTACATCAATACGCATGAAGATGAAGGTCATTGCGGTGCTTTTGTGAGGTAGGCCGCATAACCAGATTACCATAATACGACATTGCGTTCACGTAGCTCATTTCCTTTTTCGTTTCAACCGGAGTTTTGCACTTACAAATGCATGTAGTGGATGATATCCACTACAATAGAGACTAGAGAGTGCAAAACCCCGGTTGATTATCTAGTGAGAGTTCTACTTGCCTACAGTCAATTCAACAATACTTTTAGAAATCAAATCATAGTGTATGAGAAACTTGAATGG
The DNA here is from genome assembly GCA_951799445.1 of Pseudisothecium myosuroides. Taxonomy (NCBI): domain Eukaryota; kingdom Viridiplantae; phylum Streptophyta; class Bryopsida; order Hypnales; family Lembophyllaceae; genus Pseudisothecium; species Pseudisothecium myosuroides. The sequence goes on from OX637294.1 coordinate 24,946,697, forward strand.
GAATTAGGTACTACGTGATTCTCGTTATGCTAGTCACTTTAAAATATAAATGGGCGGTATTCCATTACTTTGTCTCTCTTTTCAAGACACTCCGCATGAAAAGTATATCCATACCTATCCTGGTTTTTAGGCTTTCTGTCGATGGATGTCACAATTTACCGACATCGACGATCTTGGTCTAAAAGTCATGAAGCTCAAGTGTAGAATTTGTTGGTCCGGCCATTGCAACCAGATCAGAGGACACGGAAACCGTGTTACAAGACAACGCAAATGCTGCCAATGTTTCTGCTGCGCCACTCGATTCCATTAAAGCAGTCGACCCCCGGGAGTCAGCTGAAGTATCATCCCCAGATGTGTTACCGGAATGGAATGGAAGAAGGTAACAATTTCGGGAACACAGTTCATGAGGTTCACTGCATGTGTATCGTCAATTCCATTTGTCATATGCTTTCGCTGATTCACACGATCTACAACAAAATTTATGGAGGCATGGAATGGCCCCTTTGAAATGCATGACATGGTTTGGGAAACTTAATCGCTCACAACTAGGAGCTGGAGTAGTTTGAGATTCATCTGTCTATGCGGATCTTCTATACCAGTTCTAGATTTTAGAGTTCTCGAGGTTCAGTTTAGGGTACTTGCAAGTCCTAGTTCATTGTCAGCTCTAACTTGCACGCGCTAGTGCAAATAATACGACATTCTACACGATTTGGAAGTCGTTTCAACCACAGCAAGGGGAGGTTGAAACGACATCTGGTTAGTTGTCCTTTACGATGTCGTTTATATCCAATTTACTCTTGGAAGGTTAGAAAGTTGTCCTGCTCCTCTACGTACATTGCTCCTTGAATTGTACGAATGATCAATTAATATCAATTGTCATATAAATAGCTGCCAATCCTGGAACTCTTATGTCGAATTCACCTGAGAAATCCAAATTGTCCCTGAGACTAGGGTGCAACTAAGGAATTTATAAGCTTGAGCTAGTATGGAATTTCAGGCTCTATTCTAAACTCAAGTTCAGAAATTCCAGAATTGCACAATGGAGTAGGCAAGGGTTATGGAATTTTTGGATGTAGACTCTTGTGATCAACTGGGACTGAGAGTATGGGATTTCGTTTCCAGACAAGGGATTGCCTGCTCTGAGAATTTCTTTGTCATATATTTACAGGCTAAGCAGTGGACAGCCGACCGAGGAAGACGAGCTGGAGGTCGCGGCTTTCTTTGTGTCCGAAGACTTTCGCAGTAGATGGGCGTCAGATGATGTATTGGTCGCCTCGACTATCATGGTACAATTCAAGGAGGATCCGAACTATTCTGCTCCCGTGCAGAAAGAGTCTCGTCCAAAGCGCAAACAGACTCGACGGGGACGCCGTTCATAGGTCCTGCCAGGTCCCAATTCAAGCCTATAACACAATGGCTTCATCTGCAGCCGATAGTTTGCTAATACTATGACTGAATAGATCATGCATGCAACCGTGTATACTGTATATTGATCACACGAACAATAGCTAGATCAGGAGCCTCATTTTGATCACATGAACAATGGGCCCATGTGCAAGCCCAATTTTGACAATGGATATGATTTTGGTTGAAATTGCAATTCATGCCGCTACAATTGAATTTCATGGTGTGAGTACATAGTCGGCATAACATTGTTAACCAACGCTGGGGTCCCTTTTGCTCCCTCGGAAAGCAGGGGTCCCCCAGCGTTGGAAATCGCACATTACTGCAGTTGAGTGACAAACATTCTGAGGCTCTAGCACTTACAATCCTCCCTTACTGTAGCCACTATTCCTGCAACCAATGCTTGGCTAGCAGCTTGTACAGAGTACTGACAACAAGGTGAACAAGCAACCAATAGTCTCCTCTGGCTTTTAACTGAATTCCCTCCCAAGATTCCCGGGAGGTATTATCCCTCGGAGGGGGAGGAAACTATCAAGCCGATTAACAATGTTAAATTACTGGGTTAGGACTTGATCAGTATGAACAATTGAAGACTTGTAAATACAATTCATTGCAACCTTCATGCGCATACCTCTTCAATATTGTCGGCGGATCTGATTAAGCAGTATGTAAATTAACTAGAGGACTGGGAAATTCTGTTAGCTGCACACTTCTTTGCCAGAGATTTTACAATGCAAGCCATCATACTCATTAATTTTTTTTTGTCGTTGTGGTCATTTTAGCGGTTGTGGCTCTGCCTTCAATCTCCTCTAGTATTTCAACTTAACCACGAATAATTATTTTTGTACGTTGGACAGTTATTAGGGTGCAGAAATATATACCTTACTTCCAAATTTATTGACAACAAATGCACATCATTCATATATATTCATTACGTAAATTTTTTTGAAACCTTGCAGAGTAGTAAATCCATTCCCATGGAAAACATTATGCATGCCGTAAATAGGGCATGCTTGCATGAATAAGCCATAAGTGGAGTAAATGTAAAGCTAGTGAAGCTGAAAACGTACAACTGAAGAGTCAAATGCAACACCGATTCTACTCTTATTACAAGACAAAACTGAAAATTAACCTCTACATGGAGTCGCAGATCAACCTCAACCCGACTTCTGTCCCACCACCAGTCAATGTCAACAAACACCACTGTCCAAGCCTTAAGCCACACTCCAGTGGTGGTGACGTGGAACGAAATAACTATGCAAGGTGCAATACATGATCTTGGCCAGGTACTGATCTTTTTAGTTGCATGTGAGGATTGGAACAATTATCAGTATTGAACCGCAAGGCAATGTGCCATTCAGATTGTTAAGGGGCTTGGACGTTGGGCCAACGAGAAATATAGAACATCGCAAGCTATTTTTCTATCAATAAGTGAAGTGGGAAGAAGATGTTGCCTTGCTGAAGCGCCAGAAAATCGTAAGTATGCTGAAATGCTAATCGAATTCTCACACCAGTGTTCCAGCTTATTGCCCACAGTGGCTCCAGACCGCTTTCAGATAAATCAATAGAAGAATACAAAGAGTTTCCATCTGAGTCCGAGTGGCCATCATTCGCGCACATGCGGCTGGAAACTCGAGAAACAGTAGATACATGATCTGGTAGCTAGCTAGCTGTGGCGATGTGGTTACGACTTTACCGGAATCTAAGAGAACGGTAGCTCCAAATTCCGCAAAACGGAGTCGACAGTATTTTCTTGATCTTGTCAGGCCGACTTCACTCACCACATTTCGGACCTGCGGACTTGTCTATGCTCGAGGCCTGAAAGCGATGAAAAGATCCACAATTCTTTCCATCGAAGTTAGTTGAAGGGCGTTTCCTTCAGGGTTTGCATTTCCGCTTCTTGAAATAATTATGTTGCCTGTGGGATTGTGGGAAATTTCGTTGAAATGGCTGTATTCCATACGCCATTTTTTCATTCATTTTTAGGACTGGCATAGATTTCAGATCGCGAGGTCTAAACATGAAAGTGCCAAGTTTGTGGAATACAGTCATTTCAATAAAATATCGGTTGAATCTGTTTCACCTAACAATTCCCTGTTCAATGATCTGGCGCTTTGTGTCGTTCTCAACGGGGTAATTCTATAATTACGGACTGTAGATACCTCATTTCTTCTTTGAATTTCTCGTGGGACAGCAATGCAGGCTAAGAATCAAATCCTGGATGGGGAAGTGGAATCCATGCGGTCATGCTAATTTGAGAGAAGCGGGCGCTGCAGGGATGGATCGGTGAAAGAGTGGCCCAGCATGTCTCCAGTGCAGGTGATCGGGTTATTAATTTACGTGGTTCCTGATTGCCTCTTCATGTCATTTAAACAACGTACGGGAAGTTGTGAAGGGTATGGAGCAAGCGATGAGATTGTCCCCTGTCTGGTTGTGGCAAAAGCAGCGTTGTAAGGTAGCAACGCATGAAGCAGATGATTCCTCGTCCAGCTTGCCGTTTTCTGTGCTTCCAGTACTTACAATGGCATTTAATTTTCTTCCCGTTATGCATGATACAATACTGTGTGCTCGATATTCTGCTAGCCTAAAAGCTCTGAGATATTTGCCTGGAACAGGTATCTCTTTATCTCGGCATCCAAGAAAATCGTGGGCTGGGTTGTGGCAGAACACATCGAATCTGCTTTCCCCATCGTCTCTCCTGACCGGGAAAACTCCAAGGCTCATTGCGACTTATTTCTTATGCGAAAAGATTAAAACTTGGTATAGAGAAGACGAAGTCTATTACACCTGTAGCTTCTTTATGGAGCCTAGAAATTTAATAGGGAAGTAGTGAGCCGAAAGAAGTCACGGAACGATAATCAAGCAAGACTTGGGCAGGGCGAGATCTTGTGTAGCAAGTTTTAGGTTCCTGCAATTTGTGGTGTACGAGGAATATGGGTTTCTCGATCAGAGCTCAGGAAAGGTGTTGCATCCCTCTTGGACGCCATGAGGTTAGTGGTCTCATCTTGCTGGTCTAAACTTCAGAACTTCTTTTTAAGTCGCTCTACCATGTTCGTTTGCCGAGTCTTTCTCCCCTGAATACTTACTCTTCCTGTCTGCAGGAAAACATTTTGTTTAGGAGTGACGTTAAAGGCTTCACAATGTGCGTTCTCTCAACCTTCTCAAGCTGGTGAAGCATTTGCGCCACGTTACTGTGTGATTCAATCCTTTCTTGTCTATCAAAACCCACTCCCAACCTAAGTGTACATTTAGGCTACCAACTGGTGCACCTTCAGAAATTACTGAGGTGCAAAACTCATGGCGCACAAATCTGGCTCACACCAGAGATGCCAATAGGACGATTATTTTTGGTAGTGGGCCCATTTTTTCTTTGTACAAATAGAACTATCGGCATTGAAGCGTCGAACAATGTAAGACTTTTGAAAATACAGAATGTTACATCACTTCAACCCAATCTGCCCCAATACTACGATGAAATTGATGTTGTCTGTGTAATTGCAGGGAGTATTTGATGTCTACGGTTGGTGTATGGACCAGCCTTGAACGGATATTTTGTTAAAATGGCAATATTCTTCCGCCATTTTTCCATTCATTTTCTACGACTGATATAGATTTCAGATCACATGGTCTAAAACCTAGGATTGGTCTACAATTCAGACCACATGGTCTAAACCGGAAAGTGCCAAGTTTGTGGAATATTGCCGTTTTTACGAAATATTTGTTCTTGGCGATTATTCTAAAAATTTAAACGAATAATTTGTTACATTGCACTAGTATGGGCAATTTCATTACAATGGCGATATTTTTTTTTAATTGCATGAAAACAGTTCAAAACGGCCGTTCTGAAATCTATCCTGTCCTAGATGGTTCAGAACGGCCGTTCTAAAATCTATACCTATCCTAGATGGTGAAAATGGCACACCGTCAAAGTGGCACTTGAAATACTGCCATTTTAACGAAATTGCCCATTAGTCTTAAACCCAGGAGAATCTAAGAAGCTTGCAAGCATTCTCTTCGCCTAGAGGAATGTCGATTATGTGGAATCCTCATGCCCAAACTCCTGTGTAGACGGTAGAAATTTTTGTTTCGTATTTTTGTTTCTAAGCTTAGGTGGATAATTATTCAGGCAGAGACAGGAAGTGCCAACCATTGATATTTTTTTTTAAATTTCTACGACAGCAGGTAGATGCAATCCTCGGTGAAGTGAAAGCATTCACATGTACAGTACATAAACATGGATATGAAAACTGTGGATGAAATTGCATTTGGAATCATGTAGAATCATTCAAGCATAGATATACGTTCATCTAAAGTCATGTAGAATCATCCAAGCCAATTCGTTCTGACTGAAGTTAGGAAGACGTTCATCCACACTACAGTTTGCTAGATACATTGTGTGACAGATAATCGCATGTGTGTGTTGTCCTGCATGTCCGGTGATCGGAGCATTCCTTTTCTCGATCGATACTAAGCCGCATTTTGATCTTTAACACAGGGAGACCGGGAGGTCGATACCCCCGGTATTTATTTGTGGCCTGTCACTATACCCCCCAAACTTTCTGAAAACAGAAAGTTTGGGGGATATAGTGACAGGCCACAAATAAATACCGGGGGGTATCGACCTCCCGGTCTCTCTGTGTAAGCTCCTCCAGCTCTCTCTTTCCGAGTGAAACTATTCATAATGTCGCGTCATGTCAGTAAGTGACAAAGTTAAGAGCACCAGGGCAAACGGCGTCTTCTGCAAACGGCGTCTTCTGCAAGTATTTTGTGATATATTTTCTTGAGGTGGGTTAGAATGTTTGATCAATTGGGTTCAAAGGCTCTTGGAAACGTCCTCAGTCACCTATTTGTCTCGCCCAGCTCTCTCAGAGTGAAATTACTCATAATATCACGTCAATAAGTGACCAAGAGCAACAGGGCAAACTGCGCCGTCTGCCAAGTCTTTTGTGTTTTAGTCTTGAGGTGGGTTAGAACGCTAGATCATTTGGGTTTGGAGGTTGTGGAAGCGTTCAAGGATCTGAGTGATAGGTTAAGTTGGTTCATTTTCAGGAATTGTTCAGACTTGATTGTTATTAGATAGGACTTGTTGTTATTCGATGCTTAAATCCTAAGAGATGGATATCAGGCGGCGGCGCAAGGGTGTCACACAGGATTCTTAGTGGGGAAAAGGAGAAGAATTCCCAGTGTCCTTGTTTGTTCCAAAGGGAACACCATGAAGCATTGTTTAGTTCTCCGTCCGTTAGCTGGTAGCTTGTGGAAACTCGTATGCTTCCGATTTAGATTTTCCTGCGGAGTGCAGATCAGTATTCAACTCCTCCAGATATATAAATTATAATATGGGTAATTTCATTAAAATGGTAGTATTCCAAGTGCCACTTTGATGGTGTGTCATTTTCACCATCTAGGATAGGTATAGATTTCAGAACGGCCGTTCTAAACTGTTTTCATGCCATTTTAAAATAATATCGTCATTTTAATGAAATTGTCCATTAATGCAAATCCATTTGTCATTTTTTCTTTTTCCCTTAAAGTACTCGGTGTGAGATCTTTCAGTAACTTAATAATTGCAATCAACTCTCTCCGTTTTAATGAATTTAATTTGTGAAAACAAGTCCTAAATCGGATTCAATACTTACATGGGCAATTTCATTAAAATGTTGGTATTCCAAATGCTACTTTGACGGTGTGCCATTTTCACCATCTAGGACTGGTATAGATTTCACAACGGGCGTTCTGAACCATTTAGGACAAGAAGTTCCCTACAATTACAATTAAAATTCATTTGTAGGTACAATAAAAAAATCTTAAATTTTTATTAAAATGACTCAAATGCTGGGTACCTTGGCCTGAGATACATGTATATTAAAAATCTCATAAAACAATTTTTTTAATGCTATTATTGTATTCAAAAAATATTAATTTTATGTATATAATTAGTTAATTACATTTTTGAATTCCTTGTTAAAAGAGCTATAAGAGTTTCCTACATTAATAAAAAAAATAAAAATTCTATACAATAATTGTAGGGAACTTCATTTCTGGGCAAGTTCATTAAAATGGTGATATTATTTTAAAATGGCATGAAAATAGTTCAGAACGACCGTTCTAAATCTACTTTTGTCCTAGATGGTTCAAAACACCCGTTTTGAAATCTATACCGTCCCCAGATGGTGAAAAACTGAAAATGGCACATCATCAAAGTGGCACTTGGAATACCGCCATTTTAATGAAATTGCCCATGAATATAGATATAGATATAGATATAGATATAGATATAGATATAGATATAGATATAGATATAGATATAGATATAGATATAGATATAGATACATACATACATATACACTAAGGTTTAGTTTGTAATAAATATGCAACCCAACATTTTTCACATCTCATTTTATTTAATTTGACATTCACCTAACTTTTGAGTCTTTTTTTAGTTTCATATAATATTTACAAAAGCCATCCTCTAAGTTGTTCTAATGCCAATGACCCCTCTAAGTATAATATGAGAATTGCGTACCCGGGCTAAGGTTATGATTACTCTCTTTACAAGGATTAGCACCACCACCACTACCTCACAGCTAAAGTTAAGTCTATGCATCCTCACTAGCTCCCCAAACCCCGGAGTCCGTCCATTTGTATCCGAAATTAATCAATTCACAGGAAAAATATAAAATCCCCAGTGATGCACAGCTACAGGAAGTCAGTTGTAGCTGGGCAACCCTACCTGGTAGGAAAGTTGACCATGCGGTGACCGATCACGGAAAACGTCCTGGGAATCAGTGCACCCGCCCAAGAGCCCAGTCTCGGGTTCTGGGCGATAACTCATCAGCATGAATATAAGCTTCATACGTCATTTCCACGTCCCATCTCTTTCTCTCTCGCTCTCAGATCTCACTCGAGCTAGGTCTAGATTATCACTCTGTGTCTCGCATTGCTTGCAGTCCCACAAGGCTCGGTTGGACCTGGGTGCTAGTGATGAACAGGCTAGGAGTGGAGAATCAAGACAGGGTAGTTAGTAGTTAGATCTTTGTTGATTGGAGTACTTTCTCGAGCTTGGAGTAGTTTCGGAGCTTGGTTGTTCCCGAATCCCGAAAGACGACGCCTGTATCAATTGAGACAAAAAGTGTGCAGTGGAGTTGTGTTGGGGAAGGGAATTCGCGGTGGATTGATTGCAACGGGACGACTTCTAGCTAGGACTTGTAAGTTGGTTCAAAACTATGAGCTTTTGCGTATTGGATTCGCGCAGTCAAAAGTTCCTAGCTGGGTAGAGTGCTTTTCGATTGAAGCTAGTCGAAGTGCTAGTCTGTGGTTAATAGTAAAGGTACGTACTGATTCGGGTCGTGAAAAAACAAAATGCAAAATGCAATTTTTGTTGGAGGTGGGTTAGACTTGTTGCAACGACTTGCGAACAATCTTTGTGATCTGGTACTAACTGCTGCTTTTAGACTCGGGGTTAACGTTGTTGGTGTTTGTGTCTGCTTACAGTAATCCAGTAATCCACCAAGTACAGTTGATTTCAAGCTAGCACAGCCAGCTAGAGCAGATCAGATGGCTCCGAAGACCAGGGAGACAAGCGAGAAAGCGGGAGCGAAAGACCCCAATCCGAAGCAGACGATCAAGTCCAAGCTGTGCATCAATACGCGTGAAGATAAAGGTCACTGCGGTGCTTCTGTGAGGTAGGCCACATAACCAGAATACGTAATTCACAGTGTGCAAGTGAATTTTAAAATATAGATGGGAGGTATTCCATTACTTTGTCTCTCTTTTCAAGACACTCCGCATGAAAAGTATATCCATACCTATCCTGGTTTTTAGGGTTTCTGTCAATGTATGTCACAATTTACATGGCGAATTTCATTAAAATGGCGGTATTCCGTGACTTTTGGCACTTTTAACAGTTCAGACCGCACAGTCTCAACTGTTTTATCTGTACCTGAACCTATATCAGTCCTAGATTTCTGAAATCTACAACTGTCCTAGTTATTTATAATCTAGACCTATCCTAGATTTTTCAGACCGTGCGGTTTGATACTATATCTGTCCTAGATTTCTGATATCTATGCATTTCCTAGATGTTAGTAATGTAAGTCCGTCCTAGATGTCACGGTCTGAAAATGGCACATGGAATGCCGCCATTTTAATGAAATTTGCCATTTACCGACATCGACGATCTTGGTCTTAAAACTCATGAAGCTCAAGTGTAGAATTTGTTGGTCCATTGCAACCAGATCAGAGGACGCGGAAACCGCGTTACAAGACAACGCAAATGCTGCTGCCAATGTTTCTGCTGCGCCACTCGAATCCATTGAACCAGTCGACCCCCGGGAGTCAGCTGAAGTATCATCCCGAGCTGTGCTACCGGAATGGAATGGAAGAAGGTAACAATTTCGGGAACACAGTGCATGAGGTTCACAGCATATGTATCGTCAATTCCATTCGTCACATGAGTGCAATGATCATGATTCACACTAGCTACAAGAAAATTATGGAGGCATGGAAAGGCACCTTCAAGATGTCGATTATTTGATATCCTGGATGAGGGTGTTCAAACAACATTTCCCTAATGTCATTTCAACCAAGTAAATTTTATTTGTGAAATCTAGTAGAAATTTAGATTTCAGATTGTGGATTCTATCTTAACTATAGATCTCATAAGTTTTATTAATATCTAAGAACTTTGTAGAATAATCAAATGTACATTTCTCCCGCATATTTTCCCCTATACAGTGGTTGTCATAAGTATTTGTACACTTCAAAAATTGCCATAACCAATTAAAAAATTAGATTTTCCCAGCAAATTTTTTACATGTTGAAGTGTAAGTGATATACTTGTGTAAAATGATTTTTAAAATTTTTTGAAAACCTTTTTGACATTTTCTATAATTTAGTCAAATTTATTAGTGAAAAAAAACTTTTAATGTAAGTAAAATTTTTGAAAGATTTTTCAGTAGTTGGAATGAGAATTCTTTCTAGAATTTTTTGGTAGGATTTTTTCAAACTTTGAAATTTTATTGAGTGAAATATTATTGACTGAAGTATGACTCCAAATTTTTACATTTCTTATAATTCATTCCAAAAATCTCCAAAAAATCATGAAAAACAATATATAAACATTTCATATACTTTCCAAATTTTTCCAAATTTTTGGAGATTTTTGGAGTGAAGTATAAGAAATGTAAAAATTTGGAGTCATACTTTAGTCAATAATATTTCACTCAATAAAATTTCAAAGTTTGAAAAAATCCTACCAAGAAGTTCTAGAAAGAATTTTCATTCCAACTACTGAAAAATCTTTCAAAAATTTTACTTCCATTAAAAGTTTTTTTTCACTAATAAATTTGATTAAATTATAGAAAATGTCAAAAGGTTTTTCAAAAAAAATTTAAAATCATTTTATACAAGTATATTACTTACACTTCAAAATGTAAAAAATTTGCTTGGAAAATCTAATTTTTTAATTAGTTATGACAGTTTCTGAAGTGTATGAATACTTATGACAACCACTGTACAAATGTTATGGGATAATTGTTACTTGTAGGAGGTCCATAAAACACTCATTTAAGAGTTGATTCACAATTCAGGGTTCACTCTTGGTATGTTGACAAATGCAATTGGTATATTGAAGAAAGAAAAATGTACCTTTGTGTTAGAGGTTGCTTTATGGACCTCCTACTTTACATCACACACACTGACAATTTACCAGTTTATTGAGTATGTGTTTACTCTGGAAAGACTAGAAAAGTTGCCTTGTTCCTCTACGTACATTGCTCCTTGTATGAATGATATTAATATCAATTTGTCTGATAAATAGCTGCCAATCCTGGCACTAGTATGTCGAATTCACCTGAGAAATTCAAATAGCCCATTCATTCGGGTGAACCTAAGGAATTTATAAGCTTGAGCTAGTATGGAATTTCAGACTCTATTCTAAACTCAAGTTGGGAAATTCAAGAATTGCACAATGGAATAGGCTAAGTAGGGTTTATGGAATTTTTGGATTTCTCTTGTGATCAACTGGGGCCGAGAGTATGCGGTTTTGTTTTTAGACGAAGGACTGACAGCTCTGATAATTTTATTTGTCATTATATTTACAGACTACGCAGTGGACAGCCGACCGAGGAAGACGAGCTGGAGGTCGCGAACTTCTTAGTGACCGAAGACTTTCGCAGTAGATGGGCGTCAGGGTCAGTCGCGGCTACCATGGTGCAGATGAAGACGGATCCGAACTACTGTGCTCCCGTGCAGAAAGGAGGCGGAACCTGACTCGACGGGGCTGCCGTTCATAGGGACGTACGTGATCCGAATTCAAAGCCTGCAGCCGAAATTTTGCTAATACTATGGCTGGATCGATCACGCATACAACCGTGTATATATTGATCACACGAACAATGGGTGGATCAGGAGCCTCATTTTGATCACATGAGCAATGGCCCGATCTGTAGGCCCAATTTTGACAACGGATTTGATTTTGGTTTGACATTGCAATTCCATGCTGCTACAGTTCAAGTGTTAAGTAGGTCAGGACATTGTCAATATGAACAATTGATATGAACAATTGAAGACTTGTAATGCAATTCATAGCAATCTTCATGCGCTTGATTGAGCAGTATGTTAATTAATTAGAGGACCCGGAAATTCTGTAAGCTCTACGTGCCCTATGCTAGAGATTGTTTAATGCAAGCCACCAGGCTCATTGGTGGTTGTGGCTATGCCTTCAATCTCATATAGTATTTCAATTTTTAATTATTCATGTACATTGGTAAGTTGATAGGGTACAGAAATAAATACCTACATTACTTCCAAAAATATTGATAACATATGCACATCATTCAAAGATATTCATTAAGTTTGATTGCATAGTAAATCCATTCCCATGGACAACATTAAGCCGTAAATAGGGTATGAATAAGCCATAAGTGTAATCACAAACACACATGGCTAGTGAAGTTGAAAACGTACAACTAGAGAGTCAAATGCAACACCGATTCTCCTCATACAAGGAAAAAAACAGATAAATAACTTCTACAATATCCAAATAACAGGTATTTTTGTGTCGAAACCATCTCAAAAAAGGAGCGACTGAGACCCATAAAAAAAGATTCCATTCAAATAAGACACCCTGCTGAAAATCAATAAAAGACAGGAAACAAGTTCCCAAGTAACTTTTTTTGTACTAGAAATTTTCCACCCAAGTCGCAAGCAACATCAATACCCAGAGTTCCCAGTAAACTCCAGAAACCTCAGAAGAATGGCAGAAAAATTCAGGTTTTCAATTGTACAATGGAATGGAACTCTTTCCAAAGAAGAAATGCACCCGGCAAATAAAATATCACCATCAATTCTACAGCCTCAGGTGTACAGCAGGAGACATCTACTTGCAGCTTCTCACATCATCAAGGATCTTGTGCACTAGGGCCGCGAAACTCATGTAGAGGGTTCACACCAAGTGTTCGAACAAAACAAAATTCCTGCTGTTGGTTGCCAAGACCACCCACACCCATGTTCAACAATGGTGTCCATCGACGCAAGATGCAGATCAAGCTAACCTCAACCTGGCTTCTGTCCCAGACTCCACCACCAGTCAATGTGAACACACACCCTGCTCAAGCCATACGCCACACTCCAGTGGTGGTGACGTCGAACGAAATAACTATACAAGGTGCAAAACATGTGAGCGGGATGCACATGCGCCAGCACTTCCCTCGAGACTGAGAAAAATCACGTCCAACTCACACACATGGATTCAACACCTCGAGAAACGCAGGCGGTGGTTTTCAGATTCCAGCTCTCGCACGCGTAGAAGGGCCACCTGGTGCAAATAAACGGCCTATTAATAAGCTGAAAATCGTACAGTCGCACAGCACAGTGAGACCTCAACTCCATAGCCATCAAGCTAAACAAAGAACTAGAATAGTAGATTCCAGGAACTTCCAAACTACATACGTCACTCGTTCCAAAACATTTGGAGCATGATTTCTTCGTTCCAAGTGCTACAATTCATTGACTTCCTTGAAACGTCCTAAATGATTCGTTTCCACTCCTACAAATGGCCGAGGCCACTTCGGACCAATTGAGAACTTCAAAAATTACTGCAAAACAATACCACCAGCAAGAGAATGTGCAGAAAGCTAGTCTTGCTACAATCAAATACAAACAGAGGCCACCATAACTGACCTTCAGCTTCTTTCTCATCTCTTCATCGTCACTTTCGCGAAGGAGGCGCTCCTCCTCCAAGGCATGGTGAAGGCTGTCCCGATCTCGAACACATTTCTCCAGATTTCGCCTAAAAACCGCCTGTTGCTGCTCTAAATCCAGAAGCTGCTCCAGCCATACGAACAAGATCAGCTATCCCGTGTCCATGTTTCATCATATCGACAAGTAAAAGAAACAGAGAATATGGTCCAACCCAAGAAAGAAACACTACATACCAAATATAGGAACTTCCAAGTTGCCAGGGCAAGAAGATTTACCTGAGTCTCTAATTTACGATTCCGGTCAATTTCAAACATCAGACTCTGTTCACTCTGTTCCTCCAACCTACGGCATCTGAAGACAACGTACAGGGAAAAAATGTCACACACATTCATGACTAATGGACTCAAACAAGGACCGAGGGAGAGCATGTACTGTCTTCAACGTCAGTTTCGTTACATTGGCGATATTCCATTACTATGGCGCGGTTCAGGCCGCGTGGCCTCAAACCAAAATCTATACCTGTACTAGTTTTGGGCAAGAAATTAGACTATTGAGAAGATACATGTCACAATTATTCGTTTCTGGAATATCGCCGAAGTAACAAAATAGACGTTCTTTCAGCATTCCACTGCAAGACAGAAAGAGAGGATACAACTCGAAAAAGATTCTACGGCAGCATCCATGTAGCGAAGAGATGGAACACTTTCGGATAGTAACCTTTCTCGAATTTGATCATTCTCATCTTTGAGTTGCTTCAATATCTCCAGTTCCACGGAGGCCCTATGTCCATTCGAAGAGGCCGGACGCTGCTGTTGCCCCTGGGGAGGATGAGAAACCTCGGCAGCAGCAGCCCTCCTCACGAACTGAACCACACAGCACAACTAAGATTAGTGCCATTGAAACAGACAGCATTGGGTCAACACACTCTACGGTGAACATGATAACATAGGACCCCAACGCAGCAGAAGAAATAAAAAGAACACCAGATACAGAACTCTAAGATGAACAGAACCCTGCTCACAAAATGTACCATTCTGCCAAGATCTTCCAACGATTTCCGGCTAGGAGCAGTCTCCTTGGGACCAGGCTCATTACCCTGAAAGAAACGTAGTTCAGCAGAGAACACATTAAACACGTCCAATCACACATGATCTTGCAAATAGCACTCACAATGGTGATAGGCAAGATTTTGCTGCCCGTTGCGAAGATCAAGATTAAGTAAACACACTGCAAATCGGAAACTATAGAAGTGGTGAGAGAACCTTGGCAACGCAGGTGCCGTTGGTCAGGGACCCACTTCTAGATATAGCAGGAGCAGGTTCCATTTCCAGTCGTAACCTTCCTAATGTACCCTCTCCATAAGTTCGCAAAACCCCTCCACCCCTCTGTCCTTCACACATCGAGTTGGACGGCAAAGAGAGGCGCAGTTCTGCGTGAGGGTCTGATATTGGAGATGACATGGTTGAACCTTGACCCCTATTCATAACGCCCTCTGGACATCAAGAACATTCATCAATAAGAAAACAGACCACAGAAAACATAGAAACATACACATGTACGAACGCACGCACTGCAACGCAAACGCGGCGACAACCATGAATTCCACATCGAAGACTCACATTCGGAAGAAAGAATAATACAAGAAAGGTCCATGACAAACAACAAACATCTCGAAACAAATGCCTGGGTTTCAAGACTACTATGCGGAAAAATCCGTGTTTCGAAATAGTCGGGTATGCAACATTCGGATGCCGTTACGACAGCGAGAAACTACTACTTCTTGAAGTGCTCGAAGGGAAAATAGACACACCTCCAGGTAGAGGAGCAGGCGGGATAATCTTCTTCTTACTCTTTTTGCTCACATAGCCCACTTTATGACAATTATTGCCCCTGCAAGGAACCACGTCTAGGGGTATTAGAAATTACAACATCGCAGTGCGAAGGGTCTGAGAAAGAGTTTATGAACGTGGACAGGAGCAAAGGAATAAAGAAACGAACCAGTAGTTCTTCTGCATCTGCAACAAGCGAGACTCTAATCGCGACAGCACTGTAGTACGCTCAAACCCTTGCTTGTCATGAGCAGGTTCCACAAAGTTCGCCTCGAGCACCCCTGCAAGAAAGAAGAGTCCAAGGTCACGTCAAAAACAATAACCGAGCTCCTACCAATGATCCCAGTCTATCTACATGGGAATTGCACCCTTGTCACGAGCAACTCACGCGGCGTGCAACGAGTCGGAAACAAAAACGTCACCAATCTCAGGCCCTGTGATCCTTTGTGAAGTCAAGTAATTGCAAAGGAATCCGAACTGTGCAAAGGCCTCTGTATGAATAGGTCTCAGCAAGGTTCTCCCTAGATTACACATATCACTAGAAGAACAAATTTGCAAGAGCCAACCTTACGCAGCAATTCTTTAAGCAATCCAAAGTATTGGGTGTGGTGAACACTTTGAAAAGAGAACATTTCCACGATTCAACCCTCCCAATGCTCTAATTCACATGTCTAGATTCACCTAATAAAGTTGAATGATGCAGGCTTCACCAAAGTCTCAAGAAAAGACGAACGGATTCTGCTGGATTTTCAATCATAGATGTTCAGTAATAAGCTCATCGCAACATTTGGCGAAGTTGAACAAGAAAGAAATAGGCTGACCTATAATGCCTCGACCATCGCTGCCAGTGCAATTCCAAATTTTCCAAAATGGCTGCGAAAAAGAAAAAAAGGCAGACATTAGCTGTCCATACAACATCTGATGTGCTACAGGTATATGATAAACTCGGTGTGAGACACATTCTAAAGCAACACCAGCTAAGAATACACCAACGTTGGTCGAAGCAATAGGTTCAAAGAGACGAAAAGAGAAGAGAGACTTCCTCACTCCATTCCTACAAATCCATAGAATTGGGTGCAGTACAATAAGCACCTTAATCAGTCGATTCTTGTGGTAAACGTTGAAGCCTTGGATATTTACATGGTCCTTAGCATCCTTCACAAACCCAATGGTCACAACTGCCACCATCTGCAACGTCACATATTATACACACAGCAGGAATAATGGGCTCTTCCACATTGCAATCGATATCCGAACATTTAGGTTTCGAGTACAATAACCAACAGACCTGAAACACTGCATCGATACTGAACGGACAAGAAATCGAGAGGAGTCACTCACATCCGTTTCTCGGGTAACATGATCAGCCCCACTCTGCGGCCTATATGTCAGCTCTTGGGTGTACATCAAGTCATCCACAAGGTTGTGGTGGTGAACTTCTTGTCCCCGGAGAAGGATTCGAAACCCAGGTGGCATTCGCAAATACAATATGGAAACATAACTCTGCCACACCAACACCACAATCGGATTGGGAAACAGCTAAAATAGTAACCCCTAAAAAGACTACAGACTCACGGCTTACAGATGACTAATTCAACTGACTACATTCTAGAAAACATAGTTCAGTTCAGCAGAACCAGTAAAGAACATTGCATGCGTTCGTCAAAAAACAAATAAAAGTAGAAAAAAGAAGTCCCCCGCAGGGCCTCTTCAAAAATGGCACAGAAAAGTAGGCTTCTGGGGCCTTCCAGGAACGAGAAGGAAGAGTAAAATGAAAGCTTTCACCTCTTCCCAAACAGTATCAGCTTCGTTTCATGACATGCATAACGAATAAAGCAAGACAGTGTGAAGAGCAGGAGACCCGGAAGGTGCACAGGAAATGGGAGATACCCTCAAAGAGTGACGGTAGGTGAGAAAATGGCGAGAGTGGGGAAACCGCTGAGCCATGGAAATCTTCTTCTCGTCACGATTGGCTCCCCTGATTTGAATATCCTAGAAGAAATAAAACTGAATCAGATATCGCCCGCTTGCTTGGCAATACGAATATGAACCACACGAAACTACCAAGGTCAAAGTCTGAATTCACTCATAAACGTCTTACAAGTCGAAGCAGATCTCCACAAAAGGAATCTAAAATGAGAGGAAAATGTTCAGGAGGCGAAAGCTTAAGGGCCGCACATAGGGGTCAGTTTCAAAGTCCAGCTCGACTTGGCCTTGATCGTCCTCCCAAAGATTATACAGAATAATCTTTGTACCATGGTCCTTCATTCCTACAAACTGCAGAAGAACAAACACTGGCATAAACGTCCTGTAACATGAACCTGTCCTACATCATAAAGATCCCTTTCAAATTCGAAATGACATACTTGACTAACAAAAACGTCGAAGACTCTCAAGTCACGACGATGCGCACGGCTTCAACACAAAACGGTCGCAGATTTCCGAAACCACATTTCTTCTCATTACGGCGTAATAGCACTTCTTAAAAGTACTGAAGAGAAACTACCGCGTTTTTCATGATCCCAGAAGATAGATGGCTGCTAAATGCACGGACTCGGGCATCCTCGAAAACTTTGCATGGGTGGAAAACAAACAAACCTGCTCAAACAACTCTTCCTCGCTACCATAAGGAGACCAGCTTTGAATGGTTTCCAAGTTGTGGGTCCAATCGTTCAAAGTGGACCTCAGCATCTTCCACACCTCCCCATCTCCAATTTCGTAGTCAATCTGCACAAATCAAAGACCTCTTCACGAGACAATTCTATACAGGCGAAGTTCATCACAAGGTGAATAGCACCTGGCGAAGATGGAGAAAAAGCACAAACTCTAGCTTAAAAACCTAAAGACTCGGCGCACAAATTCTCAAACGAAGGTCGTTCTCAACCCTACAACAAACGGTCAAAGGCTTCCTACTTAGGAAGGATTTCACTAGTAGCAAGCTCAAACCACTCATCTATCCTCTAGAGAAGGCAAAGTTCTACCATCACCCATAATAGATGCATGTCAAAGAAGAAAAAAGTATCTTTGATGGAACCAACCGCACTCACCATTGGAACAACAATATCGTCATGCCCAGTTTGCCGGAGAAAAGTGAAAGATAGCATGCCGATGCTCTGAGTAGCTCTGTCAGCCAACCCGGAAAAGACCGAACTTGTGAACAAAAGATTATAATCTCCAAACTACCAAACGACAAGGAGTGGCACCATTCTGACTGGCTTGCATACTCAGCTCTCACGAGGAAGAACTGATAAGGTAACTCAAACCAGACATGCATAGAATCTATGAAGAAACAGATATGCTAAGATACGATCCAAGAACAAGATTTCGAAAAATCCAAGGGGCTAACGATCTACCTGTGCCCATTGGAAGCACGAGATCGAGAAAAGACGATCACATCAGCTCCCAGACGCATGGTACTCGTCTTGAAACCGTTTCCATCTGCAAGAAAGCTCGAGTCAAATCTAACCCAGGCAGCGAAACGCAGAAGCTGGTCCAGAGAAAAAGCTACATATGCGCAACTTCCAATGCCAGCAAAGAAGTTACCGACAACAGAATGTGAGGGAAATCATGTAGAAACGAAGAAATCCCTTCAAATGGGCTCTCAAATAGAGAAAAAAGACAACGATCTCGGAAGACAGGAAGCTGTGCGGTAGCAGTACGAACATTGACCAATAGTGTTGGCACTTTTGCTCTTGGCAGAGTACCCAAGGGACATGCATTGACGCATTCGATCGGGAGTCATCCCACCACCATCATCTGAAAGCCAGGTGTGAAAACAAATAAGTAAACACCTCCCAGGAAGACAGCAGCCACAGACAAAAGTAAATCGACCCAAAAAAAAACACTTTACTAAAGACACGACTGGAACAAACCACATGATAAACCTGACAATGCGCTCACTGACATAGATTAAAAATATGTCACTAATACCAAGAGACACAATATACATAAAAAATAAACGTCATTTTAGGGAAACACCAATAATATCGAGTAAACAGATAAACTGAAGCAAATGATAGTACTGAAACTGCTTACCCTCAATCACAAGCATTGGGGAGCGATTTCTAGGGTGCAAGGCAACATCCACATTCACAAATGATGCGCCATTCACAACCTACATCCAAACACACTGTCAATGAAGGATTCAAGTAAAATGCGAAATCGAATAGTACCGACATTCAAGTCCAGTACAGCTCCTTGGCTTAAGCTGCTGTACTGCGCAGCTCCAAAATTAACAACGATGAACCGCAGAAAAGCCGAACTTGAGGGTCATCTAAACCAAGGAAGGAAGGAGAACCACAACATCTAAGAATATACTTTATGATCCCTTCCGAAACATCCTGACTGAGCTGAAGAAACATACCTCGTCCACGGCATTGTCCACTAACTCGGCAACAGCTGCAAAACACACAATCTTCGATTAGATTTCCACTCCAGGTAGTACAGTACAGTCCATTTGCGACAACAATTACTCAATCTTACAAAATCGAATCTCCAACGTGAAAAAATATTTATATAGGAACGCAAGTAACGTAGAAAATCATTCCAGCGAATACTCCGTAGCATAAAGATCCGCCAGTTGAAAAAGTAAAAATGGATCTCTCTCCAAAAACAATCAAGAAAAGCATGTGGAAAGTGGAGTGTACCCCCTAGGGCCCATCTGTGACTGGTCGCATTGGAGTGCAGAAACTTGGGGTGAACCCTAACGTGGTCAATCCCACCTGAATGCGGAAATCACAAATGGGTCAGATAAGGTCGGTTCTCGTAGCAGTAAACAGATACTTCGAACGTCTCCGCAACATCAAATGTACATCTCCGCTTCACTCTCGCCATAGAACAGACACCGGGTGCCTCGTAAGCAGAGCACTCCACGCATGCATGGTCGAAAACCAGATGCTCCGAGCTGCAACATAGAAAACTACTCTCGACACGAAGTTTACTTTCATGTTACAATGAACTGGCGGGAAAGTGCCGCTCAGGTCACACAAGCCCCCGAAATACAACCAACTGGTCAATTCTCTCCACAGAACATGCACTCCGAGTCTCCTGAGCAGCACTCTACCCCAATTCACATCCATAGCACTAAGACATCAACATTCAGGAGAGAGAAACAGTTTCAATTTGGAAAAAGAAAGCCACTCGCATTGGATACAACACGAATACGGTACACCAGAACTCCCCATGCTTCAAGTAAGAGGAATATTCACCTGCTTGCTGCATCGAAACAGCAGGCTGGCCTTCATAGTCCCCTGCTTTCCAGAACTGCTTGCAACTAGTTCTCGTCAGCGCAGGGTCCTCCGGGGAGGGTTGAGGGAAAAAGGGCAAGGCAACCGGAGAAGCGACCTTCGCTTCATGACCAATGTCCAAATCTCGTTGGGCTTGGTTCTTCAAATCCTCATACCTCCAAGCGTTCAAACGCAAATCATCCACGGGCTCGAGCTTCTGCTTCTTCTGCACGAAAGCCTGCTCGCCCCAAGGGCTTTCCGATGGACTCACCCTTTTACCCAGCTCCTCTCCCTCTCGGGGATCCTCGCTGTTGGTGCTGCTGGAACTAAGTTCGTACACATCGTCCGCCTCGTCTTCCCTCTTCACTGCCCCCGGTGCAGACATTGCTGCACCTTCTGTCCTTCAAGTCAGTATGCGACACTCGGGACGGAACTGAACATTGAGAAACGTCCACAAAGCCGACTTCGCCTCGTGACTTCGCTCCAGATTCGTTACCCAGTGGCCTTCGATAGTACAGCTCTCAAACTTCGGCTGCTCATGGCGAACACAGCATTCTTGCAATCACGGAATAGGATTTGACCTTCAAGTCTACGTGCATTGCTGTACTCCATGCATTGTTTCTCACCGATCAAGCTCCCTTTCTCAGTTCCAAAGCGTAAGGTCCTTGTAACGATACCAACTGAAATTTACGGAAATATATTCTAGTTTCGGTCTTAAAGTACTCCAATCAAACCTCTTCGTTGCCAACAGAACAAGTCAGTTAATACAGCAAGCGAGTTTGAAGGGCTCAGAACCAGATAAATCCTGTATAACCTGAAAGAAACAACCGCCGTCGGGGCCAGTTCTACAAAGAACTTGGAGAGCCTTTCTAGCGTAAATATATTCCCGTACCGATTCCTGGTCGGAAAACCCTGGTGTGGGTGTAGGTAAAGGTTTATCGCTCACAAGCCAGCCAACCTCTGTACGACGAGCATTCCAGCATTGCAAGGCAAACACAGCCCCTGTCCCAGTAGTCTTCTCCCACTGCACGAACGAGGCGCTTCGAAATGGCAGCTCCCAGCTCTTGCACAACGCTACGTCTACAGCGGAGCATTGGCAATAAGATAAAACGACACGGCGGTCAGCGAAAACCAGTGTTGACTTCCACCGGTCAATTCAGCACAGAACGGCACAACCTGACCATGGAAGCACCACCGCTCCTCCGTCCGGACCCTTCCAACACCTGCTCACTTCAATTGTACTCTTCAGCAAGAACGCCACAAACAGGCCTTCACACCGAGAAACGAAGCTTCCAGCTCCTCACTCAGCTTCCAGCTCTTCACTCTCGCACTCGTGCCAGTCCCTCATTTCCCTTACTTCTTATTCCGAATGCGTCCAAATATTACATCTGCACGAGAAGGAACTACATCCGCACCCTCAGCCAACCAGCATTTTCACAAGCACGCGCGCGCACGCTCCGCCTCTAAACCCGACGCCGCGCAACCAGAGGAAGAAAAAAAAGAAACGGAAAGTCTCCGGTCCAACCAAAGAACCACCAATACGTTACCTAGACCACCGAAATTCCACTGAAACGACGCACCATCGACACACGCTTGTCCGAACCCACAGCAACCCCAGGGACAGCAACACACGCCAAGTTATTACCTTCGAAACCCTGGGCGAGGCGTAACTGCTACGATACGGCACCAAATTGGCCACGAAAGAGCTGCACAGCTGCACCGCAACACCGTGCACCCGGTCACGACCTCCAATCGACACGCAGCGACCGCCACGGCCTACCTGCGGGCTTGGCGACTGTTAGTTTCGTAACGACGATGGTCGTGGAAGTTTAGTCCCAGCAGAGGTCCCGAGGTTTAGTGAACGAAGAAAAGGAGGAAGACGAAGTTCCCCTGGGGTTCCCTATCGGTTCCTCAACGCTTCCGTACCTGTTCGCAAATGCCTGCACCTGCTAATGATCATCGAAATCAAAGCTTGCCATGAACTGAAGTGTGTTGGAGGGAAGAATGTGACAAATTTGTTTCCCAAGTTTTTGTGTTCGGTTCATGGCTTCTTTCATATTGCTCTCCATAGCAAATGGAAACGTCTTTCATATGAAATTATGGTGTTCTTTGTTTTATGTAGGTTGGCGTATGTGTTCATAAGTAGTTCAAAGTACTCTTGAATATACAACCATCGATTTAAGCTCTGGAGTAAAATTGGAATTAAATGAAGTTGTGGTTTATTTTGAATTTAAGATATAAAGATGAGGACCCAAATCTCCATATGGCCGTCTTCATTGGAAAGTTGGAAAAGAGGCTTGTTATCACTCTTTCCAAATCGCAAACCATCACAATCGCGGCTTTAAGAGCCGTATGTATGTATCCACCCAATGACCACATGAGAGAGGTACCCAAAGTTCTTTTAGTAGGTTGAAACTATGTACAAGGTGCTTGGAATCTCTATGTTTGCGACCTTTAAAAGTCAAAGAAAGAATGCCTCATGCAACAAAAATTTCATACTTGTTGATTCAAGTGGACTCTTCAAAGTTGATCTAGTTGTTGATCTTCAAGTAGAAATTGACAAGACTATCACTATTTGGAGTCAAGCCAAATCTTGAACAATCTACTTCATCTACAAAACACTTAAATGTTGTGATTGTCAAATTTCACTTCAAACTCAATATAGATCTTGAATTGTCTACTTTTACCAACAAAAAGGTGGAATATTTTTAAGACAAAATTGACTTCAACCGCAAGCCAAATCTTGAGCAATCCAATTCACCTATTAAAAATAGAATCTGTCATAGACAACTTTCACTTCATTTGAACAATCATATTTTACCTCAATGTCAAGTCAGATCTTGAATTGTCTACATTATTAAAAAAAAAAGTAGAATCTATCAAAAGATAATTTGACTTCAACCGTATCTTAAGCAATATATTAAACAATATGCTTCATCTACAAAAAGGTGAAATTGTCACAAGAAATTTCACTTCAATTGATTTGTCAATTTTCACTTCAATTTCAAGCAAGATCTTGAACAGTCTTCTTCACCTATAAAAAGGTGGAATCTATCAAATTTCACTTCAATTTCAAGCATCTATTTGACAATCCACTTTACCTAAAGAAGTGGCAAAAAGTTGGCATATGCAACACTTATAACTTTAAATCAACTCCACACTTACTAGAAATGAAAGGCCCAATTGTAGTATATATTATAGTTTTGAACTTTAACTTTTTCTAAATGAAAAGTTTGTATTGTTGAATTTGTAAAGTCAAATATTTTTTATAATGGATTAGAGTATATGAAAATATAAGAGAAATATTCCATTAGTAGAATGGTGGTCTTGGGGCACCAAGGAACAATACTAGAGCACGATACCCAAGGATACATTGGCATCAACCTAGTGCCAATATGGGCCTTAGACACCATGCTCTAGCAGTATACCTTGGCGCTCAAAGACCAACCTTTCTATTAATGTTCTAGCAATTGACATTGATTGACTTCTTCATACTCCACTTGTCAATAATACATGAAAAATATCTCTTATATTGTAATTTTTCCAAATGCATTGAATGAAGATGAAAATTTAATCAATTTTACGACTTGGAAAAAAAATATAGATGGTTTGGTGACTTTTATTGATCTAATAAGTAGAAACAAAAATGAAAATTCTTCAAAGATCTAAAATAATTTGACAACTAAATTTGGCTCAAATACTAATAGAAGAAGTTGCAAGCTAGACTTTTAAAATAAATCTTGCACTTAAAACTAAAATGCAATTGCTAACTAAAGGTATTACATAAGTTATTACATACTAACAATGTTACAAGTAAGGCTTATTAAAGATAGAGAGTTCTTTTTTTATCTTATGTTTATAAAGATTATAATAGGTGTGAAGCATATTAAATATGTAATATTAAATATCACTCTTAAATAGTAAACCAACTTATTATCACTCTTACCTTAGTTCCATCATCATGTACCCAAAGATTACATTTCATAACAAAAATAATTATCGCCGGTTCATATATGCAAAATTGGGATTTGGGTTGTAAAGTGTTGCTTCAAATGTTTTAACCCTATAGAGATGCCAAGGACTAAAAGTGTCTAGTGAAGGACTTTCAAAGAAACTATAGAAATGAAAAATGCACACATATTCATTAAAAAATCTTATAATTTTTCGTTGACTACCTTAGTGATAGGATTGTGCCATGCGCAACATATTATATGTATAGGGCAAGATTGGAACATTTCTCCAAAATATTTAATTATTTTTGGAAAATAAGATTTTAATGTGTGCTAAAAAATAGAAATATTCTTCAAGGATTTTTTTTCTATATAAATATTTTGGTATTAGATATTTTTTTGGAAAAAATATCAAGAACTATTTTCTGCCAAATCTACCCTACGAGTATGATATTAGAGATCGTATTGTTCCACAAGACATTTGCAAACTATACTATACACTATATTGATTTGTCTTGATAGTTGCTAGTGAGAGGGGGTAGGTGGGTAGTATCACCTAATAAATTAGTGTTATCACAAAATTTTATTTTTCGAAAATTGTTATGATACATGGGTATTTCAGCCCATACTAATTTAAAATAATGCAACTTTGGTAAATTAGAATGATGTACACTACTGTATTGTGGCAAATCATTGCAGTTTTTGAAGTCTACAAAGACTATTGTAGATAAAATAAAGTGTAAGATAATTTGAATTGACCGTGTACCACAAAAAACAATACTTACATGTGTAATTACAAAGAAAGTGTATTCATTTTGTTGTCCCCTTGAGAGTTTGTAAATGATCCCAAGTCAATTATTGAGAGAGAAGAGCAGAGGAGTCCAATTTATAAGAACCTCCTATAACCAAAGTAGTGACCAAAATACTCCGATTACTGGACCAATAGGTGCATTTTTTTGGTTTCTACAATTATCAGCAAACTCATTCTTCAAACCTTTTAGGTCCACATCGTCCTTCTAGGGTTCATTCTTAACCCCAAAAGGATGTTAGCACTGCTCATACATTCCAGATATTGTTGCAACTTCTACATACAAAGGCCTTCAACTTGTAGTGAAAACTATTTTTTTCAACGCAATTTTTTTTGTGTAATTGTCTAGGAATGCACCGGCTTGCTCTATGATTTTCATAAGATTTTTAAAAATAGGATTGTGTAAGAAAAAAAAATCTCATATACAAAAACCATATACCCCAAACATAGGCCAATTCTGGCAACCACCTCCGCTAAAGGGGTTAAAGGACAAGCAAGTCACTATAGAAATCATCCTTCAGTTTGGTATTGTGTGAATCATTTGCTTCCGAAAACCCAAGAGCACTCATTGGAGGTCAAACTACTGTGCAAGATCTCAACCTTTCTACACAAAATTCCAAAGGATTCTCTGAGTCATCCATCGGACAAAAAAACGTCCGCGCATCGTTCAAGGGCTAACATACGGCACATGATGGCCACCATCAGCTTCAGGTGGTCACAACTTTCGAACCAAATCTCCTGGGCCGAATTTCAATCTCCTGTATGTGAAAAAAACTCAGTTGGAGTATGCTGACTATGCTCTAGCATTCAAATTCTCGCTGACGGATTAATGATTTATGGAGTGTCAGTACAGGTCCCATCAGCTGGGGCAGGAGATCGGTGTCCAAGAGTGTGGGCCATAATATTGTGCGTGGTTCATGTTTTCTTATGTCGAACTTTCGTGTTTTTCATGGCAAGTTCGCCCTTCAGTTGATATTGTCGGTAACGCCGTAACGGGTAAAAGTGACATTCGGGTACATACCATTTTTGAAAAGTCATATGAGGATCCCTTTTACGAATTCAATATATGATTTCAAGGTGGTAATAGAATTTCCAACATTTCTCATTGCATTTTTATAAGAGGCCAAAATCGAGTGTTTTGAAAATGAATGGGAAAGAGACAAAACGTGGCTCTTCAAGAATTTTATATATTTATAGCAATGGATAAGTCAACTATGTACAGTTTGAGGAATAACTTTTCTACTTAGATTTAAATTTTTGTAAGGACTAAAGATAATAGTACTTCTTATATTAGTCCAAAATTCCGCCAAAACTTATATGATTCTATTGAGAGATTTCAAACAATGAATACAATCTGTCATCAAAATAAGGGATGTGTGATGTATATTATTTATTATGGGTGTTCACGATATTTATAATTGCAACGTAAAATATTTCCAAACATTTAGCCTATTAGATGCACCTAATGTTTTTTTTTCTTGTGAGACAAATATTTATTCACTAGCAAAAACATGTACTTACAGTCTACTTGGAGTTTATGTCTTTGAGTCATATATTTTTGCTACTATAAACACATGAACTCTTAGCAACTATAGTATCTAGATAGGAACTTTGCCACATTTGCACCAAATATGTATTTGAAGATGAAATAAAAGATTTAGCATTTGGAAGTCATTATTTGATTATTAATAGGGAGAGAGATGAATATTATTTTCTTCATAGAAGGTTTTACCAAAAAAAAGATGCTTGACCTTAGAAACGTCGTAAATTAGAAGGTTTGAAGCCTACATATGAAGGATTTGATTGCCTCAGAAATAATCATGTAATTGCAACATAAATAGCCATCTCATTAGAAGGAACAATAGACAAGTTGTGAATATGAAGCTTTCTAGCCAAATTGATGGCCCAATTTAAATATTTAAGCAATCTTTGTACTTGATTTTGATGGGTTTGAAATTATGACAATAATTAGGTTCTAAATAAAATAGGCCTTAAATTAATATGCCAAAATATAGGCCAACGTTAATATTAATTGTGATGGAAGCCTTGTTTTAGATGATCAAATAACTTCATTGGAGTTCTTCATTAAGATCATCGTCACTCTAATTCTAAAAGAGACATTATATGTATATATTTGTTGAATGGGCCTACAAAATCAAGATTCAATATGTCCAATGTAGCTACTGGACCAATTTTTGCATTCTTGGCCACTAAAAATTTAAGGTTCAACATGGCATATTTCCTTTCTATTTGGTGCTATTGGATAACTATATAAACCATTTATCCACACATTTGTGGCAACTTCAAGGTCCACAAGCAATGAAGTTGTGGAAGGGACAAGTAAAAGCCAATGTATGTTTCACTATTGCTACAAAAATCCATCCTAAGTTGAAGTTAAAGTACAACACTCCTTAAGCTCCGCATCATATTTAATGCCATCCACAAGTACACAATTATGTTGCTTAATTTTCAACATCTCTATACTATTTGTGCATGATTCATGTTCTAACAATGTCCCCAACGCAACCTTTAAAAGTACGTAACATAAACCAAATTAGATGAAAAAAAACTTCCTTTGTCAAGCTCTAGTCAACACTCTATATTTTTTTCCACGACCAAATACCTCAAAACACTCTCCAATTAGATAGAGATTTTGTACTTGATTACATTAATGATTAATGATGGGATTTTATTTTACATTCAAAATGTGATGTATTGTGATTAGCTTACCAACTACTTGTTAAGCACCTAAAAGTAGGACCTATGTAATTCCAAGCATTTTCGCAAAAGGGAGTTGTAAACAATCTACAAAACAAGTAGATGCACAACATTCAAAGTGTGGACATAGAAATTAGGTTACGATTTTAGAAAATCCACCTATTTAAGTTTATCTTTTTAAAGCTTTTGCATACTATATTCAAATATTGCTCTTGAATTTCAAGCCACTTTAGTTACAAATTCTCTTCATATAATAAAATATATGAAAGCTCCTTGCTCACAATACCAATTTCCACACAAATTTACCTTAGAGTGTGATTGGGTCCCTTGAAATTAAAGTTTGGTTGAAAATCCATACCTTAAGTTTGGCTGTTTGTTTTGTTTGTTACGTTGAGATCCCTGGTGGCATGCTATTACCATTGGAAAGCCCTCGGCAAGGAGGGGTGCATTGGCTTGGTTTTGTGGCGTTTGGACTGACGATGAAAAAGTTATTGAATTTCAAAGGTTTTATGAAAAAAAAAATTAGAAAATTACTTCTACTTTTGCTTTGACTGTGGCAACGGCACAAGGCACACTAGTATGATTTGAAGGGTCCTTTATAGCGGTTTGGATGGAAGCGCTCTACCGCCCTGTAAATAAGTTAGTGTGCCGATGGGCCCTTCAACTGCAAAGAAGTAATTGATCAGGTTTAGTTGGGAACCGAGCCACTCAGAATTTCGTCAGATCAAAGTCAAAATTAGAGAATACAAATCATATGTGCAATGAGCACATGGGAAGTAATCAATACCCAATAGAATATTGATATTTTTTCTCACTGAGACTCTGCTCATGTGGGGCCTAAGAATGTTTGTCTTCTTGACAAAAACTCTCCCGTATACCGGTATACCGGTAGTACAGTAGACTTCTTCCATATTGCAGCACAATCAATAGGAAGGTGAACCAGCCTTTGACAGGCAGAATGACTGGTTTGCACTGTAATAAGTTGGCTTTCATGAAAATTACCCCCTACATGCCCGAGGCATCAAATTTTGGTGTCGACAAAACTTTGAAGTTAAATAACACCTAACCAAGTTCCTATTTTTAGTAATTTATATTTTTGAAAACTTCTTTTTGAAGTCTAGTTTCAGGGTCAAAAGTCCGATTTTGAAAATGATAGATTATGATTTTTCTATTCAAGATTTTGTGCAAGGGTACCCATTGCAATCTTAACTTTCTGTAGTGTTGAGGGCTCTTGGAAATGAGCCTCAAATACACTACAATAGATCTTGGAGGAAAAATCACATTAGAAATTCACTTAAAAAAATTGTAGAGTACATTTTGAGAAGCCGTAAATTGATTGGGGTTATGCATGTTAGGTCCTTTAACCTCCTATTTTTTTGTTGACCAATTTTTTAGATTTGGCATGCAAAAAGAGGATTGAAAGACTTCAAGTCACTTTTGCAGTTTCAACACCCTCATGTTCAAACATTATTATAATCCTTCAATTCATAAGTGATGTTGTTGTCTTTTCTTTTCATATGTGACCTCTAACATGTCTAGTTTGAATTTGTACGGTTACAATGCATAGAAAATTGATACAACTTATTAAAATGTTGGCTTTTTGTTCAATTTAGAGCAAATTCCTAAAAGTTCAAAAAAGGCCTTGGGCATTTAGGGGTTAAGAAAAAAATTTATATGAAAGAGTTAATCTTAAAGTTGTAATGTGTTTGTGAACCTATGTCAAAGGAAGGTTTAACTAAGAATACCGTAATTGTGGGGCAAGGTTGGCGGAAAATAATTCTAAAAATAGATGCCTGAATTTTAGGAAAATTATTTTTTGAAAAAGCAAAAAAATTATGGTGAAAAAGATAATATTGACAATTTATTTTATTTTTGGTATCTGCCGAACCTTATTTTTTGGAAAAAAATAAATATTCAGCAAAGAAATGCCAACCTTGCCCTTTACTTACCGTAGAACAAAACAAACACGGCACCAAACTCAATTAGACTTGAGTTTGGGTGCTCCAGGGAGTTAGTCCTAAATTTTTTTTTAAACTCTGGTTCCTTGTCTCGCGTTACATACACTTTACAATTACCTCTAAAGTCAAATGTGAAAAATGGGGAGAGTAGTTGAAGTTTTATTTTTTTGACAAAGTATGAGTTTTTGAAGTGTGCTACCTAATTGGCCCGAATGAGTCTCTAGACTTCCTCAAAACCAACAAAAGGTGTATCCGTAATGGTCATTTTACTCACGTAAAGCAATCCCAATATTTCCTAACAAGGCCACAATATGAAGGGATAAAAAAAGTCACTTTGTCTGATGAAGTTATACTCAAAAGGAGGAAATTCATACTACAATTACTAATCACTTCATCACTATCATCCAATTTTGTTTTTCTCTGGCACCTTGGTGCCAAACTCCATTGCTGTGGCAGAGTGACAGTGGATTACATTTGGAGGGAGTATTCTCCATTTACTCTAAGACATTGATTGCGGCCACTAACTCAACCTAATGTAGTCCAAGTCTCATTTATTGACTTTTTTTTTTATATTGGTTGATGCAAGATTGTAATGCCAGTCATTTCCTAGGTGTCTGTCATGAACCTTTTGCTTGTCACAAGCTTATACGCAGTATCAAATAAAACAATAATTTCACAACAACAAAATTTCATTCAAAATGTCCAACTCAATTTTGTGACTTGTGTGACATATGACAATGCGTATTTCAAGGAGAAACAACAAGAACTTTGGATTTCAACAATGTGACTACCTTGGTCACTCAATGCTTCATGAATTCTGTGCAAGGTTCTCAATTACTCCATGTACAGATGGGACTGGAAGAAAAATTTGTAGAAGTGAAAAGTTTTAGTTTAAATTCTTGCAAAGCCAAATCTCACTTCGCATAACATTCAATAGCATTCCTGTGTACTACCTTGGCTCTACACTGTTGGATGTGGAATATTCCACACCCAACAGTCCTTCATTAGTAACTACTAACAAGTGGAGAATACAGAGGCTGTTGGGTGTGAGATATTCCACACCCAACATTGTATAGTAGAACCTCTTTAAGTTGATCCTCTCTAAGTCAATAAAGCGTTGTCAGAAAGTATTGCTTGCCGGTCCCAACTTAACAATATGAACAACATACGAACATGATGACCCTCCCTAATGCAATAACCTCTCTAACTCAATGTGTCAGACCAGTCCCAACTCTATCGACTTAGAGAGGTTCTACTGTAGAGCCAAGACACTGGTCACTGGACACTAATGGGGCTACTGAATGTTGCGTGCCTCAAAATCTCCAGATCCATGTCCTTGCCCCACTTGCCTTTCGAGCTCCCTCAAGGGCGTTAATATCCCAAAAAGCGCGTCAGCACAAGAGGGTCAACAAAGTCTTGCCAGACTGTCAACTCAATGACGCCCATAACAAGAAACCAGATCTCTGCAGATTAAGTTAGAACGCCATATCCTCACAGAAAGTAAACACAAAAAAATCAAAATCAAAAGGATACACCGGTGGTAGCGGAGCATATTCTCCACCCACCGTTTGTTCTTCTGGCGGATGGACAGCAAGTCTGCAGAAATCAGGTAAGAAAAGGAAGAAGAGTCTACCAATATGGACGAAGTTAATAAGTAACCGGCGAGGTACCTGGTTGTTTGAGTGGTAGGTAGCATTTTGAACAAAACGTTTGAATGTCAACACTGAGTTGCAATCGCTGATTGTAAAATATTGCAATCTGTGTACTGCTAAGGTACTACTAGGGTGCTTTAGATATGGATTTTCATAATAAAATTGATGTAGAGTCGATCTCTTTTTAGGTTTGGTGTCTGCTTTCGTCGTTTTTTTATGGATCATGGGAACGTGTTTTTGGCGATTTTTGACCGAACCCCGGCCTGGATTGATTGATTCCATAATTTGAGTTGGTTTTAAACTCTGCTGCTGTAATTTATGATTAGGAGATCACTGAGTTGATCGTGTCAGCTTGCTTCTGGAATAATTTTGATAGAGGCTGCTGCTAGAAATTTGATCAATCGATCTTGCTTCGGGAAATTAGACAGGTTTTCAAACTCGATAGAGCCTGAGGTTCTTCATTCATTTGTTGTTCAAAAGTGGTGGTGTTGAATAGTGTTACGTAAAGAAGAGTTGCGTCCACTTGTTTCATACCCTGTTCACATTATTAAACTGTTTTCCTTTCAATCATGGTGTCTTTACCTTGAGAACATCCACTTAACAAGTATTTTTTCATGGTACAGAATGTTGATTCATGATTTATGGGTATTCACAAGTGTTATATTCGAGACGCCTAACTTAGTTTGGATCAACCTAAGGTGTACCGATTGTAATGCCAATGTAGCTCAGTTGGTGCAGAAGGGATTTGCAGAGCACAGAAATATCTGTGTGCAACTTAGAATTAGTCTGTCTGTTTTCTGTTTGGCATGGACGAGCATCCATGTGAAAAACTGAAAGGATAAGGATATTTTCATCCATGAACGCCCTCGGATACGAACATTTTCCATCCATGTCTAGCCTGGATACGGACTCAGTAGGTCGGAGCAGACCAAGATAGCAAAAGAAAACCACATTATAAACTTGTTCCCGTGGTGGCCACTGAGATCACGCCACAACAACGAGACTCTCCGACATCGGTTTATGGGAAGCAGGCGGGTTGTGGTCCATGTGAGCACTCAGCAGTGAGTCCGGCCACGAATCATCAATGCGACCTATTGACTCGATGTTTCACAGGACTGGGGGCGTACAGGGGGACTCTCAATGCAGGAGTTGTTTCTGCGCCATCGTACCTGAAGCTGCAGCCAGCAGCATCATCACCGCAGGTTTCTGCAATAAGTACCTGAAAGAGGTAATTAAATCCATCCTTTTTCTTTGTACTGCGACGTGACTCCAGATGCCGTGGTACATACTCCATAGCCATCGAGGTAGCCACTAGCCAGGGGAGTTGTATTGCAGACTCGCAGTGCAACCCAGCCTCGTCACCCGGATAAGACCAACCACGACGAGTCTGTGGAGGTGGCCAACATGCACTCACAATATCGAGATTTATTGCAAATCAGGACTCAGGAGGGTTCTCGCATCATTTGACTTCGTTGCGTACCAGAGACGTTGAAGTCGCTACATGTGACGGGGGATGGAAGCTTATTAGGATGACACAGAGAACGTGACTGACCAGTTCTTCGGGAATCCGGAGGAAACAAATAATGACATTTGATGCAATTGAGATCACATGTGCCTCGTGCTTTGCTAAAATTGGGAGAATACTAGGGTTTAGGGTTTTAGGGTATAGTGCTTTTTAGGGTTGGAGCTTATGAACTCTGTAAACTCGGCGAACTGGTCGGGAGTGTGTTACTAAATCTCGCAAACCGCCCCCGACGAACTCTCTTGCAACGTGAGGCTGGGCTGCCATCCGCAATTCATGTGATTCCACAGAAATGGATCTCAGAGTTCCGTCAATTGAGAGCACCGGCCACTGTGGTTATTACTCAGCAACCCGAAGCTGCTTTCGGATGTCACTCAAGCTCAAAAGCGGATCAGTCTCTGCTGCAAAAGACGCGAAGAGATAGGAAAGGAATCTGTTAAGAGTGCAACACGGCAACACGACATCCGTGGTCCAACAAACTTTACAATTGTTCATCCACCCACCACAAGAGTCTTTCACTGTCCCTCCTGACCCTGACCCTGACCCCTAACTTATCTGCCTTTGACATCCTGCTTCGGAAATGCTTCTTCTCTTCATTTTCTGTGAGATGACAAAAAATCGCGATCCCTCCCTGCATGATACAAATTCTGAATTCCTAGAATCCCGAGCGTGATAGCTCGTGTGCTTGAACATAAAATCATCTTACGCAGTCACACGACATTATTGAATAGAATCTGTGCGAAGCAAATATTGACATGGTCCAGTAGTAGGAAAATAGTGTGAAATACAGAGTATAAGTTAGTCTTCATATGCTCTTTCGTGAACATTGAAAATAAGGTGTCCGACTATCCTAATAATTGCTAACCAGGTTTGTCGGAGGAGTGACCGATGAAGACTTCTTGGTAAGATATCAAGATCAAAGGGAAGACATTTCAGTAGATACTCCTCTTCTGGGTCAGCTTGTTCAGCAATTCACTTGGAAAGAAGTTGCTTAGGTTTGGTAAGTTGCTTAGGCACCTGTAAGTTTCTTGCCGTGCCATCTTCTGTGAGTTCAAGACAAGTGGCGCCCTCTTCACTTCCCCAGGATAGTATTGTAACTTAGCTTATGTGCACCCAAAATCGCCACTTGAAATGAATGCAATAACTTAATGTGGACATTACTCTCCTCTGAATCTGGCTGTTCACGTTCTTGGATACTTGGACGAACAGAAGGTACTCGTTTATGTTCATCGCTTCAAGCCGATCATGCATGAAATCAAATAGCGTAGCTTTACTAAAGCTTTTGTCTGTTTATCTTGTTGACTGCTAAACAATCACGAAGAGGATCTCTAATAAGTTAGAAAGGAAATCACTTTCTAGTTGATTTCATTCAATGGAGAGCAGTGATGCATGCGTCGTGTCCTACAGCGAGTGGAGGGTTCACTGACATGGAGGAAACAAGAGATCTAAAACATATTGTTATCTGGCACTTTTCTCTTGATATATACGAAGTTATGTTCTGGCCAGGTGATGAGGTGGTGCTTGCACTTGAGGGTCGGTCCAATGGTGGAAAAGCTTGCTCTTGGAGCTGTGAGAATCAGAGAACTTCCCACATCGCCATTTCTGACTGAAACGAGGAGATTATCTATGGTTCCCGTATTGCCATTCCCTTTTAAAACTTGTGTTATCAACACAGATAATTTGTGCCACTGATATTCCTTGACTTCCTCCTTGTACGTGCAAAAGCACTTGGGAAACTCCTGGTAGTCCTGTGGAAGAAATACGAGTAATCTCCCTGTGATATATAACCTCTGTCGACGCCTGGAAGATTAGATTTGCGTGTATGTATTCTTCCGGACTTTTCCGAGTAACATGTACACGTGCTTGTGTCAACAAGCTTCACTCAGTGATAGCTTTGCGTAGAGAAGGTTAAGGCTCTTTGGTAACTGCACATATTTACACTCAACGTGCGGGAAGAATCGGCAGCTAGGTGTTGATGAGTCGAATGAGATTGCCAAAAAACTTTTTAAATTCATGAACCTTGGGCTGAACAACAGGGTTGAATTTTAGGAAAATGGTAAGGTAGAGGCAGCAATTGTCAACCACGCCCCATAACATTCAGTAGCTCTACAGTGATGGTGTGATATATTCCACATCCCAACAGTGCTTCATCAGTAGCTACTGATGAATTAGGCAAGTGGAGGACGTAGAAGCACACCATCAATGTAGAACCAAGGCAACATCAACACATGCCACTAAATGTTATACCAGTACCCAATCTGTAAGGGTGTAGTATTCCCAACCAAGGTAGGTATGTGGAAAAAAATCGGGCCTCCAAAAGGCCTCTTCCCTTTGCAAACTGAATATAGTGTTGAATAGAATAAAAAAATATTAATTAATTAATTAATTAATTTTTTAAATTTAAAAACAAACAAAGTTAAAGTTAAAAAAAATTGCAATCTGACGTGGCAGACTGTCTGCCACGTCGGATTGCAATAAAATTTAAAAAAATTTAAAAATTTAAATTTAAATTTAAATTAAATTTTTTTTTTGTGGACTAATTAAGCAATTGTTTTCACTGCCTGTGTAGAAGTGGGGGATTCCAGAGGCCCGATTCTTCTCCTAATGAGTGATTGAGTGAACAAATTTCCAACCAAATCTAGAAATGTGTTTTTTTGGATCCTTTTCAGGGTAGGGACTTATAAGGTTATGACACATGTCCCAAAGTAGTGAGCTAGAAAGTAGGAAGTAGTGTGATCGGGAAAGTAGTTCTTGAATGATTGGAATTGGAAGAGTGTAGAATTCCTATTGTGATTCATTTTTGCATTTTTGTGGGTATTTTAGTTGTGTTTTTATCTCATTTTGATTGGTTGGTTGTTAGTTTTGTTGTCCAAATTGGTAGTTTTGGGTGTTATTTGACCAACTTGGAGGTGGTTTTTGTTGTGGTTTTCTAGTTGATTTGTTGGTGAGGTGTTAGAGATGCCAATTAGGAGTTGACATGTCCAGTTGGAGTAGGTGAATTAGAGTGGAGATGTAGTTCTAAATTGGTAGTTGGATGTATAGTAAGGTTGTTTTTGAATTGGGCGGGTAACTGCCTGTTGTGTTTTCTATTAGGTGGTGATGATTAATTTTAGTGTCACCTGCTTTAAAAGATTCAAGTGCAAGTCCTAGCTTGGAGTTGGCTGCATATTTTTCTTGATTTCAGTGATATAATGTGTGTTAGTTTGGGTGATGGGATTTGCGGTCTCAAATTGGTGATGCAGTATTGGTGTAGTTAGTTGGATATGACATCACAAAGTTTCGACCCTCCGGTTTGTCAACAATTATCATGTGGTTATTGTTGTTTTATGAGTTTGCAAGTTAATTACAATTTATCGCATCATTACAATGCATTACTTGCAATTGCATAGTAATGATGCAAAGTAATGCATCATAATGATGCGATAAATTGTAATTAACGTGCAAACCCATGAAACAATAATAACTACATGATAATTGTTGACAAACCGTAGGGTTGAAATTTTGTGATGGATGAAAACTCTAAAATTTGTAAGCATTGATTTGATCACCATCCGATTTAATAAAAAAATCTTCTCAACCAAATTGGCGTCTTTGTCTGTGTAGATATTTGTGATTATAAATGGATATAATTACAGAGTTGTGAGCTATGAATCTGAATTAGAAGTTTGATTGTATTATGAGTATGTACAAGTTTCAAGTTGGAAGGAAGGAGTATTCAAAAATATCTTGTGCGTGTTATTTGATTGAAATATTTGTCATGGTGGAAGCTTATAATGTGTAAAATTGCAAATTTTGATTCCAAAGTATGAGTGCAGTGTTGTTGTAGTAATGTTTTTGGCTATGAAATTCCAAGTTGGATTATTGAATTTAAATCGATATATTTTGATTTTAGATATTGAACCTATTAGAATAGATTTCCTACTTGACCGTCTCCCTTGGAATGAACTGATTATACTAAAGGATAATTTCCAATTAGGTCATTATTCTCCTTCAATAAAAAGTCTAGACATTGGCTATTGGTGAAGAGTACTTTTTGGCTCCCAAAATTAACAGTAATTTCAATTTTGAGAATGAAAATTTGAAAAATTTGCAATCCCCATATTTCCTATCTTCTTACATGGGAAAAATTTCTACCACCTCATATTGCTCACAATTTGCTCCAAAATTGCTTACATGATCAACTACTGGTGCCTCCACTTTATTTGGCCCGGTACCAAATTACTTAGCAATTTTCTTTGGAGGTTAAGCCCTAAATGACCAATCAACTATTTTATAGTCATTGCCCAATTTTAGGCAAATTTTTCAAGTGAAAAGAAGTTTTTTCAAATTCTTTATTTTTTTATCCCCTAAAGGATCAAGTATCCATTCAACGTACACAAGAAAGCTTGGATAGATTCCTACAAAGTCATCTTTGGTCAAATGTTCATAAAATTTTGGATACAATGTGCAAATGTTTACTTCCTATTGTAAACTTTTTTTTTTTTTTTTTGATGAGGTGCTTGAATCAAAAGTTATGTTGCCTTGAACTTTTTGGGCAATTCAAGCAATTTGGAAATCTTTTGCAAAAATGCTCATCAACTTTTGAAATTTAGCATGTATATAATTAATAAAATATAACATACAATTGTCCAAAAAAAAAAATTTTAATCTTCAAATCACATTCTAAGAGGAGTCAAACTTTGTTAGCTATGTGGAGGCAGTTTTAAAAACAAACATTTTTTTCTAACTTCAAGTCCTATTATCTTGCAATTTGTGAAGTTGAAGTTCTTGAAATTTTCCCACATATTCCAAATGTTTTTCTCTAATTTTACACTATTTGGATTTCCAATAAAAAATTTACTCATTGCACAAAAAATCATCAAATAATGAATAGTATATTGCCAATTCACTTGATGTCCTTGTATTGTAGGATGATTCAAAGTAAGCTATACTCCATATTTGCTTCTAAATTTTTTCACGAGTGAACCTAACATTATATAATTGTGAATGGTCAAAATCCTCATTTTTGTGTAGAATAAAAATTTTACTCCAAAAGGGTCCAAAGTCTATTGAACTTGTTTTGCAAGAATGACAAATAGTTTTTTTTTCCTCACTTCAAACATTTAATCTCTCAATCCACTTGGTCAAATGGACTAAAAAATTTTCCACACATTGCCCTACTTGATTATCACACTTTTGTACAATTGGAATTTTTTTTTTTAATTTAAATTTTTTAAAAGCATCAAAAAGTGGCAGTTTTGGACTATTCCTCTTCCAAAATACCCTCCAATCCTTACACAAAATAGTGAAATTAGGTTGCCCCACACTAATTTTTTGACATTTGACACTATAAATATTTTTCAATTATTATACAAAAATGCACTACTTTTAAATTAGGTACTGTAGTAATTGTGACTCATAAACCTCCATGTGTACAAATGGAAGTAATTTTTGGAAGTATTTGTTGACTTCTATGTCTTGTAAAGTACCTTTCTTGGAGTAAGGCAATCTAATTGTCAAAGCTATTTAATTTCACTATTTTGTGAAGGAATTAATGCATACTAGATTGGGTTATTTTAGGATTTTTTTATTTCAAATTCCAAATGCTATGGTCATTTGTTATATGTAGGAAATATACCTCAAGGTATTCAATATTGTCGAATGTTAAGAAACTTACTATTAGAGGTAAATGCTAATAATTTCATTCAATAATTTATTGTCATTTTTCATAAATCAATTGGAACTCTAATTTTAGCCAATCATAAAAATTAGATGCTACTAAATAAAAAATCATATTTTTGGTGAATTTCCAAAAGAACTTCCTTCAAAATTGAATAACATTGAATTAGACATTCTTACACTAGGCCAAGTGCACTGACTGTATGCACAACTATCCACTGAAAAAGTATTTAAAAAAAAATTATGGTACTCCAAACATTTTCAAGAACACCTTTCTTCTATTCAATCGTGTAGTATTTTACTTGCGCATGCAATTTTTTTTTGTAGAGATGAGCTTTTATTTATTTTTAAACATAACTAGTATAGGATATCATTCCACTTGGGGATAGGTGCAGGCAGTGCGGAAACGGTAGGCACGTGGAGGCCTTCAGGAATGTCGACGATGATCAAGTCGACAGCAGATTGCGTGCTTAGTTTATCGTCGAACAAGCGATCCTTGTTGCTGGAATGCTGCTAAGGACATGCATTAAACATAATATTAAAAAGTTTCCAAATTAAAGGTACTCACAATCACGATGCGGATAACATGTAAAAACTAGAAGAATTGGACCAATGAGCAACCACTATTGGAAAGAGAATCATAGGAAGACGATACAATGAGAAACCGTATTAAACTAACCATGGCCAAGAAGGCATCGACCTTCTCATGGTCCTTCTCATTATTGGCGAGACTGCTCAACATCACAAAGTTTAGACCCTACAATTTGGCAACAATTATCGTGCGGTTATCGTTGTTTCATGGGTTTGTATAATAATCGCACTGACTTAGTGTATTTTTACGCACTGAATCAGTGCAAAAACAATGAATATCAATAGTGTACGGTTTATATACTTTAACTATACAATTGTTGTGTCAAAACTACACAACAATTATATAGTTAAAGTACATAAACCGTACGCTATTGATATTCATTGTTTTCGCACTGATTCAATGTGTAAAAATACACTGAGTCAGTGCGATTATGGTACGAACCCATGAAACAACGATAACCGCACGACAATTGTTGCCAAATCCTAAAGTCTAAACTTTGTGATGAAGGACAAGTTGAGGATGCACTCATTGACGTTAGGGACGGGGTCAATGTTTTGAGCAGTCGGAATCAGACCGTGCATTAGTCGCTCCTGCATGAGAGAGAAACCGAAGGACGTATCTTTCATCTTTGCTGCACTCGTAGCTGCATCAGGTAAGGGCGTTTCGGCCTTTCGCTTAATCCCCTTCTTCTTGGCCTTCTCTTCCTCTTTCTCCGCCTTGGCCACCATGCGCTTATTCTTGGTGTCCTCTACCTTCTTCTTAGCCTCTTCCATTTTCTCCTCCTTCTTCTTGTTAGACACATTCTTCTTCGCGATTGCTTTGGCTCGAGCCTCTGGATCTAATTTTGCATATTCATCAAACTCTAACTTGTGATCCGAGGTTTCCTTCAATCTCTTGAATAAGGCCTCCTCTTCGGGCGGAGTGGTGCTGAAGTTGTACTCGAAGTACTACGGACAAGCCTGTAAATGGGGAGAGGGCCAAAGGCGCTACTGGGAAGAAGAAAACATGCAGTCGTCCAATCTGTCCAACCATGTCATAAGGAATGGTGGTAAATCGGCCTTCAGTATCACGAGTATCGCCTTCTTGCCATATAATTCAAACTTGATATACTTGAAATTATCATGCACAGTGGACAATAAAACATATTAGAAAAATAAATAAATGAAAAAGTACTTCCATGCATGAGTAGCCCCCCTTTGGACACCTTCTCGGTACCAAGAGAAGCACATGGCTTTCCCATCTCATAGAACATTGCGGCCTCTGGGTCACGACATTCGAAGGCCAAGTGTATTTTTAACAAAATTGTTTTGTAACTATGACAAGAGGTGGGCGCCCATAGAAGGCGTCTTGGTAACGAGACACTTGCATGAATTGCCTACTCCTTAACAAATCGAATGACCAAATTCCCTTCAAAATTTTTGTCGACTTCATATAGAATTCAATAAATCAGAAAACTAGTGCATGTGGTGAACCCCCGGGATGAAGGTCTCGGTACTGAGACTCTTTTTATAATAGTCTATCTCTGGGCACATGACAACTTCCGTGTCCTTCTTTAAAATCTAAAACTGGATTTAAGACCCTAATTTCATGCAAATACAGCAGAAGGTGCCTCTGCTCACAGATGGTCTCTAAAGCGGGACACACTTGTGGACTCTCCTTTAATCTTACTAACTACTGCAGGAGTTGTCGTTCCCTGGAGTGTCTGTCATCAAGTAAACACCGTATTGCAATCCACGTCAATTGACAATGCGGAACTTAAAGTGAGCATATTCAATCCGTATGCTCAATTGGTTGCATGAATTGCCCCTTGTGGAGGCTCTACGAAAACATTTCATTTTTACGTCGACCTCTAAACAAGTATAGTACCTGTAGAGCAATCGCTTCACTACAAGGGCAGCTCCTCGGAACTCTATAAAAGTATCAGACTTCTTAAAGAAATCCGACCCTTTGAACGCGCTAGTGTAGGCCATATCCCATAGTTTCATTCTCCAATCCTTCAAATATTCCAGCAGCGTTTGCGGCTCGGCCTCCACTCTATATTAATCGGAAGATTGTCCGCCTTCCGAATGGTCTCAAAGAGGGTCATAGCTTCCTCTTCTAGCTGCAAGATGCATTGTACATGACTATGAGTCAATCAATCTCCGCGTCTTCCAGCCTATCCTATGTAATTTGAATATGATTGAAGAAACCAAAACTGAGCTTGACAAATCAAAATGTAAGAGAAAGTTAAACACCTTTACCCCAGCAAATCAAACTGCTTTTGCAAGGAACAACAATAACTTCTCCTCGTTCATCGGACGGGCTGGCATTCTGCGAGCCTTCCTTGTTGGAGGAGACGCATTCATTTACTTCAACCATTTCATCTTGTGGGCAGGGGTAGCAATGGCAGATGATATCATCTGTAGTTTGTCAAGGGTTAACTCTAGCACCGTGAAAAAACTCCAATGCCGCTCGATTTGTTTAATCACAAAGATGTGGATTTAGTCAATTAACTCAATGAAAAAGAGACTAGCATAAAGCCAAGGGCATGCGATTTTGGGCATTACCTCTTGTACGAACTCTGGACCAAAGTGTGGAGCCGCCACGAAGGTAATCTTTGACATCTTCTGTCAAAATGAGGTTGTGGATTCTTTGATAGATTTCCTCATTGCAGCAGCAACACCATCCGGAGTCAAGTCGTCTTTTGGAGTATCCTTATAGTCTTTTCGTACAGCAAGGTCCGCCAACGCTGAAATCTCTTTCTGGTATGGGCCAAACAACAATTATAATTGAAACTATTTTTGATTGAAAGATACATCAATGCAAGTAACAGAAATTAGAAACAAAATTGAACATCATACCTTACAAATGAACGTTGTGAAAACTTCAAGGGCATTGAGTACCATATTTTATGGGCAGTATTCTTGCATATCTTAATTTCATCGGCGCTCAAGAGCTCGCAAAACTTCTCCAGATCCACGAGACCATACTTCTGCACTCGGTACAAGGTATGCACTAGATTGATCTTTACGTGTTAATTTTCAGTTTGCCTACAAAACATGACGGTCAAAAGGTCGTCAGATTTAAAATATAATTTCAGTGTAACCTAGATTGTTTAAATAAATGGATAGGTCCACCATCTGAATTGCAATAGGAACTTACTGGTTAATGTTGTGTATAGCCTGCATTGCTGTGCTAATACGACTCCTCGTGTCTAGAACATTAAAGTCTTCAGCATAGTGTCAATCAATGTTAGCAGAGTGTTTGCGCTTGATGTGATTTATTCAGGCTATCCTTCGATGATTGCTGTCGTAGACATAGAATTTGTGGTCGACTAGATGCTTTAGCGCCGTCTGGGCACTGAGTTGCGCATTGAACTTGTCATTGACTTCGTTCCATAGCGGCCCCCACTCCCTTTTCTCAGCCTCAGAGAACACGCTGGTTTGTCCTTGCTCGTTGGTAATGGACACATAAACAATCCTAACTCCCTCCTCGTATCCTCATGCAAACTGGTTTTCAAGCTGCACAAGGTCATAGTCTAATGTAGACCGTTGTCGGGTAGAGAGGAGCGCGCTTAGGGAACACACGGGGTGTCTAGCTGCAAGTTGTTGAATGATATGGGTCGGTCTCTTGAAAACTTGAATCTTCACTTGATCTTCCGTTGGCCTATCCTGTAGTGGCTCTATAGGGCCAAGGGTAAGGGTGTGTGATAAGAAACAAGTCCTCGGACGGGTAAAACGGGACGGCCAAACCACGAGCTGACCGTCCGAAAGATTGGCTCCTAAATTTCAAATCCACGGTGATCAGGAAGCGCCTTTCACCAGTGGGAACAACATAAAAGATCGACCATGTGGGTGATCAATCCCACTTCGTCGCCACGAACATAAAACGGGGCTTTATTGGATACCCACAAGCCCGCAACAGGTTTTACAAAGCAGAAAGGAAATATGCAACTAGCCTCCAAAACCGGCTGGGAATAACATAAAAGACAACGAGCCACAAGCCACAACACATTGAAGATCCCTTTAAGGATCTTCAAGTCTTCAAAATCTTGAGTCTTGAGTCTTCAAACCTTCCTTCATTCGAATTTGAAGAAATCCGAACTAGTTTCAAAAGAAACTATTTCCCCACACAAGCTGCCATCTTCAAACTAGTGCCACATATGATCTACAAGCTTAAATTCTAAGTGTCTTAGCTTTTTGGAAAGCTAATAACATAATACAACTATCCTATAAATTTCAACTCAAACTAAGCTACTGTCCAAAAGTTATTAGCGAGCAAAGTAGAGGTCCTCTTCTCCCTTAGCAACCAACTACTGCTTCTTCAAAACTCAATAACTTTTGTTTAACAACTCCAAATCACAAGTGTGATAGCAATTTGGAAAGCCCTCCCTACCATCTACAACTTGTGAAAATTTCACTACAATCCAAACTACTGTCCAAAAGTTATGAGGTGTAGGGTCTCGGCTTTCTCAATTAAGAAGGCAAGAAACACCTCAAACTTTATTACTACTCAACTTTTGCATATTAAGCTCAAATCACACAAATGAACTCATTCTAGAAAGGTGAGCTCATATTCTAACTACTCCCAAAGTTTCAACTTCAACAAAACAACCGACCCAAAGTTGTGGCCGTCGAAGTCTCGGCCTTCCTCCTCCAAGCTCAATCTTTGTTCCAAGCTTCAGCAGATGATAACTTCTCACTCCAAACTCCAAATCACAAGTTTAATAGCTTCTTAGAAAGCTATAAACAAGATCTACAAACCCTCTAAGTTTCAAAATGAACAAGCAAACGACGCAAAAGTTATGGCTTGATGAAGCCTCTGCCCTCTCAATGGAAGGCCTTGGGTCTTCACAACTTCAAACCTTAATAACTTTTTGCTCACAACTTCAATTGCAACTTGCAAATACTCTATGGAAAGCTCTCATCATCAAGAATAACATACTCAAATTTCATTACTCAAAAATCCATGCTCCATGAGCTACATACATAACAAGTTTCGGTTTTTTCCACCTCTCCTCCACACACCC
Organism: Pseudisothecium myosuroides; assembly: GCA_951799445.1. Classification (NCBI taxonomy): domain Eukaryota; kingdom Viridiplantae; phylum Streptophyta; class Bryopsida; order Hypnales; family Lembophyllaceae; genus Pseudisothecium; species Pseudisothecium myosuroides. The sequence goes on from OX637294.1 coordinate 24,991,222, forward strand.
AAAACTCTCCCTTCCTACCCACCAAACTCAAACATTTTCTCTCTCTTTTTCTCCCCTCTCTAAGGTGGTGGTGGGAGCACATCAGCCCATACCCCTTATCTCCCTACCTAAGACCCCACCAAAGATCCCATCTACTTCCCTATTCACACTCATTTTTCTCTTCTAACTCCTTGGCTATTTTATTTAGTTCAAAACTATTCACACACATCTATCAAAGCCAATATAAACTAGAAATTAAAGGAAACAAATGCAAGGCAAGCAATCGTAGGATAGCCACGTGCCACTAGAGTGTTTAAAACTATCTGGAATCACTCTTCGATCGCCAAGTCGTGACCTTGGTCGGCCGGAAAGCGGTGGTCAAAGGCGTTCCGCTGGTCCGGAATCGCGGGTTCGAACCCCGATGGGACCGTCGAGCGGCGGGGCGCCACGGCTTGGCACGTTGGTGAAGAGGCAGGAAACAAAGGCCGACTGCCCGCTACCTACCCCCTGAGCTGTGCTTCGCACTGTGACAAGAATTAAAACGTGGTTCTCACCACGACCAATCCTTTTAGTTCTAATCACTCCTTTATTAAAAACAAACAAATATATATATAAATATATATATTTACATGATGGAAGGATTTCCATCAGGACACCGTACCATTGGCATGGGTATCATTTGACACAAGGAGATACGCATTCTTGAAAGATCTAACACCGTCAACTTCAAGCTTGCAATGACGGAGACAACATCCATTTTGTGTGACTTCTTGATATCGTCTTCCAGTAATTCGCGACCCAACCCCGGAATGTGATCTACTTCCATGTCGTTGATGGAAGGGAGCTCAAGAGGCTGTGCTGGAACCTGCATTATAAGAACATCTGCATTTGACAGAGAATTTACTTCTGTCTCCGTTTGCGTCTAAATCATACCGAATTAAAAGACATTAGAACTTGTACAAATTTTTCAATGATACAGAAATACATCATTATAATAGAACATTAAGTGAGTAGGTGAAAACAATACGGACACGGTCATTCGTATATAGTAGTGATGATACTCCAATCACAGAGGTGTTTGCAATGCCTGTCTAACCGACCTCAAAGATCGCACGTGCACTTCTCGTTAAGAGGCATATACTGATCGCAACAATAGATCAAAACGTCATCATCAGATGCTATACTAGATGTGACCTCTATCTCGACGCGATTACAAGTGCAGTACTCTATACTACGAGGAGGTGATGAATTTATCTTCTTTTGTAAGTTTTTCCCTACTGAGGTGCATGATGAGTCCCCTGGACAAAATACTCGTCTATGTAGAAAACAATCTACAGCCAATTCAGGATCTTCTAGTAATCCTTGGTGCCTTACCAGAGGCAGTGAGGCTGATTCATCCCTACTCAAAACATTTTGACCCCCCTCTGCACCGGCGATCTCAGCAGTCGGAGCCACAGCAGAAACCTGCAACACCTAAATCCATAGAATAGAAGCCCCATTAGTTTCCAATTAAATCAGGATAGGGGAACCCTTGAGGGCAGGCTCTACCTTGTACACAAGTTCTCGAACAATGAATTCAGAGTTCAAGTCTATAGAAGTTTAGGAATTGATAAGAATGGGGAGTCGAATGTGTTACAAGATACCAGTTTTCAGAAGTGGCCTTGACCTTTTTTTTCTCTAAGACGATCTCGATACCGAGACCTTTCTGGAGGAGCTCTGGTCCATGCGCAGAACTGCGTTCCTACTTAAAAGTAAATGGTCAAGATCATAGAACTTTCAACTGAGAGGGAAATTTAGTGGCCAATTGGTCCAATGATACATCAAAAAGGATAGAAATCCCGCACTTGTGATTTTGAAAGATAAATATAGACTAGATAGGTGGATGGCTAATAACTACATAATTTACCAAAGCAGACATAGTCTTCAGAAGTTGACGGACGATGAAATAAATAGAGGATCGAATAAATCTAGGGATCTCTGGCAATCTTGAGAAGTGGGCAAGACCTTGCCCTTTCCTTTTATAGTCTCAATATCGAGACTATCTTGGAGAGAGTCTCGTCTGTGCAAAGAAGACCCTAAACCAAAATTAAATTAAACAAGACTGATGATTAGAGAAGATTGTCTTGAAATCATAGAAAAGCTTAGTTTCTAACAAAGCCACGAATTTGCATCTAATAAGTTGGTGTCGACTTTCTGGATTGTAAAGCAATCTGGACTATATCAAATGCAGATCAAGGAACCGGATGTAAGTGAAGTGACCAAGCCCAGTCCCTTTCTTTGGACAGTCTCGGCGCCAAGACTGTCCAGGGGAAAGACGCAGTTATGATGTTCTCTTGAATATACCTTTACGGAATCAGTTTGATACTAAAGAAAAAATGATTGTTGTTCGAGATCATATGCAAGCTCAGGCTCTATATGAGCCAAGAATTCACACCAATGACTATACATACAGCAAAACTGATCCTGCTCGACGGATTTGAATATATCAAGTTTAAGTCGAATTGCGAGATTAATAGAAAACCTCGACAACATCAAGTCCAATTGAAAGAAGATTTAAAAAAATGGAGAGTCAGATGTGGTTTAGTCCCCAGGAGAATTGTTGAGGTGGCCAAGCTCAGTCTCCTCCCATGAATAGTCTTGGTGCCGAGATTGTCCAGAAGAGGGGTGCCTCTATAAATTTGTTTGGAAAAACCATGTACTGAAACTGTTTGATTCTAAGGAAGAGAATAACATAGGTTATGAACATATGCAAGCTCAGTGTCTATAAATACGTTAAATTCACACTACTTACCACAATACCGCAAGACTGACATTGCTTCACGAATTTGAGTCTAATAAGTTCAAGTCAATATGCGAGATTAACAAGCAACCTAAACAACATCAAGTGCATTTCAAGAAAGATTAAAACAAATGGGGAATCGAATGTGGTTCGGGAAGCGAAGAGAATTTGAAGGTGGTCAAGCCCAGTCCCCTTCCTTGGACGATCTCGGCGCCGAGACTATCCAGGAGAGGGGTATGGTGGCTGAACCCAACGGCCAACACATGGCGCAAGTGATGTATTTTTCGAATTTGAAGTTTCGTCTAAACCTCATCGAAACACAGAGGTCTACCTCAAAGGTGCTTTATATTTCCACAATGAAAGGTGTATTTTAATTCTACTGATCTATGTGTGCAAAATAATCCTAAATCCTAAACATCGGTCATAGGTCCCATCATTTAGAAAAATTTATTTGTGCGGGGCAATGAAATTGTGTCACCCATTTTTCAATCTTCACAGCGTTGTATCTTTGTTTATTCAAGAAATGACAGCGCTCTCTTATTGGAGAAGATTTCATTTAGAATTTTACCTATTTTTCATCCAATATTTAATCTACTTTTCATCTAGTATATCATCTACTTCTCATGCAGTGTTTCATCTACTTTTGTCCAATAGTTCACCAACTTTTCATCCAACATTTCATCTATTTTTATCCAATTTTTCAACTATTTTTCATCTAAGATTTTAGTACTTTCATCGAGTAGTTCATCTATTTTTCATCTAGTATTTCATCTATTCTTCATCCAATATTTCATCTACTTTCATCCAGTATTTTACCTATTTTTTATCCAGTGTTTTATCTACTTTCATTCAGTATTTCATCTACTATCATCCAATATTTCATCTACTTTCACCCTAATTTTTCATCAACTTCCATCCACTTTATCCATTGAAAGCTTTTCTTCCTTATGCTTTAATGTAAAATTTTGTCCACATTCACTAAATTTTTTGGACCTTCACTAAATAATTTCCAAAACTTCAATCATTTTTATTCTCTAAATTTCCAAATTTTATTCTATTTTTCTATTTCTCATCCAAGATCTCCGCTCACTATTTCTTGCTCGCTGCTCCCTGCTCCGCACTCGCTTCCCTAGCAACGTTGCAGTCTTTCTAAAGGCTGAAGTTCAAAATATATTGGTGGTTAAATAATAGTATCAATTGTCTCTCTCTACTATTGAATCGTTGAATTAAATTTTTCTTCTATTAAATCTTTTTTGTTCGCTAATTGAAAATAGATGTCTATAACTTTTTACACGAGTAATCATCGTTTCAGTATACTACCTTTATCATTTTTGAAGTGCAAATTTTTACTACTTTTAAGTTGTAAGTCAATTTTAATAAATGTTAAATTTTTTTTTTTCTTAAAATTGAAAGAGAAATTTGACTAATGAGGCTTAAAGGGACTCAACTTATTATATTTAGATGTTAGTTTAAACTTAGAGTTTTGAGGTTATCACCATCATTTCTAATTAAAGGATTTAAATATCAATATTATTCCTAAGACCATTTCATTTACAATTAGAAACCTTTTATTTGTGATAACTTGCTAAATTTTTGGATTTTCATGGATGTAGCGTATGGATTTCATTTATTATTAATATTCGATATCCAACTGTAATCTTCACAATACTATTTCTTTTAAGGAGGTAGAAACTTTTTTCCTTCTACTACAATTTTTTTAAAGTCACATTGTTTAGGACCTATTTTTAAGATCAGAATGCTCTAAGACTATGACTATGGGGCTCAAGCTTAAATTCCAATCACAAATTCAACAGATGAGACCTCTACAAACCACTCTAAAATACACTTTTGCAATTTTTGAGGTGTCTAAATCTATTGCACATACACCCTTGTGCTCAATAGCATCTTTTTTAAGAAATAAATGAGGAAAAAAAGCTCCTAGAGAAGCTAGAGAAAAAAACTCCCAAGACCCAAGTACCACAAAATCAAGTCTATGCCATTCTTCAAGAATAATTGCATGTTTGGGAATATCATATTTATAAAAAAAAAAAAAAGTGTGAACAATTACGTGTATGGTCAATACAATTGGCTAAATGCAAGAATATTAAAATTCAATGTTATTAATAAACCAAGTGTTTAGGAGATATAATAAAATATATAAAATTTATGTAATTAAACTCAAAAGTATAAAAAGAAATTAATTTTTTTAATATAATTAATTTTAAATTATAATATTTTTTTAAAAATAAAAATATAATTATATTAGTTGATTTAAAAATTATAATTTAAATAATGAATAATTTAAAATTAATTTTTAGTCTTGTTATAACATAAGTTTTGGTCTTATGTATTTTTGTTGGTTACTATCTAATTTTAATATATTTGCAACGATGCAATGACATTTAGATGTTGAATGTCAATTGTAAAAATGCAGTAAAGTAAAAAGATTACATATAATAAAAGATAATCTATCTAAATTTCAAGTAAAAATATAAAATGTCTAATTTTGAAATGAAGAATTTTTAATAAAATGATCAGAATTTAATAATAATATCATATTTTAAGACAAAATTTCATATATTTAAAAAATGAAGTTTATTTATCAATAAAAAATTATTGTCGAGGTATAATAAATATAGTGAAAAAACACTTCACAAAGTATAACTCAGTAAAAACATACTTTAAAAAAGGCTTTTCTATTCTAAGCTCTTTTTGAAATATCTTCATATATGGAATTACTTACTAATATATATTATTATATTTCTAATATGTATTATTATTTGTGCAATGAAAAATCCTATTCATTTCTATATGATCAAAATTTATGCTGCTACGAATTTTTTTAAAATTGATCATTATTAATAACTTTCTATCAAATAAATTAAAAAAAGACATTAAGTAAGAAATGAAAAAAGACATATTAGGAATCCATAAATACACATTGACTAATGCCACCGCTAATTTGTTATAATGAATAAAGTAAATGTATGTTTATAAATACTCTGTCGACGTCATCAGAAATTTGGATTAAGTTGATCCCTCATGAATCTCTTTGTACCTTTATACTTCATTCCTCCAGTTACGTACCTCCTTTCTGTAGAACATTTTTACTTTTGGATGCCTTGCCATTATTGGTGCATGCTCCTCTAAATCTTACAACTCCACAAAGGCATGTTAGTTGGAGGAGGGCAAATTCAGAGAGCAAGTTTAAGAAGCTCCGTTGTTCGGGTTAACAAAAAAACTGAAAATCAAGAAAAAAAACATGGGTTCCGAGTTAGGGATCTAGTTGAACAGTCAAGCGAGTTATTCATTCAATGAGCCCGCCGCTCTAGGTTCCTCGTGCTCATGTCTCAATGAAAAAGTGTTGATGCTTTTTTCAGGTAGTACAATTACATTTCATGGTCCCATGTTCTAATATCATTATGTTAGCCAACTCTATGTCAAGTGAAGTTTTAGTAAACTTTCTACGGGAGGAGACATTATAATGTGATCAAGATTGTGTCTGCATAATTATCCTCTCCTACTAGTGCCGGTTGTGCCGTCGCTAATCTGTTATAATGAATCAAGTCAATGTGTGTTTATAAATGTTCTATCAACGTTGTTAGAAATTCCAAGATTTTATCCCGCATGAATCTTCACGTGTCGTTCTTGTACTTCGTTCATCGGTCGTATACCTCCTTTCCGTAGAATAATTCCATCTTTGGATGCCTTGCCATCATTGGTGCATGCTCCTCCAAGTTCCTACAGCTCCAAAGGAGTGTTAGTTGGGGGACAAGTAAACGAGTTTAGAAAGCAAAAGCATGAACTCCAGTGTTCGCGCGAAGGGCCAGTGGTGGTGGTGGACTAGTGGTGCAATTCTCGAGAGAAATCTAAAACAAATGCTGACCAATTTGTTACAGTCGATATTATATGCAGATATGAATTCCGAGCATGTGAACAACGTGACTCCTTTCTCAACGTTCGTGAAAACATTGTAGCTCACTTAGGTCATTTAATTGCCTACTTTTCATGGATCCGAACATGTACATGATTGTTGCTGCCTTCAAAATGTCATACTTGATACTTTGATACTTTGATATTTAAAACCAGTAGTGCACAAATCCTTCTCATGAAAAGGGTATAAAGAAGACCAACTCTGCGTCGTTGTCAGTGCATCCTTCTAAGTTGTAATCGTTCAATGTCATTTATTTAGTCGTTCAATGCCATTCAACTTCTCATTTTCTCAGGAGTGTAGATAACTTCAACCCTCAGATTATAAGTTTAGATGGAAGAAGTTTATGAAATTACAGGTTGGAGAAAATCTGTTTTTATTAACTTTTACATAAAGTGATTGTGGATGATCGAGGCAGCGATCGTAGGCAATTTTAAGGCTGTGTCTGGTATTCTCCCATCCATATGATCTCAATGGCCCAACTTTTCACAATGATTCCACCCATTCTAACAGACAACATACAAACTTGTGTAGGTTGGGGTGACGCAGTCGTTTTGAACAACAAGACTGCCAATTTACAATCGAAATGGCTTTCCAATGCCAAAAGTGTGACGATCTTCCGACGTTCCCAATACATACACAGCTCAGGAATAAAGTCAATGTGTGTTTATGAATGTTTATATGTGTTTATTAGAAATTTTAAATTAAAAAAAAAAACATTAAGTAAGAAAAGTCCATTAAATAGGCAAATGGTTAGACGTGAAGAAATTGGAAATAAAATGCTATATGAAGAAAATTTTATAAAGAATGAATTGAAAATTAAAAACGCAAATACAAAAAATACAAAATTATTTAGTAGAATTAGAACAATTATTAGAACATTAATATTGTGAAAGACACTTTAAAATAGCAAAAAGATAGTAAATTAGTGAGATTTACAGTCTAGTAGTGCGATTTTCCATAATTTAGTGCAAATTTCAGTAGATTAGTGTAGGGATGTAATTTTAATGGATGAATTCCTAAATTATTGGCTCTTACGGTGGGAGACTAGGATTAGAAGCTCTTTTTTTTTTTTTTTTCTTTTCTCTCTTGATGCATGTATTTGGAAAACAATTTCTTGTAAATTGTGGACGTTTTAGGGATGGATTGCTAATGATTAGGGTCGGGAAAGACTAGGAACAATTTGTCAAGTAGGTCTCACCGTTTATGAAAAAAAATGAGTGAAAAGTGTATTTTTTGGAGGTTAAATGAGAAAGTGCTTGAAATTGAGGGGAAAACTTTGAATGAGATCCAAACCACAAGCAATAGCGGAAGTATGGCAACTTGGATGGAGCTGAAAATTGGTGGAAAGATACACCTTGAATTTAGCTTTCCAAAAAGCTTAGACTTGACTCATTTGAAGCGTGGACGAGACAAGGGCAACCAATTTTGTGCGAGGTGGGTCTACTGCCGCTGAAATTGGAAAAAACAACTTTGAGAAAGCAGATTGGGAGTTTCACAAGGATTCTGCAACTGAAATTTGGTAAACACATGAAAAGCCATGTGAGGCTTTCAAAATTTTTAGCCTTAAGTTGTTTGGACAAAGATTGAGGCAATGGTGGCTATTTTTGTGAAAGAAGGTCTGTTGCCGCTGCAATTAGGAGAGGCGACTTTGAAGAAGCATATTGAGAGCATCACAAGGATTCTACAGCTGAAATTTGGTAAGCAAAGATGAGGTCAAGTCAGGCTTCCAACAAGCCTAGTCTTAGACTATTTGAACAATAGTTGAAGATAATGGGGGCCATTCTAGTGAGAGGTGGTCTGCTGCCACAATTGTCATGATTGGTGGCCCTTGTTTGGTTTCTTTTTTATGGATACTCTACTTGAATAACATGCTGAATTTACTGTAATGCTAATTACAATCTATTTTGATCTTACAATAATAGTTGAGTGGTCCCAATTGGCATGTATAGAGTTCTTGTTGGGGGGAAATTAAGACACAATTTTGCATGATTGGATGCCTAAAAAAGAATGCATGATTGAGAAGTTTCATTTTTCAGATTTTGGGATAAGTGCGGAAGCGCTGTCTAAATGGAGCAAAAATTAGGATTTGTAGATTAAGTGATCAAAACAAAGGGACCATTCTAATTGTTTAAAAAAACGTGAATGTTGTAATATTGAATTTAGAACACTAACTTGGAGTATAAACGGGGGGCAATGCATGTAAATCACTAAATTGGGTTGTTTTGGTGAGATGAGGTATGCTATGATTAGTTTTTAGGGTGCAATTTAGCTCATTTAAGGTCCAAATTGGGCGTTTTTATTGTGATTTTAATTATGGAGGTTATTTTATCCTTCCAAAATATGTGTTGAGATGATTTAAGGAATTAAGGGCACATAATTAGGTGATTTGGGGTGTTGCCATCTTTTCACCTAAGGTTGTTTAATTAAAAATTGACCAAAAAACAAACAAACAAACATTTAGGAGTCCATTGCTTGGAAGGCGGACCAAATTACTATCCTATACACTCCCTATTGATCCAACTCTAAGGAGTTTTTTTGCCTTGCGGTGGAAAAATCTCATAGTGGGAATATAATTTTTTTTTCGATTGGTGCTCAGGAACAAGAGTTATGCCCAAATAAGCTCAAAAAAAAGGTTAGCAAAAAGCATTTTAAAAAATAATTATTTTTCTAGATTAAATTTTTGTCTACATGAAAAGCTTTGATTCATTTCATTTATAAAAATAATGTGAAAGTTATGAATAATTTTGTGTCTTGGGCAAATTAAGCATTTTATTGAAAAAATAAGTTTTAGGATTCATTTTTGAATACAATTTTACAATACTTAAAAAAAAATTCCACATAATTTAATTTGCTTGTTAGAATAATCTCATCATTGGGATTAATGCGTTATAATTCCATCTTAGAGATATTAATAATTTAGATTTTCCTTCTATCTTGTACCTACTTCTACTTAACAATTTTCTTAAAATGAAATTTAAATATTTATTTAAATATTTATTTCCTAGACCCTCAACTTGATTCCCCACCATAATAATATATAAAACTCAAAACTCTGTGGTATAAAAAATTTAAATTATGAAGGTTCACAGTCAAATAATCTAATCCTGCAATGTGCAAAAAGACTTACTTTTTTCACTTTAAACACAAATATCTTGCAATTTATGTGGTCAAAAAATTTGAAATTTACTCCATAAATTTTCATACTAGGTAGGTATAAGATTCTATGGTTAGATGTGCAAAAAAATAATTTTCAAATTTTATTTTTCTTTGCAATAGAAATGGCAATTTTGAGTGTTTTTTGGTCAAAAAAAGGCCTTGATTTTGTAGGAGTTAATAAGTATGATGTCTCCAATTTGTGGTTAAAAAAATGATTCAACTTCAAGAAATAAAATCAAACAACGCTTTTATTTTTCAAAATACCTTTCACAAATCACAACAAATAATTTTTAAATTATTTATAAATTTCAAAAATATATTTTATTGAAATCAAATTAAAAAAGTACAATCATAGAAGTTAAAAACTTAACACCGTTATCAAGCCACAAAAAAAAAATGCAAGAGAAGTCATAGCCAATGTTCTAAATCTTAACACTATAATCTTCAATTATAAAAATAGATGAAGAAAGTGAACCTTTTATCGATCTTCCATTTAATTGCACATTCTCAATGACTCTAATATTATCCAAATGTTGAAAAGTAAAGATAAAAAATCTTTTAAACCTTTGAACAAAACTTTTATTGAGTGCCTCGACTAAATATAATATTTCAAATTTGAATGTTTATACATGTATAAATCACAACATATTAAAAATTTATTTGAATACAAAATAATAATAAAATTTGTATATTATAAAATATTTTTAAAATATTTATTTAAAAATAAAATAAACTAGCCTAGGCTCTTCAAAAAGTGTGAAGGAGTAATAAAGACTCTGCTTTGACCTCATTTCAATATTGTATGTTCTCAAAACGCCTGTCAACTCTTCAATAAATCTTCAAATTTGCTGAAATTGGCGAATCTTGTTGTTTCAGATACCTCTAGATGTCGGAGTGTCTTAAAATTTGTTGATGCTTGATTTTAGTATAAAAGAACTATACTGATTTTTTGTGAGATTTTACCACCACCTGAGCAATTTCTAGGAATTTTCCATCAATGGTTTTAGCAATAGTTTGTTCAAAAGAGAATCTTCTAAAAGTCAGAAGATTTCGAATTTTTTTATGGAACCTCTCATCAAATTCCATAAAAGACGTGCATGCTCATATTTTTATTCTGTACTTTCAAAGAAGCAAAATAAAATCCCACTATCTTCTTTAACTATTGGTCAACAAGAAATCTTTTACATGAAAAAAACCTTGGCAAATCAATTTCATCGTTGAGTTCTTAGCGTGATTTCAACCTTAGGACACCTAAATTTTATAATAGATGCCATCCACTAGTCCATCTTGAATTCGTAAAACTTGCAGGCTAATAATTGAAGTCTCCATTATTTTTTGAACAAGTAAGAAATTAAAACTTTTTTGTGGGAATCGACTTAGGGATCTCATTGAGGTTTGTTTGAAACATTTTAGGTAGAGTGAATCACATATACGGTAGATTTAGACAATTTAAGAGGTATTCACTAAGTATTCATACCTTCTACTATTTCTATGTTTCTAAACTATAAACATTCATGATTTTAGATTATTTTACATATTACACTCTATTTTGGACCAAATATTATATTAGCATGTAATATACTTATTTTGATTAAAAAATTTGGGGGGGGATTATCGCACATTAAACTTAGCTTAAATTGTAAAAATTAAAAAAATTAAAAATTAAAAAAACAAAACAAAAAACACAATGAGTTCCAAGTGACAAATTAGGAGCTCACATATAGGCTTCTTTTCTCCCTCTTGAACACCATTGTGATGAACATATAGAAATTTTATTTGTAATAATCTTTTATTTGGAGAATGAAAAAATTGTCCTACAAGTCTTTTCAAATTAGCCTTACAAAGCTTTGCAAAGTTTGTATTCAATGCCACATACAATACCAAAGGTATTGCCCATATTTCTTGGGCACGACATACATATTGCAAATTGTTGGAAGACGGTGCACCTTCCAATTTTAGATTGAAGGTGTTTTTCCACCATTTTGTATAGTCATATTTTCTTGCATATTTGCTACTCTTCAATACCTAAAACTAGTCACAATAATCATTTCAAACTATGTTTGTTTACAAAAGTTATAAGTTGAAGTTAGGAATGAATTATTTGGAGTGTTGTGGTATTTGTGGAAAGTGTCATAAAATCATTATTTTTTATTTGAATTTTTACAAAGGCAGAAGTTGCTATGAATCAATACTTAGAAGGAAAAGAAAAGAACACTAAAAACTAAATTCATATGCAAAAATTATGTGACCTTGAAGATCACCTTGATTTTAGAGAGTCTCCACAATTTTACAAGAGAGCTGCTTTCATTTCAAGGCATCCCTAGGAATAGTGAATCTCAGCATCCTTTTGGAAAAAGTGTCTCATGAGTACATCTAATGGGCCCAACAAGTTTCATGCAAAAATATCAATTATTGTAGAAGTTATAGCCATTCAACTAAATGTTGGTTTTGTTGGCAGCATCTTCAATGGGAGGGCTGGGAGTGTCAAGAACAACATTAGGAACTAGCTTCTTGATTTAGAAGGTACCTTGTGCCTTAGTAGAGTGTCTCCCATTATTTAGACAAAGGATGGAGAGAATGCATGGTAGTGTTCATAGTTGTGAGCAATTTTACCTAGTTTTGAGATCTAAGAAGTTGTACTTAAACATTTTCTTTGAAAACGATCCCAATGAAAAAAAAAGCATTTTCTTAATTTTCATAGTTGAAAATTTGAGCATGCAAGGGATGATTTGGAACTATTTGCAATTTCTACTTATCAAGTGTAAAAGCCAAAAAAAATGCATTTCAACAATTGTAAAGTGGATTGTATAATGAATATGATAACTTTTCATGTCAAATTAAGGTTTTTGATAGTGCATTTCAATGTGCTAAAAATATTTGTAGTTGTTCATGTCACCTCCAATTCCCAAAAACTTTTATATGCAAATTTTCAAAACATTGTCAAGAAGGGTAACATACTAAAAATAAGAAACACACACATTTTTCTTGTTATTATCTCACAACTCCTATGCAATTTTGCACTCAAAATTCGTACGCATACTAATAAGGAGGCTCTTTAAACATATAAACAGTTAGATTTTGAAAAAAAAACAATTTGCTTCATTGGGGATGACTGTAAGCTCATGCTCTTTTCTCATAGGAAAAACACAATTGGAAAGGTTTGGGCCATTTAGGGGTTTAACATGCAAACAGAATGATCTTGCACACAAGCATGCTAAGAACTAAAGTAGAGGCATCAGTATATAATTGATATCTAGTCAGGAGATAGACTTAACAGTACTTCGAGTAGCCAGAAAGGATCCAGATGGTACTTCCAGACAGAAAATTGCCGGGGTGATCACGCAGGAACGGGAGCCACCCAAGTCCACCCAAGTCGTAAGCAACATCAATACTCAAAGTTCCCAGCAAACTCCAAAAACCTCAGAAGAATGGCAGAAAAATTCAGGTTTTCAATTGTACAATGGAATGGAACTCTTTCCAAAGAAGAAATGCACCCGGCAAATAAAATATCACCGTCAATTCTACAGCTTCAGGTGTACAGCAGGAGTCATCTACTTGCAGCTTCTCACATCATCAAGGATCTTGTGCACTAGGGCCGCGAAACTATGTAGAGGGTTCACACCAAGTGTTCGAACAAAACAAAATTCCTGCTGTTGGTTGCCAAGACCACTCAGACACCCATTTTCAACAATGGTGCCCATCGGCGCAAGATGCAGATCAAGCTAACCTCGACCAGGCTTCTGCCCCATAGACTCCACCACCACTCAATGTGAACACCCACCACTGTTCAAGCCATATGCCACACTCCAGTGGTGGTGACGTCGAACGAAATAAGTATACAAGGTGCAATACATGTGAGCGGGATGCACATGCGCCAGCACTTCCCTCGAGACTGAGAAAAATCACGTCCAACTCACACACATGGATTCAACACCTCGAGAAACGCAGGCGGTGGTTTTCAGATTCCAGCTCTCGCACGCGTAGAAGGGCCACCTGGTGCAAATAAAAGGCCTATTATTAAGCTGAAAATCGTACAGTCGCATAGCAGTGACAGCTCAACTCCATAGCCATCAAGCTAAAAAAAGAAGTCGAACAGACGATTCCAGGAACTTCCAAACTACATACGTCACTCGTTCCAAAACATTTGGAGCATGATTTCTTCGTTCAAGTGCTATAATTCATTGACTTCCTTGAAACGTCCTAAATGATTTCGTTTCGACTCCTACAAATGGCCGAGGCCACTTCGGACCATTTCAGCACTTCAAAACTTCCTACAAAACAATACCACCAGAAAGAGAATGGGCAGAAAGCTAATCTTGCTACAATCAAATACAAACAGAGGCCACCAAAACTGACCTTCAGCTTCTTTCTCATCTCTTCATCGTCACTTTCGCGAAGGAGGCGCTCCTCCTCCAAGGCATGGTGAAGGCTGTCCCGATCTCGAACACATTTCTCCAGATTTCGCCTAAAAACCGCCTGTTGCTGCTCTAAATCCAGAAGCTGCTCCAGCCATACGAACAAGATCAGCTATCCCGTGTCTATGTTTCATCATATCCACAAGTAAACGAAACAGAGAATATCGGTCCAACCCAAGAAAGAAACACTACATACCAATTATATGGGCAAGACGATTTACCTGAGTCTCTAATTTACGATTCCGGTCAATTTCAAACATGAGACTCTGCTCACTCTGTTCCTCCAACCTACGGCATCTGCAGGCAACGCACAGGGAAAAAATGTCACGCACAGTCTTATGACTAATGGACTCAAACAGGGACCGAGGGAGACCATGTCTTAACCGTCAGTTTCGTTACATTGGCGATATCCCATTACTATGGCGGGGTTCAGACCGCGTGGCCTCAAACCAAAATCTATACCCGTACTAGTTTTGGGCAAGAAATTAGACCATTGTGAAGATACATGTCACAATTATTCGTTTCTGGAATATCGCCGAAGTAACAAAATAGACGTTCTTTCAGCATTCCACTGCAAGACAGAAAGAGAGGATACAACTCGAAAAAGATTCTACGGCAGCATCCATGTAGCGAAGAGATGGAACACTTTCGGATAGTAACCTTTCTCGAATTTGATCATTCTCATCTTTGAGTTGCTTCAATATCTCCAGTTCCACGGAGGCCCTATGTCCATTCGAAGAGGCCGGACGCTGCTGTTGCCCCTGGGGAGGATGAGAAACCTCGGCAGCAGCAGCCCTCCTCACGAACTGAACCACACAGCACAACTAAGATTAGTGCCATTGAAACAGACAGCATTGGGTCGACACACTCTACGGTGAACATGATAACATAGGACCCCAACGCAGCAGAAGAAATAAAAAGAACACCAGATACAGAACTCTAAGATGAACAGAACCCTGCTCACAAAATGTACCATTCTGCCAAGATCTTCCAACGATTTCCGGCTAGGAGCAGTCTCCTTGGGACCAGGCTCATTACCCTGAAAGAAACGTAGTTCAGCAGAGAACACATTAAACACGTCTAATCACACATGATCTTGCAAATAGCGCTCACAATGGTAATAGGCAAGATTTTGCTGCCCGTTGCAAAGATCACGATTAAGTAAACACACTGCAAATCGGAAACTATGGAAGTGGTGAGAGAACCTTGGCAACGCAGGTGCCGTTGGTCAGTGACCCACTTCTAGATATAGCAGGAGCAGGTTCCATTTCCAGTCGTAACCTTCCTAATGTACCCTCTCCATAAGTTCGCAAAACCCCTCCACCCTTCCGTCCTTCACTCATCGAGTTGGACGGCAAAGAGAGGCGCAGTTCTGCGTGAGGGTCTGATATTGGAGATGACATGGTTGAACCTTGACCCCTATTCATAACGCCCTCTGGACAGCAAGAACATTCATCAATAAGAAAACGTACAAACAAACATATGTATGATCGCACGCACTGCAACGCAAACACGGGGACAACCATGAATTCCACATCGAAGACTCACAGTCCAAAGAGAGAATAATACAAGAAAGGTCCATGACAAACAACAAACATCTCGAAACAAATGCCTAGGGTTTCAGGACTACTATGCGGAAAAATCCGTGTTTCGAAATAGTCGGGTATGCAACATTCGGATGCCGTTACGACAGCGAGAAACTACTACTTCTTGAAGTGCTCGAAGGGAAAATAGACACACCTCCAGGTAGAGGAGCAGGCGGGATAATCTTCTTCTTACTCTTTTTGCTCACATAGCCCACTTTATGACAATTATTGCCCCTGCAAGGAACCACGTCTAGGGGTATTAGAAATTACAACATCGCAGTGCGAAGGGTCTGAGAAAGAGTTTATGAACGTGGACAGGAGCAAAGGAATAAAGAAACGAACCAGTAGTTCTTCTGCATCTGCAACAAGCGAGACTCTAATCGCGACAGCACTGTAGTACGCTCAAACCCTTGCTTGTCATGAGCAGGTTCCACAAAGTTCGCCTCGAGCACCCCTGCAAGAAAGAAGAGTCCAAGGTCACGTCAAGAACAATAACCCAGCTCCTACCAATGATCCCAGTCTATCTACATGGGAATTGCACCCTTGTCACGAGCAACTCACGCGGCGTGCAACGAGTCGGAAACAAAAACGTCACCAATCTCAGGCCCTGTGATCCTTTGTGAAGTCAAGTAATTGCAAAGGAATCCGAACTGTGCAAAGGCCTCTGTATGAATAGGTCTCAGCAAGGTTCTCCCTAGATTATATATACATAACTAGAAGAACAATTTGAAAGTGTCAACCTTATGCAGCAATTCTTTAAGCAATCCACAGTTTGGGTGTGGTCAATCGATTGAATAGAAAGCATTTCCATAATTCAACCCTCGCAATGCTCTAATTCACATGTCTAGATTCACGTAATAAAGTTGAATGATGCAGGCTTCACCGAAGTCTCAAGAAAAGACGAACGGATTCTGCTGGATTTTCAATCATAGATGTTCAGTAATAAGCTCATCGCAACATTTGGCGAAGTTGAACAAGAAAGAAATGGGCTGACCTATAATGCCTCGACCATCGCTGCCAGTGCAATTCCAAATTTTCCAAAATGGCTGCGAAAAAAAAGAAAAGGTAGACATTAGCTGTCCATACAACATCTGATGTGCTACAGGCATATGATGAACTCGGTATGAGATACTTTCTACAGCAACACGAGATAAAAATACACCAACGTTGGTCGAAGCAATAGGTTCAAAGAGACGAAAGAGAAGAGAGACTTCCTCACTCCATTCCTACAAATCCATAGAACTGGGTGGCACTACAATATGCACCTTAATGAGTCGGTTCTTGTGGTAAACGTTGAAGCCTTGGATATTTACATGGTCCTTAGCATCCTTCACAAACCCAATGGTCACAACTGCCACCATCTGCAACGTCACATATTATACACACTGCAGGAATAATGGGCTCTTCCACATTGTAATCGATAGCCGAACATTTAGGTTTCGAGAACAATAACCAACAGACCTGAAACACTGCATCGATACTGAACGGACAAGAAATCGAGGAGTCACTCACATCCGTTTCTCGGGTAACATGATCAGCCCCACTCTGCGGCCTATATGTCAGCTCTTGGGTGTACATCAAGTCATCCACAAGGTTGTGGTGGTGAACTTCTTGTCCCCGGAGAAGGATTCGAAACCCAGGTGGCAATCGCAAATACAATATAGAGACATAACTCTGCCACACCAACAGCACGATCGGATTGGGAAACAGCTACAATATTAACCCCTAAAAGACTACAGACTCATGGCTTACACATGACTAACTCAACTGACTATATTCTAGAAAACATAGTTCAGTTCAGCAGAACCAGTAAAGAACATTGCATGCGTTAGTCAAAAAACAAATAAAAGTAGAAAAAAGAAGTCCCCCGTAGGGCCTCTTCAAAAATGGCACAGAAACAGGAGGCTTCTGGGGCCTTCCAGGAAAGAGAAGGAAGAGTAAAATGAAGGCTTTCACCTCTTCCCAAACTGTACCAGCTTCGTTTCATGACATGCATAACGAATAAAGCAAGACAGTGTGGAGAGCAGGAGACCCGGAAGGTGCACAGGAAATGGGAAATACCCTCAAAGAGTGACGGTAGGTGAGAAAATGGCGAGAGTGGGGAAAACGCTGAGCCATGGAAATCTTCTTCTCGTCACGATTGGCTCCCCTGATTTGAATATCCTAGAAGAAATAAAACTGAATCAGATATCACCCGCTTGCTTGGCAACACGAATATGAACCACACGAAACTGCGAAGGCCAGAGTCTGAATTCTTTCATAAACGTCTTACAAGTCGAAGCAGATCTCCACAAAAGGAATCTAAAATGAGAGGAAAATGTTCAGGAGGCGAAAGCTTAAGGGCCGCACATAGGGGTCAGTTTCAAAGTCCAGCTCGACTTGGCCTTGATCGTCCTCCCAAAGATTATACAGAATAATCTTTGTACCATGGTCCTTCATTCCTACAAACTGCAGAAGAACAAACACTGGCATAAACGTCCTGTAACATGAACCTGCCCTCCATCATAAAGATCCCTTTCAAATTCGAAATGACATACTTGACTAACAAAAACGTCGAAGACTCTCAAGTCACGACGATGCGCACGGCTTCAACACAAAACGGTCGCAGATTTCCGAAACCACATTTCTTCTCATTGCGGCGTAATAGCACTTCTTAAAAGTACTGAAGAGAAACTACCGCGTTTTTCATGATCCCAGAAGATAGATGGCTGCTAAATGCACGGACTCGGGCATCCTCGAAAACTTTGCATGGGTGGAAAACAAACAAACCTGCTCAAACAACTCTTCCTCGCTACCATAAGGAGACCAGCTTTGAATGGTTTCCAAGTTGTGGGTCCAATCGTTCAAAGTGGACCTCAGCATCTTCCACACCTCCCCATCTCCAATTTCGTAGTCAATCTGCACAAATCAAAGACCTCTTCACGAGACAATTCTATACAGGCGAAGTTCATCACAAGGTGAATAGCACCTGGCGAAGATGGAAAAAAAGCACAAACTCGAGCTTAAAAACCTAAAGACTCGGCGCACAAATTCTCAAACGAAGGTGGTCCTCAACCCTACAACAAACGGTCAAAGGCTTCCTACTTAGGAAGGATTTCACTAGTAGCAAGCTCAAACCACTCATCTATCCTCTAGAGAAGGCAAAGTTCTACCATCACCCACAATAGATGCATGTCAAAGAAGAAAAAAGTAGCTTTGATGGAACCAACCGCACTCACCATTGGAACAACAATATCGTCATGCCCAGTTTGCCGGAGAAAAGTGAAAGATAGCATGCCGATGCTCTGAGTAGCTCTGTCAGCCAACCAGGAAAAGACCGAACTTGTGAACAAAAGATTATAATCTCCAAACTACCAAACGACAACCAGTGGCACCACTCTGTCTCGTTTGCATACTCAGCTCTCACGAGGAACAACTGATAAGGTAACTCAAACCAGACATGCATAGAATCTATGAAGAAACAGATATGCTAAGATACGATCCAAGAACAAGATTTCGAAAAATCCAAGGGGCTAACGATCTACCTGTGCCCATTGGAAGCACGAGATCGAGAAAAGACGATCACATCAGCTCCAAGACGCATGGTACTCGTCTTGAAACCGTTTCCATCTGCAAGAAAGCTCGAGTCAAATCTAACCCAGGCAGCGAAACGCAGAAGCTGGCCCAGAGAAAAAGCTACATATGCGCGACTTCAAATGCCAGCAAAGAAGAGACCGACAAAAGAATGCGAGGGAAATCATGTAGAAACGAAGAAATCGCTACAAATGGGCTCTCAAACAGAGAAAAAAGACAACGATCTCGGAAGACAGGAAGTTGTGCGGTAGCAGTACGAACATTGACCAATAGTGTTGGCACTTTTGCTCTTGGCAGAGTACCCAAGGGACATGCATTGACGCATTCGATCGGGAGTCATCCCACCACCATCATCTGAAAGCCAGGTGTGAAAACAAATAAGTAAACACCTCCCATGAAGACAGCAGCCACAGACAAAAGTAAATCGACCCAAAAAAAAACACTTTACTAAAGACACGACTGGAAAAAACCACAAGATAAACCTGACAATGCGCTCACTGAGGTAAATCCAAAATATGTCACTAATACCAAGAGACACAATATACATAAAAATAAACGTCATTTCAGGGAAACCCCAATAATATCGAGTAAACAGATAAACTGAAGCAAATGATAGTACTGAAACTGCTTACCCTCAATCACAAGCATTGGGGAGCGATTTCTAGGGTGCAAGGCAACATCCACATTCACAAATGATGCGCCATTCACAACCTACATCCAAACATAAACACACTGTCAATGAAGGATTCAAATAAAATGCAAAGTAGCATAAGAGATTCAAGTCCAGCACACCTCCAAAATTACTGTTCAAATAAAAATAACGACTGACCGCAGAAAAGCCGAACTTGAGGGTCATCTAAACCAAGGAAGGAAGGAGAACCACAACATCTAAGAATATACTTTATGATCCCTTCCGAAACATCCTGACTGAGCTGAAGAAACATACCTCGTCCACGGCATTGTCCACTAACTCGGCAACAGCTGCAAAACACACAATCTCCGATTAGACTTCCACTCCAGGTAGTCCAGTACAGCCTCCACTTGCGACAACAATTACTCAATCTTACAAAATCGAATCTCCAACGTGGAAAAATATTTATATAGGAACGCAAGTAACGTAGAAAATCATTCCAGCGAATACTGCGTAGCATAGAGATCCGCCAGTTGAAAAAGTGAAAATGAATCTCTCTCCAAAAACAATCAAGAAAAGCATGTGGAAAGTGGAGTGTACCCCCTAGGGCCCATCTGTGACTGGTCGCATTGGTGTGCAGAAACTTGGGGTGAACCCTAACGTGGTCAATCCCACCTGAATGCGGAAATCACAAACGGGTCAGATAAGGTCGATTCTCGTAGCAGTAAACAGATACTTCGAACGTCTCCGCAACATCAAATGTAGATCTCTGCTTCACTCATAAGCAGAGCACTCATAAGCAGAGCACTCCACGCATGCATGGTCGAAAACCAGATACTCGGAGCTGCAACATAGAAAAGTACTCGAGACACGCAGCTTCCTTTCATGTTACAATGAACTGCCGGGAAAAGTGCCGCTCAGGTCACACAAGCCCCCGAAATACAACCAACTGGTCAATTCTCTCCGCAGAACATGCACTCCGCGTCTGCTGAGCAGCACTCTACCCCAATTCACATCCATAGCACTAAGACATCAACATTCAGGAGAGAGAAACAGTTTCAATTTGGAAAAAGAAAGCCACTCTCATTGGATACACCACGGATACGGTACACCAGAACTCCCCATGCTTCAAGTAAGAGGAATATTCACCTGCTTGCTGCATCGAAACAGCAGGCTGGCCTTCATAGTCCCCTGCTTTCCAGAACTGCTTGCAACTAGTTCTCGTCAGCGCAGGGTCCTCGGGGGAGGGTTGAGGGAAAAAGGGCAAGGCAACCGGAGAAGCGACCTTCGCTTCATGACCAATGTCCAAATCTCGTTGGGCTTGGTTCTTCAAATCCTCATACCTCCAAGCGTTCAAACGCAAATCATCCACAGGCTCCAGCTTCTGCTTCTTCTGCACGAAAGCCTGCTCGCCCCAAGGGCTTTCCGATGGACTCACCCTTTTACCCAGCTCCTCTCCCTCTCGGGGATCCTCGCTGTTGGTGCTGCTGGAACTAAGTTCGTACACATCGTCCGCCTCGTCTTCCCTCTTCACTGCCCCCGGTGCAGACATTGCTGCACCTTCTATCCTTCAAGTCAGTATGTGACACTCGGGACGGAACTGAACATTGAGAAATATCCACAAAGCCGATTTCGCCTCGTGACTTCGCTCCAGATTCGTTACCCAGTGGCCTTCGATAGTACAGCTCTCAAACTTCGGCTGCTCATGGCGAACACAGCATTCTTGCAATCACGGAATAGGATTTGACCTTCAAGTCTACGTGCATTGCTGTACTCCATGCACTGTTCCCCACCGATCAAGCTCCCTTTCTCAGTTCCAAAGCGTACTGTCCTTGTAACAATAACAACTGAAATTTACAGAAATATATTCCGTCTAATTTCGGTCCTAACGTAGCCCAATCAAACTCTTTAATAAAAAACTCCTCGCTGCCAACAGAGCAACTCAGTTGATTTCGCAAGCGCAGCTTTAAGATGAAAGAACCAGAGAAATAATATAGAGGCTCATGGAAACTAACGTTGGCGGGGCCAGTTCTAACAAGGTCGTGTACGGAGAGCCTTCGAAGCGCAAAAATATCTTCGTACCGTTTCCTGGTGTGATTGTAGGTAAAGGTTTATAGGTTATGAGTGAGCCAACCTCTGCACGACGAGCATTCCAGCATTGCAAGGCAAACCTAGCCCCTGTACCAATAGTCTTCTCCCACTGCACTAGCGAGGCGCTTCGAAATGGCAGCTACCAGCTCTTACACAACGCTACAGAGGAACATTGGCAATAAGATAAAACGACCCGGCGGCTAGCAGAACCCGTTGACTTCCACCGGCCAATTCAGCACAGAACGACGCTACCTGACCTTGGAAGCACCACCGCTCCTCCGTCCGGAGCCTTCCAACACCTGCTAACTTCAATTGTACTCTTCACCAAACAACACCACAGAACACCGAGAACGAAGCTTCCAGCTCCTCACTCAGCTTCCAGCTCTTCACTCTTGCAGTCGCGCCAGTCCCTCATTGCCCTTACTTGTCATTCCGAATGCATCCAAATGTTACATCTGCACGAGAAGGAACTATGTCCGCACCCTCAGGCAACCAGCATTTTCACAAGCACGCGCGCGCTCCGCCTCCAAACCCGACGCCGCGCGACCAGAAGAAGAAAAAAAGAAACGTATGGCCTCGGGTCTAACCAAAGAACCACCAATACGTTACCTAGACCACCGGAATTCGACTGAAACGACGCACCATGCTTGTCCGAACCCCCAGCAACCCCAGGGACAGCAAAACACACCCCGTTACCTTCGAAACCCTGGGCGAATTGTAACTGCTACGACACGGCACCAAATTGTCCATGGAAGAGACCGACAGCTGCACAGCGACACCACGCGCCCGGTCACGACCTCCAATCGACACGCAGCGACCGCGACGGCTACCCAAAGCCTGCTTGTGGCCTTGGTCCGTGATAGTTTCGTGGCGACGATGTTCGTGGAAGTTTAGTCCCGGGAGAGGTCCCGAGGTCTAGTGAACGAAGAGAAGGAGGAAGACGAAGTTCCCGTAGTGTTCCATTTGAGTTCTCGATAGGTTTCTCAACGCTCCGGCCCTGGTCCGTACCTGTTCGCAAATGCCCACACTTGCTTATGAAGTTATGATCATTAAAATCAAGACTTGCCATGACACTAAATGATGTAATTTAAGGTCGTGTTCCACAGAGGGAAGTATCAAGTATACGGGGTTTTTTTTTTCAATTAGCATGGTATATATGACTAATCAAACATATGACTATCAATCGGGAGAAAAATCGGATCAAAATGAAATTGTGATTTCTTATTTTGAATTCTAGATATAAAGATCGTATATCAAAATAATCTTCATAACATTTTGGAATATGAAACGAGAAATCTTTCTTCATTAGAGTCACAAATGAGGAATAATTCCTCATCAATAGCACTATTGAAGGTGCATAGAAGAATGATAACGTTGGCTAGGAAAGTCATTGTAGGAAAGCCCTCACTTTGAGGATTCCTTTAATTCGGTGACAAGTTCGCATGGAGAGCTTTTGTTGGCTTGGTAAAGACCCTTCATGGAATTGAATGAAAATTTTATGAGCAGTCCCAAGGATGATTTACCAATCTCCAATTTAGTTACAAGTCTACATGGAGTGCTTTAGCTGGCTTAGTAAAGACCCTTCACGAGACTCAATGAAGATTTTGTAAAATGTTATAGGGACAAATAACCAATCCCCCAGTTCCATAGAATCACAGGAATAGTTGTTTAATAGTGACATGTTGATTGGTCTATTCACTTTGACTTCACTTCAGGTCAGATTGTGAATAGTCAACTATCTGTCACCTTGACAAAAAGGTGGTAGAACTTCATTTGTATGGTCTATTCATGTTCAAGAATGTCAACTTTTATTCAAAAATTTATAAACTCTAGCCATTTCACTTCAACTTCACTTCAAACCAGATCGTGAATAGTCAATTGTTTGTTACCTTACAAAAAGGTGGTAGAACTTCATTTGTATGATCTATTCAGGTTTAAGAATGTCAACTTTTATTCAAAATTTATAAACTCTAGCCACCTCACTTCAACTTCACTTCAAGCCAAATCGTGAATAGTCAACTTTTATCACCTGATAAAAAGGGACAAAACTTCATTTGTATGGTCCACTTTAAGACGTGGCAAAAAGTTGGCATCTACAATACTTTTAACTTTAAATCAATCCCACACACACACTAGAGAGAAAGCCAAATGTAGTATATTATAGTTGGGACTTTCAGTTCTTTCTTCTAAAATGCTTGTATTGTTGAATTCTTAAAAAAAAAATCAAATATTTTTGTCATAGATTGGAGTATATAACTTATGAAATTATAAGCAACATTTTCAAGCAAATGGCATTGATTGACTTTTTTATGATTCATTTGTGTACATGAAATATAAAACTTCTATCATAATTTTCCAAAAATGCATTAAATGAAGAGCAATTAAATTGATTTCACCACCTTGAACAAAATACATTGATAGTTTAGGGACATTTACCAACAAAAAATACAACCAAAAAGAAATTTTCTACAAAGATTCAAAAATCATGACAACTAAATTTGGCTCTAATATTAGTGGAAAAAGTTGTCTCCTATAATTTTTAATTTTGATCTTGCACTTCAATTGAAAGTCAACTACGTACTAAAAAAAATTCATAAATATATTACCAATGCTACAAGCAATCACAAGTTCACAACAAAGCTAATATGCTCACTTTACATCTTACGCTTACAATATACTACCTCCGTCCCAAAATGATCTTCTTGTTGGACAAAACATTCTAGATTAAGGCAAAAATAAACATTTAAAAAACCTTTTTTGTGCTGTAAGTAGAGTTTGGTATACTCCTAGCATTCTAGAAACTTTGAGTTTCAAAGTCCTTTTTTAAATGTAGTTTTTGGAATATTGAAAAGTAGAATTTCTTGGGCATTTTCAAAGATCACCAGTGGTCACACTAGTAGAGGAAGGGGTGTTTTAAGGGCGTTTTTCAGTCAAAAAATGCATACTTAAAGTGCAAGTCTTTTAAGTAATTTTTACTTAAAATGTTGTGTCTAGGACGTGCCTTAAAGGACAATACTGAAAGTCATGAACTTGTCTTTTAAGCACTTTTTACCATGTCTTTTAATTTTACCATTTTCACTAAAGAGAAAGGGTGTCTTTTAAGTGCAAATTTGAGTCAAAAAATGCATATTAAAAAGACGTGGACTTGCATTAATATACTCTTCTTAAAGATTGAATGTCATCCTTTCAATACATAACTCCATGACTTTTAATGCAAGTCACAGAAACTGAAATGCTAACGCCTATTTATGACTACCGGAGTTTCTCTTCAACTCCTTGCCCGGCATGCCCTTCCTCCTACAAGATGCACTCTCTAAGCATGCACTCTCTAATATATTCCGTCCTTCTTGGCACCTGCGCTGGCTATCAGATGCAATCTTCTTCATTTGTTGTGCTGCAAGTTGCACCAACACTGGCTCACCTGTCAAGAAATGCTGTAAACAAGAAATAAATCAGCAATAAGTTATAAAATGGAGGACATAAGATAATTGGTCCAAAATGCAAAAATCTTCTGCATCTACAGTGGAAACTTGTACAATGATTATGAACCTAGAAAACAACCTAAAATCACAGTATCTAATCAATATGTATTTGCCTAGCTATTTTACCTGATGGAAAAGAACCCATGTATAACAAGTGTCATGAATTGTTTGTGATTCTTAGAACCCGCCAAGTAGACTTCAGCATTTCCAGAATCTCTTCAGCTTCCTGTCATGGATTTGTCCAGGCAAATATGAAACAAAACGATGTCTAGCTGCACAATCAATAAATAAGAAACGGTATCATTCCAGCCAAATTTCCAAACTCCAGAACCAAATTACAAATTGTGAAAACAGTAAGAGATCCTGTAAGCACCTTGAACATTGAACGTGAATTAGTTATAATCCAGAGAAGCAGAGAAGAAGCAATCCACAAGAAAGTTACCATACCTCGACAAGTTGCCCTTCGTCCAGTACATCAACCACACTCATCAAAAGCTTCTCATAGATACGAACTTTCACAGGATATCCATCTGTCCAATGACAAACTTCTCCAGTGTGGTCTCCTCTCCTAGCGCTTTCTGCCGACGCAATAGCCACACCCCTTATGCCAGTATGCTTCGCCAATAACTCAACAAGTGTGTCCCTGTTATAAATTAGCTGCAAACCAGGAACCACAATATATGGAAATCAGAAGAACGAATCCTAGAATGATGCATTCAAAAATCAAAGACAAACCAATACAAATCTCCTGAGCATATTCAAAATAATAATTATTTCAAGGCTTAATAAGGAGTAAATAAGGAGTAAATAATAATAAGGAGTGCAAGGGACAAAGGATAGGTGCTTACACAAAAGAGAAGGCTTGGATCCTTGTAATAATAGCTAGATAGATTGCAAAGCATGCTAGCAATTTGAGCATTGTTGGTACTTGCTCCAATAAATCCCAAAGAAATGGTGGCCAACTAAGGTAAAACAAGACTGTCTTAGTACAAGGCAAGACATAAAACCTATAATACACTTCATAAGCTACAATAGACAAGTACTATATACGGACAGAGTCAAGTACTGTGTGACTTGTGCTACGAAACAAATGACTAATGTGAAAGAAAATCAGAAGGAAGCAGACATACCATTGCTACTTGTTTCAGTAGAGCATCTCTCCTGATGAGATACCAACCTCCATTGAAGAGCTTTCTTTCACCAACCTGAATCCTGCATCAAGAACCCACAGCGTTGAGATAGGTAATAAATTCAAAGCCCTAAATGTTTAGTATCTAAACCCTTTATTATCGGCCCACTCGTTCAAGGAACTTCTATTTCACCAACTTTGTCTATGATCCATCAGGCTAACACTGTATAGAATTCACACCGCACAGACTATGATCAAAGACCTATGAATTGATAAGAAGCTTTGCATGTGGTGTACCACATTGAAGGCATAACTTATACACACCAACCAAATTGAAGAAGAGCAAATAAGAATACAGAAGCACACCTTTCAACCAAAGTTGTAGCCAATAGGAGGAGCTGCAGCTTGTCTTGCACCAAAAGAGTAACTCTGCACAGCTTTTGTTCTAGGTGCAAGATTTTGGTCTTCATCTTCCTCTAACCAATACATCTCTAGAATCTTGATAGCCTTCTCATAAATTTCGTTGCTGTCATGAGTCTGCAGATTTTCAATCTTCTCCAAACCTTCAGCTTCATCAATGTAACGAGCATAGAGATTGATCCCGCCACTGTTA
The DNA here is from genome assembly GCA_951799445.1 of Pseudisothecium myosuroides. Taxonomy (NCBI): domain Eukaryota; kingdom Viridiplantae; phylum Streptophyta; class Bryopsida; order Hypnales; family Lembophyllaceae; genus Pseudisothecium; species Pseudisothecium myosuroides. The sequence goes on from OX637294.1 coordinate 25,018,590, forward strand.
CCAAGATTCTTCTCTTGATCGTTCACCTTTAAGATATTCTCCATGCCTTCGAGGGACATTGTCACAATTTTTGAGTCTGGGCAGATTAACAAATCATAGAGTGGGTTAATGCAACCTTGGTTGACAAGGTACTTGATTTCCTCATGAGTTCCACCAGATGGCCCAAGCTGCCTCTTTCTTAATGTCAAACTCCGCAGTAGCAAGCAGTGACACTAGAGGAGGAATGATGTTGACATCAATTACAACCTGCAGGAAATAGCAATTGAATCAGATTAGGGTAAGTATAATTACACCATTCTCACAGTGCACATTACAGGAATTCATGTCTCCTAAGTAGGAACAAAACTAAACCTAATCTTAAGAAAGATTCACCTTAAATCAAGTCCAGGACCCAAAGGCAATCAACCGGTTTAACCAACGGTGGAATAAATGTACAAAACGTTGATAGCACACCGTTTAACCAAAGTGAACAAAAAGCATTCCAATGTGCAAACCTCTCAATCCCAAACAAAAATCTCGCCATCATCCCGTTCATGAAACAGACATACAGATCGACCTGAAGTCACCATAGTTTGAAACCTAGTATCTCGCCAAAATTTGAACACCCTACGCAAACCCTAATTGACACCAACGCTTCCCAAGCATGATCTTGCACAATTTCAACACGAATTTCGGTCACAGGAGTAGGATTGTTGCACAGTGCACACGATTAGAACTTCAAAAGCTTCACTTTAGTTCGGCAGGCACGGCCGATCGAGAAGATGGCAGGAGGAGCAGTGTGCACGAACTTCAACACCATTCCCGACAAGGCTGTCAGACCCACATGTGCAAAATATGCAAGTAATGATCCTTGCCATATTCACGCATCCTATGCACCATCACCAATCTAAAATTAGCCAGCTGTCTACTGTAGCTAGTCTCCCACACAAACTTCACATCTCACAGGCACTGTGATGATAAAATAATGCTCATTGTTGCAAGCATGATGAAAATAAACATGAAAATGAAAATGGGCCTCATAAATGAATATAAAAACTGCTATTCAAATCAGAGAGAATCATTAAGTTTGTCAATGCAAGCTCATGACCAGGAAGCAAAAAATGCATTAGAAAAAGCACATGTCAATATAATAAAATGAAAGAGTAAGCAAAACAAGCAATTCGTAGGCAGTGGTAAGGTACAAATTTTCAACCTGAATTTGAGCCTTGTTTCTTGCAGTTATGTTGGAGATGGTCCAACAAGCTTCCTTCTTGATGCTTTTCTTGTGATTGTTGGTCAGAATAGCCAGCATATACGGAAGGGCTTGGTTGTTGATGATGAACTAAATGGAGACAATGGGTGTAGAAGGAACATTAGTACAAGCTACCATTCAGGTCTTGAAATCCTAGTTATGCAGAGTTCTAGACTTCACTGAAGCAATTAACTGTAACTTCAACAATACACTAATTTTCATTGCACCTTACCAAAACTAGAGGCACAAAAGAACCCTACATAACTAAAAATGTGTTCCCAAAATAGGGGACATAAACAGAAGCATAAAATCCACTTTTTCAACCGTAAGAGCTTCTTATTACAATAGCTAAGGAATCCACAAAACCACAGGCAAAGAAGCGTGAGCAACTTACAGTAGCGCGGTAATCGTACCCGTAATCATAGACCGCAGCAGCGACATGGCAATCACCACCAGGCAAAGCAACGCCCCCACGGCCGTGACGATGCTGAGCACTCGCACACGTATAACAACGGGTCATTCTCCGGAGGCGCGGCTAGAAGCACCGGCAGCAAGGGGTCGACGGGACCATGCTTGCCCAACAACGGCGCTCCCAAATCATCGTCTGCAGTGGAAGGGGGGGGGGGCGGCAGGCTCGGCAGGTCCCACGGGCTTCGCCTTCAAGTTCATGTCACCTTTCTCCGCTTTCTCATTTCCCCGGTCTCGCAAATCCTCGAACAAGTCAGTGACTTCGCCCACGGCAAATGCAAAAAACCTAATTCAAATTTCAGGTTTGGGACGAGTTAAGGGACTTTATTCGGAAACATCAAGTTCAAGGTGCACCAAAGCTGCAAACTAGGAATGGAATATCAATTCAATAGGAAACAACAAACAAAGCCATTTGATTGGATGAAACAAAGTCAAGTTTTCACTATTACATACCTGTGCACCCCAGTGGAGTTTTGTGCGGTCAAGTCTTCTATGCAACCAGAGACCCTCAACATTTTCGAGCAATTCTCAGTGCAAGTAGAAACCTTGAGTGAAACCTCAGCTTCTCGAGCCCAAAAACTTGAAAGGCGGCGGCGCAAGCTAGCACAATGTGACCGATAAGCATTTCGATGCTTCCAAGGACAAAGAAGCTACAGTGTTCTCCTAATTTAGCAGTAAAAATCAGCTCGCACAAGCAACTGGCCCCGCACATTGCATGCAAGCATCAGAACACTCATACTTAAAAAAGTCCTCGCCGCATTAAATATTCAAAAATAATTCAAAACATGCAACTGGAAGGAACAAGGCAACCGATTAAGTCGTCCACAGCAGCCTTGCAATGACCGACAAGCATTTTCGTGCTTTTATTCACTGAGTTCTCCTGTTCACCGTGAGCTTCCAGGCACTTCAAACGTCTTTCAGCAATCTGGTACTGATAGCTCATACTAAAAACCACCCCTCCTCTTGTAGTGTCAATTAATTGTTGAGAATGAAGTCATCATTTTGTAGGCATTTAGTATATGTCTAAGCCCATGTGTGGCCCTTTATTCTAGCTCCAAAAGCTTCATCTCCTTCAATTGGGCAATATTCAAAGAAATGCAAAAAATACGAACAAACAGTGTTGACTGATCCCATTAATCATTTTATTTATCTTTTGACTAATGATTGCATGAATGGAGGGGGAACTACTACTCAAAGTTGTTTTGTTGGTCCCCAATAGCAATCAAAAGTCAAATTTGACCAATTCGCAAGTCACAGACTACAACAGGAAGATCATTTTGGGACAAAAAATGAAGGCCAACGAGAAGATCATTTTGGGATGGAGGCACAAAATAGTGAAATTAGGTTGCCCCACACTAATTTCTCATATCTAACACTTTCAGACATGGTCAACTATAGTCTGGGGCAACCTAATTTCACTATTTTGTGGAGTATAATTTTTACTATTACTTCAAATAACCTCATTTCTATCTTTAACATATTAATCCCTTGCATATGAGATTCAAATTTGACTCATAAAGAGTTTATTATGTGACTCTTAATCACCAAAAAGTTAAATTATTCATTCATTAAAAAAAATAATTCTTCTTGTATTTTTGTATTAAATTAATTTATACTAAATAGATTTGTTAAACTTTTATCTTCATATATCCTTTTTAAGAATTTGACCCTCAAAAATTACCTCAATAAATAAACGATAATAATTCTAAAATTCCCCATCATTAGAACTTTAGATTTCAAACTTATAACGATAGAATTATTGTAGACCTCATTAATATTTAATTCATAATAATTTGTAGAGGAAATTTTGAATATTTTTTTTGAAATGTATTGATGAATAATTATTAGTATGATTTTAGTTTTATGTGTGGATATAATTGGATTGAAAAATATCACTAAATTCCAATGATTACTTTTAAGTTAGAATTGGTTTAGCCTTTGGAGGGATATAAATTTATGTATTGACAATTATGGATGCACTAGGTGTTAAGAGTCATTTAGACATGACTTGTCCATGCCAAATGACTAAAACAATGAAATTAAGCACGACATGACCATAGAATCATGACGCCACAGGATAATAACCACGAAATGAAGCCAGACAATTACAACAACAACTATTGCTTTATATAATTTTTATGGCCCTTCACCCACATCATCTACAAATGTAATATTTTAGTATAAGTAGAATAAATGTAATAAAAATATAATTTTGACCTTTGAAAATTGAAGAATTGTTTCAAATCCAAATTCATTTGTTCATATTTATAAATATATTTTGTATTATATTTTATTTTATTCTTGCCAACAATAAGAGTAGTAATGTTTAAAGATAAATGAGTCCAATGCGGACACAAATGGGAGCCCCATTTCTGTGCCCATTTCTAGTTTGAGAGATCTTAGTAGCAAACATTTGCCCCTCACATGGATGTAGAACCTCTAAAAGAATGGTTGTCAGAATAGGTCATATCTCGGGTCATATTCTTGCGAAGAACAAGCATGTAAGGGGATGAAGGCCATGCTCATTGAGAATATGCACCTCTTCTTCAACCTTGTCAATGGCATGGTCGGGAAGATTGCAACATCCTCCTTCAAAACCTAAAGTTGTTACAACCCAACTCCAAGTACACACCTTGCAAAAGGTCATTGCAAGAAACACCGGTATTGTTTATTTGTCACAAGGGAAGTGCCGAAGTTTTCCATTGCAATAACTTTTGAGCCATGACTTATATGAACTTGAAATTTTTATTAGAGACTAGCAGTTGGCACTTGCTGTGCTACGCATTCATCAAGAGAATTTTATTAGAATTTTTATATATTAGATAAAATGCAGAACAAAAATTTCAATAAATCTTCAAATAAAAATTACTAAAATCTTTGTATAATTTTGTTTATAAGTAAGCATATATTGAAACGTACAATAGAAATTTATTGAATGATGAATGAAATATATGCAATGGTGAATACTGTAAAAGATACACATTTATTGTAATGCATTCAAACAATGGCAACCCCAAAACTTGGTGAATTGAAAAGAAAAATTTGTAAATTTCAAAAACTTCATGAACAACTTAATTGTTGTGAAATCCAAAATCGCTTCAATTGAATAAATTTCTCAAATCATTTGGTAGTAGCAATAGAATTTTGAAATCATAAAAGCTGTAAAAGTGATATTACAGAGGTGATTGCAAACTACTACTCTATTTCTGTAATATAACATTGTGTAAAAATATTATTTTTATGTATGCATAATTGAAAATATTTTTACAAAATATTAAAATTAATTATTTCAAAGACTTATTGAAATCAGTATCATGCATTCTATTCAAATATATCAAAATTTTACTAATATGTGATATAATGAATGCGTAGCATAGCAAGCATGAGCCCCTATTATTAATGGTAGCATTTGTGATATTGCAGAGGGAGTTATGATTTTAGTAGTATAACTAGCGGTTGGCACTTGCTATGCTACACATTCATCATTAGAATTTTATTAGAATTTTTATATATTAGATAAAATGCAGAACAAAAAACCAAAATAGCTTCAATTGAATAAATTTCTCAAATCATTTGGTAGTAGCAATAGAATTTTGAAATTATAAAAGTTGTAAAAGTGATATTACAGAGGTGATGGCAAACTACTACTCTATTTCTGTAATATAACATTGTGTGAAAATATTATTTTTATGTATGCATGATTGAAAATATTTTTACAAAATATTAAAATTAATTATTTCAAAGACTTATTGAAATCATTATCATGCATTCTATTCAAATATATCAAAATTTTACTAATATGTGATACAATGAATGCGTAGCATAGCAAGCATGAGACCTTATTATTAATGGTAGCATTTGTGATATTACAGAGGGAGTTAATAGTAGTATAATGGTTGTCTTGAGTGTAATCATATCCTATATTGTTTAGAAATTGAAAAAATAATTTTATATTTAAAAGCCAATTTTGTTAATTTCATAATTCTTTAATTCACTATAAGAAAACCGTGTTTTAGGTGATCTTTAATATAACAACTGATGTCTAAATTGACGGATTTTAGGTGACATCGAATATAACAATTTGTGTTTTTATTTCAACAATGACATCCAATGTAACATCAATGGACATCATTGTTGACAAAAAAACATGGGTTGTTATATTTGACATCACCTAAATTCCGTCAACTTAGATATAAAATAACTGATTTTTTTATAGTGGTTTTAGAGGGGGTAGTACTACGTAGTACCTAAAATTCATGATCTAAAGCTAAAATTTTGGTGGCCTATTTCAACACTAGGCAAGTATGTTCTTACTAAGGAGCATCTAAAATAAATTATATTATGTCCTCCATATTCATGCAAATAGGTCTCCTTTGTGTGTACACTTTTGAATATTGAAGATAGTTTCAAGATTATTTTTTGGGTGAAATCTCTTCACCATGAAGTCCTCCCAAATGGTCATTTTTCATTTCCTTTGTAAACTTTTATTTTTATATTTTACAAATTAAAAAAGAAAATTTCTATCTTCTTTAAAATATCACTCTATTTTGTTAATAACTTTTGACCTACATTTTTTAAATTCTCAAAATTTAATGATATATTATTTTTAGTGTTACGATGATGATAATAATAATCATAATTTTTTTTTTCAAGTTCATAGTACATTGAATACTAGGCCAAAGTAGTACAAAATCAAATGATCATTCTTTCATTCACCCAAAAGTCCTTATTGATTTTTTAGCTTTCATTGCCAATCAACCCAACCTCTTTGACATCCAATTGCCCACCCTACTCAATAATGCCATGCATGTCACGCTAGTTTCCACACTCATGCAATACTTGCAAGAAACTAAGAAATACAAACACAAGACTTGAAAAGTCAAATTCCTAAGACTTGTGCAATATTTACAACTTAAGAGGCACCAACGTTGTATATAGCACCAATGAGTTGTATATTGCTAAGACTGAAAAGTCAAATTGCACTTCAACTTCAAGCCAAATCTTGAACAATTAACTCTGTCCACCATAAAAGCACAAGTGCTCCAAAGGTGACATGTGTAGAATCAACTTTCACTTTACAAGAAAGCACAAGTGCTCAAAAGGTGACATTTGCACACCATCTTCCATCTCTAAGTTGAGCCCCTTCCCCATGAGGATTCCGGTCCAAATGTAATATAGTTGAAATGTTTCAATGTTTAGTTTAATAATATTTGTATTGTTGAATTCTCAAAAGCAAATAATTTGAATAATGGATTACAATGTAGAAGGGTAAGTGAGACATGTTTTAGTAATTGACTTTGATCAACATCTTTACACTTCATTTGTCGGATAACATATTAAATATAACCATTGTATTCTAACTCTTTCAAAAATACATTGAGCCAAGAATAGTGAAATTGATTTCACAATCTTGAAAAAATATAAAGGAATTAATATTAATGTTGGACTAAATCCCATTAACATCTAATACATTTTAAACTTCATCTACACATAATATATTCTAAAATAATCTACAAATAATACATTACAAACTTCTTTCATACATTGAAATATAAAATGAGCCTCTAGTCACCTTGTCAATGTATCATCAATTTATGTTTTATTTTGTAGCCTCATAAGAATATTGGTATTATTTTTGCCATACATCTCTACTTCATCTAACCCACAATACAACATATATGATTCTCTACAGACCTTTAAAAGTTCGTTTGGTAAGTAGAATATATGACCATTTGGAACTTTTGAGACTTGTAAAAGTACGGTTGCTACTATGTGAGCTTATAATCACAAACGCGTGAGCATAGGAGTCTATACACCTATATTATAGGTGTCTATATTATAAAAATCTTCTATAATTATAATATATATACATATGTTATAAACACCTAACCTATAAGTGTTTATATTAGAAGCATTTAAAATGGTTGTAGAATATCTACTTATATATGAGCCCAAGGTTCACAGGCTCATATTTTTATGTTCACATACTAGCATCGATAGGGGGATACATGATGTCTTGCATAGCATTCTATTATTAGGCAATGGTCCTCCTCATGTTAGGAAGGTATTGGACCTCCCTAGATGCATGTGAGGAATGATTAGTTAATGCAAGGATTAGGGTTGGTTGAGAAGCCATATAATAAGATTTTGTTCTCTCTAGGGGTCCCCTTGTCAAAGATGCAAAAGGGGCCCTTGCCTCATCGATAAACAATGTTATGCTACATACTACACTAACTTATCAATATCGGTAATTTAGTGGAAGTCCATCATTCTTGGATTGACCATGGACCCCATACAAATGATATGTGCACGTGTAATTACATAGAAAGTATGTTTGATTCATTGGCCTTAACATGACATTGTCTTCCAACGAGGCAAGCTGGTCCTTTTTGCATCCCTGACATATGGCCCTACAGTAAACAAAATTATCTTCTACTACTCCTTAGCCACCCCCAATCCTTGAATTACCTAATAAGTCCCTCCTAGGTATCTAACAAAGCACAATACCTTCCCAATATGGAGAGCACCATTGCCTGATTATTCAATGTTACACGAGTTTGCAAGCGCCCCAAGTCAACTACTGCAAGAAAAAACAGACTCTAAGCTCACGTACATGTGGCCCATCCGTTTGCACATGATGACCACCAGCTTCAGGTGGTCACACAATTTTGGACCAAATCTCGCGGGCAGAATTTCAATCTCGTGTATGTGAAAAAAATTCAGCACCTTTGCCTTTGGAATATGCTTTAGTAGTTCATATTCCAGTTGACAAATTAATGATTTATCCAGCGTCAGTACAGATCCCAGCTGGTCGAAGAGGCCGGGAATCGCGGGACAATGTTCAAGAGTGTCGGGCCACTGGGCCATGGACCCATGTGGTATTGTAACTTGAGTGGCTCATGTTGCTTCTGTTGTCGAATTTTTCAATTTTTTCATGGCACTTTTGCTCTACTGTTGATGTTGTCGGTAACTAAGGTAGGAATACCATAAACAGTTTGTGGACCTTAAACGGTTAGAATGTGCATGCTCTTGTCATTTCAAAGCATAAATGTAGCTCTAAAATACATGCCTTATTTTTGAATTGGACCAAGAAATACAGCATGTACTTTAGAGCTTTGAAATGACGAGAGCATGTACATTTTGACCGTGTAAGATTCATGACCCATTTATGGTATTCTTACCTTGATTAATTCGTAATCAAGGACCACCAAGTGTTTGAATTTCAAATGATGAATGAATGCCAACATGTTCCAAGCACTCAAAATCTTCATTGTTTCATCCATTTGAATGTTTGTGGATTTTATTGTTAAATTCTTTTACATTTGTACAATATAGAATTTTAAAACTTCTCTTTACAAGTGTTCTGTAGTTCAAGGGGCGCAATTATGATTGACCTCAAAAAACAACTGTTTCAATTCAAAAAATGAACCTTCTAAACAAGTTGAATAAAACAGTAAAAAAAAATTCTTTAAAAAATACAATTACAATCATAAAAGAAAAAACATCATGAAAGTTACACTTTATGTACTATCAATCCTTAAAGCCTTGAGGTATAATTGCAAGCCATTTTCCACTTTGGGACAGGCCCTTTCCAGTGCAATATTTGTTGAATTCTTGTGAAATTTTTACTAGAGGTGTATTTTACTATTAGCTTGATGCCTAGAAAATTTCAAACCAATTCAAGTTGCAGGATAAAGTTGCCTCAAAAAGAAGTTTTTAATAAGTTACGGGCAATTTTGGATAGCCATGATAGATAGGTCCAATTGGGTTGAAGTTTTTTTTGTACATACTTTCAACAAGCTTGTTAACATAATCCCAAAAGTTGAAAGGCATACGAGCACATAATTTTGACTTACAAGCCTTTGAAATTGGCCTTTCCTTCTTTGGGCAATGTTCAAATCTTACAAAATGGAAGATCCAAAACTAGACAAAAAATTGGTAGGACCAACAACCAACCAATGTGCAGAAATAAAGGTGGATATGTAGCCTCCATTTTCATGAAATTGTCAAATTTTTAGTTGCTTGCCATTTCAAATTTAAGGTTAATACCTAGGTTGTTGGAGGCAAGTATGGTCTTGAACAAGGCTGGTATCGCTTTAGGATTGGTTGTAGGCTTGTAGCAACCAATCCCTTTAACATTGTCCATGGTTGCTTGATGTAATAAAAATTTGGAGTTTAGTTTCAAAGCGAGCATGTCTTTGAAAGAGGAGGATTGTAGCCTTTGCAAATCTGAAGTTGAAGGAAAGAAGCCAGTGAGAATTTGATACCAGAACAAATGAACCGCGGGGAATGATATTTTGATAAGGAGAGGATGCAACCGGTGCCCTTGTTTCTTCGCTGATGAGGCGGTGAGGCCTGCAGCGTGGCCGGTGGGTCCTTCAATACTGAACTAGAATGGATCTGCAAGAATCAATTGATCAGGTTTAGTTGGGAACCGAGCCAGTTCGTCAGATGGAAGTCAACAATAGAGAATACAAATTATGTGTGCAATGAGCACATGGCAAGCAATATATTATACAATATATATTCCTCTATCTTTAACTCAGACTCTGCTCATGTGGGGCCCAAGAATGTTTGTCATCTTGACAAATACTTTACCGGTAGTACAGTAGACTTTTTCCATATTGTACAACCAATACAAAATTGAATAAAAACAAATATTTCACGACAAATACATCTCATGAGGTGCACGACTTCACGTATTCTAAATTGCCTACTCGGTTATGCGACTCGTGATACACAGTACAGTACGATGCATACTTCGAGGAGAAAGCAAGAAAGCAAGAACTCAAATTGCTTTCATTTCCAACAACCTACGAGGTAGGTGATTGACCCCCCAAAACATACACGAGTGCACTGTGCATCCAAATATGCCAAAAAAACGCAACTTTTTGTTTACAATTCAACAACATGCTCAGTCTAGGCTTTTATGATTGTTCTGCACGTTCTCAATCAGTCCTGGACTTGTAAAATGAAGATTTTCTGTCTGGATTTCCTTTCCTCCCCCCCTACCAGGCTCTCAAAGCGCGTGGATATCTCAAGAAGCACCTCAGCAGAAGTGCAGAGGGCCAACAAAGTCCTGTCAGAGAGTCGATAAAAGACGCCCACAACAACAAACCAGGTTTCTGCACCATAAAAAAAAACAGAGAAAAAGAGAAGAAAAGTCGAAGTCTAAGTTAGGACACATTGGTTATACACCTGAGCAAGGTCACCCAATCATTCCCCGCCGTTCGTTTTTTCTGGTCGATGGACAGCAAGTCTGCACAATCATCATATCACACTCAGCCAGGTAAGAAAAGGAAGAAGTCGACAAATATGGGAAGCAGGGCCGGCCACGAATCATCAATGCAGCCAATTGACTCGATCTTTCACAGGACCTGGGTCGTACAGGAGATTCTCAATGCAGGAGGTTGTTTCTGCGCCATCGTACCTGAAGCTGCAGCAAGCATCATCATCATCATCGTAGGGCTCTGTCATAACTCATAAGTACCTGAAAGAGGTAATTAAATCCGTCCTTTTCTCCTGGTACTGCGAGGTGACTCCAGCTGCCGTCCATAGCCGTCGAGGTAGGTGAGTTGAATTGCAGACTTGCTGTGCAACCCAGCCTCGTCACCCGGATAAGACCGACCACGACGAGTCTGTGGAGGTGGCCAACATGCACTCACAATATCGAGATTTATTGCAAATCAGGACTCAGGAGGGTTCTCGCATCATTTGACTTTGTTGCGTACCAGAGACGTTGGAGTCGCTACATTTGACGGGGATGGAAGCTCATTAGAGAACGTGAGTGACCAGTTCTTCGGGAATCCAGAGGGAACAAATAACTGGACCTTTGATGAAGTGAGACCGCGGGTCCTCATCTGCCTCGTGCCGTGCTAAAATTGGGTATATTGAAAACCAGTATCTCCAGATGGTACTCGCATGCTCGGAGAGTAATATGTCTTTTAGGGTTTTAGGGTTTAGGGTTTAGGGTTTGACCTGATAATTCCTGTAAACTCGGCGAACCTGTGTTCCTAAATCCCGCAAGGTGATCTTAACGAAATCTCTTGCAACGTGAGGCTGGGCTGCCATCCGTAATCCATGTAATTACATTAAATTGGATCCGAGAGTTACGTCACTTGAATGCGAATACCAGTTACGCAGGTGCTTTCGGATAGTCAAGCTCACAAGTGGATCAGCTTCTTGTGCAAGAGTCACAAAGAGATAGGAAGGAATCTGTAACGAGTCCAAGACGGCAATACAACATCCGTGGTCCAACAAACTTTTTACAATTGTTCAGCCAGGAAGCGCTCCACCCACCGCAGGAGTCTTCCAATGTCCCCCGGACCCTGACGCTGACCCCTAACTTATCTGCCTTCGACATCCTGCTAGGCAAATGTCTCTTCTCTTCACTTTCTGTGAGCTGGCAAGAATCAATTGCGGTCCCTCCCTGCATGATACAAAATCTGGATTCCTGGAATCTCTAACTTAATTAGTAAAATATGGTTTCGTGTTCAGTTTGGCTTCCCTGGTCGAGACACTCGGATGGCTCGAAACGTCACATAAATCGTTTTCCGCAATCACACAACAATACAGAGAAACTGTGCAACGGAAATTTATATTGACACGGTCAAGGAGTACGAAAATAGTGTGATATAACGTAGTCTTTAAGCGAACTTTCATGAACATTGAGGATAAGTTAACCTACCATTCTGGAGGTCGTACAACAGGCAAAATTTGTCCGAGTATTCTAAAATTTGCTGACTTCGAAGGTTGGAGGAGACTCGAAAAGTGAATAGTTTCAGGTAAGAAGTTCTGTCTGTCGCGATCAAGGAAGACATTTCAATAGCAAAGCTCCCTGGTAATATCTCCTCGATCGGTTGGTGGTCTGTTGTTGTTGAGCAATTCACTTGGAGAGAAGTTCGCATAGAACTAACCAAGTCTGAGGCACCCAGTACGTTACTTGCCGTGCCATCTTCTCTAAGTCCAAGACAAGTGGCGCCCCCTACACTTCCCAAGAAAAGTACTCGCTTTTGAATCTGATCACGTTCTTGGGATACTTGGATGTACAACCGGTACTCGTTCCCGATCATGCATGAATTCAAACAGCATTGCCGTGCCTCACTAAAGATTTAAGTTATGTCTGTTTCACCTTGTTGACTGCTAACAATCACGAAGATGATTCCGAATAAGTAACTTAAAGAGGAAAGCACTTTCAATTCTAGTTGATGATTTCATTCAATGTGTCATGCATGCATCGTGTCGTACTGCGAGTGGAGAGTTAAATGGAAACACGGCAACTAAAATATATAATTATCTGGTACGTTCTCTTTGCTTTGAAGTTGTGTTCTGGCCAGGTGATGAGGTGGTGCTTGCCACTTGACTGAAGGTCGGTCCAATGGAGGAAACTGGAAAAGCTTGATTCTAGAAGGCTCTGGGAGCTGAGAGATTCAGAGAACATCCGATCCTCACCTTGCCATTTTGAGTAACACGGAGTGTGTTATCAACATGGAAACCTTGTGCCACTGAAATTCCTTGATTTCTCCCTTTCAAGTTCAAAATCATCAGGGAAACTTCTGGTATCCAGTAATGGAAATACGGATACTTTCCCTGTGGAACCTCTGTCGAAGCCTCGAAAAGTATCGTATGCTTCAGGACTTGTACAAGTGCCTGTGTCAACAAGCTTCACTCAGTGATAGGATTCTGCAGATATCCTCTTTCAGATAGGAACAACTTTCAGCAGCAGGTAAGGTAGACGACACTGAGTTTGTTAGGGACCTGAAATGTTGAATGCTACTCTTCAAGCTTGTAACAGCACCTGAAATCGACTGGATAAGCAATTGAGCATGGTTCAAATTATTAAACTAAGGTAAATGATCTATTTCTGACAATGTTAAGAGTTTTAGCATATGTATGATTGAGCGAGGGAGGGAGGGTGGGTGGGTGGGATAATTTTCTCTAGTCAGGGAATAGAAATAATGAAAATTGCACTATTTTTTGCTAATTTTTCATGAAGTTTGGAATTGGTAGAAATTAAGGAAGTGTAGATTACAATTTGACCTATTCTTGATATACAAGTGAATGTATCTTCAAGAAGTGCAAAACTAAAAATTGATCTTAATGATCTTAATTGATCATTAGGTATGATTGTGTTAATCGTTACACATTCTCAAAGTTGTTAAAACCACATCATATTCCCTTGGTCAAAAATAGGTCACCCTATCTTGCACAAATGGGATTTTGGTTGGAAATAGATCATATACCTTATATAAGTTTTTGTTGAATGTCGCTGTGAGTCAAAAAAAGACTTCTATAGTCTCTTTGCAAACATTCTTTAGGCAAAAGTTGGATTTGAAAATGGGTCACATTTAGATGCAATTATCTTGTATAAACCCCCCTTAATTCCAATAACAGCTCATCCCTCCATTCATTAACTTGGATGCACCTTGGTCAAACTCAATTGTAGCTTTCAAAATAATCATTTTTTAAATATTATTTAAACTAGAAAAATGAAACCTCCCAAGTATTTTTGTATTCCACATTAAAATACCAATTTTTTTAAATTTTTGAATATTCAATGAATTCTTGCTATTGCAAGCTCCATGAGCCATAATTCAAATTGCACAATCTTGTCTTATTTGTTTTTATTTCTATTTTCTATTTTCAAAATAAATTAGAATTTAAGCTATATATTGTTGTTTCTTATTCCACTCTTCATTTATAGCAAAGATCGTCAAGCAATATCCTCTTTGTTAAGAAAAAGAAATTTCAAAATTTCACCAAACAATCTCAAAATTTTTATGACTTCAAGAAGGCATGTGATTTCATTTGTGGACGAAACTTAAAAAATTGAAATTCATTCATACATGTCCGGGTGGCAAAATAGTCCGTAAACAACAGAGTGATCGGTATTGATGTTTTCCTGTGTCTTGTTAGGGTTGAGGAATTTGACTGTCTCCAAGTTTGTAGTTGACGGAGTTGTGACTAACTAGAGTTTTTCCACAGAATGCGAAGCAATTCTCCGACCAGCAATGGCGGACGAGGATTCGGAGCATTTGAAGGATCTCTTGCACTGGGCTGCGTCTTGGGGCATCGCTGATGCACCTCCTGAGCTAGATAATCATTCTGTGCGTTCGACAGCTCTTGGTTTTTCGTTGCGAATTGCTACATTTCCAGACGCTGGCGGGTAAGCTAACATGGCATTTTACAATTGTTTGGGAAGCTGCACTTGCTGTTGTTGTCGACGGATCGCGTTCGAATCAGTAGATTTTCTTGGTCGTGCTTATATGTGTCGGTCCAAGAAGTACACTCTATCGATGTGTCTGGGGGATGTAGGAGACGAATTTTATTCGAAATTTGGGTTTCCTATCAGTTCTTCTGACGTTGAGGTTAAGGTATTTGTAACGAGGCAATGAGAACGTGATGATGCAGGAGGGGACTGGCTGCAACGCGAGACTTGAAATTGGGAGAACTAATTTTGCGGGTTCCTGAGAAGGCACTGATGAATGGAAGAAGCGCGAGACAGGACGTTGAGCTTGCACGGGTGCTCGCTTTGCATCCTTCACTATCGGATGTGCAGGTGAAGTCCTCAGTTTCTTCAGTACAGATAATCAATCCTCCTCTTAAACCCTAAACCCTGTGATCATGCTACGTTGCGCTCTTGCATTTACCGCAGGCAAATAGTGGAATATATATTGAATAGCGGAATATATATTGCTTCAAAAGTGAGCCAATTCTTCAAATTTTAGGGCTTGGAGTTTTGTGTGCAACAGGGGAAGGGGGCGAGCTGTACACTACGCTATAATGTTATGTTCTGAGACAAACGAGTTCATTGTATTAAATTCTACGAACATGTGTAGATTGTGGACGGAACTACCCAGTTAGGCATATAAATATTTGAAATTATGATGCTAGCGTGCATCACGAGAGAGAAGATTGTAATTAACCCCGCGCTCCGATTTCCTTTCAGATTTTGTGTGTACATCTTTTGAGGGAAATCGCAAAGGGCCGTGCCAGTGAACGGTATCCGTATTTGGTGCATCTCCCTCGGTATTATCACACTGCAAGCTTTTACAGCTCTTTTGAAGCGCTGGCACTGCAGGTAAGGTAAACGATACTATCTGCGTCACTCTAAGTATTTGAACATACGTTTTGAGGATCTAAAGAGTTGTGGAGATATCTTGGTGTGTAAGAGCCAAATCTGCTTTACCATGAATTTCTTATGCAAATTCAAATTGGGAGCTTGTAGATCACTACAAGTGACAATAAGTGACAGTAGAGAACATCATATCCAATCAAAGATCACTGCTTATTGACATTAAGCCAATTCATGCTTACACCACGTCCAATCAATTGAAAACATTGAATGTTCAAATATTAATTTCGATTCATTTGTGCACGAGACTGATACGCTTTTATCGAGCTCTTTCAGGAGAAGGATGCGGTGGCAATGGCCGAGGGGGCTGAGCAGACCTCCCGTGAGGAATGGCTAGGGGCTCGTCAAGTGCTGGAGAAGCTGGCCTTGGGTCGACGCTTTTCTACTCTTCAAGCATGGCGATGGGCATCTGCCACCGTACGTGAGTGCCCCTACCCCGAGTTCGTTATACGTGTGGTTTCTAATGTGCAGGCCAACGGCATTTGTAGTTTGAAATTTGTCTTGAGAATTGCGGTGCATGTGCAGATTTCATCACGCACGCTGTATGTCCCTTGGGATGAAGCTGGCACACTGTGTCCAGTCGGGGACTTCTTTAATTATGCATGTCCAGGGGTGTCTTATGACTCTCCTACCGGGGGACGGGAGCGGTATGCATTAGAAGACGAAGACTCCTCGTATGGCCTTGAAATACGAGACAGACTTCGAGATGGAGGTTTTGAGCACGAGAGGAGTGAATACTGCTTCTATGCTCGCCAAGATTATCAGGAAGGGCAGCAGGTAAGTTTGCGAGAGACTTGTCTCATGCTTCTTGTTATACTTTGTGCACACCTTCAGATTTCCTGCATCCTCAGACATATGTGGTCATGACACTTCTCTGAAAAGGTAGAGGATTCTATTTCGTAACTTTGAGGTAGATATACCCATTTCCAAGCGCCTACCCGAAAGCATGCCCTAAAATTCAGCATTACAAGCAATGTACATCTATATTAGGGGATGATATTAGGGTAAGGTTTTAGAAATCTACTAAGTTAGACTTTGAAAAGTCATATTTAATTCATATAATATCCAAAAAGTGTACAACAAAGTGTTTTGGATCATTTTCAAATTGGCAAAAAATATGAAAGCATTTATGACAATTTAATACTGGAAACTACTCTAAATGTAGGAGTAAGTCTAGCTGTAGGTCCTTCTACCTTTCACATATGTAGGAGAGTGATTTTTGGAAGATGTATAAAACTGTGGAGAATAGGTTGTTGACCTCTATTGAAAGGATAGTAGACAACCCCATGTCCATTCAAGGATCGGTCGCCACAGACATTTAGCCATATCATGCTTACTCCAGTTGCTAACAAGTCCAAGAATGTGTTTGATTAGATGGGCTGTGTTGGCAACAGAGATCAGTATTGGAGTGAGATCAAGTCCCTAACGGTTTTAGTATCATCTTTCATGTGGTCAAGTCACTTCTCTGAATATTAAGATGTTTAATGTCTTACTCTGAAGCTAAGTTGGCACCCAGTTCAAATATTGAAGTGGTGATGGACTCCGCAGGTTCTGCTCTGTTATGGAACATACACAAACCTTGAGCTACTTGAGCACTATGGGTTTCTTCTCCCCTTCAACCCTAATGACAAGGTACAGATACTTCTACCTAGCATTGAGGAACTCAACGCGGGTGCTGCTTATGGGGGCTTTCAAGAGACTGTTCCACCCAAGAGTCTCTACATCGATTACGAGGGAAAACCTTCCTTCTCCTTGCTGTCCAACTTGCGTCTCCGAGCTGCTCCTGCCTCCTTGCTGAAAGTTCGCCGACACTTGGCTCTTGAGGGTCAACAGATCTCGCCCGAGTCTGATCGAATTGTGTTCCAGTGGCTGAAAGCGAAGTGCCAGAGGATGCTGGCCAACTGTGCAACTTCGTTCCATGCAGACGAGCTGCTGCTAGAGTTTCTGATCACCCATCCTTCCGTGGTGGAGGTACAAAAGTTTTTGGCTGACTACAAAAATTCACCTTCAATTAGTAGTCACGTATTGCTCAATGCTCCTGAACATCTGCAAGTGGTTATTGTAGAAGAAGTGGAGAGATTCATTGCATCAGTGGGTTCAGCCTCTGCCACACCACTATGGCAGGAAGACCTTCGACTTGAAAGATGGAGACTTGCTGTCGAGTGGCGCTTAAGTTACAAAAAGATAGTATTAAGCTGTATATCACGTTGCTCCCGAGTTCTGCAGGAATGAAATTCTCAGTGCCGGTGCCCAAAGTTGTGATTGATTCATTGATTCATCGATATGGGAAATTCAAAACTCGCCACATGTTGACTGAATGCATCTGATTGTGTTTTGTCTGTTTTTTTACGGTAACTACACCTGATTCTGCCCAAATAAGCAATGGGGACACTGTTCCTATTATTAAATTGCCTAATTTTTGGTTGGATCTTGTTGGAAGTCAAAAGAGTATTCTAGATTCTCTTCTTATGCATTTTTTGGACTCTATATGATCAAGCAAATAATTGTAGATATCTCTACCCAAATAAATAATGTTACTTTTGTATGTCTCTTTGCATATGATCTTTAGTATAATGTTTTGTTTGATTTTTATTGATTGAAAATATTAAAATTCCTATTGATAATATTAAGATACTATTATTCCTACATCCACATGTAATTCTAGTAGACATAAAAAATGAATTTTTGAGAATGGTGGACTTTGACATGCCACTATTGCTTTTACTACATATTTCATTTCCATTTCCATTTGCCTACATTATTTTTGAACTTTCCAACCATTATATACCATTTCTATATCTTCCTGTGGATAGAGATAGTAAATTATAAATTTTCCAAAGTCATAAAAATATGTATACCTAAATGTGACCTTAGACTTTGTGAATAGAAATTGTACATTTTAGAGAAGAATCTTTAGGGGCGTGTAATTACAAAAAGGATCACATTTATGTGCAATTACCTTAGTTGTATAGTACAAATATTTTTGAACAAGATTTTATGATTCTTATGACCTTATCAATACTATAGAATTAGGTGTAGGGTGTCAAATGAATAGACTTCCTAATTTAATGGGAATTCTTTTTCTTGTACAAAAATAGACCGTTGCTACACTAATAATGATATTTAGTGTTACCTATGCTAATTGATTCAAATATGCTATAAGTTTTTATTATTGATGAATATTTTTACTAAGACTATAGATATCAATACTATTCAAAGAGGAAGATTTTTGTACATATTATTGGTAAAAATATTCATCAACAGTGAAAACTTATAGCATTAATTCTAAAATCAATTAGTATAGGCAACACCAAAAATCATTATCAGTGTAGTTGATTATGGCTGGCATAAATGACTTGTTTAATCCTAAAGTCCCAAAGCCTTTTTTCATCAAAAAATACTTGAAATTGCCATTTTTGTTGCAAAGAGAAAAAAAAGCTTAAAAATTGTTTTTTTTCCATATCTAACTACAAGATCTTGCACTAGACTATTATAAAAAGATATGGAAGAAATTTCAAAAACTTTGACAATGTAGATTGCAAGATTTTTGCATTTAAAGTAAAAAAGACAAATTTTATGCACCTTGCTTGACTAGTTTTCTTGGCTTTGAGTCTTCTTAACTTGAAGTAGGTACGAGATTGAACAAAAAACTAAATCATTAATAGTTCTAAGATGGAATCGAAACACAATAATCCCAATGGTAAGATTGTTCTAACAAGCAAACTTAACCATGTTAATCAATTTTTTTTGAAAAATTGTGAAAATAAAATTCAAAATGAATGTTAAATAAGTTATTTGATCAAGAAGATGCTTAGATTACCCAAAAAACAAGATTGTTCATAATTTTCTCATTACTAGTCCAAATGGATTGAATCAAAGCTTTACATATAGGCAAAAATATAATAATTGAGAAAAAAATAATAATTTAAATTTAAAAATTCAATTTTTTTGTGATTTGTTTTTGCTCTGCTTGGATAACTACTTTTGGATTTAGGGTGGCATAAATTTTGCTTTTAGCCCTCAATTGAAGTAAAAATTATATTTCCAAAAATCTAATTTGATTTCCTATCTTCAAAAAATGTTTTAGAAAATCATGTCAAAAATTGAGGTAACACAAAACTACCCAAATTTTCAAGAGTCTCTTGAGGGGATTTTGGGACTTTAGGGGTTAAATGACTTGCCATCCTAAAATCCTTATAATTTGGATTTTAAACACAAGTTAGTAGTTAATGGTTCAACTTCTAAACTATATTGTTCTTTCAAAATAAGCTTGACATTGAAAATCCTCCAAATCTCTATGAAATGATGGTGCCTTTTTATTGTAATTATTATTGCCAAATAGATTGTCTAGCACATGTGTGGTGAATATTTTAGTTTTTTCAATAAATGAGATCCGACATCATGAAATAAATTAAATTTATTCCAATATTAGTTCAAATTGTTTATAGTCCTAATTTAATTTCTGGTGGTTAATTAATTTGCAGCTCATAAGATTATAGAGAAAAATAAGGAAAATTGATGCTCCAAAGGTCCTTAAGAACCATTTTGTCTATCCTTTCATCTTTATTCAGGCTTTGAATAGTCACCTAAACTACTAAGAACTTGCCACAAGTTTTCAAAGCAACCTATAAAAGTTAGAGTTTGAATTGATACATAAAATTATTAAAGTTTTAAAACATTACAAATTATTGCAAATTAAAAAAAGTTAAAAGTTAAAGTTTTGAATTTAAGGAGATTTGACTTAATCATAGAAGAATGCATGACATATCATATAAAAAAACTAAATACACTTGAAAGTGATGTTTGAAAGAAAAAAATCCATCAATTAGCTTCAAATACATAAATGTTGATGATTGTGCAATGATAATTTGAAATGTTAAAGAATGGAATTTAATTTTTGTATTTTTTTAATTGTATTTTTTAAATTTTGTTCAATCAATTTTTAAGGTTTGAATTAAAAAAATAATAATTCTTAATTTTTTTTAACCTACCCAATTCTCAAATAGTCTCTATGTATGTGAAATGGTGCTCAATGTAAGATTCTCTACAATTGAATTCCATAAAATTTACAAATGAATAATCAAATCTTTAGAATTTTTTTTATTTTATATAATGATTACTCCCTACACTTGGTAAAAAGTAATTTCATATAATGAACACCTTCAATGTCACCTTGTGATGAGAGAATAAATCAAAACATCTTAAAAGCAAATTAATTTTATTCATAACAAAATCTATTCAAACAATATTGATTCAATTTATACAATTTGCATCCATATAAACGAAACCACAGTAAAAATAACATAAATAGTCATTAAAAAATCTTCTATCCAATTAGAATTTTTTGATTGAATGGGATTTTCTTTTTACAAAGCCTACTACGTAATAGAGCTATGATTACATTTAAAAAATAATTATTTGAGGCGTTGTAAATAAATTTGCAAACTCATTTACAAATTTATTATAATTTTTTTGTTCTCTAAAGTCTCCAAAATCTGAAATCTTAAGCAAGTCTTCAATAATAGTGCAAAGGGCTGTTGAGACTTAGTCTTTAATTTTTGAATAATTAAATATTAATAATAATTATTATATTTACTATTTTAAAATTATAAATCCATTTAAAAAAATATATTTTGAAATTTGAAATATTCAGGGTTTAATTAATTATGGAAGGAATTTCAAATTTTGGTTTTAAATCTTATTTGTAAATATTGGTAATAATCAAACCATACAAATGTAATGCAAAATTCAAAATCTACAATTTTTGTTTATAAACCAAGATAAGTTGCTAGCTATGGTCCATTAATGGGCAATTTCATTAAAATGGCGGTATTCCAAGTGTCACTTTGACAGTGTGCCATTTTCACCATCTAGGACAAATATAGATTTCAGAACGGCCGTTTTGAACCATGTAGGACAGGTATAGATTTCAAAACGACCGTTTTGAATTGTTTTCATGTTATTTTAAAAAAGTATCGCCATTTTAACAAAATTGCCCATATTAGTTCTTAATACCTTAAAGACCAAGGGATAGTCTATGACAAATTGTGAAGATGTATTATAAAATGCAACCTATAAGAATATTTAATGATGAATCTCAAACAATATTTGTAAAATATAATCTATAGATCACATCCATACAGTTAGGTCAACTACTATACAAACCAATATTTTTCAATACAAATTCAAGTCAAAAATTGAAAATTCCTTCTAAAATTGATTGCAGGTTGAATATTTGTGTGTTTCACAAGATTTTTTTTTAATTAAATTTCAGAATGTTAAGTTCTAATCAAAGCGATTTTTGAAGATTTTTATGTTACTTTCTATTTAAGTCATTTTTGAAGAATCATTTTTTTAACTCAAAAGGTTACTTTTTGGGACCAAACCTACCAATACTATTAGAGGAGATTTGAGCCTCTAGAAGACTATTTCAGAGCTGTTCCCATTATAGGGAACCAGCCCCTGCTGTTAGAATAAAAAATAAATAAATTTAAAATTTTTAAAATTTTTAAAATTCTAAAAAAAATAATAATTTAATTTTTATAAAATTAACTAATTATTAATATCTGACGTGGCAGTCTCTCGGCCACGTCAGATTGATGATTTGATAGCATTCCCAAAGTTCCCACAATCTGAGAACTTGCAGTCTTCCAGAGGCCCAAAAATCCTCTAATGCCTATTGAATAATAGAATATTTGCAAAACAAAGTCTTCACATCGCTTATAAATGTTAAAGAATTAATATACAAATCTTCCAAAAAATGATGGATGGAAAAACACATTTTGTGTGCTTGGAATGCATTTGCGTTCATTTGTTGTTTAAAATTTGAACCCCTGGTCCTTTACAGATTGAACAACTCTTTGTGCATTCTTACACATTCAATGAGTACTCTTCTCTATTTTGATAACATTTGATTTTGAAATCATTTTTGAAATGCTTAGCATTAGATTATTACAAAATTTAAAGGATTAATTTTTTATATTATTTTTCAAAAATATTGTATAAGTTTTTTAATTTTCTAAAAGAAATTATAATAAAGGTATAAAATTTTGAAACCTCATATAATAACAATTTGTCCAAAGAATGCCATACTTTGAAGGTAAAGAAGATCCAATTGCAATATTGTCTTTGGATATAAATTATAAATTCCATCTAATGATTTTTATTCTTGTTTTCTTGTTTTCTTATTTTTCTTTACTAAATTTATTTTTGATGATTTTAATAAAAAAATTAATCATCTAAGAACAAAGAATTAAAAAACTCAACTATCTAAAAATAGAAATATAATACTTCATAATTTCATTTCAAAAAAATCTTTCAAAAAATTTTAAAGCTAAAAATTCATTTACAACCTAATTTAAATTTATTTTTTTTAAATTTTGGAGTGCATTCATGCAGTGTGACAATGCACTAGTCTTTTTTGTGAATGTTTCATTTAAACTATGAATTTTTTTTTTCAAATTTCATTTTTTATTCAATAAATGATATGATGATATATCTATATAATTTTTTTTTTCAAAATAGTAGGTAAAAATTTAATAGGATATGATTTGAAAATTTGAATCCCTAAAAAAAATTAAAAATAGTATATTGTAGTATGAAAACTAGTACACCAATTATACCATGCAAAATGCCCCCATGCCAAATCATTTCCCCAACTTGTTGTTTGTAATACATCTTTAAAAACTTCAAAATAAAAAATGATGATCAATACGTTTAAGAATTAACTTTGTTTTTTCAAGTTCACTTTTAACCCATATAGGAATTTGCTATTTTTAGGCCCCAAACTACTTCAAAATACTCAAAATCCAAACAAGGCTAAAATCTTCATCTATATTTATTCATTAATAAATCCAACCATAGAATCCTTCATTTAACTTGTTAGAGTACACTCTCCTAAATTTTTAGAATAAAAAACCTTATCAATTGCAAGATCATGTTGCTTGGATTTCAAAAAGAAGTAATTTCAACTCTTCCCAAATGGTCAAAATTCATCTTTCAAATGTGTAGATCCTACAATTTATTACTCTCTATAAGATGTTGAAGAAAAAATTGGGAATACATATAAAAAATTTCACCAAAAACATGTCATGTTCATCCTTGAAAAAAATAATAAATAGAAAGAAGTAGAATATGATTCAAAATACTAAATTGTTAAGAATCTAATTATGGAATTGAAAAATTCCAATCCTAATGGCTGTAATGTTGTAATAAAAAATATAATTTGAATGATTTTATTATTTTTAAATTATTTTTTGAAAATTGAGTTAAATAAAGGACTTCAAAGTTTATTTTAGAGTAGAGATTCCATAACTACCTCCAAACTAGAATTCTTCATAATTTTCATCTTGTCAATCAAAATAGAATGATTCAAAGCTTTCCACGTATATACAAATCTAAGAAAACAAGTTCAAATTTTTATTTTTTGAGAAGTTATTTTTTTGAGTTGCCCTAGAGCAACGAAAACTATATATTATGCACTAACTTTTAACCATGTAGTCAAAAGTTATGAAAATTGTTGTTCTTTATAGCTACTCCTTGACCATATGTTGTGTGAAAATTTCAAAGACAAAAAATAAAAATTCCGTTTGTAGTGAGTTGCCCCAAATCGCTATGCTATCAAAAAACGCACTTTGGTACTTTAGGGGTTAATCCTTTGAATGTTTCCAATTATTTTTTTCATGACAATGTTGAAGGATCATAGTAGGAGATTAATCTTGTGAGGAAATATGGAGCAAACAATGCCACAATGCAATCAAAGACACATATTGTTGAATATATGACTTCTTCGTAGACCATAACATGTCCCAAAAGAGTAGTTATCATGGCAGTGCATACTAAACCCGAAGGGCCGTATTATAATAATAGGTGTAAAAATAACAAAACTGTTTAACAAAAATAAGGTACAAGAATGTATTTTCAATGTAGCCAATTCACAATGATATCTGAAAAGTGATTTATAAATGAAACATGACCAAACCACTTGTTTAATAAAAATGCTTTATCTAGAATTGAACTCACAACAATACGCCAAGGAATAGATGCATCTACTTCATTACCTGAGTTTAGGTAATTTATTAGTATTCACAAAATCATCTAAAGGTTCTTGTGACTTCTGATTAATATTTAATATTTTTGTTTTTGACATGTAAGGTCAATAGTTTCTAAATAATTTTGAAATAGTTAATGTGGGACGTGCTATTTGCCAACAATATCTTCCGCATAGTTTTAGACTAATTGAACCTTTGGCATTCAAGTTTTTGATCAATCTAAACATTGGAAGGTACTATTTAAGAGAAAAAAGAGGTTAGAGGTCAATCATGACTTCATCCACACCATAAGAACAACTAGCAAAATTGACTAAGTCCAAATGACTAGCTAGTCATACTAGTTTCAAAGTAGTCTTATTATCCTAGACACATGGTTGTTTTCATGTACTAATCATGCCTATAGTCATTTTGGACAGAAAGTTTGAACCTTGCTGGGAACTTCATGGGAGCGTGATCTATGGGTTTCTAGAAGAGTTGAAGTCATATTGATCAAGATGACTTGCAAACCTAAGTCCCAATGAATATTGCTCATCTTTTTAATGCTTTTACTCTTTTATTTAATACCTCCCCCCTTTTAAAGTTTCTTTTGGATTAAAGATTTTCATTTTTTTCCTTAATAGATACATGTTAAGACTTTAGAAGCATTCAAGTATAATTTCTATACTTTCATATCTTTCTTCAAAAAATATAATGATAGATTCAGTGTTGAGTGCAGACTATGACAATTGGGTTTACGATTACTATTAAATTTTGTGCACTTTATTAGACATAGTGATTAATTTTAATTCTCAAATTATTAAAAAAATAATTAATAAATATGTCAACTGCATTGTAATTATTTATGTGTGTCATAAACTCTAGTCTTTGTACAAAAGATTTGAACTTAAAAACAAATTATATGGTTCTAAAATATAAATTGAATGCATTCATTTGTCCTATTCAACAAATATTTCAAATGCAAGGGCATTAAGATGTAATAATGGTTCCTATTGCAACCTATGTTCTTTATACAATGGCTAATGCAATTCCATGGTCTCAATTTCAAAAAAATATTCAAATATTGTGAGAATCAACATCATTTGCATGTTTGTCAAATTGTAAATATTTTAAATTCTATAAATGCTGGTCAACTTTCTTCAATTTTTGTGTACAACAAATTTGAAATGATGTATACCAATATGCCAAGGTACAAAAAGTTTTTTTTGAAGTTTTAAGAAAAAATTGAAAAATTATAATGTAGTTCATTATGGTGCACAAAATTGATTTTTAGAGATGAATAACTTTGAAATTAATTTTTTTTCAAATCACAACTAATTTTTTCTTCAAACTATTATAATAATGTGTTATATGTTGCATATTACAACTTTCATATATATGCTTTTGGACTTTGCCCATTGATACTTATGGTATGGTTGTTTGAATGAGAAAGTTTCAAATTTATATTTAGTTACTCCTTAAACGTCGACACCGACGTTTGGTGTCCGATGAATGATAAAGAATCCTTCTATGTAGGGCAGAAGTGCAATTATTCATCCTCAAAATTTTATTGGGAAAAGGGGAGGTCTTCCTTAATATTTTGACTTCCAATGAGTGCTTTTGCATTTTGTTAGGCCAATGATTCACATTGTAATGAAAAGGAATGATTTCCAGGGTCAGTTGTTTGTCCTTTAAGGATTAATGTTTGTTGTAATAAACATCACTGTCATAATTTTTTTTCCATAAAATCTTTTACATGTCTAGTTTGAATTTGTATATAACATTCAGTAGCTCTACAGTGATGGTGTGGTATATTCCACACCCCAATAGTGCTTCGTCAGTAGCTACTAATGAATTAGACAGGTGGAGGATGTAGAGGCATACCATCATTGTAGAACCAAGGCACCATCAACACATGCTACTGAATGTTAAGTTATGTCTGGTCAAACTTCAAAAAAATTGATGAAATTCACCAGAATGTTGGCTTTTTTTTTTTTTTTTCCAATTTAGAGCAAATTCCAAGAAGCTGAAAAAGGCCTTGGGCATTTATTTAATGGTTGTTCAATGAAAAGTAGCACACGCGTTCTTGTTTACCGGGCCGGGCCCGGCCCGGGCAGGGCCCCAGGTCGTGGCGGGCGTACCTTCCTCCGTGCCTTCGGAAAACCCCCTCGCTGGTTCGCGAGGGTTTCTCCACGCTTGCTCCGAATTCCTTCTCGAATCCTCGACACACTGTCGACAGTTGTTTGCGCTGCACGCATCGCGTTTTCTCAGTCGCACGCCCAATTTCAAATCTCCACATCCAGATCGGTCTGTTTCAGGGTCCCACCGTCTTCGCCCTTGGCATCACACTATATGAGCCACGGATTCTTGTCGCTAATTCCTCATCGTTTAGTAATTCTTCGTTTCCAACGTCCTCACTGCGAGAGTAGATCGACAATTTCCGCAATTGGGCTGTACAGGTTCTTGGGGAAGCGTTTGGCGACAATGGCGGAGCCGCGGGTGACGGATGAAGTGACGGTGAAAGCCCAGAAGCAGTCTATGCTGGCGTCGTTGCAGAACTTTTTTCGATGGAGTCCTACGTCGCGCAAGGATGTTCTCGAATCGGAGAAGCGGCTTCTGACGCTTGTGAAGTGAGAAAACGCCTTAATTCTTTATTTGGTTCAAGTTGCGAGTGGGTCTGTGGTGTGGTCATTGCAAGTGAAAATGGTGTCATGGTCGTTTTTGTTTTAATGGTTTTTTTCAGGTTTTTGGAGAGGATTTGAATTGTATCGGAGTGAGATTATGTATTGAGTGTGTGTGTGTCACAGATGGGCTATAGAATGTTATTTATTGAGGACGGAATCTGCTTTTAGTGAAGAGTTTTGTAATATTTGATAGTTAACAAGTTTAGGTCACGTTCTTCTGAGAATGTTGAGGAGGGAAATTATTTGTTATCATTTTCAGCGAATGAAATGCAGCCAAAAAAAATTCTTAGGGAAGGCGAGGGTGATTGACAGCATAATAGTGAACAGAAAAACTTGTGTTGAATTGTTCTGTGTTGAATTGCTCTTATGTGAAGCAAGTTTTGTCTGGCTTTGCTGGACGGAGATTGTTAGGCTACGGGTTGCAGTGTTGGATGCTAATTTTAGCTCATGTTTGAATGCCAGGACTCCGCATGTTGTAGAGCAAGTGAACATCGGATCTGGTCCTCCAGGCTCCAAAGTTCGGTGGTTTCGATCTACCAGTAATGAGCCGCGCTTCATCAATACGGTCACATTTGATACGGAGAAGCCGGATACACCAACAATAGTGCTTGTGCACGGCTATGGAGCTTCACAAGGATTCTTCTTCCGGAATTTTGACGCATTGGCTTCCAAGTTCCGAGTTATTGCCATAGATCAAATTGGGTGAGCTCATATGTTGCTGTTTTCAGAACTTTATTATATGTCGTGGTTACGATTATATTTGCAATATATTTGTGATGCTTCTATCCAACCCTGTTACATGGAAACTTAAGTTTTGACATGATCTGGAAATGCTGTATTGAGTACTGGTTAGTGATGTTCAGTAGCAGTCTCTGAGTAAGTTTGCATATTATAAGGATCCTGATGAGTAGCAAGTTCTGATTTGGGGCATTTTGTTATCTTGTATGTCAGTTGGGGTGCGTCGAGCCGTCCGGATTTCACTTGCAAAAGTACAGAAGGTAAATATTGCATAATTGCTTGACATCTTGCCCGATTCGTATCTTATTTGTAAGGAATTGGGTGGAGAAAATCTACTTAATATTCACAAAGGGGGTATCATGTCACATGTGATGTTCCTGTTGTGTTTGTTTTACGGTTCTCGTCACTCAAGATACGGCACTCCCGAATGTGAAACATGCGTCTAATTTTGTATCTTCGCTGAACTGGATTGACTTAGTTTATGAGCTTTTGCTATGTGTTGAAATGAATTTTGTGTTTGATGTGTTCAGAGGCAGAATCATGGTTTATTGACTCGCTGGAGGAGTGGCGGAAGGTGAAAAAACTAGATGATTTTATCTTGCTAGGCCATTCATTGGGAGGATATGTCGCTTCACGATATGCTTTAAAGGTTTGTTCTTTGTCTTCAAACGAGCTTTGATCTGTCAAATGCCATCATTGTAGAATATTGATGCTCAGCTATGGCTTCTAAGATTTTTATTCTTGCTTTTCCTTACTTTTTTGTGCGTTTCTCTAACCAAGCATATTCAATTTGAGAGGGTGGCGTATTTTTTTAAGCAATCTTATTTGTGTTCATTCTTTGTGTAGTATCCAGAGCATGTGAAGCATCTGGTACTTGTGGGCCCAGCAGGCTTCAATGCCGGCTCTGATCGACTTATGGAATTTAGGTCAACTTGGAAAGGTGCTGTGGCGAACTTCATTTGGGAATCCAATTTTACTCCACAGAGTGTTGTAAGGTAAAGCTTTCGAAACAGTTTTCCATCATGTTGAATTCCAAGTGTAAAAGTCCAGTAGTTGTTTATTTGGAAGTTTTTGAGCTCCCAGGCTATTTGTCTTTCCCATGAAACGGCATTTTCTTCTTGGCAACTTTGTGCGTACAAACCAGTAATGTTCGTCATTGCTAAAGTAGTTATATGTGACTTGCACTGGTTGCAGGGTTTTAGGACCGTGGGGTCCAAACTTGGTGAACAAGTATGCAGGAGCACGTTTTGGGGGCAAGTATGGATCTGGCGTAACTTTAACTGATGATGAGTCCAAGTTGCTTTCTGGTATGCTTCACCATTTGCGAGCTCAATTCAATGCACATGAGTCGTAATAATTTTAGTGATTTCATCAATGTTTTTTTTAAAAATCTGCCCCGAGCAAATGCACTCATTCCTGATATTTGAATCAGTTGTGGAGGTGCTAACTTGTTAAGGATGACACGAATTCAATCATAGTGTGGTACTTAGCGCACATCATGTAACATACTGATACTTCTTATTCTATGTTGTAGTTGTTCGCTAATACTTGCGTCTTTATTTGCAGATTACATGTTTCACACTTTGGCAGCTAAAGCAAGTGGTGAACTTTGCCTGAAGTACATATTCTCTTTAGGAGCACTAGCCCGAACGCCACTTGTGGACAGGTATGGATATAGTGAGGCTTCACCCAGTAGTGCGCATGAATCCACTTTCCTATGATGTTTGTGGTCCATGTTTGATTGACCTTTTTAGAATTTAACAGAGCATCTTGTGATTATGCTTTTCATGCGGCACTGGTTGTGCGTTGCTGTTTGGTTTTGATTTTCTTCTTTCTCATTTGTGAGACATAACGTGAAAACACCCAAAATCGTCAAAAGAAGGAATTCGTCATAGTTGGAGGTGCGCCTTTATCAAGGAAAAAAACATTTTTGTAATATTAGCAATTTATAATTATGAATTAAAAAATATATATAATTTTTGGATTAGACATGTAATTACTATGAATTTTCAAAGTGGAAGCTCCCTAGGCCACTGAAACCGCCATATAGACTACGGTAGTCTTAAAACCGAAATCTAGAGAATCAACAGTCCTTTTACTCACAATTATGGGCAGTCTACTACTCTCAATTAATTATGGGAACAGTTTAATTTCACTTTTGGGGACACTTTCAATAGAAGTCTACTTGGGTTCACGGATGGTTTTTGATGTTTTCACCTTAACAGTTGGGGAATTTCTAAGAGTAAGGAATCGTTGTGACATTTGTAGTGCGCCGGATTGGAAAGTGCCAACCTCATTTATATATGGCTTCGAGGACTGGATGCACTACACTGGTGCAATTGCTGCTCGTGAACGAATGAAGGTTCCATGCGAAATTCTTCGTGTGCCGCAGGTATGTGTTATTTTGATGTTTGAGGCCACGTTCAGAATTTTCTAGTTATAATTATGATACAAATGCTCGAATATATCACAGTTTCTGGCACCATGAAGACCATATAATTAGCAGTAGTGTAGTTGATTTTACACCATTTTTGACACCACTCTAGCATTATAATTTTGTAGATATTATTATCTAGGCCTGTTGTAGTTCAAGCTGAGTTTTGTGTAACTTATAACTTACCTTTTCTGTTATGGCAGGGTGGACACTTCGTGTTTTTGGACAATGCACCGAAGTTTCACGAGTCAGTGTTCTATGCCTGCCGACAGTACTTACCTGGAGGATCAGAATTTGAGCTACCTAAGGAAATTCTCAAAGTTTAAGATTACCTCGGAGTGACTCAACTGGTGTCTTATAGAATATGCAAATCTCTATTTGAGATATTGCTTTCATAAATTGTGAAATGTTACTCAGTAGCTGAATATAGACAGTTGCAATATGGGTGCCACCATTGGTTCTCTAATTGCGTGTAGTGATAACAGGCGTCAAAATCATTTAAAATCATTGATTACAGAACAACTTTCTGGCTGGAACACGGAAGCAAATTCTATTGTTAGTGAATTCCGTTCGGTTTAGGTTTAGTTTGTAGAGTTTCTTTGGCTGGGACAAATGCTGAGAGCTCCGTTGCTCCTGCAGAGCATGACATTTTCATGTTGGACCTCCCATGTCTAAACTTTGGTAACAAAGTAGCAAATTGCGACACGGTACAATTTGAAAGGAATGTGAGCAAGAGGTCAAGCCACTCCTACATGCTGTATAACATTATGAATGTATAATATAACGCAGACTTTATTGAGGATAAATTCCTTCACTTGAAGATGTGACATGTGAAAACTGCACGTACCAGGGATATGCGTAAAGTACTGCAAACCCATACAAAGAAGGCATGAGCTACTCATCTGATATCTCTATCACACAGGTGAAAACACCCAAACACCCAAAACTATCAAAATAAGCAATTCAGCACAGTTGGAGGCACCTTTTCAAGAAAAATTATTTTTGGGAATTCCAAATAGAATTCTAATTTTTTGATTGAAAATTTAATTTTTGTAATTATTATCAATTTTCAAAATGGAAGCTCCATAGGCCATTGAAACTATCACATAACTTAGTCATAAAACCAAGACTAGAAAATCAACAATCAACCAATTGCAATTAAATATGGGAAAGGTTTAATTGCACTTTCGGGGACATTTTCAACAGAAGTCTACAGGTCAAGAATGAGTACACAAACAATTTCAATTTGGAAAAGTCTTTGTAGTGGTTGCAAAGACTACAGTAGGCCTTAAGACCTTACTTAAGATCTATGAAGGAGCAATGTTTGACTCAATTGCCTGGAGTGCCGTTTCAATGCCATTTGCTCAATATTGTGATCAAATCAACCTCTGAAGGACCAATTGTCCATTCCAGGGACATTGGAAATTTGGATAGTTAATTAAAAAAATAAAAAATGAACAAATGTTTTTGAAAATTTAACACAAGGTAGGGACTCTCACTATCTTTGTGGAGGAAAAAAAATCAATCAAGTGCCCAAATCAAAAAATTTGTTGCTTGAAAGATTTTTGTCAATTTAAGCAGCAGTGGACAAAGGGCAGGAATGGTCTTGGGTTGGTGGGGGTGGGTAAAGTGTATAGAAAGGTCCATATTATGTCACCCATACGAAAGCACAAGTCATTTGCACTAGAGGCCATGTCACCCATATTCCAGAGTACTTCCAAAATTTCAATTTCCCCATCGGATTCTCGATCGGATTTCATCATCCATTGGCTCTTTTTTCATTTATTTGAAGAGCTGCTTGAAACTCACATAGCAACACTGTGCATCTTGTCTTTGCTCACTAAATGCTTTCTTCCATTTCCCTTTAGTTGCTTGTTGTTGTGTTCACCCTGAGTTTTTTTGATTTGATGCATGGTTTTGATTATAGATCTGGAACTTGTCGTAGATCCCTGTGCAATAGATCATGCATCATGGAGTTGGAGTAGTGTGCTAGAGTTTGCTTGTTGAAGCATGATTGTAGACTACCATCATCTAGGGCCAAAGCAATAGAAATCATGCAAAGTTGAAGTAGAAGCTACAAAGGTATGTGACGATCTTCAAAGCTTTAAATTTGGAGCTATTAAAGAATTCTTAGTTGGAGTTTGTGTAGGGATAGAGGAGTGGCAAAGGAGATTTGTTCCTTTTTTGCTATAACAACAAATCAACCTAATAATTGGTCTAAAATTTGAACACTGAGTTTGTGCTTAGAGTGAACTACAGAAGATATTATGTTGTTTATGTAATTCTCAACCAAGTTGTACAATCACTTTCCAGTCAACTTCTACTTCTCAAACCTAGAAAGAAAAGAAAGAAAAAGAAAGACTGCAAGTTTAAATAAAAAAATGTTGCAACTACAAATTGACATACGTTGACAGAACTTCTCAGTCTCTCAAAAAGCATGCGCATGCCTAGTAAGGTGGCGGGTGCAACTAAAAACATTGTCTACAACCACAACTGTAATCCTTTTTGTGTCAACGTGGTACAGATTGGGCAAAATGCAATTTAATTGGCAAAAGAAGTGCATTATAATAGAAAGCTCTAAGACTTTGTCAATTGTTCTTGACAAAATAGGTGATGTAGTCCTAAAAGTAAAGAGGACCCGAGAGAGGACCCAATATATTTATAAAATTCGAGCAGAGAAATATCCCCATGTAGAGTTTAGTAGTGCTATTTTTAAATTTGTATAGAGTATTGAGAATGGCTGATGAGAATGTAGAGCCACCAAAGGCGAATTTGGTTGAATATGTACAGAACATGCTCAACAAAGGGACTTCATTTAAACAGATAGCAGAGTTATTGAGTATCTCTAATCCAAGGCAGTTGAAACAAATGATGACAAAGGCTTTAGGATATGAGTTTTGAGTCAATCATCGCTTTACTACAGAGGAGATGTCCACCACAATTCAAGGGGCCCTTCCAATTATAGAGCATGGGACAAACTGGGGCATTCGGCATGTGAAGGCTGCTCTTTCACGTTTACATATTAGGGCACCTAGGTTAAGTGTGGCTAGAGCCTTGCAAGGGATATCAAGTCCTTTCAAAATTCCATTGTCCTTCTATTACAAGTAACATTTTATGTTGGTTTTATAATTTTAACCAATTTTATTTTTTCCTATAGAGGCCGACTATAACAGATGGAGGAAAGCATTGCCTATTGTTCGACGGCAATACAACGTTACAATTCCCATGGCCTTATGACATATCGACTGTGAGTTACTTTTTGTCTATTTTATTGTTTTTCTTTCAATAATTGGATGAAGATTTTGCTTTAAGTCTGTTGATAATATGTTTTAATTGGTGTATTTTGCACTAAGATTCATTAAAAAAATTTGGTTTCAAAATGTGTAGTTGCTTTAGGGATTTAGCATTTTACGAAAACTTGTATGTAATCATATTTATTTACCATTGATTTGTAGACACTTAACTTATCACCACATTCTATTTTTTTGTAACATGTTTTTTTTCCTTTTATGTGCAGCATATGATAAATTGTCCATGTTTAGGCTCTAAATTTGTGGTTGCATTGATAGAGCTTCATATTATGTGCTATATGCATGCGTTGCATCAAACAAGACCCAAAAGACTCTTTTCAAATCCTTCTTTGCAGCTATTCAAAAATTTAGTCCTCCTTTGTGGGTGAGGTCTGACTTTGCAACAGAGCATGCTTTAATTAAGAGATGGAAAAGGTAAGACTTGGGACTTGTAATCCCAATTTTTTGTGGGTTCGTTTGAGCACAACCAAAGAATTGAACATTGGTGGAGGTTCTTGTGGAAGAAAGTTGTTTGGTATTATAAAAATGCCATTCAGGAAATGGTAGATCATAGGTACTACTTCATTCCTGATGATCCTTATCATAAAACTTCTTTCTAAGATGTCTACATCCCTATTTTACAAGAAATTATAAATGAGTGGATTGGTATTGGAACCTTCACACAATGCGACTAATCAACAAGCAAGGACGATTTTGTCCCTCACATGCCAACATGATATTTCCAAGAATATGAGCGTCTTTATGGATGGACATCACATATTGAGGATATGCATAGTGGGGATATTCAAGAGTATATTGGTGCCCAAGACTTGGGCCCACGTGGTTTATGGACATGGATTGCATGAAGAAATCCCCAAGGTCTTACTTTATTCAACATTCCACAGTTGCCAACAAATCTCCTAGCCATTTGGATGCTGCGTATAAAGTAGGGAAGGTTGATAAGAATATTTTGCAATGTTTTCATTTACATTACTTTCTCTCTCACTATTTTTATTTATCTGCTAAAGGTGGCATGATTGAATTAATAGATCATTCAGCAGAAAGCATTGAAGCTTTTGAATTGTTGGCTAGAATGTAGCACTAGTCTACTTATTAACGAGGTTTTGATGAATTTTTTCGGTTATAGTGGTATGAGTTTCAAAATTTTGGTTGATGAAGATTTAGAGAAGCAATTGCAGCCATCACACATTCACACATTCAAAGATGTTTTAAAGATGAAACCAAGATTTCAGAAGAATTGTTTATTTTTCTTTTTTGTTTCAAGAAAGTCATAAGAGTTAGAAGCATTGCGGTGAGTTTGCAGAATTTTCACCGAATATTTTTCCGCATCATTTTTATATACATTATTACAACATATGCCCAAGGATTCTTGATGTAGCTGCTCACTACTTCAATTGGAATTAGTGTTTGCCAAAATTGGTTGTAGCTTGCATTAACCCCTAAAGGACCAAGGCATTTTCTGGCTCCAAAACCACTGAAAACTGCCATTTCTGCTGCGATCACTTCCTAAACCAAAAAAAACTTTTTTTTAGAATCTAGCTGTAGTATCTTGTACTTCACTTGTCTCAGATCATGTGGTAAAAATTTCATGAAGTTTGATTGTATGAATTGGAAGTTATTAGCATTTGAAGTTGGAAAAAGAAGTTTTTTTTGAACTGTGGCCTACAATTTCAGATGACTTTGACGGCCATTTGTGGATTTTTTTTGCACTACACACCATAAAGTTAAAATATTTTTATGCTGAAAATTTGAGTTGAGAGTCAGGGGAAAAAAATTCAGAATGACAAAAATTTATTTTCACATATACAAAAATTTTAAAATAGAAGTAGGTCCAAAATTGAACGGAATACTAAATTGTTAATAGCTCTTAGGTGAAATTAAAACACCGTAATCCCAATGGTGGGATTGTTCTTGCATACAAACTTAATCTTGTCAAAAAAAATTGAAAAAAATTGAAAATTGCATTCAAAAATGAATTCTATAAGTTTTTTTTTTAAAGAAGATGCTTAGATTGCCCGAAAAACAAGATTGCCCATGACTTTCTCATTTTGAGTCCAAATAGAATGAACCAAAGCTTCAAATATAGACAAAAACATTATCTCTCCGATAAAAAACTAAAAATTTAAAAAAAATCATTTTTTTTTTTTTTTCTACCCGGCAAATAACTTTTTTGATTTAGGGTGGCATAACTTTTGTTCCCGGGCACCGATTGAAAAAAAATTATATTTTTAGAAAGCTACTAAAATTTCTATCTTCAAAGAAAGTTTCAAAAAATTAGGTCAAAATTTGAGATCACATGAGCCTGTCTGAAATCCCAAGAGTCCCCTGAGGGGACTTTGGTCCTTAAGGTTAAAGCTTCTTGAAGATAGTTGTAGCTTGGATCAACTGTTGAGGTTGTATGGATTCTTGGATATTTTGGCATCAAAGGTACTTCCAGATTTGCTTTTGGATTATTGTTGATCTTGTATGATTGGATTTCTTAGAGGTTAAATTTCAATTGGTGTTTATTTATTTGTAATGCAAATGTAAATCTAATAGTCAACCGATGCACAAGCTTCAGAGTTAAGCTTGCCTGACTTTTGGGATGCTAAACTGTCGCTTGTTTGTTAATTTGAAATTTGAATTTTATTCTAGATCAGCATTGTATCAGTGCGCAAATTGGATAATATCCTCAATCATTTTACAACCTAGCCTCTCTATGGTAATCAATGTCACTCTTCTAAAGAATATTTGCTAGCACAACAGCTAGCTAGGAACACAATTTCTTGAAGAAGAAAGCTTGTAATCCAGCTAGAAAATATATTCAATTGGCCGTTCAAACCTTGGTCTTCACCTATTTCTCTCCTAGCCAGGTAATCCATCTGTAACTCACAGACTAATTATTGTCTCCTTCATTGCTTTTGGTGAATCTCTATTGTCCAATGTGTGACTTGTCGATCAATGACTTAATTTTAGTTTCAATTGATAGGTTTCTATCGATCTGTTCTACAATAAACTTGATGTGTCTATCGCTAGTACTAGTTTGGAGCAATTTTAATTTTTCCTTTGGACCTTATCATTTTCATAATTAATGCTCAAACATGCTACTTCATAAAGCAGACCACCGCCGTGATTAGTATATAGAAACTCTTGTTGATTAATGATTTGATCCGGACATGTAGTTTGGAAGAAGTTTCTAATGAATTCCAGCTCCTGCAACCGCCACTACTACTCGACTTATGGTAGATGACGCCACTACTCAAGTTCTAGCAACATCAACCACGCCTCACGTTCCTCAAGATCATGCATCATCTTTAACTCAACCTGCTTCAAGTTTTCCTGTTATAAAAGCAACACAAAGATTCATCACACAAAAAATTTGGCAATGCCTAAGGGCATCCAATGGTCATCAAGTGTACTAAGCATCGCACATTGGACAACAAACTCATAGCATGTGTTAGTTTGCTTGGAAGATTCCAAGAAGTGGGAAGGGGAGATTTTTCCACAACATTTTTTTCTAGAGAGTGTAGAGTTTCATATTGCAAAAGCATTCAAAAGCCTTTCCCAATACCAAACTCTTGAATATGGAATTTATGGATCATTTTTCAAGCAAACTGTAAATTAAAGAAAAGGAGTTGGGTAAGGCCGGGCTTACAGGTTGGATCCCTACGCTCCAAAAGCAGGTGCAATGTATGGAAAATTGAATGCAAATACTATAATTGTATACATGCTAGCTTTACAAGTTGATCTGCTTACAATTGTTCCAACTTCGGTGCGACATCATAGGTTGTATTTCCTCCAGCTGATCCAATTTCAGTGTCAACTTCTAAGATTGCTTCAATTGATCCAACTTCAGTGCCCACGTTACAAATTGCTTCTCCTTTTGTTGACCCAATTTCAATGTCAACTTTTGAAATTGCCTCTTATTTGCCTACTGTTGGCCTCGAAATACCAGATGAAGAGTTGACAGAGTTGGAAAGATTAGCAATTATTTGGGAAAATTGCCAGATTGCTTACTATGAATCTATGGACTTCAAAGAGAAAATAGACAAAAGGAGGCTTCAACACGTACTTCCTAAGTTTTTCGATACTAAGCATTTGAGGATTTATGTGAGAATATACTTCAGAGTTCAAATGACGATGGAGAGGTCTTCACTGCATGTACAAACCTGCAAAAGCAAAGACAATTAAGGCGAGGGATATCAATAGTTGACCCCTCCTCAGCCAACAATCCCTGCACTTGAAAGCATAATGCTAGCCAACTAGTCTGTTAACCTGATTGGTCGAGTAGTACATTACACCATAGAGCTAAATTCCCTACTGATTGGGTGTCCACAACAGATTGTGTGATTCACACCGAGGAGATTCATATGAATATCACACCTCTCAGAAAATTCCCTGGAAATGAAAAAAAAAACCTAGACAAACAATAGAAAACAAATAAAGACAATTGACGCATAAAGACTGATAATGAAGATAGAGGCATAACAATTGACGTATAAAGATTGACAAGTCGCTACATTCCTTTTCCCTCAGGTCCTTTTTTTACGGTGTTTCGAAAGGAATGACTCTTTTTCCATTTTCGGATGGGATTTTGGAAAGAGTAATGACAAGCAGCCTTGAATAAGATAATCTAGCATGTTGGCCACATTATGTTTGACAAGCCAAAATTAACAAACCTTGATCTCAGATTTGAGCCATAGTTATCACATTGGATGGACCGTTTGTCTTAATTATCTGATTTGCCCGCCTGTCCGAGACATCCGTGACCTTGATGGGTTTGATGTGACTATTTTAAAGTAGTCACATTGTCTATCCGGTCCGTCCTTATTGTTTGATATGTCCGCCTATCTAAGACGTTTGGTGATCCTAACTTGCTTGATGTGACAACAATGATGTGCGTAGGACCTCATCAGTGTAGACGTCTACACTGATGAAGTTCCCTCTCCAAAAATAAAATGTTGTACTACCTTACTGGGTAGATCTACTTCTTCTCTACTATATTTCCCTCTGGATTTGAATCTCTATGACTAGTAACACTCATTTACTTCCCCCTTTAAACATGAGCCTCTTCCATTCTTGTAATCCCAATGGCCCTGCCACTCTTGTTAGTTATCCTCTTTAGTTTTAAAGCAAGCACAGCTTTAGTCAATGTCCGAGTAATGTCACTAAGTGTGTTTCTACCGACAGTACTGCAAATAATCTAGATTGCATCTAAAGGTCTCAACTAAAATTTTGGGGTCAAGAATAAGGGATGTGCAAGATCAGTGGGATCAAATATGGGCCAATGCAAAACAAGACACTCGTAGGTATAAATAATGTTGACATTGTAACAGTTCACTGGTTTTCTTAAATTGTTTGCACTACAACGGCGTACATCTACTTTCCAATTCTTGCTTAAGCTAGGCGAGAATCTGAAGAGACAAAAACTGATCACCTACTGCAAAAATAACAGGGTGAATGCACGAAACACTTAAAGCGTTTTGTCACACCCTAGTTTTTTATTTTTATTTTGCCATAACTTTTGTGTTTTAGCTCAAAATGACTCAAAATTTATAAGAAAGCTACTCATAACCATTATACAGCTTGTCTAATTTTTTTGTAATTTTCAAAAATAATTTACTATTTTTAAACAGCCTTGATAATTTCTCACAATGAGTGATTTAGGGGGATTTTGCACTTTTTTTAACCCCAAAAAACGAATTTTGAGCTGAAATTTGGAGAGAATGGTCTTCCAGTAGACTTATAGCTATTGTCCAAAGGATTTTTTGAAAATACTTATTTTTATGTGGTGTACAAGTCCACAAAGAGAGCTCCTTTCTGCATTTTTTTTCAAAGGTATGAAACATTATTTTGGTGCGTTTTTTGGTCAAAACCCATCACCAAAAAGTTTTCTCAAATGGAAAATTTTTAGATTTAAAAAAAAAATCCTATTTCTTACAAATTAAAATGTCAAAAGTGGTATTTTCTTCACCGGTTTTAGGGTGAATTCTATGTCCAAAATTCTAGTGAAGATAATACCACTTTTGACATTTTAATTTGTAAAAAATAGGATTTTTTTTTTTTTAAATCTAAAATTTTTCCATCTGAGGAAACTTTTTGGTGATGGGTTTTGACCAAAAAACGCACCAAAATAATGTTTCATACTTTTGAAATAAAAATGCAGAAAGGAGCTCTCTTTGTGGACTTGTACACCACATAAAAATAAGTATTTTTAAAAATCCTTTGGACAATAGCTATAAGTCTACTGGAAGACCATTCTCTCCAAATTTCAGCTCAAAATTCGTTTTTTTGGGTTAAAAAAAGTGCTAAAAATCCTTAATCACCCATTGTGAGAAATTATCGGGGCTGTTTAAAAATAGTAAATTATTTTTGAAAATTACAAAAAAATTAGACAAGCTATATAATGGTTATGAGTAGCTTCTTCATAAATTTTGAATCATTTGGAGCTAAAACACAAAAGTTATGGTAAAAAAAAAATCAAAAACTAGGGTGTGACAAAATGCTCTAAGTGTTTCGTGCATTCAACCAACATTGATGAGCAAATCCACTGAAAGCACTCTATAAATAGAAAATCAAGTTCACAACTAAAGCTTCTTGTTGACCTGACTTGATATTTAGTTCCGGTGACACACATCTAAGCCCTCGGTGACAGACGTTGTTGTCACATTGGGCAGCTTAGGATCAGTGGACAGCCCAGGCAGGCAGACATATTGGATGGTTCAGATTGACCAAATAAACAATGTAACTACCTTAAAGTAGTCACATCGAGCAAATTGGAATTACCGAACGTCCCAGTCCGGCGGGCAAATCAGACAGTTTGGATGGATAGTTTGTCTAATGTGACAACTATGGTGATAGACAATACACCCATTGGTAACAGAAAGCCAACCCTTATAAATCAAACGCGTGTACAACCAAATCTAAACAAAATATCCAGTAAAAAAATATCCACAATAAATTTGACAAAACCAAAAAAATTGCCTTGGATGCAACGAAAAGTTGAATTGTCAGTCAATGAAATCTCATCGCAATTCAATGCACATCTAATTGGAAGTTATTGAAAGAAAACAAGACCTTTGCAACCAAGATCCGGTCATAAACTTCGTTTTCACAAGCTAGTGCAACCACCTATTCATCTCATCAATTACATGAAGCCCAAACTCTCACAAAAAAAAATAACGACAGGAAACTGTAGACAAGCAACAAAGAGATCTACATATGAGCACATGTGTAATATAGTATAACTTGCTATGCAAATTCATTTGGCTCAAAAAGATGACCCGTGGCACACACCAAAATAGAATCCTAAGTCCGTTATGAACCCGAAATCTATTTGTGCCACTAAAGCATCAATTCATTGCCGCCTGATCATAATTTCCTATTGGTTTCTTCCATAACGACTTAAATTTAGAATCTTACTAATACGTCTAGACTCTCAACACAAGTAGTGAAGGCAAAAATCAAGCATACCTCACCACCACCACGACAACCTAGTGACTCATCTACAATTAACAAGTCATCTCTAAAATCCTGAATCCAACAACTAAAACCACTTACACAACTTGAACTGACCTGAAGGTGTGAGACTGACACGAAACTCCTTGGACACACTCCGTTAAGCAAAATGATCGGATAGAAATACATCTAAAACCACTTAATTTGCCATTACCTTATATTAACTTGCGGTGAATTGCTACGCTGGCTATTCGATAATTGACCTGACATTAAATTGCGGTGAATTACTGAGCTGACTAATCTATACTAATCTTGAACTATATCAATAATCCAATCTAGATCAATAATGGGTTAACTAATTTGTACTAATCTTGATCTATATCAATGATTAAAGTGAAAGGATTGAAGAAACAAACTTTAAAAACTCATTTCCGTACTGATCTTTGCAGATCTCAAATAAGTTGTTCTCACAATCTTGCAATTCTCTTCCACCTCTAACAAAGAAGTTCCGTGGGCAAAAGTAGGCAAATTGTCTATTCAAGCTAGACAGATGCTTAACAAATGCTTCATCAGAATCTAACATCTGCTTCTCTTCACTTCTAGAAAATACACCACTCTTTAAAATCTCCTTTCCCAAACTTGCATGAACAACACAAGTTACAGCTTCATCTGCATCCAGTTTCACATGGTGGAATCTTAGATTGGTTAAAATGTTGAACGGCAATGCCGGCTTCGACAAAGTCTATGTACCGCTACTCCTCATGAGTTCAAATAACTCTGCCAATGGCTTGAAGCATGTTCGCAATCCTACACAGTACACAGCACATGAACAACATTAAAATTAGAACATACATTAACATAATATACAATAAAGTACAATTAGAATACACAACAACAAACATATCATGAGATCACATAGACATACATCCCGGAAGGATACAATTTGCAATTTTGCTTGGCTACTATAGCAAGAAGAGCTGCAACATGTCAACCACAGGGACGATATCCTCTTCCTTTAATAAGTCTTCAACGCTGAACTCAGCAGAATAGCCCTTGAAACGCCGGAAATTGTTGAAGGCTTTGCCTATCGAATTTTCAAATTGCGAGCTGCATTGACGGCCTCTTTTCATTACATTTTCCAACTTTCTCTTATCGATGTTTCGAAACCAATTTGACAATGCATCATCCTCAAGTCCTCAATGGGATCAATATTGTGTTCATTATCAGAAGATTTGTTAGAGGAATCAGGTAGGATAAAGGCAGCATCAACAATGTTAGCAAAGGCCACCAATACAGCATTGTCATCAATAGAATAAGCATCAGTGTAATTTAGACTGGGATGTACATGTATAGAAGCATGATCAAATGAAGATACTACATTACAATCAAAGACAACAAAAATAGGAACCAAATTGGTGACCATGGTATTGTGACCTCCAGGGTCATCATCGGCTACAAACCTGATAGTATCATATCGTGACACCACTTACCGTGAAACCTTAGGTAGAGAAACCTCAGATTGTGAAACCTCAGGTAGAAGAACATTGGATCAAGAAACCTCAAGACAAGTAATCTCAACGTCAAGAACCGCCAAAGTGGATTCAAATTCAACAACAAAAACAACCAAAGTTGTGGATGCAAGATTAGCAGAACAATCACTATAAGAAACTTGCGTTTTAGGTGACAAGCCCTGATTTTTCTTGACAGATTTTAGTGGACATCCAATGCAACAAACCCATGTTTTTTGTCAACAAAAATGTCCAATGTAACATCAATGTTGACATAAAAACATAGATTTGTTGCATTGGATGTTCACTAAAATCCGTCAAGAAAAATCAAGGCTCGTCCGAGGGCTCGTCACCTAAAACGTGGGTTTCTTATAGTGAATCTTGCAATGTACTGCCAATGGAGGATCAAAGAATTGATGGTATCCTCTGATAGAAAGCTCAATGGTCAATTAATAATCTCATCTTTTGGAGAGATGACACAATCAGACTCACTGACTCGCAAAAAATGACACAAATTGAATGGATTAGGACAAATAAGAGGAAGATCTACATATTTGACCTCTGGACTAGGACTCCTAAGCCTCTTGTAAGAGCTACTGATCTCCATGACAACACAACAACAGTTAGAATCTAATCTGGAATAGCGTCCGCAACCATTGCATTTTTTTGTTGAATTCAGTCATTGCATAGTGATGTTCCTACAATACACAAACAAATAGCCATTAGGACTACTATAAGCATACAAAACAAATCCAATCGCTAAAAACTCATAATGAAGTCAATTCAAAGCTTTGACAAAGAGACTTACACCCGCACCTCAATTTATTAATCAATTTATTACACATCAACTCACTATTTAAAAACTTTTGAACTTAAAGCTCTAAGTAGACAGGCATTGTGGTCTGGAGCAACTAAATGGCCCTAGACAAGCAAACCACAAGGAACCTCAACAAGTCCAAGCATGATCTTAAACATCCCTTGAGTTCTCAAACCCTAAGCGCCACTTGTAAAGTACCAAGTAATGTTACAAAACAAGAAAACAAGAAAAAAAAAATTAAAGAAACTCTAAAACAAATAAGCAGTGACAAAGGTTAAGAAGTTACTGGCAAATGTGTCTTTGTTGTCAATGGTGCTAGTATGTGAGCCCAAGAATGCGAGCTTGTAAGCATTGAGCCTACAATATAAATATCCATAATATAGATACCACACACTATAGAAGGTGTATGTATTGTTTTTATGTCAACATTGATGTTACATTGGACATTTTTGTTGACATAAAAAATTTGGGTTGTCAACATTGACATCACCTAAAATCCGTCATAAAAAATTAGGGCTCGTCACCTAAAACATGGATTTTTTATAGTGATAATATGAGTATTTGTAACATACATACCCTATAATCATAAACGGTTTCTATAGTATATACACCTATAACATAGGGATGTAGTATTCTAGGCTCATGGGCTCACACTCCTATACTCACAAAATAGCAACTCTCTCTTAGTTGTAGCAACAACAATAAT
Organism: Pseudisothecium myosuroides; assembly: GCA_951799445.1. Classification (NCBI taxonomy): domain Eukaryota; kingdom Viridiplantae; phylum Streptophyta; class Bryopsida; order Hypnales; family Lembophyllaceae; genus Pseudisothecium; species Pseudisothecium myosuroides. Next base: position 25,063,084 of record OX637294.1, read on the forward strand.
AACACACGAAAGCGCCATTAGTAGCAAAATCACAAGCAAAAAATTGAACATGCAAATTGAGTACACAAAGAAAAACAAAGCAGTGCGACAAGGAGAGCAAAGGGGCAATGAACGCAACGAAGAGAGCGCAACGATCAATGCAGCTAGGACAACACAACAATTAGCGTAAAAGAAGAGCACAATTGCAATCAACACAACAAGGAAATAAGGTAAGAGGCCTATGCAAATGGGAGTCATTGAGTAGCTTCTTGAAGATTGTTCATTACGCAAAATAGGTCAATTTCAAAAAAAAAAAATTCAAGGTTGCCCGCATGCTACAACACAGGGCTGACTGCGTATTAACATAGTGGGAGGCCTTTAGGGGGAGGCCTCCCACTATACTTTAAGCTTGATCTTGTCACTTTTTGTTATTTTGAGGTGGTTCACATTGATCAAAGTTTTGTAACTCTTCATCTAGGATGGCGATGAATTGTTCACATCTTGTACTTGTAATTAGAAGAGGAGTTAGGCTTCGGAGTAGTGAACCAGCTAAGCCCTTGAATTTACAGTTTTGCTCCTTTTTGCACTCTCGCATTAGATGGCTGCCATTTGGAAGCTAACCATGGAAGTTGTTTCCTTTCATTTGCACTCCATACTCATACCATTGACTTTACTGAGGATTGGCTGCTATCAATTTTTATAATGCCAAGTCCAGTTTTAAAGGTAGATTTGTTACCAATCCATTGGATTATCAAAAAAGTGTTATAATTCATAATGCAGCCCTTTTGTGTACACCCTTAGATTTGTGAAAAGTACAGATATAGACGTTGGTGATGAACTACAAAACTTGGCATTATGTCCCATAATGCTCTCAAGCCTCTCGGCTCTCGAGTATTATCTAGTCTTTTTCACAGTTTAATTGGTGTTCTCCTTGTTTAAAGTTGATTGATCAGGTGAACAAACCATTATTTCACCACCACCACCACCACCATTTGTTTGATGTGGGATTATTTGTGGGCTCACCTACAATAGTGATTCAGATATCCTACCAATCACACCTTTGGCAAGTAACAAAGTATATGTTCAACTCAAGATATCCAATTCAATAATTGCCTTTTAACCCTAGAAGGACACTACGGACACTGAGAGTCTATGGACGACAAAGAATCCTTCTATGTAATTTGAACATCCTCCAAATGTTCAAATTTGGAATTTTGTATGAAAAGTGGAGGTCTTGCACAATAGATTGACCTCCAATGAGTGCTCTTGGCTTCTTATAAGCAAATGATTCACACAGTACCTAAAAAAAGGATGATTTCTACAATGACCAGCCCGTCCTTATGCGTTTAATAGATCTTACTTGTGACTTCTCTTGTAACAATTTAGCTTCTGGCACAATCATGCTGCCCTGCCAAATGGGAAGTCAATCATACAAGTATATTGCATGATCTCAAGGGCTCACCTATCAATAAGGTAGGAGGCTCAAACTCCGACCAGGCATTAAAAGCAAACATGACTCAAAGGTGCATTTTGTTTTCTTCAATGTACCAACTATGCACATTTCAGGAGGTGGTCGCTTTTGATGACCACAAATGAACACTTTTTTCCAACTTCAAAAATTTGTAACTAATTCCACAAAGGTCCAGAAAATATGAAACGACTTGGGTTAGATGTCAATTCCACTTGTCTTTCAAGGAAAATTTACTGAAAAATATTTCAAGATGTTTTACCTCCCCAAAATTTAGTTTCAGCGCTTAGATGGTCGCTTTATGGACCTCCTACCTTATATATGTTATGCCAAAGGGCATGGTTTTTGTTTGTTTTGTGCTGGCTGCAACGTGTTTTGCAAAACTTTTGCAAAGAATCACCTTCTCTCATTCATGAAATTCTTAAAAGTATACCGTATGTAATGCAATGCAATTTCTGATTTAGCAAACTCAAAGGCGTTGCCACTCATTCCTGTTCCTGAATCTTCAAATGTGGAGGGATTAACCACTCACAACAGGTGCCTAGCAACTGTTTTCAGGAAGCCATGAAATGCAGCCATGGAAGGTAGAGCAAAACTTGCTATCTTTCATTGAAGTGCTGATTGAAGCTGTTAACTGCTTTAACCCTTCAAGGTCTGGGAAGCTCAATTCTGGAAGCAAGAAAGGTGTTTTCTGTGTATTTGATATAGAATGTGCATGAATTGAGGTATGTGATAATGACAATAGTTTGTATTCATGCTAAGCAGATTCAATGACACTCCCAATTTGGATGCAAAGAATATTTTGAATGATATCAAGGTGCTTTAGCATGTGAGTTGTTTAAATTTTATTTTATTTTGGTGTGAAAGAATGGATTATTGGAAATAATGTTTGAAACAAATGTTGTTTCATTTCTATGCTCCAATTGCTTTCTTTGCCATGCCACGTATGTCCATTTTGCATGGTGGTTGTTGACATTAACAAAAGTGGGGCAAGTTCTTGACCGGGGATTATGGAGAGAAAGAAAACTATGAATGCCTTGACTCATCTCATCAAGAGGGATCAAAGAATGTAGACAAAGGGATAGGATAAATTTACATAAGTGATTCAGATTTTTTTTGGGGGGGGATAGGTTGACAAAATTTCTACTTATGAAATAAAATGGTTTACATGTTTTCACCATTTCAATTTTAAAAAATAATTGCTCCCTCCTTCCTGAAATGACTGTCTAGTTTTAATGTCATATTTTCTTAACCCCTAAAGGACCGAGGCCTTTTTTCTGCCAAAAAACACTGAAAACTGCCATTTCTATAGCAAAGAGTAAAAAAATTTGAAAAATGTTTTTTTTTCACATCCAACCGTAGGATCTTACACCTAACTAGTATAAGAATGTGTGGAATTTTTTTTAGAATTTTTGACCGCACAGATTGCAAGATATTTACATTTAAAGTGAAAAAAACAAGTTTTTCAGCACATTGCGGGACTAGATTTTTTGACTTTAAACATTTTTAACTTAAAATTTTTGCACTACAAAGTTTTGAGCTTTTATTTTATATAGTGGAGAATTGAGTTGAGAGTCTAGAAAAAAAATAATATTAGAAAAAAACTTAATTATCATTCTTAAGAAAATTGTTAAATAGATGTAGGTACAAGATAGAAGGAAAATCTAAAACATTCATATATTTTAGATGGAATTAAAATGCACTAATCCCAATGGTGAGATTGTTCTAACAAGTAAATCAGACCATCCCAAAAAAAAATTTGAAAAATTTGAAAAATTGCATTCAGAAATGAATCCCAAAGTTATTTTTTTCAAGAAGATGCTTTAACTGCCCGAAAAACAAGAATGTCCATAACTTTCTCATAACATATCCAAATGAAATGAATCAAAGCTTTCTGGAAAGCCAAAAATATAATCTATGAGAAAAAAAATATCAAAAAAAAAAAATTCAAATTTTTGTCCCTTTTTTTTTTGCTGCCCGAGCTGCCCCCCGTAGCCTGTTTTGAGCTTATATGGTCATAACTTTTTTTCCCGGACACCGATTGTGAAAAAAATTATATTTCCTTGAAGCTAATCAGTTTTTCTACCTCCAAAAAAAGTTTCAAAAAATCAGGAGAAAATTTCAGCCCGTAGGTACCTGCCCGAAAAAGCATTTGTCCCCCGTAGGGACAATGGTCCTTTAGGGGTTAAGGTTGTTTTGAGTAGGTAAAAAAAAATACTTCTTTGTGGCTAATTTTATTTAGGTTGCAATGAACACATGCAATGTTCTTTGTTGATTTTAGGGATATAATATTTGGAACCCTTCTTAATTATGTTTTTCACAATATGATCAATGAAATTGGCTCAAAAAAATACTAACAAAATTTTAGACAATCCAATTTCAGGACAAGAGTAAATGAGAATACTAAAACCTTGCAAAAGTTGGATAGTGTATTACCATTTTTTTAGACGTCTTTGCATTGCAAGTGAATTAAAGTAAGTTAGAACTTGAATTTGTTTAACCCTTTAGGGCCTAAGGAGCCCCAAGCAACCTCTTGAATTCTTTTGGAATCAAATTTGCATATTAAAATTCTATAATTTAATTTAAATTATTATTTTTCCACAAATAACCATGCATATCTTCTATTTGATCTGATTTTGGAAAAAAAATGAAATTTATAAGATTTTTTAGAGTTTCTATCTTTGAAAAATCATAGTAATTACAAAAAAGCTCACTTTACCATGAAATTTTTATAGAAAATAGAGGAAATTATAATGAACATTATGGTGAAGATGGCATTCTCTCTTTAGTTATACACAAATAAATTCGATAGAGAAACATGTTCCACAGTGCATTTTGAAACTTTAGAAATCCCAACTTCAAATTGCCATAGACAAATCATTATTGCTCCAAATTTGATGGCCAATGGCTCATTGGAAGCAAATTTCCCGTGCCCTCACATCCCGTTCACACCTCACACGCAACTAAGGCTAGGAAAGTGTTCCAATTCTCGAAATTCAGTTTAAAAAGACCAAAATTGGCATGCTCGGCCCTAAAGGGTTAAGAAAATTTTAATTTTATATACCAAGAATACGTACTATTGAATGGTGAAGAGTCGCATTTTTGTGTAGAGTAAAATTTTCCTTTGAGAGAGCTCAAAGTTTGTGGTCCCTATCAAATAAGGATGAAAAAACATTTTTTTTCAAAATTTAAACATTAGAATCTTTCAATCCACACATTCAAATGGGTTGAAAATTTTCCCACACATTGCTATGATAGTCTACTACATTTTTGTATGGTTTAAGTTCAACACAAGAGTTTTAATTTTTAATTTTGCCCAAAATATAAAAAATTAGCAGTTTTTGACAAGCTCATTTATAAAAAAAATGAATCTTTTGGGATTAATGTTTAAAACAATATAAAAAACTAAAATTTAGATACTCATGTGTACTTATTTTAAATTAAACTTTTAATTTGATCTTTTGATAATAATCCTATTGTCTTATAAAAACATAATTATGCTTGGAATTTCTATTACAAAAGTTGTAAGATTTTGCTAAACAAAAATGAATTACATCAATTGGCATTATATTATAATTAGAACTTAAAAATTAAAATTGATACTTGGATGAATCTATTTTTTCAAAACTAATTATTAATCTATTTTTGAAAATAAATGTTTTCTTAAAGCATATTGTTTGTTATTCTATATAGTACAGATTATTAAGAAATAAATTGAAAAATTGTCTGATAAAAGGTAGTGAAAGGTTGCAACTCTCCCAATTCAACCACTAAATCCTTGAGTTGTATGAGCCTTATTGGAAGTGCAAAGTGACTAATAAGGTTGGTTGTCCTCCTATTAGGGTCTTTTTGTGCTGTGCTTTATTGACTTTTGTCTCAATCTTTTGTTTAAAAGTCGTGATATCAATTTGTTTAGTTGGACTTCATTGTGGGTTTCAACATGGCAAGAGCTTCATTCTTAGTGTTTCCCTTGGGAAGTATTGAAGTTAATAATTGAGAGTGAATGGATTTTCAAATGTCCTCCATGTAAGTGTGTTGGAATGTTTATTCAAACCAATATCATACAAAATTATTCATAAGATGTTAATGACAAAATTATACACATATACGATGGAGCTAAAGAATCAAATTAAGGTCTTGATATAAAATAGTTGGATGTCCAAAACTTAATCAGAGATTGACACTCCCAAGCATTAATCCTCGTTGTATCATTAGCCTCCAATCATTTAGATTGGTCAACTTGGATCACATCACTCTAACTTCAAACTTGTTTGCAAAGATGGCATCAAGTTGGTGCCAAAAGGCAACGTCACTAGTTGTGTTTGGATTGATGGGCGTCACCGGTACTGGTCTTTACGATGACTACCTCATCTTCAAGCAATGTAGCACGTATGCACCAACATGAAATTTTCAACAGCTGAACGTGAATCTATTATTTATGAATTTGAATTCAACACATGGCTCCATTGAATTCCTTTCTTGAAATACTATTGTCATTAAAATATCCAAAAATATTATAAAGCATTATAATTGTAATGTAGTTGCTAGTAAATGGCTTACAGAAAGGCCATCAGAAAAGCACGCGATGACCGGCGGCTAACAATGATGATAGGGGAGAATATTGATCAAGGTCCCTGGTATGAATCTACCATGTTCACGGCCCATGAAGGGCATTCAGCAACGTGCAACTTCCCTATACATGGCACCCATGGCTCTGCCAAATTGCATGTTCGAGCTGTCCGCTATGAAGGCAAGTGAACAAACTTATGAATGCATAATTCAATCCATTTGTACTAATTTAAAAAAATAATATATTCATTGGCATATATTATAATTTTATGACCTTATAAGTGCAATTCATATAGTGTAGGCATGAATCTTTGATAAAGAATTCCCTTTATAAATTGGCTTTGCATAAGATAAATGTAAGAAATTGTTGGAATTGATTGTTCTAAATTGATATTTTTTTGCATTGAACTATTTCATCTAGTCTAATGTACCAAATTTCCTATGTATGTATATATATATCCCCCAAAGACCAGCTCTTAGAATAAAAATTAACAATAAAAATCATTGTAGTCTTATATTTGTGGAACAAATTTTTATAAATTTTATATAAAACTCAAAACTTATATAAGTGAGACCTCAAAGGCTTATTTAAATGAAATCTTCATTTTGAATTTTAAAAGCTATTTTTCTTTGTTTAAACAATTTATTGTTTTATTAAACTATGTTTTGAAGAATGTCATTGCAAAAGCTACAAATTTTTGTGAAACTAAAATGAATTAACCCCTAAAGGACCAAGGCCATTTTTTTTGTCAAAAATCACTCAAAACTGCCATTTTTGTTGAATTCACCCAAGAAAACAATTTTTTTTTTTAGAATTTAACTGTAGAATCTTGTACTCTACTTTTCTGAAATCATGTGGAAAAAAATTCATGAAGTTTGACTGTACAAATTGAGAGATATTAGCATTCAAAGTTGGAAAAATGAATTTGAACACTAACCTACAATTTTAAATGAATTTGACCGCCATCTATGGAAAAAATTTGCAATACAAATTTTGAATTTAAATTTTTTTGCATTAAAAAATTGGGTTGAAAGTCTAGGAAAAGAATTTCAAGAAACACACACTTGGTTTTTCTTCTTTAAAAAATTGTTAAGTAGAAGTAAATCCAAGTTTGAAAGAAAAACTAAATTGTTAATAGCTCTAAGATGGGATTGAAATACAACAATTCAAACGGTAAGATTGTTCTAACAAGCAAATTTTACCTTCTCAAGCAATTTTTTTGAGAAATTGTAAAAATTGCATTAAAAAATGAATCCTAAAGGTTATTTTTTCAAAAAGATGCTCAAATTGCCATAAAAACAAGATTGTTCATAACTTTCACATCACTGTTCCAAATGGAATGAATGAAAGCTTTACATGTAGACAAAAATATGATCTACAAGAAAAAAAAATTAAAATTTAATTTCAAGTTTTTGTAGATTTCTTTTTCTGCCTATCGAGTGAAAATTTGGGCTTTCTGTAGTGCAATTTTTGCTACTAGGTGCCGATTGAAATAAAAAATTATATTCCCACAAAGCTAATAAGTTTTTCTATCTTATGAAAAGGTTTCAAAAAGTTTCACTAAGAAGTGAGGTCATAGGGACTTGCCAAAAATCCATTTTGTCCCCCAAGAAGACAATGGTCCTTTAGGGATTAATTCACTTTGTTGCATTAAATTGCATTATAAGAGACAAAAATGAGGCCTTATAAAAATGGGAGGTATGGACACATTTCACTGACTAACATTTTATAGGAGTCAAATGATCTATCATTATAATATAATATAATAATAATAATAATAATAATAATAATAATAATAATAATAATAATAGTTCTAATTTCAATAACTACTTTAGACTTTTGGAGAACTTGGGCAACTTCTGTTGACTTCATAATTTAAAAGAAATTTATGAACTTTAAAATGGATGCTAATCATCCTAATCTACGTGTGAAGCTTTGTTTCATGTCATTTCAATAAATATTGCAAAAGTTAGAAGATTTTTTTTTCATTTCAATGTCAAACAAGGTAGCAAAAAATGTATTCTAAGAAAAGATTAATAATTTTTTTAATATTTTATAGATTGATACCTAGTACTTCAAAACATTTGAACATTTACTTCCAAGCAATGAGGAAAAACTTATGAGGAAATTTATTTTACAGGCAATGAAGATAGAAAACACATATAATATTGTCTTTCGCACTCAATTTTGAAAATTTCAAATAAAAACAAAAATAAAGGATATGAAATTTTTACTAGATTGTTTTTACCATTGTAATTACAAAATCTCAATTTCTTATAAGAATTACTAGCAATTTAGTTTTTTCTTTCATTTAGTACCACCTTCTAATTTATAATTTTGTAAGATGAATACAAAAGTGTTTTGGTTAATTTTTCTTTACATATTCTCAACCCGGTTTTTGATATATTGACTAAAATGCACAAGTCATAAGATGTGTATTTTTTTCTAAAAATGTTGAAAGACAATATTTCACCTTTTAGAAGGGCTAGACAAAATACATTTTGAAGTTTAGGCACATCAAACTTGCAATTGGTGGAGACATTCACTCTAAAATTTTGGGATTATGTATTTGAATAAGTTAATCAAAGTATCCTCTGGTTGAATTTGTAAAATTTAAATGTTGATGAAGATTTTAGCCTTGCGGTAGGGACAAGTATTTGGAAGTAGTTTTGAGCCTCTAAACATGAAAGAACTTTATGGATTAATAATTCCATGTCAATAACCATCATGTTGTATATAATTTATATGTAGGTCCACTTTAATATTTTACTAACAAAGCAATCACTTTAAAAAAGTGAGGGCACCATCACATGTATGAGTAAGTATGCTTGCCTAACGTTATCAACTATTCGATGACTTAAAAACTTACATGTATGTGGTGGGAAGGGCAGAGAAACTGAGTTCCCAATTTTACTACGTGTGGCCCGGCCATGGCCAATGGAAGATATTGGTGTTGGAAGCACTCATTCCCCAACCAAACAAAGATGATAGCATTCACATTGACCTTTTGCAAAATCCTTAGCAGCCTTGCTAGCTCCACCAATACCACCAATGACATGTTCAATTGAAACATCCATTCTTATCAATATGTGACTTTCATGCATTTGAGCATTTGAGCACACATTGAATAAAGGAATGTTGGGATTTGGGGAATGTTGTTTTTCTCATATAATGGCATAAATTGAAAATTAGAAAAAGGAAGAAAAATGATCTTTTGGTAGGAAATGCAAATTTTTTAAAGCTTCAATAATGAAAGTGTCCATATTGTCTTCTACAATGGAAAAGGCAGTTTCTATATTCAATGAGATCTCTAAATTTCTCTAGGTTATCATTGATGTAAGTGATGATTTTTCATTAGTTTAGAAATGTAATAAATTTTTATTATTAATAGGAAATAGATTCAAGAAAGTCACTTTCCTTCCTTAACCTTTTGTTGTCTAGGCTTAGCCAAGCTTGTTGACTGTATGGAAGGTTCATTGTTGGAAAATCTTATACTGCTATTGAATTCTCAATCTAATGCAGAATTTAGCGTTGCAATATTGTTGCATCTTTCATTGTTTTTTCTTCAAACGTGAGAGTCAAAGGCATGTAGAGTCCTTGGCTTGCAATCAAAAACTTCTAGAAAAACAATATTCTTTGTGATGAAGTGCATAAACATGCCCAAAGTTCATTTGACTCTACAACCCTATCTTATTAGAATCATTAACTTTTTTAGTGTACAAGAGAGTTTCTACTCCAAAATTCCACTCAACTTCAATAAACTTGTGTTTTAGCCCCTCTTGTTTTTTCTTCCACTCTTCAATATTGAGCATAAATCTTTGAATTGGACATAAAAGAATATCTCTATTTTAAAAGAAAATTTGGAAGAATAATTCAATGATGAATTTCATATCATATCCATATGGTTAGATCTACTACTACACTAATGTTTTGTTCTCACCTAGCATTTGTAAACTCTCAATGTTAAAAGATTATACCTCTGTATAAGTAGGAAAAAATGTTTTTTTTCATGGCGGTTGGGTCAAACCACACTCAAAGGTACCATTGGGATTACTTTTGTAGGACAAGACTTGAGTCCTTTTCTAAACTTTTGAAGCTCTCAATTACTTTGATGTTGTCATTATTTAAAAAAATTTATGGATGAATAATATAGCAATGCATCCCTTTAAAGGAATGAAGAAAAAATTTCATAAAAAAATCTTTCAAAAGACATAAATCATCAATTTTAAGGCTAAATTTAGTGTCTTTATTACAATATAGCATTTTAAATAGATTTTTTAATCCAAATTTTTTTAACTTTCAAAACATACAACTATCAAAAAGAATTTATAGTGATTAAATTTTGAACTAAAAATAGTATAATTTTTTAATCAATTTATTTATTTTTGACAAATTCTTGATTTAATCTTTAAAAAAAATTAAACATTCAATTCCAAAAATAGATTTCATAGGACCTTCAATGTGAATAATATAAACACTTTTTGTTCTATCACAATCATCATTTGGATTAATTTTTATATTAAAAAAGACGTTCACATGTTTTTACTTCTGAATATTATAGAAAATGAAAAAATATTAAAATTATAGCAAAAGAGTCCTTTTTAACTCTCTCTTATGAATATTTATACACATGATTTTTTTGAATTCAATCACAATATTATTCATTAGAAATTAGACCCCTTTTCTACCATTGAGAAACCTGACAGGTTGACATCTAAACTTCAATTGAAACTTTAGTAGATAAATTTAGATTTATCTATGAATAAAAAAATATTAGTCTTAATATGACTTGAACTACTAGTAGAAAAGGACTAAAATGACTAAATTTAATAGATTAGCCTTAAAAAATAATAGCTTCAAAGAAGATACATTGCAGATTTCAATGCGTCTGACCCCTTTTCTGGTACCTTTGAGTGTGATTTGACCCAGTTAGGTTAGGAACTATTGTACTTGTTCATAGGTATAAGTGGTTTTCACATTACTCAAATTTACTACCAACTCTTATCTCATCAAAGCACTTGCTCTTGCAATTTATTGTGGATAAACAAATTTTTTTAGTTGCGGGAGCATCTCGATTCAGTATTGATTAAGTCTCTACAAGTAGGTTTAACAAGGATTCAAGGAGCTTGTAGGAGGAAGTTTTCGAATTGAAAACTTGTATAAAAGTGGATTTGCAAAGATGCAAGGGTTGTAGATTACAAATAATGAAGTAACACATCTACTGATATTGCAAATCATGGTAGAACTTCTTTGTAATTACTCTAGAAACTACATAATATTCTTGTTCCTACTCCTGGCCACCTTAGATTCTACCTTGAATCTACTCCATGTACTAAACAACGTGTAATAGAATACAACAATAGATTGTAAAGTAGCCATTACACCTTATACAAGGCAAAGTGTGAAAGTACCATAAACAATATTTTTCAATAATATTTGAAACAAAAGATTAAAAAATCCTTCTAGTATCAATTGTAGATTGATTTTTTATAAGTTCAATAGCTTCCTTTGGGTTCAAATTTTTTAGTATTACAATACTTATGGTAATTTTTTACATTATTACATTTTTTTGGTCGATTTTAAAAGGTCCATTATTCAATTAGGAAAGAAACTATTTGTGATCAAACATACATGTACCTTGTGACTATAAAATATTTACAAAGATTTTTTTTGAAAATCTAACCATACAAATATTAAACAACAATATCACAAGAATCTACAAATATTAAGATGGATGAAAAATCCACGATTCAATGTACATGTGGGACATATTTTGCATTCATCCATTATTTAAAATTTTAATACCTTTTATATTTAGATAATATGTAGACCTTCATTGCACAATATTCAAAATAAAGACATTTTTGTTGGCAATTGGCATTGCTGGGATATGAAATATGGTAGGCATCCCAAAATGGGCCACTGACCCGAAACTGCCACCTTTATTCTATATAAATCTTAAAAATCAATTATGTACCTCTAAGGATGAAATTGTTTTAGAACCAAACTTTGTTCCTTCATAACTTTTGCATATGGTATCCAAATGTCAAGTTTGTTGGTAAGTCAGAACTTCCCTTCACTTGCCAACAAGAAAATATGAAAATTTGACTAGTCTAATAATAGTAATTAGGAATGTAGCAAAAAGTGATATTTTGGGGTACCTACCTTACTTTTTCAAGACTTCTTAGAAGAAATTCTTATAGTGGCTTCCATACACTTCAAAAATTGCCATAACTAGTTGAGAAATTCGATTTTTCAATAAATTTTGGACATATTGAATTATAATTAATACACTTGTATAAAATGAATTTTAAAAATTACAATTATAATTTAAGAAAATTTAAGAAAATTTATTAGTAAGAAATCTCTTAATACAAGTAATTTTATTTTAAGATTCTTTGGTAAGTACTGGAATGAGAAATTTTTTAGAAATTTTTTTGGTAAGAATTTCACAAATTTTGAAATTTTATCGAGTGAAATACTATTGACTAAAATATGACTCCAAATATGACTCGATAAAATTATCGATAGCTACAGTACATTCTTATAATTCACTCCAAAGAGCTCAATAAAATCATGAAAATAAAATAAAATAAATTGTATACATATTTTTATTTCAAAATCTCCACAAATTTTTGCGGATTTTTGGAGTAAATTATATTGATTTCATTGAAAAAGATTTTAAAATTCAAAAGATTCTTTTTGAAAAATTCTACAAAGAATTGTCGTTCCACTTCGTAAAAAATCTGGAATTTTTTTTGGAAATTTTGGAATTATTTTCACTTATGAAATTTTGGAAATGGAAATGGAAAATTTCCAGAAAATTTCGTTGAAAATTTTGGAAATGGTTAAAATCTAGATTTCTTTTTACTTGTATTAAAAATCATTTCAAATGTCCTATTAATCCCTTAAATGCCCAAGGCCTTTTTTGAACTTCTAGGAGTTTGCTCTAAATTGAACAGAAAGCCAACATTTTGATAATTTTTATCAATATTTTTGAATTGTAACCGTACAAATTTAAACTAGACATGTTAGAGATTACATGGGAAAAGAAAATACAACAATATCACTTATGAATTGAAAGATTATAATGTTTGAACATGAGGGTGATAAAACTACTAAATTGATTTGAAGTCTTTCAATCCTCTTTTTACAGGCCAAATCTAAAAAGTTGGTCACCCAAAAAAGAGGTTAAAAGACCTAATATATATAACCCCAATCAATTTATGGCTTCTCAAAATCTACTCTAAAATTTTTTTAAATGAATTTCTAATGTGTTTTTTCCCTCAAGATCTAGTGTATTTGAGGCTCATTTCCGAGAGCCCTCAACACTACAGAAAGTCAAGATTGCAATGGGTACCCTTGTACAAAATCTTGAATAGAAAAATTACACTCAATCATTTTCAAAATCGAATTTTGGCACTAAATCTAAACTTCAAAAAGAATAATTCAAAAATTAAAATGATTAGAAATAGCAACTTGGTTAGGTTTTATTTAACTTCAAAGTTTTGTCAACACCAAAATTTGGTGCCTTGGGCATTTAGGGGTTAACCCTTCATCGCCAAAGGGGACAAAAAGTGTCCTCACATAGTGTAATAGTCCAATTTGAAGTGCTCTAATTTTTGCACCTAATGTTCAAATTTAATAAAATTTGTTGTAAAAGTTGCGCATACTAGTCTAATTTGTGTGATAAAATTTTTAGATCAATCCAAGACGAGTTGAGTTTGTGAAAGCCATTTGAAGTTCACAGGTTCAATTTGAGTTCAGCACAATGCATTGTCATGGCTGCAACTTTAGGGGCTTGTATCTTTTTCATCAAATGTTCATTTTCAATAGAATTTGTTAGGTTTTGTTTCCCTTAAGATCTAGTTATTGAGGTAAAATTTTCATGTCAATCCAAGCTATTTTGAATGTTTGAGAGCAATTCGAAGTTCAAAATCCTATACTATAATGAACTTTGGCGGCTCATAACTTCTTCATACATGGTCCATTTCCAATAATTTTGTTGTAAAAGTTGCACATATTAGTCTAGTTTTTGTGGTTAAAATTTCATATTAATCCAAGAAGTTATGAATGACTAAGAAGCATTTTAGTAGGAGGTATGTGATTTTTTGCTACTTTTTTCACTATTTTTTAATATTTCAAATTCGTTTTGCAAATACAATGAGTCATTTGAATGATATATTTTTCACCAAAGAGTTTACATTCTGTTTTTGAATCACTTGGCAGTTTGATGTTTTTTCATTTGAGTAGGTTTAGAAATCGAATTTCACCTCCAAATGTGTTTTTAAGAAAATTTCAGCACCTTTTTCCAACACTAAAACATTATAATCTTTCAATCTATACGGTCAAATGACCCCAAATTTGTTCCACACCATCTACAACATGCACACAACAAGAGTGTTCGGTTGAGATTTTCATACCTTACTAAAATTTTGACTTTTAACACTTGCAAAGGCAGGATGCTTTTAAGCATGTTTGGACCTTAGGCAATGAAGGGTTAAGGTAGAAGCACCCATTGTCAACCACGACCCATAGCCAACATGTAGGGTGTTCTATTTCTACCCAAGGCTAAAAAAGCTTGGAATGTTTTTTTTCAAAGTTGGAACTAATAAGGTTATGACACATGTCCCAAAGTAATAAGCAAGAAAGTAGTTCTGGGATGATCGGAATTGGAAGAGTCTAGAGATTGACAATGGGTCATGGGTACTTTCTGGCTCCCAAAATTCACACTAATTTCAATTTTGAAAATAAAATTATGAAAAATTTACAATCCCCATATTTCCCACCTTCATACATGCTAAAAATTTCTTGCAGCATTAACTGCTCATGGTTTGCTAAAAAATCCCTGAAGTGATCGACTATGGGTGCTTTTACCTTCACATCCACCATATACATGTGGATGAAACCCTTTGAAATAAGCTACCCGTACAGCACTGGCAATGAGGCAATTTGGACGTGACATTAGAATATCTACCACTTCAAGGTAGACTTGCTATATTTTTAACATCAGTATATGCAAATTTGGGTTCCCCTAATCTTGTTTTTGATTCAGGCTCGCTGAAACACAACAATAACTACCAGAAAAATCCGCTGATCTAAACTTATTATTTTTGCGAGATCGTGAATCATAGAAAAATCTCACAAATTTCAAACAATAAAAAACGAATGTGCAAAATGTGTAAGAGACAGAATTGGCAAAGAGGCAGAATCATCAACGAGCGTGTAACAAGGCTTATAATAAAAAAAATGAACTCTGTACAATATTGGCATTCCAGTTGTTCCAATTAAGTAGTTGAAATTTAAAAAAGAGATCTCCAGAAGTTCCAGATTCTAGTTCACAAAGTTAACATGCTGAATGCCTAGTAGATACGAACAGGAGATCCCATGGTAGTCTTCAGATACAGTACACGAACCTGCGAACAAAACGAGCGGGAAGGTCAGACGACAAATTTTCATGGACAAATTCTCCTGGAAAGTAGAATTATGCACGAACTCTTAACGGTGCTTGAATGATTGTGTGCATCAATGAAAAATTCACAAGTTGATAGAGCTTACGTTTTGCCAGTTCTTCTTCAGCAAAGACACAAGAAAGTTGACGCTCATCTGAGTATTCTGGAAGATCTGTTTCTCTTCCATCTCACAGTTCCCGATGGCTACACCCATGCACAGAACCTTCTTTAACTGGAACTTCACCATCGCCTTGGTCTCCATCATCTTAGCCTCCAGAGACTCCTGGTGCGACACAAGAGCAGGAAACTTTCCTGCCTTGTTCAATCCAGGGCCAAGCAACCTGGGAATCTGCTTGATAACAGACTCAGATGCCAAAAAAGCGTGGTATTTCTTAGCCAGTTTCTTCACCAGCTTCTTATTCTTGTTCATCTTCTTCAGGCTCTCGACATCCATGCATTCCATGCCGACCTTGTTCGCCTGCTCATGTAAAATAATAAATTCGTCAATACGAATGAAGATGGATCATATGTGAGCATGTTCAAGTAACTATATCCAAAAGCAACCCTACTACAACTTAGCTACGATGTAGATACTAGAGATTATTTTCTTAGGTGGCATACATGCTGAACAGAAGAGCTGGGATCGGTTTTACGAACAAGCATCAAATAATCCATGCTATAATGCGTGGGAATCGTCTAAAAATTGCGAACGAGAAAAATTAAAAGAGGTAGATCAGCTTATAAAAGGACAAATGCCGAGTTGCGTTAACCTTTGTTTCGAAATCTTGCGAACTTTCAGCAGTGCATTAGGGAGCGACATATTGTATCAAGAGGACGACTGCAAATCACAATTAAAACAATTACCTCTTCGACGTGCTGGGCATCACCGAGCATACACACCCTCATCTTGGGACGAGGAATATGGGGCAACTTCACGGAGCCACTGAAACGTTTGTCTTTCTGGGGGTCGTAGTTCTTCAAACCAATCTGAAGTTCCACGGTCTCCGTAAACTTGCGGTTCTTCTCCTTAGCACCCCCAACGATCTGGGAGATGGCATCCCGGAGGACATCGCTCTGAAGCTTACTGCAGCGCAGAACACAAAATCACACTACCGTTAAACCCTAAACCCCTACATCACACGAAACCCAATGTGACCTCACCATGGAGACAAATAAAAGCATACCTTGAATATGACAAAGACGAGACGAAGCTCACCCCTCTTCAACAGAATAAACCATTAAAGAGGAGATCACTCCCCCGGATAGACACCCGGGTACCCATTTGGGGAGAGCGGCAACATCGCTGCTCTCCGCCCGCGGCTGGGTGAACCGCGCGACGAGAAATCCATGGAAACCAGCAACCAAGACCTCAACAGGAGAATGCGCTTTTGATGCGCCCTACGAGAGTAATACAAACCTCATGGTTGAAGCAGAATTTAACGAACAAGACAGACGATTTCGCGAGCGCTGCGAAGGAGAAGAGGTTGGAAGAAGAACCCTAGTTGGGACTTTGTGCTCAAGCAGGCTGGAGCACGAAGCCCTAATTTTGCCTCGGTACCAGACCACACGAAACGGCGCATCCAAGGACTTGGAAATGAGGTCCAAGCCATCTAGCCTCGGTACCAGAGCACCGTTTTCCGTTGGGACAAGAAACCAAAGTGGATAATATAATATTCCAACTAAAAACTCAAAAGAAAGCCTACTTTAGCCAAATAGCCGAATTAACCCATAAATGCACAAGGCACCAAATTTTGGTGTCGCACTATAATGTGAAGTTAAATAAAACCTAACCAAATTGCTATTTTTTAATAGTTTATATTTTTGAAAAATTATTTTTGAAGTCTAATTTTAGCATCAAAATGATTGATTATGATTTTTCTATTCAAGATTTTGTGTATTCAATGCAATCTTGACTTTCCATAGTGTTGAAGGCTCTTGAAAATGAGCCTCAAATACACTAGATCTTGGAGAAAAAATCACATTAGAAATTCATTTAACCCCTAAAGTTCCGAGGCCTATTTTCTGCCAAAAAACACTCAAAACTGCCATTTCTATAGCAAAGGGTAAAAAAAAAATTTAATTGTTTTTTTGTCACATCTAACCGTAGGATCTTACACCTAATTGGTATGAGAATGTGTGGAAAAAATTTCAGAATTTTTGACCGCACAGATTGCAAGATACATGCGTTTAAAGTGAAAAGAACAAGTTTTTCAGCACATTGCGGGACCAGATTTTTTGACTTTAAACATTTTCAACTTAAAATTTTTGCACTGTAGCGTTTTGAGCTTTAAATATTTATAGTGGAGAATTGAGTTGAGAGTCTAGGAAAAAAAAAATTCAAAAAAACTTAATTATCATTCTTAAAAAAATTGTTAAGTAGAAGTAGGTACAAGATAGAAGGAAAATCTAAAATATTCATATATTTTAGATGGAATTAAAATGCACTAATCCCAAAGGTGAGATTGTTCTAGAAAGTAAACTAAACCATTCCAAAAAAAAAAATTGAAAAATTACAAAAATTGCATTCCAAAATGCATCCTACACGTTATTTTTTTCAAGAAGATGCTCTAACTGCTTGAAAAACAAGAATGTCCATAACTTCCTCATAACAAATCCAAATGAGATGAATCAAAGCTTTCCACATAGACAAAAATATAATCTATGAGAAAAAAAATATTAAAAAAAAATCCAAAGTTTTGCAAATTTTTTTTGCTACCCCCCGTCCCCACGCATTCCAAGAAATGGCATAATTTCTCGCTTAAAGGTCCGATTTCAAATTTTTTTTCTGCCACGTACCTCTCTCAATTCTTCATGTTCACAAAAAGTTTCAAAAAATTAGGAGAAAATTTCAGCCCGTAGGTACCTGCCCCAAGTCCCATTTGTCCCCCGAAAGGACAATGGTCCTTTAGGGGTTAAAAGAATTGTAGAGTAGATTTTGACAAGCTAAAAATTGATTGGAATTATGCATGTTAAGTCATTTAACCTCATATTTTTTTGGTGACCAATTATATAGATTAGACATGTAAAAAGAGGATTGGAAGACTTCAAATCACTTTCACAGTTTTAACACCCTCATAATCAAACATTATAATCTTTCAATCTATAAATTATATATATATATATATATATATATATATATATATATATTTATTTATTTATTTTTTTAAATTTTTTCCTATGCGGTTTCTAACACGTCTAGTTTGAATTTGTATAGTTATAATTCAAAAAAATTGATACAACTTATCAAAATGTTTTTTTTTTGTTCAATTTAGAACAAATTCCTAGAATCTCAAAAAAGACCTTGGGCATTTAGGGCACTATTCATACCTTTTGTTTTTGTTTATAATTTTGTTTGTTTGTTTGTTTGTTACAGTGAAATCTCCAACATTGTGCGTCCCTTGGTCACATTCTTAGTGCCATTGGAAAGCTCTTGGTGAGAAGGGGTGTATGGGGCTTTGTTTCGTGGTGTTTGGACCTATGGTGTGAAAGTTATGAATTTTTGAATTATTTTTAGTTTAAAAAAATTAGAAAATTATTTTTACTTTTATTTTGATTGTGGCAACAATACAAGGTTCACTAGCCCATATTTTAAATTAGGTTGTTTGTTTGTTTGTTTGTTTGTTATAGTGAGATTTCTCATACCATGAGTCCTCAATCGCGTTCTTTGTAGTATCGGAAAGTTCTCGGCAAAGAGGGGTGCACAGGCTTTGTTTTGAAGCGCTTGGACCTACAATGGGAAAGTTATGAATTTTTGAGTTTTTTTTAACTAAAAAAAATTAGAAAAAATTGCTTCTACTTTTGTTTTGACTATGGTAACAACACATGGCACAGTAGTTTTGTATGGAATTTGGATGTCAAATTAACTTCGGATTTTGGCTATGGTTTAATGGAAAAATTTACTACCTAAATTTCAATTTCTGAATTCAAATGGATGGAAACTCCCTACTTTCATCCAAATTCTATATCAAACTTCATCCTTTGCTAACTTATAGAGTTTAACTAGGATTTTCAAGTATGAACTAGTTTTGGACTTCCTTACACTTCTTCAATATACTACTTGATTGTCTTCAAAAGATTATTCTAACTACTATTTGATTGTCTTCAAAAGATTCTAAATTGAAATCTATTTTTTCTTAAAGACATTGGACTTCTTCTATCAATTTATTATCTTTAGATTATTTAAAGTTTTTTTCTTGAATTCACCTATCTAAAATGCTAAGACACTTAAAGATTGAACTTCTCTAGTGAAAGTTATGAGTAGATGAAGTTTGACTGTTAAGCGGTATTTCAAACTTCAGCCACTAATTACTTCTAACTTATTCACTACTAGAAAAATTCAGTTATTCTGTTGATTTGGTCGCTTTGATTTGGATCACTTTTTTGTTGATTTGGACAATAATCTACTTCCTGTTACTTTTTCTAAGTTTTCAATCTTCTATTTTGTTTCTAATTTTCTATTTTTTTTCCTTTCCACTAATTTTTTTCCTTCTATTGCTATTTTATTCAATTATTATAGTCTACTAGTTGATTTTGTAAGAACAATTATTCAAATTTCAAACAAAATTTGAAAATGTTACTTCCTTATCCTCTATTCAAAAGTCAATTATTGACAATCTATCTTCATCACAAAATTAACAACTTGTGGTTTGTCAATAATTATCATGTGGTTATCGTTGTTTCATGAGTTTGCACTTTAATATACAATTTACAATATCATTGCAATGCATTACTTTACAATTTATCGCATCGTTACAATGCATTACTTTCAGTTACAAGTAATGCTTTGTAATGATGCAATAAATTGTATATTAACATGCAAACTCATGAAACAACGATAACCACATGATAATTGTTGACAAACCGCAAGCTCTAAACTTTGTGATGTTATATCCAAATGACAATTCTAACATGTGATTTGTCAAAGCCAAATCCTTCTATTAATCATATCCTTTTTTCCAATAATTTATACTTGAACTTTGAACTCTATTTTTCTAATTCTCTTCTATTGTCTTGTGTCTTCTTACCTTGGATCACCACTCACTACAAAAAAACAATGTCCAAATTGACACGTCCTAATTGACTGAAATGTACGAAATGACAGAATCATGTCAAAAAAATGCCCGAATTGACAGGATATTGACAGCTAAATGTCCAAATTGACAAAAAATTGACAAAGAAATGTCCAAATTGACACTGCTCCCTTGTAGTGACTTCATTTGTTTTGATTTTGCTACTTTGATTTGCAATTGGATTTCTAACTCTATTCTATTTTCTCTTCTTGGTTTTGCAATATCTTCCACTAAGCAATTAATCCTACTACTTTAAATTAGAATCTCCAAATACTCAATTAAAATCCCCATTCCTATTCAAGCCTCAAATTAGGACAACCGACTCCAGCTCCCAACCTTTTGATTCCTTATATAGACCTTCTAGGCAACCACACGGCCTTCAGATTTATCGCACAACCTTTTGGCTTATTGCACGGCCTTTGAGGCTTTACTGTCGGGCCTTAAAGGATTGCATCTTTGATACAGCAAGTGCACAAAGACCTTGGACATTTTGGAGTACGCAGGACACATTCCATATTAGTGGATTAGAATGTATCAAGATGTTGCCACTTATATTTCTCGGTGTGAGGTGTGTGACCGGGTTAAGTCAAGTTTTAACCGCGGGTATACAACTCATGTATTATACACAAGGCTCATCGACATTAAAACGGCTCAGAGGACGGCTTTTATAAAAATTATATCAAATTAAAAAGACCAAAAGTTGGGTGAAGACCAAATTAAAAGACAATTCAATGTAGAATATGTTGAATTGCATATATATGAGAAACAAACTCACAATATATATGAAGAATTGAAACACTTGTGCATAGTTTTTGAAATTCTTCACAAGAAGTTCCCTCCAATTAAAATTAAATTTTTATTAAAAAGCCCCCAAAGTTGGATAGCTTGTCCCATGATACATGTATTAAAAAAATTCATATAATTAGAATTTTAATGCTATTATTGTCCCCAAAGAAAAATCATTTCATATATTTAATTATATTTTTGGATTCCTTGTTAAAAGGGATACAAGAATTTTCTACATTAAAACAAATCGTATCCCTTGAAATAGTACTAAAATGCATTGTAAGTGATTATAATCAAGGCCATATAATATGGAAGTTGCATACCCAATGGTGCTAGCATGTGAGCCCAAGAATGCGAGCTTGTGAGCATTGAGCCTACAATATAGGTACCTATAATATAGTTACCACACACTGTAGAAGGTGTATGTATCATAAACACCTATAATATGGATATTTGTAACATATATACCCTATAATTATAAACGGTTTCTATAGTATATACACCTATAACATAGGTGTGTAGTATTTTAGGCTCATAGGCTCACACTCCTATGCTCACATAATAGCAACCTTCGTTGCGTACCCGGGGTTTTAACACCTTATCATCTCAGTTGAGGCCTTTACTTATCATGAGTTTGGGCTACTGTTGGTCTTTGGACTTTGTTGAACCGCTTGTGGTTACCTGACTCACTTCACGTGGAGCTAAATATATGTTGATGATGGTTGTGAGCTCTCAATTTGTCACTAGGGACTTACGATTTTTGTTTTTTCATTTTTCACGAGTTTGAATGTAGTTTTATATACAAAAAGTCCAAAAAAGAGTGTAAAACCAAAATAGGTATGTCACATATCAATATAGCATTTGGTCTCTTATAAGTTGTTTTCTCCCAAATAAACCCGGCTCCTACTTATACATAGATTAAAACACGAGAATTTAGATAAATAGTAGAATTATGGCTAACGTAGTCCAAATAGCTCAAATTACGGTGCATGTGATATCTTATAGCTAAAATTGGTCCAAGAAAACACCGTTAAGGTCCTAAATTCATTTTCCAAAATAGGTTTCACTTTCCCCATAGTATCGAAGAAATAGCGGAAACCCCGATTGTTGGCCTGTAAGAGTTACAATTTCAAGACGGACCCATAGAAAGAATCTAGGGATGGATTACGATGCTTTAGGATGGAAATCACATTTGGGACTCAACCACAAAATCGGTTTGCCAAGATTTTCCCTGTATGTGGAAGATTCCCTAGTTGCCGAAATTAAAAGGAGAAGACGAAATTTGATTCTCCTTTGACCTTTGTGATAAAGTAAAAATATGAGCTTGCACATCTTTTGTGGAACTCTATAAGAGATTCCATAAAAAAACTCGGAATCTTCTAACTTACAAAAGATGCCCTTCTAGACGGTCAACTACCAAAACCTACAATGAAAAATTCTAGAAATTATTCAGATTGTAATAAAATCTCACTAATTATTAGACTGACTTTTTTTATGCTAATAAGATGCCCCACCAAGTTTCAAGACATTCCGGTAGCCAAAAGTACCCAAACCGACGAGATTTTCCGACAATTGACAAAATTAAAGATTACGATGGAGTTGACTGGCATATCGGGAGAATACAAAATCGGAATGAGATCAAAATTAGGTCTTTTCTTACTCCTCTATACCTAGTAAAGAGCCTAGGCTAGTTAATTTTCTCAAAAAAATCAAACTTCAAGATTTGAATTTTTATCCTATTTTGATGTTTAGTTAACGATAAGTTTTGTTGTGTTTCTTGGAGTTTGGTTATGGAGAGAATGATTTCATATGCACTAAAAGTGGCCTTCTGAAGCCAACGGCGTAATCGGTTTTTTATTTGGAGTTAATTTTCAGAAGTTAGGAGTTTGAACCAACGTAGAAAGTCAAAATTGACAATTTAGGATGAAAATCCTAAATGATAAGATTACCACTAGGAAAAGAGAAGGGGGTGAATGCCCTTGGATATGTATATGAGAGGGCTCATTTTCCTCTCACAAACACCCCTTGTAACCATATTTTGGCTCATTTTATACATTTAGGTCTATTTAGTTGGATTTTGACCATTTTAGGCCACGTTGCCAAAATTGTGTGTTTTTGGAGCAATTTTAGCTCCATTGTTGGTGCTTCCGGATTTTTCTTTGAAGGACATTGGGGTCCCTTCAAATTTTTCTCTTATTTCCTTGTTGAAGGCTTGTTGCAAGTTTTTGGTGTCTATTACTAATCTTTTACTAATCCTAGAGAATTTCCCCTCCGTACTTTGGCGATGCCACTCATGAGGACTTCTAGTGTTTATTTTTAAGTTTACACAAACTCAAATGGGGATTCTTTAATTGAGAATTCCCCTAAGATTGTGTGGATTTTGGATTGAGATTTAAAGTTGTGCATTGACTTGACTATTGTTGTGGTTTATTGTGGTTAACTCTTGTTCCCTGGGTTGGTCAAACCATCCGTGACGGCGAAGCTTTGCCTTCGCATGTGAAAGAAAGTTTGTGTATTCTCTAAAGTCCGATGAAGCTTTGACTTCATATATTTTGGAGAAAAGGGAGAATTTATGCATTTTCTAGAAACATGGCGAAGCTTTGACTTTGTGTACTTGGAAGTGAAGGAAAGTTTGTGTATGTTCTAAAATACGATGAAGCCTTGACTATAGCACCATAGAAAATCCCACGAAAAAAGTAGTTGTCCCACCTCTCTAAGTTTAACTTTCAAAACACTAGTTTTGAAAATCCAAGTTTAGTCTCCAGAAACTTAGTGCCAAAATGTGGCAAAATCACCTCGACTGATAGTTTAGATTGTTGTCTCAATTTAGTATACATCCGTCAAGTTTTTGGCGTTCCAATGGTTTCAAAAATCTAACACCAAGGATCACCAAGACTAAAGAAAAAAATCATCAAATTGGGGTGGAAGAATCCCTGAACTACATCACAAAGTTTAGACTTTACGATTTGACAACAATTATTGTGCGGTTATCGTTGTTTCATGGGTTCGTACCATAATCGCACTGACTTAGTGTATTTTTACGCACTGAATCAGTGCGAAAACAATGAGTATCAATAGCGTACAATTTATGTATTTTAACTATACAATTGTTGTGTCAAAACTGTACAGCAATCATATAGTTAAAGTACATAAACCGTACGCTATTGATATTCATTGTTTTTGCACTAATTCAGTGCGTAAAAATATACTGAGTCAATGCGATTATGGTGCGAACCCATGAAACAACGATAACCGCACGATAATTGTTGCCAAATCGTAGGGTCTAAACTTTGTGATGTAGTCTAGAGGCACAGTCCGATAATAAGAAACACTAATTATTAAATGGTTAAAATCATCTCAAAGTTTAGTACCAACGAGTTGTCAGCAATTATCATGTAGTTACTATTGTTTCATGGGTGCGTACGTTAATTTGCAAATTATCGCATCGTTACGATGCACACGATTATTGCAAAGAAATGGCACTACTTTGAAATTCATATTAACTATATAACTTCTATACGTTAATCACAAGTGCGCAAAAGACACAAATTATGCACAAAAATTTACATTCTTTGTCGTGTATTTTCTGTGCATTGAAGGACATGGAAAATCCATGACAACAATGTCATTGGAGTCATCACTGCAATAATGCTTATTACCTGGTATCAATTAATGTTCCAAAAAGTATTTTTAATGTTCAATTGTTGATCACATTCTAATTTAAAAAAATTCTTAACTAAATTTTTGGCATTTCGAACTGAATCTATCAACATTGTAGGCCATCCTCGTTACTAAGGGCTCCCCACATATGGGGGAGCGTGGCCTCTGCCCGGCGAGCCTCTGCCCGCCCAGGCCCGCCTACTGCCATCTGGGGGCTGCGGGGCTGCGTCAGGCCCTCGTGTTCTGCCGTTCCCCCAATACCCTCCCTCGCGAGACCCGGGCTGCGAGACCCGGCCATGTACTCTGAGCACAGCCCTCGGGCCATTTCGGCAGGGGAGTTTACTGTGAACTATCGGGCTCCCAAACTTCTCCTCTTCTCCCACACTTGGGTCATCCCACGCTCCTCCCAATAACTCAAGGTATGAAGAACTCCCATACATTTTATATTTCTACTATTGTACAATGCAACTCCCTTTCTTGTAAGTCTACATAAGTGTGTGCCTATTGCTTTGCATATTAGGGTTTTGCATATTAGAGTATTAGAGTATTGTGTACATACATTGTTCTAAATGGGGTTTGTGGGGTGTATTTGTAGAGTTTGTGTCAAGCATTGACGTATAATATGGAGGAGGATGGAGACTACATGGAGGATGATAATTTTTGTCCCTCCGACTTTGAAGACAATTTAAGTGAGATGGTGGGCGTGGAAGAATTTCTTCAAGGTGTACACACAAGAAGTTTAGGGTTACAAGAAACTCATTTCTTGTCATCAAATGGAGAGTCGGATGAGGATGAGGAGGATGTTGGTGAGGAGATTTTGGAGCCTTGGGAAGATTTGTTGGAAGGTGGTGTGGAGATCAACATTGGAGATTCAACATCTTCATCAATGTTTCAAGACGTTTCCATTGAAACATTCCCCAAGTATGTCCATTTCAATCTCAAATCTCTTGCACTCATGATTGATTGCATAAGAGAAGGATTTTTCCCCTCATATCAACAAATTCATGAGGCAAATCCTTTGTTTTGTCCCCTCTCCAATCTTCATAGGCCTTCCACTCAAAAGAATGTGGAATCTCTTACGATTGAGAGGTGGCAAAAGCTTCAAGGAAGATTAAAAGTTTTAGAACTTTTAAGTGGATTTGTTTTATCTCCTTTGAATGACACAAAGGGTAGGCAAATTCCGCCAATAGAGGATTGGCGTTTCATTGTGCAAGGTGGACACATTGACAAAAATGGGAAACATTTGTCAATCTCCATGACTACGAATGCCATTCGTACTCAATGGAGTACGGATAGCTATGTAGGAGGAATTCACACCTCATTCATACAAAATTGTATGGACTCTTGTGATGTATGCCAAGAGAAAAAAAAGTGGGATGAAATAGTGAAGGTTCCATTGGAGAACTTAAGTGCAACTATAGATGCACTTTGCACAAAGTACATTGTGCTTAGAAGGCGTTTGAAATGCCGTGTAGGGAAAACCAAAACGGTTACTTATTACCGTTGTCATCATGGCAAAAACAAAAACCGTCCTCATAGGAGAACGGTTGATGTGAAGCCTATGGATGTTAAGGACTCTAGGAGGAATAGAACCTCTAGATTGTGTAATTGTGAATTCCAAATGAAGGTTGAGGAGCCCAATGTGTCAAAATGTTCAAACATTGTGCCTCATGATAAACTTCAAGCTACAATCTACATTCATAGCAAACATAGTGGTCACACCCCGGGTTCCGATTCCGACCTTTTCTTCCTACCGGTGCACCCATACGTTATTGCATGGGTTATGGAGAACTTGAAGTTCATGCTTTCAGCAAGGGCTATTGAAGCCACGTCCGTTGATGCTCAAGAGAGATTCTCCCAAAGTGTATCGGAGGTGGAGCGTGATACTTATCGATTTTTTGTCATCAGAAAAGAAGTGCAAATCCTTGCATATTCTTTAAGAATCAACGGTATTTTATTTTTTCTCATTACTCTTTTTTTGTTGTCATGATTTAGCATTGTTGCATACTTAAGACCTAAGTTTTGAATTGTCATTACAAGTTTGGTTTGTATGTTTCATGTTTAAATGTGTATTTAAATTACAAGTATGGTTTTTATGTTTTATGTTTAATTAGTATTTAAATTCTTCATTTGCTTTGTGTAGATGCACTTCGGAAAGACGATTGGGATGCGGCCCAAATTGAGATCTTGAGATTACAAGCTCAAGGAAAGATTTTATACTACCAACCGTATGCACCCAAGAATGAGGACCCAAGGAAAAGGCCATTTGTGGTAGTCATACAAGATGACTTCATGCGGAAATCGGCCCAACGGTTTTCTGGTAATAATTCTTGGGCCCTAGATTCTACATTCAAAACAAACCAATACGGTTTGCCGCTTTATGCGGCAATTGTACCTAACCAAGATGGAATTGGAATTCCGGTTTTCTACATGCTTTGTAGCAATGACCCTCAAGGAAGACATGAGGGTGTTGCTATAGAGATAGCATTATTTCATGTTTTCAAATCTTTAGGTGAGATTAGACCCTCCGCAATCATCATTGACAAGCACAAGACATCTTTGAATGCTATTCAAAGTGTTGTGAGCAATGATGCTAATTGTTGGACTATTGAAGATGGTGCCAAAATATAAATTGGTGGACGGGTTCTCTTGTGTCACTTCCATGTGATGAAGGCATGGAGTGAGAACTTGTTAACCAAGGTTCCCAATGAGGACAAGGATCGGGTTTGGAGGGCATTACATATCTTGAAGCTTTGCCCTAGTGAGGACCATTTCGATGAGAATTTAGGAAGATTTTGTGTTGAGTTTCAACACATCCCGACCTTTGCCACATACGTGAATTCCGGATGGGCCGGAATTAATTGTCCTTGGAGAAGGTTGTGGCCTTGATTTGGGAGGTTATTTGCTTACGGGGGTATGGATACAACTAACCATGTCGAAAGACATTGGAAGTTGATTAAATACAACCTTTTGCAAAGAAAGGTGAACCGGTCCCTCCGAGACCTTATAGTGGCAATTGTCGATAGTGTCAATGAGGGCACTCGTGTGGGCCAACCCACATTATTGAGTCAATTCAAATTGACTCAACGTTTAAATAAGTTCTTCATTTTTGTGTATTATCGTTTGTTTGTCTTATTGTATTCAGTTTATTTTCTTGATAAATATGTTTTGAACATGATGCTAAAATCTAATCTATATCTTTAATGTGTAGGTGACTCGGAACGATACATAAGGAGGGGGAATCACAATGCTCATAGACATCGATTGAAAGGAGGAGAACGAATTTTGAAGGCTTACCAATTGTGTCCTATGGATGTGTTGAAGGTTGTGGATGAGGAGCATCTCCTCTTTCATATCAAGAGTGAGACTTCTCCTAAACTATGGTATAGTGTTTCATTGAAAACACATTATTGTGATTGTCCCGATAGGGTGTCCACTTGCAAACACATATTTGGTGTGCAATCCATTGTGAAGGAGTTTTTTGAAGGGCTCCAAGAGAATGAAGTGGTTGAAGAACTATTCCCTACACAAATGAACATGGAAGACATGGAGCTTACAACTCCAATTGAACCGGATGTGCCAAGGGATGAGACTCTTCCGATTGATGTCGTGCGTGAGAAGGCATTCAATGTGGTATGTGAAATTGAATCACTATGTCAAGCAACTCTTTATGGTGACAATGAAGAAGAAGTGAAGAGGAAATGTCAAGCCCTTCAAGCTTGCTTAGGTATACTATTGGAGCCTTCGAATTTTGAAAGGCCCAATACAATTATTCTTCCACTACGAGGTTCTATTGTTTTCATCCAAGAGAACGTGAAGCGAACGAGAATGGACATGGGAGAAAACATGTTATTTCGGAAGTTGGTGAAGGAAGTGCTCCACGCCCCCCTTTGAAGCGCTCCAAACATGTGCTTCTTTCACAATCAAAGCAAAAAAGGGCGATTTTCCAAAAGCTTCCCAACGTCACTTGTGACATTTGCTCCACAAAGACATTGGTAGAGGGAGGAGCAAATTCTATTTTTTGCAAAAATTGTGACCATGAGATATTTGTGAAGTACAGTTTATGACTTGGATTTCATTTTGTTATCACTTTGTAAATATGCCTTTGTATGATGCATTGGTTTTGTTATCACTATGTAAATATGTCTTTGTATAATGCTATATTATGAGTTCCCTTCATAAACCCATTTGGGTCTTAAGTAAATTTAGGAATTAAAGAAAAAAAGAAGAAAACAAGGCTTTGGAACAAAAAAGGACTTAGAATATTTTGGGGTCCCAAGTGGGGGAGAAGGGGGGAGGAGCCCGATAGCTCACAGTAAACTCCCCTGCCGAAATGGCCCGAGGGTTGTGCTCAGAGTACATGGCCGGGTCTCGCAGCCCGGGTCTTGCGAGGGAGGGTATCGGGGGAACGGCAGAACGCGAGGGCCTGACGCAGCCCCGCAGCCCCCCGACGGCAGCAGGCGGGTAGAGGCCGCGCTCCCCCATATGTGGGGAGCCCTTAGTAACGAGGGTAGGCCATCAAGTTTATACTTGAACTAAATCCATCAATAGGCTACCAAGAAACTTGATAGTGTAGTGAAAGAATTACTTCATTGTAGCTTGAATTGATTCCATGACTAGGCCACCAAGAAACTTGGTAACGTAGTGATGGAATCTCTTCATTGGTAGTTGGTGAGAGATGAGGGTGGAGAGGCCCTCTTTATACTAAAATTCAGTCTATGAACATTCAAAAGATATGGGACAACTTGAAGATGAGAGCTTGACTTCTCATAGTCAACTTATTTGTATAAATCGTGTTCAAAGTAGGAATTTAGACCTCAGTTTGGCATAGTAAAGTACCTTTTTTTTAAAACTTTGAACTAATAAAAGTTGGTAAATGAATCTAGCTTTCATCTCCAAAAATCCGTTTGAAATTTAGAGCCTCCAATCAAAAGTTATGGACAAAATTCAAAGGCAATGTTTGAAAATGTCAAAAAAATGTCTCTTCCAACCCGTCTCTGAACTTTGTCTATAACTTTTGACTGGAGACTCTAAATCTCAAACGGATTTTTGGAGATGAAAGATATCTTAATTTACTAACTTTTCTTAGTTCAAAGTTTTTTGAGAAAAGTTATTCTTCTATGCCTAAATGAAGTCTGAACTTCTACTTTGAATACAATTCCTGCTGCTTTTCAATTGACTTAGTATTGAAATTGTGAAAAATAAAAGAATGCAATGTTAGTACAATAACTATGCATGGACATAATGTTGTGTGATTATTGCACTAACTTAATATGTCTTAGAAAAGCACTAATGCTGCACGAAGTTAGTCACCCATCACTAAACCACTGAAGTCGTACATACTTCATTATGCATAGTTATCGTGCAACTTTAGTACTTCAAACTCAAATATGAATGACATGCCTGAATTGCATGGTATTAATGAATGTCATTATCGTGTTGTAACAATGTTTCCAAACAAATGAATGTAATACGAAAGCAATGCTTGACGATAATCATGTGATTACTATTGACATTTCATGCCAGAGGAACTTTGTGATGTAGCTAAATTCCTACAAAATGTTGTTGGTTAAAGTATTTAACTTAATTCTTTTGAGTTTAGGAACTTAAATTAAATACCTAGTAGTTTTTAGTTGGTTTCTAAAAACAAATCCTTTAAATAGACCAAACTTCAAGGCCCTATTTTCAACTACCTTGAAGATTTATTCTATTTAAGAATTAATTTTAAAGAATAGTGTTACCCAATTCTAATAAATATTCCAATGAATAGTTAAGTTTATTTGTTATTCATTAGTTTATTAATTTATTTGGATTAATCTAATATTTTTGTCAACTTTAGTCTTTTTCTATTTGGCTTATTAAGCCTAATAAAACAAAATTTAAATCAACATTCAACCAACTAATTTCCACCGAAATCCTAATTAATGACTAAAAACCAAATTCTTCAATAGTAAAAGGAACAAAACAAAGCATTATTCCAAATGAATAGTAAATGAATAGGAAAAAAAGAATAAAAAACCAACAAACAATTCCAAATGAATAGTAAATGAATAGAAAAAGAAAAAGAAAAACAACCAAGGCCCACGTGAATAGTTAGATGAATAGAATAAAAGAATAAAATCAAGAACAATTCCCACGTCAATAGTTAGATTCTTAGAAAATATTGGTTTTTAATGCAACATTCCTTCCCGAAGCCACCACTTCTTCTTCTTCTTCTATCTCCTCCTTACTAATTTGTTCTCATTCTTGTTTTTGCTTGTTAGTTTGCGTTTTGAGTTGTTAGTATTAAGGTTGAGAGAGTTTGTTATCAAATTGAATAACAAATTTTTGTTAAGAAATCAAAATTTGGGGTGTGGTTGCAATTGCCAACCTAGACTTGTGAGTTTAAACTTGGATTTTTGAATTGGAGTGGTTTTATTTACTTGTTGGACTAGGTTTTGATTGAGCTTCGAAGCTCGAACTGCGTGGGTGACTGTGAACCTCGACTGAGCCTGGCCCTCATTTTTTGGTCCTTGGCTGCCACGTGGCAGAGTCGGGTTCGTCGATTCTGCTCCCTATTCTCGTATCGTTCCTTGTTCCCCGTTCCCCTATACCAAGCCACTCTAGTCTTGGCCGCTCTTAGTCTTGACCGCTCCCGGTACTGTTGGTTCTTATTCTTGTACTCTTGGTCTTTGTTCTTATTCTGGATATTGTTGATTCTTCTCTAAAATCTGATCTTTAATCAAAAGACTAAAAACTGATTAACTAAAAAGAAATTGAATTGAACTAAAAAAGCAAATCTAAGTAAAGTAAAGACTAAACTATCAAACTAAACTAAAAATCCATAACTTTGGCAATTGAGCAAAAAAAAAAACTGAGCAAATTCTAGCGGAAAGAAAGGGAGCCACTTGGTGTGTTTTTTTGGCTTAAGTAGCCCAACAAGCCAAGGATTTTTCCCAATAACTCTTTCCCCTTCAAGGTTCTTGAAGGTAAATTTGTTTCAAGCTCAAAGCTTTGTCATGCGGGGGCAATCCCAGGCTAAACTCGTGCAATGCGGTCTCCAATTGTTTAAAAAGTGTTTTAACCCTTAATTGAGGTGCACATGACAATGCTTAAACCGAAAATTAAGGATCAAGAGAGTTTTTAAGGTATAAAATAATTTAAATTCTAAATGAAGTACACATGATAGTGTTTAAACCAAAATTTAGGAGTTTAATAAAACCAAACTTTGTTATACAACAAATTTTGGTTGGTTTTTGAGTGTTAGAACCTTTTGGTGAAGACTAGCTTCACTGCCTTAAAAATTCTGGTTCAAATGCTGTTTCAGAACACAAATTCGTTAATATATTGGCAAAAGTATTCAATTTTGGGGGACTAAACCTTCCAAGAATGTAGTTTTAGTGTGGTAGTTGGTTTAAAAGGGAATGTAGTCTAGCTTTTAGCTTTTTGTACAACTTTTTTTGAGTTTCTATGACATTTCCTATATTATTTATATATATTTTGAGTATTTAGTGTTAAAATAGTCCAGAGTACACTAAAAGTTCCAAAAAGTAAAAAGATACTTTGGTTTATAGTAGAAACAATAGTTAAAAGAAAATAAATAAATAAAAAACAAGCTAGTTAAAGAAAAGCAGGAAGATAAAGAAAAAGAAAACGAGAAAAATTAGAGATTCAGGAGGCGCGGTGAACGTCACGCTGATCGCGAGCGCTGCGACCTCTCCGATCACCCCCGGAATTCAACATTTAGACTTGTTTTTTTTCTCTCATTTTCTCTCTCTCTGCTATTCATCGTTTTCTCCTGTGCTGTCATGCGCTGTACATCACGCATTTTCTGAGTGCTGTTCATTATGTACTTTGCACTGATCTTTGTGCTGTAATTTGCGCGTTTGGGCAAATAATAAAATTTTGTTTAGCGCAGTTTTGCGTAGTGTATTTGTGCTGTTTGAGATTGTGATTTGTGAGTTTTGTGCAATCAGTAAGATGGGCTGTGAGGGCAAACACTGAGAGATTGAGAGATTTTGAGTTTCAAAGGTGAGGTGAGGAAATCGGAAACTTGCTGCATAGTGTTCAGTACTTGAAAAAGAGATTTCCATGCAGAAATTGCCCAGAGACTGAATTCCTGAGAATGTGCACAAGTTGCAAGTCTGATCTGTGGAGCGGAAACTCAAGTTTTTGCTGCAGACTTGGAAGAAGTCTGTTGTGATTTCGAGGTGAGCACGCCAGGGAGAAGGTAGAGATTGAGGCTGCGAAATGCATTGGGACAAAGTTGATTCAGATTCTTGGGTTGCAGCCTGGAGCAAGCTTCGGCCGAATTAGGGATCTACATCGGCATTCAAGGCGCCGATAGATTCTTTCAAATCTGAAGAATTTACCCAAATCGAATCGGCTGCACACTTGGAGGCGAACTGTTTGGAGTAAGCGAGAGTGATTTCACTCACAAATTTGAAAACCGAACCTGAATTGGGCGTCGTCGGAGAAGATTTGGGAGGCGTGGCTACGGTCGCGATTCCGACGAGCTTCCAGACGGACGCGGCGAAGCAGTTTGCGCCTGCGGGTTGCGAACCCGCACGACCCCTCCGATATCCACCCGACCTGTTGCCCGGTTATCAACCATGGTTGTAGGGTACGGTCACGGTCATAGGACTGGCCCACGACCTTAGGTCCTTAGGCACAGTCATAGGATTATGAGTGGCTATAGGTATCCTAACTTATGAAATAAATTCTATAATATTAAAATTGAAACTTTGAATTTTACCTTTAAATAATTAGACCTAAAACGAAATAAAAAAGGGGTCAAATTTTTCGAACGGCCCATGGGCCGTGCCCCTAGTTTGGATATAGATACAAGTGTGGTTATTAGTTTAGGGTTAATACTTTAGTTGTCATGATTATAGGTATTAGAGTGTTGTATTGAAAATTGCATATATATGTTGTAAGGTTGGATTCTGTGTATTGTAGGTAGTTGCTAACCCTTGATACTGGCCATATTGTCCTAGAGCCTTGGGGTGATTTATTGTAAGCCTTTCCAAACCCTTAACTCTAATTTATTTTGAAATATTAAATACATATATTTGTACTATTTTCAAAGTACTATAGTGGGCTGTATTATAATATAAGTCCCGCATTGCACATGCATTCATGGCCAAGTCAGTCCACATTGAACTATTGTCCCAGAACTATTGTCACGAGCCAGTAGTACACTAGACAGGACTGTGACTGCATACATCAATCAATAGCATCTACTAATGGACAGCTTGAGTGTTACCTTGGGTTTTAGTGGGATTAAGAACGAATAAGTCTCTGAATTCTGCACGTTTATACATTGTGACCTTTAAACACATTACGCTAGCCTTATATAGATCATTCTCTGGTGTTTGAACTCAGATTTAGTTGAATAAGATTAGATTCCGAAAAATATACTACAGGGAACCTTGTGTCTTCTAACCAATTCTTCCACTAAAAAAAAAAGCAAATTCAAGCAGAAGATGGCCACTTCTTGGCCTAGATAAATGATTCCAACAAATTCGGCAAGCAAATTGAAGTGTGGGTCTTCCACACTTCAGCACAACAACAATAATAAAAAAATGGGATCTTTGAAAACTTCGGAGGGGGACCTTATATACTTGCTAGAAGGTCCCACAACCTCAATTTATCACGAGATATTATGTCTTTTACTCGAAAATTAATCTAAGCTAAATCCTAATCAATCCTAAGATATTTGCTAAATAATTTATGTTCAAATAAAATCTACAATTTGCTTGCCAAATTCCTAAGCCTTAAATAGCAAGAAAATCTTGTCCAAATAAAATCTACAATTTTTTCCAAAGATATTTAGGAAATTAACGTAATCCACCTTGAGTTAATTTGTGAATAACTTTAGGATATTTTCAAATATTCTTAGTTTAATCTAAATTGGCTTTTAAATAAAAGATTTGAAATCTTAATTAAATTTAATCCTCAATTTTCTCTAAGATATTTTGCAAATTAACCTAGAATTACCATTAATTACTCTAAAAAAGTCAAACCTATTGTTCAACCCTTCCTATCTTCTTGAAAACAATTTGAAATTGAAAATTGATTGTGCCAAAGGTTCCACTTAGTCTAAAGGATCTCCTACCTCCTTCCTCAAGGTTGTAAATACTCGTAAAAATCACTAACAATAATTTCAAAGAAAAGTTAAAACTCCAACTATTGGAATTTGTAATTTCCAAGAGAAACTAACTGGATAGAGTTGTTTGGAAGATTCATCAGAGTAAGAAAAGACTCCTTAGTTGCGACATTCGGACACCGTAAGCTCCTGGTTCGTTGGTCAACCCACCGCCATGTTGTAAATTCTAGTTAAATTTGATGTCGTTATCGATTATGGTACTTTTGACTATTAGAAAGTCTTCAAACTTGACAGGTCGCTTATTAGGCATACAAAACTCTGATATAATTTTTAGTGAGATTTTGCCGCACCTTGGATAATTTCTATGAATTTACCATCAGTATCAAAGGTGGTTGACTTCCCATGTAGTCATCATGGAGTTTTGTAAAATTCCGAAATTTTTTGGGCAACCTCTAAGAAGTTTTCAAGAGCTAAAGGCAAAACTAAACCTTCAATAAGGATGCTAAATTTAGCAATTCTTTAATAATTTTCATCTGAGGGGGAAATCATTCTGGTACCCGGGGTTTGTCGTAGATAATTAGCTCCGATGTTGACCTCTTAGCATGCTATTACCCTAAAAGCACCTTTCTGTAAGCTCCAATCACCTCGCCTTTCTTCTACTTTGCATTTTGGTTCATATTCTTAAACATCTGTAGGACTTCACATAACTCGTCCAAATTCCTCATGAATTGGATCTAGATACTTTTAAACCTGAACATAGACTCTTATAATTTAGCTAGGTTGTCATATGTACTCCACAAGTTGAATTTTACATGGAGAAGACACTAGAATTAACTAACTCTCACACCTTCACTTTTCTCTGAAATATTAATCTAAACTCTAAGATTCTAAATTAAAATCTAAATATGAAAAATCAGAGTATATTATGTTTTCTAACAATTCTAAGAAGACTCCTCGCTAATCTGATAGGGACTTCTACCAATCTCCTCTCAATTAACTAATTCATGCTATTTTGCATGAATGACACTAAAAATTAACAATAAATTGCGAAAAATAAACCCAAAGCTGTAAGTGCTAGCTAAATAAAAATTTGACCTTGTTTCCGGTTAGAGGCTAGGCCTTAGGCCAAAATTTTAAGTTCTTAAATTGAGAATCATACTTTTATGTTGTCCTTTGGAATCTAACAATCAAAATAGGAATAGATAGAAATAGTATAGAAAAAAAGTGACTCAAATGAGGGAAGAGAAAAATAGGAATTCACTTAGAATTCATTTAGCCAAATCTTTCATTATCAAAACATCATCTTAAATGGAAGATAGAGAATTAGAAGAAAGAGAGGCACATGAAAAGAAAATGGAATGACAATCTAGAGGTTGAACAGACAATTGAAAATTGATAGGATTAGAAGAAAATTTTAGGAAATGAGTTTGAATCATTAGAATTAGGATTAGACAATAATTGACCAAGATAGGAGATAAGGGTTCAAAGGCCAAATATAATTTTGGAGTTTAAAATCAATTATTTAATCCAAAACAAGTCAACTACTAGAATAGTTAAATAATTGAATTAGAATAGTGTTTGAAGGGAAAGAAGTAGTAAAATTCTCGTTCCAACTTGTATTAAAACCACTCTTTCAAGCGGTGAGCAAAACTACAAGACAACACCAACCATGACGAACAAAGAATACTTTGAAGAAGTGTTCTATAATGTGGCGGATGACACCCAACTTGAGGTAAGTTACTAATTCTTCCATTCTCTTTCGAATTATTTTGATTAGCACTTAAAACATTTAGCCAAATTCAGAGGGTCAAATTTAGGTTTTCTCTCAAGTATATTCATAGAAGTTTGTAGATTAGAATTAGGGTTTTCCGAAAACATATGACACTTAGAAAATAGAGTCAAAATGAGTCAAAATGAAACGATAAAGTTTACCACCTAAATTGGATGAAAAACATTTAGAAGTACTCAAGAGGAACAAAATTAGGAAGTTAGCAAGTAGAAATAATCTAAAACCTCAAAGTAAAATTAGAAGTTTGTTTTGAAATTAGGACTAATAGTAATTAACGGATGAAATTTTGAACACCGATTAGCGGTCAAACTTCATCTATCAATAACTCCTAGTAGGAGGGTCCAATTGGTACATGTCTTAAAATTTTACAATTATTATTTATAAGAAAAAAATTAACATAAATCTACATTTAGTAAATTGCTAGGTGTAACACCAAGCCATAGAAATAGAATAAGGTTAAAACAATTAATAAACAAAGTAATTAAAGAGGGAAATTATATTTAGAAGTGGGTAGAAGGAACTTAGTAGAGTCCAAAACTAGTTTAGCTTTAGAAAAATACTTAACCATCTAGGAGTAAACGACAGATGATCTTTGGATTAGGATATGGATGAAGTTAGATAAAAATCATTCATTCAAGTCCAAATTTAGAATTTAGATAGAAGTTGGTAATATAAAGCCAGAGTCTAAAATCCAAAATAAATTAAAGTAAGATAAAAGTCTAAATCCATGGATGAAGCTTAGGTAGACGTGTAGAGGCTAAACCTTCATCCGTCTATAATTTTTGCTAGGAAGGTTGTATGATTTTGAATTTTTTTTTAATTGGCATAAACTTCTCTCTCATCTTATGTGGTTGAATTCATTAGAGGATTTTTGAGCTCTAAAGAGGGCCTTTAGGAGAGGAGGTTGAAGGGATGTTTTTGTTTTTAAATGTCGTCCTTGAGGAAACTAATCCCCTATACCCGCTCACTGAAAAGATTAAAATTATGATGTACTTTCGCAGGACAAAGAGCTCCTATTGGATGGGTCACAAAGACCATTATGAAGCTTTGTCAAGGTTTTATTGTTTTAAATTTACAGGTTTATTATTTTAAATTTCATCATCATCACTTGAGTCTCACATAAGGACCTGACAAAAACTGTACGCAAGATAATTCGCTGACAACATTTAACTGATGAGATTAAAAAATTACCTTACAAGCAGAATTTTAAGCAGATCAATGATGTTGCTCATGTTCGAGTTCTCATCAAACGATACTGAGAGAACACATATGTCTGCGCCTTAATCCTCAGGTAGTACATGAAACATTCTGATTGTACCTCCATCTGACAAGTTTGTAATATAATAAATCGATATTCAAATTTAATACTACATTAAATTGGTTAGCCGTTTTGTCATCTACTAGGGTCCTTGCTTGTATTTCACACAAGACAGCAACAGTCGAGTAGGTACTTGGGCTACTGCTTCTGCTCCTCAACTAATAGGGGAGGCAGTCAATCTCTAGGGCCTTTTATGGAGCTGAAAAATCCTCTAATGTAGACTATCCCAACTTTCACTCAAAAACCACAGCAACGTAGTTACTATGGTCCAAGTAGGGTAATTATTGTAAATTAGGTTAGTTTTTTGTTTTCCTGCTAATTATATATGTTTAGGAGTTAGAAAAGATCCATTGCTTGGAAGACACATTGGATTGACGCTAGGCACCTATAGAACAAAATTGAACCTAAATCACCAAGAACTTGGTTGTGCTCGATTATTTATCAAAGGTAAATAAATAAACGCTCACAATGGTAGCAAATAAATGCTCACAATAGTAGCAAGCTCTACCACAAAGCTCTTTGAAGTTGGCGGCTATAGATTTTTATGATCGTATTTTAGTGCATTTTGGAACATATTTTGAGGTGTTGACAGATCAAAAGTAGAAATTCTTTAATTCATTTAAAGAATTTTATACTAAGGCCCTGATAGATCACCGTACCACTTCTCGGAATCATCTTGAGGCGCATGGCTTGGTTGAATGCGTTGTCCAAACAGTCAAGCGAGGTTTATAAAAGTATGAATTGTTTCGCAGCAATCATTGTGATTGGGACCTGATTTTGCCATGGATTGCTATGGGCTATTGTTTTAATAAACAAGTATTATTGACATTTTACAGTCCTTACCAGTTGTTTTATGGTCGAGAGTCAATTTTGTCCAGCTCAATATGAGGAAAGCTAATTTTAGTTGTGGACTTAGATGATCCTCATATTTAAACTCAATGTCTACATGATCGTATAGAATTCTTTAAAAGAGCCATATCAATGGCTATGGAGAACTTATCTATTGCTCAACATCGTAATACTTTGTTTTATATTTGCATTATAACAGTGCTTATTGACCTTAGTTGCAAAGATTTTTCAAGGGAGATTATGTATATTTGCAAGGTGAGGTACCTACAATTCTAGATGTCAAGGCTGGATGTACTATTCTTCAAGTGAAGGATATTTTGCTTAGTGACATTTTGTTGTTGAAAGGCGAATATGGACAAGAGTATTGGGAGCATTTAAAAAATTGTGTCCCTTGTCACAGGCCCAATGATGATATTGTGCATCCCAAATTAACAATGGTGCCAAACAGTCTTCGTTGTTTTGTTTGTGGGGAGAAGAAAAGTGCGACTATTATATTAGTATATGACCAATGCCAACGTGGTTAGCAAATGGCATGCTTGACGCCGCTCTTATGAGCTTTGCCTTCAGAAGATTGGATTTGTTCTCGTTGTCGGAGGTCTTCAGGTCATGCTACATCTTTGGACAAGTGTGAGTGTTTCTAACTCCACCCTTGAGTCAGAAAGTTACACACGGGCTCTAGCGGCAGTTTCGTTGGAGATTTTACTCCTAATTGGGTGATTCCTAAATAAGTGTTTGCCTTCCAAGCAATAGACACTTTTTGTGACTGGTAATCCTGTAAAATTCCACTAATTCTAAGAAAAGCTATGGGTTAATTAATTAAACGCTATGGTTAGGTAAAAAACAAAGAAATAAGCAAAATCTAATCTAACTAAAATTGTATCTAAGTAGCCTTTTAGAATATAATTTCCTCTTCCCAGAATGATAAAGAAAATTAGATTCCAAGATTCCTAGCAAAAGTTACCACGAGGTACGTTCGGCCTCTTAGTTGTGCTAACCTTCATCCACTAATCTAAAATAGCAAATCAATCCAAAATAATTCTAAATTCTAAGGTTAAGTTATTAGTTCCTTTAAGTTACGGATTTTTAAGACTAATCGGAATTTTGACCTAATTGGATGTTTTTCATCCAAATTTAGTCTCAAACTTCATCCAACCTTTTATCCTTCAAAAATAAAGTATTTTCAAAAGTAAAAAGGGATTTTGGAATCTTTATAGATTTCTTGTCTGATTCCTACCTAAAAAGATTCCTTAAAAGTTTTTTTGGATGAAAATCTTAAATTATCATCCAACGGGGTTTTATGGTTAATTATTGATAATTTTCGTTATTGGGTTAAATTTTAAGTATGATTTGGTTTTATAACCTCTAACTTTCTAAATTTAATCTAAAATTCTAAATTCTAATCTAAAAACTAACTTCTAACAGCAAAGATTCTAACTTTAATTTGAAAACAAAAACAAAGCAAAAGAAAAGGGTAAAATTAACATATCTCTGGATCCATGGTCCCGTCATCGCAGATCACTAGCATAATGGTTTCAAGGTAACCCTCGTCCTCCATCATGGTACCCCGTCTGTTGATGAAAGTTTAGTGTCAAAATGTATAGAAAATCCTTTTTCCTACATTCTTTAACTGATTTCCTACAATAAAAAGGTTAGTCTAAGTATTTAACTTAATTCCTTTGATTTTAGGAATTTACGTTAAACTTCTAATGGTTTTTAGTTGATTTTAAAATAACCTTTTGAATTAAAATAAGTTCAAGGCCCTATTTCCAACCACCTTGAATATTTGTTTTAATTTAAGAATTAATTTTAAGAGATTAATATCGTCCAAACTAATAATATTCCAATGAATAGTCGATTACAATTTATTTGTTATTCATTAGTTTATGATTTTTGTTGAATTAATCTATTGTTTTTGTTGACTTTTTGTCTTTTCCTATTTGGCTTATTAGGCCAATAAAACAAAAACCCAAGTCAACAAGACCAACTAATTCCTTCCAAAAATACTAATTGATAGAAAAAACCAAATTCTTCAATAGTAAAAGGAATAGAACCAAAGAACTATTCTAAATGAATAGTGAATGAATAGTAACGGAATAAAAAACAAAACAAATCTAAAATGAATAGTAAAAGCACAACAAAACAAAACGAAATGAATAGAAAACAATAAAAAACCGTGCCAAATCCAAAAGGAATAGTAAAAAACAAAACATTAAGCCAACATGAATAGTGAGATTCTTTAGGAAAATTAGTTTTTTAATCTAATTATTCCCAAGCCGCCACTTCATCTTCTTTAAGTGGTTTTCTTTCTTCAAGTTAGTTGTCAATTGTTGTTGTGGCTATGGAGTTTGAGTTTGTGTGCATCTTGGTACTTTGGAATGTTGAGAGTGATATCTAGGATTTTAGGAAAAACAAAAACAAAAAGCCAAAGTAGGGTGGTGTGGCGAGCAACAGTCGACCTTATTGATTTTTTGTATGAGAGTTCCTCGTTTCAACTGAAATTTTGTATGGTTCTGGTTTCGTAATATTGCCTGGACTAGCCTTGGAATGGCCTGATCAACTCAGCCCGTATGGTCTGATCAACTCAGCCTTTGTATGGTCTGATCAACTCAGCCTTCGTATGGTCTGGTCTCCAGCCTTCGTTTGGTCTGGTCACCTAGCCTTCGTATGGTCTGGTCACCCGCCTCCAAGCTCCCGAACATCGGCTCCTCAAGGACCGTCACGTGGCGAGGGTGGGTTGGTCGCCCCTCGTCCCCGGTTCCCCTCCATTCCCGTCTTTGCTGTCCCAACCTCCGCTCCGTCCTTGCTGTTCCGACTTTTTGTTCCGGCCCTTTGACTGAAACTGGTTCTGATGTTTTAAAAACGGAACTTTGGTTCGGTATTTTGAAAACTAAACTCTGATTTTTTAGCTAAACAACAACAACTAAATAATTAATAACTATACTAATGAAATAACTCAAGGATTTAAACTAAGCTAAATGGCTTTGGATTTTTGTGGGTATAATAAAGCAAACAATCTAAACTAATGATTTTGGGGAGTTTTGGGATATTCGAAATAAAGATGAACTAACTAAATGATTCTATGGGTTGGTTGGGGTAAACAAAGGCAAAGTGATCTAAACTAAATAAAGGTAAAGATAAACTAAACTAAACAAAGACAAAGATAAACTAAACTATGGGAGAAAACTACTATCAATGAGAGTTCCTAACTTTGGCAATGGAGATGAAAAGCAAATGAGCAAATTTTGGCGGAAGAAAGGGAGCCACTAGGTGTAGGTTTTTGTCTTAAGTAGCCAATACACCGAGGTCTTTTCCCAATTTTTCCTTCAAGGTAAATTATTTTAAGGTTTAAAGCTTCGCCGTGTGGGAGCAACCCAAGGCTAAACTTGTGGAAATTGATTTCAAGTGGCTGCAGGAATGTCTTAATTCTTAAAGGAGGTACACATGAAAGTGTTTAAACCAAACATTAAGGATTAAAATAATTCCCAAGGTATCCAAATGTTTTAATTCCTAAATGAGGTACACATGAAAGTGTTTAAACAGAAAAGTAGGAATTAAGTCAAACCAAACTTTGTTATACAACGAAGTTTGGCTGGTATTTTGAGCGTTGGAATCTTTTGATAAAGACTAGCTTCACCGCCTTAAGAATTCTTAACTCAAACTGTTGCAAAAACACGAAATTAGTATGTGACAAGGTATGCAAGTTTTGAGGGATGAAACCTCCCAAAAGTATGAACTTAGTGTGGTTGTGAAGGTTGAAAGGAAACCCCAAGTTCTTAACCAAATCCTCCACTGAAAAAAGCAACGAAAACGAGAATGAGCAAAGATGACCAAAATTTGGTCTAGCTTAATTGCTTCTGACAAAGCCGGTAAACAAATGGAACAAAGAAAGAGTGTCTGTACTCCAACAGAGTCTCGGTAGGCAGATAATGAACAAAATGGGGTACGACAAACTTCGCGGGGAGGCCTTATATACTCGCTAAAAGGCCCCACCACTTAGTTTACCATGAGATATTTGGTCTTCTTACTAAAAAACTAACCTAAACTAAATTCCAAACTACCCTAAGATATTTCCAAAATAATCTTTGTTTAATCCTTAGAATTTTCTAGAACAAGCCTTAATTAGAAAGGAAATCTTGTCCAAATAAAATCTAAGATTTTTCCCAAAGATATTTAGGAATTTAACTATTTAGACTTTGAGATATTTCGCAATTAACCCTAGGATATTTCCAAATATTCTTAATTTAATCTAAATTGGCTTTTAAAGGAAAGATTTGAAATCTTAACTAAATCCAATCTTCAACTTTCACCAAGATATTTTGTGAAATAACTTTGAATTACCGCTAATTACTCTAAAAAAGTCAACGCTACGGCTGAACTCTTCCTATCTTCTTGAGAACAACTCCAAATTGAAATTCGAATGCGCCATCACGTTCAGAAGGCCTCAGTTAGTCTAGAAGGCTCCCAATCCCCCACTTTCAGGCTGTAAATATGTGTAAAAACCACTCACGGTAACTTCAAAGAAAAGTCAAAATCCCAGTTTATGGAATTTGCATTTCTCGATGAAACTGACTAGCCAGAGTTGCCTGGAAGGTTCGTGAGAGTAAGAAAACATTCCTTGTTCGCGACATTCGGACACCGTTAGCTCCTGGTTCGCCGGTCAACCCGCCGCCATGTTGTAAATTCTTGTTAAATTGGATGTCGCCGTCGATTCTGGTACTTCTGACTATCGGAAAGTCTTCAAACTTGACTGGTCGCTTATTTTATGTATAAAACTTTAATCTAATTTTTAGTGAGATTTTACCACACTCTGGGTAATTTCTATGAAATTACCATCAGTTTCAAAGACGGTTGACTTCCGATGAAGTCATCGTGGAGTTTTATAAAATCCCGAAACTTTTGGGCAATCTTCTAGGAAGTGTTCAAA
The DNA here is from genome assembly GCA_951799445.1 of Pseudisothecium myosuroides. NCBI lineage: Eukaryota > Viridiplantae > Streptophyta > Bryopsida > Hypnales > Lembophyllaceae > Pseudisothecium > Pseudisothecium myosuroides. The sequence goes on from OX637294.1 coordinate 25,107,035, forward strand.
AGCTAAAGGCAAAACCAAAGCTCCAATAAGGATGCTAAATTTAGCGGTTCCTTAATAATTTCCGCCCTAGGGGGAAATTCGCCTGGTACCAGGGTTTGTCGTGGATGATTAGTTCCGTTGTTGAACTCTTGGCATGCTTTTACCCTAAAAGCACCTTTTTGTAAGCTCCAATCATCTTGCCCTTCTTCTACTTTGCATTCTGATTCGTATTCTTTAATATTTGCAGGTTTTCACATAACTAGCCCAAATTCCACATGAATTGAATCTAGACACTTCTAAATCTGAACATAGACTCTTATGATTCAGCCAGGCTGTCACATGTGCTCACATGTCGAGTTTTACATGGACAGGACACTAGAACTGGCTAATTCTCACATTCTCACATCCCTCGTAAACGCTAATTTGGACTATAAGATACTAAACTAAGACCTAAACTTGGAAAAGCATTATATTTTGTGTTTCCCGTGATCTTAGGACAACTTTTCGCTGATTTGGCAAGGACTTCTACCAAACTTCTCTCAACTGACTTATTCATGCTATTTTGTATGAATTAATACTAAAAATTAACAATAATCGCGAAAAATAAACCCAGAGCTCCAAATGCTATCTTGAGGGCTCACAACAGGTACTGAAGATGTTTAGAAAATCAAACCGCTTGTGCTCAAAATGACAGCAATGCCATTTGAGTTGATTAGGCCCTCGATATACGATGCAAAAAATTGTAGTTTAGATTAGAGATTCATATAGAGATTCAACATCAAAAATTTATTAAAGGCGATTAAGGATGGGGCTCACTATTGCACCTAGCCTACAGTCTCTTATCACTCTATTTTGAATTCACTTTTGCACACGTTGACCGATCCACGACCTCAACTTAGGTGTGAAGAGCTGTTGTACAAATATATCATCATAACATTCGAACTTAATTACATTTATTGTATTGTTTCTAGCTGATTGGAGGGGCTCTTTATCTGCTAAAGAGGCATTTGAGGATGTGTTTATTATGCATTTTTGTTTAGTTTTTTAATGTATATTTGATGTTGATTGTGATATTCGATCTGTTGTGTACTATAATCTTTATTTATACGACACCACTTTTACGTGAAATATATCATTGTCATTCACATCTCGGAAAACTAAGAACACCAATTCAATCAAATCACAAAGAGTAGTGACTGTCTGCCATCTGCTGAGCCATCGAATCTTGTGATACTGCTTCATAGATTTGTTAACAACAAACAATTCATCCTCCAAAGCCGTAAGCTTATGCTTGCGTTTATTAGAGTTTTTGAAAGAAGAAGACATTGAATTTAACAATGAATTAACTTCAGCTGATAAAACCTTGCAGTCTTGAGTTTTTGCAGCATCCAGTGCTGCAAGGTTTGTGCAATGAACAACATAATGGCAAGCAAAGAGAACAAATTCACTTGATTGATGATTCTTATAGCGACATTGTTCTATCCACCAACCATCATATTCGCTCCATCGTTGGCGAATGTCACAAACTTTTGTAAATCTAATCTTCACTTTCAAAGATGAATGATAATAATATCATAAATCACAGCAGCGTCCTTTTTATTGTCTTCTATCTGTAAGAGGCCTAAAAATAGGATAACAAACAAACCCTCCTCCACAATCATAGCAAACACTACAAATTGTCCTATGACTGAGATGTCAATGGACTCATCAATTATAATGCCCAAAATAGAGAGTTTTAAATCCTACAAATTATTTTTTTAAATTACAATTGAAATGCACCAAACAAGGTCACTGCAAGCTTTTTCGTCTTGATGCATATTATTGTGATAGGATATTTGACAGAAATCAATAATTTATTCAATGTTGAAAATTTGGAAATAAGGAGAGACTACTTCTCTATAAAGTATGCAACTTGAAATAGAGTATATAATGCTTTATCACAAACACGGTAGCTGTTTGGGATTCCCTTCTCCATAGTCTTCTCCTCACTACTAAATACCTAAAAAAGTCACTGGTATTCATTCAATCGAACATGGTCCAAGAATGCACTTACTTTGAAATTTTTTTAACTTTTTTTTGCATATATCGAGCGGCCCCTTTTCCATCTACAAAAAACTTTGTTCAACTTTGTTCAACTTTGTCCAACTTTGTTCAACTTTGTCCAACTTTGTCCAACTCAGTTGAGAACTTCAATCACTGGAATTGTACAAACCAAAGTTCTTTCTACAAACTTTGTATGATTTTTGCTTGGAAAGGGAGAGTTTTCTCCATACCAGACAGTGAACTCTTTACTAATCTACAGCTCTCACTACCGGAGGAGCCCAAATGGCCAAATCAATTAAGTTTATTTTACGAGATTTTACAAAATAATAGTCATGCAATGATTTTTGTCTCTTAGCCATTGTCAAAACCTGACACAATCAACAAATGGGACATTACAAGCCTAAAGAATTTACACAATACAAATTCGCAAAGAGAAATAGAAGCTGAAGGAAAAAAAATGGGGTAACAGATTTAAGCAACGAACCTGATTTCCAGCCACATGGTACTACTTTATAAAGTGATCAATCTTAAGCTGAACAATTGATACTACTCACTTCATATCAAAATATTCAATCTGACATATTCCTACACCTAATTGATAAAGCACTATAATATGATCAAAATTGAAATATTTATTTAATTTTTAGATAATATTAAAGTATTTTTATTTTAATCAACACTACATTATAATTACATCTCAAAATTGATTCAAATTGGTAGTTGTCATGTGTGTGTTTATTATTGTATATCCATTGGTTATTGTTGAATGAGAAATTATATCATGTGAGTGTAATTTGAATTAACTTCATTGATTGATATGAATATTCCGAATTAGAATGAATGAACGTATATTGAAAAGCCTGTGATGAATGAAGCAATTAAGAGATTATAAATTACAGTTAAATATTAATTAAAAGTCAAATTTATGATTGAGAGATAGAAAATTAATGAATCCAGTAGTGATGAGAAATTTGGAGCAAATTAAATTCTAATTGGTGGAATTAATCTAATTTGAAGTGCATAAGAAGTCTGTTTAGATCAATCGTGAATAAAGCCTAGCTAAGTCGAGCAACTATGAAGATACTAAGCCAAGTTGGAGTTGAAGTGATCTAGTGATGCCGAGGATACAAAAGCAGAAAGAATGAACTAGTTGGTGCAAGAAATTTAAAGTTTGAAATATTCACAGTGAAAAGAATCAAATCCTAAAATAATGTCATTTAGTCTTTTGTGGCTTTAAGAGTGGAGGGTAGCTCATAATTAGGCTTAATTGATATAAATCAAAATCTTAAGTTGTGCCCCCCCTAGTTGATGTTTATTTACTATTTCGTAAATTTTCTATTTGAAATTCTCCAGAGGAACGAATTTAATATATTATTGGGTAAATTTTAAGAATTTATAAATTATCCGGAATCTACAAATATCCATACAACTATTTATGTCATCTTGTTGTATGAACCGCTCAATGTCTTAATTAATTGAAAGCGTATGAAGAACTTTCCCTACAAACCGCATGATAATTAAATCAAAAAACATAAATTGTTTTACATAATTTCAAAAATAAAACAACGACAAACAAAAACACGATAAAGCTAAACAGACTAGGGATGAGATGTTGAGAGTAAAGATGATTTAAGTCTCATTCTTCTTTTATATTACCATCAAAAAAAAAATTTGTTGGTAAAAATTAGATCATCTTTAATGGTAGAATTTAAAGTTACATGAATATTATATGAATTGTTAACTTTTTATTTTTGAATTTGAGTTTCAAATTTAAAAATAAAAAATTAACCAAACAGAAAGGTTAGCCAAATAAAAACTCCCTATTTTCAGTGGTATAAGTTAAAACTTATAAAAATGCTTTGATTATGAGTTAAAAATGAATAAATTTTTAAATTTTTAAACTTTATTTATTAATTGGAGTTAGCTCAAGTAACTGGAGGGTGGTGTTTCTCTCAACATTCAATGGCACCTCACAGTAGATATGAAAACTATCAAATGTATATATGGCTTAAAGCATGGTGTCAATGTTACATACTTACACAAATGGAACACCTCTTTGAAAACCGTTTGAAAACATTGACAAAGAAATGGATTAATCTTAAGCAAAAAATAAACATTTACAAGATGTCAAAACATGAAAGGATTCATTGATTTTTTTGCATGTAGAGAGGCATTTGAATTTGTAATGGATGATACTATAAATCCTTTTAACATGAGTGAAGAATGATGTGACATTTTCAAATTGAATATTGTTTGTAGGATTAGAAACGGATGAAACTCTGTTGTGTCAAATTTATTCATTATTTATTTTTGTTCAAGTATTAGATGAAAAATTTTAAAAATTTTAGGATTTTAGGATACCGATTTATAAAATAAAAGGCACAAGAATGCAATGCATTCGGTATAAATCAAGACATTTTGTAATAAAGAGATATATTAGTGTAGCCAACTCTTTGGTAATGCATAATGACTTGTTCAATTTTTAAAAAAATTTAGCTATTTTCATTGATTTTTTCTCTTCTTTTTTAAGACAGAAGTTGAGTCTTCTAATTTAAATTTTTTTAATTATTGCCTTCGTACATATGAAAAAAAAATTATACAAAAAAATTTGTTTATAAAATATTTAATATTTTTTTTGGTGGTTTATTTATTGTCATTAATATTAAGCCAACAAGGTCTAAGATTGAGGTACGAGATTGTAATGGACATACAATCAATTCTCTTGTACGCATTAAAACGTTGAGGCTTCAATCAGCACCAGTGAATTTTTTTCATGGTATTACAGAAATTCTCTCTTAAAAATAGAGTTTTCTTTCAAAAATCTAGTAACTTAAAAAAATTCTCGATCATATTTTAATTATAAAGCCAAATTAATTTATTAATCTTATTTAATGATTAGTTTGTCATTTGATTCATCTTTTTCCTTGTTTCTCTCTATTTATCATTTCATTCCTTCTTTCACTCTAATTGAATTGTTGAAGATTGTATTTGATTTTTTTTGTTTTTAATTAAATTCCTCTGCATTCAATTTTTAGAAGCTTTTAAGAGTCTAATTTTGAATTTAAAATATGATAGATAATTTTTAGAGTTTTTAAAAATATGTTAAACTTTAAAAATACATAAAAATCAAAGAAGTTATGCTTACATGAAGTTTACTAATATGTTTGAATGAAAAAGTAATAATATCATTTAATAAAATTGAATATAGAATATAAACAATTAGATTAGATTCAAAGGTTATAAATTTATGCAAAAGACAATTCAATAGTTTAAATCAATAGAAATTAGTAAATGAACTTTTAAAGTATCAAATAGCAGTCAAATTTCATTCATATGCAATTTCTAGTAAAGAAGTTCAATCTTTAAGTGTCTAAATTTACTAGAAAGACAATTTTATGATTTAGAAGTAAAATGTATTGAAAATTTTAAAAATAAAAAAACTATAGTAGAAGTTCAACGTAGTAAATAACAAATAGGTAGTTACTTAGTACTTGTTGAAAATAATCAAATAAAAATTTAAAATTAGAATCACCTAAATGACTTTTTGAGGATTTTAGAATTAATTTACAATAAAAAAATAAATTATAATCAAGTAAATTTAACATAAAATAAAATTTGATCCTAGTTTATTTTCTTTTTAGATAAGAATTATGAGTATTGAGTCATTTTAAATAAAACTTAAAAATTAGATTTAATCTTAAAATCTCAAGTGAATTAGCATTGATAGATTAGTAGAAATTAATGGATGAAGTTTTTTAAAAGGGTTAAAAAATAAAACTTCACCCATTTGTATTACATTGATAATTTATTTTAATAATATTTTAATTATATTATATTTTTAATATTTAAAAATAAAAATATTATAAATTTATTTTAAATTTTAAATTTTAATAATAAATAGTTTTAAAATTAATTCTTAGTCTTCTTAGAGCACATGTTTAGGTCTTGTGTACTTTTGCTAACTATCACTCAATTCTAATGTAATTATAAAGATGCAACAATATTTACATGTTGAATGTGATTTGTAAGAAATAAATAATGAAGTAGGAAGGTTAAATATTTTTAAAAAAAATCATCCTTTCAAATTTCAAGTAGAAATGTAAAGTATCTAATTAAAAAATGAATTTTTTTATTAATGTGGTTAATTTTGAATAATTATGCCAATTTTTAAGATTAAACTTCATGTATTTAAAAAATAAAATTCATTTATCACTAGTGAAAAATTTCTAAAGTATAAAAGATGTAGTAAAAGTGCACTTTATAAAATAGAATGTTCTGAAAGCATACTTAACTAAGGCTTTAATACTATTTAAATTTTTTTTTAAATAATTTTTTTTTTTAATTCTTACATTTTTACACATTGTTATTATCTTTGTGATGAAGAGCCGAAATTTATGTTTACTTGTTATAAAATGTTTTTTGATCATGAAATTTTATACCGCTATAAATTATTTTAAATTACTATTAATAATTTTTTATTAGAAGGAATCTAGGCCATGTGGAAGGCCATTTGACTTTCAACCGCAATGCAAATATAGAATTTTTTAAAATTAAAATTATTTTTATTATTAAATTAATTAATTAATTAATTAAATTGCCAACTTAATATGGCACAACTAATAATCACGTGGGCTCCTAAAAAAATATTTTAATAAGTTTTTGGCTATATTGCACTGTTGCATACATGTTGTTAAGTAGCCTACAACAAGCTTGAATTTTTTTCTAATGGCAATGCTAGGCATCTACATGAAATTGATGTTGAATAGGAATTGAATGTACTCTATTTATCCTAATGGTGGGTATAATGCGCTTATAGTGTGTAGTTTGAAATTTCAAAAAACAACTACGATTATTTGGGATGTTCTGTACACCATCTAACAATGGATTAGAGTGTAATTGCCTGATGTGAGCATTTATTTATCCACCCTTGGTAAATAACTGAGCACAACCAGATTCTTGTGTTTAGAGTCAATTTTATTCTAATGGGTGTTTAACGTTGGTGCAATGTGCCTTCTAAGCAATGGATCTTTTTTAATTTCCTAAACATACACTAATACACTATTTTGCAATGAAATAAAAAGAAATCAACCAAATTGCAAGAATTATTTTAACTAGTTTAAAGTTAAGTAGGCCAATGTGGTTCTTGAATGAAAATGCTTATAGTCTAAATTTAAAAACTTCAGGTGATAGAAAATTTCATGTCAATTTCAATAACATAAAATATGGCCCTATCCGACCTTCCTAATAAAAGATATGGACAGATGAAATTTAGTCTTTAAGAAGCTACCTAATTTCATTCACCTCTTGGAACTTCTTTCCTATTTTAAATGGACCCCTAGATTTAGGTTACTAACTTTTATTTGTGTTTCAAGTTTGGAGTTGGATAGATGATTTTTTACTAACTTCATCCATTCCCTAATCTAAACTTCATTCTTCATTTTTTTTCTAGGTTTTTTTAGTCTTTTTCTAAGTTTGAACCATTTTTTGGGCTATCTTGAGTTATTACTTTGAACTCCAACCTAAAATTTCTTTCTTGTTAAAATTTGCGTTGATCTAACTAGCTACTTCTTTGTTTCTAAATGTGCTGAATGACTCCTAATCACTTATTACTTTTATACTTTTTATGTCTGTTTTTTAAAGAGTTTGATTTTATTTTTTCAAAATGTTGACCTACTTTAACTTTGACCTTTCCTATCAAAAGATATTGATGGATGAGGTTTGACTGCTAATGAACTAATCGGTGTTTTAAACTTCATCCACTAATTACTACTAACCTAACTTTCTAAACTAACTTTTAATTTCACCTATGGATTCTAAATTACCTCTACTTCTAAATTTTTTAATCTTGTTTCTCTTGGTTGACCTTAGTTGATTTTCATCTAATCTACATGCTAAACTTTTTCCACCTATATCTTTCTCATTTTAAATCCATTTTATGTATTTTATATTTTGGAAACCTTTAGACTTCTACTATATGATTCTAAAGTTAAACTTGGCTTAAAAATTTATCCTAATGGCTAAACTTTAACCTAACTTTCGTCTATGGTTTAAAATCCTAATTAAAAAACTTAGAAGGAAAATAGTGGAATTAGGCACTTACCTCATTCTCCATCTTGCCCTTTTTTGGTAATTTGCTTACTACTAAATGGTAATTTTGATTGCAATTCTTATTCCTCATTTTAATTTCTTCGTTCCCTAGCTTTGAATCTTATTCTTCCCTTCTAAATATCTTCCTTCTCTTTTTAACTCCTTTTCTTTTTCTTCTCAATTCCTTTTTTCCTAATTTCTTTTTCCTATCAATTATTGGAAGTTACATTATCGACTTTGATCAAAGGAACAAACTATTCTCTTACAAAGTCAAGTATACAAATCCCACAATATTCTTATCTACTATTTTAGAAATAAGAATTTATATTTATTCTAACTCTTGTTGGTTGGCTGATGGATTTTCTCCTTAATTCCCTTAATCTTCTATTCTATCATAATTACAATTGATATCTAACCATTTTGTATGAAAAATTTATTTGTTGTCATAGTTGCTTGAGTTTAGAGCTCTCTAAATTTTCTCTTTAGCATTGACCAAGTGGTGTTCAGTCCTCTTAGCCTTGGGTACATGTCGTGTTTTAGCTCTCAGCCTGAGCAGAAGTCGTGTTGGCTTCCACTTTGATACAAGTAGTGTAGGGCGGGCAGTCTCAGTCAATTGCCTTGTAATTCCTTCCCCCTCTCGGAGAGGGCCCTTACTGTATTTTTTCTTTATTTTCCAATTTATTTAGATGATGTGGACTCTTACGAGCAAAAACTGCTTTGGCAAAGAATCCTTAACTCTCCGAATTTCTATCAACCAGGCTACTTGGTCCTGGATTTTGGTTTTTATTTCCTTTTAAATTTAACCTAAAATTCTAGAGTTAGATGGTTGAGCTTTTTTAAGCTCTGAGTTTCTAGTGTTTTATTTTCTCACATAGATTGAAATAAACATCTTAGGGACTGGGACTATTTCTGACTTGATTTTATTAACTTCATATTTATTTCTAAATTTTCCAAGGGCTTATTGAAACTCAAAGGATAGGGCTGATTCTCCACTTGATTTGACTTTGCTTCTGATTCTGACATCTCTTACATGGACTAAATTAAAAATCTCAAGGGCTAGGGCTGGGGCTGTTCACAAATTTAACTGCTTTGATTTTTGAATTTTCTAAATTTATCACATAAACTAAACTAAAACTTTAACCCTTGAACGCCCATAACGTGCACTACTAGAAGAATTCGGTCCAAATGAAGACAAAATCAACAGAAATGTGTTGGTTTCTCTTGTTGGTTAGGAACTCTTGGTTCGGACCGGCTATCAACACATTTCTGTTGATTTTGTCTTGGTCAAATCTGAAATTTAAGATAAAAAATAAATAAATAAAATAAAAAACTTTTTTTGGATTGCTCCCTATCCGCCATGTGGACTGCCCCTACCTACCCATGGCATGGTTCAAACCCAAGACTTCATGCTTGGAGCCCATAGACTCCAGCCATTGCACCAGGGTTGGAGTCATTTGATGTAAGCAGGAATGTGAGTTTTATTTATTGGTTTTCTAGTCATTTTTCACAAAATCAGCAAACTTTGAAGGCCCGTATCTCCTTCATTTTAGGTCCGTTTTCCATGAAACTTGTTGGAAATGGTTCATACTGAAGTCTACTTTTAGTGATAAAATTTTCAATTTTTTCTGAATTGTTTTGAAATTCTGAGAAGCATTATTCTAAAAGTAGTTTTACTTTATTCTTTTCATTTTCATTTTGCAAATTCAGCAGACTTTGGAGGCTCATATTTCCTTCATAGAAAGTCCGTTTTCCATAAAACTTGTTGGAAATGATTGATATTGAAGTCTAATTTCAGTGGTAAAATTTTCAATTTAATCTAACTTGTTTTAAAAATCTGACAAGCATTTTTGTAAAGGTAGTTCAGCCAAATTTTAGAATTAAATAGTTGAATTGTTGAATAGTTCAAGTTTAGGATTTTGAATAGTATAGAACTTACATTTGGTATAGTTTAACACTCGAAACTCAAATTCTAATCCCTAATTTACTATTGTCATCTTGAGGGACTAAATGATTTTCAAGCATGTTCCTATCACCTCAATTTTTAATGAAATTTTGTTATAAAATAGAATATATTATTATCTTTCTATGAGTTTAATTTTTATATCAATTATTATGGTTCAAAATATATGTGAAGCTTTGATTCATTCTATTTAGATTTGTGATGAAGAAGTTGTGAAGAATCTTAATTTCCGGACAATCTAAGCATCTTCGTGACATCTCTTGAACCAACGAAGTATAATTTTTATATTAAATTCTAAAATATATGTTAGAAATTCAATTCAATTATAAGTTTGAATTCTAATCAAATTACATCCTAGTGAAAATTGAATGAAAATTGCATTAGAAATTGAATTGATCAAAGTTGAACCGAAGTCAAAATTTTCATCAAGTTATTTGAATCACAATTTGATTTACAATTGAAATTGATTAAAATTTTGATCAAATTTTAAGTTTGAATTGTTATTAAAGAATATCATTAGAGTTTAAAATAAATTCAAAATCAAATTTTATTCATTAAAAATTTGATTAAAATTTGAATTTTATATTCAAATTTTGTATAAGATTCCAAATGATTTTGAAAGATTCTAAAAGATTTTTAAAAATTTCAAAAGATTTCAATAGAATTTTAAAAGATGTTCAAAAGTGTCTAATAGATTTCAATAGATTTCCAAAAGATTCTAATAAATTCTAATATTTTTTCAAAACATTCTAGTAGATTCCTAAAAATTTAGTAGATTCGTAAGAGATTCCAAGAGATTCCAAAAGATTCCAAAAAGATTCCAAAAAGATCTCAAAAGATTCCTTGAAATTCAACAGAATTGTGTTGGTTTACATTGAACCAACAGAAAACGTGTTGATGCGGTCCAAAAAAACACATTTGATGAGGAAAAATCATTTTTATGTTGATTCCAACAGAAATGTGCTGATTTTGTCTTGGTTTTGACTGCCTCTCTAGTAGTGGTGATTTTTGAAATGAAGGAGCTTAGGACTTCCTCCCAATCGGATTGTCACCACTTGTTTATTTTGCGGGATCCAAAACTAACCATTAAAATTGAATAATGCTTTAGGCTCGGAAGTACGTGAAACTTTTTAGAATGATCCACCATATAGATGTAGAAGTTATAATAGTCAAAGTTGAATTGAAAAATTCCGCAATCAGCCAAATTTGAGGGGTATATCACTTCTCGGATGTGTTGAGGCATGAGCAAGCTAAAATCAAAGGCTGAAGTTTTGACAACAGTTAGGGTGGATCCCAATTTGACAACACACAAAATTACAAAACTTTCTGACGTCGGAATCTATACTTATGGATCTTCATAAAACAAAATGGAAAGGAAAACCAGGAGCAGTGCACAGTGATGCCGGTCACTTTCGTTTCGCAAAATGAGCGCAAAAGCCACCTTCCTCCAATCCGACTAGCTACAGCTTTTGTCCGAAGCATTGCAGTAAAGATCTGCCACGTACTCGTACTGAAAGCCTCATTATTACAAACCTTTGTACAGTTTTCAGGGTAGTACAATGGAATCTGGCGACAGGCAATTCTTTTTTTAATTTTGGAAGGCCAGATTTAGGGCACTGAGGCACTCAGGGGTTAAGGGCTATGTGTTGATTTTTCTTGAAAATTTTGGTTGAGCCAGTGAGCCTTTGTTAGTTGAAATTTGAAAATCTAAGGGCATCCCCACGCCGGACTCCTCAAACAGGGGTGCCAAGCTACAATATTACGGGATTTGGCGTTGACAGGTTGCCCCATACTAGAATGGAATTGAGCCACGTTAAGAGCGTCCCCCAAGAAAATCCGTTGCCACGTAATGAGAGGCATCGTCTCTGTCACGTTATGATGAGAGGCACTGTCCTTGCTAGGGTCTGTTTGGGATTTATGAGGGTTGAACCCGCTGCTACTTTTATCCTATGGTTGCTTCATTGTGCGAGAGAACCAAAAGTTCATTTTCTTTCATTTCAAATTTCTAGAGTGCTTTGAGACTTGTGTGCAAGGATGAAAAAAGGAGGATGGGTGGGATGATAACATTTATAGGGTTGAAGCCATTTTAAAAATTGTTGCACACTATGGAAGCCTGGAGAGGCAAAGTTGCAGCACATTTGCAAGAGATGCGCGAAGACAACAAACAAGAAAATATAATTTTCAATAGTTTTTTAGATTAAGTTTGTAATGATTCCATTCTTGAGCCAGTGGTACAAGTAAGAGGATCCAAACCTGGACGACAAGGAAATTTAGAGAGGGAGAAAGTAGGACACAAGAAGATGTTCTTTGATTATTTTTTGGAGACGCCGATTTCTAGACCACTGTATTTCCGTCGGTGCTTCCAAATGCAAAGACCCCTTTTTTTAATCTTTCACTTAACAACAACATTGATAGGGAAGAACTAAAAAGATTTAAGGCAAGAATGGACTGTGGAGCAACGAATGAGCTTCAAAATGAAGCGGAACAAAACTATGAAACAATAATTGCAAAGCCATAACTTGGCAAACAGTGAAAGCATTCAATCATAACTTTGCAGGTAGTGTAATTGAGCCTCAGCACTTTTTGAGACTCCAACAATGGCATCTGAGCAACAAGGCCTCAACGATTTGAAAAACGAAGAACCCAAAATCCTACACATAAAAAAATTACATAACTTCAATTGAGAGAGCCCTTTGTTATTACTTGATAAGATGTTGTTGTCAATCTTATGCATCCTCGTCCTTGTGCCAAAAAAATCGCAGCTGCATCTGCAAGTGAAGCTCTTGCACCACTTAACAAGTCGGTTATTTGTGAGGGTCTTTGCGCCAAGGAAATGCCATGCCTTGGCGCTCCTCTACCAGCTTTGTTGCAACCCCCTACGTCCTCTACCAACTGGCACACCTTCAACATAAACAACAGGCTCTTTTGCCAAACCGCTAGTAGAAAACAAAGCTTCTTGAGCACCTAAAGTTTCTCCTATACTGTTGAAGCCGTAGTGTTTGAATGAATAGCCATCACCTTTCCAATCTTTGCTCCACAGCGCTTCTAGTTGTCCCACACAATCACCATACTCTCCCACATCACCACGTATCCCAAACCCTAATCTTAACCCTAAACTAAAATCTTCCTCTGTTGTTTCTGAAATTTCACTGCTTGTAGCTACTACAAGTCCATCACGTTCCTCAAGCAAAGAAAATTCGACGTTGTACTCACTCAATCTCCCTCTACGCCGCGCTCCTTGCTTCTTAGCCATTTTCGATCAACGTGGGCACAATACATCAGTACCATTCAACGTTCAGACACAACCTTGAAACGTAGGTCAAAGGACAAGAACACAAGATAGTGTGGCACACGCAAGACCCAGTATTTGCCAGGGCCCTCACAATTTTTTGGCGAAGCCGATCAGCTTTTACTATTTGACACGCCTGCCGTGGGCCTATTACACAGCCCTGATGCGCCAAGTCCCCGTATCCGTGCCACTTGAAGAGCTGCAATGGCAATACTCTAATGATTGTATTGAATTCTCTGTAGATTGATTTTCAATTCTGATTATTTTTCATCATTTGGAACAAAAGCCCCCTATCCCTGGTTTTCCCCTTTAGAAAACTCATTTGGACTAATTTTCCTAAGCTGATATAAAGGGGCCCTAAATCCATGTTGCCTTTCTCTCTTTTGAAACTGATTTGGAATTCTAACTAATTTTAATCAGACTGAACAAAGGGACCTTGATCCACTCTATTTCTACTATTTCAACTAATTGGAAATTGATGGCTAATTCTATTGAACAAGGACCAGACCTCCACACAACTCCACACAACTCTCTTTTATTTTGTTTTAATTGATTTGGGCTTCTAACTATTTTGTCTGAGACTAAAAAAGAAGGGACCCTTAAACTGCTCAATTCTCTTTTTTGAGACTAATGAGTTGGAAATCCAACAGACTTGAATCAAACTAAAACAAAAGGATCTTTTACTCCTCTCTATTCTCCTAGACACAAGGATTGGATTCTAAATGAATCAAATTCCAAATGCATTGACGTTAAAATTTCGCCATCTCAGGATTTTTTGACAAAATGCTAGCACTCCTAAAACTGTAGAAGCCAAAGTTTTGTCTTAAATTTTAAAAACAAGACAATTCCACTCCTAAAGAAGCCAAAGCTTTGCTGTCATCAAGGAACTAAGGGAAGTAGAGGCAAGATTTGAACGATGAATACCACGTCAATCAACACATTAACTCACAAGCAAATTAACACAACATCAAACACACAACTCTTAGGAGAATTCTCAATTAAGGAATTCCCACTTAAAAGCGTGCAACCTCACAAACAAGTACTAGAAGGCCCCCTAAGCGGCATTATCAAAGTACGGAGGGGCTTACTCTAGAATTAGTGCAAGGAAGACCAAATACCAAACAAAACACAACAAATTGGTTACTACAACTTGCAACAACTTGCATATAAGAGCATCCTTTAAAGGAACTTCAATGTTCAACAAAGAAAGTTTGAAAAGCAACAACAATGGAGCTTGAAATGCTCCAAAAACACAAAAAATTGGCATCTTGGCTCGAAATAGCCAAAATCCAACTAAATGGACCCAATAGTGTAAACTGTGCCAAAAAACAGCTACAATGGGTGGTTTGAGAGGAAAATGAGTGCCTTTATATGTTGTTCTAAAGGCATTCAGCTTTCCTATTTTTCCTAGTAGTAAACTTATCAATTAAGATTTTCATCCTAATCTTCCATTTTGACTTTCTACGTTCGTCCAAAACTTTAATTTTTAAAAATTAACTCCAAATCACAAACGGATTGCAACATTGGCTTCAAAAGGCTATTTCAAATGCCAAAAAATCTTTTGTCCTTTTTCCAATTTCCAAAATCTTATCAAAATCTAACACCAATTTAACACCAAAAAGGGGTAAAAATTCAACTTTTGGAATTTGACTTTTTTGAAAAAAGTAACTAGCCTAGGTATGAGGGAGTAAGAAAAGACCTAATTTTGACCCCATTCCAATTTTGTATACTCTCGAGACGCCAGTCAACTCCACCGTAATCTTTAAATTTGCAAATAATTGGGGAATCTTGCCGATTCGAGTACTTCTGGTTTTTGGAATGTCTTAAAATTTGTTGGATCATCTTACTAACATAAATAAAACTAGTATAATTTTTAGTGAGATTTTACAACAATCTGGATAATTTCTAGGAATTTTCCATCATAGATTTCGATGGTTGACTATCCAGAAGAACATCTTTTACAAGTCAGAAATTTTTGAAACTTTTTATGAAACCTCTCATGGAATTTTACAAAAGATATGCAAGCTCATATTCTTATTTTGCACAAAGGTCAAAGGAGAATCAAATTCCGCCATCTCCTTTAAATTTAGGTAATCAAAGAATCTTTCACATAAAGGAAAACCTTGACAAATTAATTTTGCCGTTGAGTTCCAACTGTAATTTTCACCCTAAAATATTGTACTCCATCCGTAAATGTTCCCCACATATCCATCTTAAGGTTGTAATTCTTATAGGGCAACAATTGAGGTTTCTGTTATTTCGTCGAATCAATAAGGAAACTCAAACCTATCTTTGAGAATGGATCTAGGATCTTACCAAGGTTTTCTTGAACCAATTTTAGTCATAAAATATCACATGCACTGTAGGTTTGGGCAATTCAGCCAAAATTCACTCCAAATTTATTATTTATAGGAATTTTGAATTTTTATCTTATTTACAAGTGATAATTGATTTATTTGGGAAAAACAACCTATTAGGAACCAAATACTATATTGACATGTGACATATTTATTTTGGTTTACTCTCTTTTTGGCTTTTTGTATATAAAACTACACTTAAACTCGTGAAAAAATAAGTCATGAGTCCCAAGTGACAAATTAGGAACTCACACCCGACCAACATTTCTTTCTCATTTCTGATGCAAATTTCTTTCATCTTTTTTTGTTAGCAAATTGTCCAATCAATTTCTTTTTATCTTTGATACGAGCTTGGACACCATTGCTTTATCAAGGGACTTCACTTATGTAAATATTTGTATTAATATCCCTATGTGCTTTAAATTTCAAAAAAAGACCTAATTACATTGTGATGATAAGGAATATTTTTTAATTATTTTCATTCAATCTAATTTGATGACAGAAATATTAAATTTATTAACATATTTTTCAGCATCATCACTACCACAACATAGGATTTTTTAAATAAGGTTTTTAATATAGTCCTTGTAGTAAGATTTTAAGGTAATGACTAGGAGATTTTCAGTAAAAATCTACTAAAAATACACTTGTTTTTAGTGAAATTTTACTTATAAATCTTCTAAAAGGTCATTATTTAAAATCTTACCACTAAGATTATACTAAGAATCTTACTTAAAACACCTCTATTGTAGTAGTGCACATACAACATTCTGTAGTCTATTTGATACACATTTTCAAATGATGGGCTAAATTTGATCCTTCTATAATCTTCTCTTCTATCAAACTATGTCAAATGCATCCATCCCCTTAAAAATCCAAGCACTTGTTGCCACTTGAAGTTTGATAGTTTTTTCTTTATGTTCCCCCCCCCTTCCTATAGTAGAAAAAATCAAGTTAATAAATGAATTATGATTGAACATTTCATATCACATTATTTATATAAAACAAAAATTCTACTAGTTTATTTAAGCCTGACTTGATAAAAAAAAATCAATTTTGATGAAAATCCCATTTAAAATACTGAAATGCAAATTGGCCTTCCATCAAATACTAGAACGCAATATATAATGGTGCGGGCCTTTTTCCAAGGTTGTTTTGGAGTCAAAGCTACTATACCAATACTATGCAATGTAGCTAGCATTTGGCTCTAGTCAAGGCCATTTTACATTTTTATATTTGAATTAAAATGTTCATCAACATTGATTATCCTCTTCATAATAATATCCAAGAGTTTCTAAAACAATCTAGTATAATTTGTTTGTTAGCATATTTCATTTCTAAACATACTCACTTTTTAAAGCATAATATTGTATATATACACGCACATGGAAGAGCGAAAAAAGAGAGAAAAGAAGAGATGAGAGAAAAAAGAGGTTCACATAACATACACTCTCATTTCTAAGTATAATGTATATACAACACACACATATAGAAGAGAAAGAAGATAAAAGAGAAGAAAGGTTCCGCACACATACTTACAATACACACTTTTATTTCTAAGCAATAATATATATACACAATATACATACACGAAAAAGAAAGAGAAGATAAAAAAAGAAGTTCAAAATCTAATCTCCTACACTAAACATTGTTAGTCTATTAATTCATCCATTAAAATTTCATCCCTATCCTATTTTATTAAAAAAATACACGAATTTGCGGAAAACCATACTAATTTACTGTAAAATATGCTACTTTATTGTGAACCTCACTAATTTACTATAAATCTCACTATTTTATTATTTTTACCCTATTTTAGAGTGCCTTTTACAACGTTAGTATTTTAATAGTTGTTTTAAATCTACTAATTAGTTTTGCATTTCTTGTATTTGCATTTTTTATTTCCAACTCATTTCTAATGCACTTTTCTACATAAGTATTTAATTTTTAAATTTTCTACATTTAATCATTTTTTTATTTAATTATTTAATTAATTTTTATTTAATGTTTTTTCTAATTTGAAATTCTTAGTTTTTGCCTTGGATTTCTTCACCATTTTCACATAATCGCAATTCTTGAAATTCACTCTATTGTCATAAAACTTCCATTCCTACCTATTGAAAAATTCATTAGATTATGATAATGGAATAAATTTGTCCAATTAATAATTCTTAACTCACAATTTCATCTAAATTGTCTAAATTTTTGTAATTCTAAAGTGTGAGCCAATGTGGTAGCTCACAAAAAATTCCAAACCCCCAAAACCTTTCTGTGACCACTATAAGAAACTCCCATTTTTGATGACAAGCCCTAATTTTTTATAACGGATTTTAGGTGATGTCAATGTTGACAATTCAAAAATATTATGTCAACAAAAATGTACAATGTAACATCAATGTTGACATAAAAACATTGGATTGTCAATATTGATGTTACGTTATACATTTTTGTTGACATAAAAATTTTGGGTTATCAACATTGACATCACCTAAAATCCGTCATTAAAAATTAGGGCTCCTCACCTAAAATGGGGGTTTCTTATAGTCGACTCAAGTGAACAGGCTACACTCCATTAAATACTTGAACAACATCCGTTCTTTGAAATCAACAATGGAAAATAGAGATGTCGAAATGTTCAATCCACATGGCCAATGATTGGCCACGTAGGATGGTCTTCTTTTATTTATGGTCATCCAGAAATTTTCTTTGAGCAGAAGTTTCCTTAAGCATGAAAATCACGGCCTTTTCAAGGCCTCATTTCCCCCCTAATGAGTGAAAAAACTCGTTTTGTCCCAAAACAAATCTTTTGGGTCTTTTGGAGAGAGATTCCAGACGCCATCCGTAAACAACTCATTTTTTTTTATTATTATGGACAAGTTATGAGTGGTTATGGATGAGTTTTTTTGAGCAACAAAGTTATAAAAGACCAAATTTCTACTAGTGTGTATCATCAAGCCAAAATCTGAAATTCTTTGCTAAAACATCAAGGTAAAGTTCAAAATTAAACTAGTTGTATAGGAATGAAAGAAGAGAGAAGATCAAGTGACATGGTGGATTTAGATTTTTCGATCAAAGCCCACCACATAAAATATGCTCACATAATCTTTAGGTACTTTATTTTTACAAGCTCTAAATTATGAAAAAATCTCTATCATTTGCCTCAATAATTCTACATCATTGTTCTCTTGATTTGACAAACATTTTCACTGACAAAATAAGACACCCATGTCAACTACTATGTCAACAAGTGAAAGGGGGATTGTGATGCTTATACATATTATGTTAATTGACCACTTGTTGCTTTGCCAAATTAAAAGAGCCAATTTTTGGACCCGTCCTAATGAATAATCAAAGGTAGATTTTTTGTTAATATAAAATCCTTTTTTAATAGTGATAGGTGTATTTTACAAAAAAATTACCAAATTTTTTTATTAAGTATTCAAAGAATACAAATGTATATCACTTGAAAAATTAACAATCCAATTTAAAAAATAATATAATTAATATAACTTTAAAAAACAAATAATACCAATATTATTAAAAATCACTATAGTTAGACTATTACATTGCAAACTCTAATTGAAAAAAATTCTTGTAAAAAATCACTAATATTCAATTCACAATCAATTTTAGAAGGAGTTTTGAATTTTGGTTTTAAATTTTATTTTTCAATATTTGTTTGTATAATGATAGCTCCAATCACTTGTTTAAAAGACATCGTTACATTATTCTTCAAAACTAACTTTGTAATTACATCTTCACATGTTTAGAAACATATGTATTATTTTAGGCATTCAATCCCTAAAGTTAGGCTCTTTATATAACCCCTAAATGAATCAATGTTTTTAGTATTCAAATCCGAAGTAAGGCTAAAATCTTCATTTTTATTTATTCATTAACAAATTCAACCATACGATCCTTTAGTTAACTTGTTAAAGTATACCCTCTTAAGATTTTAGAATAAAAAACCTTACCAATTGCAAGATCATGTTGCTTGGATTTCAAAAAGAAGTATTTTCAATTCTTTCCAAATCGTTAGACTTCATCTTTCAAGCTTTTTACATAAAAATGTATAGATCCTACAACTTCTTATTCTCCATAGTATGTTGAAGAAATAAGTTGGAAATACATATAAAGAATTTCAAAAAAAAATTTCATACTTAAAAGAATAGTAAGTAGAAAGACGTAGAGTATGCTCTAAAATACTAAATTGTTAAGAATTTAGTTATGGAATTGAAAAATATCGATCCTAATGGTAGTTATGTTGTAATAATTAATCTACATACTAGAATTTTTTTAAATATTGAAAATTTAGTGAAATAAAGGACTTCAAAGTTATTTTAGAATAGAGATCAAATAACTGCCTTCAAACTAAAACTCTTTATACATTAGAAGAGATTTGAGGGCTCTAAGAGCCCGCAAGTTATCAGGCAGTTCCCTGCCTGGGAACTCTGCCACACGCGCAGGTTGACGTGGTCGAGAGAATGCCACGTCGTATTTTTCGATTTTTCGATTTTTTTTTTTTTTTTGGGTAATTAGGGTCTGACAACAACCCGACGCTCCCTTCCTACATCGAGAACAGATCTGGGAACGGGCCTGAAACGGCCCTCCAATGCCTCCAAATCTCTTCTAATGATTTTCATCTCATTAATCAAAATAGAATGATTGAAAGCTTTCCTCATGTATATAAAGTTAGGAAACCAAACTCAAATTATTATTTCTTGAAAAAGTGATTTTTTTAGAATTGCCCAAGATGTCTAGGGAGCAACAAAAACTATATATTATACAGTAATTTTTTAACCATGTAAACAAAAGTTATGAAAATTGTTGCGCCTTAAAGCTACTCTTTAACCACATATTGTGTAGTAATTTCAAAGCAAAAAATAAAAATTCATTTTTCATGAGCTGCCCAAAATCACTATGTTGCCCAAAAAACGCCTTTTGGTCTTTTAGGGATTAAAGGTTAGACTGAAATCATGGTGAAACTTATCAAGGTCTATGGCTTATCTTTGAAAGGTTGTCTTGTGTAATAATGGCCTTTGAAAGTAGTGTAAGAATTAGAAAGGACACAAAATTGTCAAATATACAATTTTGGTATATTTTTAAAACTATTTCTTCCCTTGGTAGCTTTGGCAAATTTCACTTAATAATTTTAGTTCATTTGGAAAATTTAACTTAGACATAATAATTTTTTGTAAAGTTAAGCAAATGAATTTTTTATTTATTTATGCTAATATATTTGAATCCCTCATAATCTCCACTTTGTAATACGAGTATCAACTACATTCTATCCTCATTATTGATTTCATTCCTTGCATCTTCTTGGGTGCCTTTAGAATCGTTGCAAAATTGAGTATTTGTATTATAGTGTTTGACATTATAGCACAAAGTTGGTTGCAAATTCAATTCAGGCTAAGAGATGTTTCCAAGATGAGTGAACCTTGTCATCAAATGATTCTTTATTTATGGTGGTCATAGGACCAATCTTACTCCTCATTTCCTTTTATACTTTCCTTTGGAGGCACTAATTTGATGTTAAATTTTTTTAGCCTCTAAAGTCTTAAAGTTTGCTCAAAAGATATTTGACTCTTTGATTCATACCATTTGGATTAGTGATGTGAAAGTTATGGAGCTTCTTGTTCTCCGGACACTTGTAGCACCTTCTTCCAAAAATAACATATAGGATTCAGTTTTAAACTCAATTTTCACAATTTTACACAAAAAAATTCCACATAATTTGTTTTCTTGCTTGAACAATCTCACTTCTGGAATTACTATATTTCAATTCCATCTTAGAACAATTAATGATTTAGTTTCCTTTTCTATCTTTTTTACATGACATTTTTTTTAGAATGAAAATTTGGGTTTTTTTATAAATATTTTCCAATTTTAAACTTAATTCTTTAACATAAAAAAATTTAATCTTAAACTCAATAGTCCAAAAATATTAAGTTAAGAAGATTCAAAGCCCAAAAATCTATTTGAGCAAGGTGCAAAAAAACTTACTTTCTTCACTTTAAATGCAAATATCTTGCAATCTATGCAGTCAAAGTTTTTGAAATTTCTTTCACACATTTTTATACTAGTCTAGTGTAAGATCCTATAGAGTTGAATAGGAAAAAATAATAATTTTCAAAGTTTTTATTCTTTACTATAGAAATTGCAGTTTTATTAATGAAGTATAGGTCTTGGGGACTTTAGGGATTCAAGTTGAATTGCTTGAAAATAACACTTGCAAATGTTCTCATTATATTATGGTCTATAGTAGGTGAATTAATTTTAATAGCAATGTACCTTTTATGAATCACCTTAAATTAATTATTTATTTAAACTTTCAAAATGGTGTATTATCCATACTTCTTTCATTCAATAAAATATTTAAGAAAAATTTGATCATAACTACCGTATTGCAAAAATGAAAAGTAGAAGTGTGAACTAAAATTCCATAATTTAAAAACTTCAATATGCAATAAATTTTTGAATATTCGACAACAAAAAATTTAGAGCATGTTCAACATCTATATACATATTTTTGGCAATTTAGGGTAATTTGGATACAAAGTATTACTGGTCAAAAGTATAAATACTTGTACTATTGGACATTTGGACTTAATATGAGGTGCATTTTGTAGAACATTTTCTTATGGAAAAAATAAAATAAAATATAGTTCCACCCCTTACCCCTACAACACAGTGACCACTGTATAGTTACAACTCAACTTCATGCAACATTTTTGGACCAAAAAAATATTAATTATATTTAAATTTTTGTTTTGTTATGTATATTTGATCAAGTTAAATTTCTATTTGCATGTTCCAAATGAAAATGGCAAAGACAAAATTTATTTTCAATGGGACTTTGAAGTCAAAGTAACAAACTTGAAATTAGTTTTAATTCCTAAGAGACTAAGTGGTATATTTTGGCAACGTAATGTTTTTGGCCATCCATTTATGAATGAAGTTTTCATTATTTTTCTTTAAAATTTTCATTATTTTTCTTTAAAATTTTCACGCGATATGTGCTCAAAGAATAGCTTTAAGGCACAACAATTTTCATAACATTTGACTACATGGTTAAAAAATTATTGTATGATTTGTACGTAATTTATTTTGAATAATAAAAATTTATTATAAGATTTAAATTTTTGGGATTAAAATTTTTCAATTTTATAACTAAATTCTTCACAATTTAGTATTTTTAATCCTACTTTACCTCTTTTTACTTACTATTTTTTTCAAGCATGAATATGAAATCTTTTTTGTTGAAAATTTTAATATATAGTCTCAACTTATTTCTTCAACTTATTATAGAAATATGCAATTTGTAGAATATACACATTCTAGAATAAAAGTTTTGAAAGATGAATTTAGCCATTTGGAAAAAACTGAAAATATTTCTATTTGAAATTCAAGCATCATGATCTATTATATGCTTAGAGATTACTAATGCTCTTTTCACACAAGCAAGAATGCTAAGATGTAAGCCAAAAAATATCAACCTACAAGCCTTAAGCCTGGGTGTAAATGGTTACTCTGCAATCATTGAAGGTATTTATAACATACATACTTATAATATAGGTACTCTGTAACCATGAAAGGTACTTATAACATAGGCATCTGTAATTTAGGCACCTATGATATAAATATCATGTAACCATGGAAAATGCCTATAATATGGGTACCTATAATATAGATGCCTAGGCTCCTAGGCTCATCGATTCAAGATCCTAGGCTTACATGCTAGCAACTCTCTTTATACAATAAGCCACAAACCATAAGAATAGATTATTAAATAAAGGAAGCTTCAAAATCAAGAAGATCAAAAGACTTTCATTTGACACTTTAAATTTTAAGACCAAGGAAGATAGTTTCATAGACAACATTCTCTTATTCCAAGGCAAAAAAGTTTGCAAATTTGGAGATCTCCAAAATTATAGGCAATCCACCTAGACAAGTAGCTTGACTACAATCTAGAAACCATTAGGCAAATGGTTTATAGCCAATAAAAAGAAACTCACATTAGTTATCCTTCCATCATCTCAACTACAACAATGCGCGTAACAGAGGAGACGTGAGCCTATGAGCCTTGAACCTAATTGTAGGTATGTACCTACACCCATTTGAAGGTGTTCATAACATATATACCTATAATATATGTACACTATAACATGAAAGGAATTTATAACATAGCTAGGTATCTATAACACAGATATATACAATTATAGAACATGTCTATAATATAGACTCTTAGGTTCATGGACTCATAGATTCTATGCTTGCATACTAGCAGTTTCCTCTCAACCATCATAGTTTGATTGATAGCTAGGTCATAATTAAATGCATTAGGGCTTGCCTAATAATTATATTGGACACATTATAAAAGTGCTTGAAATGTAGAAATAGCTTAGTAAATCTGTCTAATTCTTGAAAAAATCATTCCATTTACCTTTAAAGTTCCAAGATTTTTTTCATTTAAAAAAAAGATACAAAACTATCATTTCTATTGAAAAGAGTAAAAACTCCAAAAATTGTTATTTTGCCTATCTAACCGTAGAATCTTACACAAGATTAGTACAAGAATGTGCGGAAGAAATTTCAGAAATTTTGATTGCGTAGATTGCAAGATATTTGCATTTGTAGTGAAGAAAAAAAAGTTTTTTTATACCTTACTCAGATAGATTTTGGGGCTTCTAAACTTCTTAACTTAAAATTTTGCACTATTTAGTTTGAAGATAAAAAAATTTATGTTGAAGATTAAGTTGAGAGTTGAAGTAAAAACTTCCAAAAAAATGCTATTGATTTTCATTCTTAAAACAAATTATATAGAAGAGATAGAAGGAAAAAGTAAATCATTAATTGCTGTAAGATGGAATTGAAATACATTAACCCCTAAAGGACCAAGTGTTTGTTCATCATACGCATGAAATCTTGGGTAGGTTCCTACAAAGTCATTTTTGGTCGGATGTTCATGAAATTTGGACTCAATTTGTAAATGTACCTCCTTGCTGAAAATCTAATGTTTTTTCCAATTGGGTGCCCGGATCAAAATTTGCGCTGCCATGAATTTTTTGGACAGCTCAGGCAATTTGAAAATCTTTAGAGAATCTTTTTCAAAAATGCTCATCAACTTTTGAAATTTGGTAGGTATGTAACTTACATGATACAAGATGCAAATGCAAAAAACAATAACCAAGTGTAGAGTAAAAATCTCATTCTAGAAGGGGTTATAGTTTGTCGGCCATGTCGGGCAAGGTTGGAATTTTTTTTCCTCCTAGCTTCAAATGTTATAATCTTTCAATCTATGCGGTCAAAGTTTATGAAATTTTTTCCACACATTCCTAAAGAAGTCTAGTACAAAATTGTACAGTTGAATTGTGAAAAAAAAAAAAAAAACATTTATTTCTTGTTGTCCTAAAAAGTGACAATTTTTGATAATTTGTATACTAAATGTGCCTTGGTCCTTCAAGAGTTAATTTCAATAGTGAGATTATTTTAGCAAGAAAATGAATCTATGTGGAATTCTCTTTTATGAAAAATTGTGAAAATAAAGTTCAAAAATGAATTATGTAAGTTTTTTTGGAAAAAGATGCTACAAGTGCTTGCAAAATGAGAAGCTTATAATTCTTACATCACTAATCCAAAATAAAATGAATCAAAATTTATATATAAAAAAATAATAATATATGAATTTTATTTTATTTTTTTCAATTTTATTTTTTTTAACATGCCCAATTGAATTGCTTTAGGGACTTGGGGTGGCATAACTTTTGCTCCTATGCACCAATTGAAATAAATATTTTATTTCTATAATTCCATAAAGCTAATGCATTTTTATACCTTTAAGAATTTTTTTAGAAAATCATGTAAAAATTTGAGGTCACACGAGTCTTGCACAAAATTCCAAGTGTCTTTTGAAGGGACTTTGGGACTTTGGGGCCTAAAGATATTGAACTTCATTTGCTATTGATGTCCACATTTCATTCATTATATCCAAATCATTCTCAAAAGACATGACTATTTTTCTAAAGGTCCTTGTATCTAAAACCTAGATGGGCTATGGTCAAATTCAATTGTGGCCTTCAAAATATTCACTTTGATTGTATTTAATTTTAACTAATAAAATTAATATTTTTTAGTTTAAGATGTATTCCATTATTATTTTTTAAACTCCCATAATCTAGTAAATTAGTGTAGTAATTACAAATACTATATGTCAAATTACAACTTTACAACATTATATGTATTTCCTTTTAATTTTTAGTTTGAAAATGATATTGAAATATAAATCACATTTGATTGCTCATCCTTTTAAATTTAATAATTGCAACCTTTTTGTTCAGACATATTTATCAAAGATCAAAGGAAAAACAATAACAACATGAAAACTATAATTAGAATGAATTCTTTATTATTGGGTGTTATTGTAGCTAAGAAGTATTCATTTCTTAAATGACATTTTTCATGATTATGTTAAAGTCTGTTTAGAAGTTTGTGATAGGCTTTCTTGAATGCACAAAAAAATTATATCTATTATAAGATGTTAATGAAATCTTGAAGATGTACACTATATTTTATCAAAAATTTAAAAATCAACCTCAAATCTTAAAACTTCATTGATTAAAATTTCACTACATTGTACATAGAAAATCTAATATTGTAATCTATATATTAAATTTTTTGTCTTTTATATTATTAGTACACCATATTGATCACATTATAGGTTTAGCCTAGGTACACAACTAAAAATTTATCAATTAATAGAGAATTTAATGTGCTAGTTTTTAAAGTTATATGTTTCTAAATTGATTTTTTTGGTTTTTCATAGACATCTAAAAAGGAGTGTATTTGCTTATCATGAAAAGTCAGTTTTCTCCTCTCAAACTAACTTCAACCATACAAATTCAAAACTTTTGCTGAATAAATCATTGGATGTACACAACAAAAGATTTAGAATTCAAAAGACCAAAAAAAGTATAAAAACAATTTAATCCATTGAAATAGGAGCAATAAAGTTTTCATTGCTCTTCTCATTTTCAAACCTCTTGGTGTTTGTGTATACATCCAATTCATGATTTGATTGGAGATTTGAATTTGTGCATTTAAAATTAGTATAAGATAAAATTGTGAATAATTCCATTGAATTTTCATATGCACCCATTTTTATTTTTTATGAGAGATGGAAAAATAAGATGAAATCATGATAAATACCTCTGTTTTCATCTCCCAACACTTTCATATCTTATTCTCTACCTCCATCACTTGATTTGATTAAAAAAATTGGGTGATTGCACGAAACACTTGCCGGTTTGGTTGTGTTTTCATAGTACTCATGCTTTTTTTTTTCTGGAGTACTTTAAAATTAGAAAATCAATTTTTAAAATTTTCAAAAAATATAGTCAATGTATACACCTATAAGATGAAGGTAACCACCGAAGGAAAATCATAGAAAAATTCTCTAAGTAGGAGAACTAGAAAAGTGCCAAATCTCAAGAAAATACATATTTTGATGTTTTAATTAGTAAAAAATAGGAAATCAATTTTAATAAATAAATTAAAATTTGGACATTTGTAAGAACTCTACAAAGATGGTCATTCATCAAAAGAACCACCAAAAATATACTTTATGTGTTTCAAAATACAAGCTGAATGAAGCTCACTTTGTAGACTTCTACACCACATAAAATTAAGTATTTTTAGAATTCCTTTGGAGAATAGCTATAAGTCTACTAGAAGACCATCTCCTCCAAATTTCAGCTTCAAATTCGTTTTTTTGAATACTAAATAGTACTAAAAAAACCCAAATTGGAATTTGTGACATAAAATCGGGGGCCATTATTAAATAGTAAGATATTTTTGAAAAATTCCAAAAAATCAGGCAAGGCATATAATAGTCATGAGTACCTTGCCTATAAATTTTGAGTCATTTAGAGCCAAAATGCAAAAGTTATGGCCAAAAAACAAATCAAAACGCAACGTGTGACAGAAATTAGTACAAGTGTTTCATGCAATCACCCAATTGAGCTTGCATAAATTTAATTAGTATTGGAAGGTATAGTCTACTTCATTAAATTATCAAATACATTCATTTCTAAGAAACAAAAGCCCCCCCCCCGGACATTCCTTGTAAATTTATTAATCAAGTGAATTTTGAGATTATTTAAAGTAGGATCTTATTCAAATACGAGTGATTCTATGTCACCCTATGATTTGCTAATTTGCTAATTTGGCCTAAATAATGGCAAGCTATGCTTAATTATAATTGATGCATAACTCTAATTTTTTCCACCTTATTTTAGTTTGAAATGTTAGTAATACAAACACAACAACCGAGATTAGATACATGGATGAGCAAGAAAATTTGATTGATAAAAAAGGCTAGCAATGGTCAATACTACCACCTTGCCACCTTCTACACAAAGGAGATGCTAAGTATAAATTTGGTCATCTTAATGGAAGCAATAATCTAACTTTTGTAAACAAGATTGACAATATTGGATCTCTAAGGTCACATAAATTTTCACACACAATAAATTGAGCCTACTGATAAAAAAAATTTGTTACATTAAATTACACCACCCTAATTACTTCTAACTAATTTTTTTTTAATATTCGTGATTGTAATGTATTTTTTTAAATTAATTTAAAAAAATTCACAATTAAAAGGGATCCTATATAGTTTTCAAAAAACAAATCATTTTTACCACAAAACATTTAATGGCACCCTATATGAGTCCTTATTTAGTTTTCTAATATCTACTTGCAATGTCTTCTTAGGGAAGAGACAAGAGGTTGATTTGAATGAAGCTTATAGTATATCTTTAGTGTATTTGAATTACTGATTCTAACAAATTTTCTTACAAAAGTGGTAATGAAAACCATAAATTTTTAAAAATGTGCACTCTCCACATTAATATTTTTTAGTTGACAATTTTTCACTAGTACCCTATCTCGACCTTGGAGTTGAATACCCTTACATTAGAAAGGAATAAAAATACTAGTAGATTGCCAAAAACATCACCAAAAAAAACTAAGTTTGCCAAATGTATTATAAAGTTTACTAAGTTTACTAATGTTTGGATGAAAATATACATGTAATGATAGATGAATGAACAAAAATGGATTACAATCACAAGTATTAGAATTTTTTTTAACCTGACCACATTTCAGGGTTAAGGTGCAAGAATAACCACCCAGCTAGTTACAAATATACCAATTCATTTGCCCAAATAGGCAATTCAAAATGACGATCAAATGCCAACATAACTTTGATAACCTTTGTTGGAAAGGGTCTCTTTTCCTCCCTCTCAAAAGTAGGAGCCCCCAAGCATCAGATTCAATGCATCATTGTAAATTTAAAGTTTTCCCTATGCTAGGATTGGGCCAGCTCAACCATCTTTTCACCCCATCCAATGAACAAGCAAACAAATCCATGCTAGACCACCAATACGATGAAGGGGATTACAACTTTATCTCCTCCCAGGCATTCCGGAGTGAATTATCCCTCCTTTGACATGAAAAGAATCCCCCGGTTAGCAATGCTATGATACCAATCTATATTACCATGTTTTGCATTCCACACACCACATAATTAATTAAAATTGAAATTAAAGAAAATGATTTGACAAATGCTTCTAAACAAAAATATTCATTTTTTCAAAAAAAAAATATTTTTCTTAGAAAAATGAATTAAATTTTTTTTGGCACATTTCCGTTTTTGTTTTTTGGGGTAAAATTCTCCCCGCCCACATTTCAGTTGATTCCTTATTTTTTGGCTTCCCCAAGTGAGAAAAACATAAAAATATCCCAACTCCGTGCCCATTTGTCGTGGGAATCTTGTGTCCGTGGCAGACTCCGAGCGAACTTGTAGGAGCCGCATCTTCAGTTCTGGCAGCCTCCGAATAGTAAGGGCCGCTTTACACCTAGAGGCCGGGCCAATTTGGTGTGTCAGAGGCCAACAATCCGAGCTTGTGATTGGTTGAAAGGCTCAAATCAATCCCAACCCCTTTACACCAAGAGGCCGGGCCAATTTGCTATGTCAGAATTTTTTTTCTTCAAATAGACGATCTGACATGGCCCGAGCATGGCCCGAGCTTGTTGAATTGGGTGCACCAAAAATGGGAGGCCAATTCGAGGCCAATTCTTGGCTGGGAGACCAATGTCAAATTAGTTAAGGCTGGCCTCCAGCCCAAGAATGGGCTGAAATTTTGGGCAATTGGCTTGGTACGAATTGGCCCGGCCTCTAGGTGTAAAGCGGCCCTAAGTTACGATTTACGAACAACCCCAAGGGCCAGAGTTTCAGTGTTCCACAGTCCACAGTTGATGAAGAAGCCTTCTTCGGATCAGCTTTCAGGGTCACTGAGTGGCAGCGTGGCCTTTGGGCCTCCACGTCACCTCCTCTCTCCCACGTCAGTTGCTGAAGGTTGTGGTTGGCCCTATTGGACCCCCTAGTCTAGTCTAGATTCGAGGTCTAGTCGTAGGACTGGAATCTTCGAAGGGATCTTTTGGGCTGTTGACATTCCGAAGGTGCCTGCTCGAGATGCGTGCGTGCACCCATCCGTACTTAAAGGTACCGCACCTCCTCGTCTTTGTTGCTTGTGGGGGAGGTTCCCATGCTTGCCATGCATGCCCGTCTCGCTCCTCCTGATTTGCTGATTAATTAGTCCGGTGATTAACCCTAAACCGTTCACAACCTGAATGCTTTGGGGAAATTTTGGAAATTTCTACTTAACCTTTTAGTGACCGCGGTTGATTTGGGGGGCGAGCACAGTTTTTGAATACAAATTTGGAAAAGGGAAATTTTATTACTACTCCAAGGAAGTAATCCCAGATCAAACCGTAGGAATTGATGTTGTAGGCTTTATCCGTGAAAAAAACAAAAAGTGAACATGATCTGATGGTGCAATTTGTTGAGAGTGATCTTCAAGTAGCCTTCAGCTGAAGCAACATAATACATTATTGCCTATAACGTTTGAAACATGCCTCCACAATTCATGGGATTGTTGGGCAACATTTCTATTGTTCTTAGGCATCAATTTCAAATAGAATTGTATGAGTTGTTGAATATATATGCGACTTAGAAGGTATGACTCAGGTCGGCCTTCTTATCTTTGAACAAGCATAGCTACCTCGTTACTGCACAAAATTCTTTGAAACTAGATTTGTTTGGAGCACATGTTGAAGCTCTATTTGTGTTATTCTTTGAGTTTTTTCAGATACCATGTATTGAGGGTAGTTAAAGACAAAGAATCCAAAATTTGACCAAAAAGTGGTCAACCGGTCACTAAAGGGTTAAGGTAGATCAGTCCATTATCACGCAGATTTGGTATCTACAATGAATAGGAAATTTAGGTTGCCCCACACTAATATCTCGACATTCTACACTATATCAATATCACAGGTATTGTAGAAGGATGTAGTGATGTGGGAAATATGTGTGCTAAATGGGTTGGTGTACTAATTCATAGCTCGGGATTAGAGAATGGCTTGTGCCTCCATCTGGACAAGCAATGAGTCATGAGGTAACATGAGGTAACTTCTCTATGGTAAGGCAACCTAATTGTCAAGGCAATCCAATTTCACTATTTAGTGTAGGTACTTTGGAGAAACTATTTGTTAGCTCCCATATATTTTAGAGCTTGAAAAGTTTGAGAGCAGTCAATTGCAAAAAAAATGAAGACATTCCAATTGATTTTTCTTTGATTTTTTGAAGCTAAAATGTTAAAGCGTGAAAAGACCCTTGGTAAAGCGTGGGTAGACCTTTGTTGAAATGTGGGCTAGCGTGTCTGCTTTCTAAATGCATTGCCATCATAATAAAGGGTTGCTACAATTGTGGTAATAGGTGGGCCAGTAATGCAAATGATAGGGTTTTGTAGGTGGTAAAATTGGATGGATGGCGGTATTAAATAGTTCTATCTTATGTTCTTTCGTTATTTTGCTCAATTTCATCACTTGGAACCTTTAGAGATTCAAACCAACACTTTATGACATAAAGTGTTGTCATAAAGTGTTGGTTTTAATCTCTAAAGGTTCCAAGTTTTGGAATGGGGTTCTAAAAATTTTAGGTGGGCTCCTATGATGTCAAATTTTAGTGAATTCTTTTTTGAAGGTAAAGGAGTGGATTAGCTTTCTAAGAATATCATTTTTATTCATTTGGTGCCTCAGAGGTATAGTTATGCCTTCTTAGTATAAAATTTTCAAGCCCGAGCAAGCTTACAAAAATTCGCAAAAGCTCAAAATTAATTAATTTCTATTTTTCTTTCTTTCTCATAGAATGTGTTTATTGCTATATAAAAGGTTTAATTCATGCCATTTGGATTTGTGTTGTAAAACTATAATGAAGGGTCTTGCTTTGGAGGCAATCGAGACATCTTTGTAAAAAACAAACATATAGGATTCATATAGAACTCAATTTTTAGGAATTTCCAAAACTAAAATAGGATCATAGCCTCATAGGATGTAGATTTTTTTCTACAACAATCTTTTTTTTAGGATCAATATGTTTCAATTCCATTTTAGAACTATTAACAATTTTAATTTTCCATTCCATGTTGTTTACACATCTACAAAATAATTTTTTATAAGAAATAGTAATTTAAAAAATCCTATATTTTAAACTCAATTTCACATTTTGTATATTTAAACTTCAAAACTATATAGTGCAAAAAAGTTTAAATTAAGGGAATTCAAAGTTTGAAAACTTAATAAGAAAGGTATAAGGAAAAAAATTCACTTTAGACACTAATATTTTGATCTATATGGTAATACTAATATCTTTTATATCTTTTGAAATTTTTTCTATACATTCTCATGAAAGAGTCTAATGCAAGATTCTATGGTAAAATATTGCTCCAAAAGATCATGTTTTCATCCAATAGCAGTTGGACTCAAAATGACAGTTTTGAATGTATTCTTTTATAAAAATTAATCATAAACCTTTAGGGGTTAAAAGATTCTTGTCATTTAGACACAACAAGGAGTTATTTGGACAACTAAATATTATCCAGGAGCATTCTACTCATCATCTAAATTATAGACTTTTAGATGCTTAACTGGGACTGTTTGACCTTGCTAATGTCACCTTTGTTAAGATTATGTACACCTCACTTGTGTCACCAAAAATTGGAAAACAAATGTTGTATAATACAAGTATTTTGACCGTTTTTAATATCCATATCATTCTTTTTAGTGTCACGTTTTTATATTAGAAAAGAAAGTATACATGTGACATAAAAAAAAAGGATATGAAGAGGGATATTTAGAAAACAATTTCGTATATATGTTTTCTAAAGCTTTGTTCTCTCTTCTCACTACTTACAATTTGTATACCTTTTGAAATGTGTACATATTTTCTATGCTCCTTGTTGTAAGGAGAGCGCTAGGAATTTATAGCTCAATGAGATAGTTCAAGATGTTGCATCCAAGGATTATATGTATAACAAGTCACTATACAAATACATTATTTTAGAGTAAGTCAATATGATTGGAGAAATCATTTTGAGACGCAATATTGATAATAAAAAAATTCCATAATTTCGTAGATTAGATCCAAATATTGAAGATATTGCAAACGAAAATAAAAATGATATTAGTATTGACACATTACTAACTTGTATCAATGCAAATGATCTTAACCCCTAAAGGACCGTTGTCCCCTTTTGGGACAAATGCGTTTTTGGGCAGGTACCTATAGGCTGAAATTTTGTCGCGATTTTTTGAAACTTTTTTTGGAGGTAGAAAAGCTAAATAGCTTTGTGGGAATATAATTTTTTTCACAATTAGTGCCTGGGAACAAAAGTTATGACCAAATAAGCTGAAAATAGGGGACGGGGCAGTCCGGGCAGCAAAAATAAATGGCAAAAATTTGAATTTTTTTAAAATATATTTTTTCTCATAGATTATATTTTTGTCTATCTGGAAAGCTTTGATTCATTTCATTTGGATTTCTTATGAGAAAGTTATGGACATTCTTGTTTTTCGGGCAGTTAGAGCATCTTCTTGAAAAAAATAACTTATAGGATTCATTTCTGAATGTAATTTTTCAAATTTTTCATTTTTTTTTTCATGGTTTAGTTTACTTGCTAGAACAATCTCACCATTGGGATTAGTGCATTTTAATTCCATCTAAAATATATGAATATTTTAGATTTTCCTTCTATCTTGTACTTATTTCTATTACACATTTTTTTAAGAAAGATAATTAAGTTTTTTTGAATTTTTTTTCCCCCTAGACTCTCAACTCAATTCTTCACTATAAAGATTTAAAGCTCAAAACTCTGTAGTGCAAAAATTTTAAGTTAAAAAATGTTCAAAGTTAAATATTTGGTCCCGCAATGTGCTGAAAAGCTTGTTTTTTTCACTTTAAACGCAGATATCTTGCAATCTGTGCGGTCAAAAATTCTGAAAATTTTCCCACACATTCTCATACTAGTTAGGTGTAAGATCCTACGGTTAGATGTGAAAAAAAACATTTTTCAAATTTTTTTACTTTTTGCTATAGAAATGGCAGTTTTGAGTGTTTTTTGGCAGAAAAAAGGCCTTGGTCCTTTAGGGGTTAAGGTTTTCAAATTAGAATATGCCCAAGCATTTTGAACAAGAGAAATTTTCAATCTACGCTAGGTAGTGTAGTTCAACTATTTACCACAGTAAAAATTTAGCAAATGAATTGAATATGTGACAAACTTATAAATATGGGTATTGACTAGTTGGCATCTAGTAAGCATAGGGACATTAAATTTTATTTTTTTAACTTTCAAATAGGGATAGAAAAGGATATATGTAAGTAAGAAAGTACTAAAGTATAAATAAATTATCCCCTATTTATGATTTTGACATATTAAAGTATCATTTTGATAAAGTATTTCAATTTGATGAACACATATTACATTTTAAATTTAGATTCAATTTTATAGCAAGATTTTAAATTATCTCAGCTGTCATTGATGACTTTATTAGACAACAAAAGGCTTTAAAACTCAGCACGAGCCGTCCTAAACATGCAATGTCAGGCATCTAACATGACACTAAAACTCAAAAATATTTTAAATAAGACAACCTTGCATATAATGCAATGTTATGTGATATTATAAACTATATTACATTTGGATTATATCAAAAATTTTAAGATAACCATAAGTGACTATGGATTTCATAACTTTCAATACATCATCAACAATTCAACCTAGTACATAATCAGTTTTGCTTCTTCTTCTTCATTTGTTTCGTTCTTTTTCTCTTTTCTTCCTACTCCGGAGTAGGAAGAAAAGAGACTAAGAGAGAAAGGACAAAACAAATGAAGAAGAATCCATAACAATTTAGTTATCATATTTTTTGTACCCAATAGTATGGAGTCTACATGTATGTTTGCACTTAGTGTGCTAGACTTCATTATTGCCAAATTCACTGAATTGGCATTTAATTCAAGAGCTAAAAATTGGAACATATATTTATATAAAATAGAAAAAAATAGGACATACATGTATAGACATATAATTTTATGTTTGAGGCTACATGCCTTGGAAATCTCCAAAGTAATGGCGTATTAACAATATAACAAAATGATTTATGCTTAGATCCTTTTAACCCCTAAAGGACCAAGGAGCCCACTTTGGGCTTTTTGAGAACTTGGGCAGCCTCTATTGACTTTATAATTTGGAATTTTTGCAAGATTTTTTCAGGATGGATGCTATTCATTATAATCTATGTGTGAAGTTCTAATTCATGTCATTCTAATAAATATTGCAAAAGTTAGAAGGATTTTTTTAATTTCAACGTCAAAATGCGTAGCAAAAAATATATTTTAAGAAATTATTCATTTAAAAAAAATTATTGATTAATTAAATCTTCAAAAAAATTTGAACCATTTAATTCCAAATAATGAAATAAGAGTTACGAGGAGTTTATTTTGCAAGCAATGAAGGTAGAAAAAATATATAAAGTCATCTTAAAATAGGATATACATGTTTTTTTCTTAAAATGTTGAAAGACAAAACTTCACCTTTTGGAAGGGCTAGAAAAGCCTACATTTTGAAGTTTAGGCACATTAATTTTGAAATTGGTGTGGATATTCATTCTAAAAGTTTGGGACAATGTAATTGAATAAGTTAACCCAAGGATCATATGGTTGGATTTGTTAAAACTTAAATATTGATGAAGATTTTGCCCTTGCTTTGGAGACAAGTATTTTGAAATAGTTTTGGGCTTATAAACATGTTGGTCCTTTAGGGGCTAAAATATTGTTTTAGATTCTTTTTTAATATCTACGTATGTGTTTTATTATGGGCCCCGTTGGAAACGCTGACGCTCCCAATGAGGGGAACGCCGCGGCCCAACGGGACCAGGAGAGCGGGGAAGGGGGGAACGTCGGGAGAGTTTGAGAAAATCATCCACCTGCAACTTGGAGCGTCGACGCATCTTCGCGACCCGATTGCGTATCGAGCTTGGGTTTTCCGACCGTGTATTTCATTTGCAATCTCTCTGACGCATCACGAGCATTCGAACGATCCCTTTCGCGCTCGAACTGGCTGCGTATTGCATTCAGTATTGGCATTTATGTCAATCCCTAATTTCGTCCTGAAGGACCAACTTAAAATTATTCAATGTAAACGACAAGTGACCAGGTGGTTACAGCTTTCGCAGTTAATTACCGGTTGTTACGAGCACTGTGTATAATACACTTGGTCATTTGGTGGCAATCTTAGGGATACATCATGGGGGCCACTCGCAAACTATAAATCGACAAAAGAGAAATCGCTAAAGTACCCTAATTTTTAGAATGCCTTGCGGAAACGCGTCACTTCTCATCATGTGTCCATCGCCAAACTCCGACGATCGACGAAATTGACAAAATTTCTCGATGTTGACGAAATTTTTGTGTTCGGGGAGCGTCTGATTAGGGTGGCGTTTTCAGAATTGAATTGCGTTGCGACTGGGAGGAACTGAGATGCTTTCATGTGCGTTGTCTTTAATCGAAGCCAATTATGAGGGAAGCAATTGGTATTTCAAGTCAAGAATGTCAATTTTATCAGTGTTAAGGATTGTCCTTTGTGATCAAAATTATGCGATTTTGCTTAGGGTGACTAATTTGCACTTGTTTGTTATTGTGTATGTGCTGCTGATTCTGCATACAGTCAAGCTCCTGATTCTACATACAATCCGTGGTACGAGCGCTTGGTACGAATCTCTTACCTTTTTTTTTCTCTAATCTCTTGATTTTGCTTTTTGACTTGAATTCTGAAATAGCTTGGCTATCGGGCCTCACGAATCAAAGCGCGCTCTTCATTAGATTGTCAAAATCCCTAGAAGTCAAAAGATGGATTTGCAATTTTGAGCTTCTTAGGGTTTGAAAGCGGTTGGGGAACGCATGTCAGGAACCTTAGAAGTACTTGGAAATGGAATCGTGTTGGTTGTGACAATAGATGGATTTGTAATTGGATTTGTGATTATGGAGCTTCTTAGGGTTTCTGAGTAGTTTGTGTTGGGGATTATAGTTTTTGGTGATTTGTGTCCGTGCGATTCAAGTTTTTGGATTGGAGGAATTTTTATTGAGTCTGACCTTTGTGGCTAATTCAATTACTTGAGCCCCTTGCAAAGATCTAAACGCAGTTGTTCTTTGTGTTGTTCAAAAATTTACAAGTAAATTGTTAAATCACAAATCCAAAACGATTCCCAACACGTCATGTCCCAAATTTTCTTCTAGAGAACACACATCCAACTGCAATCAAAACTCAGCCCCAGGACAGTGGATGCGTGACAATTGTGGATCAAGACATACTATGCTGGCCGCACAAACATAGTGATGGTAGAGATCCAAAACACAGATTGGCCTTGTAAACAGAGAAGGATCGAGCGATGGTGCTCACCTGGTTTCCTCGAGGAAATGAGATGTCCCAGTAAACTCCATTGCAAAGCGAATGCGGACGGAGCTGATCCAGTCGAATCCTTCATGTCATCTTGACTAGGATCCCATGTGCTTGATCCACTTGGATGTAGTGACGATGTGCTTGAAAGGTATGCTCATCAAGTCACTTTAGTCTGTAGAAATGAAGATGCGTGGTGTTGATTATTTGTTGACCTACTAGGTTTCCAATTCTAGGAAGGCATTGATTAAGACATCTCACACTCAAGAGGTTGAATTATTTGTGGTTTTCTGCTCCAAGATACCAACCTTAACTTGCAGAGTATTTTTCATGTAAAGCAGAACATTATTCTCTAGGATTGTGCTACAGTTCTATTTATCAGAATGAGTTTATAGATTAAGTACACAAACGTTTACTGTGATTAAAATTGCTTGTGTTTCTTGGAGCTCAATTTGGCCCTTCGGGTGAGGACCTTCTCCTCCTTTTAAATTTGGCCACATATGAAATGGTTTTCTATACCTTTTGGTGATTGTCTAGAATACCGCTCTTCTGAAATTTATTTACAGTTGTTTGGCCTAAATGTGTCAATTTTGGGGGGTAGAGGTTGGAATTAGGGTTTAGGTGGCAGATGTTGTCCGTATCTTTCAGGATGGAGATCACTTTGACGTGAATTTGGTGCTTCGTTTCTGTGCAGTAAAAAATTGCCAACGTGTTGCAAATAGGTTTGTAATCTGTGGAGCAACAAGTGCAGGTCCCGCATTTCTGCATGAGCACTAAAGCTGGGTAGTCATGACAGTAAGGTCACAAAGAAAACTTCAAAGTTGCCATTTGTATACAAGTAAGGTCAACAAATTAAAAGGAGCGATCGAGAACGATGGATACCTTCTTTGGTGATCATTTCCTCAGATGCATCCTGTGAACATGCATTTAAGAATTTGAACTCGAAGAGTTCTTTCATTACAGACAACCTCGCAATCAGACGAGGTTCCTATTTGTAAGTCCTCCCCTTTATTGGTATGCTGCTTATGCCATGAACTCGGCGAACGGCCTCCCCATTGGGCGCATTATATGGACTTACTTTTTGAGCTTCTTCGGCCTTGGCTCTCTTCTCTTTATTAATTTTTACCCATTTACTTAACTCATTTCAAGGCCTGAAGATTAGAACCCTGTTGACAATACCTCTCCAATGGTGACATGTTGACTCAATCAATTACTGGTTCCGCAGTTGCCGTGTATGATTCTGGTGTTCTTACGGTATATGCTTGCATACCCAAGAAGACTGGGAAGCAGTTGAATTTTCAATCAGTAGAAATTTTTTCGATGCCTATGACTTGATGGTCTATGTAGCTGCATTGCAATTTCCACGTCTCAATTGAAAAGCTTGGTATGCCCTCTTACCAACTTTGTAGCAAGGGATCTAGACATCTAGTGAAGTAGTTTCGCTCCATTTAGTTCAACAGACATGAACGGCGAGCTTCTTGACGGCTGGATCTTCCAATGCTGAGAACGGTCTCCACTGTCGAGGTGCCTTGCTTTGTGACCTGTATAATGAAAAGTCGGTTTGTCGGTTGATGATGCCACATTTCCCAGATCATTTTTCAGGTTGATCGAATTGTTGGGCAAGTCCACTTTTGGTTACTAGTTGAACATACCATTTTCGCAGTCTTTCTAGTTCTACCTTGTAGCTTGTTCATACTTGAAAACAAAGCAGTGTAATTGATTAGTGTTGCTCATAATTAAGAACATGCCTTCTGTGGAGCAGAACAAAATGGCTTTTGTTTCCATTCAGTATGCCTTCCTGATTGTGATCAGATGGAGTTCAAATAACTCTGAGATGAAAACAGTTTGCTGAAACCTCAGCTCCAATTTGGTTATGCAAAATGTTGTCGCTCACAAGATAGCGCTGTCGCCCCTTCCATCTTTCTGGATGAAGTTACACCATGCAGATAGTGTGAATACTAAGTACCATTCATCAAAGCCATCTTGTCTTTTGTGATCTCAAATTGTCATGGAGAAATTCTCTTCTCCTAAATTTAAGGAATTCATGATTTATAGATATATTGTATTTATCTTCTGCGGCATATCGGCAGTACATTTGTGTTTTTAAAATCAAAATGGCACTGTTTTCTAAATTTACACTCTTTGCAATTGCTCGTGAATATGAGATCATGTAGGTGTATCCTCAATTGACTTTAAGTCCTTATGTTCAAAGTCTTCACATTTTAGGCAAAATTAATAGGGTTCACTTTTGTATAAAGGCTATTGATCATAAGATCATCCAAATAAGTATAAGAGCATTGTTCTACGCACAAAGAATCCCCTCCGGCATGTCATAATGATGCATGAAATAACACCAATTTAATGAAATTGATATTATTCATTATAAATAGTCTAAAGATAGTCTATGTTATTGCACCTATATAGCTATATTCAATATTTTAGAGATAGAGGTTATTACAATAAAAAAAAACTTATTTTTTGTAATAAATTCAACTTTGTATAATATTGTTTTTGTAGGTGATTCCCTAGGGCCCACATGTCTTGTTTATCTTGATTTGACCAAATTAGATTCATACAAGAAGGTTGTCATTTACAATTTCAAAAATTTCTTTGGATGAAAAGTTATTTGGACTAAAACATTGTCTTTAAGCACTTGTTCTTCTTCTTAAATACATAACATTCTATGCCAATGATGCTGCCTTGCCAAACCACTATAGAAATATCAAAATATATCCTCACAAAAAAGAACTATCCCTTGTACAAATCATTCACGACAACTTCATCTTATTCTCTCCTATATACTTTGGTTGCAAGGAAAACCGCCCTTTAAAGCATTGAATTGTTTTTAGAATTTTTGCACTCTTTTGCTTTTATCGTTGTGGGAATATATAGTTTACTTTAATTTCATCAAAGAAAGGCCATGAGCTTTTACAGATTTAGGAATAAAATTGGATAAATATGTAACATTTCTAACCTGCTAAATTTCAATACATAGGGATGAAAAATATCTATTTTAGGATACCTAGGTATTAAAAGATTAAATTTAACCCCTAAAAGACCGGCATGCATTTTTTGGCTGTATAGAAATTTTGGGCAGGTACGTCCGTACGTGTGACTAGAGATTTCCATATTTTAAGCTGAAATTTTAATAGAAGGTGGACACGAGGAATATCTTTCATTTACACTAAATTTCAGCAGATTTGGAAATAGGAGTCAAAAGTTATGGCCAAATATGTTACTTTTTTTTGTAACTGGGCAGTTTGGGTAGCAAAAAAAATTTGGCAAAAATTTGAATTTTTTTTTAATATTTTTTTCTCATAGATTATATTTTTGTCTATCTGGAAAGCTTTGATTCATTTCATTTGGATTTGTCATGAGAAAGTTATGGACATTCTTGTTTTTCGGGCAGTTAGAGCATCTTTTTGAAAAAAATAACTTGTAGGATTCATTTCTGAATGCTATTTTTGCAATTTTTCAAAAAAAATAAATACTAATGGTTTAGTTTACTTGCTAGAACAATCTCACCATTGGGATTAGTGTATTTTAATTCCATCTAAAATATATTAATACTTTAGATTTTCCTTCTATATCGTACCTACTTCTGTTTAATATTTTTTTTTAGGAATGATAATTAAGTTTTTTTGAATATTTTTTTTCCCCTAGACTCTCAACTCAATTCTCCATTATAAAGATTTGAAGCTCAAAACTCTCTAGTGCAAAAATTTTAAGTTAAAAATGTTTAAAGTAAAAAAATCTAGTCCCGCAATGTGCTGAAATACTTCTTTTTTCCACTTTAAATGCAAATATCTTGCAATCTGAGCGGTCAAAAATTCTGAAATTTTTTCCACACATTCTCATACTAGTTAGGTGTAAGATCCTACGGTTAGATGTGCAAAAAAACATTTTTCAAATTTTTTTCCTCGTTGCTATAGAAATGACAGTTTTGAGTGTTTTTTGGCAGAAAAAAGGCCTTGGGCCTTTAGGGGTTAATTTGATTTTTTGCCATCTCAATCTTCTAGCTACAATACCTTGTCAAATTTTCATTTAATGGACGTTAAAAGAAACTTCTTCTAATTAAGTTAAGAATGTTATATAAGAAGGTTTATAATGGGCAAATCATTAGAATGAAGTACTATGCACATCATTCGAAATATGGATATCAAAGCGTTTAAAATATGAAGTCTATTATGTATGAATTTTAATCTTTTGGGAGGCACCAGTGTACCACAAGTCCAAATTGCATCAATTTAAAACAAATCCCTCTTTTTGCCAACTAAAAGCACTCCTTTTTGCAAAAGAATTTCCATTTCTATTTAAAAATGTGGATGATATTACCAATTTAGACGAAAAAGTGCACAAATATAATGAAAAAGTGTTTTTTTGGTTCTAAAGATGGTTGAATGTATTAAAGAAGTCCTTCACCAAAGTTTAAGTGATCGCCATCCCCGCACTCTCTCAAATAGTAAAAAGAAAACAACATGGACTTCGGTGCTCATGGGGAATTTCATCAAGTGTGAACATATTCATATGTCCTTTGAGCAAGTTACAAGCCTTGGAGAAAAAGAAT
Source organism: Pseudisothecium myosuroides (assembly GCA_951799445.1). Classification (NCBI taxonomy): domain Eukaryota; kingdom Viridiplantae; phylum Streptophyta; class Bryopsida; order Hypnales; family Lembophyllaceae; genus Pseudisothecium; species Pseudisothecium myosuroides. The sequence goes on from OX637294.1 coordinate 25,149,171, forward strand.
CTTTTGTTCACACTGTTTCCTTCCCTTGAAGGAAGAGCGTCCTTCTCTCTGCCCGATGCTGGCGCTGCGTTGAACCCACACACCAGCAAGCAAAACAAGGGACGATTCCCGCGGCGAGATATGGCAGACGGAGTGGCCCGAAGCTCGAGGTGGCCAGCAGTGCAATGAATGCAATTGACTCCGGAGCCCTGACATCCGGGCGTTCAGATATTCTACGGAGTACGGAATTTGTTTTGGCTCACATTGAAATTTCATTTCCACTGCGAGAAAGTGCAATTTCAGTACACCCCCAGGAGACCGGTGGAGCCAGGAGGACGGACAGATCAAGACAACAACTACCTTACGTCATCGATCATATGGCTGGTTTTCACCCTGAAGTGATCCTTGCTGCAAATGGTCGTGTGAAATCGATCCTTACTCTCCCCGGCACAAATGGTCTCTGTGAAAGTAATCTCATCCTTTGTCGATCAAAACAAGCCAAAGCGGCTGAGCCCAGGTGGTTTCAGATATTCTCGCTCCACCGCAAGCCGCGCCTGATTCTGGCAAGGGCATCAGCAGATCGACTCCCAGCCAAACCGCTGCACGGAGAGTTCCCCGAATGCTCGCGATGGCGCTTTTGGAATCCCGTTGACTCTGTGCTCGGATCGAAATGATAGGATTCCTGCCAGAGCTAGCTTATCCATCCGCGAGGGGTTAAGGGTAAGTTTTAGTGGCAACAGTGGCAAGCAAGCTTTACAAAGCAAAAGGCGTAACCGAAGGAGGGGAGCGGAAGGGGCAAGTGGAAGAGTTAAAACCCGAATCAAGGGCTCCCGCTTCGCCCCACGGTGGCGGATGTTCTCGGCTGGAACCGCAAGCGCCGGCACGCTCCCAGCGTCACCGCCTGCTTGCGCATGTCGTCGCGACATGGCTTCGCTGCGTGCCGGGGTCCGACAGGTACGCGCCAGACCCACTACGACGGACGCATTGGCCCGCGCGACCGCGGCCTCCGCGGCTGGTACCCCCACCTGTCCGCTGCCGAACTGGGTCCCCCTTAAGGAGAGCCGCGGCGGAGGACGTCGACTGCATGGCGACGCCCACACCACTCACCCCCTCTAAGTTTTGACGTCGTTGATCAGCAACTGGCCGTGCTTCGTAGGTACCTTTCGAAGTGGGGTGGGGGTGTTATAAGTACTGCACTCTTGTACGTGCCGGACGAAGAATCACATTAATCATGTACTGCAGATGCGGTTGAGGTACTTACTCGTCCGGAATTGCTACTGTCGGTGGAGGACTTGAATTCATTTTGGGGCTTGCACGAGGAGGTTGCAGCTACTTGCGCAAGTTCATTCTTGCCTGTCGTTGCAAGTGATGCCTGGATAGACATCGTTGGTGACGATTCTTTCGCATGCGAATGGAAAGAGATGTTCTTGGACTTGGAGCTGTGACTGGGAGGGCATATATTGGTTGTTACGTAATTCAGTAATGTCGAGCTAGTTCGAGTTCGTGTACGTGGGTGGAGGAGTCTTCCTTACGCGTGTACTGGTGTTGCAGGTTCTGGACTTGAGTGCTGACTGGATTTGGATACCAGATTTTTCCAGAAGGAAGGTGGAGCTCGGCTCCTCGGTGTTTAGGTGCGTTCTTTCAGCGCATATGGATGGCCTCATTTGAGCTAGCTGCCATGTTCACGGGCAATGAAATCCAGGACGTCATTTTATTTAGTGAACACTAAGTTGGAAGCAAACCGACATCCAAGAATTACAAGCAGAGACAAGATGGGATTGCAGTTACATTCTCAGTCTGCTCTTAGCTTGTCTCTCTAAGTAGCCCTGTAATTCGGGGGCAGGGAACTGCACATTCACATGGTCCAATTCGTTCATTATTTTCCGAGGCATTCGGTTGGTGCTCTATGTTGTAGTAATTAACCCGCTCCATTGTGACAGTTGTGGAAGTTTGTGAAATAGTCTCGAACAGAGCGAAGCGTCATGCAAAGTGTGCTATATAGGACGAAGCAATTGATTTAAATTTCTGCAAGACCGGCAGGGTTTTAGGTTTCGATCGCCAGACTGACGTTCTGATGGTTTTGAAATGGAGCAGTATTGAATATCGCAATGGCGCTCTCGCGGCTGTGCATCCTGGTCCTCACTTTGGCGGTTCTGCCACAGCTAATTATCGGCCAGGAACCGGTCTCCGATGGGACCCACTCCATCTGTCAGGCCATGCTTCCATCGCCGACGCTTGAAATGTTTGTGGACGCATTGCCGATGCTGTGGAAAATCAACGTCTCCGACGGCCAGCAGTTGACTGTGGGAGCATACAAAATCCAGCAGGTGCAAAACACGTCGACCCTTTCCAAATGTTACCAAAAAATTAATATATTAAACCCCGTCGCTACTTACAAATTCAGATTGTCAGTTTTGGAACAAATAGTTTGTCGTTAAAAAGGCGCCTTTCTCGATACCAAAATCTTGATGCGCAAGTGTCCAAAGCTCTAAAAAGTAGAAACAGATTGGTGTGGATTTTAGTTTTTAGATATCCGTTTTGGGAATTGCCAATGCTGTGAATACGTGCGAAATTGACGTTACTTGCAATAGATGTTTGGTTTCAGGTCAGGCTACTGAAACTGCGCCAATTTCACTGATTATGATATGAGAAAAAAACCGTTTTAATAAATATGAGGTAAATTCTGACAAGCTTTTATATGTTCGTTGTGCAGCAACTGCATAGAGACCTGCCGAACACGACGCTGTATGCCTACGGCCCGTCGGCGGAAACGGCTTCCTACCCCGGCCCAACGCTGGAAGCGCTCAAGGACATGCCCACGAACATCCGGTGGGAGAATCACATCCTGGACGCGACGCACATGTTCACAGTCGACGCCACGGTGACGTGGGCCAATCCGATCATGGGCGGCGTGCCCATGGTCGTGCACAATCACGGCGCGGAGACGGCGGGCATATGGGACGGCTATCCGGACGCTTGGTTCACTGCAAGCGGAGAGTACGGGGACGCGTATCCTACGCAGAACTTCACATATCCCAATCAGCAGCAACCCACTATGCTCTGGTACTATTCCCGTGCGCCATTGTCTTACTATTCCCCTTGAATTTTAAGGCGGTTGCTCAACATATTCTTCATAACATTCTTGAACTTCAAAGGCAGGGGACCCTTAGCTTTCTTTGATTGAAGTCTCCTTTCACCGTTCAACATCTTGAGTGCAATCTTGTCCATGTATTGTGGTTCACTGTAACACGAATATATTTGTGTTATAGTGATACTGTGGAAGGACCCCTGCCTTCCCATCTCAAGAATGTTATGTTCGAGTTGCAGGCAGTTGCGAAGTACGTCGTTATAACGAACTGTCTGGTTTATATAGGTACCACGACCACACGTTTGGCATCACACGGTTGAACATTCTCTCCGGCTTGGCAGGCATTTACGTCATCCGACCTCAAGAAGAGCTCCCCGCATGAATCCCGCCGACGAAGTACGAAGTGACTCTCCTCATCCAGGACAAGGCAATCTATCCGAACGGCAGCATCAATTTCCCCACCGTCGGTCTCGCCGTCGACAACCACCCTCACTGGTGCCCTGAGTATTTCGGCGACGTCATTCTCGTCAACGGCAAAGCCTGGCCTTTTCTCGTCGTCAAGCCCCGGTCGTACCGCTTCCGCTTAGTGAACGCCGGCAACGCCCGCGTGTACGAGCTTTCTCTCACCTCCCCGAACACTACCATCACCCAGATCGGCAGCGACGGCGGCCTCCTTGAGCATCCCCAATCTCTGACCTCTATCATCATTGCCCCAGCAGAGCGCGTCGACTTCATCATCGACTTCTCCGCCGTCCCTGGCCAAAACGTGACGATGAAAAACTCGGCTCTCGTGCCGTATCCAGACGGCGACACGGCTTTCACTCCCCCGTCAACCCAGTCCATCATGCAGTTCAGGGTGAGCATGCCTGACGCGGCGGACGAAGCAAACTCACCAGCAGTGCCGATGAACATCACGACTCACCCAGTTGCGAATACCACTGGCGCGCTCGTCCGCACCTTCACCATGATCGAAAACGCGGACGCGAACGACTTCCCCACGGGCTCCCTCCAGTCGAACTTCACCTGGACGGACCGCGTGACGGAAACCCCGTTCCTGGGCGTCACTGAAATCTGGGAGTTCATCAATCTCACGCCGGACGCGCATCCCATGCACATACATCTCATCAAGTTCAAAGTTTTGAACATTCAGGAGTTCAATCTGACGCTGTACGAGGAGAAAGGATGTAATCGGTTTGAACGCGATTACCGTGGTCCCGGGAGCTGTATGATTGCAGATCCTGCGCCGCCCATGGTGTACCACGCTGGGTGGAAAGACACTGTCGTCTCGTTGCCTAATCATATTACACGTTTAGTGATGCAGTGGACGCCGGAGTATGGTGGTGAGTTTCCGTTTGACGCCACGGCGGCGCCGGGGTACTTGTGGCATTGCCATATTCTGGATCACGAGGATAATGACATGATGCGGCCGATCTCCTTGATACGGAAGGTCGATATCTCTTCCCCGTAGAGAGATGTGTGGATCCACGCGCTCATCTGGCTGGCCAGGAAGAGGCAATGCAGGCGATGAAGGCAGGCGATATTAATTCGTGATGAAAGATGGAGTTGAGGTTTGGGAGTGTTACTTGCTTGCATCGGTAATGCTTGTACATTAGAGGGGTTCTTAATTGGGTGTATTATAAAATAAGAATCGTGCGAGAGTTGCCTCACTGCTCCTATGGCAGTTTGTCAGCGGCAATAAACTCTCTGCCTTCTATGGGTGTTACCAGAAAGGAATGGTGCTTGCATGTCTCGATCTAGTAATGGCTGTTTCAGTTGGACTCAGTGGAAGTTTTAGCTTTGGACTCGAGGAAGGCCTAACAGAGGGTCTATTGTACCGTTACGTATTATTCTTGAAACGTGCTATAATAATGTTTCCTTTTTCAGTGGTATTCTAGATAGCATGCATCATTGCATCATTCTCCAGTAACTCCGTGTTGTAGGTTTACTAAGTATCCTATTCAATGTGAATTCGTAGCACTGTCCTCTTGCCAGTCACAAATGACTCAAACAGAGAAAGTGACCGAACATGTTGGCTTCAAGATTGTTTTGACTACAAGTTATATCTACGATGAATTGAGAAAGTAACCTTAACTGACAGCTTATACTCTTTTGACATTTCACACTTATTTACGTACAGTATTCATTAGCAATTACTCACAAGGAACTTTTCAGTTGTCGTTATACCGCACGTCCTTACTGTGGTCTCAATTTGAACATGCGTGTTAGATATTCCGTATATCTTGAGCATAATTGTTGTATCCTGTTTGTTGCTTCTTGAAAATGAAGGCATAGACACTATTACAAAACAAGTTACGGAGTATATGGTATACTCCGAAACTAGCTCAGAGCCGGCCTCTCACAGCTTCTTTTAATGAAGGTGATTGATTAGAGCAAGAGCGAATCCATCAAGTGGAAACCCGTCCTCCACAACTTTGACACTTCCTAGGGCATGCCGCCTGGAACGTAAATCTTATATCAGCCTTAGTATCTCACACTGTCATAGCTGGTTTCACTCATACTGCATCTGTAAGTTGTGTCGTTTCAATTCTATTAACGATAAATCTCATCAAGAAAAACATGAAGAACTGTGCAAGGTGTGGAAGCAGTCAGCCATAACCTACATTTCACTTGCAAATTTAGGAAATTCCACTGATTTTGTCGGAGTAATTATGCTGGAAGGACTAATTGCAAACCATTCAGCTGCCATGAGAGAATAAGTGCTTCGGTGGAACTACCAAACTGGGGGTTTGCAACACATTCAACTGGAACAGCAGGTAGCATCATCACGCCAAAAATTGCAAGATTCATCTGCAAAAAGTCTGAAAACTAGGACATGTATAGATTTACTCCCTCTGTCCCACTAAAAACCTCCAAATCAGACATAATGCATGTACCACTAAAAAGGCTGTATTTATTTATTTTGATCGTCGATGCTTCAGCATGCGGTGTGAAACAGAGGGAGTGGATACCACACTTGCTCAACGATCAAAATCAATAAATGAAGTGGTTCAGTGGTACATGCACAGTGTCTCATTTTGTGATTTTTTTAGTGGGCCGGAAGGAGTACGTTTCAGGCCGTGCTCTCAAGAGTGCCAAAGTTGTGAAACTCTGTCACTTTAATAAAGTTGACATTTTAATATTTCGGCTTTCAAGTGAGAACCAATTGATGTACTCTGTTGGTCACATGTTACCCTGACTCATAATATTGTTTCCAACAAAATTATGCTCCTCATTGGACCTTATACAGTCCACGTGGCACAGTGCTTGTCCGACATGTTTTGTTCCATAACTTTTGAAGTGCAGAGCCCATGTGGCTGAAATATATAACAAATTTCACATTGTACTCACAGTTACTATTTTTCAAAACGCTTTCAAGACAATTTCCCATTAAATATGAAAATTGCTGTAGTGGCACACTCGTCATTTTCATGGTTGAGAGGATTTTGCAGTACTCAGAATTGTGAATTCTGAGGTCAAGTTTGGAGGCATATTCTTTCACTATAGACCTACATAGATTAGTAAAATTAGGTTGCTTTAACCCCTAATGACCCAAGGTGATGGTAATTTCAAAATGACCAAGACTATCAAGAACTTGAGCATTTTTTCTTGAGATCGGATAGAATATAACCGTAGGATTTTGTACTTCACATTGAGAGTGAGCACCTGAAAAAAATTCAGATTATTTGACCGCACACTTTAGTAGATATTTGAGATTTGAAGTTTTATTTGGATTAGTGGAAAAATAAGGCAAAGTGCATTGAAGGAGCATATCTTATTTGTGAAAATAATTTGAAATGATGATCTTTTTGTGCTCACTGAAAGACAAGAGAGTTGAGAATGCTCATCTAAATTTCACAACATTTTAGTCATTTTGCAATTTTTGGTGTAGCTTGCAATGCACGGTGGTCACTGAAATGGGAATAGTGTTTGTATGAAAAACAAGAATGGGCATACTTGTTTTCTTTTTGAGCTCCTTGGATCTATCCTTTATGATGTGGGCAACAATTGCATTGGTTGATTGACTTTTCAATCCATGCCCAAAGTGAACCAAAAAATTGAGTTCTAAACTATACTACACCATTCAACTTTTAAAAATTCCAAAGGGCAGAGTTTATTTAGAATTTGATGAAACTAACGCCATTGGACTTGTAACACAATTTTTTTTCTTTAGAATAAATTTTGCTAAAAAACCCTCAAAATTTGAAAACAAGCAGCTCAAAAAAGAAGGACAAAGATGCCAAAATGGTCACTTGGGTCATTAGGAATTAAACCCCCAAAGGACCAAGCGTTCAAATTTTGAATAATAGATGAACGCAAATCCATCCCAAATACACAAAAATGCACTTTTTCATCCATCATCTTTCTTTTAAAATTTGTGTGTTAATTCTTTAACATTTTTACGGTATAGATTTTGAAGACTTTGATTTGCAAATATTCTATTATTCAATAGATATTGATAGGTTTGGCCTCAAAAAATAACATTTTTTTGCTCAAAAAATGATCCTTCAAAAATGACTTGAATAAAATAAATTAAATAAAAATCTTCAAAAATAACTATTATTAGAATTTAATATTTTGAACTTCAAGAAAAAAATTCTTATAAAAATCACAAATATTCAATCTACCATCGATTTTAGAAGGAATTTTCAATTTCTTGGCTTCCAATTTTATTGAAAAATATTGGTTTTTATACTAGTTGATCTAACCATACGGATATAATCTACATATCAAGTTTTACAAGTATTGTTTGAAAGTCATCATTAAATTATTCTTTAAAGTTTTATTTTATAATATATCTTTACAATTTTGAAAATCTAGCATTAGAGAAAATTTGGATTCCCGTGAAGGTTGTTTTTTCGTTGGTCAGATGTGCAAATACAATAAAAAGTGAAAATAATTTTTTCTTTTTTAATTTCAAAAAAATATTAAAAATCATAAGATGAGGATGAAGCTAGAATGAAATGAAGCCAAGACAAAAATAATGGAATTTTAAATTCACAAGACTAAAACTGAAGCCAATAAGTGTCTTTTCCATTGAAGGAGTTCAAAAGCTTGAGGGAACAAATGAGAACCAATGGGGTTCAATTTATTTACCAAGCAAAAATTTAGAATATTAAAATAAATAAAAAATGAAAGGTTTTTGAGGCAATCATTGGGATTCAAGTCTTTGAGGCTTTTGTATTAATGAATATAGGATTTAGCACTCGCTATTGATCAACATATATTTCCAAAGTCCACCATAACAAGTTCACACTTCACAATTGTCAAGACTCGCATGGCAATTGAAGTACACACACTTATAACCTTCAAAGGACAAGCCTATTACCGCTTTTTCAAACTCATTTGCAAGTTAATGTGAATGTAATTATTGTATTGAGCAATTTGTTGTTTAGTTATACAAAATTTGCATCTTTTTAGAATTTTTTTAAAATGCCAAGAATTTCTAAATAAAAATGAAACAATTCATATCAAATGCAATTGATGCTCCAAAATCTAAAAATTTCTCCGCAAGTTTATAATATAGTATAGAATATTATTTTTTCACAATTTCATTTTAAAATTAAAAAATCAACATTCTATGGTTATAGGTCCAAAATTCAAATCCTGGTAACACCCTTTGGGTTGGTTTAGTCAATTTTTGAAGTGATCTTTAGAGATTCTATATTAACAAATATACAATGACTCCCAAAAGTAGTTGGCCACCCTAAAAAGTGCTCTCATAAATTGAGAAATTAGAATTATGAAGTAAAATTTAGACATGTTGTACAGAAGGAATTCTACCCTCATGTGTAATTTCACTGTAAATGGACTACATTTAGACCTATTATTAATTGAATGAAATTTCTATGGAAAAAAAACTTTTTGTGAGAAGTCAAAATCTCCCATTTTTTTTATAGGAAGAATGTACATCTTGACTAGAATCACATGTTACAAGTTTCATGAATTTTGGATTTTTATTGATTGAGATCTAATTGATTGAAATTTGACCCTAAAATTTTGATTTTTAAACTTTCACTTGGCATAAATTGCAAAATAATAAAATAAAAATTTAAAATAATGTTAAATAATTATGTGTATGAAAAACATATTTTTTTGCAATTTATGAAGTGAAAGTTTAAAAATCAAAATTTTAGGGTCAAATTTCGGTCAATTAGATCTCAATCAATAAAAATCCAAAATTCATGAAACTTATAACATGTGATTCTAGTCAAGATGTACATTCTTCCTATAAAAAGAAATGGGAGACTTTGACTTCTCACAAAAAGTTTTTTTTCCATAGAAATTTCATTAAATTAATAATTGGTCTAAATGTAGTCCATTTAAAGTGAAATTACACATGAGGGTAGAATTCCTTTTGTACAACAACATGTCTAAATTTCACTTCATAATTCCAATTTTTCAATTTATGAAAACAATTTTTAGGGTGGCCAACTACTTTTGGGAGTCACTGTAGGTTTTTACTATGAAGAAAAAATGGAGCATAGAAAAGGCCACCTCCCTTTGAGAAGCTATGATCAACACTAAACAATAAATTGGTCAATAAAAAAATATTTTTTTCTATTTGCCAGGATACCATACATGAAGGTCTAATTTGGCACCTAAGTGCTAAAATTGAATTTTCACGTTAGATTCTCAAGGGTTTATGTCACCTTAGACCATTTATAAGATGATATGTGGCACTTTTTAACAAAAATGACTTAATTTTTGCCGAATCTAACCTTCACGTAGGATAGACTGCAATTTGATTTGATTTTTTTTTTAATTTTTAATTTGCAGTTTGTTTTTCACTGTTGCTCCGAAAGTGGCATCCCTATTGAGGCTTTGTTCTTCCCATAATGTTTGTAACCATGGCATCCATTTGAAATCACAGCTAAAAAATGGTGGAATTGAGCTATGATAAAAATGGTGGAATGAAGACAAAATGAAAACAATGGAATTTTGAATCCACAATGAAAATAATGGAATTTCAAAGTCACACAATTAAAATTGAATTCCATAGAAAAATTGTCTTTTCAATTGAGGGAGTTAAAAAGTTTTTTTGAGTGGACCAATGGAACTTTAATCCCAAATATTCTAACTTTTGTTTTGGAATTTATAATAAGTAGAATTATAAATGAATAACCACATAATAGTAACGAAAAATTGATTATCAATAGAAATCTAATACTTTTTGGGCTCTACGGTTGTTGCAAGAAAGAATGTCCATTTTTGTTCCATTTTGGTTGTTTTTAGCCTTTTGGGGGGGAAGTACTATGAAATTAGAAAAACATTTAAAAAAAATATTAATATTATGACCAATGTATACACTTGTAAGAAGAAGGTATCCTATGAAGGAAAAGCATAAAATTTTTTCTCTAAGTAGGAGAACTAGAAAAGTGCAAAATCACCAAAAAAATAGATTCTCTGAAGTTTTAATTTGTAAAAAAATAGGAAATACAATTTTCAAAGAAACTAAAAATTGGCCATTTGGAAGGACTTCATGGGGAAGAGATTTCACTAAAAAGTTATTTTTGAAATGTGCGTGCAAGAGAACCCTATTTGCATGAACGTAGTGGACATAAAATAAAATGTTTTTAAATGTCCTTTGATAAAAATATAACTTTCTACTATAGAAATACACCATATAAATTTCAGCTCTAGATCATTAAAGTTGAGGACTCCATAGTACTAAAACCCTTTAAAATTCAAAACATGAAAAATTAATTTAATTAATTCATAAATATAAAATGATTTTTTTTAATTTTTGAAAAATATGGAGTATGAGATATGATTATACTCCAAACAAACATCCCAATCAAATTTCAAGTTTATGCAAGTCATGCTTCAAAAGTTATTGCAAAAAAAAGTTGTGACACTCCTTCTATGACAAATAACTAGTACCACTCTTTCTTACAACAACCCTCTAATATCCATGTAAAAATTTCCATTGCCAAAGTCTCTTTATGTAAAAACGAAGCCCTAAAACCTTCAACCAAATGTCACTAATAGCATACAAAGTAGCAATCCTCTAATGCCAAGATGGGAGTAAGAAGTCTACAATACGCATGCATTTCTCAACAATGAGAAATGGTATTTGGTCATTACTTTTGTAAAGCCCTATCTTCAAAAAAGTTTAATGTAATAGCCAAATTTTGTTTTATTTTTTGGAATGTTTTAATTACCATCCAATTACCATCCATGTTTTAAGAATCAAATTGTGTATTTTTTTGAAGTTTCAATTATCTTATTTTTAAATACACAACTCTTGGAATAATTTTTTATACATGAATTTTATGAATTGAGTATTTTTATTATTATTTTTATTTATTTCCACTAATATTATTTTAAACGCAATTTCCAATTAGATTTCGCATGGTGCAAAACTTTGAAGGCAAGAAAAAGGAACCATAATCTACACATTCACTAGATAGCAGGTTTTGTGAGTTTTTTAAATGAAAAATGCATTGAAAATATAGAAATGAAGCATGTGGAAATAAATAGGCATGTGATAAATATAAAAACTTTAGGCATGTATTTTTCTTTCAAAATTAAAATTGATGGATATGTTGTTTTCAATACATACACTTTAACGCCTGAAGGCTCAAGGCCTTTTTTCTGCCAAAAAACACTCAAAACTGATATTTCTAAAGCAAGGATTAAAAAAATTTGAAAAATGTTTTTTTTGCACAACCATAGGATCTTACACCTAACTAGTATGAGAATGTGTGGGAGAAATTTCAGAATTTTTGACCACTTGGATTGCAAGATATCTGCGTTTAAAGTGGAAAAAACAAGTATTTCAACACATTGTGGGACTAGATTTTTTGACTTTAAACATTCTTAACTTAAAATTTTTGCACTACAGAGTTTGGAGCTTTAAATCTTCATAGTGGAAAATTGAGTTGAGAGTCTAAGGAAAAAAAAAATATTCAAAAAAACTTAATTATCATTCCTAAAACATTTATTAAGTAGAAGTAGGTACGAGATAGAAGGAAAATCTAAAATATTAATATATTTTAGATGGAATTAAAATACACTAATCCCAATGGTGAGATTGTTCTAGCAAGTGAACTAGAGAATGAGTTTTTTTTTTTTTTTTTTAATTGCAAAAATAGCATTCAGAAATGAATCCTACAAGTTATTTTTTTCAAGAAGATGCTCTAACTGCCCGAAAAACAAGAATGTCAATAACTTTCTCATTAAAAATCAAAATGAAATGAATCAAAGCTTTCCAGATAGAAAAAAATATAATCTACAAGAAAAAAAATATTAAAAAAAAAAATCAAATTTTTGCCAAATTTTTTTTGCTGCCCAAACTGCCCAGTTACAAAAAAAAATAACATATTTGGCCATAACTTTTGACTCCTATTTCCAAATGTGCTGAAATTTAGTGCATATGAAAGATATTTTTTGCGCCCACCTTCTATTAAAATTTCAGCGTAAAATATGGAAATCTCTAGTCACACGTACCTGCTTAAAATTTCTATATAGCCAAAAAAATGCATGCCAATCCTTTAGGGGTTAACTTTAATCTCTAGTGGACTATTTGTCCCCTTATAATAGTTTCCTACGAGCTCAATTCTCCACATTCTTTTTTGAGATTTTTTCTAGAATTAAAAAACTCATCATCTTCTTAGAAAGATAATTTTTTATTTCAATCAATTTTTGATAGCAAAAATAATACCACAATAATCTAGTTTTTTAGTTTTTTGGATAGTAAAGCAAAACTACAAAAAACTAGAAATAAAAATATTAAATTTTCTATAGATTATATTTTTGTCTATATAGAAAGGTTTATTTTGTTGCACGTAGATAAAGTGATGAGAAAGTTAGAGAATAGAGAGTGTCTTGTTTTCAAGCAATCAAAGTATCTTTTCCAAAAATAATATATGTGATTTGTTTTTGATTTTGAATTTTATATTTAACCCTTAAAAAAGACATTTCATGTTTGGGCTTGGTCAAACTTCATTAAATTCTATATTAAAACACACATTTCAAAATTTTGATATTTTTCAAATTTAATAATATACGTTTAAGATTTAATCTTGTTTTTCATAATTAAAAAAATCAAATTGAATGTTATATGATTTTGTAAAAAAAATTTAAAAGAAAAATCATAGAAATTATAAAATTTCTCTTAATAGTATGAAATTTTAAAGAAAAATAGAGGCAATAGTGCCAAACGTATTTATGGTATAACTGATGTACTCTTTGGACTCACACTAAGAAAAATTTGATAGAAAAGTTTCCAAAGTGGTGTATTTTGAGCTTTGAAGATGCTATCTTCAAAGTATCACAAAAATTATAATTTGAACAATTTTGAAAAAAATCCAAATGGAGTTGATTATTGAATCTACATTTTTATAGTTAATCTTAAAAACATTTATAATCAAAACCTACATGAAAATTCAAGTTTTGGCTTTCAAAATGCCAATGGGGCTTGCAATGTCTTTTAAATGGTAAAGAAATAGAAAGTCCATGGAGTTAAATTTGATTGTTAGAACAATCTCACCATTGAAATTAGTGTGTTTAAATTCCATCAGCTAGTAACATTTTAGTTTTTTCCTCTATCTTATATCTATTTCTATTTTTTTTTTAATTAATGAATAAACTCACTTTTTTATTAAAAAAATTCCTAAACCCTCAACTTCATTCTTCATGGTAATTTTTTTTTTAATTCAAACTTTGTGGTGCAAAAATTTAAAATTAAAAAAGTTTGAATATTTATAATCAAGTCACACAAGGTGCAAAAAAACTTGTTTTCTTCACTTTAACCCCTTAAGCACTAGATGCTCAAAATTTGAACAATAGATGAATATAAATACATCCCAAGCGCGCAAAATGAGTTCTTTCATCCATCAATTTTTTTGAAGATTCTTGAGTTAGTTCTTTGACAATTATACAATATATATATTCTAAAGACTTTGTTTTGTAAATATTCTATAATTCAAAGGATATTGATAGGTCTAGCCTTAAGAAATAACTCTTTGAATTCAAAAGATGACTCTTAAAAAACGACTTCAATAAAAAATTAAAACAAAGATCTTCAAAAATCACTATATCAAGAACTTTACATCTTTAACTTAAAGAAAAAAATTCTTGAGAAAATAATAAATATTCAATCTATAATTGATTTTAGAAGAAAATTTCAATTTTAGATTGTCTTTCTATTTTTATAATCAAAACTCAGATGGTTGCAATCAAACAAAAATTATAATAGAAATAGTGCAAACTGCAAAGTGGATAGTATTTGCCTAGTGTTGAAAATTTTATTATATGAAAAAAGTGTTTATATCCTCATAATTGAATCTTGTGACATTTTGCACAAATCAATTAAAATTTCAATTTTGACCAATCATAGAAAGTTTCAAATGTATTTTAAGCAAATTTTGAAGTTAAATCTTCAAAAATCATTTGAAGCAAATCTATAAAATAGTTTTGAAGTTTTGACCGCATGCATATACACCTTCATGCTTCATATTGCATTTTTTGATGCAAAGTTCAAAAAAGTCATGGAATTTATATTTTATAATCTATTTGTATTTTGTCCCAAACTCCTAAGTGCCCAAACCTTTCTATAGGTAAGTGTGTTTTTCAACTTTTTCCTATGAAAAATGAGTATGGGCTTATAATTATTCCCAATGAAGCAATTTTTTTTCAAAATCTAACCACGTAGATGTTTAAAGTGATTATTTATTAGTGTATATACTAGTTTTTTTGAGTGTAAAATTGCATAGGAGTTGTGAGATTATAATAAGAGAAATATATGCATCCTATTTTTAGTATATTATCCCTCTCTACAATGTTTGAGAAAGTTGCATATAAAAGTATTTTGGGATCGAAGGTGACATGAAGAACTAGAAATTGTATTAGTATATTAAAATGAACTTTCTAAAACCTTAAGTTCAAACAAAGACTGAGCTATCAAACTCATTATACTATCCACCTTGCAATTGTTGGGTTGCAGTTTTTTTTATAAGTAGAAATTGAAAATACCTCCAAATCAACACCTACATGTTTAAATTTTCAACAATGAAAATCATGAAAACTTTGTTTACACTTTCTATAGGGACCAATTTCAAATCAAATGGATAACTATAATTTTTTAGATCTCAAAATCAATTAAAATTGGCAAGCTTGTTTAAATAATGGGAGTGACTCCACAAAGGCACAAGGTACCATGCACTAATGGTACATATATGCTTTTGATTGAGGACCTTTCAAAAATCAAATATTTTTTTTTTTTTGGTTAAAAGTAAAAATCCTAATATCTCGTCTAATAGTTAATTAACCTTTAATACTACAAGTAAATTTTTTTAAACGCTCAAAGGAATTTAATTTCCCACATACACATGAGATGATATTTTGGATCAACCATATATAAATGATTAGGAAGTTAAGGGTTAATAGAGACATTTGTTAAGTCCAAATCAAAGATTCAACTTGTGATTTTTCTTTGACCTTATAGTAGGAGTAATTGATAATTATTGAAATATATCCTACCATCTTAGACTAATTGCTCTCCTACAAAAATTCAAATTCTTGAATGAACAAGTGTATTATTTGTGTCTAAAGTTTCTTATAAAATCATTCATAGGACACTTTTAGTCCTTAGCACCATTATAGGCTATAGGTCTAAAAACATTCAAAATATAAATTAAGAGATATAAAAGTTGGAAGTTGAATCATGATCACCTTGATGAAGCAAGGTCACTTTACTTTTTTCAATTTGTTTCTTATACCTTGAATGAACTTGAAAGTTGCATAAGAAACAAAGTAGAATATATTCATGGGTGATTGCAAGAGACACTTTTGTCCCCTTGCCCTTGAGAATTGGTTTTTTGTTCATAACTTTTGCATTGTTTGTTCAATTGGCATGAAACTTGGAATGAAGGTAGATGCGGTAGTTTCAGACATTGAGTAATTTTTTCAAATTTTTTCAAATTAGTTTACTATTTTTAACCTATCCCCAATTGGATGTCTACCTTGGCAGTTTTGGGGTTTTTTAGTCCTATTTTTGACCCAAAAATGCAAATTCGAAGCCACAAATTGGACATGTTGGAGGTCTACTAACATTAGAAGGGTTGGCGATGAGTTTTTATGAAAATAGCAACATGTCGGTTGCACACATGGGGTCAAAGTGACCTTCCTTTGCGTGAAAGTTACGAAGAGGGAAAAAAAATTCTTTATGAATTTTTTGGTGCAATGCAAGCGCAGTGCTTTCTAGCAAAATGACTTTTTTTATGGAATTTTTTTGAATTTTTTTTGAATTACTAAAAATGAAAATCTCCACAGACCCCTTTTTTGCTATTTTCTAGCGCCCAGTGGCTTTGGCAATACTTTGTAGTAGTCTGTAGTACTTCATAGTACTTAATCAACGGTTTAGATTTGCAAGCACCTTAAATTGCTGGTTCAGATTTGCCGGGGCGCTGCTAAAATGTAGTATTCATTTGGTAGTATTGCACAGTACGGTCAGTCCTATGGCCAAAAAACGCAATTTTGACGAAAAATTGTGAAGTGTTTCTTGCAACTACCCTCATTTTAATCTTTATAAGGCAAAACATTCTAAATTTTGAAAAGAATCATTTCAATTAATCATATTGTAAAAAGTGCAATTCACATAAAATCATATTTTATGTCACTAGACACAATGAATAGAATTAAACATATTGGTCTAAAATTAAACCAAATTATGGGGAAAAAAAAAATTCTTCCATATGACCTTTTTCAAATTAGCTCAAATACGGTGAGGTCAAATTGCACACCTTGGTCGTTTAGGTGATAAATTAATTGCAACCCTGCAAACTCGATCAAAAATTCAATTTCACATCCTTTGCTAATTCATTTTTTGACCAAAACAGGAGAAATGAAGAAATCCGTGCACAAAACTCAAAACTCAACCAAATCAAGTCGATTCGAGCTCTCGCTCATTCACAAAGGTGACTGATCGTCGATCTCCACTTTATCCGTGAACATTCGAATTCCAGCGTTCAGCGCCAATCGATTCCTGCATTACAAATGCCAGACATACGCGAAGCCCTGATCGTTCACGCCGCAGACTGCAATCACATTGATTACTAAGAAATTTACGAAGTATAGCGTCGATCAGATCCCGGAATAGCATCTTCTTCAGGAATTCCTGAGGTCAGAGACTGTCGTCAGCATGCCCCGCAGCATGCAGTGTGAGACGTACAAGTGAACCTTTAATCCTATACTCCGTACAATTTTGTTTCTTTTTATTGTGAATGTGTTGAGCCTTCACAACCACATATCAAACTAACGAAATCGCATGTTGTGAAATGGACCTGCCATCGGAATTCTCATCTTCTTTGGGTTGAAGGGCGAGCACCGCACGAATGAGTCTTGCGAGCTCTGGCGCAGCTTGTGTCCACCGCGTTCCATACCCTTTCTTCAATATAATTGCCTTGACAAACACACATCAGACTATCCAAATCGCACAGAGCCGCGGGAATCTACTGATCCTTGCTAGTTCAATCTTCTGCGTGTGACTCCCATATTCAAGCTTCATCACGAAGGGCGTGCACCGCAGGAGGTAGCGAGCTACTGCACCTCCTTCAGTAACCATTATTCCTCTTTCTTTTAAAGAATGTTGTTGCTTTTGATTGGGAGTGGGTTGACTTGACAATTATATTTCAAATCATCCAAATCACTTGCTGTGAAAGTGCAATCTAAATGAGCATGCTAGCCGAACTTCCATCTTCTTTGGGTGGCTCCCATCTTGAAGGAAGTGCACCGCAGGAGGTAGTCTAGCGAGCGATGGCGCGTTTTGTGTCCGTGGAGGTATGGACCGCCGTGGCGGTGGTGTTCTTGTGCTCCATCGCGTACCAGGTGGTGACGAAGCTGTTGTGGAAAGGGCTGTGGACGCCGCTGCGGTTGGGGAGGATCATGAGGAAGCAAGGCGTGCAAGGGCCGCCGTTCCGGTTCCTGTTTGGTCAGCTGAGAGAATCCATGGCGTACCAGGACTCGTTTCCTGAGGTGGTGCCGCTTGATAGCTATGCGGATCTCTCGCCGACTGTCACGCCGACGTACGCCCTCTTCTTTCCGAAATTCCCAGGTTGGGACTCATCCTTGGAGCAATCGAATGGAGCTGGACTCGAGTTGTGCTACTTTGGTTCTCAATTTGTGGCTTTCATGGGTGGTTGATTCGGCAAGAATATTTGCTTAGTGTCTGGTTATAATGAAGTTTGTGAAAGAGTGCTGCTAAGGTGTATGAAATCTCCAAGAGGGGGAATTAAATTGGTTGAAAATCCGGCGGACATGAGAATCCGGCAGACAAAAGAATCCGGTTTTCACTCGCTTATTGACTAGTTTCGTTTGAGTTTGTGAATTAGTTCTCCAGGGTCTTACTGTACTGGAAGAGTGTGTGAACCCTTAAAGGGTGGGAACTACATTGGTTGAGAAGCTCATAAGAGAATCCTGCATTCAGTCGCTTACGGGGTCGCTTATCGTCTCATTTTCGTTGAAGTTTGTGAACCAATTATCCAGGGTCTTCCACAGAGTGTTGACAAGTTGTGTGAAACCTGAAACCGAGTAGGGTGGAATAAAACTGGTTGAAAAGCTTACAAAATAATGCTGAAATCATGGTTAGAGGGAAAGGAATGCCGTTTTCAACTGCTGATTTAAGAAACCTAGGGATTTTTTTTAGAGATTGAGAGAAATGGTTGACAAGCTCCTGTCGGTAGCATCAACTAGACCGGCTAGACCCTCAAATAGTCGGACTACTAGTGATGTTTACAGGGTTGAAGTTTTGTGAACAGTTTCCAGGGTTGTCCACAAAGAGTTTCGAAAAGGTGTGTGACATCTGAAAGGATGAAAGGATGGAAATTAAATTGGTTCAAAAGCTTATAGAAGAATCCTAGTTTGACAGTGGAGGGAGAAGAAGATTGTGTTTAACTGGTGATTTACGAATCCTAGAGTCTTTTCAATTCAACGATTGAAGAGAAAAATAGTTGACAAGCTCCTGCCCATAACTCCTCAAACAGTCCACTGAATTTAGACTGATTAGTGATGTGTGAAGCCCTCGATTGACGAGTTCCACAAATGTCGTCAGGTGTGAAGTACTTCCTCTACTGGTTCGGAACGAGCACTCGGCTTGTGGTGCGAGACCCGGAGATTGCGAAGGAAGTCTTTATCACTAACCACGAGTCCTTGGGAAGGTTCCTTGACGAAAGCTTCGCTCGTATCCTTGGAAACGGGTTGCTGCTACTCGTGGGGGAGAAATGGACCATAGAGAGGCGCACAATCACCCCGTTTTTCCATCAGGACGCTCTCAAGGTACGTGCAGTTAACCCTGAACCACAAAAGCTTAGAATCACTCAATTCCGGAAGCTTGCATAAACTGGCTGGCTATGGCGGCTGTCTAAATTGTGGATACGGCTACTCTTAAACTTCTTTTAATCTTAGCGCCTGAGGCCACATGTTATCCACTATGACACTGTTTGAATGTGTGCAAGTGTGCTTCAGTCCACGATAGTCAATTTAGGATAGTATCGCTAGATTTCGACAAAATTTTGCATCAAGATGTAAAGAAGGAAACGCAATGACTTCAATAAAATTACTGTTGAAACTCTCCAGAAAGTATATCGTACTTACAAGAGAACTAACACATAAGGTATGAGCACCACCATAATCCCCACTGCCCACATTGCGGCACTTGCATTTGAATCAAAGATCGACACTAACACCTCGATATTGATGCCAGAAGAGGTTCACAATGAGAACGTGAGAGAGACTAGGATAGCCTAGTGAGGATTTTTGTCATTCCTACAAATAATACTTTGAGATTTCATACCTTATTCAGACGGTGTCCAACTAATGCATGCTGAGGTATGTTGAAATCCTCTTGCCAAGAAGATCCATATAAATAATTTATGTTTATTAGCAGTAAATACACTCAGTTGCTATTTAGTGTTGACTATATGTGCACTTACCTTAATGCAGAGTTTGCCAGAATTGTTAGTCTCAACCAAATTCTTGACATGAACCCTCAAAATATACAAAATGAGAGTAAGAAACAGAAAACCGTCGATGGCAGATGAGTAGGATATTCTAAAATGTAATGTTTGAGAAGGTCACAATAACCAAGAGGTTTGGATGTATGTTTGCAGGGCATGGTGGCAACTATGGTGGAAGGGTCGGCATCGGAGATTCACAAGTGGGAGCAGATAGTAGCGCAAGCAGGAGGCTCAGTAGAAATCGATGTGGAATCTGATGTGCGCAAGCTTTCGGGAAGAGTGTTGTCACTGACAGTGTTTGGCGGGGAGTATGAGATAGGTGTGCAGGTGTACGAGATGCAAACGGAGCTGGCAGCGCAATTCTTTGACTTGTTCAAAGAACTAGGATTTTGGCTCATTCCGCACTACAGGTACACACAATGGACAATAAATCTTTGGCAGATTTCATGCAAGTTGTATATACCTGAAGTGAAAGATCTTTGGTATGATTTTGCAGAAGAGTATGTGTTTAAGTTTTTTTCTATTTTTCTAGAGATACCTCATTATGCTTGTGGAGTCTAGTAGCTCTAAGTCTCCAATTGAAGTACAACATTAAGCCACCACCTCAAAATGATCTTCACGTGCACCTCCTAATTGGTTCTTGCCCAGTTGCCACTAATCCAAGTAGCGTCAAAGTAATTATGTGAGCACAGGGACTACTATAGTACCTTTTTAATTTCCGCAAAAATTAATTGTTTTTGAAGGAATTTGTAATTTCAAGAAATTATATTGATAATTGCGAAAAAAATTGAAAATTGTCACCACTTATTGCCCACATCCAATTAATTTAGATCATTTTGAATACACTTTTAGTGAACCTAATCACAAATTATGGTATGAAAACAGATTTAACTTGATTTTCTTACATCTACTAAAATGAAAAAAAGTTTTATTTGATCCCTCATATAGTTTTTGAATAATGAAACCACATATACATGTAGCCAAAGGTTAACTTGAAGTGTCATTACCTATACTGTTGAGCCTTTACAATAGCGATAATCAATGTAAATGATTACTTGGAGAAAATACTAGTAATATAGTAGACTAGATGGAAATGATTATATGGAGAGGATACCAATAGTAGATGGTAGCACACGTATACTACCAACTATATGGTACTTAGTAGCATATTGTATTGGATACTTGTACAATTGCCTAGTATATTATTAATTCAACATTTTGGATGATGAAATATGTTGAAACCCCTTTTTAAATGCCAAAGTTGAGAAGTTAAATTCTATTAAATATTCGGCAAAGGTTGCCAAAATTGAAAAGGTACTACAATATCTTTGTTTTTACTAATTCTTGTTGGCAATTCAAAGAAGATTTAAGACCATTTAGCCTATACTTTTTTAGAAACATGATGCGTAAAGAACAATAATTTTGGTCTTGTACTATAGGCAAGCGTTAAAAGTCAATTGAGGGTAGTTATGTTAGTCATGCTCATAAATACTCTACAAATTCTCATAGAGTTGAATATCCGTTTTACCAAATTGACCCTCGGCTTCCATGTATATGAAAGTGTCCATTCTTGATAGTTATCAATGGAGGTTAGTTATTTTTCAATGTCGCAATTAGAGAAAAGGTGTAATCACCTACGCAAGTTTTACACATTACATTCAGGGCATCTTCAGGGGATTTTATTTGGTGTGAGGATGCTATCTATGAAAGTAGTAGAGTTGGTGAGCCATTTTTCTTTACAATTGTTGATTAAAAAACTTTTCTTGGTGAGGTGGAATTGTGAATCAATAAGTGAAAACACCTTTCTTTTCACTCTACCTACTAAAATAAAACTCTTCCATAAACTTTGTAACTAATTTTCCTTCACTTGATTGTTTGGGATTCTTTCACCAAATATCCACACTCTTTGTACAACTTGATCATGCCTATGTAAATGATCAATTATCACCACCTTGATTTGGGTGGTTGCTTGATCATTGCGGATTGTTCTAGAGTAATTTTAGTTCAATGTACACAAATTTTGGTTCGTATGGTCTAAATATAGACAATAAGTTGTCGTCCTAAGGGTGATTGCACGAAACACCTGTACTATGTGTTGCATTTTGCAATAGTACTCATGATTTTTTCTGGAGAACTTTGAAACTAGAAATCAATTTTTAAAAAAATAAAAAAATATGGCCAATGTATGCACCTTTAAGATGACGGTAACCACCAAAGGAAATTTATTAAAAAATTCTCTAAGTAGGAGAACTAGAAAAGTGCCAAATCTTAAGAAAATACATACTTTGATGTTTTAATTAGTAGAAAATAGGAAAAAACTTAAATAAAAAAAATAAAAATTGGCCATTTGTGGCAACTCTATGGAGATGGTCATTCACCAAAAAAAACACCAAAATAATTTTTTGCATGCTTCAAAATGCTAGTAGAAAGGGACTCAATTTGTGGACTTCTACACCACACAAAATTAAGTATTTTTAGAATTCCTTTGGACAATAGCTACAAGTCTACTAGAAGACGATCTCAACCAAATTTCAGCTCCAAATTCGTTTTTATGGGTACTAAATAGTACTAAAAACCTCCAAATTGGCATTTGTGACATAATATCAGGGGCTATTATTAAATAGTAAAACATTTTTAAAAATTTCCAAAAAAATAGACAAGGTGTATAATAGTCATCAGTATCTTGTCTATGAATTTTGAGTCATTTTGAGTCAAAACTCAAGAATTATAGCCAAAAAACTAATCAACATGAGACGTGTGACAGAAAATAGTACAAGTGTTTCATGCAATCACCCCTAAGCAGTTATGAGAGGATTACTTACATATGATGAATCCATGGCCGCAAGAAGAGTTGGTGAAGAATGTGAGTGCAAATTGTGTCCAAATTCAAAATCTGCACCTTCAAAGGGAACCCAAGGTTTTGGTGATGCTAGCTACTTAAATGCCAAGAATTAGTGATCCATTTTTCTTTACAATTATTGATCAAACCCTTCCTTGACAAGCTGGGATTTTGACTCAATAATTAAATATAACCTTATTTAATAAGCTTTTCAATTGATTTTCCTTCATTTTGTCGTTGGGGTTTTCCTCATAACATATCATCAACACTATTTGTAGGAAGAAGGTAATTTGGTCTACAAAAACTTCAACTACACAAGACAAGAAGTGAAGAAACCCTCTATTTGTGCAGACAGACTTTGACAAAGAACAACTTTGACGAAAAACCACATGTTGGGTCTTGTTGGCAATTAAAAGAAGATAACTTGAGTTTTTGGTGGTGTTGTCTATGTAAATGGTAAAATTGGTAAATTGTTTTCAAAACAAAAAACTTCCTTGGTTTGGTGGAATTTTGATTCAGTAATTGAATACAACATTCTTTCATAGGCTCTCTAATCAATTTTTCTTTGTTTTTTCTTTCTGAATTCACTCACCACATATTAGCCATCATTATAGAAGGTAGGTAATTGGTCTTCAAAAACATCCACTCTACTCACAAGAAAGCAACTATTTTAGTTTGAATCCCTCCATTTGTGCAGACACATTCCGACAAAGAAGCATAGGCACATGCACCACATGGAGAACCAGCTCGACACTCTCCTCTACGACATGATCACTAAACGGCGAGAAGCCGTGCACAATGGGAAAGTGAATTCCTACGGAGAGGATTTGTTGGGGTACATGCTCACAGCGGCAAGCGATAGATGGCAAGAAAGCAGTGTGGAATTTAACCTAGCCTCGGTGATGAACAACTGCAAGCTTTTCTACTTCGCAGGGCAAGATACAGTGGCCAACACCACCATGTTTCTTCTGCTAATGCTGGCTATGCACCCAGAATGGCAAGAACAAGCCAGGAAGGAGATCATGGAGGTGGTGGGAGAGGAGGAGAAGTTTGATGCTAAAATGTTGTCGCATCTCAAAGTAGTAAGCATATCTCTCTTTCTTTTAAGGAATCTGCTTCTTCTATTACTAAGGGTCATGACCAAGTACTTTTTGTCGATTAGGCTTTTTGAGAAAAACATTAGCTCAAAAAAGTGATCTTAAAATTGTAGTCTTTTAATTTTCTATGAAAATTTGTGTCCCTAGACATTTACTATTCCAAAAGTATGAATATAAGCAATTAGTGTCCATCAATGTTTCAAAAGGTGAGTGAACTTCACTGGAATTGCATCATCAAGAGTCCGGTTTTGGTTTTAGGTGAAGATGTAGAGCTCGGGAATGGATACAAGTTGGGAATGTGTGTTCTACTTGAGTACGGAGTTCATAAATTAGGGAGATATCATGCAAAAGTTGTGCTTGCAGGACAAAGTTTACTGACCCTAAGCCCTAGACCTTAGAACCTTTCGGTACGCACTAAACCCTGAACACTTGGAACACTTGGAACCCTTGAGATGCACTAAACCTTAAAACCCTTTGCTATGCAGGTGGGGATGATAGCAAACGAGACCATGCGAAACTTCCCCGTAGCTCCATCAATTTCACGAGTAGCAACCAAGGACATCCAGTTGAAGTCGCTCTTCATTCCCAAGGGCATCGAAATCGAATTCGCAACGACTGTGATCCACCAGGACAAGGCTTATTGGGGGGAGGACGCTGCGAGCTTCAACCCCGAGCGCTTCGCCCATGGTGTGTCAGCCGCGTGCTCGCATCCGCAGGCATTTGTGCCGTTTGGAATTGGTCCCAAGTTCTGCGTCGGCTACAACTTCGCCATGATGGAGGTGAAGATCATTGTCGCCAGGGTGCTGCGCCGGTTTAGGGTGCTGCCGTCGCCGAATTACAAGCACCACCCGACCTCAATTATGGGGACAAGGCCCAAGTTCGGCATGCCTTTGATTCTTCAAGCGCTGTGAGGTGGACGATTTCTTGGTCCTGTGAATGAAGAGCCTTTGCATCGACCCTAACTAAGCTTAAACTCTGAATTTCTTTTTCTGAATTACAAACAGAGCGATTTAGGGTGATGTTTCTTTGATGAATCTTTCAGTGTTCATTAACGACAACTTTATGATCCTCCCTTTATGATCGTTTTGATGAAACCGAGATAAAATAAATATTTGTACAAAGATTATCGCAAAAGCATGTGAAAATTCAAAAGGCATTGATTGACTGAGGACGTTTTATTAGGTTGACAATACTCAGGAAGCAAGCTAGTCGAAAAGTGACAGGTATTGTACTTGTGGACTGAGCCTCCAGTAGTGTAGTTGCAGGTTTTATATAGTGACCAATTTTCAAATATGACAATGGGAGTTTTCCAACCTTGCTACCGGTATTCATATGATGCAATTTTTAGGATTTTAAACCAAATTGAATGTAAGACAATTCTCCTTCCTCAAAGGATTAGTCGCTTATAGCCTTCTTCTGCAAGTCAGCATTCGGACCTCCTAAAGGTTTGAGAACGTAAACTAGTCATATTCACTGCATTGGCAGAAGATCAAGAAATTGGTCCCCATGATAAAAATTTCAATGCAAGAAGAAACTAACGCAGTTTTAAGTTACCCAACTAAAACCTCAAATTTTCTAAACCAAGATGAACTTCAACTCTGTACTTGTCATAGATTTGGAGCTCTGATCTATATTGACATCACATTTTTGGCGCTTTGAAATTTGAAACAAATGGAAGTAGTTTTGAACTCCCACCCTAAACTTCTGACACTTTAGAATAGGAGTTGTGGTTGCATTTGTTCTTCGGACTTGTCATTATATCCCCAACTGTTTGCTTTGATGTGGAAGATTGTGGAGGGTTTGATGTTCAAACGTTGTTGCAAATTCTAGAAGGGTGGGCTACTTTCAAATTCACATCGGCATGCACACAAGTCGTTACACTCCTCACTATAGCTTCACCGTATCCTTCGTTCAGTTCGTTGTATTCCTTTGAGAGTTGAGTTTCCATAAGCGGTCGGAGATTTGGATTTTTGTGAGCATTTTAGGTTTTGTGTGCGATCGGGGATTTGGGGGTTGAAATCGGGGATTTGGGTCCTGTTTGTGATCGGGGATGCAGGGCTTTGGAGCTCGCAATGGTTTTTTGAACAGGGATTAGGGATTTGGGATTCGAGATAGGGGGTTTTAGGGTTCCGATGGCTGATGACCCATCCTCCTGCGCCTATCAACATTGGATTTGCAAAAGTGGCAAAGGTCAACCATGATATTTTGCGGTCAGAGAGACGCAAGAGGAAATTGGAACGATTGAGAAGAGAGGCGAAGGTGGTTGATTAGAAGCCGCTAGCAAAGAAGAATGCACTGAAAGAAGAGGGCCAAAAGAGAGCTCGAAATGCAAGGACAATGCAATTTTATTTCAGTTTCAGCTGCACCTCCTTGAATTGCAGGGCGCTGCAATGCGTGGCAAGGGGGATGGATAACTTTGGCGAAGTGGGAGGTGTGGTCGCTAGATCTTGAATTGTTTTATCTCCTGATACTAAGTTTCTTGGCTCTCAATTGATTGATACCAGAGTTTTACTCTCCTACCTCGCCATTGTCCATGTTTCGGACGATAATTAAGCATTTGTTTATTTTAAGGATGATAGAAAATTCCAAAATCCAAAGGATGATCAATTCCAGAGTGACTGATCGTTGATCTCCACTTTACCCGTGTACGAATTCCAGCGTTCAGCGCCAATCGAATCCTGCATTACAAATGCCAACATAGGCGAAGCCCTGATCATTCACGCCGCAGACTGCAATCACATTGAATCATTGATCACTACAGTAAGAAATTTGCTAAATATAGATCCCCGGAATAGCATCTTCTTCAGGAATTCCTCAGGTCAGAGGCTGTCGTCAGCAGTTTGAGACGTAAAAGTGAACCATTAATCCTTTTCTTATAGTCTTATACTCCTAAATTTTTTGTTCCATTTTATTGTGAATGTGTTGAGCCTTCACACATATCAAACTAACGAAATCCATG
Organism: Pseudisothecium myosuroides; assembly: GCA_951799445.1. NCBI lineage: Eukaryota > Viridiplantae > Streptophyta > Bryopsida > Hypnales > Lembophyllaceae > Pseudisothecium > Pseudisothecium myosuroides. The sequence continues at coordinate 25,176,088 of OX637294.1, forward strand.
TTGTGAAATGGACCTTGCCATCCGAATTCCCATCTTCTTTGGGTAGCTCCCATCTTGAAGCGCGAGCAGCGCACGAAAGAGTCTTGCGAGCTATGGCGCAGCTTGTGTCCACCGCGTTCCATACCCTTTCTTTAATACAATTGCCTTGACAAACACTCATCAGACTATCCAAATCGCAAGGTGTGAAAGTGAATTCTAGAGCCACGGGGATCTACCGATCCTTGCTAGGTCAATCTTCTGCGTGTGACTCCCATCTTCAAGCTTCATCACGAAGGGTGTGCACCGCAGGAGGTAGCGAGCTACTGCACCTCCTTCAGTAACCATTATTCCTCTTTCTTTTAAAGAATTTTGTTGCTTTTGATTGGGAGTGGGTTGACTTGACAATTATATTTCAAATCATCCAAATCACTTGTTGTGAAAATGCAATCTAAATGAGCTTGCTAGCCGAACTTCCATCTTCTTTGGCCTGGGTGGCTCCCATCTTGAAGGAAGTGCACCGCAGGAGGTAGTCTAGCGAGCGATGGCGCGTTTTGTGTCCGTGGAGGTATGGACCGCCGTGGCGGTGGTGTTCTTGTGCTCCGTCGCGTACCAGGTGGTGACGAAGCTGTTGTGGAAAGGGCTGTGGACGCCACTGCGGTTGGGGAGGATCATGAGGAAGCAAGGCGTGCAAGGGCCGCCGTTCCGGTTCCTGTTTGGTCAGCTGAGGGAATCCATAGCGTACCGGGACTCGTTTCCTGAGGTGGTGCCGCTTGATAGCTATGCGGATCTCTCGCCGACTGTCACGCCGACGTTCGCCCTCTTCTTTCCGAAATTCCCAGGTTGGGACTCATCCTTGGAGCAATCGAATGGAGCTGGACTCAAGTTGTTCTTCTTTGGGTCTGAATATGTGGGTTTCGTGGGTGGTTGATTCGGCAAGAATATTTGCTTAGTGTCTGGTTATAGTGAAGTTTGTGAACGAAAGGGTGGAAATCTAGGGTCTGACTGATAGAGTGCTGATAAGATGTGTGAAACCTCCAAGAGGGGGAATTAAATTGGTTGAGAATCCGATGGACAAAAGAGTCCGGCTTTCACTCGCTTATTGACTAGTTTCTTTTTTTTCTTTTTTTTTGAAAACAAATGGAAATCCATTGCGAAACAAAAGAAGCACAACAGCCAAGCCAAAAGGCTGACTTATTGACTAGTTTCGTTTGAGTTGATGAATTAATTCTCCAGGGTCTTACTGTACTGGAAGAGTGAATCCTTAAAGGGTGGGAATTACATTGGTTGAGAAGCTCACAAGAGATTCCTGCATTCAGTCACTTACTGTCTGACTTTCGTTGAAGTTTGTGAACCAATTACCCAGGGTCTTTCACAGAGTGTTGACAAGTTGTGTGAAATCTGAAACCGAGTAGGGCGGAAATAAAACTGGTTGAAAAGCTTACAAAATAATGCTGAAATCATGGTTAGAGGGAAAGGAATGCTGTTTTCAACTGCTGATTTAAGAAACCTAGGTTTTTTTTTATCAGCGATTGAGGAGAGAAATAGTTGACAAGCTTTTGTCGGTAGCATCAACTAGACTTTCAAATAGTCGATTTACTAACGATCTCCACAGATTTGTTGAAGTTTTGTGAACAGTTTCCAGGGTTGTCCACAAAGAGTGTCGATAAGGTGTGTGAAACCTGAATGGATGGAAATAAAATTGGTTCGAAAGAGTACAGAGGAGTCCTAGTTTGACAGTGGAGGGAGAAGAAGATTGTGTTTAACTAATGATTTACGAAACCTACGGTCTTTTCTAATCAACGATTAATTAAAGAGAGAAATAGTTGACAAGCTCCTGCCGTAACTCCTCAAAGAGTCCACTGAATTTAGGCTGATTAATGATGTGTGAAGCCCTCGATTGACGCGTTCCTCAAATATCGTCAGGCGTGAAGTACTTCCTCTACTGGTTCGGAACAAGGACTCGGCTTGTAGTGCGAGATCCGGAGATTGCGAAGGAAGTGTTTATCACCAACCACGCGTCCTTGGGAAGGTTCCTTGACGAAAGCTTCGCCACTCGCATCCTTGGGAAAGGGTTGCTGCTACTCGTGGGGGAGAAATGGACCATAGAGAGGCGCACAATCACCCCGTTTTTCCATCAGGACGCTCTCAAGGTACGCACAGCTAACCCTAAACTTCAAAAGATTAGAATCACGCAATTTCGGACGCTCTCATGGTACGCACAGTTAACCCTGAACCACAAAAGCTTAGAGTCACTCAATTCCGGAAGCTTGCCATAAACTGGCTGGCTATGGCGGCTGTCTAAATTGTGGCTATGGCTACTCTTAATCCTCTTTTCAATCTTAACGCCTGAGGCCCCATGTTATCCACTATGACACTGTTTGAATGTGTGCAAGCGTGCTTCAGTCCACGATAGTCAATTTAGGATAAGTATGACTTCAATAAAAATTACTCTTGAAAATCTCCAGAAACTGTATTGTACTTACAAGAGAACAAACACATGAGGTATGAGCACCACCATAATCCCCACTGCCCACATTGCGGCACTTGCATTTGGATCAAAGACCGACACTAAAACCTCGATGTTGATGACAGAAGAGGATCACAATGAGAACGTGAGAGAGACTAGGATAGCCTAGTGTGGATTTTTGTTACTCATACAAATAATACGTCGAAATTTCATAACTTATGCAGACGCTGTCCAACTAATGCATCCTTAGGTATATTGAAATCCTCTTTCACTTACCAAGAAGATCCATATAAATAATTTTTGTTTAATAGTAGTAAGTACACTCAATTGCTATTTAATGTCTACTATATGTGCACTTACCTTGATGCAGAATTTACCAGAATTGTCAGTCTCAACAGAGTTCTTGACACAAAGCCTCGAAATACACAAAATGAGAGTAAGAAACAAAAAAACCATGAGTGGCAGATGAGTAGGCCTTGATGCAGAATTTACCAAAATTGTCAGTCTCAACAGAGTTCTTGACACAAAGCCTCGAAATACACAAAATGAGAGTAGGAAACCAAAAAAACCATGAGTGGCAGATGAGTAGGATATTCTGAAATGTAATGTCTGAGAAGGTCACAATAAGCAAGAGATTTGAGTGTACGTTTGCAGGGCATGGTGGCGGCTATGGTGGAAGGGTCAGCAACAGAGATTCACAAGTGGGAGCAGATGGTAGCGCAAGCAGGAGGCTCGGCAGAAATCGATGTGGAGCCCGATGTGCGTAAGCTTTTGGGACGCGTGTTGTCACTAACGGCATTTGGTGGGGAGTATGAGACGGGCGTGCAGGTGTACGAGATGCAAACGGAGCTAGCAGCGAAGTTCTTCGGCTTGTTCAAAGAACTAGGGTTTTGGCTCATTCCGCACTACAGGTACACATAATGGACAATGAATCTTTGGCAGACTTCATGCAAATTGTATGTACTTGAAGCGAGAGTTCTTTGGTATGATTCTGCAGAAGAGTGCATGTTTAAATTTTGTTCTATTCTTCAAGAGATATCTCATTCCGCTTGTGGAGTCTAATAGCTCTAAGTCTCCAACTGAAGTACAACATTAACCACCACCACATAATGGTCTTCACGTGCACTCCCTAATTGGTTCTTCCACAGTTGCCTCTAACCCAAGTAGCATAGGGATTGTCTTCGTTTTTGCTGGTTCTTATTGGCAATTTAAAGAAATTCAAGACCATTTAGCATGTACTCTTTTGGAAACATGATGTGTGAGTAATTGTGGGATTGTAGACAAGCGTGAATTAAGTCCATTGGGGTTAGTTATGCTAGTTATGCTCATAAATATAGTATGAGTTCTCTAAGTGTTGAATATCTGTATTACCAAAATTGACCCTTGGCTCCCATATATATGAATGTGTCCATTTTGGCAGTTATCAGTAGCAGTTAGTTATTTAACAATGTTGCAATTAAAGAAAAGGTTGAGTAAGTTTTACACATTACGTTTGTGGCATCTTTAGGGAATTATTTGCGGTTGTGGGGATGTTGTCTATCAAAGTAGGGAAGTTGGTAAGCCATTTTTCTTGGTTACTTGATCATGCGAATCGTTCTAGAGTAATTTCAGTTCAATGTACACAAATTTGAATTCATATAGTCAAAATATAGATGGTCTACCATCCTAAGCAATTACCAAAGGATTACTTATATATGATGAATCTATGCCATAAGAAGAGTCAGTGAAGAATGTGAGTGCAAATTGTGTCCAAATTCAAAATTTGCATCTTTGGGTGAACTTTGAGTTTTTGGTGACACTAGCTATTTAAATGGCAGAGTAGGGGTGAGCCATTTTCCTTTACAAACCCTTCCTTAATGAGGTGGGATTTTGACTCAATAATTGAACATAACCTTCTTTCATAAGCTCTTCAATCAATTTTCCTTCATTTTGTCCTTTGGATTTCCTCACAATATATCAACACTCTTTGTAGAAGGTAGGTAATTTGGTCTATAAAAACTTCAACTACACAAGATAAAAAACCCTCTATTTGTGTAGATACACTCTAACGAAAAACCACAAGCATATGATGGGTCTTGTTGGCAATTGAGAGAAGATAACTTGATGTTTTGGTGATGGTGTATGTCTAATTGGTTGAGTTGGTGAACTATTTTTGATCAAAATCCTTTCTTGATTTGGTGGGATTTTGAATCAATAAGTAAAAACATCGTTCTTTCACAGGCTCTCTAATCAATTTTTCTTTATTTTTTGCCTTTGAGATTCACTTACAATATATTAGCCCTCTTAGTAAAAGATAGGCAATTCAAAAAACATCCACTCCACTTGGCAAAAAGGGAGCTATTCTAGTTTGAATAGTTTTGAATATTCCATCCATTTGTGTAGACGCATTCCAACAAAGAAACACAAGCATATGCACCGCATGATGAACCAACTCGACACTCTCCTCTACGACATGATCACCAGGCGGCAAGAAGCCATGCGCAATGGGGAAGCAAGTTCCTACGGAGAGGATTTGTTGGGGTGCATGCTCGCAGCAGCAAGTGATGGATGGCAAGAAAGCATTGTGGAATTTAACCTCGCCTCGGTGATGAACAACTGCAAGCTCTTCTACTTTGCAGGGCAAGACACGGTGGCTACCACCACCATGTTCTTGCTGCTCATGTTGGCCGTGCATCCGGAGTGGCAAGAACGGGCCAGGAAGGAGATCATAGAGGTGGTGGGGGAGGAGGAGAAGTTGGATGCTAAAGTTTTGTCACATCTCAAAGTGGTAAGCACGTCTCCGTTTCCTTTGCTTCTTTGTTACTAAGGGTCATGCCCGAGAAGTTTGTATTGATTAGGCTTTGGGGAAAAATCTCAATGCAAAGAAATGATCTTGAAATTGTTTTTTTTTAATTTTCTATGAAAATTTGAAAGAAAAGGTTTGTTAGTAGCCTCCTATATGTGTCCCTAGACATGTACTATTCAAAAAGTATGAATATAAGTGATTAGAGTCCATCAATGTCTCAAAAGGTGAGTGAACTTCATTGGAATTGCATCATGAAGAGGCTGGTTTTGGTTTTGGGTGAAGATATAGGGCTCAAGAATGGGAAATGTGTGTTCTACTTTAGTACAAATTTCATAAATTAGGGGAGATATCTTATAAGACTCGTGCTTGCACAAGTCACAGACCCTAAAATCCCTTGGGTATGCACAAAATCCTAAACACTTGGAACACTTGGGATGCACTAAACCCTAATCCCTTGGCTGTGCAGGTGGGGATGATAGCAAACGAGACCATGCGAATCATTCCCGTATTGCCAGCAATTTCACGAGTAGCAACCAAGGACATCCAGTTGAAGTCGCTCTTCATTCCCAAAGGCATCACCATCGAGTTCGCAGCCAGTGTGGTCCAACAGGACAAGGCTTATTGGGGGGAGGACGCTGCGAGCTTCAACCCGGAGCGCTTCGCCCATGGCGTGTCAGCCGCGTGCTCGCACCCGCAGGCGTTTGTGCCGTTCGGACTGGGCCCCAAGTTCTGCGTCGGCAACAACTTCGCCATGATGGAGGTGAAGATCATTGTGGCCAAGGTGCTGCGCCGGTTTAGGGTGCTACCGTCGCCGAATTACAAGCACCACCCGACCATGGTTATGGTGACAAGGCCCAAGTTTGGCATGCCTCTCATTCTCCAAGCGCTGTAAGGTGGACGATTTCTTGGTCTTGTGAATGAAGAGCCTTTGCATCGACTGAAGCGACCCAAAACCCTAGCCCTAAACTCTGAATTTCTTTCAGGGTGATGATTCTTTTATGAATCTTTTATTGTTCATTCAACAACAACTTTATGATCCTGCCTTTATGATCCTCCCCCTTTATGATCCTGCCTTTATGATCCTCCCCCTTTATGATCGTTTCGATGAAACCGAGATAAAATAAATATTTGTACAGAGATTATCACAAAAGCATGTGAAAATTCAAAATAAGAATTGGACATTAACTGACCGAGGGAGTTTTATTAGGTTGACAATACTCAGAAAGCGAGCCAGTGGAAAAGTGACAGGTATTGTACTTGTAGAGCCTCCAGTAAGTTAGTATAGTTGCAGGTTTTTTCTAGTGACAAAATTTTAAAAATATGACAATGGGAGTTTTCCAACCTTGCTACCGGTATTCGTATGTACGCGATGTTTAGGATTTAAACCAACGTAAATTGGTCACATTCACAGCATTGGCAGAATATCATGAAATTGGACCCCCCATGATAAAGCTTTGAACGCAAGAAGAAACTACCGAAGTTTTAAGTTGCCCACCCAGTACCTAGATGAACCTCAACTCTATACTCCTCATAGATTTGGAGCTCTGACCTGTATTGACATCACATTTTTGATGCTTTGAATTTTGAAACAAATGGAAGTAGTTTTGAACACCCGCCCTCAACTTCTTTGACACGCTCCAATTCGACGAATTAGAAACTGAGTAGAAATGCAGTTCGTTCCTTGAGATCCTGATTGGAACACTTCGTCCATGGTGTGGAAGGAAGCTTAATTTGCTGCAACTTTCGTCAAAACGTTGCAATGTCCGCTAACAATTACATCCACCCCCCGAGTAATAATGCTCTCATGATTACACTAGAAGTGGAAAGTCGTCAGAGATGCAAATGTCAGAAACATTTGAATCGTTAATCCACCACATTGGGGTAGGAGCCAGATCTTTTGGGATCCAGCTTTTATCAGGACACATGTGGATTTCTTTTTTAATTCAATCTGGAAGGCTGCAGATCACATTTAGGGATAGCAGACAAAGATTCAAAGAGTACTGGCGTGTTTGATAAGGACATTCCATTCAAATATCAGTGAAGACTAAATGAATATAGACACTATACCCAGTCAAGCAAACACCGTATGCAAAAGTGAATCAATATACGGTCACTAACTGATCCTCGCTGGGGAATGGATTTCGAACTATCGTTGGCAATCCAACTTCAAATTGGAGATTTCATTAAAGATAGAGGCAGGGACATTTTGATCATCTCCTGCACAAGTTACAGCTGGGGAAAAAACTCGACCCATGTGCAGGGGGTACAGAGTTCGCAGCTCCTCCTGTCACGCTAAATCCGCAGTACTACTAGTTCAACTCTCCATGGCTCACCAGTACTTAAAGAGTGAATAAAATTTGGGTTTCTACCAGGAAGCAAAACGTATGGAACCCTAGTCTTTGTACAAAATTTACCTGAAACAGATTTCGCTGTTCCTTAAACCCTAACCACATCCAAAATCAGAGTGCCTCATACCGTTGTATGCCCCATAGACCAACACGAACAGCAGCCTGTTACAGGTAGTTAAACCAGCGCTACCCTTGAAACCATGTTCTCTTGAATTCCAGTCATTCTGGCCATTCTCTTGCAAACTAAGGACCAAACAAGCTTATGTGAAACAACAAAAATTGGACCTAAGACAGCAAGTGCAACCTTCGAAACCACAAGCACAGCTATGGCTAGCACCGGAGCAAGCTCTCATTGCACTTCAGTGATCTCTCCCTTGGGAGGCGTAGCACCCCTCGACAACGACGTCCCGAGCTTCTTCTCCAACTCCAGAATATCAAGCTTCACAGGCGGATGCAGCTTCATCTTCGCAGGGTCCACTGGTGGGAAAATTTCAAACTCGGAATCACTATCAGAATCCGACAACTCCTCCACACCAGAAGAAGAATCCTCATCAGAAAAAGAGCCTCTTTTCACTTTCCCAGCTGCCTTACCCTGCTTGAAAAGAGGAGAAGAGACAATCTTCGAAGATGGGGTCCCAGTCACAACAGCCTTATTCTCACGCTCAGGCGAATGTGTGAAACCCTCCAGCTTCTCCTTCACAGCTTCCAATTGCTCAGCAATTGTCGGCTTCAACAACTCCTTCTCCTGTTGCGTCAGCTCATGGTGAAGCTCTTTATCTTCAATCAAGTCTCCTAGAGTCTCGATTTGCTTCAACCTCCCGGAATTGGACAATGTCGCCATCGCCACTGGTGTGTCGAAGTCTGACCCGGAGCTTGCGTTCACGGAGTTTCTGCGGACGAACCGCTTGCTATGATCCAGATCAGAAGCATCGTCGATATCAGTACTGGGGCTGTCAATCACTGTTGTCACTGTTTTCGAAGAAATTTGTAAGCTGACGAGAGGCACATGGTGGACACTACTAACAGGTTTCAAGCTCTGCACTTCGCTTGGTGCACTTTGCTTCAAGGTCTGAAGTTCGCTTGGTGCGTCTTCGCCGAGACCCTCTACCGCTCGCATTGCGTTCGCTATGTGTTCTGCTTTGAGCTCTGAATCGACTTTGAAAAGCAGAGTAGGAGAAATCGCTGCAGGTACATGGGCGTTAATGACTTCGGCGGTGGCGATGGCTTCGGAAGCTCCTTCTCCATTAGAGCTGCTGCTTGGGTCTTTGTCTCCCGCTTTAGGTGTTGGCGCCCACGTTGCCTCTTGCAAGATGGAGACGTTGTCGTCGTTCAGAGATTTTCCCTTCCAATTCTCGTTCTGGAGCTTCGTCTCCACCCACGCGTATCCCGACTCGGCGATCGTTTGCAACCAGTCCAACCAGCTTGCACTCTCGCCTTTTCTTCGTAGAGGAGTGAACAAGCTCTTGTCCTCCCAGACCTTCACATCCGCCGCTCTGCGAAACTCCCAATTCTCCTCTTGGGCTGTCTGGTTGGTGTTGGCTTCAGGCCCGCCCATGGTGAACAGCGCCAGCATGAAGAGCGCGGTGGAAACCAGCAGTGGGGAGAAGAACTTCACGATGGGGAAGAAAGGGGGAGTGAAAAGAACGAGTACTAAGCCGGAGAGCACTGGGTGTTGCCATAGAAGCGCCATCAAGTCTGTGAACACTTGTAGCGCCATCGTCATCGATCGTGGTGAGCTAGGTCGATCAATGCTCAACTGCAACAAGCGCTAAGAATTGGAGTAAGACTCAGTCTGCACGTCACACAAGGCACTGCCACAGATTACGCAATTTACGTGTACGTACTCCTTCAACAGTAATGTAACGGCGAAACCCAACCTACAGAGCTCAACTGCTAGCGTTCAAGCTCAGACACTGGCAGAAACGAAAGGTGCGCACAAACGTCGCTCGATCGGCTCTGAGAAACGTACTTAGATTACGCAGATTTCGTGAACTCCTTCAGTAGTACTCTAATGGCGAAACCCAAACTTCAGAGCTCAACTGCAAGTGTTGAAGCTGCGACACTGACAAAAACGAGAGGTGCGCACAACATCCCTCGATCGGCACTAAGAAACGTACTTCAATTACGTGATCGACGCTGCTTTGAACACTACCATGGACCACACCCAAACTAGCGTAAATTTTAATCTCTCAAGAGCAAGAGACAATGAAGCTTCCACTATATATCGATCCGTAAGAGAAAGCATAAACAATAGGGACGTTCGATCCCCTGTCGCCCGCCTTGGTTTCCAACACGCTAACGAAGTCAGAATCTAGGCCCTCACAGTTGGCCGCCACAACCTGACCTCCCTGTAGTAGCAAACTCTCCAGCAACGACTGAGTCAAGTCTGTGAGGGGAAGATGCTGGTCAAGCCTTTGCTGCAAGAAGTTACAAAAAAAAAAAAAACTCCACCATGCCCGGAACGATCCTCCAGCTCACAACTGATCGGCTCAAAGCTAAGCTAAGTAAGCTTGTTCCGAGGGATGAGCTCTAAGCTAATTCCAGTAATGTTGCTTACAAGAGATGAAGTTTGCAAGAGCTCGAGCTTTCCTCGCAGCTGTGTTGGAAATGAGGGAGAGGAAGGATTAAAATTCGAAAGATAAGGTGAGTCTGTACTGTAGACATGGGTCTGCAGACTGTAGACTGTAGACTAGAAGAGTGCAGTACGTTGTATGTTTGTAACTTTGAATTAAGTTAGGCTGGCCCACGCTATTTTCAAGAGGGATGATGTTATTTGTTGGAGAGATGTACTGCTAACTCTGTCATTATGACGCGCATTTGTGTGAGGGCGTTTCTAGGAAGCTGCGTCAGCCGCCACAGTGCTGGGGATTGATCAGTCAGATCCGGGCTCTGGCTGTGGATCTGTGTTGGTCCTCGGAAGCTTGAAAAACGGTATGATGTGGCAATGACGCTGTTTTCTTTCCCTTTTTTTTCTTTGTTTTGGAACACGTGGACAATTTCCATTGCAAAAGGAAATAGTACAGTACAGCGAACCAGAGGATACACACAGGCTAATCATTTTTAACATTTTCTTTCTTTCTTTTCCCCCCAAAATCAGTGACCATCGCATTCACAAACTATTTTCTTTTCCTTTTGGAGGGCTTGGGTCATAACATTTTTAACCAACGCTACAAAAGGTGCCTTTAGTTTGCTTCCACGGGAAGTGGGAGCCACCCGGTATGGCATTAGCTTCCCAACTAGCCAGTGGCTCTCTTGTAACTTTTCACTCATCCAATGAAATTAGTAGTGCAACTTCCAAGCCATCCAATCATTTTCTATAGATTATAACTAAATTTTTTTTTAGGAAGGGCTATGCTTCAAATTGGTTAACAATGTTATGGTGAATAGATTCCCTCGCTCGTCTTCCCCAAGTCATTCCAAGGGTGCTTGTAAAAAAGAAAGGCCCCTATTTTGTGCTTGATTAATTTATAGTACAGTATCTTCTACACCTCTCTTCAAAAAATTTGGGGTCTTTGATTGCAAGTGTGAATTCAAAATTTATCGTAGGTGGCAAATTTTAAAAATTTAGCAATTTTTCCAAGGGATAAAATCGGGGATAAGCAAGGGGGTCAATTCATTCCGGGCTTTTTTGGTTGTTTGGCTTTGGGAAATGGACCAAAGGAAGGTGAAATGGCAAAGTAGGAGGTCCTTAATTCTTTAAGTCTCAAGGCCTTTTTCCATCAAACCCCCCTAAAAATTACCATTTCTATACCAAAGAGCAAAAACAAATTTAAAATATATATTTCTTAATATTTAACCATAGGATCTTGTACAAGACTAGTATAAAAATGTGTCGAAGAAATTTCAAAAACTTTGTCTATGTAGACTGTAAGATATTTGCATTTAAAGTGAAGGAAACAAATTTTCCTTGCTCAACTACATTTTTGGCTTAGAAACCTTCTTAACTTAAAAAATTTGTTCTACGGATTTTGAATTTCTAATTTAATATGACAAAGAATTGAATTGATAGTCTAGGATAAAAAATTCTAAAAAAATCACATAATTTTCACTCATTAAAAATTTGTTGAATAGAAGAAGGTTCAAGATTGAAGGGAATACTAAACCATTAGTAGCTTTAAGATGGAATTAAAACACACTAATCTCAATGGTGAGATTGTTCTAATAAGAAATATTAAACTTTGAAACTTTTTTTTTAATAAAAAATTGTGAAAATGGGTAAAGTTCCAATATGGGTATTACTTCCCGGAATCTCCGGACTTTAGAAAAATGTCCTTCCGGAAAAGAAAACAATATTGGAAAATTTCAAGAATTACATGGTGATATAGAAGGCATATTGGTACACCTCAATCATATGCTATATAGGTCAAATTTGACAATTGAATTTTCTCCTAATTTAACATATTCAGCACCTAATTGCATTATAGTAGTGAAATGACAACATATTTAAGGTTTTTATTAAAACAATTAGACATGCACCTTATTAAGTTTGTATTTAAGTATGTCATATGGTTTTAGGAGGAAGATGTTATGAAATCATAGTCCTTTTAAATTGTGTAAAAATTTGTGATTTTTGAAAGTTCTCATAAATAAGGAAATATAGTAATACATCAAATTAAGAGTTAAGATTAAACATGGATATGATTTAAATATTGTTTTAGCTAATTATCATGTTTATGAATGATTTCTCTATAAATTGGTATTCCGGATTGTTCCTTTTGCCTCAAATCTGAAGCTGAGACAGTTCCGGATTTGACAACAAAGGAATGAAAAGGAGTATTAAAAATTATTCAATTTTTCCTGCTCAATAGTATTTTGGATGGAGTCTTACAGCTTTTTCACGAATTTGTCATCAAATTCATGTAAATAAAAAATATTTAATTTCTAGCACACATTGAATGAGTCAAAAAATGACAGTGTTTTAGTGAGACGGTCCTTTTTGGACCCCCAAGCGGAACTGCATCCAAATTGGGATCATAAATGAATCCTACAACTTATTTTTTCAAGAAGATGTCCTAATTGCCCCCAAAACAAGATTTTCCATATCTTTCACATAGCAAATCCAAATGGAATGAATCAAAGCTTCCCATGCAGATAAAAATACAATATATATGGAACAAAAAACTTATTTAAAGTTTTTTGAGGGATTTTTTCTGTCCACTAAACTAAAATTTGGGCTTTTTGTGCCATAACTTTTACTTTGGAGCAGAGATTGAAATAAAAATCATATTTCTGGAAAGCTAATGTGTTTTTCTAACTTCACAAAAAAATTCAAAAAATCACGAAAAATATTGAGACTGTAGGTCCTAAATCTATTCTGTCCCTCGAAGGAACAATAGACTTTAGGGGTTAAACCAATTGGGTTCTAAATGCTTCTCCTCTTAAGGAATGCATAACTTTATTAACCAACATCTAGGGGTCTTTTTCCTCCCCAAGAAAGCAAGATTTCCTAGTGATGCAACCTTCTAGCCAATTAATGATTCTTTGCAAATTAAACTAAATTCACTTCTAGGGGGGGCACACAGGGATTATCCCACTTGGCAAGGGGAATGGTTTAGGTTGGTTAACAATGATATGCGAGTGATATGTTCCTTGAAATATCTATTACTATCATTGATGAGATAGATAGGCTTACCTTCTAAAGGCCAATTGTCCATTGAATAGACAATTGAAAATCCGGATAGGTTCCTATGGAGTCAGTTGTGGTCAAATGTTCACCAAACTTTGACAGAAAGTGTAAATATGTACCTTGTTAGTGGGAATATAATTTTATTTCCGACCGGGTGCTTGAATCAAAAGTTGTATTGTCCTAAATTGTTTTAGTAGCTTGAGCAATTTTGGCATTTTTTCCAGAAACAGGTATTAAATTTTGAAATTTGAGCATATATGTAACTAAAAAAATGTAGCATACAATTGTCAAAAAAAATTATTTCTTAAATCACATTCTAAGAGGAGTCAAACTTTATTAGCTATATTGGGGTGGTTTCAAAAAAGCATTTTCTTCTAACTTCAAGCCCTGTTATTTTGTAATCTGTAAAATCAAAGTTCTTAAAAAAAATTCAAATATTCCAAATTTTTATTTTTCACTTTTTAATATTTGGAATTAAAATTAAAATTTCCTCATTGCACAAGAAATCATCAAAAAATGACTAGTGTATTGTCAATTCACTTAATATCTTTACACTGGAAGGTGATTTAGAATAAGCTAGACTTTATATTTTCTTTTGAATTTTTTTATGAATCAACCTAAAATCATATACTTATGAATGGTCAAAATCCTTATTTTTGTATAGGGTAAAACTTTTATTCCAAAAGGGCTCGAAGTTTGCGGACCCTATTTTGCAAGAATGAAAAAAGTTTTTTTCCTCATTTCAAACATTATAATTTTTCAATCCACGTGGTCAAATGGACTAAAACCTTTTTTGCATTGAACAATCAAGCCATTCTTACATACTTGTATGGTTGCCTTACTTACTTGTATGGTTAGATTTTTTTTTAAATTATTTATTTATTTTGGACAATGCATAAAAAATTGGCAATTTGATGTTGCATAACTCTTGTAGATGTTGACTTCTTTTTTATACCTTGTAGGATGCGGCGTCCCTTGACTAAGATAGTTGCCAAAATCTTTGGATTAGTGACCCAATAGGTGCGCGCATTCTTTATTTTTCCATTGAACAATCAAGTCATTCATCAACTATTTTTTGACCTCAACGTCTTTTTAAGGGTTAAAATTCACTGAATTCACTGAAGTAGACACAAGTGTTCCAATAATCACTAGTGGGATGCAAAATTGGTTCAAATTTGAGCACATCACAAAAAATTGACATTGACTAATTTATCAAATTTGGGGGATATGAAAGTCTTAAAAAATTGAAATTTTATAGAGTTGTCCAATTCTTCTTAAATTATGCATATACAATCATGTCCAATAATCTTACAAACTTTTGGATCATGGAAGTTTTAGCTAAGATTAGAAGAACTTTGGAAGGCCAATATACGCTAAAAAAAGAACAAAATCTTGAATTGCAATTTGTGTTGAAATCACTCTAAAATCTACTTCATTATTATTACAAATGTACACATATGTAATCAAAAATCATACAAAGAATTTGATGTTTAGTATACACTATCTACCATCTAGTATTGCCCCCATTTGCTAAAATTACAGCTTGTATTTTATAATACATATTAGAAATGAGCCTTTACAATTGCTTTAGTGCAATGTGATCCCAAACCACTTGAATTGTTTGTATCATTTTGTTCTTCACCCTATTGCAACAAATCTTTGACTATCTTCCAAAGATTTTCTATGAAATGATAAATAGTGTCCAAAAGAAATTCAAACTATTATATATGATCTTGAATTATTCATTTTGCACTTATTATGAAGTTGAAGAGCACTTCAATGCAATTCCAATACAACTTGTTGTTTTAAAATCCATTCATTTCTTAGCATTAAGAGCATCTTGAAGTTTATGGATGTTTTTGGTGAATCTGCGTGCTTGGGAAGAAAATTCATAAGCTAACTTGACCCTATTTTACAACAAGAAATATACAAACAATTCAAGTAGTATGAAATCCAGTATCTCTACAACAATTGCAAAGGCTCACTTTGAACATGCCAATCAAATGCAAGCTATAATTTTGGCAAAAGGTGGCAACACTAAATGGTCATTAGATGTTTTTCGGGGGCATTGGAGGGCTGTTTCAACCCTGTTCCCCTTGCTATAATGAATAGTGCCGCTATCAAATTATTTAAATAGTAATATATAAACAATTTAAAAATTTATTAAAAAATTTAAAAATCAATTATTTTTTTTTCAAACAAATATTTAAAAATTAATTGTTGTTGCTGCAACTAAGTTCCCACAGCCCGGGAACTCCAGGGAACTTACGGCCTTGTTTAGTAGGTGAATCTCATCTAATGAGACAATGTATAAGAAAGATCCAAATTGCTCTATGATTCTAATTTTTACATGTATACATTTGATACTATTTTCAATTACTCTTTGTTGCAATTCCAATGCAATTTGCGGTTTTGAAATTTGTCCATTTTTTAGCATGCTAGAGCTTCATGAAGTTTATGGACTTTCTATTGAATCTAATTGCAAAGAAAATTTGTAAGATTGTTAGATCTAATTGTACATACCTAACAAGAATAAGTACTAGAAGATATAAAATTTCAACTCCATGTAGTAAAAAGTTTTACTCCAGCCACGAGTGATAGCTTTTGAAGCAAAATGAGGTAAATGTTGAATTCAATAAGTGGTATAAATAAAATTCTAAAAGTGGTATGAATTTTTTGGAAGCACTTGTGAGCACTTCTTTAAAAAAGTCACTGCATTTTCTTGCTTTTCAAAGAAAAATTTGGGTAGAAAATGTTTACAAAATTGTTTTTTGAATCTGAACAACTTTTTCAAGAACCCTACACTTCTTGGCCGTGCTTGATGCAATAGAATTTCATCGTTCTACGGTCCATTCTGCATAGAATAAATGCTTCAGCTATTTTAGGATTACCATAAATTTCACGAGGGGCCCTACCACTATACGTCCTACACGAACTTTGAAAAATGCTGTCTAAATTGCCCCACAAAATGTTGTTTTAGTAGAACTTGAAAAGTTGTTTGGATTCAAAAAAGAATGCTGGAAATATTGTCTACTAAAATTTTCTTTGAAAAGCAAGGAAACGTAGTGACATTTTTAAAGAAAAAGTGCTCACAAATGCTCCAAAAGAAAATTCATACCACTTTTAGAATTTTGTTTATACTACTTATTGAATTCAGCATCTACCTCACTTTGCTTCAAAAGCTATTCATTATTTGCAGTTAGAATTGAGAAAACAAGCTCTTTATAAACATTGGGGTGATAGGAGGTAAAACAACCAATGGAAAATATGTAAATTATAATTAGTAGGAGCTCAACCACTCATAGTTAAAAGAAAACATTCAAATCCTAACATGCCATCCTAAACTCTAAAGTTGCTGCATAAAATTCTAAAACCATTATTGTATTCATTTTGTATAGAACTCATACAACAATCAAAATTTATTGCAACATCAATTTTGTCAGGAGCACGGTCCTGCAACTACACCTAGCCCCCCGCGCGCTTTGCAAAATTCCACTCGCTAAGCCACAGACCATGTCAAGCCACATCAACCCGGGCCCACTTTGAATGGACAATTTAGTGTCTTATGCTCACAAGTTCAATTTGAGTTCACCAAATTATAACTAATGGCTACGACTTTGGGGGCTTGTATCTCCTTCATTCAATGTTTGTTTTTAACAAAATTTGTCAGCTTATATTTTCCTTAAAGTCTAATTATCTTTAGAAGAAAAATGAGCCCTCAAGGCGGGTTTGCTTCCCTCTGAGCCTCTTCGAGAGTTCTCCACAGTGGAACAATGGCCACTATTTATCATCAATGATGAATAGTGGCTACAATAAAAATAAAAATAATTAATTTTTTAATAATTCTAAAAATTTAATAATTTAATAATTTTAATAATTTTTAAAAAATAGTAAGATAATAGTAAAATAATAATTCAAACTGACGAAGATAATTTTGACCACATCAGATTTGGGAATTCTAAAATTTCTTATTTTTTTGTATTTTTTTTATAAATATTTTTTAAATTGTATTTTTGAACTATCCCAAGCAAATCAAGCCCTGCAATTTGTTGGCAAAAAAATGGATTTTTTTCTTGTCCACCATTCCCTGCTATCTGAGAACTCATTGCCCCCTTGAGGGCTCATTTTTCTTCTAATGTGTAGTAAAAATTTCATGTCAATCCAAGTTGTTTTGAATGTTTGGGAGCAATTCAAAGTTCAAAATCCCGACATTCTTGGATTACACTAAACTTCAACAGCTTGTTTTTTCTTCATACAATGTCCATTTCCAATAATGTTTTTGGAAAAGTTGCGTATAAGAGTCTAGTTTGTGCGGCTAAAATTTCATATCAATCCAAGAAATTGTGGGTGACTAAGAAGTATTTTAGTAGAAAAAGGTTCAACCTTAGATGTGTTTTTTGCAACTTTTTTTGCAACTTTTTTTGCTACTTTTTGACATGTCAAAGCCATTTTGCAGACACAATGAGTCAATTGAATGATATTTTCTTTCCACCAATGTATTTGTACGCTGGTTTTGAATCACTGTATAGTTTAAAGTTTTTTCATTTGAGTAGGGTTCGAAATCAAATTTCTCCTTCAAATGTGTTGCTAAGAAAACTTCAGCATCCTAAAACATTATAATCTTGCAATCTATGTGACTAGATGACTCCAAATTTGATTTACGTCCTCTACAACACGTACACTACAAGATTGTTTAATGATATCTCTATAAGTTAGTGACATTTAGATCTATAACACTTCAAAAGCAATGATGTTTTTGAACTTTGAAAGGGTTAAGTGATTGGTTATGGGAGGTCCGACCTTGCTCTACTTTTGCCGGTTTTCCATTGAGGACACCCTTACCCAAACATTGGAAGTTAGTGGTCAGAGCTGTCACAGAAATTAATGGAGTTATAACCCACAGTTACCCCCAAAGGCCCAAACCAGAAGTAATTAATGATGGGTTTGATTGTTGATAATAAAGCCCATTATGTGATGGAGGCTCCGTTTTGTACACTTGTACTGCAGTTGGAGATTAACTGAAGCAGTACGCTAAATTCGTGGGACTAGCAGGGTGAAAACTCAGGATTTTTTTATTTTTCACACAATTTTGTTTTTGCAAATTTTGAATTCATATTTGCAATTAGAGATCCCTAATTAGAGAAGGTAGGTCTAGACACACTCTAGACATGGCTCAAAATAGGGGGCAAGATTTTACTTTTATCCCCAAGAATTTGTTTTTTTACCTTGTTGGTCTTACTTTGTGGGACTGCATTAGTGTCCGGCCTAATTGAAGCTCTTTAGACTCCAGAATTGAAGCTAAATAAGATCTCTCTCGAAAAAAAGAAAATAAGGTAGCCGACCTGTTTCCACTTAAGCAATTTTGCATATTTGAAGCAAGGGTTTGTTGAGTTGGGAAATTTTCCCGTGTACAAAAATTGAATTTAGAAGGATTGCATAATTTTTCAAAATTTTATTACACAAAACGTAATTACAATGAATTTTTTAGTTGAAGATTCTATTTGACCTATACTAGTCATATAAAGGCCTTCCTCTTCCGACCAAGGGTTAGTTGCAATATTGAGAGTCTTGTAACCAATCATAATGCACCACAATTGCAATGGAAAGTGAGCCTTAATTGACCAGAAAGAGAGCAGCCTATACTGTGGAAATGGAGGGGTGATCAAGAATGGATTGGCTACCTTACATATATTCATGTCAATACTCTTATGCAAAATCATACCAAAGATCTTTCATTTCAAGTACATGGAATTTACATCAATTCTACCAAAAAATTATTGTAATTTCCACTACTGTGGAACTTTAAATAATAGCCCTAGGGCTAGCTCGGGCGCCAACAAGCTCAAGAATCTCAAAGAACTTCTTTGATATGCATGTTTGGAATTGGGCCTAGTGCAAGCAATCAATACTCCATCACTTTATAGAGGTCATTGCCTTAGAGAAGTTCACCTTAGAGAAGTTTTATTCTACCAAAAATATTGCTATCCCTTACAAGAGGGGGGAGAGAGAGATGGGTCGACTACTGATATATATAATTAACATTGCATTTTTATGAAGTTTTAATGAAGCATGCCAAATTTCAGTTGCAAGAAATCAAGAAACCATTTTTGGTGAATTTTTTAGTTAAATTTCAATATTCAATGGAATAAATATGTAGCAAACATCTATGTGCTTATCTTTCATGTTAAAAAAAAGTGTCATAAAGTAACAAAAAACTTCACCTATTGAGAGTATAATATTTAGATATTGCATGTCAAAACTTTATAATTAGATATTTTTATATTGTAACTAGGTTAGACATGATGGACATACAAATAAAATTAGAATATGGTGGGGTCTAGACTTCATGAATAGTGAACAAAAGACTTTTATAGCGTTAATATTTGGAACTAAAGTAAGGATATGGACAAATGACTAGAAATGAGTCCGGCATGAGGCAATTGACTTATATATTTAGACTTTGCATGAAGGGTGTTGATGTAGTCTCACTTTTTTGTAGCATTATTATCCAAGCCAATAACCTCCCATTTACTTTAACCCCTAAAGGTCTTTGACTATGTTTTCACCCAAAACGGTGCAAAACTGCCATTTCTAATACTAGTGCCAAATTTTAGAAAAAAAAACATTTTTGGAAAAATGTAACCATAGGATCTTGTAGTAAACTTTTTTGAGAAGATGTGGAAAAAATTTCGGAATTTTCCATCGTGTGGATTGCAAGATAATAGCGTTTGAATTGACAAAAATCCTTTTTTTGTCCCTGCGAAAAAACGGGCAACTGCCCTTCACAAGGTCACATTTGTATGAAAAAATGTCCAAAGTTGTGGTTACTCTTTGGATTCATTCTTCAAGTCAAGTTGGCTACATGCTTGAAAAATTTCAAATCATTTGGAATCGTACAACATATAGGAAAAAAATAGTAAGTAGGAAGAGGTAGAGAATGATTCAAAATACTAAATTGTTAAGAATTTATTTATGGAATTGAAAAATGCCAATTCCAACGGTTGTAATGTTGTAATAAACAATCTACACCCAATGTTTTTTTTTTTTTTTCCAAAAATATTGAAAATTGAGTTAAATAAACGACTTCAAAGTTTATTTTAGAGTAGAGATTCCATAGCTACCCTCAAACTAAGAATCCTCATAACTTTTGACTCATTGATCGGAATGGAATGATTCAAAGCTTCCCGCATACATATAAATCTAAAGAACCAATTTCAAATTTTTATTTTTTCAAAAAGTGATTTTTAAAGAAGTTTTTTTTGCTGCCCGGACTGCCCGCCAACCAATGAAAATGACATATCATGCAATAACTTTTTAACTATGTAATCAAAAGTTATGAAAATTGTTGGGCCTTAAAGCTACTCCTCGGGAAAATGTTGTGTGAAAATTTCAAAGAAAAAAAATAAAAATTCCGCTTGTAGTGAGCTGCCCCCAAAAGCTATGTTCTCAAAAAAGCATGTTCAGTGCTTTAGGGGTTAAAAAATGTATCTAAGAAAAAAACTAAATTTTGAGGGAAAAATGTACCTCAATAGAATGAAGTGGACACACTTCCTTTAACCTTGAGTTTTGCACTCCATCTTCTAATTAAATGATGATCAAAATGATGTTTTATTCATATAACTATTGCTTGGATAATAATGTCATCTTTAAATATTCTTTTGATGAAATTGAGATAAATAATATAATGTATATAAAGATATTAAAAAAATTATTTAAAAACTTAACCATAAAAAGACAGGCCTATGAACATGTGATTGAGCTTCAAAATTGTTCACCGTAGATGCTTTACTTTTCCAATGTATATGAATGAAATTTTCTTTGCTTTTTTTTTAGAGATGAAAGCACATGTCTTCATGCACTAAGTCTAAAAACATCTAGATTCATTTGGATATATTTGAATTATTGTAAATTTTTAAATAAAAAATGAAAGAAGTTCATATCAAATAGAAAATTAGTTTTTGATATCTATAAATTTTAGTACAAAATTCCATTATAGTGTAAATGAAAATGTTGTATTATCCTATATTTAAAAAGTTGGTTATCACAATAGAATATTTATTTTAGGATTTTTTTCAAAATTTTCAAGTAGAGTAAATAGTAGATTTAGGAAGGTTAGTTAATTAATTTTTTTACTCAAAAACAAAATGAATTATTTTAAAATTCAAAATCAAGTTTGAAGAGTAGAGAAACAAATAGTATAAGATATGCTATAAGACTATTTCATTTTGTAAAACAACTCAACATTTGTACAAAATCTAAAAAATAATTTCTATGAGCTTCATTTGTCTGAACAAAGTGCATATTAAAGTAACTTGTTCAATCTAAAGTTGTTCAATCTAAAGTTGTATTAATATGCACTTTGTTCAAACAAATGAATATTTGTTTGAACAAAGTGCATGTTAATAACAAAGTGCATATTAATAACTTCATTTGTCTGAACAAAGTGCATATTAAAGTAACTTGTTCAATCTAAAGTTGTATTAAAAGAATAGATGAACAATTGCATTTGTCTATATGTTTTCACTATTCAAATCTATCAATAAATGTTAATCTTGTAATGGGGCAACCGAAAAGTGTTTGATGGATGACAATGAATCCTTTTGCATAAGATAAAAGTACATATGTTCATCCTTGGAAGTTTGTGAAAAAGGGAGGTTTTGCATAGTAGTTTGATTTCCAATGAGTGCTCTTGGTTTTTTCTAAGCAAATGATTCACATAATATCTAAAAGGATAATTCTACAACGATTGTTGTGTCCTTACATGATTTAACCCTATAATACTAGGCTGGTCACCGTAGAAGTCATTTTTGAAGTATCATGTAGATCATTTGTTTAGAAAAATCCAAAGCATGTATTGGAGGTCAAACTACCATGCAAAACCTCCCTTTTTTCATTATAAACTTTCAAAGTTGAATATATGCATTTCTGTCTTATACAGAAGGATGCTTTATCATCCATTGGACAATTAGTGTTCATGGTGTCCTTTTGAGGTTAAACATTCTCATTGATGGTATAGGATTTTAAAAAAAGTTCAAGACATTAGAGCATGGCTACCCAGGAGTGTTGAACGCGGCCTCAATGCTTTCTACAGGGCCCTTGAACAAAACAATGCCGCATTGCTACTTTTCCAATATAAACTTAAATTGTGAGCTCTTCAAAAAATGACTTGGCTACTCAACAATTGGGTGCATCTTCCTTGATGTAGAACCATGGATTGAGGAGAATCCCTTTGTTAGACTTGCTGTAACGATGGCAATGAGTACCAATAGAGTACTAGTAATTATAATGTGGCCAGAGATGAGGGATGTATATTGGCACGAGGTCAGGTAAAGGGAGCACAAGCCTAAAAAGCAGGCCTCCAAAGTGCAGGAAGGTGGGAGACATGCTCTTTACGATGGACTAGATCCCTTGAAGTACCCTCAGAAGTCATTTCTAATGTGTCTGGGTAGCCATGCTCTTAAAAAATGACTCATTATTTGAGCCTATATTTTTGGGTGCTTCAACAAGGATCTAGGAATCGTACTTAACTAGTTTGGAATAATACATTGTCGGTTCTTTGCAGTTAGATTGATGTGTTCCTTTGACATGTCAAAATTATGTCAACATCTACAAATATGTTCAAAAGCATTTGTTATTTGTCAAATTGGTGACAACAACAAGTTTAACCTATAAACGACGCTACGGCTATTTTTTGGCTGATGAATGATAAAGAATTTTTCTATGTGGGACAAAAATGCAACTACTCATCTTCTAAATTCTATGTGAAAAGGGGAGGTCTTCTATAGTAGTTTGACTTCCAATGAGTACTTTCGGATCTTAAACCAATGATTCACATAATACCAAAATGGATGATTTCCATGGTCACCAATCCATCCTTTAACCCTTCATTGCCTAAGGTCCAAACGTGCTTAAAAGCATCCTGCCTTTGCAAGTGTTAAAAGTCTAAATTTCAGTAAGGTATGAAAATCTCAATCGTACAATCTTGTTGTGTGCATGTTGTAGATGGTGTGGAACAAATTTGGGGTCATTTGACCACATAGATTGAAAGATTATAATGTTTTAGTGTTGGAAAAAGGTGCTGAAATTTTCTTAAAAACACATTTGGAGGTGAAATTCGATTTCTAAACCTACTCAAATGAAAAAACATCAGACTGCCAAGTGATTCAAAAACAGAATGTAAACTTTTTGGTGAAAAAAAATATCATTCAAATGACTCACTGTGTTTGCAAAATGGATTTGAAATGTTAAAAAACAGTGAAAAAAGTAGCAAAAAATCACATCTATAGCTAAACCTCCTTCTACTAAAATGCTTCTCAGTCACATAACTTCTTGGATCAATATGAAATTTTAACCACAAAAACTAGACTAGTATGTGCAACTTTTACAACAAAAATGATTGAAAACGGACCATGTATGAAGAAGATATGAGTTGCCGAAGTTCACTATAATACAAAAATGTCTGGATTTTGAACTTCGAATTGCTCTCGAACATTCAAAATAGCTTGGATTGACATGAAAATTTTACCTCAATAACTAGACCTTAAGGGGAACAAAATCCAACAATTTTTTTTGAAAATGAACATTTGATGAAACAGATACAAGCCCCCAAAGTTGCAGCCATGACTATGCAGTGTGATGAACTCAAATTGAACCTGTGAACTTCGAATGGCTTTCACAAACTCAATTCGTCTTGGATTGATCTGAAAATTTTACCACACAAACTAGACTAATATGCGCAATTTTTACAACAAGTTTTATTAAATTTGGACATCAAATGCAAAAGTTAGAGCACTTCAAATTAGACTGTTATAGTGTGAGGACACTTTTTGTCCCCTTCAGCGATGAAGGGTTAAGGGTTAAATGTTTTGCAGTGACAATTGTTTAAATGGTTCACAATAAAAATCTTTGGTTATTCCTGGTAAGGTTGTGAAAATAATTACTCCGTATCTCAAAACTGAGTCAGCCAAACAATAATTTCTACTTAGTGCAAAGTGTTATTTACTATCTACAAGTTAGGACCCACAATTTGGTTCAATTCTACAGGACAAACAAGAAATGCTTCAAAAATGAAGATTGTTATACTATGGGCAATTTCGTTAACCCCTAAAGGACCAAGCCAATTTCAGGCTCCAAAACCACTGAAAACTGCCATTTCTGCTGCGATCACTCCCTAAACCCCAAAAAACTTTTTTTTTACAATCTAACCGTAGGATCTTGAACTTCACTTGTCTCAGATTATGTGGTAAAAATTTCAAGACATTTGACCGTTCCGATTGGAAGATATTAGGATTCAAAGTTGGAAAAAAAAGTTTTTTTGAACTGTTTCCTGCAATTTCAGATGACTTTGACGGCCATTTTTGGATTTTTTTGCACTACACAACAAAAAGTTGTAATTTTTTATGTTGAACATTTGAGTTGAGAGTCGGGGAAAAAAATTTCAGAATGTCAAACCTTGATTTTCACATATAAAAAATTGGTAAATAGAAGTAGGTCCAAAATTGAACGAAACACTAAATTGTTAATAGCTCTTAGGTGGAATTAAAACAACATAATCCCAATGGTGGGACTGTTCTTGCAAACAAACTTGACCTTGTCAAAAAAAAAATTGAAAAAAATTGAAAATTGCATTCAAAAATGAATTCTATAAGTTAGATTGTTTGAAGATGCTTAAATTGCCCAAAAAACAAGACTGTCTATAACTTTCTCATTATTAGTCCAAATAGAATGAATCAAAGCTTCAAATGTAGACAAAAACATGATCTTTGAGGGAATAAAATAAAAAAAATAAAAAACTTTTTTTTGTATTTTTTTTTTCTGCCCGCCGAATTGCTTTTTTGCTTTAGGATGGCATAACTTTTGCTCCCGGGCACCGATTGAAAAAAAAATTATATTTTTAGAGAGCTATTGTGATTTCCTATCTTCAAAAAAAGTTTCAAAAAATCAGATCAAAATTTGAGGTCACACGGGCCTGCCCGAAATCCCAAGTGTCCCCCGAGGGGACTTTGGTCCTTTAGGGGTTAAAATGGCGGTATTCCATGTGCCATTTTCAAAGCGGCCGCTCTGAACTGGAAAAGAGACATCTAAATGGGGTATAGATTTCAGACATCTTGATCTTATATAGATTTCAGAAATAAAAAACTGTTGTAGATTTCAGACTGCACGGTTTGAATTTTGAAAGCAACATCTATGATACTTGTAGATTTCAGACATCTAAGAAAGTTATAGATTTCAGAAATCTAGGACAGTTGGACATTTCAGAGCGGCCACTCTGAACTGTGAAAACTGCCAAAGTTACGAAATTTTTGCCATTTTAACGAAATTGCCCATTACTGTAGTACCTATTGAAAATGAGACCGGGGTTCCAATCAATCAATACTGTAATAGCATATTGAAGTCTGTCCTAAAATAATCTAGACTAGACTAATTGTATAATTGTAATATGTGGCTTTCCAATAGTGTAATAGGAGCATCGTAAAAGTATCAAATGTGACTTTCCATTTTCTCAATCAATCATAATTACATTGAAGATCATACAGATAGACACTAAGATAAACAATGCATCCCTATTTGGAGTAGACACTTGCAATGAACCAATGTTTATAAAGCTTTACCTTTCCAGCGAGAGCATGACAATCAAGCTTCGCACTTATTCCCATTCACAAAGGTATAGAGTTTGTCCGTGTAACAGCATCAAGTAAAAAATTCAACACTCCACTATTTACCCGAAAAATGTTGCAACTCACAAAAGAACTGTTACAACTCGGCCAGCGTTGCCGAACCGAGAGGATTGGAAGCTCACAGTACAAAATGAACTGGAGACTGTTGACTAATTGAAAGCTTTAATGCCAACTAGCTTCGTTAAATAAAAGGAACAAATATGGACATCTGAACACAAGAAATGACCGGTTGATTGGACATATCATCGCAGAACGCCCAGCTTAGCTTATTGTTGAGCAGGCAACTGCGGACACTTCTCCAACATGTCATAGTGCAAAACAAAGTTCTCCTGATGACAAACCACCAGATTCCGTTAGTTATTCCTCAGAAATACACATCACCATTGTTCAAACGCTTGGCACAGAACGTATTCCAAACAGATAAATCACTAATACTACTCATAATTCTCATGGATCATTTCTTACTAGTTCAACCTAAACTTGCTACGGTCAATTATGAGCAAATTGGCATAAGAAAACATACCTTGCACCCTATCTCCAAAGTTGTGGGATCCAAAAAGAAAAGTGTTCCACGCTCGTATGCTGAATTCTTTACCAATGGCTCGCTGTTGGGAGCACGCTTCAGCCATCTCTTGAGTTCCTTGTGAAAGAACCAACCTCTATTTGACCTAGTAGGAACAAGTAAACCGTGATGAATCATCTACACAAGAAAAATCAGCGAAACAAATTTCGAAAAGAGAATTAACAATCAGAGTCATGAAAGACACAAGTAGCCAGTTTTCAGGTACAATAAATAACTTACAACTCATCAGCCGCATACAATTGAGCTTCATCTCTTGGCATGCTGCACTCAAAGTTGGACGAACACGGTGCCTTAGAGTCGACAAAGAACAGAATAAAAGGATTCGTGTAAAGGACGCAAAAAACACTCAGAAATTACAAACCCTTACCTGTAGAAGATATAAAACAAAGTATTATCTTGGAACTTGGCGTAGTGATTTGCCTGCAAGATGACAACAAACCAAGCTTAATGAAACATTAGAGGGATGCTGGCAATGTAGAGTAAGCGTACTGCTTCCCAGCAAATAGAACGGAAAAAAAACTGGTGCCAACCAAATGTCCAAATATACTCCAATGTCTTATTGACACAGTACCACAGACATACAGGTGTGATTCAACTTCAACACCAGTAAACTTCCTGGAAACGTGGGAGAGGAATACCTGCAATTGCGGAGCTTTCTGATCGTAACACGAAGGAACTACAAACTCCGGTTCACCTCGCACAGGTTCGTCAGCCCATGGAGAAGCAAATGTTTTGTACAAGTTCTCCCTCGAGTTAAGATTCAGTCCCAGGGTCGTAAGATCCGTACCCAAAGCTAACGTGGTTAAATCTGGATCGGTCATCCTGATTACACTCAATAAACCTAGTAAACCAAAACGATCAGGTTGATGTGCTGAAACTCCTGGCTTTGAAGAGTCGCGAAGTGTTCCTGCCATTCCCACTAGTTGTTGTTGAGTAAATGCTCCCCCTGTTCTTGATGATGACTGGTGGTGATAGCTCAGACTGTGATCATACTGACCCAATGCTCCACCAACCCCAGAACGATGCACTTGCGTTGCACCAGACCCTGGAGGACCAACCGTCTGCAACCCCACAAGGAAAACATCCCATAGAATTAGGTACAAAGCGCTTATAACGAAACATTCCAATTTCAGTACTTTATTAGGACTTACACATGTGAACATTTGCTTTCACTAATTGGACATATATTTTAACCAGCAGGAAATATAGAAAAACTCTAATTCGACTGAAAACCAGCTGGCATTAATATGTTTCAGAACTAAAGAGGGTGAAGCATGTTCAATCTTTGTAAATAGGACGCAGAAACATCTGCATCAATCGGTGTGGGCACTTCAACCGATATACCCCGACTCACATAACCCTAGAATCCCATCCTAGAATGATAAATCAGCAGCTTTCAATATTACAACAATGTACAATGACCTCACCGGAGAATGGTAAGAAGCAGAGACACCACGAGCTGGAGAGAACGAGTCTCCAACACCAGCATGTAGATGTAAGTCAGAGGCATTCCCCGATGGCTGCTGCTGCTGCTGCTGCAACAAATGACGGTTCGATCCATAGGACCCTCCTTGCGAAAATCCAGAAGACCTCCCCATCTGCACTGAACAATGTCACTAACTAAACTTAACTGAAGCTCCAATCAAACCTTCACTCAATTCCTGAATTAACAGTCACTCACAGATAAACTGCTGCTCAATTATGTAATTAAGCGGCGGATAATAGAATTACATTGGCGGCGGCAGCAGGCCCGTTCCACCTTGGAATCCAACTTTGCATTTCCATTCAATGCAGTTCCTTAAATTTAGAACTGACAAAACAAACTTACGATTAAAACCTAACACTTCTAACTTTACAACTAAAACTTTCGCAAATTTCTCTTCACGTTGGTCGGCAGCACTAACTCGTCGTGACCGGTGGCACAGGTATATCTACATTCAATGATATGATCGCACATCAAGAGGTATCGTGCTGCAACTGCTTGTACTCTGTTATCCGCCATTAGACCTTTAAAATGCCACCTAGTCAACAAAATCTACATTGAACTTTATAATGCATAATTCCAGAAAAGTAGGCACTGCCAGAAAATATCCCGTTCATTCTCTGGGAGAAGTTAAAAGGTGGAAATAAAGTTTCGAGTACGAGTCCAGAGATTTCCACAACCAGAAATTACAGCTTCATTCATCCATGCAAAATCATTTCCATAACAATTACTGGCTTTTAGATAACATCTTGCAGTCAGACTGAGAGAAATTCTTGGTCAAGATTAATTTACCAAGAAGTGTTGCGCTTGCATTGCTGCCATTTCGTGTTGCTGATCCTTGTGGTGTTGCTGCAATTCAGATGCCAGATCATGGCTCCCACCTGATAATTGAACACGTCTTCGAGTTACGAGTAGCAATTTTTGTGCATTCAAGAAAAGTCAAAATGCTGTCTGCCAATGAAAGCACTCGATGCCTAAATTATCAAGCACCCTAACAAGCCTGAGCAGACAAGACAGATCATGCTAATTCATACCTTTGTAACCTGGCAAAGCAGGGAAATCTTCATTTGGTATACTGAACTCCTGGTTTTGCTGAACTATGGCGTTGATTCCAACCCCTTGCTTTCTCAAGCTACCTGCCACGACAACACAATGCTGAGCGGTCGATCCAGGTGCCAAAATTAACTATGAGAAGCCTACTTGACCAATATACAAGCTGAATAAGATCAGCGTCCTAGAGAAGAAACCCTACATAGAATCAGAAAGGGAAATCATTGTATGCCTAATTCAGTCGTTCAAAATGAGAAACATAACAAAGCACGACTAGCCTAAACCCTAAATCCTAAGATTATCCATAATTTCTCCATAATTTCTTCCCATCTTTGTATTAACAGCAAATCGTCAAGAAAGTTACAAAAGGTAAAAGTTCAAGGAAAATGGAGATCTAAGAATAAAACACACCGACACGACATAGCTACTGTACCTTGCATATTCCCAGACGATGACTGCCGAGTTGTTAATTGAGGAAAATCGTTGATATCAAAAGCCACGCCATCATTGCCATTCCCAACACCACCAGGGCTCATGCCTCCAACATGGCCATTCGCAGAATGAAGTTGTCCCTGTATGCCTGAGCTTGGGGAAGTTGAAAAATTGTTCCCCAACAAGGAGGACACACCTTGAGGCGATGCTGGAAAAAAACGTGAAGGCATTAGGTTTCGCGGCGCGCCTAGAACTTTTCACATTAAACCCAAATAATTTCTGTAGACTGACCAGATTACCGAGTCCAATCATAAATTATAAGTAGTAGAGCACTGAAAATAAGCAAAGCATAGAGGAAACAAACAAACAGATCTAGGGAATAGAAAATCAAAAGGAGAATGCGCATCAAGCATCGGAGTAGATGAACGAGGAGCCATGGTACCTCGGCTAAGCATTGCCAGAAGATCCCCTGAGTTATAAGTAGACGAAGACATGTTTACACCTTGCTGCAGTAGAGAATTGGCAGACCGCCCAGGGCCTTGCACACCAATCCCACTGCTACCACTAAGTTGTCCCATATTCACACGCGAACTACTCAAATTTTGCATATTCACACCACCCACGGCATTCAACGCTCTTGTAAGACCACCCCCTCCACCGAGACTCACACCCCCGGCTCCGATACCCCCGACAGAGCTTGCTATGCGGGGCCCTACATTCCCCATCTGCGACGGTGATCCTCCCATGCCTGACAGAGAGCCACGGTTTGCAATAGAGCTAGACCCAGGAGACCCTACACCAGATCCTCCAACTCCGTTCACATTATTGTTGAAGGAATGATTGCCCCCTACACTAGTTCCCGTGCGATTCGTCATTGACGAATGTCCGTGAAGCCCTCCTTGCGACAACTGCTGGCAAGTCCAAAAACCGAAGCACCAGGTGGAATCAATTTATTGTTCTTGTGACTCAACATCTCTATTACATACATGGGCAACCAAAATAGTAAGAAGGCTCATCTAAATAATGCATCGATCCGCATAATAGCAAATAAAATATTGCCACGCCAATAAAACGAGAAGACATGTACCAAGGCAACTGATCGAAACTTTAAGGGTGTAAAGTGCAGCCAATGAAGTAGAAGCAGTACCAAACAGAACATCCAATTGCGGACAAATCTTCCAAGATTGTCTCCTCACTCAAAACACAAAACTATTGAGTGCTTCCTGACCTTCGTAAAAGAACACAAAATACTAGATGCGCACTCTTAACACTTCATCAACTCTTTCCAAAAATAGACGGGCTCGATTTTGGGCATAACATAAAGCTTCACCTCAGTCACGGCAACAATCAGAAGAAATTCGGAGGGCATAAAAACGCAGTAATTATCACCTGAGAGAGACCAACGACCAGATTGTTGGTTGAGAACCGACCAGAAGCCGCGCTACCAGTAGACTGATGAGCGACACCGGAGGGTCCTCCAAACCCCGCGTTTCTAGAGGATAAAGCATTAGGCATTGCCTGCATATTGTAGCTCCCTTGATTATGCAATCCTTGAAGGTTTCCTGCATTAAAGAACGATTGTAGAGTCAGGCAAGTGTGCGATGCTTTAATTATGCTTGCTCAGCATCACAAAGACGATTCATATGAAGGAAATAAATAAGCAAGCGAAGCGAAATTGTTGAGAGAATAGTGAAAATCACATACCTGCGTGGTGAAAACCGGGAGCTGCACCTGATTGTGACGTAAAAGCAGAAGACCCGAAGGGTCTAGCTGTGCTTCCGGAGCCATCCAGCAATGAGGTAGCCGAGCTGTTCAGCATAGACTGCAGCCAAATAAAGGTAGCAATCCAGGATGACTCATAGAGAACACAATAGGGCAAAAACCACAAAACAGACACGGCAGGCAAGACATACTAGAGAAACAACAACACTATCCTCTGTACCAGAACGACGTGGCAATGACGACAATAATCCCAGCGATAATAATCCCAAAGATGAAAAATCACGTATACCTCTTTGTTGACATTGGTTTCATGACGAAGAGGATAGTACATGATGGACGAGCCGTACTCAAGCATCTAATTAGCATATCGTTAATGCAGAAATTTCCCTCCGTACATTTACTATCTCCTCATCATATCTGCCACCAGCATTTTCAGTCTCAGTAGATATTCATAAACAACGAACTCCAACAAATTTCGTCATCCACACTCTCACTCAGACTAAAAACAGCCATTGTAGAGCTCCTTGCAGAACTACTCAAACCCTAGCAATGAGCAATTCAGACTTCCATGATCCACACAGGATTGTGAAACAGAAGCTGGAGGTCAAAAATTAGCACTATCGCATACAAACCGGGCGCACCATGAAACTCCAGCTAGGTGAGCTACTGCGATTGGAACATACACAATGCAGAGGCTGCTAGACACCGACAATTGTCTTCAACGAAATCGTCGTTCCCAAAACGAAACGAGTACAAACGAATGAGTTATACAGTGTGAGTGTGGACGTAACCTACACACAAGGTCATCAACCGCAGACGACGCTCAGCAGGCACTAACGGTCGGTCAGACAGCAACACCCTAACTTAACTCCACTTTGAAACCCTAACGCTCCGTTTCACAACAAAAAACAGGAACCCTAGGATCTGGACTGAGTGAGCAGGGGAAACGAGGGGAGAGCAGAGGGCAAATGAAGGTGTTGGTGATGAGCGAAGACGATGACGACGACGACGACTTTTGGGGATGATAATGACGGAAGTTGGATGAATGATGATGAGTGGTGAATGAAGAGGAGAATGACGACGGAGATGAAGACAAAGCGGACGGAGGTTCCTCTGTTGGACTCTGGCTGACCCCCTCACTTTTCTCATTTTTTTAAATTTTTTTAAATTTTATGAAACCCGGAGTTTATTCCAAGATGAAACTTTTCTCATTTCGTCACTCCCAGAAATCACTGGAATTTATTGGTTGTGGGCCAAAGGGGAGAAGAGAAGCTAACTTGATTGTTAGGATTTAAAAAAAAAAATTAATTAAATTTTAAAAAAAAAAAAATGTATATAAATATATATATTTTTATGGGAAACCCACTGCATTAAGAAAAATCCACATACAAGCCACAAGGCTGGACAATGAAGAGATTGTTAGGAAGTTTTGAGTGGCCATTTGAGAATTGAGTCACTTTAACCCCTAAAGGACCGTTTGTCCCTTCAAGGGACAAATGCGTTTTCGGGCAGGTACCTACGGGCTGAAATTTTGTCATGATTTTTTGAAATTTTTTTTAGAGATAGAAAAAATGATAAGCTTTGTGGGAATATAATTTTTTCACAATTGGTGCCCGGGAACAATAGTTATAACCAAATAAGCTCAAAATAGGGGACGGTGGGCAACCTGGGCAACAAAAAAAAATGGACAAAAATTTGAATTTTTTTTTAATATTTTTTTTCTCATAGAATATATTTTTGTCTATCTGGAAAGCTTTGATTCATTTCATTTGGATATGTTATGAGAAAGTTATGGACATTCTTGTTTTTTGGGCAGTTAGAGCATCTTCTTGAAAAAAAAACCTTGTAGGATTCATTTTTGAATGCAATTTTTTCAATTTTTCAATTTTTTCAATTTTACATGGTCTGATTTACTTGCTAGAACAATCTCATCATTGGAATTAGTGCATTTTAATTGCATCTAAAATATATGAATATTTTAGATTTTCCTTCTATCTTGTACCTACTTCTATTTAACAATTTTTTTAAGAATGATAATTAAGTTTTTTTGAATATTTTTTTTTTGTAGACTCTCAACTCAATTTTCCACTATAAAGATTTAAAGCTCAAAACTCTGTAGTGCAAAAATTTTAAGTTAAAAATGTTCAAAGTAAAATATTCTAGTCCCGCAATGTGCTGAAAAACTTGTTTTTTTCACTTTAAATGCAGATTTCTTGCAATCTCTGCAGTCAAAAATTCTGAAATTTTTTCCACACACTCTCATACTAGTTAGGTGTAAGATCCTATGGTTAGATGTGAAAAAAACAATATTCAATTTTTTTTACTTTTTGCTATAGATATGGCAATTTTGAGTGTTTTTTGGCAGGAAAAAGGCCTTGGTCCTTTAGGGGTTAAAGAAGAAAATTAAAAAAAAGAAAAGAAAGACATTGTTCATCACCATTCCATTTTACTTGTTCCATGTTTTCCATGCTTTTAGTGTTACAGGGATAGAGCCTCTCTTAGCATATATAGTTGCTTATTATTTACCATTGATGATCAAATTTGAAAATTTGAATTTGTATATGGAATCAAAGACCACAATATAAATATAAAATACTGGTTTGAATCCTTTTGTAACAATGATTACACCTAAGGCTTCTTCATAGAATTGGTGTTGAAAGCAATAATATATGTATATAGTAAGAAAGGCCAAAATGCATTTGCTACAATGTTGATTTCTGTTTATCCTTGCTAGAAAAATGAAAAATGATTTGAACACATCTCAATTTATATTTTGCACATGTCTTATCAATAAAGATTTTTTTTTACTTTCAATTATCAAGCTGTTTGCTAAATATATTGCTCGAAGCCTAGAACATTGTGAGAGAGGTGAGATTGAACCATTATTTTCTTGGTACACACAAGTGGCTAGGGATAGCAATAAAGATAGAAATGCAACAAGTATTGTATTTTCAGATTTTCATTCTATGG
Source organism: Pseudisothecium myosuroides (assembly GCA_951799445.1). Classification (NCBI taxonomy): domain Eukaryota; kingdom Viridiplantae; phylum Streptophyta; class Bryopsida; order Hypnales; family Lembophyllaceae; genus Pseudisothecium; species Pseudisothecium myosuroides. The sequence continues at coordinate 25,210,210 of OX637294.1, forward strand.
TAATTTGCTTCAATTATTGATGAAGTCAAATGCAATATAGCAATGTTGGAAGGGTGGCAAAATATCATAAAGAAACAAAATCACATAACAAAATGGCAATCTTGAGAATATTGTCTAATCAATGATTAGATAAATTCCATTTACAAAGCTATCTGCTATGTTACTAAAATTCCTTGTGTTTGTCTTAGAGAATGCAAAACCTTCCTCCAAACTCCATCTAATATAGTGAAAATAGTGCTCACATTTGGTCAAAATTTTGCTACATCTAACATTATGCATAGTATTCATATTTGGTATTTGTAGCCTTTAACCTTGAAAGGACGAGACCTATTATCAAGGTAGTCACTCAAAAAATAATCTTAATTTTGAGGCAGACGTTTTGTGTTCAATGAATGACAAAAAATCTCCTGTGTAGGACAAAAGTACAACTATTCATCCTCAAAATTTTGTTGTGAAAAGGGGAGGTCTTCTTACAGTATTTTGACTTCCAATGAGTGCTATTTCTTAAGCCAATGATTCACATAGTAATTGAAAAGGGATGATTTCCAGGTTCACCCCTTCGTCCTTCAAGCGTTAAACCCACCAAGGCTTGTCATGTGGCATTGTAGCAAATTTGTAATAAATGTTGTAGCACATGGCGTCCAATCAATAAATTACTAGCAATTGCTCCACTAGATGATGCGAAGTTTGTTCTAGAGAGATGAAACTGCAGATAAACAACTCACCTTCTATTAATCCAAGCACCTGAAAAACATTGAATGAATGCTCATTCAGCTTCCTGAAGACTCTTCCAGTGTTGACAAGACCCAGTCGTACATGGAGCCATACAGATAAATCCTACTCACCGTTCGAGAAAAACTTCAAATCTTCGTACTCTAACAGTATCCAAGAACTACAGTTTTTTATTGCATCAAAATCCTCTTTGAAAATGGGGACAAGATCCACACAACAAATCACCAACTCTAATCACAGGAAAACTTACTCAACAGCTGAAAGTCCCGAGAGATGAGTCCCCTAACTTATATCAACACTAGAAACTCTGGCCTGGAGATACCTTCCCAGAAAATGCTCATTCAGCATTCTAAAGAGACTCTTCCAAAACCAAGCCATACATGGAGTGAATTCATGAATGAAGCTATCCTCAAGAGGAGTGAGTGACCAAGTGAGCCTTGAGCCACAGACGCAAGGCTTTGAACGCATCCTCCGCGGCCTCATCGTCTTCCAGCGTGTCCGGTTCGTGAACAAACGCATGCCCACGTCCGGCGTACACAATCGCTTTGGATCTGGCCACTCTCCTTTCCAGCTTCTTCACCACCTCCACAGACGACTTGGGGTCCGAGTCTCCCGTGATGAGAAGCAGAGGCACTCGGATGGACTTGGCTACGCCAGGGTCGATCTGTGTTCCGTAGAACGATACTGCTGTGGCAAAGGTGGTGGGTTGCCTGGCCACCGTTTGAATGGTCTGGCCACCGCCGATACCGAATCCCACCACAGCATACTTAGGGGGTATGCTTGGTGGTGAGGATGACTCTTCGTCGGGGTCTTCGAGCAGATTCTTGAGATAGGTGGTGGAGACGTCGATGTCATCAGCTATTCGTTTGGGAGTGTGGGTGCTGCGCCACCGCTCGTAAGCCTCTCCTGTTGGGGGGGACTGCTCGTCCCAGGGCTCGCCTCGGAAGAGGTCCGGGACTAAAACACTGGCAGCATCACCACATGGAGATGAAAATTCAATGAGAAAATGGAAGCTAAGAGTCAGCTCTGTTCGAACTTACTCCCAAAGCAGCAATCACTGATTCGAGAAGAATCTCAAATAAATAGAAAATTCTCAAATGCTTTATACATATATGCTTTGAATCGAACAAGTAAGAGGCTCTGTTTCTTTCGTCCCTTGCGTAGTGCAGCTATGAGAGGCTCTGAAAAGTTGGAAAGAAGATTAAAATTGTGAGGGGATTCAGTGCAGCAGGAGGGAAACTTGGGGGTGAGAGATTCGTACTTGTAGCCAACGCAGCCCAATCGGTAGACAAAGTCTCGGATTCCACTGCTCTCGAAACCATACACATCCGACAAGAGAAGCACTCCTGCACCGTTGTTGTTTTTGAGTGCCTGGATGTAGTAGCCCGAGAATCCGTCCTCCGATTCCGTATCGCCAATCTCGACATCGAAGCCATTGACAAGCTCGCAGACTTCATCGTCGTCTGCTGCACCCTCCTGCTGCTCAGATGCAGTTTCCTCCGCCTGTTGAGCATGCATTTTCACGTTTCGAAGTCGTGATGAATGTGCACAACGATGCTCACGTGCTCCTGCAATCTCATCGAAGCACTACAGCTCGACAGATCAGGATCGCATCCAAACTCGGGTGTGAAACAATAGAATCTATTCGCTCCAAGAACCCCTAAATCTCACATTCAACGAAACTTTACTACGTCTCAACTTTTCTTTTCGATCAATGGTGTCACCGATAAAGTTCTAAGGTGACCTAAACTTTAATTTGTTAATTTTACAATCAGAACCAACCTATGCAATTCTATTTAAGGTTCCCCCCATACAGCTTGAATAATTTGGACTACGTTTTGGTCCAGATTTACGTAAGTAGTCAGTTTTGACAAGCGTGATGAATTGAAAACTGAAATTTGCAACAGTAAGTAAATGTGCTATGACACTGCGGACTAAAATTTGTTCAGCTTCGAATCACACATTCGAAGGACGGTTGAAAATTCCCACTTCGAATTTTTTGGACTGTAATTTTGGTGACTGCCTGTACTTTTATGTTCTTTTTTCTGTTCTCTGCCAACATCCTGTGTTCTTGCGCTACAAACTCTGAAACGTAATTGAAAACCGCTGGAAAAACGGTCAAATTGAAGCTGAGCTAGGAAGCAAGAATGTTATCAAAAGTCGTTCTTCGTCACTATGGACTCATAAAAACGCTTGCGCTGTACAAACAATCTCGGAGACTCGCAGTCGCATTCTCGAACTCATTCCAGTACATTCCCTGACGATCATCTACCAATAAAACTTTGAAACTTTACAACTTTTGCAGTAGGTACCCAAAGATTGCATTCCATGGTGCGTTGGAATCCTCTTTGAAATGCAAACAAGAAAATTGTAAAATGCGACCATTCCAACAATAAAAAACCATTCTTGTAATTAGGCGTGTACCCTTACTAGACTTCACCCATTCACAAAAGTCACTCGAAAATTCAAATTCAATTGCCCGCGATGCTTACCAAGAAGTGACCTCGGCGCTCCGGCATGCAACTGGGGGGAGTCGAACTTAGAACTCCTTGGGTTACAGACTCCGCCCAGCACAACTCGCCCACGCCACGAGGAAGCGCCGGAAGAAAGACGAGAATAGTGAGAGGGCTGCGCCAGAAGAGAAGTGGCAGCAGCCGACGAAGAAGAGACGGCCATCGCCATGGCCTTCAACAACAGCGACGAGGATGGCGTTACCAGCAGGCAAGGCAGGAGTTTCAGGGGCAGCAGCCTCAGCAGCGATGGCGGGCGGAGCTTCGTTGTTTTTGCAATTGTGAGGGTGAGGGGAAGAGAACGTGGAGAGCAATTCCGTAAGGAAATTGGCGTGGGCGCCGCAGATATTTTTTGGATTTGTGGATTCTTATGCTGAGTGGGCTTGTTTGGATTGGGAGTTGAAGAGCTGGCGGAATCCCAGTGGATGTTGACGGTATGGCACTGTATGAGATACGGTATAATTAGAGCATCCGCCGGGGAAAAAGTGAACCATCCTCCAAAGTCCTGATCTTATACAGTGGGTCCACTGCAGCGTCCACCGATACTGAGGAGTGTGTACCCATAATTGCCTCTGAAATCCATTAAGGTAAAACAGCCCATCATGGTCAGAACTGTTAGTTTGCCCTCATGCTATGTCTGAATTTCTTTAATTTTTTTTCCATATACAAACAAGTGTGAGAAATAGCAAGAGCAATTGAAATTATATTTTTTCAACAAAGTATGAATCAGTTATAATTTTTTGAAGTGTTCAGCCCAAAAGAATCTGTAGACTACCCCAAAACCAACATGCAACTATATCCATAATGCTCACCTTACTCTTCTAAAGCAATCAAAATATTTTCTGAAGTGAAAGGCCTTAAAAAGTCACTTCCAACAGTGATTTACACTGAAATAGTTGGGAGTTTCTAATGAGGTTACTAATTAATCCATTAGTGTTAGGTAAGGCATTGATTGTAATCCAAAATCTCATAAACTGAGAATAATCATCATGGGGTCATTCCTTAGGTGTCCCGTCATGGGTCATTTGACCATGATGGGCTGGTTTACCTTACCTTAACCCCTAAAGTCCCAAGGCTATTTTTCCATCAAAAACCACTCAAAACTGCCATTTCTATAGCAAAGAGCAAAAAATTTAATTTAATTTATTTTTTGCATATTTAACCATAGGATCTTGTAGTAGACTAGTGTAAGAATGTGTGGAAAAAATTTCAGAAACTTTGACCGTGTAGATTGCAAGATATTTGCATTTAAAGTGAAGGAATCAAGTTTTTTTGCACCTTGCTCAACTACATTTTTTGCCTTTGAACCTTCCTAACTTAAAATTTTTGCTCTAATGATTTTGAATTTCTAGTTTTATATGATGAAGAATTGAGTTGAGAATCTAGGAAAAAAAATTCAAAAAAGAAACACTTAATTTTTACTCATTAAAAAATTGTTAAGTAGAAGTAGGTTCAAGATTGAAGGAAAAATTAAAACATTAATATCTCTAAGATAGAGTTGAAATATACTAATTTCAACGGTGAGATTGTTCTAGCAAGAAATCTTAACCTTGTGAAACTTTTTTTTTTTTTAAATTGTCAAAATTGAGTTCAGAAATGAATCCTACAAGTTATTTTTTCAAGAAGATGCTCTAATTGCCTGAAAAATAAGATTGCCCATAACTTTTGCATAACAAATCCAAATGGAATGAATCAAAGCTTTCCATGTAGATAAAAATAAAATCTATATGAAAATTTTTTTTTTTAATTAATTTAAAGTTTTTGTGAGGGTTTTTTTCTGCCCGCCGAACTAAAATTTGGGTTTTTTGTGCCATAACTTTTGCTCCTGGGCACCGATTGAAATAAAAATTACATTTTCGGAAAGCTAATGTGATTTTCTATCTTCACAAAAAAATTCAGAAAATTATGACAAATATTGAGACCATAGGAGCCTGCCCGAAATCCATTTTGTCCCCTGAGGGGACAACGGGACTTTAGGGGTTAAGTTAGAGTGTTTTGTTTTGTTTGTTATGGTGAAATCTCTTGGACTGTGAGTTCTGCGTATTCTTTGCACCGTTGAAAAGCTCTCAGCAAGGAGGGATGCACCTGTTTAGTTTCGTGGCGTTCCAACTCATGGTGTGAAAATTATTGAATTTCAAAAATTCTTATGAATGAAAATATTAGAAAATATTTTTACTTATATATTTTGGTTGTGGCAACGGCACAGGGGTACACTAGGGTGTGAATGTTATGAATGTTATGAATTATGTTTGGATCTTAAATTATTGAAAATTACTTTTACTTTATCTTGATTGTGGCAATGGCATAAGGCATACTAGTCCATACCTTAAATTAAGATGTTTGTTTGTTTGTTTGTTTGTTTGTTTTGTTTTGTTCGATACGTTGAAATCTTTCAAACCATGCGTCCTCCAATTGTATGCTTGGTACTGTTGGAAAGCCCTCGATGAAGAGGTGATTTGATTTGTAGTGTTTGGACCAACAATGGGAAAGATATTGAATTTCGAAGTTTTTATGAATGAAAAAATTAGAAAATTGCTTTACTTTTATTTTAACTATAACAATAGCATAGGGCACACTAGTGTAAATAAAGCATTCATTTCATACCAAGCAAGGAATAAGGAATAAGGAATTTGAAGTTGGGTCAATTGTGCAAAGTGCCTTAGGCTCAAATAAAGAAGGGAAAGGGAAGATCATGAATAGTAGTTTGACCTCTAGTGAGCACCTTTGGTTTTTTAAAAGAAGATGATGTCATCCAATGCCAAAAGGGATGATTTCCATGGTCACCAGTCCGATGTTCAAGGGTTAAGAGCAATCCTTACATGGTATTAGAGCCTGGAGGGCACTTCAGTGTGCGTTTATTCATTAAGGGTAGTCTACTCTTAAAGTAACCTTTCAAGAGCAAATTTCATTTGCATTTGAGGGGAAGTTCAACTTGTTGAAACAATTTCCATTAAATTTTTGTAGGAAGAAAAATGAAATTGGCATCTAACCCAAGACATTTTGTAATTTTTGAACCTTTGTGGAATTAGTTACAAATTTTTGAAGTTGAAACGCAATGGTCACTAAAAGCAACCCCCTCCTAAAATGTACACTATTGGTACATTGAAGAAAACAAAATGTACCTTTGTGTTAGAGGTCCCTTTAAATGCAAGGACGCTTTTAGGGTATCCTACTTTACATTTCTTTTTCTTTCGAGCAAACCTAACAAAATGAAGTTTTTTAAAGTGCAATAGTTCTATGCCACTTGAAAATTTTGAAAGATTCCTAAAAATACACAGTTCATTGAAGTTTAAAGTTGAGAATCTATAACCATGCGCCGCTTCACTTTTGACTATAGCTCTATCAATATCTTCGCTTCGATGCTACATAAAGCTGAAGTTGACGGAGTTTCTACATATGGGTTGACGTAGAAATTTTCTTTACACTCCAATGTTCTACACTGTAATTTACTTATGTTCTGAAAATTTCAGATTTTTTGAGCATGATTTGTACTCCCTCTGTCTCAAAAGAAATCCAAGGTTTCCAAATATACTTGTCTCAAATTAAATTTGAAATTGGCACTCTACAACTTGATGGACAACAATTGAAGCTAGTTTGAACACCTTGAAGCAAAAGAATCTGCAAATGTCACACTCCAAAGACTATATAGCAATTCAATCCTTGCAAATGGATTGAAATGCAACCTCTAACCAACCAAAGGTAGAAAATTAAACCTAAAACTATACAGAGACTGCTACTAACAAATCTCTTGTTGAAAATTTCTTGGAGTTGAATCACAAAACATTGTTGGAATTGAGTATAGAGGATATCAATGAACATCAATGCACTAACATTATTCAAAGATTGATCAAAATTGATACCACTGGAACAGTTCCAAAAAGGGCAAAAATTTGTCACTTTTGCCACTTGTTTTCAACATGCGTTGCTTCACTTTTGACTTCCACACCTAGTGGGGTTTAGTAAAAGCTACAATATCTCTACAATCCCTTGAAAATAGGAACATCTCATGCATTAATCTAGCCATTCCTAAAAAAAAACGGATTTAGTTCAAGACGGAGGGAATATTTGAAATGAATTTTCTTCATTTTTGCTTTGAAAATTCATGATAATTTGAAACTTTCACCTAAAATTCTGAAAAATTTATGACGTATATTAGACATGTGATTTCATCTATAAAAAATGAAAACAAAAAATTTTACTCACAAATAGTAAAGAAATGGACAATAATGAGTGAGGGGCTTTCAAAGATTTGGAATAATATTGCTCAATTTTGGATGATTGTACACTCATTTAGATGAATAAATGACTTTTCATCCACATATTGTAGGTTTCATTCATTTTCATGGATGTAAATAGCTTCATCGTTCCAATGAATATCACTTTCTACACTACCCAAAATAAATAAATAAACAACAACAACCTTATAATGGCACTTTTGTCCTACACAGGAGATTCTCTTATCATTCATCGGTTGCAAAACATCCGCCTCAACATTTAAGGGTTAATTTCACCACTGACATAGGTAGTTTTCTGTTGCATGAACATCACACTAAATACATAGTTTGCTATCTCAGTAAGGTACCCCCCCATTTCCGACCTATAGGTGCACGTATTTATGACCACGCTTAGAATGAGTTTTTTTTTTTCGTTTTCAAGGTTGGAACTAATAAATACATGACACATGTCCCAAGTTGTTTAAAAAAAAGGGGAATAATGATTAGGTAAAAAGTTATTGGATGATTGGAATTGGAAGAGTCTAGACATTGGCTATGGGTCCGGTGCACTTTTTGCCTTCCAAAATTCATAGTAATTTCAATTCAAGCGATAAAATTACCAATTTTTTTGCAATCCATGTCATTTCTATTGATGTACCTCTGAAAAATATTTGTTTTGCCTTCACTATTCCAGATCATGTCGGAATTCCTTATTTGGTCGGTTATGGGGGGGGTACCTTAATGTGCTAAACTGTAGTTGCTAACCAGGAAGAGAGATCAATATAGTGATTTGGTTCTAGATACTTCTACTGTTGGTACTTCTCAGTAGTTCGATCAGTACGTGAGAGAGAGAGAAACGGAGTTAAATCTAGGATCAAGTCATGCAGATTTGAGAAAGGAGTGCCCGACAGATCGATCGAAAGCTACTCTGATACCACAAAGAATTCCATACACCATTTGATAAACATACACTTTATTTCACAAGTCTAATGCTTACTCAATAGAACACATCAGTCATACTCACACACTTGCTCAGAGTGGATAGGCAGAGCATCGCTTAAGTATTCAATTCTCAGAGCCTGCGGCGAAAACCCTAAAGAAGATGAACAGTGACTGTCTGCTCACGACTACAATCATTCAACAGGTCTCATGATACTCTCATGTCGTCGTCTTCTCCAGACTGTCCAGAGAACTCATCTTCTTTACTTCGCCCTCCCGTGCAGGGCCACGCGAGCCACGCAATTAGAGCCACCACTAAAATTAGAGCTGGAATGCCCAGACCCAAGCCTAAGCCTAATACGAGACCCAAATTCTGTGGCTTATCGGCACTTGTACATGTACCGCAGCAGCTCAGCTTTCGCAATGTGGTGATGTCCGGGTCGAAGTTACTCGAACAGACGATATTTGATGCTTGCGGGGGTTGAGTGCACGTACTACTCGCTGACTGCAGCTCCGCCAGAAGCAGTGTCAATACGTGAAAACTTGCTCTTTATTTAAATCCTGATCTCTAATGTTTAAACGGAGTAAAAACTGTTGACCATTTTTGTGTTTTTTCTTAATTAATGAGTCTTGGAAGTCTCTCTTCTAATAAAGGTTTGTAATAAAGGTTTATAATATAGGTATGTAGTCATGGTGTCACTAGCTTGTATCGATGTATGATCATTCACAATGAACAGACTTTTATGCCAACCCAAACTAGAGTTATTTTTCCTCTCAAATTGTTAGTTGAAGTTCCCTTATCAAAGCCCATCATGACTGTGAGAGTGATACCATATGATATTTAAACATGCTAGAGATAAAACAATCAACTATGCTACAAGAGGCTAAGAGGCTTTGTCTTTGTAGCACTAGTTCGCTTTTCAAATAAAGTTCTACTCAAATTTTCTCACATTTTTCAATGCAAAGTCTCCTCCCATATGGTTTAAAACACAATTTAATAATAACCTATTAATTGATTGAAGCAACAATGAAATAATTGGTAATGGATGAGGAAGGATTTTTGTTGTGTAGTCTTCACATACCTTATTGAGGCATGTTATTGTATTAATTCCTGTTGATGCATCAAAATTGGAGCTGAGATTTGCTCTATTTCTGACAGCTTGTTCAATTGTGTCTCCATCGATCTTGTAGACTTCAAGCAACTTGGTCTTGAAGATGTTGATGGCTGCAACCCCTACAAGTTCTCCATTGGTGCTAAAAACTAAAATTTCACAAAACAACACATAAAATTAGTAAAAGTGAGATATATCACATGCCCTACTCAACATGTTACAGTTGAGAATTCTTGAAACAAATAATTTTGCATTACATAATGCCAAGTCTAGTGATATGGCAACCGTGTCATTGTCTCATTGGCTACAAAGAGGAGATTGAATCACACCGCACACCGGTAGTCCTATTCACTCTATGCCCTCTTCGATTAACCAATAAGCACAAGTCTAGACTTACGAAATTGCAGAGAACTTTGCATTACGTTTGCTCTCAAGCCTCCAGGTTCTCAAACATTATCTTATCCATATATAGAACCACAATTCTAGAGAATTGGTGCTACTCTGCCGTCAAGAACTAACATATATCTTCGTAAATGTTGGTCACAAACTAGGACAGGTATGGATTTATGTTTCAGGTCATGTGTCCTGAAAATTGCTAAAGTATTGGAATACCATCAATTTAACAAAGTTGACATAATAATGCTAATGCAAGAAGTTTAAGAAGTTTCAAGATGAGGTGGTGTCTCAATGGTTGAGATGAGAAGGACTACAATCCACAACAGAATTTGTCAGCCCCTCTCACTTACATTTAGAACCTACAACAGGAAGAAGATACAGTATGCAACCCATTGCAAGGAGATTCAAGTTCTCAAACCTATCTTCGATCTTGATCAAAGTTCAGTATTGAATTTTGAAATCTGAAACGTTAGTTATAATCATTTAGCATACTTAGAATCAACAGCTCAAAAAATGAGCACAAGGCTAATTAACACAATAACTAGAATAAGATTTGGCCTTATAACAAGAATGAGATTTATTGCATGTGACCTAGTATTCAACATATTCCAGTTGAGAATTGAACATGATGCATAATGTGGATCCCGTACCTGCTTTACTAAGGGTGAACGTCCTATTATCGACTTGGGAGTAGTCTTGGTATTCGGTGGAGTAGTCGATGCCACTGTTGACATAAGTTGAATGCACATTGGCCACAAAGGAGAAATATGCCTCTAGAGCAAGTAGTGGATTCACAAAAACAGTGTCATCCAAGATCTCGAAATACCCTCGAGCGGCACACAATTGGCTTCCAAGGGGGCTGGCATCAATGGCTATAGTACTGGGACGGAACATGTAGAAGAACACGGTGATGTTGTTGTTCTTGATCAAGTCCCACGGCAATGTAGTTTTGCTTATGGCACCCACAGCCTCGCTGTCAGTGAGCAATATTATTACCTGTTGAGGTTTACCATGTTAAACCCTAAGCTTCACAATTGCCCCAATGGGCAACACATTCTATAGGCTACTTTTGACACAAGAAATCCAAAATGTCCATCTATGAAATTTTTGAAGAATTTCGTAGTCAATGTTTAGTGATGATGGAGTAGGTTACGTAGGCTTGGAATTTGGACACACAAAGGACATTTGCACAATTTCCATAGACACAGATGGACATTTTTTCCAATTTTCCAATTTCTCTTGTGTGAGAACCTCATGTAGAGATTCTCTTTTGTTCAATTTCATATATTTTATCCCAACACTTCGAATGCTCTCATTAATTTGAGTAATTTATCTCTATCTGCATAATATATTTCACAACATGAGCAAGAACATGCTAATGCTGCTGCTTCTTTATCAAGTCCCAACGTAATGCAGTGGCGTTCGCAGCCTTGTTGTCCGCGATCACCACAATTTATGCCACTCTTGAGCGCCTTTTGTTCCATTTCATTTATTATTGTTCAGCACATGCTATCCTCCTCACGGATTCGATCTGGTGATATTAAATTTTAGCCCAATCTACATAATGTTTTTCACAACGTGTTTCAATTACTGAGTAGGGGTAGAGAAGTGCAGACCTTCAGAAATTCGCTTGGGATTTCTGTACTACCAAAGCCTGCAGAAGTCGTGATTACTTTGCTAATTGCGTCCGTAATGTTGCCCGGGGGAACAGAGCTTTGATTTGGTGAGGAAAGCGTTCCGGTGAAAATTCCAAAGTCAGGGTGGGAGGAAGTGTTCATCACCCTCACCTGCGGAAATCAAAGTGTAACAAGAAGCCGCACTTGAGTTCAAACTCAAATAAAATAAATTCCTGTCAATGGTTTCAGTTGACCAAACCAACGAAATGCTGCATTGCAACTGTAAGGTAACTTATTACACCTTCATGCCTCCCTAAATGCCTCAAACTAAGCAGTTGAGAATTGTTCCTATTATTAAATTGCTTAATTTTTTGTTGAATCTTGTTGAAAGTCAAAAGAGAATTCTAGATTCCCTTCTTGTGTATTTTTGTGGCATCATATAAATGAACTATGAATTTTCACGTTGCTCTTGAAAATAAGTGTACCCAAAAGCAACCCTAGGCTCTCATAAATAGAGGTGGTATATTTTAGACAGGAATTTGAAGGGGTTGGTCTTAAAAAGGGGTCAGATTAGGTGTGGTAATCTTATATCAGACCACATTAAGGTTCATGAGCCTGCTACAGCAATCCAGTCTACAGTGACAATACGGACACACCATGGAATTCATGTTTTCTCACTCCCTTCACCTGCCACAAGGCTTGAATCCTGTACTAGAAAAAAAGCTTGGCATGCAAGATTCAAGGATATAGTACGACTTACAGGTTGTACAGATAAGGGCTCCACTTTTGCTTGATCGAATGTGAAGATGTTCACATAGTCGTCCTTGGTGGTAGTATTCAAAAAAACCTCGGTGACTCTGAAGGCTGCTGCTAAGTTGCTATCACTCCTTGTGGAGGGAATAATCTCGGCCATTGAAGACCCACTGTCAATCAGTACCATTACAGCCTTCTTCACGTTCGTCGCTGATGTAAGGTACCTGTGATAAATTAACACAAGGGCATGATTCTGGGAGCCAAAATTTGTGACGTTCATCTGCACAAAACTCTAAAAAGCTAGGATTGGTATAGGATTTACGTTTCAGGCGGCAAAGCGCCAAAGTAGCGGAATTCTTCCAATTTAACGAAATCGACGTTCAATTGGGTTACTTACAGAAGAAATCCAATATGGAAATTGGACTACCGGTAATGTCCTTTTGAGTTCAAATTCTATTCCTAGTGTATCATTGCTAGACATTGACTACGAAATTCTTCAAAATTTCCATACATGGACATTTTGGATTTCTCCTGCGACTCATGGAGAATGCAGCAGTAGCTTCTTTCATATCTTAACAATGTGATTGATAAGCGTGGCTCAATATTACACTGAAGTCTTCTAAGTTCAAGCCGATAATCAAAGTGAACTGGGATAACATTCTACACTGTTGGGACTGAGCACCTTCTCACTATCATACCGCGGTAGAAGCAAATTGAAAAAAATATGTCAATCACCTTAGAGACTTGGCACATGGAACTAGGAAAATTCTAAAAATTGAGAATCTGGTGTTGCAAAGACATGTCATGAACTCAAGATTGTGTCTAACGGAATATACATTCTTCCTGTGAACAATTTCAAGGTTTGAGGATCATGCATGTCTGACTCAGTGTTGCTTAAATACAAACTGGCTTACCATAATCTTAGACGAGGATCGTAGCTGCCACAGTCCGATTGATCCTGCAAGCAACATTGTGCAATTTATATATTAATGCGAAATAGAAGTGTACCTACGCACTAAAAACTAGAAGAAACAATCACCTGCATCACCATCGCTTAAACCTTTGATTGAAGTATTCCAAAATATCATCAGCAGCACTTTGAATTTTTTTACCAGTGTAACATTCCTTACCATTCCTGGAAAGATCCTAAAAGTGCCATCAACTGAGCCGAAATACAGTCGAAAGAAGTGGGTGTTGTTCGAAAGTTTTTGGAAGAAACTGTCTAGGTTCCTTTGAGCGCAAATTTCTCGAAGTTGTCTCGGAGTTAAGTAGTCGGTCGCAGCGTACACTCCTGGCACTCTGTCATCAAGATTGCAAATCAAAATAATTATATTAAACATGCCATTGACTGCAGCAAACCCTAGTTTTTTAAACGACTCACCGAATTATTAATTGTGTCTAGTGATTTGAAGCTTCTTACAACTATTGATGCTGAGTCGAGAAAAATGGATTGAAAAATAATTATATATCTTGCCAATTCTGATGTACTTAGCCGTAAGTATCTAAAATTATACTCCGTATTAAAGACAAGTGTTTCCCATTCACCGCATATCCACTGCACAAAGATGTTTTCGCTTGGCTAAGGAGTCGAAGTTGGTCATATGATACAATTTCTTGTAAAGCAAAGATTGATTACTATGATGATCTAGTGCGCAAGAAGAGAGCCAAATTTCTTACAAGATGAACCAAATTTTCTTGCAACTTGTACAGGAATGCCCGGTACAGCACACGGTACAGCCCGTTGGATGCACGGCACTGCAACCGACAAATTGAACTGCAGGGTGCATTCACCGTGTACAGTGCACTTTGCAGTGTTCCTCTCATACGAGGATTCTGCCCCCACACTACTGGAGAATTGTGAAATCAATGGCATATCTACCGAATATTTAGTCAGTAGATTTGCGTACTCAGAGAATCTCCTCACGCACTAACTAAGCTTTCAACAGACCCAGATAGAATGGATTCATTGTGGAAATCAAGTTACCGACAGACCTTAGAAAGCTTCTGGAAAAGTCAAAGTTTCTCGACGAGCAGTTGTCTGTACAATAGGCGTTCTGGAGAACTCCTTGGCATGCATAGCCGGTAGTATCGGCTTTCGTCAAGGGGCATGCGAGCCGGCTACAGGTTGACTCAGCATTACAAGTACTCAATAAATCTGCAATTTGCACAAACGAAAAATGACTTCCTTGCAGTCAATGAAATCCACAGTACTAGCACAAAACAGTTCGCCGTGAAATCGAAAGACAACAATGTTTGCGGGGAACGTTCATACCACAAGAATTGAGATCATTCGCTTGCACTTGGTTCACAAGCTCTCGAAGGTTGGCTTCTGTTTGGTTGAGAAGAAGATCCGCCTGCGGCGTTACTTGAGCACTCCCTCCCAGAATCAGGCCGAACAGAACTAGAATGAGGAATCGAATGGACAAATCCATTTGTGCACAGAAGTATCACCACCCTCAGACTCACGTGCAACTGTCTATACTAATTAAAGAGATCGATAGAATTGAAAACAAAAAAGGCTGAGGCCATGTTTTATGTTTAACTAGTAACACAAACTGTGTCAGATACCAGGCTCCCTTGATCTGTGTTGACCACTTGTAAGCAACCCTACCCGTTGAACTCTCAACCATCTAATGCGTAAGATGCACTACTGAAGAGAATGCATGTGAGCTCGGCAGTACATGTCGGTATACATGCTGTCACTTTCGTCGGGTAAGCCTAAAGCAATCGTGTGACGATCATTCTTCAATGAACTCACCGATATGTTTTGGCTAAGGAATTGTGCAATTGTGACGATGGAAAATGGATCCCAAGGAAGAAGCGCCACCAGGAAAACTTCGAAGACATACTTGGATAGTACGCCAGTACGGTACGACTAGCCTGGAGGAGAACTGTACCCGAGTGGCCCTCACTTGGTGGAGAACCTTGTTTGACTTCCTGCGCCAGCATATAGTTTGCCAACAAGGAAATTTTGTTCCTTTGGTTAACCCCTAAAGTCCCATTGTTCCTTGGGGGATAAAATGAATTTTGGAATAATTTTTATGAGGTTCCTATCAAAGCAAATTTTTTGAAACTTCTTCATAAGATTGAAAACTTATTAGCTTTCTAAGAATGTATTTCTATTATTGTTAGTGCCTAGGAGCAAAAGTCATACTACAATAAGCCCAAATCTCAACTTGGCGTGCAATAAAAGAAATCCACCAAACTTGAAATTTATATATATATAAATATATATATATAAATATATATATATATATATATATATATATATATATATATATATATATATATATTGTAATTTGGCTATATGAAAAGTTATGGAGCATCTTGTTTGGAGGGCAATCAAAGCATCTTCTTGAAAAAATAACACATTGAAATCATCTAGAAAATCCTAATATCCTTGTTTAACCCTTGAACGACGCGGAGGATGTTTGGCGTCCGATGAATGACAGAGCATCTTTGCATGTGGACAGAAGTGCAACTATTCATCCTCGGAATTTTGTTGTGAAAAGGGAAGGTCTTCTACAGTAGGCCAATTTCCAATGAGTGCTTTTCCATTTTGTTAAGGCAATGATTCACATGGTAATGAAAAGGGAGGATTTCAAGAGTCATCCCTTCATCCTTTAAAGGTTAAATGAAATAAGAATTCAATGCTACACTATTCTAAGAATTTCATCTCCTTCTGAGTGTTGTAATCATAGAAGAAACAAATTATTTTTTAAATGGCCTATTCATATGCCACTTCTCCATCCATTTTCTAAGACCAGTACAGATTTCACACCGCACTAGGTCTAAACGTAGCAAGTTTGTGAAATACCACCATTTTACCGAAAGAAGCGTTCAGAGTAATAGAATAGGGTCTACCTTATTTTAGACCTGTAGTTGGCAGATTTTTTTTAGCCAACCACTGTAGGGCTTGTTCACTTTCAGGTACAGGATATTCAGACTGACTGGTGCCGATTCTCCTTGCGTTTCCCAAAGCTTCCAATCAGTGAAAGGGCAGGCGGAAAACAATTCTACAGACAGCTCTGACCTCTATATTATAATGAAAAAACCAATAAAAGAATTGGCAACTTGCCGCTGGTTTAGCTGGCAATAGCTCTCCGTAGTTCGTGCACAAAGTGGGATTCGATGAGATACAGTATTTTAATTTGATTTTTTTAAACACAAAATCCTCCCTATGCCAGCCAGTTTTCAACTCCAACCCGTAATAAAATGTGAAGGTTTGATTCCGTACTCAGGTGCCGCAATCGAATTTCCAAGTCAGATCCTAAAGGGTCCATGTCACCTCTGACCATTCACAAGATGGCATGTGGCACTTTTTGACATAAATGACTTAGTTTATGTTGAATTTGACTTTCACGTAGGCATAGAACACTCATAACATTGGTAACCAACGTTGGGGTCCTTTTGCTTTCATTAAAAATGAAAACCTCTAGGGTGGCAACTTCTTAACCAGTCGATGATTCTCTTGCAACTTCCCACTCATTCTATGGCATTAGCGTTGCAACTTTTCAACTAGTAAATAATTCTCTACATATCGTAACGGAGTCACTTACTCCCATGTGTATAGGGATGCATTATCCCTATTCTGCCTCCAAGGGGGAATGATTTAGGCTGGTTAACAATATTACGTATGAAACTGATGCAAAGCTTGCCTACCATAACGTTGTTTATATGTGAAATAGGGGTTCCTTTTGCATCCTTGAAAAGCATCCCCCCACAATAATGTTTTTTTATTAGGCAATTTAATGTCCGATTACCTCAAAAAAAGTGGGTAGCTTCAAGCCTTTGGAGGAAAAAAGTGAGTAAATGTGTTTTAAAATGTTAGATTGTAATCATGGCCCTGCACACCGCTCACATAATGTTTCCAAACTTCATTGCATCTATTGTGCAAAGCTAGCACACACAAAAATTGTATGCTCAAAATTGGCCACCTTCAATTCAAGCCTCCCTCAAATGAAGGAACCAAAAAATTCATAATCTTCTTGAAAGAAAGGCTACATAACTATTGGACCAAGAAAAACAAAAACGAAAAAACTACCCCATAATGAACTGAATTGTTGGCTCTTTAACCACCTCCAATCCTAACATTAACTAATAAGTCCCTCAAAGTCATCTAGGGAGGCATGATACCTTCTCAGCATAGAAAAAACCTTTGTGTGGTTATACAATCGGTTATGAACATGTTCAGAGTGATGGACCTTTGGCTTTTAGAAGAACAACATTGTTAGATGGAATAACAATTCAGCACCTAAATGGCCAATGCATGGTTGTCTTTCTTACTGCACCGTTCCCTCGCCAACAGAACTAGGTAGTCCGTGCTTGCCAAACTTTAGACACCAACTTGGCATGGCTGCTTAAGGCTCCAACACGCCCTTGTTTTGGAGGTATTTTGGTCAAGAGCTTCAATTGCAGAGTTGCATAGAAACAGAAGCACAGCATGAGCTGGGAAGAAATGCTTCTCCAGTTACGTACATTCCGATTAAAACCAAGGAAGGAACAGAAATGGAGCAGGGAAGGAGTGCTCCAAAAGTTGCAAATATTCAGGGTCACAGTAGGGGCCGGGCAGCTTCGAGTGGGCCTCTTCTTGCCACACCCAAGCTTTTCTGTCCTCCCCACATATTCTGTCTGATGTCCAGTGTCGTTGCTCTTTTTTTATCTGGAGAGAGAGCGAAACTGAACGCCTACCTCACTGAATGAGGAGATTGCACTTTTCAAAACTTTCTTTGTACAGTACTCCCAGATTTATTATTCTCTCAAATATCAAACATCAAACAGAGTTTTACATAAATCTTACTTACTTCGGCGTGAAGTCTGTGCATTGTGCACTTTGCGTTTCGAATCAAGCGCTGATGAGATTGAATTTTCCAATACTTTCTCTGTACAGAACTTCCAGATTTTTTATTCACTCGAACATCGAACATCAAACAGAGTTTTACATAAATCTTTACTTACTCCGGCGTGAAGTCTGTGCATTGTGCACTTTGCGTTTCGAATCAAGCGCTGATGAGATTGAACTTTTCAATACTTTCTCTGTACAGAACTTCCAAATTTTATATTCACTCAAACATCAAACAGAGTTTTACATAAATCTTACTTAACTTTCTTCGGCGTGAAGTCTGTGCATTGTGCACTTTGCGTTTCGAATCAAGCGCTGGGGCAACCTCCGCGAGATTGAATAGTCTAATCCATAAAATCACTTGATTGCCCGCTTGGCCTAAAGACATTGTTTATTACAAACAAAACAAAGTCAACTCCAGAGGTCAGCCATTTCGGTGGTGGTGGACAATTAGAGTATCCGTCGCCACCAGGTGCACTCCATTCCTCCACGGCACCAAGAAGTGGCAAGGCACTTTCTACCTCTTGAGATGTGGCGGTGCGCTCAAGCCCCCATGCTTTGCATCAACCACCCCTACAGGTCTTAACTAAAGCTCTTCCCTCTTCTTCTCACACCTCTCACTAAAATTGGTAAATAGCCTCCACGTCTTCTACAAAAGCCATAGTCAAAGTTGACTAAGTTGGTGTGAGTGTAAAACTACCTACTATAAACTTAACCCTTAAAGGACAAAGGGTGACCCTCAAAATCCTCCCTTTCCATTACCATGTGAATCATTGCCTTAACAAAATGAAAAAGCACTCATTGGAAATTGACCTACTATAGAAGACCTTCACTTTTCACAACAAAACTCTGAGGATGAATAGTTACACTTCTGTCCACATGCAAAGATGCTCTGTCATTCATCGGACGCCAAACGTCCTCCGCGTTGTTCAAGGATTAAAGGCCCTCCATTGCCGAGCAAATGTGGGAGTGATAGGAGCGGCACAACTTCTACCATGACGGAGTGCTAGTGTGGTTGGTGGCAATGCTCTTATTAATATTGACAACTTGATCACCCACTCCATTGCCTCCATTGCCAAATATTCAGATGAAAGTTGTCAAGACCTTCTTTGAGAATATCCAGTGGTGGTGGTGGCAGTGGTTGACCACTTAACATTTTTTTGAGGAGGATATGGCAATTTCATCCATTTTTTTCACCCATTTCTGTTAGTGACAATCCTAGAAGGATGCCACAAGTACTAAATGCCGAATGGATGACAAAGAATCCTTCTATGTAGGACAAAAGTGCACATCTTCATCCTTGAAATTATGTGTGGAAAGGAAAGGTCTTGCATAGGAGTTTGACCTCCAATGACTACTCTTGGGAGTTTTGGAACAAATGATTCATACGGTACAAAAAAGGATGATTTCCACAGTGACCAGGTCGTCTTTCTAAGGTTAACCCCTTACTGCTTTGACGTTCAAAAAGTGGACAATGTAGAGAGTCGAATGCACAATTGATGACCGCCTTTCATTCATCCAATTTCCAAGGAGAACAATTTTTGAGTTGCGAACCAATTGCAAACCATTCCAAAGTGCGTGGCTGGCTGAACACAGCCCAAGCAGTTTAAAAAAAACTGTAGAAAAATCAATCAGTATTTGCTAAAAAATTTGCATGCTCAGAGCAATGACAATGACAACGAACATTTTATGAAATTTTATCTTGGAAACTCACAATCACATTATCAAACTCATTCTGAGCAACAACTATTAAAGCACATTCTCCAACAATCATCCAACAATAAACCTTTATAACTTCATAACTTTTGTATTTGAAATCCAAATAAGTCATTCTATGGTGCGCTGGAATCCTCGGCTTTGATTTGCTAACAAGATTTTTTTTTATAAATGTGATCATTCTAACAATTGAGACCATGCTTGCATGTAAGGTAACTACACCTAAAATCAATGCCTTTCTAAAACCAATAGCTAAAGATTCTTGCCTAAAAATGTACTCCCACTATTCATAAGAGTCTAGTGTTAGTTGGTTTTAGAAACACTCCTTAGTTTTAGCTCTCTGAAAATTCATATTTTATTCATACAATGTTCAAAAAATGCATACTAAGAGAATCTAGAATTCCCTTTAGACTATCAATAAGACCCCACAAAAACTTTTTCAATATAATAATGGGAACCATGCCAAAAGTTTGCCATTCATTGTGGGTATGTGGAGGGGGACATGCAGGATACTCCACATGGAAATTACCGTGCCTGGGTGCTACATATATTTGTTGGAATACGAATTGCAAGTGGACATTTATGCTAACTAGGCATATTTGGATTGGGAGTTGAAGAACTGGCGGCCCACCAATGCCTGTTAACAATATGGTACTGTATGGGATACATATAACTAGAGGGGTAGGCAGTTACTGCCTCTTTTGGGTGCATTGCCTGTTGACAATATGGTACTGTATGGGATACATATAACTAGAGGGGTAGGCAGTTACTGCCTCTTTTGGGTGCATTGTGACAAACTGTGTCACAATGCACCCAAAAGAATTTTAAATTTGAAAAAAATTATAAATTCAGCCCCCTCCCCCCAAAAAATTAAAATTTAAAATTTTAAAATTTTTCATACCCCTTCCCCTCCCCCAAAAAAAATTAATTTTTAAATTTTTAAATTTTCATACCCTCCCCCATCCCCTCTACTCTCTTGTAATTTCCAGAAAGCAATAAAATTGACAAACAATATGGGACAAACAACATCCCGTATCTTGTACCCGTATCCGTGTTCATACTCGTATGTATTCAAATCCAGTATTGTGTCATATCTGTATCCATATCCACATCCGTATCTGTATCCATAATCAGTATTCATTGTGTATTCATATACGGTATTGTATCCGTACCCAGTATTCATTTTCGTATCCGTATCCGTATTGATATTTGGACGGCTTGAATTAAATCTCACAAAATCAACGGCTTGTGATTTTTTGAGAAATCAACGGCAATTTCGAAGGTAAGCATTTTAAAAAAAAAAAATCAACGGCCTTAAAAAAATTTGAGAGAAGGGGAGGGCAACTAATACAAACCAGAAGGTGACAGCCTCTTTTGGGCACATTGTGGTACTGTATGGGATACATATAACTAGAGCATTCATCTTCCCAACCTCAAAAATTTAAGTAAGAGCACCTAAAGTTTTTCTTAGACCCAATTTTTTTTCAAAAATAATCCAAAATAAATTTAATCCTTGAGGATCCATTATCTCCTTGGGGAACAAATGAAAGTTCAAATAGGTTTCTATGATCTCAATGTTTGGCGATTTTTTTGAAACTCTTTATTAAATTAGAATAACACATTAGCTTATTGGAAATATGATTTGTATTCCAATCAGTGCTCAGGAGCAAAAATTATGCAATCCTAAGCAAAAATTTAAACTTGCCAAGTAGCAAAAGAAATCCACAAAAACTTGAAATAAAAATTTAAACATTTGTTTATCGTAGGTTGAATTTTGATCTACATTCAAATTGTAACATTTGCTTTAGTTTCTTTTATTTGAATAAGAAGTGAAAAAATTAAAGAGCATCTTGTTTTGTATGCAATCAGGGCATTTTTTTGGAAATTGAGCGTATTGGTAAATGGAAGCCACATTTAACTCACTTTTGTTAGTATTTTTGTGATTTTTGTGAAATTGTTTTAAATTTTTGAAGTTGAAACGACATTAGTCTCTAAAAGTGTCTCCACCTTAATATGCAAATTGTTAGTATACATTGGAGAATGTAATATGTACCTCAATGCTTCAAAATGAACCGCAAAGCACAACTTGTGTCAAAGAAACCTTTTACAGCTTGAGCTATTTCAAAACCTTCTTTTTCATAAAGCTTGCAATCTAATTGGTCAATAATCAAACTTAGCATGGACTTTTAGAAAAGACTTGCATGGTTTTAAGATCCTATTTTTGAATTAGTTACCCCCTGATCCCAAATGTAGATGGGTGATTGCATGAAACACTTGTACTATTTTCTGTCACATATCTCGTGATGATTAGTTTTTTGGCTATAATACTTGGATTTTGATTCCAAATGATTCAAAATTCATAGACAAGGTACTGATGACTACTATACACCTTGTCTATATTTTTGGAATTTTTTAAAATGTTTCACTATTTAAAAATAGCCCCCGATATTATGTCACAAATGCCAATTTGGAGGTTTTTAGTACTATTTAGTACCCATAAAAACGAATTTGGAGCTGAAATTTGGTAGAGATGGTCTTCTACACTAAATAGGGGTATTAAGGGGACCCATACTTATTAATCGACATTTCACACTATATAAATATCTACCTTTCTTGTACATCAATAGTTATTGAAGTGTCCAGGGGTTGTACATCATGTTTCAAACATCTACAATTTTCAAAGATAAGTCCCTTTAATTTTTTGGTCCCCTTAATACCCCTATTCAGTGTAGTAGACTTGTAGCTATTGTCCAAAGGAATTCTAAAAATACTTAATTTTGTATGGTGAAGAAGTCCACAAATTGAGTCCCTTTCTACTAGCATTTTGAAGCATGTAAAAAATTATTTTGGTGGTTTCTTTGGTGAATGACCATTTCCATAGAGTTGCCACAAATGGCCAATTTTTTTTTTTAATTTAAGTTTTTTCCTATTTTCTACTAATTAAAACATCAAAGTATGTATTTTCTTAAGATTTGGCACTTTTCTAATTCTCCTATTTAGAAATTTTTTTAATGAATTTCCTTTGGTGGTTACCTTCATCTTAAAGGTACATACATTGGCCATATTTTTTGATTTTAAAAAAAATTGATTTTCTAATTTTAAAGTATTCCAGAAAAATTCATGAGTATTACTGCAAAACGCAACAAATAGTACAGGTGTTTTGTGCAATCACCCAGATGTGCTTTGGTCAAACTTGATTGTAACTTGGCAAAATATCCAATTCTAGTAGACGATTCAAACTCAAAAAATGAAGTCTTAGAAGTTCCATCTCTAATCCCATTTAATATCTTGCAAATTTTTACTTGTTGTAGTAGTATATAATAAAATTTGAATTGTAACACATTTAGGTTTTCCAAATTTTCTTATATACTACTACAACAAGTAAAAATTTGCAAAAATCCAAAATATCCTACGTGAAGGTCAGATTTGGACATAAATTAAGTATTTTTTGGGATGTCTGAATTTTTGAAAATATTATAAGTGAATTTTTGGAAAGATTACAAGTGAGTTTCTGGAATATCCTAGAATATACCACCTGCCGAACCCATTTGCGTGCCAAAAATAAAGTTTTTCGGCACTCAGGTGTCGGATCAGACCTTCACGTACAGTAGGCTCTATAGTCCTCTACAAAATAAAATTCTTACGTAATTGTGTCAATAACAAAATCCATCATGCATCCATTTTTGGATGGAAACAAATTTTCATCTATAGCTTGTACACCATTCATTTATTTTTCATGATCTCATCCACTTTTGATTCTTATTGTCCATGTTTTGTAGACCAAAATTGTATTTATAATCCCTTAAGGACTAAATGTTTGTTCAAGGGGCAATTGAAATTTGGGTACGTAATGATGAAGTCAAACAAATGTTTTTGAGATAAGAGTGGGACATTTACATTGTTCTTTTGTGGAAATTTAAATAAAGTTCCAATTAGGTGCCCAATTCTAAAAGCTATGAGCTACCTAAAAATTTAGGTAGTTTGGACAACTTTGAGAAGCTTGTACTAAACCCCTCGTATATTTTTGAAATTTGACATGTATGTAACTAACATGATAAAGTAAGCAAATGCAAAAAAATAATACTATGTTTAGTGCAAAATCTCACTCCAAAAGGAGCAAAATTGTACCAACCTTATTATACAAGTTTGAAAAAAAATCATTTTTTTCAAACTTCAAAAGCTATAATTTTGCAATTTATTTCGTCAATTTTTTTGAAAATTCCCCCTCATATTCTAAATGTTTTGCTCTATGTTTTTACTATTTAGATTCTTATAAAACAAAATCCTAAATGCACAAAAAAATCATCAAAATGTGGATAGTGAGTTGTTAGTCTACTAGACCTCTTTACATTGCAAGGTGATTTTGAGGAAGGTACCAAATTCACTTTTTCCATTCTTCATCTAATTTTTTTACGATATTTCCATATGCCATGTGAAAAGTTGGCTTTTGTGGAAATTTTGCCAAGAAGACCCCTCTTTCAAGTTCATTTTGGCAAAATTCTCTCAGAGTTATTAGTATGCCGTCACTAGTGTCCAAGATATTTTTTGAGTTTTACCAGCTATCTTCCATTCATTTCAATAGTGAACCGATTTTTCCTCTATTTTTTACTCCAAATAGAAATTTTATAGATTTTTTCACCGGATTTTTGAAGGTTTTCAAATTGCAAACAGATTTTTTCCCAATTCCATCAGCTAACAATGAACTAACCGGCGGTTGTCCCCAAACATTGATCTTCACCTTTCCCTGCAAGGCAAAAAAATTCTCTCAATCTACTTTCATATTATGCATGTCTCGTTTTGTTGAAATTTCGCCACTGTAAGGGCACTGCCTGTTCCAGTAAACCCGGCCTGTTAAACCCTAATTTTCATCGAAGCAGGGCCTGCTGCTGGTGCGACACTCTAAATTACTCGAATTTTCCTGGCGGAGCATTTCGAGGCACTGGGTCGGCGATGGATCCCGCATTCCTGTTTGCGGGGGTGCGCTTGAACAGGAAGAAGTTCGCCTCTGATTTCAGCCGTTTCCAGGTATGTTTGCAACTGGGTTTTTTCTTGTGGTGAATTTCTTAATCTGCGATTCTATGGAGAACGGAGGTTTCATGGAATGATCAAGTTGTCGTGAAGTAAAGAGACCGCATGAGATGATGGTCAATTCTGGGAATTTAGGGTTGGATTGAACAAGGAAATAACTAAGGATTCACGGATGGGGATTGTACACGGAACAATTCATGACGTACGGAACGATTTAGGGTTTTAGGGTTTTAGGGTTTAAGGTTTTAAGGATTAGGGTTTTCACTAGCTTCTTCTGTTTCGCAGTCAAAGAAAGACAATGATGGTGTGAAGAGTCAAGAAATCGCGGCTTCTGCAGCGGCTTCTCAGAATGGAATCGAGAGCAAGACCCAGAGCAAGAAAAGGAAGAGAGTGCTGAAGGAGAATGGTAAGCTTACGGGTTTAGGGTTTAGGGTTTAGTGCTGAATAAGCTACAATTCGAGTGCAATTGACTACGAGTTTATAGTTTTTTGAACTGAGATTGAGAGAAACTTAGAAACATTATTGTAGATGCCGAAGATTGTTACAATAATTATAATGGTAATAATTTGGTGTCCGGTTATAATCTCTGATTCAAGGTTGTTATGTATCTGTGTAGGGTCTGAAGCGACCTTCAATCTGTTCAAGCGCAGAAAGTCAGAAACTGTCGAGACCCCTGAAGTTGACGAGGGTGATGAAATGTCAGAACCTGGTGCGACCGGAGCAGTACCGGAGGCAGAGGTAAGTGTTGGATTTTTTTGGAATTCTTACTCAATTGTAATAATCTCAATTGTAAATTTAACTTTTTTAAAATTATTTTAGGTGAATTTACTAACTTTTTTCAATTATTGAGGGTACATCTTTTGTTTCTCGGTATTTCAAGTCCCAATTCCTGAATGGAGGATTGCTTTTGAATCACGGATTTCAGGTCGTTGGGTTGTCAAGGAAGAAATATCAAATTCATGTCTCAGGCCGGGATGTTCCAGCCCCTCTTGTTTCGTTTGAGCAGCTGCGGACACAATATCGATGTAGAAAATATCTAATGAAGAACATTAGAGAAGCGGGATATACAGAACCGACACCAATTCAACGCCAAGCGATCACGACCTTGTTAATGGTGCGTTTCTGGATATTCTATTGCATTTGTTCTGAAGGACGAATCCGAGGCAGGGTGCAATCTGTAATAATTTCTACTTTACCTTCCATGCTACTCACATTCATATTGTTACTCTCTCATTTTCCACGTTCTATCCAATTTCCTCATTATTGTGGTATGGCTCGAGTTGTACTAAAAGAACGATATTACTTTTTGCGAATGACATCTTTTTATTGAGTTGCAGGAGCGAGAGTGCTTTGCATGTGCACCGACAGGCTCAGGGAAAACACTGGCGTTCACTCTCCCAATCCTCATGAAACTAAGGGTAATGAACTAAGGATACTGCTTTCATTAATTCCTGCCAGGATGTTCTAGGTCCTTGTTGAGTTCCTGGTAACTATCGTCAGTGAAGGAGGAGAACATATCAGGCTCATAGAATGCCTGCTGAAGTTTGCAGTCGTCCTGAGATATTTGGCACTTACGCAGAAGGTGTTTCTTTCAGGTGCCAAGCAAAGAAGGATTACGTGCACTTGTTTTATGTCCCACTAGGGAACTTGCTTTACAGACTACAAGAGAGCTCAAGAAACTTACTGTCGGTACCAAGTTTCGAGTTAGGGTCATGACCAAGGCGTTAGCCTCATGCAATGACTTCTCAAAATTGCCTTGCGACATTCTTGTCTCCACTCCTCTAAGATTGGATGCTCTATTGAAGGAGTCCAAAATCGATTTGAGCAAGTGAGAACACCGTCCTTCGTTAAGTTCATTGTTTGCTAAGGTTTCTCTGTTTGCCCTTTGGTTGCAGTTGGCTTTTGGATAGGGGAGGACATCGTCGTAGAGGTTCTGCATCCTTTTTCTAACAGAAGTACGATCTATTGGCTGCAGAGTGGAGTTCTTGGTTATGGATGAATCAGATAAACTTTTCGAGATGGGATTTGTAGAACAAATTGATTCTGTTGTGGCAGCTTGCTCCAATCCAAAAATTTTACGCGCTCTTTTCAGTGCTACTTTACCAGATACAGTGGAAGAGCTCGCTCGCTCTATTATGCATGATGCTGTTCGCGTCACCATTGGGGAGAGGTATGAACATTTAAAGCAGTTGAGTTCAGTAGGCTCATAGTAGTTGTCCTGCTGGTTAAGTGATACCACAGTATGCTTCCATGCTTGCAGGTTTAGTGAGGTACTACTTTTTGACAACGGTTCAGTCCCTACTGGAAAGAGCAAATATGCATGCATTTTTATTGTGCGTTCTTATCTTTCAGGAACTCTGCCGCACAGACAGTCAATCAGAGATTAGTCTTTGTTGGAAGCGAGGAAGGAAAGATATTGGCATTACGCCAGATATTCAATGAGGTCACTATCCTCCTTTTCTTATTGTGTTTACCGGTAGTTTGTACTGCTTTGGCAAATATATTATTATGATTTTTTATATTGCCCTAAATCATTTGCACACGAACTTAGGCTGACGCTGCAATTCAATCGACAGAGTTTGCGACCTCCAGTGCTAATTTTTGTGAAAAGCAAGGAACGAGCTGCAGAGCTCCATAAACAGCTGGCTTTTGACGATCTCAACATCGACAGTATTCATGCTGATCGTACTCAAGCTCAGGTTTGCTTTCATTACCGTGAAAAGTGATTTTCATACTGTAGTTCCAACTTTCAGGGCTTTTGTGATGCTGCACAAAGTCAATTATTGGATTCTTGGGAATAGCCCCTGGGGTGATGGCTTTTAATGATTTTGCATTTGACCCGTAATGTTGACAGATCTGCAATCCCGTTTGCTATTGAATCGATGTATTAATATGAGAATTGCAACTGCAGAGGGATGCGGCAGTTGAGAAGTTCCGGGAAGGAAAGACATGGGTGCTTATTGCCACAGACCTGATGGGAAGAGGCATGGACTTCAAAGGGCTTAATTGTGTCATCAACTATGATTTTCCACCTTCAATATCATCATACATCCATCGTGTTGGTAAGTTTTATCCCTTGAATATTTACTGCAGCATCTAATGCTTTAAGTTTTGATAGATGCAATTGGTGGTTTGATATTGTGACCTATTTTATTGCCACTAAAGCGGGGCTTTAAAATTTCATTAGCCTTGTTCAAGCATATTCTCTTATGTTCTCTTACATTTGCCTTGTTCCAGCTGTTTAAATGAGCCAGGTATAGGCTACGAACTGGTTTGAAACTACAGTTTATCTCTGTAATTTTAGAAATATATAAGTTCGGTAATTTTTTTTCCCATTTCTTATTAGCCAATTTCAAATTTCCAGGTCGTAGTGGAAGAGCTGGAAGGTCTGGCCAGGCAGTTACATTCTATACGGAGGAAGATGTGCCGCTGTTGCGTTCTGTTGCCCACGTCATCTTTGCATCTGGAGGTGACGTTCCAGCGTGGATGCTGAGTCTCCCCAAAGTACACAAGCAGAAATTTAAAGCTCGTAACCCTGACTCAAATGGGGCGTCTCCTGCCTCTGAAGTCGCAAAGAAGAAGCAATATAGCAAGTCGCACAGCGAGAGTTCTGAAGATTTCAGGAAGTCCAAAGACTCGAGAAAACAAGAAAAGGGAATGCCAAAGAAAAACTTAAGGTCCATTCAAAAGAATCAGAATCCATCGAAAAAGAATACAAAGAGTTATAAGAAGGAATAGGCGGGGATTGGAACAAGTTTCGGAAGACCTAATAATGAAGGGTGGACTAATTTTTCTTTAGCCAGAATACCGGTATGGCCCAGAGGATTGATGACTTCAGTAGGAATTAGACGCCCAGGACGGTGGATCTTTTATAAGCGGTGCTTCTACCAAGTTCAGGACATTCCATCGACATTTAGGCAGGTATTTATATCCTAGACTTGTAATGGCATGTTTTTTTGAATTAAATTGAGATCGTTAGATTATTATTTGTGACTCTTCACTATAATTCTTTCTTGAAGCCTGCCCAGTATGCACATTTACTTCAATTCTTCTAATTTTGCTGTGAGTTCTGGTGCTCACGTTTGGTGTGCTTTCTGTGCAGGAATTTGATGTTTAACTGGAAGAGGACGTTGTTCAGGTCATGCAAGTTTGGTATTAAGTATAAATTTCGTCTTGTTACAGAATGAGTTAATTATTCGTGCGGCTTAGTATATCCGATATAGTTTCAACTGTGATTCAACTGAGTATTTTTTCAAGAGTGTAGGATTATGAGTAGTGTTAAAATGAGAAGACAAAATGCATTTTATGGTGCTTGACCATTAAATGGAGCACCTGGTTTTCGCATTGCGGAGCTTGATCCTTACTGGATCTTTGGTTTTAGTAGACCTGCTCAGTTTTGCTACCAAGATTTTAACCAAATAGAAAGGACTACCCACCCATTACACCAGAGAGTCCTTGAGGGTGGTGGTGCATATTGAGGGATGCGCATGTTTTTTATCTATGAGGTGGAAGACGTTGAATTTAAAACTATTTCATCGTCAAAAACTATAGGAAACAGGAAAATTATTTAAATAAGGGCATTTGGCATGGGTTGGGATAGGTGCGAGTTGTGTGACAATAATATGGATCAGCTCTTTCTTCAACCCCTGGAGTTTTAGCATAAAAATCTGCTTTTGAAAATGAATATGAATTTTCTATTCAAGATTTTGTGCAAGGGCATTTTGGAGGTTAAGGGCAAAAAATTGCTCACTCTAATAGGTTCTGTTTTTTGGTGTTGTGAAGGATGGTGCACTTATTGTACCAAAAAAAAACATCTCTATTAGTGTAGACTAACCCAATTTTGTTCACTGCCCAATTTTGTCCCCTACTTTTGACCCCGTGTAGAAAAACATCCAAATCTGTCCAAAAAAATATCCAAATCCGTTTGAGATTTTAACATCAATGCATTAATGCCAAAATGGGGTAATATGTCAATCTTGTATTGGTGAGTATACAAGTGCCATTAGATAAATGGAAAGGCGGTTTTGTAATTTCAGTGTAGACCATTTCAAAAATTCACAAAAATTATATTTCCACTTAGGTTTGATCCGTGAATTAAGTGCACACCTCTAAAAAATATGTGCCCCTCTTGGAATTGGCCCCAAGATATTTAGATTCTAAATTAGGGTGGTAGTAGGCTTGTCTATCTTAGTCTTTTCTCGAAAGAAAAGTCTTGTTGGCTTTGTATTGAAGGTGAGGAGTCTACATCAATAATATTACAGCACAACTAAGGTAGAAATACCTAAAATCATTCACTTAACCCTAGAATGGCCTCAAAGCCCTTTGCGGCTGTATAGTATATTAAGTATTTGGTGGTATATGATAGAAAAAACATTGACCAAATGTTATTCAATACCAAGTGAATTAATAATCATGATATATAGTATGTAAATAAAAATATATGACAATTCATATAGTAAACCACAATTGAAGAATTATAAGGCTAAGTACAGGTTGTATACAAGGACCTAAAGGCCATTCTAGGGTTAAGCTGGTGTATATAGAGGGAGTCAACATTTCCTAGTGCATTGTTATTTTTTACTTGTAGACAACTAAAAATCTTATATTTTCATAAACAAATTATATTTTTTTGGAGATTTTTTGTATTTTCTAAGAATTTTTAAAGTGAAATCTTAAAGTGTTCTATAGGTGCATGTTTGAAGCACCTTCAAAAAATTTAAAATCATTTGCTATATACCCAAAACCATTCACTAAAGGCTCTATTACTTTGCAACCATGTTGCACCATGTGTAAAGTTAGGAACAACCCACATGGATGGTTTAAGGTCATATTTGGAACACTTCAAGAGATCCATGTATTGCAAAAATGGGGGTAGACAGAAATGGGTACAACTACCCTTCCAGTGAGGAAATTTGAGTAGGGTATTGAAAACGGAGCCAGTAAGCTTATAAGATCTGAGACTCTCCTCTCCTAGCCATTTGCTTTGATACATATTGCATGAATGTTGTATTCAAAAATCTCAACTACAGAGAAATCAATGGCGGAATTTGTGGTGTCAATGGAAAGCCCTTGAAAAAGGGATCTGCACATGTACCATTTCATCAGATTCAGACTTGTGGGACAAGAAAGTGAATTTCAAAGTAAAATTAAAAAACACAAGAACCACACGATAATTAAGATGCAGCTCGGGTTGGACACAACAGGCCATGCTAGTCAACTTCTGAATGGAATGGCAGATCAGATCCCCAAGTGAACTGTCACAAAAGAACACAAACTTTCAGAACGAAAAAAGAGAAGGGGCGACGACATCAATAGAGAGGAAGTTCATGATCGCAATCATTACAGATAATTCCGAGCAAAATACACTCAGAATCTTTGAATTTACTCAAAAGGGATGTATTGTTAGCAGCCACAGTGCACGATACTGCAGTGAACTCCGCCTTTCATGGCGTTCAAGCGATACTGCAGTGAACACGTCGAAACGAGTCCATGTATAATTTGGTGCAAAATGTGAATCTTAAAACATGTCCAGCATTCTCAAATCACAAAACCGGGGTCGTAGTGTTCTAAAGGAAATCATATTTACACAGGCTGGCACTGAATGCAATAAATATTTCACATGAGATGTTGCTGTTGCTACATTCGTTGCATAAGCTTGCTTACTGCAGCACTGATGCGCTCTTCAGGTATCTGCCGGTAGTTGTCATAGAAGTCCAAAATCTCCATTGCAATGTTTTTAATCTGACAGTCCCATTTCAATGAAGTATTGTAAAGGGAAAACAAGAGGCTCATTAACTCCAGAATCAGCTGATTCGAAAATCAAGGAACTTCACAAAAATAGAGTATGCAACCAGAAGGCTGGTACAAAGTCAAACAGCATGGCAAACTTAGGATCCTTGCAAAAACATCTATACCAAGCTGAACAAGGAATTACACCTTTTAATTTCGAAGGCAGAGAAACCAAACAATTGCAAGGAGAAGGGGATAGAGCCATACCACGTTCATATCTACCCGTAGCTCTTCGAACCATGACCTGGTGTCCTTTTCTTTGAGCACACTTGCGATGTAGATGCATGCAAGCGCAATCATGAAGGGCGGGTACATGAGGATGAGATCGGTTCTATATGAGTCGTTCACAAGTGACCTGCCCTTGCACCAAAAGATACCAACATCGTTTGTCAGATCAACAAAAACTTTGAGATGCTTCATAGCTAAGTTAGAGGCTACTACAATCGCTAGGGATTTGATCCCATCTCCTGCAAGGACTCCTGTTACCACTTGGTTGGACTAATTAGAAAGCGATGAAAATTCATACAGAACGATTAAAATTTGGTCTCAGGAGATTCAGCACTCGTATCCGAAGATCTCTCCACAGCATTATACAGATCTCCCAAAAATCAAACTCAATACTTGTGCTAAAATGCTTGAAGTGACGCGAACATTATCCTCTACCTTATTCTAGGAGCAACTGGATTGAAGAAATTGGCAACAAGCAAGGTTATCAAAATTCTTCCTCAAGAAGATGGTGTAGTAGTTCACCAAGTGAATACGGTCATCTCCGTCATGTTCCCATCTTGCAACAGTCTGCATACGATTCAACTTTTAGCAATTAAAAGAATTCTGGAAGCGGTACGATGACTTGAAACAACACGCTGTCTCACATAGTCTCATGCACTAAGTCCTTGAGCAATACACAGGTAATCCTTTCAGCACAAGTTTACCATAATACCGTCTTGCTTTTAGGGTAAATTCATAACATGAGAGAAGGAACTTACTGGATGAGAGGACGGTAGGGGTGATAAATGACAAGGTAGTAATCTAGTGCTTCCAGCAGCCGCATCTCCATCTCAAGAATGTCCTTAATGTCATACCGATACGCTTTATCTTCATTGGCTGTCTCAGTGAACAAACGATCTTAATGAGACTGCCGAAGAGTAGAGTGAGCTACGAAGTACAGAGCAAAACGAGAGTGCTCAGCGCCGAAAATCCTAATTTATAAACGAATCCTGATTTACGAACTCCTCAAGGACGAATGGATTCAAAAATGTTATAAGCTGTTTCCAACAGAGCAATATCATCTTCTCAGGTTTTCAGACAGAAACAGAGGGGCTCGCTTACAAGTAAAGAGACTCGTGAAGCTTGGCCGAACTTTCTTGATGTAGAAAACAAGAAGCTTTGCTTGCACTGTACTTTCTTCTGCTTTGGAGGCCAGGTACAGACATGTAGGTGCAACTAGCCTTGGATCGAATTCAGAAAAACTCTTTCTGCACTCAAGAAAACAAATCTTGTCAACAAATTAGCACCATATATATCTGATTGGAAATCTAGTGCTTGCATAAGAAACAAACACAAAAATGTGCATCATAAAAGCAAAGTTCCTAGAGAAGATGATCATATGTTCAAATAGCAGGAAAATCAGAGTTATTAAAATCAGATCAGGCCTTAGTAACCATGACCAGATTCCAAAAGTATTATGAAGTAAACCAAGAAAAATTTAGACCCCATGTTCAAATGAAAATGTTCCATGCACAAATGAAAAAGCATATGAAAAAACATACCTCGTATATATTCTTCTAAAATATGCGATAGCCGTTGCAACCACCCTGCATTCCAATATAAGTCAGTGCCTGTCAGTAGTTACCGAACGACCTCCTCAAAACCTAAAACCTCATAAACCAAGCCAAGCAAAAACAGAAATCCCACTTTAATGTAGTCAGTAATCGAGAAACCCTAAACCTTGACGATGTCCTTCAGGTATGACCTTCTTCAATCACTACCTACGATGAGCCGATTTGAAAAAGACACTTATTGCCACTAATAATACAGCCAAGTAGGAGAAAATTGCATATTAACTCACCGTTGACGAACTTTAGCATGGGATCCAATTGTTTTGATATCTGCAAGACAGAGGCGACTATGATGGAAGGAATGCATCTAATGACCGTGAGAAAAAGACAAACGAAAACCAGAAAAGGAGAAACGACTAAAAAGCAGCAGATTGCCCAGAAGCACGCCGGATCAATTCTGACCGGAAAGCACTTTTGTATAAATGGCACAAATGCACACACTGGTGTTGAAAATGAATGAAACAGGGGCGTCCAAGGGAAAAATAGGTGGAGAACTCACAAGTAGAAAATTGTATCTTCATCAGTTTAACGTCTTCAGGGGTGAAACCCCGATCCGAATCAGCTTGAGCGACTTTGCTCACTTCATCTTGATCCAGAAGCTTCTTGCTGCAGCCACCAATCCCCGCATCACAATCAATAAACAGCTACAAGCAAGCTAAGGGAGAGGACTCTAAAGCCATTAGGGACCTAATCCGGTCTCCTATTCGATCCTCGTTACCAACAACAACGCACCTCTTCCAGTACACTCGATTGGCCTTCAATTCGCAAACGTGACTTAAGAAAATGTCAATGGCTATTCATCTTTATATGGAAATGGCGATATCTACCGTCCCTTGTAATCTAAAACCTCTCAATTTGAGTGACTGCATCATACATAGAGGTTGACAAAAAAATTGGATCTCAGACTAGTTTCGTTCTTGTACTACTCAAAGTGCTCTCTCCAGTGAATTGTAATGATAGATTTCCCACTGAAAGCACGCTCCTACATGCTAATTAAAGTGACGGAAAGAGTGTCCTCAACGTTACTCTTGATCCCCAATTCAGCAAACCCTAATTACGCAAGTGGACACCAACAACGAACAACAACCGATTACAATCAGGTATACAAAACCTATAGACTTCAGTATCCATAGAAAAACAGTAGTATCAAATTCGAAACAGGATCGTTCTCCTGTAACTGAAACCTCCCTGAAGAGCAGAAAGAATTGTTACCAGTGCGAGGACGCCCAGAAATTGGCAGCCATTTCGAAACGCAAATTCCCCGCAGCAAAAACAAAGGCAAAAACACGGTGTGCAATTTCCTTCGTGGGCTTCGTCGTCTAAACCTTGAAGCTCCTTTATTCGACGCTCACGACGAAACGGGAATTGGAAATACAGCAATCCATCATAGATTTTGCAGCGACAATTTTGCCTTCATGCAGCTCTAAACCCTAATCAAAGAGTCCGAAGGGGTTGAGCTTGGGTTCACGGTTAAGGGGTCCAGATAGGGAACTCAATCCCGTGGGCTCCTTTTCCCGTGGGGCTTTACTGTCACTGCCTTGGCTCTAGCTTGGCCTCTCCATATCTGCCCACTTTACCACACAAATGAAAAACAGTTCCGTGATGAATTGGTGCCAATTTGGGAATATTGTCGTACAATTTATGAGTAGCTGGGAGTAGTTTGATTTGGAAGTAAACAAATTTTCAGTGCAAGTAATGTGGAGTTATGAGTGGTGGAAAACTTGGTGCTATCCTAAGCAATTACATGCACCATGTTGATTCAGTTTAAGGTTTGCATGCCTTCATTTTTGAATTCTATTAGGACCATTGATGGACAATTGTTTGACATTTAATGGTAGTACCTATAGCCTTCAATAACACCCTATTACCGTATGCTTTAGAAAATCATATTTGATTTAGTTTAAGTTTGAAAATTACAAATCAAATTGCGATGGATGTGCCTTCTTTTCTTCTTTCCCTAAAAATTTGTTAGAGAATTCTTTGACCAACATAGAAGAGATCCTAAGCCAATATGCTCTTAAATGGGCGATTTTTGCACCTCCTATCTCAGATGGTGTAGAGCATTCCACACCAAACGGTACTTCATTAATAGCTAAGTCGAGAGCTAAGTAGATAGGTGGAGGCTCAATGTAATCAGCAGGGTGCATGAAGGGAAGGCAGTTGGCATGAAGGTTATTGAATGTTATATTGGATTGAAGTGCACTAGGTCGTGTAATTATAAAGTCTTTCATTAAATACTCATCTAGGTTTTCAAATGGGTTGCACACTTCAAAACATTTTGCAGTCAATATTCTTCACAAGACAAGCGGAAATTGAAATTCAACATATTTTTTTCATATTTTTTGGACTTTCATTGAAGCCTTATTGAATTCAATACATAAGGTAACTACACCTAAAAGTGATAGAATAAGTAATTTTGACATGGTTCCTATTCTATAGAGAAAGGGGATTCAAAATACTTTCAAATTGCATTTTTGAACACTATATGAATAAACTATGAATTTGCAAAGTTCTAAAAATAGATGTTTTTAAAACCAACCCTAGACTCTTTTGAATGGTAGAAGTTCATTTTAGGCAAAAATCTGTAAGGGGTAGTTTTTAAATCAAGGGGCTGAATAAAGTATTATTATCTTATACATGCTCAAGTTCACAATTACAAATGATATGAGATAATCCATATATGTATATGTATTCATGGAGGCACCTCTATGGCCTTGGCACATCAGTAAAGTGGTCATGAGTTCAAACCCAGGTGTTGGTGGGTGCTTACCACCATAGTCCATCCAACTATGGTAGGGGTTGCAAGAACCACCTTGTCATCATATAGAAACTTGAGAATTTCTCAGGAAAATGACCATGTCGGTTCTTTTCTTCATAGGATCTACCTCCTAACCAAGGCATCAAGGATGAAATTTATTTACAACAGTTAATCCCTAAGGGCTTAAAGTCCCCTTGAATGTGGATTTTTGACGTGATATTTTGAAACTTTTTGTGAGCATGTAGTTTGTCACGAGCTTCGCGTACATATGTGTTTTACAGAAATCCGACATGATTTTTAGAAGTTATGATGTCATTTACCACTAGAGCAGTTTGCAGGGCAGTTGGGGCAGCAAAATGACCGTTTGACTATGCGAAGGCAGCAGTAGTGATAAAAAGAATGGGAGGAGGGAAGGGTTGTTTCCCTTTCTACAAGGGCTGTCCAATCTAGAACCTTGTATTGAGGCCGCTGCAGACTTCAATCGCTCATAAAAACCTCAGATTTTCATTTTTTTCACTTTTTTTCCTCCTACTTGTCAAGTATAAGTAGATCTTTTAATCCACCATTCGGATTTCCAATATCTATAAGTATGTGGTGGAAAAACTAATTCCAAGATGCCCTAGTACATTGCCAATTCTTGGGACATTGTGGCATTACAAGTTTTTTTTCCATGTGTTAGGTATGTTGGATTCATCTGAAAATTGGTATGCGTATGCCTAACTTCATTACCTATAAGAAAAAAATTTAACCCTATGGTGTATAGTGCAATAAAATTCAACACAAGGTGGTCAAAGCCATCTAAAATTTTGGGGCACAGTGGGAAAAAAAACTTTAACTTTGAATGCCAATATCTCTCAATCTTTATGGTGAAACCTCATGAAAGTTTTACCACATCTTCTCATACAATTTAACTTCAAAATGCAACGGTTACATTTTTTTTAAATGTATTTTCAAAACTTTGGCAGCAAACGCAACAGAATGGGCTGTTTTCAGTGATTTCGGAGCCAGAAAATGGCTTGGGCCTTTAGGGGTTAACTGATGCAAAAAATAATCTTGACAAAGAATTTGAACCTAGCTCTAGTAGAAGTCATTTTTTAATAATTTTATGGAAATGTAGCAGCTATTGACTTTTTAAATCAATGGATACGATGCATCTTCAGCTATACCCTACATAATGTCTAGATTCATATATAAATTAAGTATTTTTTGGAATGTCTAAATGTTTGGAATATTACAAGTGAAATGTAAAAAAATGTTGCAAAATAATTTCATCTAGATTGCCTAAATTTTTGAATATTTTTGAAAACCTACATCACGCCTTAAGCCCCACAAAACAAGTGTCCCAAAACAAAAAAACCTAGAAGTTGCCAAATACAAAAAAAATTGGACACCAAAATGCCGAAACTCTAACCACTAATAATTCCAAGTTGCCAAACCCCTTTGCACATGAAAAAGAAAGTATTTTGACTCTCAAGTGCCAAATCAAACCTTCATGTACGATACCATGGCGCGCTTTATGAATTTAATAAAAACCTTTCAATGAATTTTTTTTTTAAATAAAAGAAGAAGAAGAAAGAATTAAATCTCAATGTTGTGATCATTAAGCTAAATAGAATGTGATTAGGAATTCATTCCTGAAAACTTGAAAAATACATTTTTCACTTCAATGAGAAGGAATCTTTTTGAGAATGACATTTCCATCTTATGAAAGAAGAAGTGCGATGTATTGTATAAACTGGAACAAAATGAAAGCATCTACATAGTATTATATATTGGAGAAAGTTAGAGAGGATGGTCGGGTGGACTCTTGAATGGCTTGACATAGAATCTTCTACCAAAGTTCTCCAAAAACTTTAAGCAAAAATTGAATTTTTATAAAATTCATAAATTAAAATAAAAACTACTTGTCCTTTAGGAAACGTGTATCTTGCTCTTTCCATTTGTGTGATGCTATTTCTCTTCCAAGTCTCAAATTGCTCTCAACTAGTCACATGGGCAACTCAAATTTGTCCTTAGTAAACTTCCTAGCATGTCAAACTTCTACTAACATATGTTGTTTTTGCTAAATACGTTAATTTAACTTTGTAATGCTACAACCACCAAAAAAAGGTCGATGGATGACTTTTTAGATTATTGTAGAGATTAAGAATGCACCTATTGGTCCATAAATCCGATCGTTTTTGGCAAAGTACCTTAGTGATAGCCACCAGGTCTCATCTTTTTAGAATCAATTAGAGTTGCATGCATTCAAGTGAAATGAGACACTATCATGCTAATTAGGTTGAATCTAATTTATGCAAGACTTTTATATATATATATTGCATTACCATAATCACATTGCAAGGTGAAAACAACAAGGAACTAAACTTAAATGAATTAATAGAAATCTTAAAAATGACTTTTTCTACCATAATATTCAATAGTAGTCAACTAGGTTGCCTTCTCTTGGACGGAATGATGTGGAATATTCTACATCATTTCATCCCTTGGATGATATGGTGTGGAAGATTCCACGCCCATCAGTAGTTATAAGAACACGCATCATGTAGTGTCAGAATAGTGAATAGCACAAGAAACCAATCTAGTCGCAATTGCTCAATGACATTATTGTTACATAAGCATACTAGTTCGACCATGCCCCAATGCACCATTCACTAACCTTAATTTGTTTGGACCATGCCCCAATGCACCATTCACTAACCTCAATCTGTTTGGACCATGTCCCAATGCACCATTCACTAACCTCATTTTGTCAGAGCATAGAAGTTGCGGCCTAGATGGAAGCCTATGTGGATCTCATTCACCCATTTGGCTCTTTCATTAAATATTGGAGCCTATTTTAAGGTAAAAATTTGATGGCAAAAGATTAGTTTGAATGCCTGAGTGGATTGATAATTAAGCCTTTCTATCTTATCATATAATTCACAGATAAGATGGAGTTGCCTTACTATGGATGAAATTTGTAGATAACGATTCAAGAGAGCAAAGGCAACCTCAGTGAATGCTATTGAATGTTATGACAATTAGAACAAAAGATTGTTTTATTACAACAATACTAAATGGGAAGAAAATAATTTGAACAAAAACACTAAAATGCAATTTTAGTGTTTCATGGACTAAGAGGTGAATTTTTATACCATTGTCTTCAAGTAGCAAATGAACTCCAAAGGGCAATTCCTAGTTAGTTGTTCAATATTTAAAGAAAATTATTTTTGAAAACAATACATTTAATAGTTTCTAGAAAATGGATCCAAACTTGTCTATATCTACAAATTATACTTTCAAATTTGAAAGTAAAATGTGCATCAAAAAATTAATTTGTGAGATACAATATAGTCAAAAGTCAAACTAAGTAGTTGAACAAAACCTCAAAAACAACAATTTGGTCTTAACATATTTGAGGATTAACCTCTTAAGGACTACAAGTTCAAATTTGAATAATAGATGAACTAACTAATATGTTTGAATCACACATAATCTTGGATTTTCACCATCTAATCAATTGTCTATAGATTCTTGGTTAGGTCTTTCACATTTGTGTAGTGTATATCACCACAATTTTACTTTGTTGATATTCTTTAAGCAAAAAAATATAAGCTTATTTCACTGAGAAAACACCTTTCAAAAATGATTCAAATAAAACAATATAAAAATTAGAATTAGAATAAAATACTACAATTAGAGCTTAAGATTTTGAATGTAATGAAAAATGATTATTTTGATTATTTTGAACGTTATAATAAAATTTAGACAAATTTTTTTTGTTTAAATATTCATCATCAACCAAGCTATCAAACATGACAAAAGTTGTCAACCTTAAAGACAAAGAAAAAGTAGTGGGCTTAAAAAGCTATCTTGAACCTCGAAGTCCACAATTATAACCAATTTCTATATGAATTTGTGAACTTGTGAACTTCTTAACCTATTCATACAACAAATTACAAATTTATAGGTTATTTGTAAAATTTTGATTTGTTAAATTGTACAAAAATAAACAAAGTTATAGTTTGCTAATTTGTAAATTCATAAATTTGATATTTTATTAAATTTTCATATTTAAATTGAAGCTTTGTTGCTCTTGGTCTTCTCTTCCAATTGGTATAGGAGCTTCCATTGTAAGTGATCATTCTTGAAGTTTAAATTGTGTTTTTCCAACAAAACTTTGCGTCACAATATCTTCACAATTCTAAACAAAAGCATTCAAAAGGTAATTATTACAAAAGTCATAATAAGATTCTTTCCATTTCTATCTTAGTGCACACATCTCAATAAATTCATTTAAAAAAAATTCTATTTATTGGACGGATTGATGTATGCTCAAAAACCTATGATTCATTCTAATCTAAAGCTCCAATTTTCTCTTTTGAAGGACAATTGAAGATTTGGTTTGGTTCCTATGATCTCAATTTTTGGCATGTTTAATTAAAATATTTTCAAGATAGATAACCATATTAGCTTTTTGAAAATATAATGTTTGTTTAAATTGATGCCTAGGCTAAAAATAATTGAGTTTCAGTACCAAAAAATTCACAAACTTTTTATTTTTTCATTATTTTTTATTATTTTTCTATATACGGCACAATTCATTCATTTCATTAATATGCGATTGAACCTTGACACAAGTCCCTCGTAGAGTGGTCTTTGTAGTAAATATCTAAAGAATTTCAAATTGTTGCAACACTAAATTGCGACTTGTCATGTACGACATCAAATTTGGAGCATTGTCAAGATGCTCTTATGTGTGCTTAGTGTATGAATATTTTATCCCTAATAAATAAAACATTCTTACTCATATTGTTGGCAATAATATAATACAATACAAAAAATTATAAATATAAATAAATAAATTTGGAATTGAAATAACTCTTCAACTTTCAAATGTCAAAATTAATAATTTATTATATTTTTAATGCCCTTTTTTAAAAATAGTTTCATTTCATGACTTTAGTTGTGTGGC
Source organism: Pseudisothecium myosuroides (assembly GCA_951799445.1). Taxonomy (NCBI): domain Eukaryota; kingdom Viridiplantae; phylum Streptophyta; class Bryopsida; order Hypnales; family Lembophyllaceae; genus Pseudisothecium; species Pseudisothecium myosuroides. Next base: position 25,251,410 of record OX637294.1, read on the forward strand.
ATTATGCTTCCATGGCTATGTTGTGGCTTCAATTTGTTATTTTAGTCATTTGGTTTAACAATTCTAGGATGAGTTTATGGCCATGTCGTGACTTCATTTCAATGTTTTAATCATTTGGCTTCATAAATCCATCACCAAGTCATGTCTAAGTGACTCTTCACATCTAATACACTTTGTATTTGTCAATACCTATATATACATATACAAATGGCTAAAAATGGCTAAACCAATTTTGACTTAAAGATTATCAATGGAAATTTATAAATATAATGATGTATTTGAATTTTTCATTTTAAAAATGAATTGACTTTTCTATTGAGGATTTTATACTTGACTAAGCTACTAGGAATACAAATGATCATGTCAAATGTGCAATAGTCTTAAAAAATATTGTGCCTTGCATAGATAAGAGAATTAGTTTTGTTCTTATAATAAAGCTCTACTATTGACCTTGTTGACAATTAAGATCAATTTTTATTTATAAAAAATTTAAATATCAAATATTTAAATATTTAAATTTTATACTATAAATATATAAATTTACAAGTGTTTGGCTTTTCAAACTTTTATAATAATAGATAAATTAAAAAATATATATATATATATAGGTTGTATATTTAAACTTGTAAATTAATTAAATTATTTAAATTATTTAATTTGTAGATATGTGGTATTTTAATGTTTAACAAATTTTATAATTAATTAGAATGAAACTTTCTTTCTAAATTTTATTGTTTACAACCAATAACATAATTTTTTTGACATAGAGTATAAAGTTTTGCAAACAATCTTTTAAGCAGACAAATTTTTGCTTAGTCACAATTTTAAGCTCTACTAACTCATTGTTTTTCTAAATAATTCATTTTGTATTCAAGCCTTTTTGTAGCTTTATGTTTTGTGATCATTTGTGTAAACTTGAAAGGTTGCCTATTAATTTTATTGTATACCAAATTATTTGGAATACAATTTTTTTGATGTAAAGCACCAAGTCACCAACCAACCTTTTAGACAAGCATGTTTTAGCTAAGTCTAAAATTTGACATACACAATTTTTTGAATTAGGAGATATTTTATCACCAAATGAATACTACACTCACACCCACTTTCAATGCTATTATATGTCTCTTTATCCCCTATTCTAATTTCTACTCCTCTAAAAAGATTTCCTATAAAATAAACCCTATATTTTTGGTTACGTGTGTTAAATGACATCCAAGGTGATTTAAATGTCTTTATGGTCAAAGAGACCATTTGATGACTTGCCGTAAGAAATGAAACCTAATAACGATGTTCTATAGCCGTAGGCAATTACATTTTGACCTAAAATTTGGAGCGTATACAATACCATTTTGTTGTTGAAAGAGTGACTTGAATGTTGCATATCATCAACAAGAAGCTAAAGAAAGGTCAAATAAACACAGAAACCTTAATTGCATTGCATCAAAGAAAAAATAAATGGAATACTCACATGGTTTTGGAATCGTGGTCTAAGGGACACCAATCTAGGACATGTGCTACTTGTGGTAGCACTTGCTATAATGAAAAGTGTCGATGAATCCTTCACATCATAATTAGCATCCGATGTTACTTCAACGGCTTTGACCTCTTTCATATTGGTAGCATTTGTTAATGAATTGCAACACTCTCCACCCCTATTGCCATCTCTATCTCTGACTTAACTCCTATTCTAATTTCTACTCTTCTAATAAGACACTATCAAAGTAAAGGCAAAGCTAACAAGACTTTATAGTTCTTGGTCCAAATTTTCTCATTAAAAAAAGAATGGGGCCTCAAGAAGTCCGCCAAAGCTAGACCAACAAAGCAAATAATTTTTTATTTATATATATTCAACCTTGTTAGATTGTTGTTCTAGAGTCTGGCTATCCTCTTGTAGCCCCATTCTTTTCCTAATATATTGTGACAATCCCTACTTGAATCTCAAGGACTTCCCACAATAAACTAAATCTAAAAACATGAGTCAAGGAAACTATTCAACGGTGTGCCGCAAGAATTAAAGAAAACCTTTCCACGGCTTGCTATAAGACTCAAAATCTAAGACTCAAAAAGACTATTTGACATGTAGCAACAAAAGCCAAAATCTAAAGACCAAAATCCGAAAGAGCGGCCAACACCTAGCACAAGAGCCTAAACGAAAGGAATGGGGGCAATGAATAGATTCTAGGCTATATAGTTGTAGAATTAAGTCTAGAAGGTTAAACTATTAAACTTTCTAGGGTTATAGAAAATCAAAAAACAAATGTATATTAAGAATGACGGAATGCCAACCTTGACCACTTTGCACAACAATTTAGCAAACTACTCATCTACATCCTAAGTTTTTTTATAAGAGAGAATTCCTTTGATGTACCTCCGCATTTTTTTTATAAGAAAGGATTCCCTTAGTTGCATCTCCTATATTTTGGCTCTTGTTGCAAGTTGTCAAATGGTCTCTTTGACTTCAAGGCACTTGGCATTGTTGGTTCATTCATTCAAAATGGACCAAATACTAATTTCAACACTTCAAAAATCAAACTCAAAGTTGCTTATTATTGTTATTTAGCATGTCTTCAAATGCAAAGTGCGCCTTAAAATCTTGTATGAAGCGGCATTTGAGATATAGAATGTAGATTGATTGTTTGACACCCATATCAATGCAACACCCTCTATTTTTTAAATATATGATGCACGTTTTTCCATTGATTGTTCTAAATACTTTTTGGAAGGCAAAGTTATCAATAAAATGTCCCAAACAAATCTGCCAAATAAAAGTGAGGTGGTAAACAAAAGATTAGGGTCGCATAAAATAATTAAAATTATGCATGCCTAACATTTAAATTTTTTTTAACAATGGCCTATCTAATGAATTAAAATTGAATTTACATGAATAATTACAAAAAGTTTTGGATGTCAAGCACCAAGTCACCAACCAATCTTTTGGGTAGACATATTTTATAACCAAGTCTACACTCTGACATTATCTAAATTGCTGCCAAAAAAATATGAAATTATTTTCTATCCTTTTCTAATTAATTATTTGGTCATTTTGTGCTATAGGGGCTTGCTAAATATAGTTCAACCTCGAGCTATTTTGCAAAAAATTCATTTTTTTTGTAGCATTGCATAAAAGTTATTTGAATTTTATTTGGCATCATGTGGTGCCCCAAGGGTTCCAAGCTTTTTCAACCTCTCCAACCTTGGCAATACATGTCATTCAATGAATTCAAATCATCTCCAATGATTACATTGACATCCAACACCTGGGGTGCTTCAAAGACGTCAATCTCTTCAACTTCTTCATTTGGTATAATATTGACAACATCTAATATTGGATTTGAAGCATTTTCAATATTGCTTTCATTGCCAACTATTCCTTCTTTACCATCTTGTTCAGTTGTTTGACCCCTAAAGATGCTTCAATGACTTCAAATTCTTAAACCTCTTCCATCCTTGACACATTGACAACATTTTTAAAACTTTGATTATTCCTAGTGTCTTGATTGTTTGCCATCTCTCCTAACGCCTCTTTCAACACTTATTTCACCAATACTTTGTATTATGGATAATACTGCCTCCAAAGTTGCACAAGGCACCTTCTACATTAGTCATAAAGCTAGCACAATCAATTGAGCTTGGAGAAATGTCATTACTATTCCCATTATTACCTTAGATGCTAATTTGGTCTAGTTTTATAAAATTTGGTATAAGCATAGAATTTGGCATCAACACTATTTAATTTCTATACAACTTTGATGTGTCATTCAAAATTTGCACCTCATAAACAATTCAAAATTATTTTCATTCAAAAGTTGGGCTTATTTACATTTATTTGGAAAGTTTTAAATCATTTTATTTTTAATTCACAAAATGAACTTTATGAGTGTTTTTGTTTTGAGGTCATTAATTAAACCCCGTATTAGAACCAAAATTTGAAGTTCTTTTACACATTCAATTCTTAATATTTTAGAAAAATATATTTCTTTTTGCAGCATTATCACCTTTGCCCGCACCTTTGAAATTGTCAAATTTAAATTCTATATTTGAATTAATGTCAATTTAGTATTTTTTGTCATGCTCAACCTCTTTCTACTAAAAGTTTTTTGAAGAAGGAATACAAAGTAAACTTTTCGTTGAAATTTTTGTATATATTGTAGATGTATTTTTTATAAGAATATTTCAATATGGTCATTTTTTGCAAAAAATGTACATTGCAAATTTGTGCTTGTAGGATGTAAAAATTGTTTAATAATTTCTTGGACAAGTAGGAAGTTATTCATTTGGATAGAGTTGAAAGCATTTATTTATTTAAATTCAACCTTCATGATATTGCAATTGCTGACATTGTTTATTTTAAACATCTTGCAATATAATAATGTTTTAATAATTTAAATAAAATATTTTATAATTGAATCTAATATTAATAGTAGTATTCTCTTTAAAACACTTTTCAACATTGTTTTAGGAAATATTAATTTGGAACAATTTTGGACCAAAATCTATTAAAGGACTTAAAAGATTGTGACACATAAAGACAAATTGATGTAATAATACTTTTATAGTGCATTCATTTTCTTCATTTTTGGTTGAGAAATCAAATTATTTATCTTCAATGCAGTTAACCAAGGATCATGTTTAGTATCAAAATTCTAATTTCAAATCTTTGCATTTCTTTCAATTTATAGAAGATATATGATTTCATCTTGGAATAATAAAATAAAATGATTTCCACTTATACACAATAGCAAAATAGTACATATAAATGAAATAATGTTGAATTAGAGAACATAATCAATTAGTACATTTTTCAAGGATTAAAAAGGATTCTTGGAACTATTACATGATCATTGGTTCCATTAGTATAATATTAACTCTATAAATCCACACGAGCAAGTAAAGTGTTCATTCAATTTTTTCCTCCTTATTTTTGTGTACAAGAGTACGACTTTGTTAAACCCAAAGTATCAAAGCTTTTCCAAAATGTGTTTTTCTAATGAAAGTAGAACGTGGGCTTGTATTTATCTCCAAGAAAACAATTTTTTTTTAATTCTCCCCAATCAACATTTTTTTGTCCATTTTTTATTGATTTGGCCACAAGTTTTCTAATAGTGTCCCCCCCCCAATCTAACTATATAGATGTTTAAAGAGCTTGCTTATTTGTATGCTTACTAGTTTTGAGTGTAAGATTGCATAGAAATTGTAAGATTATAACAAGAAAAATGTATGTATCCTATTTTTAGTATATTGTCCTTCCTTGCAATGTTTGAGAAATTTGCATATAAGAGTTTTGGGGTTGGAGGTGACATAAAAAACTAAAATATGTTTTAGCACACTAAAATGCACTTTCAAAAACCTTAAATTCAAATGAAGAGCTATAAAACTCATTACATAACCCACCTTGCAATTGTTGAAATGCAATTTTTTTTATAAGTAGAAACTACAAATAACTCCAAACCAACACTTGCGTGTTTAAATTTTCAATAGTGAAAATCATGAAAGCACTTTACACTTTATATTGGAACCATTTTCAAAGCAAATGGATGAGTACAATTTTTTAGATCTCAAATTAAGTGAAATTGACAATCTTTGCTCAGCACCAGGAAATGAAATAAAATTGGCAAGCTTTACTCTTTCCACTAAAGGTACATGTATGCCTTTCAAGACCTTTCAAAAATCAAATACTAATGGATTCTAATAGTTAACCTTCAATAATGCTCAAAGAAGTATTTATAATGGTCAAAGAAATTTAATTGCCTACACAAAAACAAGTTGAAATTTTGGAGCAACCATATACGGACAGCTAGAAATTAATCCCCACAATTTGTAGGATACCTTTCACCCCTCAAAGCCCAAGGCTTTTTAGGGTTCAAAAAAATTATTACTTTTGAAGTATTATAGATCTTAATGTCACTAAGTAATAGAGATTTCAACCGTACAATCTTGTAGTGTATGTGTTGTAAATGATGTGAAACAAATTTGGAGTCATTTGGCCTCGTAGATTGCAAGATTATAATGTTTTAGTGTTGAATAATTATAGATGTTGATATTTTCTTAGCAACACATTTGGAGGTGAAATTTGATTTCTAAACCTATTCAAATGAAAAAACTTTATACTATAAAGTGATTCAAAACCAACATACAAACACATTGGTGAAAGAAAATAACATTCAATTGATTCATTGTGTCTGGAAGATATATGGCTTTGAAATGTCAAAAAATAGGAAGAGAAGTTGCAAAAAAAACATTAAAGATTGAACCTCCTTCTACTAAAATTGTTCTCTGTCACTCATAATTTCTTGGATTGGTATGAAATATTATCCACACAAACTAGACTACCGTATGCACAATTTTCTTAAATTATTGGAAACAAGCATTGTATGAAGGAGACACAAGCTGCCAAAATTCATTGTAATTCCACAATGTCAAGATTTTGAACTTTGAATTGCTCCCAAACATTCAAACAACTTGGATTGACATGAAAATTTTACCACAATAACTAGACTTCAAGGGCAATTTAACCCAACAACTTTTTATTGAAAACAAACATTGGATGAAGGAGATACAAGTCCCCAAAGTTGCAGCCATCAAATGCAGTTTGGTGAATTCAAATTGAACCTGCAAACTTCGATTGGCTTCCAAAAAATTTGTACATCTCGTATTGATTTGAAAACTTTACCACACAAATGAAATAAAAGAGAGCTAATTTTTCAACAAGTTTTATTGAATTCAGACATTGGATGCAAAAGTTATAGCACTTTGAATTGGGCTTGAAACTATGTGAGGACACTTTCGGTCCCCTTGGGCAGTGAAGGGTTAAGATTTGATGATTTATAAAGATATGTTATTAATTGACATTTTGTGAAAGATTAGTTTATTAACAATGTATAAGTGATTAACAACCATAGATTAAAGTACATCCACAAGGATAAATGTGCAAATATCCACTAATAATTTGATACAATAGAAATAAATTTAACATATTATTCTTCAATATTTTTTATCTTGGGTGAATTCCACTAGACCAAAATACAACTTGATTGGATGTAGTTACCTTAAGTCTCTTGGGGATTGTTTGCATGTAGACCATACGGATTGATTCTTTATTATGTCCTAAAATACAACTTAAAAATCATATTCATTATGTATTGCAATGTAAGGTTGTACTTAAAATACAACATTGTAGCCAAATGTGATGGAATTAAAACACATTTTTTAAATTTAAGAGAAAAAATAAGTGGTAAAAATAGGATTTAGGGACCTTCAAATATTAATCCCTTAATGATGAGATCCATTGCCAATTGGTCAAATATCATATCTAAGCTAAATGTAGTCTATTAGATTGTGTAAACATCAATCTATTGTTTTCATTATTTGAAACTAAGAATTGTATATCATTATAAGAAATTTCAATTTGTTTCATAAAAAATTGTAATTATTATAATTTTGTTGCAAAAATAAAAAATAATAATTAAAATAGAAAAAAAAAAAGTTATTTGAAATTTTCTCAAGAGGTACAAGTAGCAATGGAAATTTAGTATGAAATTTTTCAATTGATTATTTTATTTTTTACATCCAAGACAGCCACAACAAAGACCTTAAAGTCAAATCTAGCTATGAAACCAAATTTATCCTTTTATTTATATGATTTATAAAAAATTAAAAAAAATTCTAGTAGAAAAATGTACTTTACATTTATGCTATTTTTTTCAAAATTTTTGATTAAAAAATAAAAATATTGTGATTTTTTAAGTTAAAAGTGGAAACAAAATTTAGTCAATTATAATATACATTAGAATAATCTAAATTTTTTACCATAAATGAAGGTTAGAATGAAAATTTTAATTTTGTAATATAAATTGAAAAATGTAAATGAAAAACACAATGTATTGTGTTATTTGGATTCTAACATATGGAGTCTACAATTGCAATAATTCTTTCAAATTTTTGTTTTTTTCAAAATTTCAAGATAAAGTAGAAAGAGAACAAGGTTAATTAAATGATCCTATAGTTGAATTGTATTTTGCGAAAGTTATATTGAGAAATTTTCTTATAGTTAACTAAAAGATCTTATATTTGGATTGTTAAAAAATAAATATATATGAAGATTTCAACCTTGCTTCAGATACAAGTGTTTCAAAACAGTTTTGGGCCTTTGAACATGAAAAAAATATAGGGGTTAAAAAATTGTGCAAAAAATATTGTATTGATTTATTCTAGTTTTTTTATTATATTTTTTAATTATCCATTTCAATATTCTATAATACTTTCACTCAACTATGTTCTTTCAAAAGTACTTATGTAAGTATTTGAGTATATTTACACATTATAAAGATTTGTCAAAAATCAACTGATCATTTTTTTTAATAAATAATCATCAATAAATAATATTATTGATGGTCCTTTAACTTCAATTATGAAAATTTCAAATTAATTTTTTTTTGAAAAAAAGACTATATTTATTATATAGTCGTCTCAACTCAAGTATTCTTATGGAATTGGAAGTAGTTATGAAGTTGAAGACCTTGTTCACGATCCCTATATGATCTATTAAAAATGTTATTAGTGAAGCTATATCATGTTGTGAAATACATAGAAATTTATTTGTTTCCATGAAGCCATACTTATGGTTTATAGATTTTTAAATGTGAGATTTAAGGGACTTTATTTTCAAAAAGTTTCAAAGATAACATTTCCAACTATTATTCAAGATTTATATCACTATTTTTGTCTCCAAAGGATGCATCTATTAGTCTAAGTTTGTATTTTGAATTTGAATTAGCATTTGTAGTTTTGAGTTTGGAAGAGTTTTTGTCCAATAGTTTTGAGTTTATCCATTGCCTTGATGAAGGGAGGAGTTCATCATTGATACAAACTTGATCAAAATTTCTATGTTCAAACTTCATGATGCCCATATATAAAAAAGATTCCAAAATCTACCCTAAATAATCTAAAATGTCATTTTATATTAAATCCATGAATTGCACTTATTTTTTTTATTTTTTAAATTTATTAATGTAGTACTTGAACCCCCATGCAATCAAATTTAAAAGCATCAAAAACAAAATCTCTTCAAAAATCTAAAATTTTCCCCTTCTATTAAATGGGTCAATCTAATGTTTTTAATAAAAGTGAACCTTTTTAAATGACCAAAAATTTGATGAGGTTACTAGCCAATTCAAGCCATAAGTGCCTCCCAAATGGTTTTATAATTTTCCACCATTCTAGTAATATTTCACAAAATTTTAGAGTTAAAACAAGGCAAAAAATTCTAAGGAATTTGAATTTTATCAAATCTAAAAATAAATAAATAAAAAGGCGGTTTTGTGTTAGTAAAGATCTAATATTTAGATTCTCATAAAATAATGAAACCATTGAATTCTGCTTAAAGTAGGTCTTGTAAGGGAATTTTGGCCTTCTCGTGTGATAGACTTTTAGGAAATAAGAAAGATTCTCAAATCCAAATTTGAACTACCTTGCAAGATCTAAAATAATATTAGAGTTAACTCCAATAATTTTGGGTCTGGGCATTCCATCATTAACAACATTGGCTGTTACTGCTTGGTTCTGTTTGAAAAATCGACATCCTGTACCCGATGTGTTCCGTGGAGATGGCGACGATGACCAGTGAACGACAGAGCCGACAGATGACAGCAAGAAGAAGAGATCATACTGCCTGGTGCTGAAATGGGATTGCAACAGTGTCAGTTTACTGTAAACCTGTCAAGCGGTTGGAGTAGCAAAACGAACTAGCACAGCCAGATAGAGTGAAGAGCCAGCATGGATAGTTTGGGTGATAAGTTGCTGTATCTTCTGATCAACATAACATTCAGTACAGTACTGTAGCCTTCAAAGAGGCTGCCTTTTCCTCTCTGGAGGCCTCATCCACGACTTTCATCCCCACATATTTAATGTAAGCTTCGATACCAGGATAGTGACTGTTCATTATGATATGTTCCATTTTCTTTTCTTAATTTTAGGACTAGACATACAAATCAACAAATATTTGTAGGGAAAGACGTTGGCTAAAAATCCAATGAGTGATAAACTAATGCATTATTAATCTATGCAATCAATATCTTATTTTGAATTTCAAAGAGGAAAGACAACTCTATATATACACATGGGGTGGTAGGAGGTAGACCAACCCATGTGGGATAAAAAAATTAGAATTTGTAGGTTCTCATGCACTCATAGTTAAGTCAAAAACAAAGAATTGTATTAAAAGTAGAATTTCAGACCTCATTTAGGCATAGTTAAATTACTTTTCTCAAAAAACTTTGAACTAAAAAAAGATTGTAAATGACAATAAGTTTCACCTCCAAAAATCCTTTTGGTATTTTGAATCTCCAATCAAAAGTTATGGACAAATTTTGGAGAGGGGTTGGAATGGATTTTTAAAAGTGTGAAAAGAAAATGTCCATTAAAAATCCTCTCCAAAATTTGTCTATAACTTTGATTGGAGATTCAAAATCCCAAACGGATTTTTGGAGGTGAAACTTATTGTCATTTACCAACTTTTTTTAGTTCAAATTTTTTTGAAAAAAGTTATTCTACTATGCCTAAATGAGGTCTAAAATTTTACTTTCAACACAATTTCTACTTTTGACTTAACTATGAGTGGTAGTTGAGAAACTACAAATTCTAATTTACATATCCCACATGGATTGTTCTACATCCTACCACTCCATGTGCATATAAAGAATTGTCTTCTCACTTCTGAAGCACAATGCACAAATGGATTCCAATTCAAAATGAGGTAATTCTACAATAACATTGAAATCAATAATCTTAATGAATCCATTAGCATTTTGTTTAAAGAACCTATTGTTTAGTTTTCAGTTTTATTTAGAAATTTTTAATTTGCCACCAATTTTGCATAGTCGCGGCGCGGGCACAAGTGATGTCTGACAATTATTGACAACTGTCCTCGGGGAGGTCACTCTTAGTATATTTTGTGCACCACGTGCGGCGAGGGGGTATTTTTTGGGGGGCTATTTACTTCCAAGGTAGTAATAGAAGAGTCCCTATAATTACTTAATTTGCAAAAATGGCCTATATTGTGGCTCTGTATCATTACTTATAAATCAATAGTCACTCCATTTTTTCTTAGGGTATATTATTTATAAGGAAAAAAGTGAATTGAAAAGCAAAGGAAAAAGAAAAAAAAGTATTAACCACAAAAGAATAAAACTCAATTCATTTTCATGCTTCCATCAGACATTTTCAAAGAATTTGTCATCATTTCAAATTTTGCTTTTTTCAATGTACCCAAGGTGTACATTTCTCTAGCCAATGTCATTGAACTTGAAAAAATCTAAAATATTTCCCATAAGGTCTCACAAATATGAAAGAAGTTTTGTTTAACCCCTAAAGGACCAATGTCCCTTCAAAGGACAAATGGGATTTCAGGTAGGTACCTACGGGCTGAATTTTTGTCGTGATTTTTTGAAACTTTTTTGAAGATAGAAAAACTGATAAGCTTTGTGGGAATATCATTTTTTTCACAGTCAGTGCCCAGGAACAACAGTTATGACCAAATAAGCTCAAGATAGGGGAAGGGAGGCAGCTTGGGCAGCAAAAAAAAATTTGCAAAAATTTGAATTTTTTTTTAAAATATTCTTTTTCTCATAGATTATATTTTTTTCTATCTAGAAAGCTTTGATTCATTTCATTTGGATTTGTTATGCAAAAGTTATAGACATTCTTGTTTTCCGGGTAGTTAGAGCATCTTCTTGAAAAAAATAACTTGTAGGATTCATTTCTGAATGAAAATTTTCAAATTTTTCAAATTTTTCAAATTTTTTTTCATGGTTTAATTTACTTGCTAGAATAATCTCACCATTGGGATTAGTGCATTTTAATTCCATCTAGAATATATAAATATTTTAGATTTCCTTCTATCTTGTACCTACTTGTACTTAACAATTTTTTTAAGAATGATAATTAAGCTTTTTTGAATTTTTTTCCCATAGACTCTCAACTCAATTCTCTACTGTAAAGATTTAAAGCTCAGAACTCTTTAGTGCAAAAATTTTAAGTTAAAAATGTTTAAAGTCAAAAAATCTAGTCCCGCAATGTGGTGAAGAATTTGTTTTTTTTACTTTCAACGCAGATATCTTGCAATCTGTGTGGTCAAAGATTCTAAAAACATTTCCACACATTCTTACACTAGTTAGGTGTAAGATCCTATGGTTAGATGTGCAAAAAAAACATTTTTCAAATTTTTTTACTCTTTGCTATAGAAATGACAATTTTGGCAAAGAAAAGGCCTTGGGCCTTGAAGGGTTAACGATCAATTACATTTTTGTTCTTACAGGTTTCATCAGTACACTGTTTTAATGGGCAATTTCATTAAAATGGCATGAAAACAGTTCAAAACGGCCGTTCTGAAATCTATACTTGTCCTAGATGGTTCAGAACAGTTGTTCTAAAATCTATATGAGTCCTAGATGGTGAAAATGGCACACTGTCAAAGTGGCACTTGGAATACCGCCATTTTAACAAAATTGCCCATTTTAGTAAGAAAGGGTTTAATTCATTTTCTAAAATCGTAGTACACGAGACCAGACATTAAGCACATACCTACTATTAAATTGTTGGAAAACCTGAACTTTGTAATGCATGTTTGCATATAAGCCTAATTGTTGAATGGAATACAAGTGTGCAGCAGATGTTGGATGGTTTGTACCCACCAAACTAAGAGCTAAATGACCTGGTAATAATAAAGAGTACAACAACTTCTGATCAGTCCAATATCTTAGAGGAGTTTATTTTTCATCCAGGCAGCCTAAACCCAGCTGTATAAAACGTGTTCTATTAATGACAGGACATGGGATCCAATTCTGTAGCCCCTTAATTACAAATAATAATTTTGAATGCCCATATTTTTAAGCACTCTAAATTATTTATATTGGGTCTCCTACTTTCCATGTTCCCTAATTTTATTTGTAAGTCTTTTATAGATTTTATTTGAAATGAATAAAATGTTCTCTATATTATGCCGCACGTAGTTTTGAAAATGCGCTAAGTGAACTCCCCGGGCAACTGTCCGCACGAAATCAGTAGTTATTGATATGGTGCGGAATATAATGCACCATTTCATCCCTCGGATGAAATGGTATGGTATATTCTATACCATTTCATTTGGGGGAGGGCAGAACCAGTGACTGCTACTAAATGTTATGAATGCTTGAAGATTGATCACCCTCAGAGGCATTATTTAACCTAGGTTCTGAAATAGATATTCACTTGTGCTTGAGAATCCAAGATTTTAATGTCATCCCCGTATTGGGGATGCTTCCACCTAAATTTTCGAGGTTGGGAGGATGGTTCACTTTTTCCACACATGATGCACTTCTTATATTGTATCTCATACAGTGTCATACCGTGTACAGCCACCAGTAGACCACCAGCCCCCCAACTCCCAATCCAAACAAGCCCGTTCATCGTAAATATTCACTCGCAATTCATATTCCAACAAATATCCGCAGCACCTCATGCCATATTCCCCATGGAACTGTCCTTCACATTAGAGAAAATTTCAACTCTCCAGAAGGCCACTAAGCTTTGACAAGCAAGTCTATACCAACAACCCTAGTTGAGCTAGAAAAGGACAGTATCTCTGACACAAAATGATATTCACACAAGGTAAATATTCGTGTTCCAACCAATTCAACAAGAGGGGCTCTGACATTTGGGTGTTTCAACCAATCCAATAGGAGGAGCTTTGACATTTAGGTGTTCCAACCAATCCAACAAGAGGAACAACAATAGGGAAAAAGTTCATGTACAACAAAATAAATGTCTTCTTGGGTCCCTTGTGGCACTTCTTAGCGGCCTTCTAGAGAGTCAAAATTTTCTCTAATGCGTTCACCTCCACACACTCACATTTGCAGATCAACAAAGCTCCGCCATTATTTTGTCTAACGCTATTTTGCAAGCTATTTTTGAGCTTGAAAAACTTAGAGCAACACCACTGGACTTGAAAAACAAGGCCAAGAGCTTGATTGAAAAGGGGTGGAGAATCTACTTTCCAAGCTACAAAAAAGTGGACAATCACCGGTGGCCTTTTAAGAGGCCTCAAGGAAGGTGAAAATGCGTTCACCACAAGGCCAACTATTTTCTCATGCACTTGTTTTGAGTGTGGGAAGAGTCCAGTGTGGATAAATTGTGCACTTTTGAAGTAGAGTTGTTCATCACTTCTAGAACTAAGTATCCTTTGCATCATCCAAGATGTTGCTCAATACTCTAGAGAACCAAACGTTTGGAGACCTTCAAAAGTCGTTTTAAGGTTGACTAGAAATGTTTTGGTACATCAGTACATGAATTAGCAACGTTTGCTATGTGCATGGAAACGGCTGAAATTGAATTGCCAAACTGATAGTTTTGTTTGTTCTCTTCATTGTAAACATTTATTCCCAATAATTCATTTAATTTAGGTGAGGTAGATATTTAATATTCTAGACCAATGAAACATCAATATCTATGTTATATTATATTTATACTATACAAACTATTTAGGGTCATTGCAAGAAATACTGGTCCTATTTACTAGTCATGGAGCGAGTGACTCTCTTGTCATCCACTATAACTTTTGAAGCAAAAGTCCAATGAATATGAAATTTTTATTGGAGATACCTAACTTGATGGTAATCAAATCCCTTATTTTTTAGAAATAAAAAAAATCATATTATATTTAAAAATCATTTTGTTAATTTGTCACAATGTAAGGTTTAGGGATTTTTACTACGTCAAGAGTTCCCATATTTAATGATCTAAAGCTGAAATTTCATGGTCTATTTGCATAGTAGAAAAGCATATTACTACCAAAGAAAATCTAAAAATATATTATTTTGTATCTTCCTCATGAGTGCAAACAACACTCCCAATGTGCGCAATTTCTAAACAATGAAGATGGTTCTAAGATCAATATTTTGGTGAAATATTATCATTATGAACTATTCCCAAATGGAAAATTTTTAGTTTTAAAAAAAATAAAAATTCTATTTTTTACAAATTAAAATGTGAAATTATAGTGCAAGTATCCATTTTCTTGAGATTTTGCACTTTTCTAGTTTTCCTACTTCAAGAATTTTTCTATGCTTTTCCTTCCTAGGGTACCTTCTTCTTAAAGGTGTATACATCAAACATTTTTTTCACATTTTTTAAAATTGATTTTCTAATTTTAATGTGCTCTCAAAAGAAAAAAATGAGTACTATGGAAAACGCTACGCTTTTTAAATGGTCTTTCTTGCAATGACCCTTTAGTATAAAATATTGTAGTTTATTATACAACATACAATATATAATACTGTAGACACTTCTTGTATAAATGAAGTGTATGTTGTGACATTGTTTGTGAGAGACAGGCTTTTACACTTCATGGAAGTCTCACCAAAGACAATGCTTATGGGATAAAGTCCTCAACAATGAAAATGACGAACTCCATTGGGAACAAAGTACATGGGCGCTTTCTCATTAAACGTTGTTTAGATGTTGCTTAGAAAATTGCCTCTTGCTAATCTTGTCAAAGTTGCTTAGATGTTGTTTTATTCCTGGCACCACTACAGACGTTACTACCAAACGTTGCAAACCCCCCTTATTCTAGTAGTGATAAAACCATGCATGAATTCTCTCCTACATATGGAAAAATATCTATGGTGTTAAACTTGATCAAACCACGTGAGCATTGGCATTGGCAAATCTCAACCTACAGAAGGCAAACTTCTAAGGCTTTGGTTATTCTTTCAAAATTGGAAAAACTAGTGAGTGTTGGTCTGTTTGTCAAATAAAAAATCCCACCAAAAGTTAGATCCATCAATAGCATTGCAAAATGGGAAAAAACAAACATAATGTCAATGCAGGAGAGTTTTGCCGTCATGGTATGGTTCGATTGGTTAAGGAGAGTCAAATTAAGACTTATAATGCTCACTGCTGGCCTTGTGCAAATTTCAACAGGGTGGATATGAAGAAGAAATTTCATTGGTGTGGCAGTGAGAGAAATCTGAGAAATATCTACTACTACCAACCTGTATTAATTTAGTGAGTGTGGATCCACCTAACACAATCTAAATGCAAGAGATTTTTGCCGTTGTGGCATGTTTTGATTGGTTAAGCAATCAAAGAAGTCAAACGGCTCAACTCTCCTACATTGACATTATGTCTAGTAATTGCAAAGTAGGCCAAGTCATCAAAAATAATCGTAGGTTAGTACCAATCTTGCCGTCCGCGGCTCGGTAGGTCCTAACTAGTGATTATTTTTGGTAACTTGGCTTGTTTTGCAATTATGTAGTCCATACCCCAGGATATAGTTTCTGCCGTACATGTAGTTTGCATGCTAGGAAGTTTGGCTTGAAAATAGCCCCATTTGCAAGCAATCAAAGGTTTGGGAATGGAAAATTAAAAATTCATCCATTTTGGGGTC
The DNA here is from genome assembly GCA_951799445.1 of Pseudisothecium myosuroides. Classification (NCBI taxonomy): domain Eukaryota; kingdom Viridiplantae; phylum Streptophyta; class Bryopsida; order Hypnales; family Lembophyllaceae; genus Pseudisothecium; species Pseudisothecium myosuroides. Next base: position 25,267,827 of record OX637294.1, read on the forward strand.
TGGTGGAGCTTCTTTTGGCAAGCTAGGCCAAGAAGGCCATCGATTCTGCAAGCCTAGTGGTGATGCTCTAAATGCACCATATTTTTCAAGGCGGCTCCTATTTCTAAGCCAGCTTCACAAAGTAGTCATCTAGTTTTGGAGTCCAATGGAGTATGCTCTAAGGATTTTTTGGATGTGGAAATAATAGCATGCATGCCTATGGTATGTGAAATGTTGTTGATGTATTGCTATTGTGGCTCCATGTTTTGTGCCCTGCATTTTCTAGACCTTCAAAATAGATTATTTTGAGTTTTTAGTGTTGTCAAAATCCCACCCACCCTCTTGACCTTTTTGCGGACATTTGCTTCCTTTCTACTTGTGGACTACTCATACCACATCTATACCATTTCTTTGTGCAACCTCATCACCCTTCCACTTTTGTTTGTTGCTACCACGAGAAGACTTAGGAGTGTTGGATACAAAGCGGTGGGTGGATATTGTTGAAGCGTAGAGCGCTTGTCTATGGGTGAGGATTGTGGCAGAGGTTTGTGTTTATATTCAAAGTCTTGGCAGGTGAGTGTGGTTTTGGTGTCAAGGTAACCCCAAGCATTGTGTGATATTTTTGTTGTCCACCGTACCCTTCCATTTGATGCTTTCAAGATTTTTGTGGGTTTTTTCCACAACTTAAGGAAGAAAGGGAGTCTCTCATAGTCTGCTTATCTAGACATGTTTTCCAGCAACTTCAAGTTATAGAGGCAATAGTCCCTAATGAGGTGAATTTATTAATTATGCACTAATTAGATTGAAATGTGAATTTCAAATCAGGATTTTAAGCTTAAGTTTTCAGCAATGTTTTTGCTGAGATTTTAAGTAACAATTATTGTCGATTCTCCCTTCTTCACATGGACCAAGATCATTGGCAAAAAAAAATAGGTGGAAGAAGCTCTAGAAGATATAGTACAAGATCAAATATTAAGAGCAAAAGAAGAGGAGATAAGAGAGTTGAGAGAGGAAATAAGAGCAAAGGAATAGGAGATACAAGAGTTGACAGAAGGTATAAGAGGGGTGGAAAAGGAGATTGACATTGCTTTAGAAAGCCACTTGAAGTAAAGCTACGGTTCCTACGAAAACAGTGAATATAATTAGTTGCAATCAACATATAAGCAGCCTCTAGCAAGGAGTAAGTAATAAGTAGCCTTCAATTTGTACAAGAAGCGCCAACTTTAAGAAAAAAAATTATTAAGAGAAAATTAGAAATATTTGATTCCAAAAATAATACCTGCTTCAAAACTACATGGTTAGCACAAGTAACTTTGCAAGCAAAGATCATATTGTTTTCAACAAAGGTTGTTCCCATATGCCAAAGATCATTCTTATTTGCTAAAAGTTCATTTCAAAAGGTCTTTTATCAACCTGCAAATGTTATTTTTAGTTTGCCCAAAGGTCTCCTATCCACAAGGATAAATTCTCATTTATCCTATTGGATGCAGTAGATGGAAGTTGAAGATGCTAGTGCTCAATTTCAAATGTGCTTTTTTCAAACGCAAACATGGCATCTAAGATGGATTATTGCAAGAAAGAGTGACTATTTTTGTAGCATTTTTCAAAATCAGTCATTTGTCTAACGCTATAAGTTTTGAACTATGAATCCTATGCCAAAATCAAAAAATATATTTTTAGAATTTTTTACTATAATTGTATCCCTTATTTTTCAAAAATTTTCAAAAATCAATTTATATTCAAAAGTCAAGTTTATTAATTTGTCACAATTTTGAATTTAAGGTTTTTTTATACTATTGAGCGGCTTAAATTAATGATTTTTAATTAGAATTTTTGTGGTATATTCCTATAGTAGGCGTACATGTCTCCACCAAAAATCATCTAAAAATACATTATTTTATGTCCTCTACATTTGTGCAAATAGGCCTCCTTTGAGCGAGCACTTCTAAACGTTAAAGATGGTTTTGACCTAATTTTTTCAGACAAATTCCATCACCACAAAGTCTTTCCAAATGAATTTTTTAAAGTTTTTTTCCTATTTTTTACAAATTAAAACATCCGTGGATGTATTTTCTTCACTAGATTCTATGCCAAAAAATATATTCCAGAAAACACATACTTGGACGTTTTAATTTGTAAAAATAGGGAATTTTTTACAAATTTTTTAACAAAACTAAAAAAAATTTCACTTGGAAAGACTTTGTGGTGATGAGATTTAACCAAAAAATTAGGTCAAAACCATCTCTAACATTCAAAAGTGCTCGCGCAAAAGAAGCCTATTTGCACAAATGTGGAGGACATAAAATAATGTATTTTTAGATGATTTTTGGTAGAGATATGTACGCCTATTATAGGAATATACCACAAAAATTTCAACTAAAAATCATTAATTTAAATCAGTCAATAGTATACAAAAACCTTAAACCTAAATTGTGACAAATTAACAAAATTGACTTTTCAATATAAATGATTTTTAAAGACTTTTGAAAAACAAGGGAAATAATTATAGTAAAAAACTCTAGGAATATAATTTTTGGTTTTGGCATTGGGTTCATAATTCAAAAGTTATAGCGTTAGACAAAGACCAATTTTGAAAAACGCTACGAAATTGGTCACTCTTTCTTGCAAAGACCCAGATGTCTTGTAACTTATTAAAATTTAGGGATTTAATTGATGGATAAATTGTTGTCAGCCGTCTTTTGTCTATTATCTAGCACATATAGAGAACAATCTTAAAATTTGTCTACATCACAAAGTTTGGAAGCTACAGTTTGTCAACATATATTGTGTGGTTATCGTTGTTTTATGGATTCGCACGTTATTATACAATTTAGCGCATCATTGCAATGCAATATTTTACAATTTATTGCATCATTACGATGAATTACTTGCAACTAAAATTAATGCATCGTAACAATGCAATAAATTGTAAAGTACTGCATAGCAATGATGCGCTAAATTGTATATTAACGTGCGAACCCATGAAACAACAATAACCACACAATAATTGTTGACAAACTACAACTTCTAAACTTTGTGAAGTACCACCAAAGGTAGTCCGCCACCTTCAAGACTGTTTTGCAAGCTTTTGTATCTTTTGTAGTTTGATATAGGTCACATATGTATAAAGGTCATTCCTGGCTGCCAAAGATCATTCTTGTCTTCTAAAGCTTCATCTCAAAAGGACATTTTTCAATTGTCAAATCTCATTTTCAATCTAGCCAAAGGTCTTCCGGCAACAAGGATAAATCCTTCTTTATCCTAGTGGATGTGATGGAAGGAAGTCAGTGATGCCCATTTTTTTAAACACCTAGGTAGTTTGAACCTATATGATTTTATGTCTACAAGCACCTATACCTCTTGCAAGTACTTCTATAATTATCACCTTGAAACATCTTGTTTTTAAAATCATTGATGAATTAAGTTTGTGCAATGCCAAGAGTTGCTTTATGATTTTGAAGGCATTAGTTATAGGACTAAGAGCATGAGAGCACTGCTTTCAGTTTCTATGTTGTTTGGGTGGACTTTCTAACTTCCACAACTAATAGAGGATTGAAGTAGTACTGACAATAGAGTGTGTAGATTCACAATCATTAACTTCTTCTTTTCATTGAACAATACTCTCCAAAAAGTCTTGAAACCCTACTATGAAGCTTTTCAAAATTTTCCTTTCTAACTTCATTTTAATAATATTCTATCCAAACTATCTTATTAAATCTATTGCTTTATGGAACCTTAATCAAAATATAAAATTATTTTTAATGTCCAAAAATAGGAATTCTATTTTTGATAAATTATTTTATTTGTTTTTCAAGATTTTTCATAATAATTAATTGAAAGAATATATGTAATGATTTTTTAAGATATGATTGCTCATATATTTAGAAAACATCATTGTTCATATCTCCTATGCTACAAAGACTCACACTATGTAGGTAAACTTTTCTTCTATGTGGCTTTAATGTATTTTGCAATTTTCTTTCATATACGCTCAAGGCAAAGGAAAACAAGTTCATGTTTTAAGAAAAAAATTGAACAAACATTCTCAAATGGGGTATGATTAGAAAGCTATAGTATTGTATAAGCCTACTATAACATAAATTTTATATTATATCTTGTTCACTAGCAACTACTATGCAACAAAGTGGTATATCTACTTGTACCATTGAGTACTACCACCTTGAGCTGCTATCATAGCTTCCATTTGGTTTAGCATTGTATAAATTAACTCTTGGATGCTTTCTTGAGGTATATCCTTCCATGCCAAATTCATTGATGTCTATATTTGTTCTTTATTATAGGGTCTATGTCTTTCTTACATTCAATCTTTGACTTGTTTCTATATGTTTTCTATAAGATTGAGGTTAGGAGAACTTGGTGGTCATTTAATGAATTTTACATTATGTCATGGTGCAAAGTTAACTAATACTACCTAAAACTTCACAAAGTTTGCTTATAGAACTCCTAGCAACATCACATGTATAATATTCTAAACAAACATCAATCTTTTTTTACAAAACTTCTAGGCTATATTTGCAAGAAACAATAAGTAGAAGCATACATGGAGTAATGTTGATCCTCTCAACTCTAAAGCTAGTTGAAATGCACTACTTGTGATCTCCTACAATGAAATATTCAAATGTAGCATTTTAACTTTAAACTTAGCTTAGTGTTTCAATTCCAAAATCAACCACTTGTCACAAAGAGAGAGGTTTTTAAGAAGTGGAATGAGCCACAACAAGATGCTTGGCTCACCTTGTCTAGGGCAAAATATCTCAATCAAATATTTAAGTTTGCCTGCCACAAGTATGTTCTATAATCAGACTACTTGGCTGAGAACTAGACATGGGGTTGCAAGACTTTTTGGAGGGTATTGTATAAAACTCTCACTTGCCAAAGATCGCTACAACTACAAAGATAGTCTATGTGCACAATGTCATAAGTTGACACATTCGCAATAGTGACATACTAAAGCTCTAGATTCTTAAATAACCTTTGAAATACCATAAGCCTACTAGGTGGCTTTTGCAACACATGTAATTACACCTTTGGTCCTTTAGGGTTTAAGAAAATGCATTGCCCGCTCTCGAAGCCACCTTATAAACTTTGTCCAACCTTGTACTTTGATAATATTACAACTATAGTTTAGGAATGTATGATTCAAAGTGCCAGTGCTAGCGTTGGTAGTAACTTCTATATTGCAGGATTGGCTACCAAGAGGTATTGTCCTTCATTTCAATCACTTTTTCCATCTACACCCAACCTTTTCCGTCCATGTCCATCCCTTTACATCCGCGTCCAATTTTTTAATCTACATCTATCTTTTTTTTTGGTCTCTGTCCAACCCCTTATGTCTGCACTCAACCCAATACATTTGTGCCAAATCTTTTCCGCTTGTATCTAGCCTTTTCTATATTGTCCCCAACTTTTTTCCCGTGCCTAACCTTTTCAATCCGCACCAAACGTTTTTCGCATGATTGTGTCACCAACCTTTTCTGTCTCCATCAAATCCTTTTTGTCCGTACCTAACCTTTTTTTGTTTGCTCCTAGCCTTTTTTGTCCCCGCCCAACCCCTTCCGTTTATGCCCAACCCTTTCCACCCATGCCCAACCTTTTACGCCTATGCCGCGATGCCCAACCTTTCTAGTGGCATCCGTCCCCTTACATTTGCTCCCAACTTTTTTCATTCATTTTCAATTATTTTTGTCCATATCCAATTTTTTTTGTCCATGCCCAAATCCTTATATTTTTACTCATATCTTTATGTTTGTCCCTAATTTTTTCCGTTTGCACTCAGTCCCTTACATTTGTATCTAGACTAGTTCCTTATGTCAGCCTCCAATTTTTTTTGTTTGTGCCCAATTCTTTAGGTCTATGCCTAGTTCTTTATGTTTGCATTCAACTTTTTTTGTCTATGTCTATGTCTAATCCTTTTTGTCCAGGCTCCACCTTTTTCATTTGTGCCTAATCCATTATGTTAACATCCAAACCTTTACGACCACAATCAGTTCCTTATATTTGCAATCACCCCTTATGTTTACATTGGTAGCTACATGTCGAGTAAGGTAGATAAAGTAAGTCCACTACAATTTTTTCTCACCTTTATATAAATTCAGCTATATATTGGGTTTTTTGGTAGGTAGAACCTCTACCAAATGGGTGAATTAGACAAACATGTAGGTGGGTGGTCCTAACATCTTAACAAACCTCATTCAAGGCAACCTTAGATCTTCAAGTATCAGAAGCACTCACCCTAGGGGCCAATCTAGAGTTGACCTAAATTTTTAGTCCCCTTGGATATCTTGAACCAAAGTCACCTTCCATCATACTCATAGTCACCTTAAATATGTAGTTGCCCTAGGTGCTTGGATCCAAAGGTGTCCTACGTCCTTACAAGAGATTGCCTAATTCTAGGGCCCAAGGTCGCCTCTACCAATATGTGGTCGCCCTCTAATTAGTACAAACCTAAAGTAGCCCTTAAAAGCATCCACTTGCACTTTCAAATTGTACATGCTTTAAGTGACCTGACTTAAATCCTCCACGTTACATACATGAGCTACATAGAAAAATCATAGAATAAAATTATAAATTAATTTTTTATTGTCACATCTAATATAATGGACACATGTCTAACTCAAAACCCTACAAAAATAGCAACTCAATATCCAAACCCAAAATTATGTCCAACTAAACAATCTTAGTTAAGACATGTAAGTTTTTCCAAGGAAGTCAAGAGAGACACTTAGAAGATCATGTATTCATGTTGCAAAATGAATTTCAAACAAGGATGAAGGTAGTGAACAATTGTGTTCATTTGTGAACATCTAAGAGCTTCAAATGACTGCATTAGAAAGGAACAATTTGTGTTGAAACATATGTTCTATATTTAGTGGAAATTGTTGATGGCCAATGTTTTAAATTAATTTTTTTTATATGCTTGTCATGACATTGAAGGTATTTAATGACTCTGAAGTCTCAAATGGCCAAACAGTCAAATATCTAGTTAAAATGACAAAGATGACTAGGAAATGAAACAATTGCAATCATTAAGTAGTCATTTTAGAAAGAAAAGTGTCCGCAAACAATGATGTGGCACATCTTATTTTTAAACACCTATAGTGTTAAGTATCAACAATGGTAGAAAGGCCTAAAACATCAAATGTGCCCCAATTACATTGAAATCACTTAAAAAAATTTCAATGACTAATCTATAACTTAAGCAAGTACATGTCACTATCGAGAAGCCACATCATTTCTTTTGTCATCTTTTTGATGAAATCTTGGAGGCACGCAGTCATTGTAAACACATAGTCATTGTTTAGTGAGTCACAAAGAATGTATTTTTCTACTAGTGAGAGACGACCTAAACCATCATTTTAGGATTAAATCTATAAATTGCACTAAAAATTTTGAATTTTTTTCCATTAATTTATTACTTGAACACACATGCAATCAAATTCAAAGCATCACCATATCAAAATCTCTGTAAAATTTTGAACTTCCTTCTTCTTAAGTGGACCAATCTAATTTTTATAACAAATGCGGGATGCAATGTAACTATACTTGGTTGCAAGATCAATTCTTGGACTTTATGAGCTTACAAAGTTGACATCATAAAAAAAAAATTAGGCATAAAATAACAATTTAAAAAAAATAAAATTTAGTCCTACTAGCTCTCTAAAAGGTCGAATGATAAAAATAATTGATGAGGTTATTAGCATATTCAAGAAAAATGCACCCTTAGTGGTTTTGTAAATTTCCAACACTCTTGGTAGTATTCTACAAATTTTCAAAGTTGAAACTATAGGATAACCTACACTTTACACCAGACTCACCTTGAATGAACACCAATACAAGCACAAAACGTCTCAACTTTCATCACTTGCTTCAAAAAACTCTTCACCTCTCTTGCATTGGTTGCTTTTGAAAAGTTGTGGGTGTGGTTTTGAATCTTGAAAATGTTCATTCAAGGCCATTTTTTAGGTGTCGAAGAACATAACATGTCTCTTTCAGGTGTTGCTACTTTAGTAGATAATTATTCAAACAAATGATTTCATAAATTATTAAGCTGTACAATCTCACTCCATGTTATGTTGTAGCCTCGTAGGAGCACTTGATTCGGAACGCACCTTGCACAGACATCAAGCAAGATTTATGTTAAACTCTATTTGAAGTTTGAATATCAAATTCCAAAGTGACTTACAGACAACTGAAAACTGAAAGGACAGTCTCATCCCTTCAGTGAGTCGGTTTTCACTCTCCATGCCGACAAAAGCCAGATCTCTGTATGACTCCATGACCCCCATGTTGACAAAACCGCTTGCTTTCGTTTCAAATCTCATCGAATGCAACTTTTGAAGTAGAGTCGACTGTCGATGAACTGTGGAACTCCAAACCAGTCAATCTGCCAATGTCCAAGTTGCCTATTATTTATCATTTTTTCATTACAATTATACAGCTCAACCAGTTGTCTGAAATATTGTTTTTTGAATCAGCTATCTGGTACAATAATTCAAAGCTTGGAAACAAGAAGAACCAGATTTTGTTTTGAATATCCTTCAAGAGTAAAGTTGGCACTGAAAGTCAAGTAGCTCTCTGAGTGGTCCTGGCGAAGGTAGACCCTATTCTATCACTCTGTTATCAATGAAATAACATCAATTTCGTTAACCACTTAACGCTCAGAATCATGATGGAAGGAGATATAGAGGACTTCCGAATTGCAAAAAGATTGAATGGCAAAAGTGGATACGATTTTTACAGAAAGACTTCCAACTAACCATAAGATCTGGTACAGAGTAAGTGAAATAGAAGATTTGGGGGCTGGAAATGGACAAGCATTGCGTAAATTATTATAAGCTTTGACCAAGGATAATTATGAGTTCACTTCTTGGGGCAACTCCATCACCCTGCAGTTTGGTGCTCATTGCACTTATTGAGAGGGTGACAAAAAATTTGAAAAATGCTCATTGCCATTAGAAGGAAAGTGATTACAACCTGGAATGTTCTGAAAAACAAAAACTCTGCCGTAAATTTTCAGCTTTTCACCTTGCAACATTTGAAGTGCACTCTGCGGAGAACTCAAACAAGACTCTCAAATGCTGACATAGCACTCTTCCCATAGAAGAACAATGAGAAACCTCATTACATGCCAGCCCTGTAACTTAAGCTTAAAGTGCATTGCTCGACCAGCATAAGTTCTAAGTTACATTGTGACGGAGAATCATATGCAGTGCCCCTACTTCCTCTTGATTCAAAGATATGGAATAAAATGTTCATTGTCATTTCTCCGGGCATGCAAAATTTCTAGCAAATGTTGATATTCTTCACTTCTAAAATTCTTAACTTTGGGAAACATGAGAAGTTTTGAAATGATCTTGCTCTACACTAGTGGAAAAGCATTTTTAAGGTTAATTGATGAACAAGTGGCACTTTTCCATGTTGACAAATTGTAAATCGGGAACTCGAGATAATCTCCCTGTGCTAGCCAATTCAATCCCCAGGTTCTACCCAAGGGCATCTTAGGGCCAACTTGCATGTATCGGTGGGTCGGAGTAGTCAACAATGTTGAAATATAGAAAGCACTTTTATGCTCCTTCTACACTGTGGAATACACTGATATTGGTGGAACTCACTCTCCTACTTCCATGCTTACCGATCATTGGTGGCATTGTTCTTGTCTTTTAGTTGCTTTTTTTGCCCACCAGGCTCACATATAAGCTTGCCCTTAGGGTGGGCTTATTTGTTGGGTGGGTGGGCACAAATGCCACTACAGTCCAAACTGCATTCTGACCCACCAACATTTAAGGGTGTGCTAGCATTTTGCACTAGTCCATTGGCAAAATCGGCCATCGTAGACAAAAGAACTAAGTCTCCACTGATTTTAGTAAAGTCTTTTCATTGGACAGAGAAGGTGTAGAAAATCAATTGAAACTATTTAAAGAAGCTTTTGGAAATTCCCTCTATGACCACGCATGCCTGACTTGATCCCAGGCCCTCACATAAAAGTGCAAATTTCAGATTGGGTGAGTGGTTCTTGCCCTACGGGTAGGGCAAAGTGCAGCAGCATTTGCCCGGCACCCACCCAGCATGTAAGGAGGCTCTTACTTGGGTACAGTTCTCCCCCCGACTATTATCCCAAGTCTGCCTTCGATGTTTCCGTGGTAATTCTTCTTCGAATTCCTCCTTATGATCCATTTTCCATTGCACCACTTGCTCCATTCCTTTGCTAAAACATGCTGATGAGTTCCTTGAAGAAAGAGATTCACAAGATTGCTTGGGCTTACCCGACCAAAGTGACAGCATGTACACCGAACATGTATTGCCGAGCTCACCTTCTCTTCATGTAGAAACTCTAGTGCATCTGACGCATTAAACCGTAGAGAGTTCAATGTCAAGTGGGGTTGCTTACAAGTGACACAGATCAAGCGAGTCTGGAATCTAACCCAGTTTGTGTTACTAGTTAAACATAAAACAGGGCCGCAGCTTTTTTTTTGTTTCGTTCAATCTCTTCTGTATTAATTGCTTGTTGTGAGCCTGAGGTTGGTGATACTACACAAAATGGACATGTCCAATCGAATCCTCGTTCTAGTTCTATTCGGCCTGGTTCTCGGAGGGAGTGCTCAAGTATCGCAGAAGGCGGATCTTCTGCTCAACCAAACAGAGGACAACCTTCTAGAGCTTGTGAAGCAAGTGCAAGCTAATGCTCTCAATTCTTGTGGTATGAATGTTCCCACCCTAGCATAGAGTTGTCTTTCCATCTCACGCGAACTGTTTTGTGCTAGTACTGTGGATTTCAGTGGCTGCAAGGAAGTCATCCTTTCGTTTGTGCAAATTGCAGATTTATTGAGTACTTGTAATGCTGAGTCAACCTGTAGCCGGCTCTCATGCCCCCTGAAGAAAGTCGATACTACCGGCTACGCATGCCAAGAAGTTCTCCCGAACACCAATTGCATAGACAGCTGCCCGTGGAGAAATTTCGACTTCTCCAGAAGCTTTCTAAGGTCTGTCGGTAACCTGATTTCCACCCTGAATCCATTCTATCTGGGTCTGTTGAAAAGCTTAGTGAGGAGATTCTCTGAGCAAATCTGCTGACTAAATAAAGAGTAAATATGCCATTGATTGCACAATTTTCCAGCAGTGTGGGTGCAAATCCTACGATGAGGGGAACTCTGCAAAGTGCACTGTACAGTACTGTACAGTATAGTACATGGTGCCCCCTGCAGTTTAATTTGCCAGTTGTAATGCCGTGCATCCGACGGGCTGTACCGTGTGCTGTACCGAGCATTCCCCTTACTAGTTGCAGGAAAATTTGGTTCATCTTGTATGAAATTTGGTTCGCTTCATCGAAAATATATCATTGTAGTCATCAATCGTTGCACTTCAAGAAAGTTTATCATTTGACCAACTTCGACTCTTTTGGCAAGCGAAAATGACTTTCTACACCTTTGTGGATGTGCGGTGAATGGGAAACACTTGTCTTTAATATAATTTTAGATACTTACCACCAAGTCCATCATAAATCAGAAGATGTATATGAATCTTTTACCCATTTTCTCGACTCCATTATCAGCAGTTGTAAGATGCGTCAAATCACTTATTACGATTTGAAATTTGCTAAACCGTTTGAAAACTTGGAGTGCGGGTACGCGGTCAATGGCAAGCTTCACATAATTATTGTGATTTGTTTGCAATCTTGATGACAGAGTGCCAGGAGTGCAAGCTGTGACGGAGGACTATTTTACTCAGAGACAGCTTCAAGGAATTTGTGCTCAGAGGAACTTGGACAGTTTGTTCCAAAAACATTCGAACAACACCAACTTCTTTCAACTGTTTTTCGGCTCCGTTGATGGAACCTTTCGGATCTTTCCAGGAATGGTAATAATTGTAGCCAAGTGTTGCAAAAATATTCAAAGTGCTGCTGGTGGTATTTTACAATAGATTGAAACAAAGGTTTAAGCAATGGTGACGCAGGTGATTCTTTCTTCTAGTTTTCAGTGCATAAGAACACCTGTATTACTCAGTAATGGAAGAACTGCACAATGTCATTTGCAGGATGAAGAAAACTGCAGCAGCTACGATCCTCGTATGAGATTATGGTAAGCCAATTTTTATGAATCAACACTGAGTCAGGCATGCATGATCCTCATCTTTGAAATTGTTCACAAACTAGAGATTCCATGCGACGCAACTGTCATAATTTCTGGCGCCAAGGATCGTGTCATTGATTGAATGTGTTTTTCACAGGTACCTCACATCAGTGACAAACGTGAATAAGGCTGTAATGGTACTGATTGACAGTGGGTCTTCAATGGCCGAGATTATCCCGTCCACAAGCAGTGATAGCAACTTGGCAACAGCCTTCAGAGTCACCAAGTCTTTCTTAAATACTACCACCCAAGGCGACTATGTGAACATCTTCACGTTCGATCAAGCAAAAGTGGAGCCCGTCTCTCCTCAACCTGTAAATCATACTATCCTTAAAATCCTCTATGCCAAGGGTTTTTTTCTACTATGTAGAGAATCCAAGTCATGTGGCAGCTGAAGAGAGCAAGAAAACATGAATTCAATGGTGTTCCACTGGAGACTGGATTGCACACTCATGAATCTCGTGGTCTCATATACAGTTACAATGCAGAATGTCGTTGGTTTGGTCAACGGAAACCATTGAAGGAATTTACTTTATTTGAGTTTCGAACTCAAGTGGGGCTTCTTGTTACATTTTGATTTCTGCAGGTGCTGGTGACGAACACTTCCACCCACCCTGACTTTGGAATTTTCACCGCAACGCTTTCCTCACCAAATCAAGACTCTGTTCCCCCTGGCAATGGCAACATCACGGACGCAGTTAGCAAAGTAATCACATCTTCTGCAGGCTTCCAAAACACGAATATCTCAAGCGACTATCTGAAGGTCTGCACTTCTCTACCCCTACTCAGTCAACCCAAAGTCGCTCCTCATTGAATTTCGTCTAATTTAGTGATGTTTCAATTGATTGATGAGGTTAATACTAAAGTGGCATTGTTTCACTGCCACTTCAATGCTCGTTAGATTTTTTTTGTATTTGCTTCAATTTTATTCTTCAATCATTCTAAATTGGTACTAAAAGTTAATATTCAAAGGCTCAATGACAATGTCATTTTTGGTTTTAATCCATCAGTCGATTGAAGCACCACTTAAACAAATGATAATCAGCAGGAAGGGACTTTTGTGATGTAGTCACTGTGCAAAGTTATAAACCTTTGAAAAGCACCATAAAATTTCTGATACCACAAACTATGCGTGTTTGAAACTAGTCATCGCTTCTCATTCGACCTTGGCTGAAGTATATGTCCACTTCCGCCTGTCAGAAGTCACTTTATATCCATGTGAAGAATTGGACATGCTAAGTTATACATGTTAACATTTCCCACCTGCTATGATGTCCCATTTAACTTAGAGAGTTCACGGTTTCAAAATGACCAATTCCGTTGCTCCTATGGTGAGGAATATAATGCAGATTTTGCTAAATTTACATCACTAGGATCAATGACGAGCATAGCACATGTTGGTCACAAAGTACATGAAAGTGAAGAAAAGGGAGTCTCTACATGAGGCACTTAAAAGTGGTGTAAAATGTAATGCCCAATGGAGCATTTGAGGTATCTAGAGTTTAACATCGTAAACCCCCATCAGGTGATAATATTGATCACGGATAGCAATGCTGTGGGCGCCATAAGCAATACCACATTACTAGGGGACTTGCTCAAGAACAACAACATCAGCGTGTTCTTGTACATGTTCCCTATTAGTAATGTAATCACCAATGACTCCTCCCTTGTGAGCCAATTTTGCGCTGCTCAAGGGTATTTTCAGAAATTGGACGACTTTGGTGTCCAAAATCCATTGCTTGCTTTGGAAGCATACTATTCCTTTGTTGCCAACGTTCATGTGACTTACATAAACAATAGGATCGACTACAGCATCGAATACTTGGACTATTCCGACGTGGATAACAAGACCTTCACCCTCAGTAAGGCAGGTATGGGATCCACCTAACACATCATTTTCAACTCTCAACCGGAACATGTTGAATTCTAGGATACATGTGATAAATCTTTCAAAGTTGTTAATACATTTTGTTAAGCAGTCCTCCCTTCAAAGAGAGAGAAGTAACTCCAACTAGGTTGGCGTAAATTAAGGGCCTCCATTCAATATTTCAAAGGTCGATTTTTAGTATGCTAAAAAATCATAACGACTAATAAAAGTTCAAAACTTCAATATTCAATACTGCACTTTGATCAAAGGGGAAGTTTGTGCACTTGAATTTGTTATTGGTTATATATCTTCTTAATCATATTTTGTAGGGGAATGTAAGTGTCATTGAGAAGGGCTAGCATTGTAGATTCTATCGCTCTTAATATCAACCATTGCAACTGTACCTCTAAGGCTTCAAGTGGCATTGGCATTATAGAAAAGGTAAGGCTGGAGAGACATGAGGCCTAGAGCATTACCAAACACAATGCTTGGTCAATCTTTCTTTGCAATAATGTCTAGACATTTAACCCTTAAACTATAGTATGAAATTTTGAACAAAAATGGAGATCATAGTGACAAACATCATGGTGTAGCTAATGTAGTTTGGAACTCACATCAAGAGAAATTCTATAGACAAAGTTCAAAAGAAGAGTATTCTAAGCTTTCAAGATGCTACCTTCAAAGTGTCACAAGAATTACAATTTTAACAATTTAAAAAAAAAATGGAATAAAAAGTAGACTATTAGACCTACATTTTCTAAGTTAAGGTTTAAAACATTTAAAATCAAGAAATATGTGAAAATTGAGGTTTGACTTTCAATATGCCCCTCAAACTTGCAAAGTCCTTAAGAATTATTCAAAGAAGTAGGTATGAAGGAAGGAAGACTATTGGTATGTTTTATAGTCCTCTATTGACTAAACAATTAATTAATGAGATATAACACAATAATTGCCTTATCACTAGACTTTGCATTATGTGCTCGATTATGTGATGCAAAATTTGTTTTATGACTTGTCAGCTAGACATGTTGAATACTTCATGTGATGGTGCCTTGAGGAGGGCGCTATGCATTGGTCTTCAAAGTAGCATGGTTTATTAAAATATAGGATGACTTATATTCTTGTGATGTAAAAATTAGAAAAATTGTAGAAATAATATATAGCTAATAGTATAAGGAGTTACATATTAAAATTAAAACAGAGTAAGAGATAAGAGGGAATTTTAGCAAAATACTAAAAATAACATACGGGCCATTCTAAAGAATTAATAGCACAATTGTGGTTCCTTATAGGCTATATTCTCACAACATAAACAAGAAATTTGATACTATAAGATTCAACACATGGTAAATGATTGATGATTATTAGATTTGTAATGTTATATGTTTTAGATAGTAATGTGTTTTGGTAATTACAAAGGATTTTGGAAGCATGCATGTCCATTTTGGTGTATCTTATGTTGCTTCATTCTACTTGTTCTAGTATGAAGACTTTGCATTTTTTTTATAAACTTAAAATGCTTTAAAGACCAAAGTCAACACCAAATGAAATACCTTCAATTCATATTGTTTTATGACGAAAAAAATTGTTGTAGGTTATGAGTTTTGAAGCAAATAGTTGTGAGTTGATGATTAGTGCTAAAATTTATAATCTAGGATCACTTGCATTGATTTAATGAGGTATTGTGTGAGATTTTAGTTTTTAGCAACAATGGAGAGCTCTTGGGGGTTGTGGCCATCAACATCTTCAAGACCAAGTTGCTAACAGTTTACGGGATCGATGAAGACACAATTGAAGAAGCCGTAAAAAATAGAATAATTAACAATAACAATTTCAATACATCAGCAAGAATTAATACAACCACCTGCTTCAATCAGGTATGTTGAGACTATATCACAACAAAAATCTTTCCGGTAATCAATTGTTTTAGTGTTGCTTCAATCATTTAATAGGCTATTTCTAATTTTTATTTTGGACCAATTGGGAGGAGGGTAGTTTTGCATTGAAACTAACAACTTGTAAGAAAGTTTGAGGAGAACTTCACTTGAAAATCAAACCAGTACAAAAAAGACAAAAGCCTCTAGTAGCATAGCATACTTGTTTGATTATGAGTACATCTAATCATCATATGGTGTTACTCTCACCATGATGAAGAACCTTCAATTTATCTAAAAAATTGAGAGAAAAAAAATCCAATTCTTTGGATTGGCATAATAGAAGGATATGTTCATTGTGGATCCTACTTAACATTCTAGAATATAGTACCAATGGCACTATACTGCATATATACCTTTATTACCTACATTCATTAGAAGAAAGACTTACATAACCGCATTCTTGAACGGGAAGGCTAGGATGTCCTACAATGTCACTATAACAAGAATAGTTTGTATTATTATAGTGGCTCACAATTCATGGGCTACCTAGCATTCAAGATTTTCTTTTAAGTGGAAGGAGCCTTGATTCATATAACCTTTATTCAAGAGAAGCAAACAGTCCCTCCTATGAAGGCCAAGAATGTTATGAATTGGACTCACTAATTAACCTCTAAATGCCCAAGGCCTTTTTTGAGCTTCTAGGAATTTACTCTAAATTGAACAAACAAATAACATTTTGATAAGTTTTTTTGAATTGTAACCGTACAAATTCAAACAAGATGTGTTAGAAATCACGTAGGAAAAGAAAACACAACAATATCACTTATAGATTGAAAGATTATAATGTTTGATCATGAGGGTGTTAAAACTATGAAAGTGATTTGAAGTCTTTCAATCCTCTTTCCACATGTCAAATCTAAAATGTTGGTCACCAAAGAAATATGAGGTTAAAGAACTTAACATGCACAACCCCAATCAATTTATGGCTTCTCAAAATCTATTCTACAATTTTTTTAAATAAATTTTTGATGTGATTTTTTCTCCAAGATCTAGTGTATTTGAGGCTCACTTCCAAGTGCCCTCAACACTATGGAAAGTCAAGATTGCAATGGACACCCTTGCACAAAATCTTGAATAAAAAAATCATAACCAATCATTTTCAAAATTGGATTTTTGATGCTAAAACTAGACTTCCAAAAGAGTTTTTCAAAAATATAAACTTGGTTAGGTTTTATTTAACTTCAAAGTATTCGGTTGACACCAAAATTTGTTACCTCGGGCATTTAGGGGTTAAGAGAAACCACAAAAGGGTCGGAGTTGTTCTCTCTTTCTGTTAAGGATCAAGTTTTGAAAAAACAAGTAACTTACTCCCTACTCACACTGACTGTGACGGAACTGCAGACACTGAATAAGACGTGCAATCAAGCGAACATCTCAAACATCGTCTGTTCCAGTAAACTCGACCCGGACAACACCACATTGCAAAAGCTGAGCTGCTGCGGTAATTGTACTCTTGATAAGCCACCGGATTTACGTCTCGGATTAGGCTTAGGCTTCGGTCTGCTAATTCTAGCATTAGCAGGGTTGGGTGTTATTGCTTGGCTCTGCTCGAAAAATCAACGTCCAAAACCTGATGAGTTCTCTGGAGATGACGACGACAGATGACGGCAGGTGGAGAAGATCATACTGGTATTGAAATGGGATTACACCAGTGTCAGTTTACTGTAAACCTGTCAAGCCATCGGAGTAGCGAAATGAACCAGCACAGATGATCGATTGAAGAACCAGCATGGATAGTTTGGGTGATTCTGATCAATGCTTGAAGATTGATCACCCTCAAAGGCATTATTTACCCTACAGTAGGTTCTTTAATACTCACTTGTGCTTGAGAATCCAAGATTTTAATTTGATCCCTGTATTGGAGACACTTCTACCTAAATTTTCGAGGCTGGGAGGAAGGTTCAATTCTTCCCCGCAGGATGCACTTATCATATCGTATCCCATACAGTGCCATACCTTCAACAGCAACTGGTGGACCGCCAGCTCCTCAGGTCCCAATCCAAACACGCCCAGTCAGTATAAATATCCACTCGCAATTCATATTTCAAGAAACATTCGCAGCAACCCACGCCAAATTCCACATGGAACTGTCCTCCACGTTCACCTCCACACACACCCAACTGTAAAACAACGAAGCTCCGCCATCCAGAAAAGGAGAAACGACTGAAACACAGCAGATTGTCCAGAAGCACGCCGGATCAATTCTAACCGGAAAGCACTTTTGTAAAATATGCCCATCAGTGGCAGAAATGCACACACTGGGGTTGAAAATGAATGAAACAGGGGCGTCCAAGGGAAAAATAGGTGGAGAACTCACAAGAAGAAAATTGTATCCTCATCAGTTCAACGTCTTCAGGGGTGAAACCCCGATCCGAAGGAGATTGAGCGACTCTGCTCACTTCATCTTGATCCAGAGGCTTCTTGCTGCAGCCACCAATCCCCGCATCACAATTAATAAACAGCAACAAGCAATCTAAGGTACTAAAGCCATTGGGGACCTAATCCAGTCTCCTATTCGATCCTTGTTACCAACAACAACGCATCTCTTCCAGTACACTCGGTTGGCCCTCGATTCGCATTTGGGTGTAAACGTGACTTAAGAAAACGTCATTGGCTATTCATCTTTATATGGAAATGGCGATGTCTACTGTCCCTTTGTACTGCCCAAAGTGCTCTCTCCAGTGAATTTCTAATCAGTGAATTCTAATGATAGATTTCCCAATGAAAGCACGCCCCTACATGTTGATTACAGTGATGGAAAGAGTATCCTCCACCGTACTCTTGATCCTCCATTCTACAATTCCTAAAAACACAAATGATCACCAACAACCACCAACAACCGATCTCCAATTCCAATCACGTATACAAAACCTACAGATTTCAGCATCCATAGAAAAGACAGGACCATCACATTCGCAGCAGGATCGGTTCGCTATAACCTCCCCGACGAGCAGAAAGAATTGTTACCATTGTCAGCCATCTCGAAACGCAATTCCCCGCAGCAAAAGCAAAAACAAAATACACCCTCGTGGCTTCGTCGTCCCAAACTTGAAGCTCCTTCATCCACAGTTCACGAGGAAACTGCAGTTGGAAATCCTGCAGTCCATCTCGAAATTTGCAGCGATGCCCGTGAGATCCAAGCCCTAATCACAGAGTTTGAAGGGTTCATGCTTAAAGGATGGACTGCTGACCGCGGAAATCAGCCCTTTGAATATCGTGAGAATCATTGCCTTAGAAAAATGCAAAAGCACTCATTGGAAGTCAAACTACTATAGAAGACCTTCCAAATCACAACAAAATTCTAAGGATGAATAGTTTCACTTTTGTCCGCATGCAAAGATTCTTTGTCATTCACCGGATGCCAAATGTCCATTGCGTCGTTTATGGATTAAGCAATTCAGATATGGATCCCAATCCCGCGGGCTCCTTTTTCTGTGGGGTTCCTTACCTTTTCGCTATGTGGATTTGACCTTATAGTGGCTCTTAGAATGTTGCGTACCATACGTGTAGGTCAGTTTTGGAAATAAGTAGGGAAAATTTGGAAAGTGTCTAAAATTTTAAAAATTGTACTACTATTTCTGAAAATCTGAAAAAATTTCATTCTTGAATTGCTAATTCAAAAATGAAAATCCCCAAAAAAAAAATCCTTTAATTTCATTTTTGAATTAGCAACAATGAATTTTTTTCAGATTTTCAAAAATAGTTGTACAATTTTTAAATTCTTGTGGTATGAATGTTCCACCCACATCATTGCTAATTCAAAAATGAAAATCCAAAAAAAATTCTTAAGAATATTTAGAAAAAGGAACACATTAACACATGAATAGGAAAAATCAATCCAAAATTAGAAGTGTCAAAAAATTAGAAATAACAAAGTGCTGAAAGCCAGGAAATCCAAATCAAGCTGCCAAATTGTCAAACTACAAAAACTAAACTATTTTGACATTAGGGTGCCAAAACTAACCTACGCATTAGAAGAGATTTGGGCTTCTAAGAGTCCGCAAGTTCCCGGACTGTGGGAACTCTGCAGGACTGCTGCGACGCTGCCGCATGGCCAGTTTGACATGGCCAAGCAACTGCCATGTCATTTTTTTTTTTTTTTTTTTTTTTTTTTTAAATTAGTATTCTTTTAACATTTTAATCTTTTTTTCTTTTTTCTTTTTTTTTAGATTCCTATTCCTAGTGCAAGACACATGACATGTGACAGGAATTCTACCTCCAGGAACTAGTATACAAATTAGCAAAGTAGTTAAGAATGGAGATATTGGATTTTAATATCCTATAGATAGACATGCCATGGTAATAGACTTAAGATCTAAGATCTAATTCTTAAATTTTGATTCAATTTTAATTTTTAATTTTAACTTATCCCTTTTATGTCTATACATGGAGATTTAAAAAAACATATATATATTTTAGGGATATTTTTGGCAGATAACTTCACTATTTTCTAGCTCTAAGCATTACAATTGTTTTCTGTTAAGAAGGCAATTAGTCTGATTATAAGATGTTTCACATTCTCAATATATGGAATACTCTAAGTAACTCCCAAATCTTTATGGACAGCTTCTTTCCCAAGTTATTGACTGATTTTGATGGACCTTTATCTTATAGTTGGTTCATGAATAGTGATAAAATCAGTAACTCACTAGATGTAAATTTTCTAGTAATTAGCCTTCTATGTTCACTAATTTTGAACAATAAGTGGATGGCCATATAGCTATATCATGTGATGAGATGGTTACATGTTTCTCATACAACTAAAAGTAGGGGTTGGTGTTACTAAAAGCACTTGATGTGATCTTATTCACTAAATACACTCTGCTCATTAAACTGGATTTTATGACCATTTAGCTGTTGGGCTGGATGAGTGGATGCTATGTTAATTTGTTTGGATGCAGTTAAACAAGTAGTCAGTTAGTACTAAGTACTGACTGATGATGTTAATGGGGTCTATTAGCTGAGAGCATATGGGGATTGCCTTGATTTATTACACCCATTTGTCTGACTAAAAGTAATTAATTTACTTACTCACTAGCTGCAACAATTAACAGAGTTCTTCATGAAACTCTGGCTAGGAAGACTGTGGATGAGTTTAGACTATGCAAAATGCTTAGTGCACTCAGTTATTGTGATTCAGTGTTGGCTATGGAAGTAGATTGAGTTTGGGTTTTGAGGGAGGCTGAGTCTGGATTTTGCGTGAAGTTTGTATTGCGTGAAGTTGTGAGCACTTGATTTGTCAAAGCTCTTGCTTCCTATTACTGAGAAGTTCACAGTGAAGTTTTGGTGCTACTGTGCTAATGTCATGGCATATTTCCAACAAACTACTCAGGTTTTGATTGATTGAGGCTATTGTTAGTATTTGTTTTTTTGTCTATTTTCTCTTTGTGAAGGCTATAGCATGCGTTTGAGGCTTAACCCCAGAATGACCTTAAGGACAGAATGTGTCCTCGACCAATTTTTGAAGTTAAATAAAACCTTACTAAATTATTATTTTTAGTAGTTTATATTTTTGAAACATTCTTTATGAAGTTTAGTTTTAGTTTCAAAAAATTGATTTTGAAAATGATTGATTATGATTTTTCTATTCAAGATTTTGTGCACAGGTGTCCATTGCAATCTTGACTTTTTATAGTGTTGAGGGCTCTTGGGAATGAGCCTCAAATACACTAGATCTTTGAGGAAAAATCACATTAGAAATTCATTTAAAAAAATTGTAGAGTAGATTTTGAGAAGTCATAAATTGATTGGGGTTATGCATGTTAGGCCCTTTAACCTCATATTTTTTTGGTGATCAAATTTTTAGATTTGACATGTGAAAAGAGGATTGAAAGACTTCAAATCACTTTCACAGTTTTAACACCCTCATGATCAAACATTATAATCTTTGAATCCGTAAGAGATATTGTTGTGTTTTCTTTTCTAATGTGATCTCTAACATGTCTAGTTTGATTTTGTACGGTTACAATTCAAAAAGAATTGATACAAATTATCAAAATGTTAGTTTTTTGTTCAACTTAGAGCAAATTCCTAGAAGCTCAAGAAGTTCCAGGGTCATTTTGGGGTTAAGACACCTGGTGTATCCTCACTAACCATACATTTTTTGTTTGGTTTGGTTTTTGGGACGGGCACAAGTGAGGCCTCAAACCTCTTGGAGAATGATGCGGCGCAAATTACATACTATCATCCTCAATGATGTCACTTTAGCTATGACTTATTAGCTTTAGAAGTTTTACAATGGATTTTGCTTGTACATACTTCTATGACATGATACTATTTTACTTTATTGAGTAAATTCTATTGTGATCTTGATATGTGGATACTTGGACAAATGAGAGACTTAGAATGGTATTGCTTTTTTGAGAAAACAAATCTAATGAATGTTGTCTATAGTTGTGTTCACAAAATAGACATGTACATGTAAAGTACAAATGCATTAGATCCACTTGGAACAAAGTTTGTCAATAAGATCCAATCATGCTTTGCAACAATACAAGTGAGACTTATCGCCTTATCGCCTTAATGTTGTTCTCTATCAGATTTGTGGTAACTTACGTGTCCTGTTTTGGTCGTCTTTTTGGTATTGTGTTCAACATTGTGTGTGTTTTTCCGTCTTCTTTAGATTGTGTCATCTTTGTTTTGATATTGTTCTTCATCTTATTTGTTTTGGTATTGTCCATCATCTTATCTGTTTGGTATTGTTTAGATATACCATTTCTATATTCTTGTTGCTAAAGGTGCTCTCTTGCACTGCGACTTCCAACCTCATCTCCTCTTGAAAGCAAAGAATAATTTAACCTTTCTAAAAAAATGCAAAACTTCCGCAACAAGTGAGAACTGAGAAGTCACCCAATTTCACCAAACTGATATCACCAAAGATAGGACACTGAGGCTGTGTCAATCGATTAATAAACTGCGTTGCATTTGACTATGTCCACGTGAAATGTGGAAGGGCGAAGATTTGAGGTCATTTTGTTGTTTGAAATCAATTTCGTGAAGATTTAAGGGCTCAAGTTAAAAATGACAGGGAGAGAGCTCTTAGTATGGGGATCCCCGTGATTTAGATCATGGACCCTTCACAAAAATTAATTAGTAAGTAATCAAAGATAGATTAGTGAGACTTCAAATAGGAAGAGATTTGAGAATAGTTAATTAGATTTCCATTGTTAATTCTACTCTTCCTGACTGTCCTGCAAACTTCTAAGAAGAATTTTGAAGTCTATTGGAAGTCTCCTTATACTAGGTGAGATTCCTAATTGCCGGAAGTTCCTTATGTGAATCACAAGGGCCCCCCTACTAGGACTGTGCCAATGACAGTTTTGCAAGGTTGCTGCATAAAACATAAGATGTCATAATCTTGAATATCACCAAATTGCAAAAAACAATACAAAAATAACAAACAGATATACAATGCAACCAAAATACTAAACAAACACACTGAAACCTACAATATACTACATGACCAAAAAATTGAAGCACAAAAAACAAGCACTTTTGGGGGGGTGAAATTTCACCAGTTCTAACATCAAGGAGTGAATACCTTGACGTCCCTCCAAATTTAATTCAATGGCATGCTGCTAAGAATACAAAAACTACAGTAAAAGAATACATTACAAAGAACAATAATAAGTTGGTTGCACATATCAAATGATCATAACAACAACAATGACAAACAAGTTGGGGAATGGCCAAGTAAGGTAGAGAAATCTGTAATGGATAGCTCCCTTGTAATGGTACAATAAGGTGTCCTATAATGGACAACAATTGACTCTATAGTTGATTTAAAAAGATTTGATTGGCTCACACTTGACTTGATTAGGAACACATTCCTACGCTAGCCGTTTTAGGTGAACCTATGAGACAGGGATGGGTCCAAATGAAAAAGTCCACATTTACATTGAATAAAATATTCATTTTTGAAAGAAGAAAATTCCGGCTTTTCTTCTCATCGATTTCTTCCTTATCCTTCTTTTTGCACACATTGAGCTCAATTTCTCAATGAGTTCCCCATATCCTCCAGGCTGAAATGCTCAAGTTATCCGTTACAGGTACCTTATAGTACTGTAGTGAAGCAGTGCGAGCGGAAGGACGGCGACGTGCCTGATGCCAACGGAAGGCACTGAGGAGGCTGAAGTTCACGCAAGATCTCTCGACCCCGATTCTCTTCCTGTCGGGTAGCCTCCACCCCCGGCAGAGGCGGATCCTCATTCCTCAATTCGGTCTTGGAGTTCGCTCAACGTTCCCTTTCCTCGAACCCAGCTTTCTTCCTGCCACCCGAACGCGTGAATTTCTCGACGTGACTCCCTCCTCTCAGCGAATCGAAGCTTGGAAACTACAGCAGATGGATCCGTTTGGGCTGATCCCCCGAGGTAAAAATTTGGAGCGCTGATATCGTACCCCAAATTAGGTAGTTATGGTCATGAAATACAAAACTGTCGACCCCAAATACGCGGCTGGCCTTTACATCCGTGACAACGTGGGAAAAAAACAATAAAAAGTCTCACTGACACCCTCCTTGAAAGGCTCGTAGCACTACAGTATATTAGGCAAATCCAAAGGTCACTTTTGTACAGTTCTCCCCCCGACTATTGTCCAAGTCAATCTCTCTGTTTCGACAATTTCTTGGTGATGCTTCTTCCTGCTTGGGATCCATTTTCCAAAGCTCCATTCCTTTGCCAAAACATGCTGATGAGTTCATTGGAGAAAGTGCGTCACAAGATTGCTTTCGCTTACCCTACCAAAGTACTAGAATGTACACGACATAGTGTATTGCCGAGTTCCCGTTCTCTTCATGTAGAAACTCCAGTGCATCTTACGCTTCAATTCATAGAGAGTTCAACAAGTAGGGTTGCTTACAAGTGACACAGATCAAGCCAGCCTGGAATCTCACCCAGTTTATGTCCTCTACTGCGATGGGTTTGTAGTGAAATAAAATACATGGCTGCAGTGTATCTTGGATTTTGGCGATCTCTTTAGTACAGACTGTTGTGAGCCTGAGGGTTGATACTACACAAATGGAATTGTCCATTCGATTCCTCATTCTGTTTCTGTTGGGCCTGGTTTTGGGAGGGAGTGCTCAAACACCGCTCAACGCGGATGATCTTCTCAACCAACTAGAAGCCAGCCTTCAAGAGCTTGTGAACCAAGTGCAAGCTAATGCTCTCAATTCTTGTGGTATGAATGTTTCTCCCAAACAATTTTGTCTTTCGATCTCACGGCGAACTCTTTTGTGCTAGTACTGTGGATTTCAGTGGCTGCAAAGAAGTCATCCTTTAGTTTGTGCAAACTGCAGATTTATTGAGTACTTGTAATGCTGAGTCCACCTGTAGCCGGCTCTCATGCCCCCTGACGCATGCCAATACTACCGGCTATGAATGCCAAGGAGTTCTCCAGAACACCAATTGCATAGACAACTGCCCGTGGAGAAAATTCGACTTCTCCAGAAGCGTTCTGAGGTCTGTCGGTAACCTGATTTCCACCCTGAATCTTTTTTATCTGCGTCTGTTGAAAAGCTTAGTGAGGAGATTCTCTGAGTAATTCTACTGACTAAATAAACAGTAGACATGCCATTGAAATCTTGCACAATTCCCCAGCATTGTGGGGCAAAATCCTACCTGGTATGAGGGGAACACTGCAAAGTGCTCTGTACACTGGTACACCCTGCAGTTCAATTTGTCGGTTGCAATGCGTGCATCCAACGGGCTGCATCGTGTGCTGTACCGTGTATTCCCCGGGCTAGGTGCAAAAGAATTTAGTTCCACTTGCAAAGAGAGTTGGTTCGCTTCACGGGAAATACATAATCATAGCCATCAATCGTTGCATTACAAGAGAGTATATCGTATGACCAACTTCGATTCTTTTGGCCAGCGGAAACAACTTTGAGCAGTGGATGTGCGGTGAATTGGAAGCACTTGTCTTTAATATGATTTAGATACACGTACACCACTAAACTCACCATAAACCACATGGCATACGTTACTTTTTTAACCATTTCTACCGACTCCATAATTTGTCTTGAAGTCAGTCGACACATTTAAAAATTTGCTAAGCCGTTTAAAAGACTTTGGGGTGGTGCAGTCAATGGCATGTTTAATATAATTATTGTGATTTGCAATCTTGATGGCAGTGTGCCAGGAGTGCAAGCTGTGACGGAGGAATATATTCCTGTGAGACAACTTCAAGAAATTTGTGCTCAGAGGAACTTGGACACTTTCTTCCAAAAACATGCGAACAACACCAACTTCTTTTCGCTGTATTTCGGCTCAGTTACTGGCTCTTTTCGATTCTTTCCAGGAATGGTAATAATTGTACCAGTGTTGAAAAAAGTTCAAAGTGCTGCTGATATATGGTATTTTGCAATAGATTAAAACAAAGGCTCTAGCGATGGTGCCGTAGATGATTGATTCTTCGAGTTTTCAGTATGTAAGAACTCTTGTATTCCGCATTAATAGACAAATTGCACAACGTTATATGCAGGATGAATCAGACTGTGGCAGCTACGATCCTCGTACAAGATTATGGTAACCCAATTTGTTTTAATCCACACCGAGTCAGACCTTCATGATTCTCAACATCTTTGAAATTTTTCACAAACTCGAGATTCCTGTGGACACAATTGTCACAATTTCTGGCGCTTAGAATCTTGAAATTGTGTTTATCACAGGTACCTTAAATCAACAACAGACGTGAAGAAGGCTGTAATGGTACTCATTGACAGTGGGTCTTCAATGACTGAGATTACCGGGTCCACAAGGAGTGATAGCAACTTGGCAACAGCCTTCAGAATCACTGAGGCTTTCTTGGATACTACCACCGAGGACGACTATGTGAACATCTTTACATTCGATATAAACAATGTGAATTTCTCCTCTGCTCAACCAGTAAGTCATAGTATCCTTGAAATCCTCCAGGTCAAGTTTTTTTCTAGTATATAGAGAATGCAAGTCTTGTGGCAGGCGAAGGGAGCAAGAAAACATGAATATAATCATACATCTATAGTGCCTCTGAGGACTGGATAGCTGTAGCAAGCTCATGAATCTCATGGTCTGATACATTTACAAGGCAGAATGTCGTGCGTTTGGTCAACGGGAACCATTGAAAGGAATTTTCTTTATTTGAGTTGGAACTCAAGTGGGGCTTCTTGTTACACTTTGATTTCTGCAGGTGCTGGTGACGAACACTTCCTCCCACCCTGACTTTGGAATTTTCAACGCAACGCTTTCCTCACCAAATCAAAGATCTGTTCCCCCTGGCAATGGCAACATCACAGATGCAGTTAGCAAAGTAATCACATCTTCTGCAGGCTTCAATAATACGAATATCTCAAGCGACTATCTGAAGGTCTGCACTTCTCTACCTCTACTCAGTCAACCCAAAGTCCCTCATTTGATTATCGACTATTTAGGGATGTTTCAATGATTGATGAGGTTAATACTAAAGTGGCATTGTTTCAGTGCTATTTCAATGTTTGTAAATGATTTTTTGTACTTTCTAAGTTATGATTTTAAACAATCTACAACAGTACTAAAAGTTAGTATTTAAAGACACTAAAACAATGTCCTTTTGGTATTAATCCACCACTGAAACAATTGGTATTTGGCAGGAAGGGACTTTTGTGATATAGTCAAAAGGCATTGCTATAAACCTTTGAAAGTCACAACGAAATTTTTTGATATCACAAACCTTACGTGTTTGAAAGTTCATCGTTTCTCATTCGACCTTGGCTGAAATCTATGTCCAATTAACTTTCAGAAGTTCACTGTGAAGTCTCTTTAGTCGGCGTGAAAATTTGGACATGTCCGGTTTGCTTGAGTAGGAACGGGTTCAGCATTCCCCAACCTGCTATGATAGTAAACTGAACTCTTGAAGAACAAAGATTTCACAATGTTAGGATGACCAATTTGATTGCTCATACTGTGAAAAACATAATGCAAATAAAGCTAAAGCTTAAATACTTCCATAGTCAATGACGAGCAGAGCAAACGTTGGTCACAAAGTAAGTGAAAGTGAAGAGAAAAAAGTCTCTACGTGAGGCACTCAAAAGTGGTGTAAACTGTGATGCCCATTGCAGCAATTGTGATGCTTAGGGTTTAACATGGTAAACCTGAACAGGTGATAATATTGATCACGGACAGCAATGACCAGGCTGTGGATGCCATAAACAATGCCGCATTACCATGGGACTTGATCAAGAACAATAGCATCAACTTGTTCTTGTATACGATCCCTCCTAGTTCAGCAACCATTGACGCTAGCCCCCTTAAGAGCCAATTGTGTGATGCTCAAGGGTATTTTGAGATCTTGGATGACAGTGTTTTGGGGAATTCACTACTTGCTTTGGAAGCATACTATTCGTTTGTGGCCAACATCCATTCGACTTATGTGAACAATGGGATTGACTACAACATTGAATATTTAGATTACTCCGACTTGGATAACCAGACCTTCACCCTCAGTAAGGCAGGTATGGCATCCATATGTGGCATCATCAACTTTCATTTGGAACATGATGAATGGGGCAAAATGTAGTAAAAATTTTGCCAATAGTTAGTACATTGTGTTAACCCCTAAAAGCCCGTTGTCCCTTCGGGGGACAAATGCGTTTTCGGGCAGGTACCTACGGGCTGAAATTGTGTTCTGATTTTTTGAAATTTTTTTTGGAGATAGAAAAACTGATAAGCTTTGTGGGAATATAATTTTTTTCTCAATCGGTGCCCGGGAAAAAAAGTTATGACCAAATAAGCTCAAAACAGGGGACGGCGGGCAGCTTGGGCAGCAGAAAAAAAATGGACAAAAATTTGAATTTTTTTTTTAATATTTTTTTTCTGATAGATTATATTTTTGCCTATCTAGAAAGCTTTGATTCATTTCATTTGGATATGTTATGAGAAAGTTATGGACATTCTTGTTTTTCGGGCAGTTTGAGCATCTTCTTGAAAAAAATAACTTGTAGGATGCATTTCGGAATGCAATTTTTCAAATTTTTCAATTTTTTTTTTTTGGCATGGTTTAGTTTACTTGCTAGAACAATCTCACCATTGGGATTAGTGCATTTTAATTCCATCTAAGAGATATTAATATTTTAGATTTTCCTTCTATCTCATACCTACTTCTACTTAACAATTTTTTTAAGGATGAAAATTAAGTCTTTTTGAGTTTCTTTTTTTTTCCTAGACTCTCAACTCAATTCTCCACTATGAAGATTTAAAGCTCAAAACGCTGTAGTGCAAAAATTTTAAGTTAAAAATGTTTAAAGACAAAAAATCTGGTCCCGCAATGTGCTGAAAAACTTGTTTTTTCCACTTTAAACGCAGATATCTTGCAATCTGTGCGGTCAAAAATTCTGAAATTTTTTCCACACATTCTCATACCAATTAGGTGTAAGATCCTATGGTTAGATGTGAAAAAAAAACAATTTTAATTTTTTTTTACTTTTTGCTATAGAAATGGCAGTTTTCAGTGTTTTTTGGCAGAAAAAAGACCTTGGGCCTTTAGGGGTTAATTAGTCTTTCGCTCATCTGCTCAAGGATGTTTTTGCCGTCAATTCTAAGTATGATAACAGATCATAAAACTCAAAGTTCTAAACTTCAATACTTGAAGAATCAATATTGTGCTTTGATAGAGAGGAGAAGTTTGTGCACTAAATTTTTTTGGGTTGCATATCTTCTTCATGAGATTTTGTAGTGGGTTGCAAGTGCCATTGAGAAGGGCTAGCATTGTCGATTTTATCCTTCCTAGTACCAACAATTGAGACACTATCTCTCACGTTCAAATTCTTTGCATTGGCATTATGGAGAAGATTACAATGCTAAAGTGTCGTGAGGCTTGAGAACATTATCAAACGGAACTACTTGTCTTTTTTTGCAATAAAGAATGTCTAGATCTATAATCAAAGAGGGCATAGAATGAAGAGGGACTACTAGACTTATACTTGTTGATCCTCTTTTGACTAGACAATGAGGCAATGACACCATTGCTTTATCATTGAACTTTGCATTATGTGATGTAAAATTTTCTTTGTGACTTGTCAATTTGACATGTTGAATATGACATGTGATAATGCAAATTCCTATTTATATCTTTAAAGTTCTTTGATCTCTTGTACTTATTTCATGCGGTGTTGTGTTATTTTTTAGTTTTTAGCAACAATGAAGAGTTTTTAGGGGTTGCAGCCATTGACATCTTCAAGACCAAGGTGCTAAAAGTCTACAAGATTGATGGAAATGCAATTGAAGAAGCTGTAAGAAATAGAACAATTAGCAGCACCAATTTCAATGCATCAGTTGGAATTAATACACCAACGTGCCTCAATCAGGTATGTTGAGACTACATCACTACCAAAATCCTTCCTCATGAATATTAAATTGTTTTGATGTTGCTTCAATCAATTAACAGGTTATTTCTAATTTGTGTTTTGGACCAATTGGAAGGAAGCTAGTTTTACATTGAAATCAACAACTTGTGAGAATGTTTGAGTAGAACTTTATTTGAAAAGCAAATTAGTACTAGAAGGACTCTTGTTGCATAGTTGCTTGTTTTATTCCTAGTGTGTTCAATAATCATACGATGTCACTCTTATAGTCATGGATTTTTTTGATAAGGGACCTTGAAGTGAATTAACAAATTGAAAGAAGGAAATAACTCCAACTTTATTTTGGGTTGGTGTAATAGAAGGTTATGTTCATTGTAGATCCCACATGAGAATCTTAGAATGAAACACAATTGACACCACGATTTCGTACCTTTATTACCTATTGCATAACATTCTTGAATGCGAAGGCTAGGGTGTCCTTCTATAATATCATTGTAAGAAGAAAATTTTGGATTTACATAGGCTCACAATTCAAGGATATTATGAATTGTTGAATGCTAAATGTTGAATTGGGAGCCACTGTGACATTCAACATTCAACATTCAATTTTCTAGAGTGGAAGAAGCTTTGTTTCATAAAACCTTGATTTATGGGAAGCAGAGTGTCCTTGCCTTGAAGTAGAAGAATGTTATGAACATGGCTCACTAACTAATTAAGAACATTGAACAGAAAGGGTCGAAGTTGTTTCTCTTTCTGTTAGAGATCAAGTTCTGAAAAAGCAAATTTTCACCAATTGACACTGATTGTGACGGATCTGCAGACATCGAACATGATGTGCAATCAAGCCCCAAACATTTCAAACATTGTTTGTTCAAGTGACTTCAGCATCCATATTCAAAAGCTGAGCTGCTGCGCTACATGTACTGGTCCGGATTTACGTCTTGCATTAGGCTTGGGTTTGGGTATTCCAGCATTAGTAGCATTAACTGCAGTGGCTACTCTTGTTGGTCTCTGTTTGAGAAATCGACGTCGAGTACCTCATGTGTACAGTGGAGATGACTAATTGTCAACGACATGAGATAAGGTAAACCAGCCCATCATAGGTCACTGCCCAATTCCATCCCATATTTTTGGCTCCGATTTCATTCGTTCAAACATCCAAATCTGTTTAGAAAATATCCAAATCTATTCAAGATTCTGACAAAATCAATGCATTAACGCCAAAATGGGATAATGTGTTAATGTTTGATTGGTGAGTACTTAAGTGTCAATAGTTACACAGAAAGGTGGTTTAACCCCTAAAAGTCCGTTGTCCCTTCGGGGGACAAATGCATTTTCGGGTAGGTACCTACGGGCTGAAATTTTGTTCTGATTTTTTGAAATTTTTTTTGGAGATAGAAAAACTGATAAGCTTTGTGGGAATATAATTTTTTTCTCAATCGGTGCCCGGGAAAAAAAGTTATGACCAAATAAGCTCAAAACAGGGGACGGCGGGCAGCTTGGGCAGCAGAAAAAAAATGGACAAAAATTTGAATTTTTTTTAAACTATTTTTTTCTGATAGATTATATTTTTGCCTATCTAGAAAGCTTTGATTCATTTCATTTGGATATGTTATGAGAAAGTTATGGACATTCTTGTTTTTTGGGCAGTTTGAGCATCTTCTTGAAAAAAATAACTTGTAGGACTCATTTCTGAATGCAATTTTTCAAATTTTTCAAATTTTTTTTTTGGCATGGTTTAGTTTACTTGCTAGAACAATCTCACCATTGGGATTAGTGCATTTTAATTCCATCTAAGAGATATTAATATTTTAGATTTTCCTTCTATCTCATACCTACTTCTACTTAACAATTTTTTTTAAGGATGAAAATTAAGTTTTTTTGAGTTTATTTTTTTTTCCTAGACTCTCAACTCAATTCTCCACTATAAAGATTTAAAGCTCAAAACGCTGGAGTGCAAAAATTTTAAGTTAAAAATGTTTAAAGACAAAAAATCTGGTCCCGCAATGTGCTGAAAAACTTGTTTTTTCCACTTTAAATGCAGATATCTTGCAATCTGTGCGGTCAAAAATTCTGAAATTTTTTCCACACATTCTCATACCAATTAGGTGTAAGATCCTACGGTTAGATGTGAAAAAAAACAATTTTAATTTTTTTTAAATTTTTAGTATAGAAATGGCAGTTTTCAGTGTTTTTTGGCAGAAAAAAGACCTTGGGCCTTTAGGGGTTAAGTTGTTTATGTGACCTTTGTGACTCCACTCTATGTGTGCTTACGTAATTTCAAGGTAGACAACTCCAAAAATTCACAGAAATTACAATTTTAATTTGAAAATTATAACTCCACTTGGGTTTGATCCATGAAAGAAGCATACCAGTGATCTCAGAACGGGTTCAGAGTTTTTAGCCAAATGTTCATTTTTGAAAGATTTTTTTAAAATTTACATTGAGGGCATGAAAAAATTAAGTAGCAACCGAGTGAAATTTTGCTAGTTTGGGGATCATTGAAGCACGCACCCCTGAAAAATATGTGCCCCTCTTGGAATTGGCCCCAAGATATTCTGATTCCAAATAAGTGTGGTTATAGACTTATCTACTTTAGTGAATGATAAGGTAGGAGGCTGTAAAATGGAACGGGCACAAAGAATGGACCCTATGAATGGCTTTGAAATGGACATGAGTTGGTTCTGAAATTGACTAGTATAGTCATTGAATGAATCAAGGAAAAAAACATTATTAATTGCAAGAGCCAATCATTCTCTTTGCTTTCCCCATTTTTATTTAGAATTGCAAGTAAATCGTTTATGAAAGACCTAGGGTCACAAATAGGGACCTACAACCCAACTCGTTTGAAAATTCATAAGTAATTCAAAAATGCTCGAAAAAAATACGAAACCATTTGCCGCGTTAGAGTCCTCATCAATTTCTCTTTGTCTGAAAAATGAGCTAAAAATATTCCCGTCCAAGGAAATACATGAAAAGGCAGACCAGCCCTTAGATGCTCCATTTCTGAGCCTCCTACCTTAGAGCCTATTTTTGACAATAGGAGGAGTCGAGGAGAAGATCATACACGTGTTGAAATGGGATCGCAACAATGTCAGTTACTGTAAACCTGTCAAGTCATTGAAGTAGCAAAATAAACCAACACAGCTGATAAATTGAAGAACCAACATGGATACCCTTCGCTCGGGTCAGATTCGTTAAAAAATAATTCAAATTATAATTATATATGGCATGTTGTGATTGTGAAATTTTCAGAAATTATAATGTGGAATATTTGAAATGTGAAAAATGTTAATGAAAATAATTTGAATCCTAAAAAAATGATGAAAAATGAAATGTAATATACATACTAAGGTGATTGCTTTATAAGTATAAAAATCTATGGAATACATAAACTTAGTAAGCTTAGTTCTTTTTTTTGTCTGGAGTGAACTCACCCGATCACTTCTCCTGTGTGTCATTCTAGGGGTGCACGTAAAAAAAAGTCCCCCTATTTTGTGCTTGATTAATTACCTAGTATATCCCTCCTAGCTAATTTGGGACCTTTGATTGCAAATATGAATTCAAAATTTACAAATTTATCGTACGTGGAAAATAAATTTCAGTGTTTTTCCTCGAGGTCAATTCACCTCAGCCCAGGTGAGCCTCAGTCTGACTTTTGCATTACTGAAGACGGACCCTGAGGTAAAGCAATTCACCAGCAGTGGAGTCACTTAGTCACAAGTCTTGGCTTAACTTGATAATTTGGTCACAACTCCCGGCTTTGCATGGCAAGACTAACAATCCCAGCTTGGCCAAGTGAGCCGACCCTCAAGTTTCGGTGCTATAGGCTAAGGCTAAAGTTCAGAGAAATCTTTTCCAACGAAAATTGAAAAATTCTAAATCAGATTATCACAAAATCACAAAAGGGAAATCAATTCATAAAGAAATGATTTCATATGGGGTCTTACGAAGTTGACCCCAACGTACAATAGTTGTGTATGTCCCTTGTGAGGGGCTAGTGAGTAAATTATCCCCCTCATGTTTAAAATTTCCATTATCCACATATGTATATTTTTTCTAAACATGCTAGATTACAATTAGCGTGGGCATAACAACCGTGTCCTACATTTGAACCTGTATTAAAGTTGTGTCATGTTAGTATTCTATATTCTATATTGTATATTCTAGGTTGTATCATATAAGTAGACTATATAAAATATTTGTATTCTATATAATGCATCTGTATGTATTTTGTATATTTTTTCCGTATTAAAGTTTATTGGATTTGGATTTTTGGAAGGTGTGTGGGTGAAATAGGGATTTTATTTTATTTTATTTCATTTGCGAGGGTGGTTAATTAATTGATAACATCTAATTTGGTTTTGGGATGGAGGTTGGTGGGCAAATCAAGTGTTTTATGTATTTAATTTTGATTTGTCAGGGAATAAGTAATTGATAAGATCTATGTAGGTCCATTTTCTAGGGATAATATATGATGTATGTCTCTTTTGAGAGGATAGTGAGGGAATGTCATCCATTCAAGCTTATGTTTAATAAGTGAGTAAATTAATAGATCTTTAGAATGGATTAAAATACTTCCTTAGAAGTTAAGTATTCTACATTGTAATCTTATGCACATTTTGTGACTTGTAGAGAGCAAAGTCAAGGGTACCATAGCCAAATAGTAGGTTTGGCATAAAATAATTCAAAAAAATTAAATTGATTTTTTTTGGAAACTAATGGTTGCATAATTAGTCAAAATCAAAGAAAGGGTCATTGCAAGAAACACCCGTACTGCTTATTTGTCACAATGGGAGTGCCAGAGCTTCCTTCCGTGATAACTTTTGAAGCATGACTCTTATGAGCGTGAAATGTTTATTGAAGATGGTTTTCTTGAGTGTAATCATATCTCATATTTTTCAAAAAAATTAAGAAATTATTTTATATTTAAAATTCAATTTAATTAATTTGCCACATTTTGAATTTTAAGAGTTTTAGTGCTATAAAGTCCCCAAATACATATGGTCCTTTAGGGGTTAAATTTCCCAAATTAACTTCTAATTTCACTTCTGGGATCCTAGTTACTTTTACTTCTTAATTTCCTAATCTTGTTCCATTTCGATAATTTTAGGTGTTTTTTATCCAATCTACATGCTAAACTTCATCTACCTATATCTTTCTTGTTTTAACTCCAAATTCTACGTATTTTATATTTTGAAAACCCCTAATCCTCTTTTCTAAGATTCTAAGGTCAAACTTGGATTGAATTCTAATCCTAATGATCTAACCTAATCTTAGGCCTCGGACCTGATTAACAATGTCTAATCAAAGTAATTTAAAATGAAACAAGAAAAAATTAGTAGCCTACTTTAGCTTAAAGATTCCAAATTACATCATCAAAGGTTCTTTCTAGCCCTCTTTTGTTTGCCATTTCCATCTTCTAGGAATTTTGCCAATGCTTGAAGTATTTTTGTTTATAAAGTTTTTGTTGTTATTGAAGTAGATGCATCTGAAATTGTCCTTGGACCTAATGGCATCCCTTATTTGGAAATTGTACCCTTCTACTTGGATAATTTTGTCGGGGTGCTATATTGTTGAATCGTTGGATGCAGATACATTTCTGGGGTTGGTAATGGAATTCATGATTTTGATTACAAATAAATTGAGCTGCGGTTTAGATTTAGGGTTTAGGATCTTTCATTTCTTTTATAATTTTGGCTGGAAATTGTTTTCACTTCTTCAAATTGCATTGTTGAACCAAGTTGGTGGCTCTCTTGCTTTTGGGGGGGCTTATTTTACAAGCGGAAGATTTGGGTCTTCATTGGAAGAAAATTCACTGCTTTGTCAAAGCATCCAACGCTTTCAAATTTCTTGTATTCAGTACAAGAAAAAGGGGCCCTAATTAACAAAACATAAATGCATTTACATTGATTATGACAAAAAAAAATTGGGCTTAGTTGATTTGGCGGTCCTCTAAACATCAATCAACATGACTTGGTTGATTTGAACAAAAAAAAATTTGCTTAGTTGATTCGGCAATCCTCTCAACATCATTTTCATTTTCCCACATATCGTAGTAGTAGGGCAAGGTTGGCAAAAAATAAATTTTTAAAAGTTTGCCAATAAATAAATAAAATGAATAAGAAAAATTGTCAAATTCAGCAAAAATTAAATGACCAAAATGTTGTAAAAAATGAAAATGTCCAATATGAGCAAGAAAATCCAAAATAAAGTCCAATGACCATCTAAAATCAAGATACTCTAGATGACAAGGTGATAGACTTACAAAGACTCCCAAAAGAAATTGGCCCCTATATAAATTGCTTTAATAAATTGAAAAATTGGAATTATTTAGAAATTTGGACATGCTGTATAAAAGGGATTCTACCTTCATGTACAATTTCATTTAGAATGGACTTCATTTAGACCTATTATTCTTTGAATGAAATTTCTATGTAAAAATATTTTTTTTGTAAAAAGTCAAAATGGGTGATTTTTTTAATGGAAAGAATGTGCATCTTAACTAGAATTACATATTACAAGTTCCATGAATTTTGGATTTTTATTGAGTGAAATCTTATTGATTAAAATTTGACCTCAAAATTTTGACTTTTTAATTTTTCACTCCATAAATTGCAATAAAGTACTTTATTGCAATTTATGGAGTGAAAAATTAAAAAGTCAAAATTTTGAGGTCAAATTTTAATCAATAAGATTTCACTCAATAAAAATCTAAAATTCTTGGAACTTATAATATGTAATTCTAGTCAAAATGTACATTCTTCCTATTTTAAAAATGAGACATTTTGACTTTTCACAAAAAAAAAATTACATAGAAATTTCATTCAAATAATAATAGGTCTAAATATAGTCCATTCTAAGTGAAAATTGTACATGAAGGTAGAATCCCTTTTGTACAACAATATGAGGCCAATTTTCACTTCATAATTCTAGTTTCTCGATTTATGAGAACAATTTACCACCAAATGGCCCCAATGCCTTCTAGAATTCAATGTACTTCATTGAAATTTAGTGATAATGATAGATGAAGAGGTTGTTTTTATAATGAAATCCATTGTTCGTCATAAATTTTCAAAGAGTATGGGATAATTTGAAGATGAGAGCTTGACTACTCACTGTCAAAATGTAGGAATTATGTGCAAAGTAGAATTTCAAACCTCATTTTTGCACAATAGAATAACTTTTTTCAAAGCACTTTGAACTAAAAAAAGGTTGTGAAATCAAGCCAAATTTCATCTTCAAAAATACGTTTGATGTTTTGAACCTTCAATTAAAAGTTATGGACAAATTTCAAAGTGGATGTTTGAAATTGTCAAAAAAATGTCCCTTCCAATCCCTCTCTCAAATTTGTCCATAACTTTTGAATGGAGACTTGAAATCTCAAACGGATTTTTGGAGATGAAAGTAAGCTTCATTTTCCACAATAATTTAGTTCAAAGTTTTTTGAAAAAAATAATTCTACACCGCCTAAATGAGGTCTGAAATTCTACTTAAACCACAATTTCTACTTGTAAAGTATGAACGGTTGAGCTCTTACTAATCCTCACTCTTTACAAATCCCACAAGGGTTGTCCTACCTCCTACCACCCCACTTGTATAAAGTTCTTGTCTTTCCCTCTCTCTCAACTCCAAGGTAAGCACCATTCAAAGTTCATTTGCAAGATCTGTTAAATTAATTGGAATGTAGTGGTCAATTTTGGCGTTCAAAGCTCAATTATTGTATATATTGAAATATTTTGAATATAATGCTGAATTTTTCAAAGTTAAATTTTAAATTTAAGAATCTATTTTGGAAACTTTAATTAATTATTCAGCATCAATTTGTTGGCCGCTGAAGTGGTAATCCAATCCGCTTAGTAGGTCTAGTGATGTGGCAGCCTTGCATGCATGGCAGGTTCAGCCTATGTGGCAACTTACATGGCAAATTATTGGATAATAATAATTTTTTAATTTGACCAAATCAAGATATAAAATCAGTATAGAAGTGTTTATTTTTATTTGAATCAAAATGTCCTAATCAATCGTTTTAACCAACATATATGAGTTGATTATCATGTGGGATTGGACACTATTTTTTCTTGTAGTGATTGCAGTGCGAATTGCTGTCTTCTGCCTTCGCGAGGATATGCAAGGCTTAACACCTAAGGTATATATGTAATATATTTTTTGACTTTGGGATTTGTTGAAAATTGTCTTTTTATTAACCTTTTGTTTTTTTGAACAAATGGAACGAACCATTGCATTAAAAAAACAAAAAACCAAGAACAACAACCAAGCTCAAGAGCTGGACAATGAAGAGATAAGAGCAAGAGCCAAAAAGAAACCAAGAGAACTACTGAAACAAACAAAGGGGAGGGCCCTTCTTGTTCCAGATAATGCATGAGTCTAGCCTACTAGCAAGAACAGGAGAGTGGATCCAAATGTTATCAAATCTATCCCAAATGGTAGAAGCTTGTTGGGGGCCCTGTTGAGCCCCTATTCGTGCCTTTAACCCCTAAAGGACCGAGGCCTTTTTTCTGCCAAAAAACAGTGAAAACTGCCATTTCTATAGCAAACAGTAAAAAAAATTGAAAAATGTTTTTTTTGCAAATCTAACCGTAGGATCTTACACCTAACTAGTATGAGAATGTGTGGAAAAAATTTCAGAATTTTTGACCGCATAGATTGCAAGATATCTGCGTTTAAAGTGGAAAAAACAAGTTTTTCAGCACATTGCGGGACTAGATTTTTTGACTTTAAACATTTTTAATTAAAATTTTTTGCACTACAGAGTTTTGAGCTTTAAATCTTTATAGAGGAGAATTGAGTTGAGAGTCTAGGAAAAAAAAAGAAATTCAAAAATACTTAATTATCAGTCTTAAAAAAATTGTTAACTAGAAGTTAGTACGAGATAGAAGGAAAATCTAAAATATTAATATCTCTTAAATGGAATTAAAATTCACTAATCCCAATGGTGAGATTGTTCTAGCAACTAAACTAAACCATGCAAAAAAAAAAAAAATTGAAAAATTTGAAAGATTGCATTCAGAAATGAATCCTACAAGTTATTTTTTTCAAGAAGA
Organism: Pseudisothecium myosuroides; assembly: GCA_951799445.1. NCBI lineage: Eukaryota > Viridiplantae > Streptophyta > Bryopsida > Hypnales > Lembophyllaceae > Pseudisothecium > Pseudisothecium myosuroides. Next base: position 25,307,132 of record OX637294.1, read on the forward strand.
TGCTCTAACTGCCCGAAAAACAAGAATGTCCATAACTTTTTCATAACATATCCAAATGAAATGAATCAAAGCTTTCCGGATAGACAAAAATATAATCTATGAGAAAAAATATATATAAAAAAAAAATTCAAATTTTTGTCCATTTTTTTTTGCTGCCCGAGCTGCCCGCCGTCCCCTATTTTGAGCTTATTTGGTCATAACTTTTTTTCCCGGGCACCAATTGTGAAAAAAATTATATTCCCACAAAGCTTATCAGTTTTTCTATCTCCAAAAAAAGTTTCAAAAAATCACAAGAAAATTTCAGCCCGTAGGTACCTGCCCGAAAACGCATTTGTCCCCCGAAGGGACAACGGTCCTTTAGGAGTTAATTGTGCTGCGCACCCAGAATCAAGTAGCGCATTCCACATATTGTCTTGAGTAACCTCCGAAGGCCACCGATTATTAGAAAAAACCGTACTATTACGGGAAATCCAGATAAGCCAAAGCGACAAGCCATGTAGAAGGGTCCAAATGGTTCGGAGAACATGAAAACGTCTTGGAAGTGAAGACCCAAAAATATATTGGGAAAAGTCAAACCGGGTATAGGGTCCGGTTGAGTCCCCTTGGATGTGGTAGAGAAGGGACTGAGCACAGTCCCAAACCTCTTGGGCCCTTGGGCAAGAAAAGAATCGATGTATAGGTGTTTCTTCGCAAGCTAAGGAACAACAACTATAGTTGGTATCAATGTCCGGGGCAATTGTTGCACGCCATGAGTGTACCGCTACCGCATTGTGCCATACAGACCACATGAAAGCCGCCTCTTTCTGTGAACGTGACTTGTGCCAAACTTCTTTGCAATCAGGTAGAAATACTGAAGGGAGATGGCCAGACCATTTTGAGGATATAGATCTCTTTAACTGGCGATGTCTGGTGATAAGGTTACGGCCAAAAGATGTAGTATAAGCCACCAAACTGTTGCCATCATCCCATTGCCAACGAGCAGGATCAAACTTCATAGATTGGATAGCACCGGAGAAGAGCAAATGCAAAGTGTTGTTGCTTCCTTTCTTAACTTCTAAAATGCGAACCCTGTGGACATGGCCAGTATGAGTTACAACTTCGTTTGAGGTTGGAATAATGGACAATTGCCTTGAAGTGAGTCCGACTGTTGCTAATGGGACATCACTAGGCAAAACCAGAGTTTGAGGTTGAAGAAGCAAGATGCGATTATCAGGAATATGGTTTTTCCATGTGAGCATAGGAAGAGGGTCATCTAGTTGAGAAAAAAGTCCTAACCATTCTCCTTCTTGTGCAGTGTCAAACCGATGAGTAAGCATGAATAGCTAGTGTGGAGGGATCCTAGATATGAGATAGAACCAACTATGCCTTTCCATTTCCGTAAGGGAAAAGCTAGAAGACACTTCATCCCATGATTTGAAGTCATGCATGTGGGAGTCCCAGAGATCACCTATTGTGCGTAAGCCACGCTGGGCTAACACCCTTGCAAGTCAGCTGAAAAGTTAAAGTTGGCTCCAATATAGCTAGTGGACCACCAGAGGTTGGTGGAGAGGACCTCGTCTGTGTTAGATGGTGGGATAGATTCTATGTGTTTCACTATAAGTCTCCATGCGTTGGTAGTTCTGTTCCAAACTCGAGAGCCCCGTTTGACTGAGGGTGTGTGGACCATGAACCACATTTTAGAGGGAAACCAGTACCCACATTTTGGATGTGGTTTCATGCAATGGATTCTATATCTAAGTAAAATCTTCAAGTTGGATATGCCCGGCTCGATTGCAAAAAGTATCCATTTAGCTAAAAGCGCTGTAAGGGAAACCTCTGGGTCAAGTAGGTTAAGGCCCCCAATGCTTTTAGGGAGGCAACAATTGTCCCAGGCTACCCTGGATTGTGATGAATGTTTCGTGCCGCTCTAGAGGAAGTTCCTCATATTGCCTCAGATAGATCGGATAACCTATAGAGGGCCGCTCCATATAACAATAAAGTAATACAATGTAGATAAAAGGATGGCGTTGACCACTGTCGCTTGTCCAGCTAGGGAAAGACGCCGAGTAGTCCAATATGACAGCTTCTTTGAGATTTTCTGTTAGAGAAAGCCGTCAATGTCGGAGGTCTCTAGTGTAATGCCAAATGGGGCACCTAGTAACTTAGATAACAAACTCAGGGGAGCCCAAGTGAGACCAAAGTTGTCAAGCCATAGTGGTTTTATATTCTTAGAAAACCAATAAGCAACACTCTTGGTCTAGTTGATGACTAGGCCCGTGGCTGAACCAAAACGTTGGAGAAGAGAGATAGTATTGCGAAGATATTCTTCTTGACCCCTAATAGATAGTCCGGTATCGTCAGTATACTGAAGTACTAATTGTTGAAGATCGCTTTCAGGGAGTTGAATTCCTTGAATTCTTCCTAGACGTTGTTCCACAGATGCTGCCATGTGAAGGGATTCCCCAACAAGTAGAAAAAGGTATGGTGCTAAAGGGCAACCTTGTCTGACTCCACGCTTGATGGGGAATGGGGTGTGTGGGCGCTAGATTACCCACCCTTGGTAATAAAGCGAACACCGACCAGGTTCTATGCCTTTATCCACAATTTTTAATATATGGGGGTGATGTGAGCGCGGTCCACTGTGCCTTTTAAGCAATGGATCTTTTTTGCTAACGTTTCCTAAGTGTCGTGCATGGCAGCGAATAATTAGAATGCATGTAATAACTCACAAGGTAACTGCAAAGCTCAGGGGTAATGGTAAAATTCTAACTCCCTAACTATCTATCCTATGTCGAGGGTCGACTGGGTAGTTGGCGTCATTTCTAACGTCCCTAACTACGTAAAAAGGGGAACCCCTATGTTCCTTCCATGAACCCCTAAGACTATCTTGGGTTTCTAAGACTCCACCTAGAAGTTCTACTTTTAAAAGCTACCCCTAAAGTTCCAACTTCTTAATGTAACTCTAGATTTTACTTCTTCAGCTTGGTTCTAGGTATTAACTACCGACTTCTATTCTATGTTTTGACTTTTGACTCTAGGTTTTTACTTCTAAATCAACTTCAACTCCTAACTCCCAAGTTTTAACCTTCTAGGGTAATTTTAAGTTTCACTTTTAATTCTATATTCTTATTTCTAAACTACTCTAAGATTTACCCTCTAAAGTTAACTCTAACTTTTTACCTTTTTACTGTAGATTTTTACTCCTAATTTAACTCTAGATTTTTAACTTTTAACTCTAAATTTTTACTTCTAAAATTAATCTCCAATCTTAACCTCCGGGTTTAACTCTACATTTTCACTTTGACTCTGGGTTTTTTTCTACTTCCAACTAACTCTAAAATTTAACCTTTAAATTTTATCTAAACTTTTGACTTTTGACTTTTGACTTCTACTTCCAAATTTAATCCTATCGTTTTAATCCTAGATTAACTCTAAATGTTACCCTCCTAAATTTAATTCCAACTTTTAACTCTAGGGTTTTGACTTTTAATTTTAACTCTACTTCTAACTCAACAATCTACTTCCTAAGTGGATTCTACTTCTGACTTCTATTTCCTACTCTACTTTTTACTTCCCAAAGTTAACTCCAAATTTCGACTTTTGAATTTTAACTTCCCTAATTAAAATCTTAATTTAACTCTAGGTTTTTAACCGTTATTTGATCTTTAATTTTTAATCCTAAATTCTCCTTCTAATCTAATCCTAATTTCTGTCCATGGTTCCTTGTGGATCAATTTTAATTAATATTCCTCCATTCTACCCCCTACCGCTCAACTTAGCCTAACGCGGTCAGTTTACGGTCGAATCTTAAGTGTAATATGTTTTTGGAAACCTCTAGCCCTAATCTATCAACTTTTGAATCTAAACTTCTAATTTGCACTAATCTCGGATGCTAATCACGCTCTAAGGCTGATTAGGAAAATAAATGCTAATTAGGGAGAAACATCAAAGATAAAATTAAAAACTCACCTCTTCACTACCGGTGTCGGAAATAACCTCGTCCACGTCCACGTCCACGTGTACGTCCTCATGCTCCATGGTAGTTTGTGGTTGTGTGTTGAATTTTTTCCAAGCTCACCGCTTATTTAGAAAATATTACAATTTTTGATGATCTAAACTCCCTCTTTCCCTTCCTCCTTTCTTTTCTTTCTTCCTCTTTCTTCTACACTAGCACTATTCCACCTAAGCTTTTATGAGTCTTACACTATAGTTTCGAACTCCAAAAAGGTTTTAAATGTTCCTCATACCCTCTTACACAACCTTGCTTTGTTTCATCCTAATCCTCTTCCCATCGGTCACTATGAATTCTCAAGATTTCTTTTCCTAAGCCTACCTACTCCTCACCTAGGCCACTATTTATCGTCTCTCACCTTTCTTGCCTACTTCTTCTCCTCCTTTCCTAATCTCCTTCCATTGTGTGTAGGTGTGAGCGGTGAGAGGAACAATTTTGTGTGCAGGTACGGTGGTGCTCCGCTCTCTTCTCCCTCCTCCCTTTTGTATTTTTTGCCCTAATCCTACTTCAACCCCACTTAGCACAAAATTAGTCCAACATGCTTTTGGTTTGGTTTGTCTTTGTTTGTGTTCTGGTTTGAAAAAACCAAAAATCAAAAAAAAAAAAAAAGAGAATCAGAAATTTGGGGAGGAGCTCGAATGGCCCCAGCCTCCCCTGCTGTACCGAGAGCCTGCTGGCCCTCCGGCTGGCTGGCCTTCCCGGCTGGCTGGCTGGGGGGTCGGCCAATTTAATTAATTAAACTTTTTTAATTAATTTCCTTTTTTTTTGTTATCACGCTGGTTCTGATTGTTGGCTGCTATTATGCTGGTTCTGATTGTTGGCTGGCTCGTTATGCTGGTTCTAATGTTGGCTGGCCGTATGCTGGTTCTGGAAAAATTGGATTTTTGACTAAGGCTACATAAAAGACTAGATTTCTGACTAAGGCTAAAAAGACTGGAATTTTGGCTAAGGCTAAATAAAAAGACTAGATTCTTGACTAAGGCTAAAAAGACTGAAATTTTGGCTAAGGCTAAATAAAGAGACTAGATTCTTGCTAACCTAGGGGGGAATAGAACTTTGGGGGGTGCTAGATCCACTAAGATTTTTGGGATACAACTAATTAAATAAAACTTTGGGAAACCACTAAACTCTCTTAAACTTTGGAAAATGACTAAACTTCACTAAGTGCAAAGGAACCTACATATCTTGGAAGCTAAACTCTGGAGGTTTCCACAAAGGTCTTGGAAACTAGACTTTGGATCTAAACACGGGGGAGGTGCAAAGCTTCGCCGTGAAATTGGTTTTAACACCAACTTTAGGACTTCTAGATTCCCCGAGGGTTCAAAGCTCCGCCGTCTACACTTTTAACACACGCTTTAGGACTTCTACTTTGTCATTAGTTCAAAGCTCCGCCGTCTACACTTTTAACACACGCTTTAGGACTTCTACTTTGTCACTAGTTCAAAGCTTCGCCGTTTCTAAGGGGGTCCACACAATGAGAGAGACTTTAGAAGAGGGAAAAAGCTAAACTTTTAAAGAAACCACACATGAGTTCAAAGCTTCGCCGTCCCGGAGGGGGGTCCACTCAATAAGGAGAAGATTAGAAGAGGGTTTGGAATAAACTTAGCAAAAAACATGTACAAGGAGGTTCAAAGCTTCGCCGTCCCGGAGGGGGGTCCATTCAACAAGGAAAAGAATAGAAGAGGGTGTAACGGAACACAAAGATAATCACACAAGTTAGACCACGTGGCAACACAAAGCTCACACGCTAAAGGCCCCCCAAAGCGGCATCGCCAAGGTACGGTGGGGGGTGACTTTAGGATTAGTGCAAGAGACTAAAGACCCTTAAAACTCCACAACTTAGAACACAACATGCACGAGAGGGAGAGAGAGGCTCTCCACTCACAACAAGGTACCAAAACTTTGCAAAAGTGTACACAAAACAAGGTAGAAGGACCCCCAAGGACCTTCAAAGCTTGAAAATAAGCAACAATGGAGCCAAAAGTGCTCCGAAAACACCGTAGATGTTTTTGGCTTAAAACGCCAAAATATCCAAAATAACTTGGACCCACGGACCCAAACAAGAATTGGGGGTGTTCTAGAGAGAGAAATGGGGCCCTTATATAGGTTTCCAAGGACTCACCCTTCCCTCTAGAGTTCTAAGGTAACCTTATCAACGAGGATTTTCATCCTCATCCTCAAAGATTTTCATCCTACATCCTAAAAATCTACTTCTACCATCCATGCTGGACCAACATCCTAACTTTTGGAGATTAGCTCCAATCACCAAATAGATTGCGCCGTTGGATCCAGATCGCCGTGTTCAGTCAGGATCCCTCTACCCCCCGTACCGAGGCCAAAAACCCATCGTAGGCTAATTTAGTTTAAAAAACCGAATCGTGGTAAAATCCTAGATCTTGGGGGTCTCCTATTTTGAGAAATGTGAATAGCCTAGGGTCTCCGGTAGGTGTGAGAAAGTCGGGAAGGACTTTTGGTTGACTTTGTTTCGCTATCGTATGGTCCCGGGATGCTGGTCAACGTGGCGGGGACCCCGCCACGTGGTTAATTCCCGAGGAATCTCGCCGGTTCGGGTACTTGCCGCTATCGGAATGTCGTGAAACTTCACGGAGCGCATTATTAACATAAAACAAGCTAGTCTAATTTTTAGTGAGATTTTATTGTAACCTGGGTAATTTCCATGAAATTCCCGTTGGAGGTTAGGAGGGTTGACCACCCGGAAAAGGTTCTTCTGCAAGTCGGAAGATGCCGGGATTTTTCACGTGACCTCTCAGGGAGTCGCATGAAAGACGTGCGGGTGTATTTCCGTACCTGGCACAATTGGTGAATGGAGATTAAAACTGGCCATCTCCTCGAATTAGCGACGGTGCAGGAATCTTCTGCAGGTGGAGGAATCTTGGCAAACTGATTTCGCCGTTGGACTCCTGGCATGGGATTCACCCTAGAACACCATCCTTGGGCTGTAGATTCCTCCACGGGCCCGGTCTTGCGTGAGTGGCTCCTGCATGCTAACAATCGGGATTTTGGGAATTCGTCGATCTAATGGGGAATTCTAAATCGAACTCTAGGACCCGACCCAGTGTCCTTGCTGTGGATCCCTCGGACCGACCTAGCTTTGAATCGCCACATTCATGGTGGGATTTAGCCCTTTTGGGGCTGTGTGACTCAATTCCTCCAAATCTAACCTTTTCGTTATTTCTATACTATTTTTAGGCAAGGTTTGGAGGATAATAAGTAAAAACACGAATCTAGACCAAATACTATAATGGATATGACACAACCCTATTTCGGTTCTACACTCTTTTTATGGGTTTTTGTATACTTTTATCAACTTTAAATTGCAAGTTTCCAAAAAAATAATTCTACAAGTCCCAAGTGACAAATTGGGAGCTCACAGGGTGGTAAACTTTCCATTGAGCAGAACCGAGGCTGAGGCGTCTTGCAACAACATCAAAACTAGCCTAATGAATGATTAAGGGATACCCAATTTCCGCATTACTAGAAAAAGGAAGTCCTAAGAGACTACATCATATGCTTTAGTAAAATCTAATTTTAAAAAGATAAGATCCTAGTCAGAGTCCTAGGCCATTCTACAGTCTCATATTGTAGAAGTATATTACCTAGAATATGTCTAAATGGAAGGAAAGCTGATTGCTCGGGGCTGATGGCATCTTTGAGAAGATGTTGAAGTCTAATCTGGAGAGCTTTGGCAACAATTTTGTAGGAAACATTTAATAAAGTAATAGGTCGCCAATTAGCTAGGTCGGCTCGGTCATCTGCTTTGAATAAAAGTGCAATGGCCCCAGATGTCATGCCTACTGGGAGGTGGCCTTGGAGAATTGAAGTCAATACCATCTCAGTAAATTCGTCACCTATAAGATCCCAGAAGCGACAGTAGAACTCCGTGGTAAGCCCGTCAGGACCAAGACTTCTAGCTTTCGCCATTTGCAATAAAGCTTGGTGTAGTTCATCTTTGGATAAAGGAAGGCCCAACAATTGGGCCATAGAAGGTGTGAACTTACGGGTAACACAAAATAATATTGCATCTCGATCAACCCGGACCTGCTGACTCATCGTTTACTCTGAGTATAACCTAGTATAGAATTGAGTGCAGATGTCCTCAAGCTCGTTGCTATCGTGGCATAGCTGGCCTTGGTCATTTCGTAACTCTGTAATAGCTGATGTGTTGGGATTTTCCCAAACCGCATGAAAGAAATCTGCAAAAAGTCGGTCCCCAAAGAGTTTCCATCTGGCCCTAGTCCTTATCTTGCGCCCTTCTAGCTTCCTGTTTTCAAAGTCAGCAAGCTTAGAACGAAGACTATTTACCTCCTGTTGAAGTTGAGTCGAAAGAGGGTTGAGTTGTAATTGAATGCTCACATGATCCAAATGGGCACATAAATTGACTTCTTGCTCCAGATAGCTCTTAGCACGACTAATGCAATAGCGTCAATATGTGCGGGTAACCCTCTTGAGTTTAGAGAAGAAAGAGGCGTTACTTGGTGAAGACTCCCAAGCAGCCCGAATCTCCATGTTAGCATCATCAAAATAGAGTGCAGACATTGCCCACCTACTGGGGCGCTTTGAAGCCTTAGCTAGCTCAATGACAAGAGAGACGGGGCAGTGATCGGATCGAGTATGGTCACTTCGGATTCTATATTCTAATATCTGTCTTTTGCTAGTGGAGGAATCCGGGAAGACGTAACAACGGTCAAGGCGCACCATTGTAAGAGCGCTATCAGTACGGGCATTGACCCAAGAATAAGTAAGAAAAGGGGAGGTCAAAGGGTATTCGGCCACTTCAAGTGTATCCTTGAGCCCGTTGAAGAGGAGCCTCTCATGTGCTGTCAAGGAGCTTCTAGAAGTGTTGGTTTTATCCGAACGCCTTTCAACCATATTAAAGTCACCTAACATAATCCAACGGCATGATGTTGGAAGTTCTCTGGACATGGTTTCCCAAAGGACTTTACGGGCTAGAGGTTCATTAGGAGCATATACATTGGCAAAACCTATATCACCTCCTGGGATCCTAGATAAGATAAACCAATGAACTCTCCCCCCGAAGAGAGAACCTGATTGAGAAATCAGCTTAGTCCACCTTGGTAAAATGAAAGAGGCTACACCTTCCTTTCCTGCATGTGTACCATCAGGTGTGTAGCCTGGCTCCATGTCAGTATAAAACGTAGTAGCACGTTTCCATAGTTGTCTCCCAAGATTGGAGATGCTAGCGCCACAGAGCTTGTGCTCCTGTATAAACAACAAGTCCACAGGATTCTTCTGGATATATTGACCTAGATTGTCTATTGCAGAGGAGTCATTCAAGCCTCTGACGTTTTGAGATAGGATTTTCAAAATCATAAGATAGTCGGATCGGGGGTATACCTAGCACCCCCTGCGCGATCAAATGTGTGGCTTCTTAACCTACTTTTAATTCTCCAAGTATCCAAAGTGGGATCGGCTGTAACTAAGGTAACATTAACTTGCGGTGGTTGAGAGTGACCATCACCTTGATTCCTCGCAAGTGATTTGACACTTCTTAAGGAGAAGTCTTCAGCAGGGAGAGCCTCCAAAGAAAATGGATCATCTGCAAGCCACTGTGGTAAGGAACCCGAGATGTGATGGAACACACACATAGCTAATGATGTGTCGTTTTCTGTTGAAGGAGAAGAAGGCTGCGACGGCCCTTGGAAAGCAGGGAGGTTAAGCTGTGCATTTTCAAATAGCTCTTTGTCAAGGTTTGATTCTAAGGGTGGGGGAAACTAAGGTGATCAAGTTGTGTAAGGCTCACGACCTGAATAACAAGTGGGCTGCTATCTAATGGTGAATTGATAGAGTGGACAGTATGGGGAGTTTGCAGTACAATGGGATTGCTAATTAATGGGACTGAAAGGTTAGATGAGACTAGGGGAAAGCTTAACGCATCTATTGGAAGGAGGCCAGTGTGAGAGCTACTGGATTGTCGATCGGCATGATCAAGATTGGGTCGATGGGGGAACTGGGCCTGGAGATTGATGTTGGGAGAAGAGGATGGGGTGACGGAAAGAGGTGGGATAATGTTGCAAGAGGCTGGGGGGTGAGCTAACTTGGGGTTGGTGGTACTAATGTCTTGTGAAATGGGTAGGTTGTTTTCATGGGAAATTGTAGGGTTTTCTACTTCAGATATATGTTGGGGAATGATGTTACTAGGGAGGATAGGGGGGAAAGGTAACAACTCAGGGTGGTACTCGTACTCTGAACAGGTAGTGGGACGATAGTTGGAGTTATGGTACTCATGGTTGTACTTGAAGTAGGAATTGGTTCTAAAGATTGGGATTGGGGTTGGAGTTGGGGTTGATTGGGACTTAGGAGAGTTAACTGGGGGTTGCAGCTCAGGTGGATCAATTGGAGGAGAGGCTAACTTTGAGGATGCCACGATGGAGGGAATGCCAACTTGTTCTTCACGTACTTTGCTGCGCCGCTCGATCGACACCTTCCTGGCCCAGAGCTGAGTCGAAGTGGCCGGTATTGCAGGATTGCGAGGGCCGCTGCTATGTTTGCGAGCACGTACTGGGATGAAGCCTTCAGCGTTTGGGATGGGAAGAGAAGGGCGAGTTTGTTGATTGTGATTTGAGCTGTGGCGATTGTAACGTCTGTTGCGGTTAGAGTTGGAATTCGAACTGCCAACTGGTTGGGGTCTGGAGTATATAGGAGCTGAGGGACGGGCAGTTGAATTGGTATCTTGATGAACTGGATCATGGTTAGCTTTGCGTATGTCTTGATTGTTACTATGTAATAGAGCAGGGCACTCAGGAGTAGGATGCGAGGATGCTAGACAAGATTTGCAATTAAGCCTTGGATCTTCGTAAATCACCCGTATCTCAATATCTCCAACTTGACTGTCTTGGATGAGGATTTTTGACGTCCACCCTTGAGCTAGGTTTAGAGCCACGCAATATCTATGAGGGCTGAAGGCTGGATCAAGGATGTCAGTTGCAAGGACCCTCCCAAGGAGACTAGAGATCATGCCAGAAAATGGGATGTATTTGAGGGGTAGTCCCTCAAGAATAAGCCAGCAAGGGTGACTAATACTTGTAGAAGAGTTAGGGTTGAAAGAAGGCTGCCATTGTTGGTATGATGCCTCACCCATGGGGAACCTATGCAACTAGAAATTGATAGCTTTTTCCACCACCTCTTTGCAGTCTAGTTTGACATAGAAAAAACCATTCCCAGCTGGTTTGTAATAAATGATGCGATATGGGCGTAGTAAGTGATCAAGATCAGATAGCCACGAATGTATGGACGATTCATCCAGCTTCCCTCCTACGAAGTTGGCTATCACCACATGGTTCTGCAAGGACTGGACTTCTTGTTCTAAAGCTGACGAATCGATAGCAAAATGTGGGAGTACCTTGTGAGACTGGATGAGCAACCCAACCCAGTTGCGATGCAAGGCAGGCGGTAGCACTTCCCCCGAAGAAGCCACAAATGGAATAAGATGAGGTGCTGGAGGTAGCCGATCGTATTGCAGAGCGGAACGCTGTGGTGTTGGAGGTGGCCGATCTTGATGGAGACTGATACGTTGCGGTGCTGGAGGAGGCTGATCTTGATAGAGATTGGTACGCTGCGGTGCTGGAGGTGGCCGATCTTGATGGAAATTGGTACGTTGTGGCGCTGGAGGTGGCCGATCTTGATGGAGATCGGTACGCTGTGGAGATGGAGGAGGCTAATCTTGATAGAGATTGGTACGCTGCGGTGCTAGAGGTGGCCGATCTTGATGGAGATTGGTAAGCTATGGAGCTGGAGGTTGCCGATCTTGATGGAGATTGATATGGGGCAGAGCTGGAGGTGGCCGATCTTGATGGCGATTGATACGCGGCGGTACTGGAGCTAGCTCACTTTGGTATCGCCCATGAAGACCAGCGTTCTGATCTCTTCGGTCTGGGAATTGACATTGATCATGCTGCCACCGAGCTTGTTCAATAGGATGGATGTCATGTCGAACTGCGCCAAGTTATTGGCCTGGGTACTGACTCCTGGCAAGGTGAGCAGATCTCTGAAAACCTCTTCGCTCCTTGTCTTGCTCTAATTGAATCTTGCGTGCGTGTTGGTTGTGCAGGTCGAAGAACTCATCACCAGAGATGGGGTGCCCTTCTCTGACAATGTCTCTGTATGACGTCATAGCTAAGGCACTACGGACTGATTAACAGTAGTGACTGTAGTGAAACCAACCAATGATGACGAGTTGACCTAACAATCAGCTAACTTAATCTATAGGATTGGCAATTGGTTGTTTGGACAGCTACACGATACTGAAACTAAATCATAACAACGAGAGCCCATGAGAGATGGAGAATTAATAGAACTTGGAACTAGCACTGAGGTTCATAGAACCATGAAGCCCGCAATCATATACTGAACTAACTGAAGCTAATAAACCTAATCTAGGTAGAGGTAATTGCACTAAAAGTTTGGGTAAACTGGAAGCCCACTACGCTGATCCAGACATAGTAGGTATAGTGAAATTAAATAGTAGTAAAAAAATAAAAAATTTATACTCTTTTTTTTTTTTTCCTTCTTTGTTTCCTTTTTCTTTATCTTTCCTCTCACTCACAAAGACTACTCAAATTTAACTAGGATACGAGGACTGAAGGTGTATGCTTGCTGGAATTCCAGGGCATGACTGTTACTAGATCCGATCTATCGAAACAGGTCAAGTTATCTATCGAACACACAGGGTTTGAATCTCAGATAATTAAAACTGCAGAGCAAAGGCTGAAGCGCTCCGAACGCAGCCAGACTTCAAAGTTCAATAGCCGAACGGATTGAAGGGGAGACCAATCGAGTTACAAATTTGTAACCGAATCTGATGTAACTAGGCATGTAGACGTTACCAAGAATAGCGGATTGCAGACCTCAATCTGGATCGAGGAAACCCTAAATTGACAAAATTCAATGATGCGCTGCGGACCAAACAACGTTCTCACGACAAGAATTTTCCCAGTCTACCAAGCAATTTCTTCGGGGTCCAGGTTCAGACAGCAGCCAGTTCTATGCGCGTGACTGATCAAGCAGTGGATGCGATAGCGTGGTGAAATCAAACAAAACTGGAGCTTACATGTTTTGTAGACTAAGCTAAACTAATAGCGCTCCAACAGCTAGCTGAAGTGGAAACGCCCCAAACTGAGGCAAGTCAGTGCAGCAGCATGAATGTTTTGAGTTCCAGAAGAGAAGTAAGCAAACCCTAAGGACTCAAAAAAATTTAGCAAACCTAACTAAACTGTGTTAAGTATGGAGCTACACTAATGCTAACCTGTATTGCAGTAAGCGTACCATATGTAGGAAAGGCCTGACAACTGAGTGAGCCAAGAAAAACAATAAAGAAAGAGGGGAGTATGATTGCAGATCTAGACTACTATGTGCAAGGACTAAGAGGACAGAGTATACCAAGGAGAAGAGGTTTGAGAGATATTTAACGAAGCAAACGTTGCAATTTTGAGTGGTTTGATCCAACGTCCGAGCCACCAGCCGCACCCCAACAGAGCTCGCAAAACAACAAAAACTTAACAGATCTCACTCAAGAGAGTACGATGGTCCTGACTCACAAGAGATTCACAGAAAACGGTGCCAAAGCTCCGCCTGCGATCCTCCATTGCTCCCCACCAAATTCCCCGCTTGGCATTGCATCACCAGAAACAAAAACAGCTTGAATCCTTTGAGTCGCCAAAACCACTATGAGGTGACAGAGAGAACCTGGATTTCATTTCCGATTCTTGCGGATTGTTGCTCTGACGTGCGCACTGTGTAGCTGAAGTTGTTTGCCACGCCGTCAGCGTTTGACGTTACCCCAGCATATGCACAAAGCAGGTTGAAATTTGAATCACCAACTCCAAACATGAGACGATAGATCGACGGAAGTTCAAACGCGGCGCAGCACCTCCGATCCCAAGCTAGCAGAATCCGGACCCTAAAACCAGCGCTTGACGGCTCAAAAGAAGCGCAATTCATAAACTAACACGATCCGACTATCAGCTACGTGAAGAATTCCACTAATTGCCCTTAAATCGAGAAAACAGCCTACTCCGCATCGCGACCCAAGATCTGATTTTTACGGACGCCATCGTCCCTGGTCCTAACATCCTTTATTAACCTTTTGACATGGTATGTGATATCTTGTTTTTGGGTGGGCTTTTGAAGACAGATATTACAGCATGGCTTCTTTTGGATTTGCAGGGTATATTGTTCTTAAGGATTGGTCAAACTTGAAGGTGTGAGTTAAATATGCTGCAACAAGACATTGAGGTATGTCCTGATGTGAATTAATGGTTTAACAACTTGGATTTGTTTGCTAATTAGATTGCCATCCATTAATTCAATTCAAATCTTGTGGTTGTTACATATATCTTGCTCTTTTGGGACCATGGCTATTTGTTCCTAGAGGTTTCGGTTGTGTGGTTTCTGCAACTTTGTCTTGCAGCACCGCATGATGCTTTGAGTCTCTTTGAATGAGGCTATTGTCCAAGTATGGGAAGGGGCTGGTATGTCGGCTGTGTGGTATTTCTACTCAGCTAGGAGCATCATAGGATGCTTTGATGTATCACCCTTTTTCATACCTCTAAAAATTGAGCTCTCTTTTTGCACATGTAGAAAGCTTAGAATCTTTTTCTTTGGTTCATATTTGTTGTAATAGTATTTTAATCTATATGTTTTATTTTGTTGTATAGGATGTAGAAGAAGACCAAGTCTAAGGTAAAAAAGAATAGAGCGCAGAAGTAGAGAAAAGTTGGTGTGGAAGATCCAAAATGTAAGAATTAAATTATATTGCTCGTTGGTATGTTTTGTTGCTTGAATTGAAGATGTATTCTCTCTAACCTATACCTTTGTTATGTACTAAATCTAGTGTTAAGTTTGTATACCATTGCATATTGAAAATGTTATTTGTTCTAAGCACCAATGTTCCCCACATTTCATTTTTCTTCAATATAAAGTGTTAAGTGGCTCTACTATAAACAATGTGTGAATTGTTGAATGCAATAGACTTCAACTATTGTAGAACCTGCTTTGATGTTGTATATATCTTACATTAGGTTAGGTAACCCAAAATCCTAACCTAAAGGGCTTAACTTGAAAACTTTGGGAAAATTTCATTTTAGAATTGGAATTCTTGTTCAATTATTTACTCATGAAGTTTTCATTTAATATGTTGGTACTATAGACTGATAAAGTATAAATTTGTTGTAGGTGATAACAAAAGCATATTTGGAAGTGTTAGGAATTGATGGTGGCACATGGAGACAAATAGATGTTTTTTTTTTCTAATTTCAGTATGATCAAGGATCCATGGTTATATCAAATTTAGATGGAGCTAGTATTTTTAAATTGAGATTCAACCATTGAAAAGTGACTTGCCACTCATATGAACCATTGTATTTCATTGTGATGATGAAGACAATTGAATAGGTTTAGCTTTGTATCACATGATTACAATTGTAAATACTTGGGTACTGTATATATATATATATATATATATATATATATATATATATATATATATATATATATATATATATATATATATATATATATATATATATATATATATATGTATGTATATCAAATTTCCTACTATCATCACTATTAAAAAATGTATTAATGTCTTGTTGATGATTTGTTGAATGCCATTTTGACAATAGCATAAAAGATGTTTGAATATGAAACTTATATTGATGGTGTTATTTTACCGTTTTATTTGTACCACTATAGTATTGGCTGGAAATATTTTTTAGCATTGTTTTGTATAGTAATTCAACACCAAAAGTTCAAGATGTTGGTATATCCCATTTTAATGCAATTCTGGCATCATTTCAACATCAAAAGTATATGACGATATGGTGTTAGTGCTGCAATTACATATTGCTATTATATTGCCATATTATAGCTATTTGAGCATCAAAAATACAATGATGAGTGTCATTTTACTGAAAATGTAGTTTGAGTTTAGTACAATTGTGCTACCATTTTAACATCAAAAGTCATCATGTTAGAGTTCTCAGCAATCTACGATTATTCCATTTTAGCACCAAATTAGTGTAATTGTGGAGCCATATTCATCATTGAAATATATAGCGTATTATGGTAGTCAAAGTTGCATGTTGTCATTTCAGAGCACAAGTGGTACAATTTTTACATCAAAATTACCTAGCATTAGTTTAGACCTATTTTTGCATCAACACAATGTCTAGTCATTTGAATGCCATTTTAGCATTAGAATGATAATCCCTTTTAGAATCCAGCTTACATTAACATGACACCACATTGACATTAATCCCCACATTAACTTAACAATATGTAGTTTTGATGTCAATATAGCACCCTATTCACATGCCCTGAAGTTCCTGATGCAAGTCTACTAGAAGACCATTTCTACCAAATTTCAACTTCAAATTCGGATTTATGGGTACTAAATAGTACTAAACCCTCCCAAATTGGCATTTGTGACAAAATATTGGGGGCTATTATTAAATAGTAAAACATTTTTAAAAAATTCCAAAAAATTCCACAAAGTGTCTATTAGTCATAAGTACCATGTCTATGAATTTTGAGTCATTTGGAGTCAAAATGCAAAGGTTATGGCTAAAAAACTAATCAACATGCAACATGTGATAGAAAATAGTACAAGTGTTTTGTGCAATCATCCTAATTTTACTAAAGATAGGACACTAAGGCCATGTCAATCAGTTAACAAGCTGCATTGCATTTGACTATGTCTACACAAAATGTAGAAGGGCAAAAAATTGAAGGTGATTTGTTGTTTGAATTTGATTTTGTGAAGATTTAACTCCTAAAGTCCCATTGTCCCCTCGGGAGACAAAATGGATTTTGGGCAGGTTCCTATGGTCTCAATATTTGTTGTTATTTTCTGAATTTTTTTTGAGAAGATAGAAAAACACGCTAGCTTTCTAGAAATATATTTTTTATTTCATTCAAAGCCTTGCAAGAGCTATGGCACAAAAGCCTTTTTTTTTAGTTTGTTAGGAAGGAAAAAAACCTCAAAAAAAATTCAAATAAAAAAATAAAAAAATAGTTTCATATAGATTATATTATTATTTTATTTAAAAACTTTGAATCATTCCATTTGGATTTGTTATGAAAAACTCATGGACAATCTTGTTTTTCAGGCAATTAGAGCATATTCTTGGAAAAAAAACTTGTAGGATTCACTTTTGAACTCAATTTTCACAATTTTTCAAAAAAAAAACTTACAAGTTTGAACCCTAAAGCTCCTTGACTATGTTTTTACTAAAAACGCTCCAAAACTGTCATTTCTAGTACAAGTACCAAATTTTAGAAAAAAAACATTTTTGGACACTTGTAACCATAGAATCTTGTATTATGCATAGTTTTAGAAGATGTGGAAAAATTTCAGAAGTTTCTACCATGCAGATTGGATTATTGGAAGATATTAGCATTTGAATTGGCAAAAAATAGGGCAGCTACACTTCATAAGGTCACATTTGTATGAAAAAATGTCCAAAATGGTTGTGCTTCTTTGAATTCTTTTTCATAAACAAGTTGGTTGCATGCTTAAAATTTTTCAAATCATTTGGAGTTGTACAACATATAGAAAAAAAATAGTAAGTAGAAAGAAGTAGAGAAGGATTCGTAATACAAAATTGTTAAGAATTTAATTATGGAATTGAAAATATCAATCCCAATGGTTGTAATGTTGATATAAACAATCTAAATCTTATGATTTTATTTTTATTCAAAAAATATTAGATATTGAGTGAAATAAACAATTTCAAAGTTTATTTTAGAGTAGAGAATCCATAAGTGCCCGCAAACTAAAATTTCTTATAACTTTTGACTCATTAATTGAAATGGAATGATTCAAAGCTTTCTACATATATATAAACCTAGAAAACCAATTTCAAGTTTTTGTTTATGAAAAAAGTGATTTTTTTAAATTTGCTTGGACTGCTTGAGTTGAGAAACAAACAACATATTTGGCCATAACTTTTGACTCATATTTCCAAATGTCATGAAATTTAGTGCATATGAAAGATATTCCTTGTCCTTACCTTCTATAGAAATTTCAATCTAAAATATGCAAATTTCTAGTCTCAAGTACCTACCCAAAATTGCTATGTTGCTAAAAATAGCAAACTGGTCCTTTAGAGGTTAAGATCTCTTGCTAGAACAATCTCACCGTTGAGATTAATATATTTCAATTCCGTCTTAGAGCTATTAACAATTTAGATTTTCCTTCAATCTTGAACCTACTTCTACTTAACAATTTTTTAATGAATAAAAATTAAGTGTTTTTTTTATAATTTTTTTTCTAGACTCTCAACTTAACTTTTCATCATATAAAATTAGAAACTCAAAATCAGTAGAGCAAAAATTTTAAGTTATGAAGGTTCAAAGTTGAAAAATGTACTTAAGCAAGGTGCAAAAAAACTTGTTTCCTTCACTTTAAATGCATATATCTTGCAATCTACAGGGGCAAAGTTTATGAAATTTCTTCCACACATTCTTACACTAGTCTAGTTCAGGATCCTTTGATTGAATTTGCAAATAAAAACATTTTTCAAATTTTTTACTCTTTGCTATAGAAATGGTAGTTTTGAGTGATTTTTGATGGAAAAAAGGCCTGAGGACTTTAGGGATTAAATGCTGAAGTTATAATGACAGGGCATGTTCTTAGTATGGGTTGCCCCCTGATTTAGACACACTAGTAATAGATATTTCAAGGAACATGTCACTTATTCCTAGATAGGAGACGCATAGTTAGAACATCCTACCTTATACCGGGTGAGATTCCTAATCGCTGTAGTTAATCCTCTGAATCACTAGGCCCTCTACTAGGACCGTGCCAACGACAGTCGTGCATGAAACATAAGGTGTCATAATCTTAAATATCACCAAATTGCAAAAAGCAATACAGAAATACCGAACAGAAATACAATGCAACCGAAATGCTGAATAGACACACTAAAACCCACAATACAACATGACCAAAAAATCGAAGTACAAAGAACAATGACAAACCGGTGATTTGCACAAATCCAATGATGAGAACAACGATGACGCCGAAATTGCTGCGGAATGGCCATTTACTGCAGTGAAGCGGCGACGTGCCTGATGCCAAGAAGGAATTGAGCGTGAAATTCTCCCGAGATCCCTCGACCCCGACTAACTTCTCTTCCTGTCGGGCAGCCTCCACGCTGGGCAGAGGCGGATCCTCAATTCGGTCTTGGAGTTCGCTCAACGTTCCCTTCCCTCCGTCGATCCCAGCTTTCTCCCTGCCACGCGGACGCGTGAATTTCTCGATGCGGGTGTACAGTACATAACTTACGTTAACGTCTCGCGTTCCCCCTTCCATAGATTCGATTATTCGAAGCTTGGAAACGACACTCAGTAGGCGGACGGAAGAATCAGTTTGGAGCACTGATCCCCCGAGGTAAAAATTTGAAGCACTTATTATACCCCAAATTAGGTAGTAATAGTCATGAAATGCAAAACTGACGGCCCCAAAATCCCAAATACGTCCGTCCACAGTCCGGCTAGTTCTGTGGGCTAAACGGTAGATTTCCTACAAAGTTTCATCCATCCCGGTTTTTTGAAAATCTGTCCGGAAGTGTGCAGTGAGGTGGCAAACCTTGCCGGTCAATTTCCTAGAACTTCAATTTTTTCCGGTGGCATTGTCGCCATTGTCCAATTTCAATCGGCAAACTTCCTTTACTAAGTAATTCTAGCCGGTTGAGGATTTTTTTGTGTCTTCCTTAAGTTTTTTTTTCTCTTTGAAAAAGGTTTTTTTAGCATATAGCCATATCCTTGGCATGATTTGAACCTGGCATTGTCCCTACCAATTTAGGGCCAGGGATTCAACCTTCCAAAAATGCACAAATCCAGAACAGTGTCCATGCATTTTCAGGAGGCTGGTTAGTACGACATGCCCATACAACATTCAACATTTATAAGAATCAAAGCATATACAAAAAGTAGGGAGAAGAATATACAATCCACCACTTGTAAGAATCAAAACATGTGGAAAAAGAATGGGGAGAATAGGATACAAGCTACCATGATCAACATCAAAATATGCAGCACTCGGTTCATTTACTTAATATGAGTTTCACAGATCCCGAATACAGGCGGAAGTTGTCAGTTCAACAAACTCAATGCAAATGTAGTGATTGGAAGAATAACTTCTAGGAAGAGATTTGTGGTTCTTGGGAACCATTTGTACTCATCTTTATTAGCAAGCAACAATAAGTTACAAACCATTGATGATCATCATGCAGATTCTAGCCTGTGATTGGAAGAATAACTTCTAGGAAGAGATTTGTGGTTCTTAGGAACCATCTGTACTCATCTTTATTAGCAAACAACAATAAGTTACAAACCATTGATGATCATCATATGCAGATTCTAGCCTATTTGTATGAATCTCAATTTTATTCTCAATTGCGCATGTTATTCAATCGATAATTAGCCAGCTATTCAGCAATAGCAAAAGGTGACGGCAGTCAGGCTATTAAGCTATTGACAGTAACATACTTACAGAGTTACAATAATATAATCTTACACACTAAGACAAGTACAAACTACTTTTTTTAATACTATGTATAGTATTAAAAAACATTCCTACAAAGTATGAGATTGGTCGGCTACCCACCTACAAAAAAAAATTCTAATAGGTAATTTTCCTACTTACTCTAAAGGTAGACGGCAAAATGCCTAGACATAATTTTTCTAACCGGCCCATTTCTTAAACTTCTTTTTTTCATCCGGAACTTTAGCCTAGACTTCTCGATTTCATTCGAAAATTCTCAAATTCAACCGGCTAGGTTGTAACTAAATGCCGGTACTCCCCGTTCATTGCGTCCGTCAGTGACAAGCGTGGGAAAAGATAATAAAATAATTTACATCCGTGACAAGCGTGGGAAAAATCAATAAAAAGTCTCGCTGGCACCCTCCTTGAAAGGCTCACTAGCACTATATTAGGCAAATCCAAAGGCCACTTGGGTACAGTTCTCCCCCCGACTATTGTCCAAGTCGATCTGTCTGTTTTGACAATTTCTTGGTGATGCTTCTTCCTGCTTGGGATCCGTTTTCCATTGCACCACTTGCTCCATTCCTTTGCCATAACATGCTGATGAGTTCATTGGAGAAAGTGCCTCACAAGATTGCTTGGGCTCACCCTACCAAAGTGACACCACGTACACCGACATAGTGTGTTGCCGAGTTCCCGTTCATATAGAAACTCCACTGCATCTTCCGCATTAAACCATAGAGAGTTCATCGAGTAGGGTTGCTTAAAGTGACACAGATTCTCAAGCCAGAAGGGAATCTGACCAAGTTTGTGTCCTCTACTGCGATGGGTTTGTAGTGAAATAAAAAACATGGGTGCAGTATATCTTGGATTTAGGCAATCTCTTTAGTACAGACTGTTGTGAGCCTGAGGGTGGTGATACTATAAGAAATGGACTCGTCCATTCAATTCCTCATTCTGGTTCTGTTGGGCCTGGTTCTGGGAGGGAGTGCTCAGACATCGCTCAACGCGGATGATCTTCTCAACCAACTAGAAGCCAGCCTTCGAGAGCTTGTGAAGCAAGTGCAAGCTAATGCTCTCAATTCTTGTGGTATGAATGTTCCACCCAAACATTGAGTTGTCTTTCGATCTAACGGCGAACTATTTTTTGCTAGTACTGAGGAATTCGTTGACTGCAAAGAAGTCACCCTAGCTTTTGTTTGTGCAAATTGCAGATTTATTGAGTACTTGTAGTGCTGAGTCCACCTGTAGCCGGCTCACATGCCCCCTGACGCATGCCAATACTGCCGGCTATGAATGCCAAGGAGTTCTCCAGAACACCTATTGTAAAGACAACTGCCCGTGGAGAAACTTCGACTTCTCCAGAGGCTTTCTGAGGTCTGTCGGTAACTTGGTTGCTACCCTGAATCCTTCTATCTGGGTCCGTTGAAAAGCTTAGTGAGGAGATTCTTTGAGTAAATCTACTGACTAAATAAACAATAGATGTGCCATTGATTGCACAATTCCCCAGCAGTGTGGGGCAAAATCCTACCTGGTATGAGGGGAACACTGCAAAGCCGGTTGCAGTGCCGTGCATCCAACGGGATGTGTCGTGCGCTGTACTGGCATTCCCCGGCCTTGGTGAAAGAAAATTTAGTTCCTCTTGTAAAGAGAGTTGGTTCATGTTCAATTTCATTAAAATGGTGGTATTACTGAACTTTGGCGCTTTTACAGTTCAGAACGGCTGTTCTGAAATCTACACCTTTCCTAGATGTTTCAGAATGCCCATTCTAAACTCTATACCTTTCCTAGATGGTCAAAATGTCACACCATCGAAATGGCGCAATAATACTGCCATTTTAATGAAATTGCCCATAGTTCGCTTTATGCACACTAAATCATCATAGTCATCAATCGTTGCATTACAAGACAGTATATCACATGACCAACTTCGACTCTTTTGGCAAGCGGAAACAACTTCGTGCAGTGAATGTGCGGTGAATTGGAAACACTTGCCTTTAATACGTAGTATGATTTAGATCCTCACCACGGAACTCACCATAAACCAAAAGGTATATGTTACTTTTTGAACCATTTCTCTCGACTCCATCATTTGTCTTGAAATCAGTTGACACAATTAAAAATTTGCTAGGCCGTTTAAGAACAGGGGGTTGGTGCAGTCAATGGCATGTTTAATGTATTTATTGTGATTTGCAATCTTCATGACAGTATGCCAGGAGTGAACGCTATGACAATCAACTCTACTACTCCTACTCCAAGACAACTTGAAGAAATTTGCGCTCAGAGGAACTTGGACAGTTTCTTCCAGAAACATTCGAACAACACCTACTTCTTTTCGCTGTATTTCGGCTCAGTTACTGGCACTTATAGATTCTTTCCAGGAATGGTAATAATTGTAGCAATGTTGAAAAAAAGTTACAATGTTGCCTTTAATACGTAGTATGGTATTTTGCAATATATGGTATTTTGCAATAGATTAAAACAAAGGTTTAAGCGATGGTGTCATAAATAATTGATTCTTCTAGTTTTCAGTATATAAGAACACTTGTATTCCACATTCATGGACAAATTGCACAATTGATGTTATTTGCAGGAGGAATCAGACTGTGGCAGCTACGATCCTCGTATGAGATTGTGGTAAGCCAATTTATTTTAATTCTCACCGAGTCAGACTTTCATGATCCACAACGTCTTTGAAATTGTTCACAAACTAGAGATTCCTGTACGTAAATACAATTGTCGCAATTTCTGGCGCTTAGATTCGTGGCATTGATTGTGTTTTTCACAGGTACCTTGCATCAACGACAAATGTGAAGAAGGCTGTAATGGTACTGATTGACAGTGGGTCTTCAATGGCTGAGATTATCCCGTCCACAAGTGATAGCAACTTGGCAACAGCCTTCAGAATCGCCGAGTCTTTCTTGAATACTACCACCGAAGCCGACTATGTGAACATCTTCACATTCGACAAAAATAATGTGAATTTCTCCTCTGCTCAACCAGTAAGTCATAATATTCTTGAATTTCCCATACCAAGTTTTTCTCTTATTAGGATGCAAACCTTGTGGCAGGTGAAGGGAGCAAGAAAACATGAATATAAACATACATCCATAGTGCCTCTGAGGGCTGGATAGCTGGAGCAGGCTCATGAATCTCATGGTCTGATTCATTTACAATGCAGAATGTCGTGGGTTTGGTCAACGGAAACCATTGAAAGAAACTTACTTTCATTGAGTTGGAACTCAAGTGGGGCTTCTTGTTACACTTTGATTTCTGCAGGTGCTGGTGACGAACACTTCCACCCACCCTGACTTTGGAATTTTCAATGCAACGTTTTCCTCAACAAAGCAGAGCTATGTTCCCCCTGGCAATATTACGGACGCAATTAGCAGAGTCATCACATCTTCTGCAGGCTTCGGTAGTACAGAAATCCCAAGCGACTATCTGAAGGTCTGCACTTCTCTACCCCTACTCAGTGAACCCAAAGTCTCTCCTCATTGATTATCGGCTATTTTAGCAATGTTTCAATTGACTGATGAGGTTAATACTAAAGTGGCATGGTTTCACTGCCATTTCAATGTTTGTAAATGATTTTTTGTACTTTTGTAAGTTACTGTATGATTTTAAACATTCTAAAAGTTAGTACTTAAAGACCCTAAAACATCAAGTTAGTCCTTGGGGTATTAACCCACCAATTAATTGAAGCATCACAAAAACAATTGTAGTTGGCACGAAGGAACTTCTGTGATGTAATCACAATGCATTCATATAAGCCTTTGAAAGGCACAACGAAATTTTTGATATCACAAACCATGCATGTTTGCAACTTCATCGCTTCTCATTCGACCTTGGCTGAAAGATATGTCCTCTTCACTGTCAGAAGTTCACTGTGAAGTCTTTTCAGTTCACTGTGAAATCTCTTTAGTCCACGTGAAAATTTGGACATGTCCGGTTCACTTGAGTAGGAACGGGTTCAGCATTCTCCAACTTGCTATGATGGTAAACTGAATTACTGAAGAACAGATATGTTAGTATGACCAATTCGATTGCTCATACGGTGAAAAAAATAATGCAAATAGGGCTAAAGCTTGAGTACTTCCATAGTCAGTGACAAGCATAGCAAATGTTGGTAAAAAAGTAAATGAAAGAGAAGAAAACAAAGTCTCTACATGAGGCACTCAAAAGTGGTGTAAAATGTGATGCCCATTGGGGCAATTGTGATGCTTAGGGCTTAACATGGTAAACATGAACAGGTGATAATATTGATCACGGACAACAATGGAGAGGCTGTGGATGCCATAAACAATGCCGCCTTACCTTGGGACTTGATCAAGAAGAACAACATCAACGTGTTTTTGTACATGATCCCTCCCAGTACTCCAAACATAGATGCCAACCCCCTTGCAAGTCAATTGTGCGTTGCTCGAGGGTATTTTGAGATCCTGGACGACACTGTTTTTGGGAATCCACTACTTGCTTTGGAAGCGTACTATTCCTTCGTGGCCAACGTCCATTCGACTTACGTGAACAGTGGAATTGACTACAGCATCCAGTACCCGGACTCCTCCGATGTAGATAACAAGACCTTCACCCTCAGTAAGGCAGGTATGGGATCCGCATTTGGCATCATCAAGTGTCACTTGGAATATGTTGAATGGGGCATAATGTAGTAAATCTTGCCAATAGTTAGTATGTTGTGTTAATTAGTCTTCCGTTCAACCGCTCAAGGATGTTAATACCGTCGATTCTCAGTATACTAATTGATCATAACAATGAATTCTAAGTTCTAAACTTCAAGATTCAATATTGCTCTTTGATAGAGGGGGAAATTTTGTACACTAAAATGTCTTTGGTTGCATATCTTCTTAGTTAGATTTTGTAGTAAGTTGTAAGTGTCATTGAAAGGGGCTAGCATTTTTGATTCTATCTTTCCTAGTAGCAACCATTGAGACACTACCTTTAAGCTTCAAATTCTCGCATTGGCATTGTGGAGAAGGTTACAATGCTCAAGTGCTAGGAAGCTTGAGAGCATTATCAAACATAATTCCTTGTCTTTCTTTTGCAATGAAGAATGTCTAGATCTTTAATCAAAGAGGGCATAGAATGAAGAGGGACTACAAGACTTACGCCTATTGACCCTCTTTTGACTAGACAAGGAGACAGTGACACAATTGCTTTATCATTGGACTTTACATTATGTGATGCAAAATTTGCTTCATGACTTGTCAACTTGACATGTTGAATATGACATGTGATAATGCTTCCTATTTACATTTTTAAGCTCTATGATCACTTGCATTGATTTCATGAGGTGTTGTGTTATTTTTCAGTTTTTAGCAACAATGGAGAGCTCTTGGGGGTTGCGGCCATTGACATCTTCAAGACCAAGGTGCAAGAAATGTATGAAATCGATGAATTGGCAATTGAAATTGCTATAAAAAAAAAAGAATAGCTAGTAGTACCAATTTCAATGCATCAGCCGGAATTAATACAACAACGTGCCTTGATCAGGTATGTTGAAACTATATTACAACCAAAGTCCTTCTTTGCAGATAATCAATTGTTTCAATGTTGCTTCAATCAATTAACAAATTATTTTCTAATTTGTGTTTTGGACCAATGAGGAGGAGGCTAGCTTTGCATTGAAACCAACAACTTGTAAGAAAGTTTGAGTAGAACTTTACTTGAAAAGCAAATTAGTGCTAGCTAGAAGGACAAAGCTTCTTGTTGCAAAGTTGCTTGCTTTATTTCTAGTGTGTTCAATAATCGTATAATGTCACTTCCACAATCTTGGTTTTTTTTGTAAGGACCTTGAACTAAACTAACAAATTGAAAGAGAGAAATAACTCCAATTCCATTTTGGGTTGGTATAATGGAAGGTTATGTTATTGCAAATCCCACATCAGCATCCTAGAATGTAACACAATTGACACCACAATTACATACCTTTATCACCTCTTGCATGACATTCTTGAATGGGAAGGCTAGGGTATCCTTCTATAATATCAGTGTTAGAAGAAAAATTTGTATTTGCATAGGTTCACAATTCAAGAATATTATGAATTATTAGATGCCAAATATTAAATTTTGAGACATTGTGACATTCAACGTTCAACATTCAATTTTCTAGAGTAGAAGAAGTCCTTGTTTCATAAAACTTGAACCTTGATTCATGGGAAGCAGATTGTCCCTGTTTTGAAGTATAAGAATGTTATGAAAAGAACTCACTAAACAAGAACAAACTCACAAAGGGTTGAAGTTGTTTCTCTTTATGTTAGAGGTCAAGTTTTGAAAAATCAAATTTTCACCTATTGACACTGATTGTGATGGAACTGCAGACATCAAATAAGACGTGCAATCTAATTGCAAACATCTCAAACATTGTCTGTCCAAGTAACTTCACTACGGACATCGTCACATTGCAAAATCTGAGCTGCTGTAATTGTACTGGCGTTGCTATGTCACCTGTTTCGCCTCCTACTACTGGTGCTGATAAACCACCGGATTTGCCTCTCACATTAGGCTTAGGCTTGGGTCTGGGCATTCCAGCTCTAATTTTAGTGATGGTTGTTATTGTGTGGCTCTTCAAGAGAAGGCCACATCAACTTGATGAGTTCCCAGGATCGTCTGGAGAAGACGAAGACAGAGCCAACAGATGATGGTAGGAAGCGGATCATATATAGTGGTGTTGAAATGGTATTGCATCAACTGCTGTTGGTTCTCATGTCAGTTTAGTGTAAGCCTAAATCATTGGAGTAGCGAATTGAACCAACACAATTGATAGATTGAAGAACGAACATGGATAGCTGTATATGTGCAAGCTTGGGAGGAGATAGTGAGTGAATTATCCCCCATGTGTAAATTTTTCATCACTATTTTTTTCTGAACATGCTAGATTACAACCAACATGAGAATAACAACCATATCATATATCATATATTTGTATCTATATGTACTTGTATCAATATTTAGTATAAAATATGGATATTTTATATATTGCACCCGTATCTATTTCGTATCTATTTTTTGTATCAAAATTTTTGGGAGTTTGGTTTTGGAGAGTGTATAAGTGAATTAGGTGTTTAGTTTTAATTTATTTGCGGGGGGCGGTTACTTCATTGATAACATTTGATTTGGTTTTGGGATGGAGGTTGGTGGACAAATCAAGTGTTTTATGTATTGAATTTGATGGGGGGGGGCAATAATTAATTGATAAGATCTATATATGTCCCTTTTCTAGGGATAGCATTTGATGTTTGTCTCTTTTGAGAAGATAGTGAGAGAATGTCACCCACTCACTTATGTTAAATAATATCATGTGAGTAAATTAATAGATATTTAGAATGAATTTAATTACTTGCTTGGAAGTTAAGTAATCCACATTGTAATCTTATGCACATTTTGTGACTCGAAGATCAAACCAAATGCATTGAATTAAAAAGACTTAAATACATAATTCATTAGAAAAATCAAAATCAAAATAAATGAAGTGGTAATTTCAAAATAGTTTTGTACTCTTTCCACTTTTGCTTCCTCTTGCGCATCACCTCTAATAGAATTGAAGTATTTTTGTAAGCCATGCTTGATATATGAAACATATAAATTGGAGGAATCCATAAGAATTGAAATCAAGATTTTTTGATTTTTCATCCCAAATATTTTCAAATCATAGAAAAATTATTCTCCCTAGACTTCACTAAAGGACAAGGCATTCCACTTCCTTGCTCATATAAGGGAGATGAAGATTATTATCCTTTCTCTATCAAATTTAGATTTAGATTGGACATTCTCTTTTATCCTTGTCTTAGCATTTGTTTCCAAATGCATTCTTCTCATTTTCACTATCTTTTTTAGCCTCCCTTGCTTCCTTATCACTCTTATCCCATTTTCAAATCTTCTTCCTCTTAGGTCATGATGACATGAATCAAACCTCAAGATCACATTAATCTTAAATGCAATACTTAAACAAATTCAGAACTTGAAGCAATAACTCAAAACACCCCCAAAAAACTCTGCAAATGTTCCTCAAGCTCACAAACTCTCAAAACCTCAAATTCAAACGACTCCTAAACTCAAATTCAAGTTTCAGACAAACAAACAAAACTTGGAAATGCTCTCAACAGTCCTAAGTATACTTACAAAACCCTAAACCTCACTCTCATGTAAACAATAAATCCAAAAACTCAAAGGGGCAGTGACCACACACTTCTCTCCACAGTGCATGATCAGGCCGAATGAGCCAGGCAAGAGTCTCCGGCCACACAGACAGAAGTCTCAAGTTCAAACACAGTCGCACTAACTTACCTCTACGCACACGCAGCTTGGAGTCCACAGGCGCAGCCTGCTGCACAGGGTGGCTCTGAAAAGGCCGGAAGGGCGGGCGGCCAAAAATAACTGCGGGCGGGGGGTTGACAAAAAAACTGGCGGGCACGCGCTTGAAATTTCCACTTGCCGACTGCCGCGGGTCCCCTTCAATTTTCCCCCAATTTGTTCCCCCAAGTATATCTTCGATGTTTCCCTGGTGATGCTTCTTTCTGCTTCTGATCCATTTTCCTTTGCTTGTTTCCTTTGCCAAAACATGCTGATGAGAAAGAGCTTCACAAGGTTGCTTACGCTTACCTGATCAAAGTGACAGCATGTACACCGACATTATTGCCAGAGTTCCCGTTTTCTTCATGTAGAAACTCCAGTGCATCTTAGGCTTTGAACCATAGAGAGTTCAATGAGTGGGGTCGCTTGCAAGTGACACAGATCAAGCAAGTCTGGAATCTAACCGTTTGTGTTCTCTACTGCAATGGGCTCGTACTGAAATGTAAACCATGGCCGCAGCATATCTAGGATTTCTTCGATCTCTTTAGACTGTTGTGAGACTGAGGTTGGTGATACTACTGTACACGAAATGGACTTGTCCATTCGAATCCTCATTCTGGTTCTGTTGGGCCCGGTTCTGGGAGGGAGTGCTCAAACATCGCTCAATGCGGATGATCTTCTCAACCAACTAGAAGCCAGCCTTCTAGAGCTTGTGACGCAAGTGCAAACTAATGATCTCATTTCTTGTGGTATGAATGTTCCACCCAAACATTGTTGTCTTTCGATCTCACGGCGAACTGTTTTGTGCTAGTACTGTGGATTTCAGTGGCTGCAAAAGAAGTCATCCTTTCGTTTGTGCTAATTGCAGATTTATTGAGTACTTGTAATGCTGAGTCCACCTGTAGCCGGCTCTCGTGCCCCCTGACGAATGCCAGTAGTGCCGGCTATGAATGCCAAGGAGTTTTTCAGAACATCAATTGCAAAGACAACTGTCCGTGGAGAAACTACGACTTCACACGAAGCTTTCTAAGGTCTGTCGGTAAATTGGTTACTACCCTGAATCTTGAATCTGGGTTTATTAAAAAGCTTAGAGAGGAGATCCTCTGAGGGTATCTACCGAATATTTATACAGTAGATATGCCATTGATTGCACAATTCCCCAGTAGTGTGAGGTAAAATCCTACCTAGTATGAGGGGAACACTGCAGAGTGCACTGTACACGGTGCACCCTGCAGTTCAACTTGTTGGTTGCAGTGCCGTGCATCCAACGGGCTGTACCGTGTGCTTTACCGTGTATTCCCCGGGCTAGATGCAATAAAATTTGTTCGTCTCGTTATGGAAGTTGGTTCGATTTATGCGCACTATATCATCATAGTCATCGAGATACAAGAAAGTTGCGGTACAAGAGAGTAAAATCATATGACCAACTTCGAATCTTTTGGCAAGCTAAAATAACTTTGTGCAGTGGATGTGCGGTGAATGGAAAACACTTGTTTTTAATTTGATTTAGTTACTCACCACTAAGTTCATCATAAACCACATGGTGTATATTAATTTTTGAACCCTTTCTCTCGACTCCATTATTTGTCTTGAAATCAGTTGAACAATTAAATATTAGCTAAGCCGTTTAAGACACTTTGGTTTGGTGCAATCAATGGCATGTTTAATATAATTATTGTGATTTGCAATCTTGATGACAGAGTGCCAGGAGTCTACGCTGCCACCGACAATATAACTCCAAGACAACTTCAAGGAATTTGTGCTCAGAGGAACTTGGACGGTTTCTTCCAAAAACATTCGAACAACACCAACTTCTTTCATTTATATTTCGGCTCAGTTGATGGCACTTTTAGGATCTTTCCAGGAATGGTAATAATTGTAGCAGTGTGGGAAAAACATTCAAAAGGGCTGCTGATGGTACTTTGCAATAGATTGAAACAAAGTTTTAAGCAATGGTGTCGTAAATAATTGATTCTTCTATTTTTCAGTGTATAAGAACATCTGTATCCCGCATTAATGGACAAATTGCACAATGTTATATGCAGGATGCTTTAGACTGTGGCAGCTTCGATCCTCGTCTAAGATTATGGTAAGCCAAAATTTTGAATTAACACTGAGTCAGGCTTGCATGATCCTCAACATCTTCGAAATTTTTCGCAAACTAGAGATTCCATCAGACAGTTTCTGGCCCTTAGAATCGTGAAATTGATTGTGTTTTTCACAGGTACCTTACATCAACGACAAACGTGAAGAAGGCTGTAATGGTACTGATTGACAGTGGGTCTTCAATGGCCGAGATTATCCCATCCACAAGGAGTGATAGCAATTTGGCAACAGCCTTCAGAGTCACCAAGTCTTTCTTGAATACTACCACCGAGGACGACTATGTGAACATCTTCACGTTTGATGACGCAAAAGTGGAGCCCTTCTCTGCTCAATCTGTAAGTCATAATATCCTTGTAATCCTCCAGGCCAAGTTTTTTTCTACTGTAGAGAATGCAAGTCTTGTGGCAGTTGAAGAGAGCAAGAAAACATTAATTTAATGGACCAGGTTTGTCTATATATTGCCACTGTACTCTGGACTGCAGACTCATGAATCTTATGGTCTCATATACAATTACAATGCAGAATGTCGTGGGTTTGGTCAATGGAAACCATTGAAAGGAATTTACTTTATCTGAGTTGGAACTCAAGTGGGGCTTCTTATTACACTGATGTCCGCAGGTTCTGGTGACTGACACTTCCACCCACCCTGACTTTGGAATTTTCACCGGAACGCTTTCCTCACCAAATAAAAGCTCCATGCCACCGGGCAACATCACGGATGCAATAAGCAGAGTCATCACATCTTCTGCAGGCTTCGGTAGCACAGAAATCCCAAGCGAATATCTGAAGGTCTGCACTTCTCTACCCCTACTCAGTCAAACCAAAGTCCATCCTCATTGATTATCGGCTGTTTTAGCGATGTTCCAATTGACTGATGAGGTTAAAAGTGGCATTGTTTCACGTGGCATTGTTTCACTGCTATTTCAATGTTTATAAATGATTTTTTGAACTTATATCTAAGTTATGATTTTAAATATTCTAGAACTGTACTTAAAATACACTTAAACAAGGTTCTTTGGTATTAATCCACCAATCAATTGAAGCACTACTGAAACAATTGTAGTTGGCAGGAAGGGACTTTTGTGATATAGTCACCAGGCATTGCTATGAACCTTTGAAAGTCACAACGAGATTTTTGATATCACAAAACTTGGGTGTTTGAAACTGCATCGCTTCTCATTCAACCTTGGCTGAAGTATAAGTCCACTTCTTTGTCAGAAGTTCACTGTGAAGTCTCTTTAGCCCACGTGAAAATTTGGACATGTTTGGTTCTCTTGAGTAGGAACGGGTTAGCATTCCTGAAGAACAGAGATGTTAATATGACCAATTCAATTGCTTAAACTGTGAAAAACATAATGCAAATAGGGCTAAAGCTTGAATACTTCCATAGTCAATGATGAGCATAGCAAATGTTGGTCAAAAAGTACATGAAAGTGAAGAAAAGAAAGTCTCTACATGAGGCACTCAAAAGTTGTTAAATGTGATGCTTATTAGGGCAATTGTGATGCTTAGGGTTTAACATTGGAAACCTTAACAGGTGATAATATTGATCACGGACAGCAAGGCTGTGAATGCCATAACCAATGCCAACTTACCTTGGGACTTGATCAAGAACAACAAAATCAACTTGTTCTTGTACACGTTCCCTCCTAGTACTGCAGCCATTGATGCCAGCCCCCTTGCAAGTCAATTGTGCATAGCTCAAGGGTATTTCAAGATCTTGGACGACACTGTTTACCAAAATGCATTGCTTGCTTTGGAAGGGTACTATTCCTTCCTTGCGAGAGTGCATGCAACTTATGTAGATAGTGGCGTCACGTACACCACCGAGTACTCAGACTACTCCGAGGTCGATAACAGGACCTTCACCCTTAGTAAGGCAGGTATGGGATCCACATTACGCATCATTTTCAACTCTCACTTGGAACATGTTGAATAAGGCACATGCAATAAATCTTGCCAATTGTTAATATGTTTTGTTAATTAATCCTCCAATCAATTATAAATTATAAATATGCTAATAGATGATAACAATCAAACTTCAAAACTTCAATGCTTGAGTGCTAGGAGGCATGAGAGCATTGTCAAACTTAATTCCATGTCTTTCTTTGCAATGAAGAATGTCTTGACCTTTAATGAAAGAGGGCATAGAATGAGGAGGACTACAAATATGCCTATTGATTGTCTTTTGACCAGAGAATGATACAATGACACAATTGCCTTACTAGACTTGGCATTAACATTATCAGTTGCAAAATTTGCTTCATGACTTGTTAGCTTGACATGTGGAACACAACATTTGATAATGCTTCCTATTCATATCTTTAAAGCTCTATATTCATTTACATTGATTTCATGCAATGTTGTGTAAGTTTTTAGTTTTTAGCAACAGTGGAGAACTCTTGGGGGTTGCGGCCATCGACATTTTCAAGACCAAGCTGCAGGAAGTCTACGGGATCAATGGAAACTCAGTCGAAGAAGTTGTAAGAAGCAGAGCAAATCACAGCAGCAATTTCAATGCATCAGCTGGAATTAAAACAATAACCTGCCTCAATGAGGTTTGTAGAGACTATATCACAACCCAAATCCTTCTTCATGAATAATCAATTGTTTTAGTGTTGCTTCAAGCAATTAACAGGTTAATACTAAATTGTGTTTTGGACCAATTGGGAAGAAGCTTTGCATTGAAACCAACAACTTGTGATAAAGTTTGAGTACAACTTTACTTGAAATACAAATTAGTGCTAGAAAGTCAAAGCCTCTTCTAGCATAGGCGCTTGCTTTATTTCTAGTGTGTGATAATCACATGGTGTCATTGTCACAATCATGGGTTTTTTGATAAGGGAACTTGAATTGGACAAACAATCTAAGGGAGAGAAATAACTCCAAATGTATTTTGGATTGGCATAATGGAAGGTACATCCATTGAGGATCTCACATCAATGTCCTAGAATGCAATATGAGTGACACCACAACTATCGATACCCTTTATTAGAAGAGAGACTTGTGTACATTCTTGAATGGAAAGGCTAGGGGTCCTATAATACCAGTATAAGAAGAATGATTTGTATTACAAGGGCTCACATTTCAGGAATATTATGAATTGTTGAATGCTAAATGCTGAATTGTTAGCCACTGTGACATTCAACCTTCAATTTTCTAGAGTGGAAGGAGCCTTGTTTCATAAACCCTTGATATATGGGAAGCAGAGGGTCCCTGCCTTGAAGTATAAGAATGTTATGTCCGGGTTGAAGTCGTTTCTCTTTCTGTTAAAAGAAATTTGTCGTTCATTATCTCACGTCTCCGTCTTAGTCTTCTCAAGTTTTGAAAAAGTAAGTTTTCACCCATTGACGCTGATTTTGGTGGAACTGCAGACTTCAAATAAGACGTGCAATCAATCCGTGCAAGCCTCAAATATCGTCTGTTCAAGTAACTTCAACACCGACATCACCACACTCCAAAAGCTGAGCTGCTGCGGTACATGTACTGGTGCCGACAAGTCACTGGATTTACGTCTCACATTAGGCTTGAGCTTGGGTCTGGGCATTCCAGCTCTAATTTTAGTGGTGGCTCTCATTGTATGGCTCATGAGGAGAAAGCCACATCATTTAAATAACCCTCCTCCTTACCCTGGAGGGTCTGGAGAAGACGAAGACTTGAGATAATGAACCACAGAGCCGACAGATGACGGCAGGAGAGGATCATACTGTGGGATTGCATCATTGTCAGTTTAGTTTGAGCCTGCCAAAGTCATGGGAGTAGCGAAATGAACCAGCACAGATGATAGAATGAAGAACCAGCATGGATAGTTTGGTTGATTATGATCAATGCTTGAAGATTGATCACCCTCAAAGGCCCTATTTAACCTAGGTTATGAAATATTCACTTGTGCTTGAGAATCCACGATTTTAATGTCATCCCCATATTGGGGACGCTTCTACCAAAATTTTCGAGGTTGGGAGGAAGGTTCACTTTTTCTCTACCTTACAGGATTTTCCTCTACAGGAAGGTGCACTTATTATACCGTATCCCACAGTGCCATACCTTCAACAGCCACTGGCGGGCCGCCATCGCTCCGCCATCCAGAAATGGAGAAACTACTAAAACGCAGCAGATTGTCCAGAAGCATGCCGGATCAATTCTAACCGGAAAGCACTTTGTTAAAGTAGCCCATCAGTAGCAGAAATGCACACACTAGGGTTGAAAGTAAATGAAACCGGGGCGACAAAGGGAAAAATAGGTGGAGAACTCACAAGAAGAAAATTGTATCCTCATCAGTTCAATGTCTTCAGGGGTGAAACCCCGATCCGAAGCAGCTTGAGCGACGTGGCTCACTTCTTCTTGATCCAGAAGCTTCTTGCTGCAGCCACCAATCCCCGCATCACAATGAATAAACAGCTACAAGCAATCTAAGGGAGAGGACACTAAAGCCATTAGGGACCCAATCTGGTCTCCTATTCGATCCTTGTTACCAACAACAACAACGCATCTCTTCCAGTACACTCGGTTGGCCCTTGATTGGCATTTGCACGTTGGGTGTCAACGTGACTTAAGAAAATGTCATTGGCTATTCATCTTCATATGGAAATGGCGATGTCTACTGTCCCTTTGTACTACCCAAAGTGCTCTCTCCAGTGAATTCGAATCAGTGAATTCTAATGATAGGTTTCCCAATGAAAGCACGCCCCTACATGTTAATTAAAGTGACGGAAAGAGCATCCCCCACCGCGCTCTTGATCCTCCATTCAACAAACTCTAATTACATAAATGGTCACCAACAACCACAAACAACCGATCTCCAATTCCAATCACGTGTACAAAACTTACAGATTTCAGCATCCATAGCAAAAAAAAAGAACAATCAAATTCGCAGCAGGATCGGTTCTTCATAACCTCCCCGACGAGCAGAAAGAATTGTTACCAGTGCGAGGACGCCCAGAAATTGGCAGCCATCTCAAAACGCAATTCCGCGCAGCAAAAAGCAAAAACGAAAAACACGTTGCTCACTCCTTCGTGGCTTCGTCATCCCAAACTTGTAGCTCCTTCATCCACAGTTCACGAGGAAACTGCAGTTGGAAATCCTGCAATCCATCTCGAATTTTGCAGCGATGCTCATGAGATCCAGGCCTAATCACAGAGTTTGAAAAGGTTGAGCTTGGGGTTCATGTAAAGACGGGCCCATGACCACTGATTTCAAGCCTCAACTGCCATCACTGTGGTCCCATTTTGCATCTCGGTATGAATGAAAAAAATTTAATTTATTTTTCAGAGGTGAAGTCATATGTCTACTGAAAGTTATAAAATTTTGGAGTTTTTTTGGAAAATTTGAAATTACTTAGATTTTCTAAGAAAAAAATGAAGAAAATTCATATTAAATACAAATATTCTAAACCCATGGTTTGTTGATTTTCAAATTTTAAAGTGACACGCTAACTTTGATGTTCTACACTATAATATACATCTATGGTGAAAATTTCATATTTTTTGAGTATAGATCAAAGTTAGCGTGTCACTTTAAAATTAGAAAATCAACAAACCATGGTTATAGTCCGGAAGTTCATATTGCTATAAAATATTGAAATTTATGAAATTCTTAAAATTTATAATTGGAGTAGAAACTACATTTGATTAGCTTCATTTCATTAGTTGAATTCAAACTAAAAAAAAACATCATTTTATGGATGAAATTCACATCTAGAGAAAATAGCAAGAAATGGCCCAAATACACTACAAGGGTGATCCGTGGATTGAGCATTTTTTTCTTTAGAAAATTCAATAAGACCCTAATGAAAGACTTTGCAATACTATTCACTAAAAATGTACTCAAGTACCCTCCAAATAAATAAATTGGATGAAAAAACATTTTTTTTCCATCCTACAGTGGGAAGTGAAGTCATCCATTCGACACTTAGTGTCCGCATCAGTGCTACAAGGTTAAGCATTTTAAGAGAGGAAATCCAATCCCATGGGCTCTTCTTCCCATGGGGGGCCTCATCCTTCTCTCTTGTAGGTTTGAACTTAGGTAGGCTAAAGATAAAGTGCTCCTCAAAAAAAAATTACCCTTTAAAAGACAAAAAGAAATTATATCCAATACACGTACATTGATTCATGTTTTTCAAACTTATTGAATTATTATAAATGTTTGAAATTGAAAATGCAGGATGCTCTAGTATTGTTCCCACCTTGAAATGTTCACTAAGGGTAGATTGAAAATTCAATATGTGCCCTTATGTTGGATGATTCTTTTAGAGTAAGGGCAATTTTAACACCCACACATTAATTTAATTCTTAAACCCTACAAGACTAAAGAGACTACTTTGGATTGTTTGAGAACTCCGATAAGCTCTATTGACTTCAAAATTTTGAATTTTTCTATGAATTTTTAGGTGTCTATGTGTGAAGCTTTTTTAGGTGTCATCATCTTAATCTACATGTGAAGATTCTTTTTACATCATTTCGATAATTATTGCAAAAGTTATATGGATTTTTTCAATTTCAATATCATAGTGGGTAGCTAAAAATATTCTAAAAGTGTATTTATTAGCTTTATTTGGTTGTATAGATTGAGGCTTTCTCAAAAAACTTTAATCCATTCAGTTTCGAAGTATGTAATCAAAATTATGAGGAGTTTTAATTAATTTGTGGGCAATGAAGGTAATAAGTCTTGAGAAGTTAATTTTTTTACTTCACCTTTTTGAAGGGCTAGAAAATCCTATATTTTGAAGCATTAGAGGAGAATTGGGCTTCTAAAAGCCCGCAAGTTTCCGGATTGTGGGAACTCTGCAGGACTGCTGGGATGCTGCCGCATGGCCGGTCTGACGTGGCCAAACGACTGCCACGTCATTTTTTATTATTTTATTTTTTTGAAAAAAATAATTTAGTATTCTTTTAACATTTTAATAACTTTTTTTTTCTTTTTTTTTAATAATTTTTTTTTCTGATAGCAGGGGCTAGTTCCCAGCATTGGGAATAGCCCTGAAACGGTCTTCTAGAGGCTCAAATCTCCTCTAATGTTTAGGCACTATAAACTTGCATTTGGTGGAGATTTTTGCTCTAAAATTTTTAAATGATTTACTTGAACAAGTTAAGTAAATGTTTATTAAGATTTTAGCCTTGTTTTGGGGACAAGTATTTTGGAATAGTTTTCAACCTCTAATTTCAAAATAACTTTAGAGGTGAGGGTTGCTAGCATGTAAGCCTAAGATCTTGAGCCTACAAGCTTGAGCACTTATATTATAGGCACCTTCCATGACTATAGGATATCTATATTATAGGCACCTATGTTGTAGATGCCTATGTTATTAATTGGTACACCTAGACTCAAGGCTTGCATGCTTGCATTTCTAGGCTTGCATACTAGCATCATTGATTGATGTTTGCAATACTCAAAATCAAGTGAATTAAAGTCATGTAATATAAAAAATTTAATAATTTTGAGTGAATTATCACATACACCATTAAATATCAAAGTAATTTTATATAGTGAAAAAAATAGCTAATGTCATTGATATGGTGTGAGAGAGAGGAAAGAAAGGTCTTTTTTATAGTGAAGTTCATTGTTCTACATCAATCCTCAAAGAATAATTTGAAACAAGGAAGGAACTTGACCACTCAAAGCTAGAAATAACTCACTAGGTTCATATAAACACTTTAGACCTTTTTTAGCATTATAAAACAATTTAAAAATATATATAATCCACTTAGAAAGTGTAGGCACTCAAGTTAACTTTCACCTCTAAAAATCTGTTTGTAATTTGGAATCTCCAATAGAAAGTTATGGACAAGTAAGGTAAAACAACCCATTATGGACAAAATGGAAAGTTTGCCCTCATGTCCTTGCTGAAATTTTTTAATTTTTTTCCACATAAAGACAAGTGATAGAAATAGTTAGAGCAATTGAAATTATATTTTTTTGACAAAGTGTGAATTTGTTATGAATTTTTGAAGTGTTCAGCCCATCATGGCCTAAAAGAGTCTCCAAACTACCCCAAAATAAATAAAAACTATATCCATAATGGTCATCTTACTCACCTAAAGCAGTCACAGTATTTTTCAAATATGGAAGCCCTAAAACAATCACTTCCTACAATGAATTAACACAAAAAGTTTTAAGTTCTCATTGCGGTCACTAATCACTCCATTTCGGTTAACTAAGACATTGATTGTGGCCACTGGAAGAAAACCGTAATGGAGTCATTCCTAGGTGTCTACAATGGCTCTTGTGTCCATATTGGGTTGTTTTACCATATAGAGACAACACATAACAATGTTCTTCTCTATCCTGCTCTAAACATTATCCATAACTTTCTATAGGAGACTCCAAATCACAAATGGATTTTGAAAAGTGAAAGTTAATTTGATTAACCACATTTTATTAGCAATTATATTTTGCAAAAATTTGGTTTACGATGCTTAAATGAGATCTTCAATTAGTGTTGCTGAGAAAATAATTAGTGCATTTGAATTGAATTGACAATGCACAATTCAGCTCTTTGAAGTCCTAATTTCCCTATTCCACAT
The DNA here is from genome assembly GCA_951799445.1 of Pseudisothecium myosuroides. Taxonomy (NCBI): domain Eukaryota; kingdom Viridiplantae; phylum Streptophyta; class Bryopsida; order Hypnales; family Lembophyllaceae; genus Pseudisothecium; species Pseudisothecium myosuroides. Next base: position 25,346,587 of record OX637294.1, read on the forward strand.
GGATTTTTGTCCTTGCTGCCGCCACACTTCTAAAGCACTTGTCTTCTCTCCTCACTTCTAATACAAAGTGGTTTAAAGAGTTATATAAGACACATGTAAAAATAGTGACTTATTGATATAAATTGAGTACAAAAATTGCTGAAATTTTAGTCAATTGAAAATTGGATGTTGAATTGCTTTTAATTATTTTAATTAAATATTTGATAAAGATATATCAAACCTATCATGTACCTATATTATGCATGTGATGTCATCCTTCAATTTATGGATATCATCAAATGTGGCAACAATTGCGAGACAATGTATTGATAAGGAGGATATTAGTAATAGATAGAGGGTTGTTGTTCTTAGGTCTTGTACCTTGCATATTTCCATATCATGTTTACTATGTTATAGTCTATTACATACTATGTATCTATTATAATTATTTTATATTGATGCTTTAAGATTATATATTTTGATAACTTGTTATGAATGTGAGGAAAGTTTATATTGTTACATAAGTGAGAAATCCATCAAAAATCAAGTTGTAGAATTCAAGGAGAGGGTGCATATTGTGATGGGCCAAAACATGTTGTAGTTTTACTTGCACCAAATGTGTTGCACATATGGACTTAGTACAAGGATAGCATATCAATTTTGATTTAGAATGCTAGAAAAGACCTATGATTCTTAAACCTAACTTTTGTTGATTGTTAATCACGTTCATGTTACAGTGTCCCGGTATTTGTCATAGTGCAATTAAGCTTAGAGAAAATCCAATGCAAACCGAGAAGGAGCACAATGACAGGACAACTAAAAAAAACACCAACGCACATGGCAATGGTCTTTCCTTATTACCGGACCTGCCATTTTCCATCGACAGCATCCCACTAAAGCAAAAGTCATCATTGTCATACCTTTTCAACCTCATTACGTAACTATGTTAATAAATTGAAATTTTCCCTTTTTTTTTCCATGAAAAGTCTTTATTTAATGTGGAATCTTTCTTCTCCTTCTTTTTATAATGCAAAAAAGTCTGTTTGAGGTTTGGATTGTTGGCTTTGCATTGGAGCAATTTTTTTTTCAAAAGTAGCCAGCACGGAATTTGGCTACTGTGTATGTTCCTATCTCCACATAGGAGATGCTCTTAGAGCATCGCCACCCATTCACTCCCAAGCTCCCGGGCCGGGGTTTGGGCGGGGCTGGGAACAAAAAGGGAGCCACCCATTCACGGGGAAAGGAAAAAAGAAGACCGGTCACTCTAAAATGAGCCATCCAAACATTAGCTCCCCATCCCCGCCACACTTTGACTTGGACCTTGAACTTGTCGGCTTTCTTGGCTAGTGGGCCATTTCTTAACTTTTTTTAATCAACTAGTATTTTGATTGGCTCTTGGTTATGACAAGCCATTAATGCATGGCTTTATTTTGTTTTGACGTCCCACTTCCCCGTGAACGGGTGGCGCACGGAAGCGGCCCGGAAGAAGCAGGGCCCTTGCCACCCCATTCCCCGAACCGTGTTTGCAGGGAATGGGTGGCGATGCTCTTAGCAGCTATCCAGAACCTGGACAACCCCCCATTCTCATCGGAAAGCATATACACTTGGCAACCTGTCCTGTCCACTAGAAAATGAAGAACAAATGGTTAGGGAAAACCTTGAAACTTGTCTTGTCAACCCAAAACAATACTTGAACTGCTTCTACAGAATCCTTGTTCTATCTACAGGTTATTGGTAGTGCTAGTGAGCATGTGCCCGAAGTTGACTATTGTTTGTCGTATTTTAATGAGATATAGCACAACTAGGTGTCTGAAATCTGAAGTAACTTGTTATATTTGTGTCAGCTATTTCGGTCTCCCTTTTCACGGTTAATGGTAGTGCCGTACCCCAAGTTGACTATCATTGTTTGGGTATTTTAATTGAAATAGAGCACAACCAGCTGTCTGTAATATGGTTGAGCTTATAGTTATGCAACGAGCCTCTTGCAAAGGTAAAGCCAGGGGTCAATGTAAAAAAACCTACCCCCTATTTTGTGTTGTCTTTAAGGTATGTTCAAGACCTCTCCTAGCTAATTTGGGTCCTCTAATTGCAAATATGAATTCAAAATTTGCAAATTTTATCATGCCTCGCAAATAAAAATTTCCTGCGTTTTTCCCAGGGGTAATACGGGGGGGGGGCAAAACGGCCTCGGCAGGAGGCTCGTTGCACAACTATAAGCTCCACCCTGTAATATTATTCTTGTAGAAAAGTAGAAAAGATAAAAAATTCATGTGTTGCATTCAAGATATTTCGAAATCTAGCTGGGTCCTAGCTTGGGTTTTGGTGACAAGCTCATTCTCAGGTAATCCTCAACCCCACATGGCCACCTCTGACTAAAATATGGCACGTCTTGGTCCCAGGAGGCCATGATTGCTTCCAGTTCGTACTTGGGTGGCAACTACATCTCCAGGGTTGTGGATTCAGCATGTTTCCCCACAGAGCTTGCAACACAACAGCAGCTTTTAGTCATGAAAAAGTCATCATTCAAGCATGTCCTTCATTTATCGAGCAATTTTGAATTGCAAGGATTTAAGACACGTTAAGATCATGAAAACATGAAGTTGAGTCAAGTGAGCCCAGGCAGGAGTCTAGGACACGTTTCTTTAGCCGATAATCAAGAAGCTGCACTCGTGAGGCGAATCATGGAATCCCTGCTCCTAGAAACGAGCAGACTGAAACACGTGAATACTTGCATCTGCAATGCAAGTCCCCAATTTCCTTCCTTCGTCCTTCCTTTGGATTTGTCATCCCTCTCTCTTCCCAAGTCTCTCGATCTCGGCCGAGGAAAACTAAAGACCATGACTTGTAATTAGATCAACAACAAAGCATGCCAGATGAGGAAGGGCGGGAAGACTACAGACTTTTCTGTGGCCCATAACAATGGAGAAGATGCCAATTCCGGGCAGGTTCGAGCGCTCTGGCATTGGCAGGTTCGAGTGTCTGGCATTGGCAGATTGAGTTGCGGAGCCTGGAAGCGCGTCAGAGCTGGGGCCCAGCTAAAACGGGATCTTTGACCCCCTTTCATGATTCGAAGCTTGGAAACGACAGTAGGACACTGAAACGCTTATTATAAATATGGCCAGGGAGGATTGCCCCCTTTATTGCTACAGATTTTTGTGTACAGTGCTCCCCCAGAGGCCCAGACTATTGTCCCAAGTCTGTCTTCGACATCTTTCTGCTGATGCTTCTTCCTGCTGATGCTTCCTCCTGCTTTTGATATATTTCCATTGCCGCACTTGCTCCATTCCTTTGCCAAAACATGCTGATGAGTTCATTGAAGATATTGCGTCTCAAGATTGCTTAGGCTAACCCTACGATAGTGATTGCTTAGGCTTACCCTACGATAGTGACAGCATGCACACCGACATGTATTGCCGAGTTCCCGTTCTCTTCATACAGAAACTCCAGTGCATCTTACGCTTCAATTCGTAGAGAGTTTAACAAGTGGGATTGCTTACAAGCGACATAGTTCAAGCGAGCCTGGAATCTGACCCAGTTTGTGTCCTCTACTGCGATGGGTGTGTAGTGAAATAGAAAACATGGTTGCAGTATATCTTGGATTTAGGCGATCTCTTTAGTACCGACTGCTATGAGCCTGAGGTTGGCGATACTACACAAAATGAACCTGCCCATTCGATTCCTCATTCTGGTTCTGTTGGGCCTGGTTCTGAGAGGGAGTGCTCAATTATCGGTGGATCAGTTTCTCAACCAAACAGAAGCCAGCCTTCGAGACCTTGTGGAACAAGTGCAAACTAATGCTCTCAATTCTTGTGGTATGCATGTTCCACCCAAATCTTGATGTGAAGTGTCTTTCGATATCTCGGCGAACTCTTTTGTGCAAATTTTACTGAGTATTTCAGTGGCTGCAAAGAATTCATCCTTTTATTTGTGCAAATTGCAGATTTATTGAGTTCTTGTAATGCTGAGTCAACCTGTAGCCGTCTCGCGTGCCCCCTGACGAATGCCAATACTACCGGCTATGCATGCCAAGGAGTTATCCAAAACACCAATTGCAAAGAGAACTGCCCGTGGAGAAAATTTGACTTCTCCAGAAGCTTTCTAAGGTCTGTCGGTAACTTGATTTCCACCCTGAATTCTTTCTATCTGTGTCTGAGTGTTGAAAAGTTCAGTGAGAAGATTCTTTGAGTAAATCTACGGACTAAATAAACAGTTAGATATGCCATTGATTGCACAATTCTCCAGCAGTGTGGGGGCAAATTCTAGGATGAGGGAAACTCTGCAAAGTGCACTGTACACGGTGCACCTTGCAGTTCAATTTCTTGGTTGCTGTGTCGTGCATCCAACGGGATGTACCGTGCGCTGTACTGGGCATTCCCCGTACTAGTTGCAAGAAAATTTTATTCATCTTGTAAGAAAGTTGGTTTGCTTCATGGGAAATATATCCTCGTAGTCACCAATCATTACAATACAAGAAAGTATTCCCTCTGTCCCAAAATGATCTTCGAGGTGCTCAGAAATGATCGTTTTTGTTCTTGAGGATTTAGTGAATGGATAACAACTTCCTTGAAATACTTAGAAACGGGTTGAAATAAAGTTATTTTCAGCGTTAATCCCGAACATTTTGTCCAACCGGAAGATCATTTTGGGATGGAGTGTATCATTTGACCAACTTCGACGTCAAGCAAAAATTACTATGTGCACCTTTGTGGATGTGCGGTGAATAGAAATCATTTGTCTTTAATATAAATTTAGATACTTACCACTAAGTACATCATAAATCAAAAGATGTATACGAATCTTAAACCCTTTTTCTTGACTCTATTATCATGGTTGTAAGATGTGTCAAATCAATTAACACGAATTGAAATTTGCTATACCTTTTAAACACTTGCCGTGGGGGTATGCATGCGGTTAATGGCAAGTTTTATTTCATCACTGTCATTTGCAATCTTGATGACAGAGTGCCAGGAGTGAACGCTATGACAATCAACTCTACTACGCCGAGACAACTTCAAGAAATTTGTGCTCAGAGGAACTTGGACAGTTTGTTTCAAAAATATTCGAACAACACCAACTTCTTTCGACTGTATTTCGGCTCCGTTGATGGCACCTTTCGGATTTTTCCAGGAATGGTAATAATTGTAGCAGTGTGGGAAAAACATTCAAAGGGCTGCTGATATATGGTACTTTTCAATAGATTAATACAAAGGTTTAAGCGATGGTGTCGTAAATAATTGATTCTTCTAGTTTTCAGTGCATAAGAACATCTGTGTTCTGCATTAATGGACAAATTGCACAATGCTATTTGCAGGATGAATCAGACTGTGGCAGCTACGATCCCCGTCTAAGATTATGGTAAGCCACGTTTTTATAATCCGCACCGAGTCAGACTTGCATGATTCTCAACATCTTTGAAATTGTTCACAAACTAGAGATTCCATCAGACACAATTGTCACAATTTCTGGCGCTTAGAATCATGAAATTGTGTTTCTTACAGGTACCTTGCATCAACGACAAACGTGAAGAAGGCTGTAATGGTACTGATTGACAGTGGTTCTTCAATGGCCGAGATAATCCCGTCCACAAGTGATAGCAACTTGGCAAACGCCTTCAGAATCACCGAGTCTTTCTTGAATACTACCACCCAAGCTGACTATGTGAACATCTGTACATTTGATATAAACAATGTGAATTTCTCCTCTGCTCAACCAGTAAGTCATAATATACTTGAATTTCCCATACCAAGTTTTTATCTTATTAGGATGCAAACCTTGTGGCAGGCGAAGGGAGCAAGAAAACATGAATATAATCGTACATCTACAGTGCCTCTGAGGACTGGATAGCTGTAGCAAGCTCATGAATCTCATGGTCTGATACATTTACAAGGCAGAATGTCGTGCGTTTGGTCAACGGGAACCATTGAAAGGAATTTTCTTTATTTGAGTTGGAACTCAAGTGGGGTTTTTGTTACACTTTGATTTCTGCAGGTGCTGGTGACGAACACTTCCTCCCACCCTGACTTTGGAATTTTCAACGCAACGCTTTCCTCACCAAATCAAAGATCTGTTCCCCCTGGCAATGGCAACATCACAGATGCAGTTAGCAAAGTAATCACATCTTCTGAAGGCTTCAATAATACGAATATCTCAAGCGACTATCTGAAGGTCTGCACTTCTCTACCTCTACTCAGTCAACCCAAAGTCCCTCCTCTTTTGATTATCGACTATTTAGTGATTTTCAATTGATTGATGAGGTTAATATTTAAGTGACATTGTTTCACTGCCATTTCAATGTTTTCAAATGATTTTTTGTACTTTTCTAAGTTATGATTTTAAACATTCTAGAAAGGTACAAAAAGTTCATACTTAAAGACACTAAAACAATGTCCTTTTGTATTAATTCACCAATCAATTGAAGCACCACTGAAACATTTGGTAATTGGCAGGAAGGGACTCTTGTGATATAGTCACCAGGCATTGCTATAAACCTTTGAAAGTCCCAATGAAATTTTTGATATTACAAACCATGCGTGTTTGAAACTTCATCGCTTCTCATTCGATCTTGGCTGAAATGTATGTCCAATTCACGCTCAGAAGTTCACTGTGAAGTCTCTTTAGTCCACGTGAAAATTTGGACATGTTTGGTTCGCTGGAGTAGGAACAACTTCTGCATTCCCCAGCCTGCTATGAAGAACAGAGAGTTCACGATGTTAATTAAACCAATTCGATTGCTCATACTGTGAAAAACAAAATGCAAATAGGGCTAAAGCTGAAATACCACCAGAATCAATGACAAGCATAGCAAATGTTGGTAAAAAAGTACATGAAAGTGAAGGAAAGCACTCAGAAGTAGTATAATATGTGATGCCCATTGGGGCAATTGTGATGCTTAGGGTTTAACATGGTAAATCTGAACAGGTGATAATATTGATCACAGACAGCAATGACCAGGCTGTGAACGTCATAAACAATGCGGCATTACCGTGGGACTTGATCAAGAACAATAGCATCAACGTATTCTTGTATATGATCCCTCCCAGTTCAGCAACCATTGATGCCAGCCGCCTTGCGAGTCAATTGTGTGATGCCCGAGGGAATTTTGAGATCCTGGATGACATTGTGTTCAGTAATCCACTACTTGCTTTGGGAGCATACTATTCCTTTGTGGCCTACGTCCATTTGACTTATGTGGAGAATGGCATTGACTACAGCATCGAGTACCAGGACTACTCTGGTGTGGACAATAGGACCTTCACACTCAGTAAGGCAGGTATGGGATTCACATTCAATATCATCAATTGTCACTTGGAACATGTTGAATAGGGCATAATGTAGTAAATCTTGCTAATAGTGAGTATGTTGTGTTAATTAGCCTTCCGCTCAACTATTCAAGGATGTTTTTGCTATCAATTCTAAGTATAAAAACAGATCATAACAGTCAAAGTTCAAAACTTCAAGATTCAATACTACGATTTGGTTGAGAGGGGAAGTTTGTGCACTTGAATGTTTTTGGTTGTATATCTTCTTAGTCATGTTTTGTAGTGGGTTGTAAGTGCCATTGAGAGAGGCTAGCATTATGGATTCTATCCTTCCTAGTATCAATCATTGAAACACTATCTTTTACCTTCAAATTCCACATTGGCAATATAGAAAAGGTTACAATGCTTGAATGTTGGGAGGCTTGAGAGCATTATCAATCGTAATTCCATGTCTTTCTTTCCAATAAAGAATGTTTAATTCTCTAATCAAAGAGGGTAGAGAATGAGAAGGTCTACTAGTGTGCCTACTGATCCTCTTTTTTCTAGACAATGAGGCAATGACTTAATTGCCTTATCATTGGACCTCACATTGGACTTGGCATTGTGTGATGCAAAATTTGCTTCGTGACTTGTCATCTTGACATGTTGAATACGATATGTGATAATGCTTCCTATTTATATCTCTAAAGCTCTTTGATCACTTGCATTGATTTTATGTGGTGTTGTGTTATTTTTTAGTATTTAGTAGCAATAGAGAGCTCTTGGGGGTTGCGGGTATCGACATCTTCAAGACCAAGGTGCAGGAAGTCTATGGGATTGATGGAGTGGCAATTGAAAGTGCTATAGGCAATAGAATAATTAGCAGTACTGATTTCAATTCTTCAAGAGTTTATACAACAAGTTGCCTCAATCAGGTACGTTGAGACTATATCACAACCAAAATCCTTCCTCATGGGTAATCAATTGTTTCAGCGTTGCTTCAATCAATTTATAGGATATTTCTAATTTGTGTGTTAGACCAATTGGAAGAAGGCTAGCTTTGCATTGAAACCAACAATTAGTAAGAAAATTTGAGTAGAACTTTACTTGAAAGTAAATTAGTGCTAGAAAGGCAAAGCCTCTTGTAGCATAATTGCTTATTTCTTTTCAGTGTGTTCAATAATCATATACTGGTGTCACCCTCACAATCATTGGGGACCTTGAACTAAACAAACAAACTGAGAGAAATAACTCCAAGTCTATTTTGGGTTGGCATAATGGAAGGGTATGTTCATTGTAGATCCCACATCAGCATCCTATAATGGAGCATGATTGACACCACAACTACATACCTTTATTACCTACTTTTATTAGAAGAGAAACTTGCAGAACATTCTTAAGTGGAATAGCTAGAGTGTCCTACAATATTACTATAACAAGAATAGTTTGTGTTACAGTGGCTCACAATTCATGGACTAGCTTGCATTCAAGATATTCTAAGTAAAAGGAGCCTTGTTTCATAAAACCTTGATTCGTGGGAAGCAAAGGATCCCTCGAAGATAAAAAATGTTATGAGCAGAACTCACTAATTACAAAAAACCACGGAGTTGTTTCTCTTTCTGGAAGAGACCCAGTTTTGAGAAAACAAGTACTCTCTATTGACAATGATTGTGACGGAACTGCAGACATCGAATGGAACGTGCAATCAAGCCATGCAAGCCTCAAATATCGTCTGTTCAAGTAACTTCAACACGGACATCACCGAATTCCGAAAGCTGAGCTGCTGCAATACATGTACTGGTGCCCATAAGAAACGGAATTTGCCTCTGGCATTAGGCTTAGGCTTGGGTCTGGGCATTCCAGCATTAGCAACGTTGGCTGTTATTGCTTGGTTCTGCTTGAGAAATCCACATCCTGTACCCGATGTGTTCCCTGGAGAAGAAATAGTGAACGACAGAGCCGACAAATGACGGCAGGAGAAGATCATACTGGTGTGGAAATGGGATTGCATATATCAGTGTCAGTTTAGTGTAAGTCATTGGAGTAGCGAAATGAACCAGCACAGATGATCGATAGATTGAAGAACCAACATGGTTAGTTTAGGTGATTATGATCAATGCTTGATGATTTATCACCCTCGAAGGCATTATGTACTCTAGGTTTTGGAACATTCACTTGTGCTTGAGAATCCACAATTTTAATTTGATCCCCGCATTGGGGACGCCTCTACCTAAATTTTCGAGGTTGGGAGGAAGGTTCACTTTTTCTCTAACTTACAGGACTTTTCTCTAAGAAACGACTAAAACGCAGCAGATTGTCCAGAAGCACGCCGGCTCAATTCTAACTGGAAGGCACTTTTGTTTAATAAGTTCATCAGTGGCAGAAATGAACACACCGGGGTTGGAAATGAATGAAACAGGGGCGACCAAGGGAAAAATTAGGTGGAGAACTCACAAGGAGAAAATTGTATCCTCATCAGTTCAACGTCTTCAGGGGCGAAACCCCGATCCGCATCAGCTTGAGCGACTTGCTCACTTCATCTTGATCCAGAGGCTTCTTGCTGCAGCCACCAAACCCCGCATCACAATCAATAAACAGCTACAAGCAATCTAAGGTACTAAAGCCATTGAGGACCTAATCCAGTCTCCTATTCGATCCTTGTTACCAACAACAACGCATCTCTTCCAGTACACTCGGCTGGCCCTCGATTCGCATTTGGGTGTAAACGTGACTTAAGAAAATGTCATTGGCTATTCATCTTTATATGGAAATGGCGATGTCTACTGTCACTTTGTACGTACTACCCAAAGTGCTCTCTCCAGTGAATTCGAATCAGTGAATTCTAATGATAGATTTCCCAATGAAAGCACGCCCCTAGATGTTCATTAAAGTGACGGAAAGAGTATCCTCGACCGTACTCTTGATCCTCCATTCAACAAACCCTAATTACACAAATGATCACCAACAACCACAAACAACCGATCTCCAATTCCAATCACGTATACAAAACCCACAGATTTCAGCATCCATAGAAAAAAAAGGACCATCACATTCGCAGCAGGATCGGTTCCCTATAACCTCCCCGACGAGCAGAAAGAATTGTTACCAGTCCGAGGACGCCCAGAAATTGTCGGCCATCTCGAAACGCAATTCCCCGCAGCAAAAGCAAAAACGAAAAACACGCTGCTAACTCCCTCGTGGCTTCGTCGTCTCAAACTTGAAGCTCCTTCATCCGCAGTTCACGAGGAAACTGGAGTTGGAAATACTGCAATCTATCTCGAATTTTGCAGCGATGCTCATGAGATCCAAGCCCTAATCACAGAGTTTGAAGGGGTTGAGCTTGAGTGCATTTAACCCCGAAACGCCTCAATCCTTTTCTGAATTTTTGCACATTTTTGCTTATATTTTTGTACAGAAACATCATTTACTGGAATTTCATGAATTTGGTCACTAAGGAAGGTTGTATGTTCTAGATTCAAGTATTATATTGGATGAATGAGAAGTTAGTTGGACTAAACAATGCCTTGAAGGCTTCCATTTATTGTTTAAAATATGGACAGCAGAGCGTTCAAGTTTAAAATAGGAAATCCAATTTCACAAGCTCCTTTTTTTATGGGGTTCTTTATCTTCTTTCTTGAGGTTTTGAACTTAGGTGCTTTTGGTATTAAAGTGCTCCTCAAAAACAATTTCACAATCAATTCTCTTTGAAAAACAAGAAGAAATTATGTCTAGTACACATCATGATTCATGTTTTTCACACTCTTATAGAATTATTATAAATTTTTGAAGTTGAAAATGGGGAATACTCTAAAATTGTTCTTACCTCAAAATGTTTGCTAGGGTAGATTGAAAATTCAACATGAATCCTTATATTAGAAGACTCTTTTAGAGCAAAGGCAATTTTAGCAACCCCTCATCTTAATTTAAACCCTTCAAGACTAAAGAGCCCACTTTGGATTGTTTGGAAACTCGGTCAAGCTCTATGGACTTCAAAATTTTGAATTTTATCATGAATTTTTTAGGATAGACACTAATCTTGTTAATCTATATGTGAAGATTTTTTTTACATCATTTCAATAAATATTGTGAAAGTACGTTACATATATTTTTCCAATTTCAAAATCCTAGTGGGTGGCTAAAAATATTCTAAAAGTGTATTAATTAATTTTATTTGGTTGTATAGATTGAGGCTTTCACAAAAAACTTTGAACCATTCAGTTCCTAATTATGAAATCAAAATTATGAGGAGTCTTATGAAGTTGTTTTTTCTATTTTAATTTTGAAAATTTCCAATTAAAAATTTTCCATACAATATAAATTCTTTACTAAAACATTCTTGTTATTGGGATTGAAAATTCTCAATTTTTTGTAAAAGTTGCAGTTTAGTTTTTTTATTCAACAAATACCGCCTTTCACTTCTAATTATAATTTTTCTATAGATGATTATGAATGGTTTCTTAGTTAATTTCTTTTTAATGTATTCACAATCCATTTTCCAACATTTTGACTAAAAAATACAAGGTATCGGTCAAATATGTTTTCTTCCACAAATGTTGGAAGACAAAAATTGACCTTTTGGAAGGGCTAGCCTAATTCCTATATTTTGAAGTTTAGGCACTACAATCTTGCAATTGATGGACGAATGTTCACTCTAAAATTTTCAGATTATATATTTGAATACGTTAACTACTAGGTGTTCCCGGGGAGATCACTCCTTGTAATTTAAGGCATACACCTAAGTTAAGAGGGTATTTGATGTGGGGCTATTTACCTTAATTATTGTATTTAAGATGATCTTATTTTTATATAAAAAGCTACGAGGGGCATATTTCTAATACCCTATATTTTTTGTAAATTCATTCATGAAGTATTTTAAGTGGGGCTATCTTACATACAGTCAAACTTCCCTTATTGTATAGGAACGGTGGAAGAAATTTTTAGCTATATGCATATGAAACAAAGAAGCTTAAGTGCCAAAATCTAATTAATTAAACATGCTCATGATGTATAGTAATTGTATTTGATTGGTTCAAATAGGTTGTTCAACTAAAAAAATTAGTGATGTATGACACAATCACCTCCATTAATACTTTGTGAAGTAGACTTTATGCACATAAGGAGTATGCAAATATAGAACTATAGTTAGTTATGCAAGTAGGGAATTTGCATTATGAGAGGTTTCACTGTATAAAATTTAAGTGTCCAATAGACCAAGTGGTTGTTCTTAACCCCTAAAGACCAATTGTCCATTGAATGAACAATTAAAAATCCAGATAGGATCCTATGAAGTCAATTTTGGTTGGTTGTTCACAAAATTTTGATACAAGGTGTGAACATGTACCCCTTTAGTGAGAATACACTTTTTTTCTAATTGAGTATCCGAAACAAAATTAATATTGCCTTAAACTTTTTTAGCACCCCAAGCAATTTGGACATCTTTTGGGCACCTTTTGCAAAAATGCTCATCAACTTTTGAAATTTGGCATGTACTTAATTAATAAATATGGAATATAGTTATCAAAAAAAAAATTAGTTTTCAAACTTTATTAGCTATGTTGGGGTGGCTTCAAGAATGAACATTTTCTTCTACTTCAAGCCCTATTATCTTGCAAATTGTAAAGTCAAAGTTCTTGAAAATTTTCCTACATACCGTATTCCAAATGTTTGTATCTAATTTCTTAATATTTGGATTTCAAATAAAAAATTTCTTCATTGCACAAGAAATCATCAAAAGATGACTAGTGTATTACAAATGCACTTAATTCTTTTACATTGCAGGTTGATTTAGAATAAGCTAGACTCCAAACTTGCTTCTAAAATTTTTTACGGGTAAATCTAAGTATCTAACATTATATATATATATATATATATATATATATATATATATATGTGTGTGTGTGTGTGTGTATGTATGTATGTATGTATATATGTATATATAGGTACATGAAAATTGCAAAAAAAATCATTTTTTTGTAGAGCAAAAATTTTGCTCTAGGAGGGGTCGAAATCTACTAGCCATAATTTGCAGGAATTTAAAAAAAAATCTCACTTCAAACGTTATAATTTTTCAATCTACGTGGTCAAATGGGCTGAAATTTTTTCCACACATTGCTTTACTTATTTGATACACTTTTATATGGTTGAAATTCAAAAAAAAAAATTAATTTTAATTTTGGACAATGCATCAAAAATGGGTAGTTTTGAACTTTTCCTCTTCCAGAACACCCTCCAACCTTTAAAGGTTAATAACAAGTTTATCATTTGGAATGCTTCAAAATCCCTATTGAAACTATTCCATTAAGTGTGAGTGTTTAACTTAACATTTATGGCTTCAAAGAATGAAGTTAAACAAACTATAAACTCTATTTTTATGTTGTACAATTTTTAGTTCATTGAACCAACTAAGAAAATTAGGTAAACCTCCTTATATGTACAATGTGACAATTTCTGCCACTTGTAGTTATTGCCTTACATTTACACTTAATTTTTTTGATATATACACTACTAGTACTGTGGTACAATTTCACTCATTCAATTACCCTTCATTGTAGATTTTCTTGACTATGTCTATTTTATCATCCACATGAAATTATCTATACACATCTATACACATCATACTATGAAAAATTTGCAAAACATCTATCTGCCAAGGCTAATTTATTAATAAAAATTCCTACTACAAGATGTTTTTATATATACCCTAATTTACATATAATAGAGTATGTAGAATTTTATAGACCCTATAGTAGCTCTACATATTATATAAACTTTCTCTGCATTGAATTAAATGGATCCTATCTTTTAACTCACGTAGTTTTCTAAAAACCTGATAGTGATCTCCCCGAGTAGGTGTTGCACTTGGATTTGTCAAAAAAATATATATAGATACAGATATTAACTTTACTTTGGGACTAGTATTTTGGCGGAGTAGTTTTTGGCCTCTAAACATGAAAAAATTTAGAGGTTAAATGTTGCAAACATTGAAAATACTATAAAATATGTACAATGTAAATTGTGCTTGTATTTTTATTAATCCTTAAACATCAAAATCAATCTAAAGAACTTGATTTTTGGAGGTGTGCACGGTTGAGTGGACCACTTTTCATGTCACGGTGTATTTTTCAGCAAGACCTTTGCATTGCAAGCCACATTGTAGATAATTCACTTCACCATTGTAGCTATAAATTTGAACCTACAATCTCAATTTGAATGCAAAGGCAACCACATAATTATTTAGAAGGTTTTTTCTTTAGATAAAGAACCATGGACTTTTAAGTTGTAAATTGGATTTAGAAAACTCTATATAGCATTTTATAAAAGTCTTTTTAATAAAGAGAACATCTTGTTATTGTACTAGTGACTCATTATGTGTTGTAGTGTAGATTGAGGCACCTAGAAATTGATATTGATCTTAAAATATTAGTTATGGACTTTTGAAGGGGCTGAATTGAATCATATTTTCAAAATTCTATAAAAGGATCAAAACAATATATTTTTCCAAAAAATAAATTGGTATCCTAAATGTTGCTAGAAATTGCAGATGGACTTCAAAATAACATTGACAATTGGATAAATATTAACACCATTGGCATTTTCAAGATTTAGGGCACCAGAATGAGTGGGTGATGTCCTTAGGCATTTTTGGTAGGACACATTGTAGGGTTTTAAAAGGATCCTCAATAATGCTTATCCTACACCAACATGTGTCTTTCTTTGGATTATTGTGTTCATTTTCCTTATGCAAAGTTTTTCTGACTAGCCTTGTAGTGAGCTATACGGATATGGACTCCCGCCACATTTGGTCCACTCAACCATGCAAACACCCTTTTAGAGAATCTTGATAATACCATCTCCAATATTCAAATACAATCTAGCTTTTTGATATGATGCTCTTTCTCTTCACAAAATGCATACCAAGATAAGTTTTGATTCTAAATTGCAATTTGAAGTGTGCATTTTGCATTAGAAATTTTGTCCAATAGCTCAACATTGATATAAATTTGGTCATTGGTACTACTTCATGATACCCATATAATTCCTAAAAGCTTTTCTAGTAGAGACTATTTTTTGTCTTTTATTGATTTTAGATAAGTTCTAGTAACCTCATATTCTAATTCATTTTTTAAAGATTCTAGTGTAATTTCTATAAAAAATGATCTATAAAATTCTAATAAATATTGCAGAAGTTATGAGGGTCTGAATGCTTCTATGTATTTCTCGAACAATCAAAAATAGTATTCTTCTAATATAAAATAATATTTTTGAATAGGATAAATTAATCTCTAGATACAATTGAATCTTCTATTATTCCATAAATATGAATGAGATAAGAGATATGAAGGATTTTGATTTGTGAGCATTTTAGAAAAAGAATTACATGGATGGTTAATTTTAAATCAATTTTTACAATTTTCAAAACAAAAAGGTTGCAAGGTTGATGTAGCTCGCTCAAACATCAGCACCATTGAAATTATCATAAATCAGCTCTACATTTAAGCCATTATTAGTTTAATTAGTTATACTTCACATCTAGTATATTTGATATACTTATAACTTTGAAGGAATGATAGCTAAATTTTTTAGTTAAATTTTATTCTTTAGATTCTCAACTTGGTTCTCCTACATATTATCAACTTGCTCAAGTTGTAGAATATATACATTTTTCTTTAAAATCTTAAAAGATAAACTTGAAGATTTGAGGAGGATTTTTCAAACTTGATTTTTGGAGTTAAAGCATTGTAATCTAGCTGTACATTGGATTTTTGTATTTTAATATTTTTAGGAGAATATATTTCTACAAATTCGCAAAATATATTTCTAATGGTTTGATTCATACAAAATAATAAAATAATAAAATCACTTAATTGTATTTAAGGTAGATCTTCTAAAAGTCTGAGCAACTTTTGGCCATTGCGTGTTCCATGAGAAACTGTTCCATTTGAAATTTAGAAATGCTAAACTTGCAATTTTAAGCTCCATGTAATGTTGTATTGTTAGATTTGAAATTATGAATGTTCTTTATGGTAGATTCTTGGTAGTGTTGAAGATGAATGTACATTCTGGCATGCTTTGTTTTTGAAAAATAAACTAAGAAACTGCTTGATTATTCATTTGAGATTGTATGCAATTAGGTTTGCTTGGAAAATAACACACTTTTGACAATGCCATACAAGGAAACTATTACATATTGGCGCACATGTAAATCCAAACATGATCACTAAATGGAGAATGTCTAAAACTTCTAGTGAGTTCAACTAGTCTTCAAAATCAATTTTTTGGTGTATTCAACTACATGAAAATCAAACTTCATTTCATTATAAATGAAAGCCATTAGAAATGTTGCTATGATCTGACCTCTTAGTTCAATAATAAGCACAACTTTATTCATTTTTTCCTTGTATTTATCTCAAGGATGTTGAGACAAATCCTAGCCATTCTATTTTTTAGCCAAATTGTGCTTCTTGTTTCAATTGGCGCCTTTGATTTCTTTTACCTATATCATCTCCACATTTTCTTGAGTTTAGGTTTGTTTGACATTCATTATGGTCAATGCAGTGCGTTGGAATTGACTGACCTGCCTAGTTCAAAGGTAGAAGTCTCTGATGTCTTGCAGAAATTTCTAAAGTGGCTAAGCAAATTTAGTGAGCGCTTCCTTGCTTTAGAGAAGTCAATTTTGGTGTTAGTGTGCGAAGAGTTTCAAGTCATGCAAATTTTTAAACTTTGGTATTGCAAGGTGGAGGTCATTCTTGTTGCCAATCGCAATTCTAAAAAAGTGCTTCTCACAACTCATGTGGCACACCGCCATCCTTTGCAAGAGCATATGTCATTGTCGTTGCAAGCAATGAATGTGGCCTCAATTGTGGCCTAGGATGATGTTGTAGGTGGTCTTTGAGATCTTCATCAATGCACTAAAAAATTTCATCGGTAGAATTTAGGTTTACACTTGCTCACAAGGTACACTGCCAAGGCCCAGAGGGCGCCTGAATTGTAGGAATGGTGTCCTGCTCTCCTTTGGTCACAATTTTATTTCCAGATATTTGTTTATGTTTGCATTGTATTAAGTCCTATGTCACAATCTATTGTAAGTCTATTATATTGATCCTTTAAGATTATATATTTGAATAACTTGTTATGAATGTGAGGGAAGTTATATTGTTGCACAAGTGAGAAATCTATGGCGGAAATGAAGCTATAGAATTTGAGGACAGAATATGTACTGTGACGGGCCAAAACACATTGTAGTTTTGAATGTGCTGCAGACATGGACGTAGTACCAAGGTAGGGTATCAATTTTGATTTAGAGTCCTAGAAGACCTACAATTCTTGGACCTTATTTTTGTTGACATGGCAGGTACTAATGCATTTCCATCTTCATGTTACAGTGTCATGGTGCAATTAGTAGCTAGTGGAACCTGGATAAGTCCCCATGCATTCTCATTGGAAAGCATTTACACTTGGCACTCTATCTTAAAAAATGAAGAATAAATGGTAAGGGAAACCCTTTTAAGAAACCTGTCTTATCCACCCAAAACAATACTTGAACTTTGAACACAGATGAAAATGAAGTGGGACGTGAAGCTCAAATATAACAATACTAATAAACCTAGAGGCAGCTAAACATCAGACCGTAAACAACTGCAAAACAAAAATCAGTAATGGAACATGAATCATCTTCACCAGAAATTGGTAATCGATGAAGAATGACCAAACACAAAAATACTGAACACCAATGAAACAAAAAAAGAAATCTACGTACTTAAATAAGTAGGTGGCTAAGACAGGGTGCATATCCTGCACACCAATAGAAACCTCTAAGCACGAATGCTAAATACCAAACATAAATCTTAGACACCAAACAGCAAACACGGAATACCAACTGATGAATCCCACCATATAGCACCATGTAGGAGTGAAAGTGGGAACAGAGGCGCTGCGGGAGCGGCAGCAAAGGGGTTCAACAACAATAGCAACTCCGTGATTGCGATGGATATACCTGGAGTGACCTCGATCTGATGCAATCTTAGAAGTCCACCCAAGAGGTATGGAAGGTGCAAGAGTTGTGAGGAGAGCGGGCTGCGAGAGCTGCAGGTTCACCTTCGGAATGGAGCTGCGGGATCTTTTGACGGGTTGTGTGAGCAATGGCGAAATACGGTTCACCGCTAGAACCAGGTTGGATAGAGCTTCCAAGTTCCAACATAATTCATTGCCCTGGTGCGGTAAAGTATCATGTGAAAGCAATATTTTTGTTGAAGATATAAAACTAAGCAAAACACAAAAGGTAGCAAAATACCAACGTACGGAAGAATAAAGAAGTGTCTTTAGGAAAATGGTATACAAACATAAACAAGGAGGGAGAAGATGAATAGTTTTCTTCTCCCATTGGTGGGAAGGATTCCCATCTAGTCATTAGTTGACTATCAACTAGAATGGACTAATGGAGAGCGTGTAAGATTAAAATAATTTAATTTTAACACTCTTCCTTGCTTGACATACAATATCATATACGATAATTTCCGTAATCTTGTCAGATATACAATTGCTTCATTAAAACCTTATCTAGGAAAACCTTGATTAAAATCAAGGAGAAAACCACAGATGAAGGAAAAAAAGTACAACACCTTTATTAATCCATTCTCATGGTAAAACCCAGTGGGAAAAATCTATGGAAGGATATCAAAGGTTTCTACAATTTTTATAATGAAAAACTATTGAATTTCTTGCTCCAAAACATTGAGTTGTCGCATTCCAATGCCATGAATAAGTCGGCGATGGGTACATGTTGGAAGAGCCTTGGTGAAGAGATTGGCAAGATTATCTGTTGATATAATCTTCTTAACTTCAAGTGCTCGATTTGTAATCAAGTCATGGGTAAAACTAAAATATTTCGAATCAATATGTTTAGTCCGATCACCCTTCACAAAATCCAATTGCATTTGTGAAACACAAGCACTCTTGTCTTCAGATAAGACAGTTGGAGAATCATCATGTGGTAATCCACAATTCATTTGAATAAATTTATTAATAGATCTCAACCAGATGCATTCTCGAAATGCCTTATGCAAAGCAATAATTTCTACATGATTGGATGATGTTGCAGTTATTGTTTGCTTTACCAATTTTCAACATGTTGCAGCTCTATGTTGTAAGAAAACATAGCTCGTTTGAGACTTGGATGTTGCAGGATTAGATCTATAGCTAACATCAGCATATCCAACCAATTTGGGATCAACTGATCTAGTATAATGTAATCCCAAATCTTTAGTTCCTTTCAAATAACGAAGAAGGTGTTTAATGTCATTCCAATGTCGTAGCGTGGGACGGGCACTATGCCTTGCAAGAACACTAACTGCAAATGCAATATCAGGCCTTGTAGATGTAGCCAAATATAAAAGTGTTTCAACTGCAGCGAGGTATAGATATTGTTCACTCAATGATTATTCCTCCTCCTCGCAAGGGCGATAAGGGTCATCACCTTTGTTACTACGACCAATCATAGGTGTAGAAAGTGGATAGGCATTTATCATGTTGAATCTTTTTAGGATTTGGTTGATATAAGTCATTTGTGAAAGAAAAATGCTACCATCTTTCATATGCAGAACTTGTAGGCCGATGCAGAATGTAATTTTGCCGAGCAATTTCATCTCAAACTCACGAATAAGGAGTTGAATGGCTGCAATACATGCAGATTTGGTGCCCACAAGGTTCAAATCATCAATATATACTGCAATGATCACAAATCCATCTTTGTCTCGTTTGATAAAGAGACATGGAAACAATGGATCATTTACAAAACTATACTCAATAAGATAGTTCTGTAGTCGTTGATATCACATGAGTCTAGACTGTTTTAGACCATATAAAGCTCGTTGTAGTTTGATGCTACAATGTTTTTTTGGAATGGGTGCAGTTGAACTAGTGGTTTCGAGATTAGGTGGAACTTTCATATAAATATGAGCATTAAGAGATCCATATAGATAAGTAGTAACTACATCCAAAAGATGCATCTCAAAGATGGTGTACACTGCCATTCCAAAAAGATATAAAAAAATAATAGAATCCATAATTGGTGAATATGTAGAGTCATAATCAATGCCAAATTTTTGTGTAAAACCTTGAGCAACCAGACGGACTTTATAACAGATAATATGACTTTTGTCATTGCGTTTGTATACAAATACCAACTTGTATCCAAGAGGTCGAGAGGTGAGATTATTGAAAATAGATCCAGAGACCTGTCTTTTATGCAAATAAGCATGCTCCTCTTTGATAGCAGCCTTCCACTTTATCCAATCAGAGCGACGCATCGCTTCCTCAACAATGTTTGGTTCGGGATCATCTTCCTCACAAGAAAGATTTTCTGCAATCATACAAATGAATGAGTCATTTATTTCAATTGTTGCTCTATTCCAAATATCACCTGTATCGTAGTACATCACAGATAATTCTGTATTTAACTTGGACTTGTTTTGCTCGCAAGCAATAGTTTTCCCTTCAAGAGTCATAGTGATATTAGATGGAGATGGAGAATTTGAAGTCACTGATCCCGTAAAATTGGTAATGGGTGCTGTAAACATAGGAGAAATAGTATTATCAGCCATTATCTTGTGCTTCTTTGGTTGTTTGTTTGGTCCACGTGTTCGTTTGCCTAGTGATTGTGGAGTTGGAGTTGTAATGGTTTTTGGCAATAAAACTCAAGTATGAGCATTTTGAGCTTCATTCAATGGAGTTTTGGTAATCTTTGGTGCATCATTGAAACCATCAGGTGTCTGATCCGCAATCTTTTGTAAGTGCAAAATTTTGGCAACCTCAGTTTCAGCCAAAAATGTTCTAAAAGTAGGATCATTGTGAATGTCTCAGGTGCCTTAAACAAAAGGCCTTTAAAATGCTCTTGAGTAGGTGCTTCTCCTTTCAAAGATGGAAATACGTCTTCTTCAAATAGACAATTGACAAAACGGACACGAAGTGGTGTACTAGTTCATGGATTGATATACGATTAATGCTTGGAGAATCAAACCCAACATATATGCTTTTTTGTTGATGAGTTCCAATAGTATGATATTGAGGTTCCGGAATTGGAACCCATACACGACAACCAAATACTCGTAGGTGAGATACATTGGGAATACATCCCGAAAGAAGCTCTTGTGATGAAGCAATCTCCAAAAATGAAGGACGAAGTCGAATTAGAGTTGCAGCATGTAGAACTGCATACCTCCACATAAATGAAGACAAATTAGCGTGAAGAAAAGTGGTCTCGTAATGAGTTGGATCCATTTGATAAAAGACTATGCTAGTCCATTTTGAGCATGTGTGAGCTCCCAATTTGTCACTTGAGACTCGTAGATTTTTTGAATTTTGAATTTTGCAATTTAAAGTTGATAAAAGTATACAAAAAGCCATAAAAAAAGTATAGAACCGAAATAGGGTTGTGTCATACCCATTATAGCATTTGCTCTAGTTTTGATTTTGTACCTAGAATTTTTCCAAACCTCGCCTAAAAATAGAATAAAAATGACAAGATATCGAGATTTAGAGGATTTGAGCCACATAGTCTCAAAAGGGCTAAATCCCACCATGAATGTAACAATTCATGGCTAAGTCGGTCCGAGGGATCCACTGCGAGGCCACTAGGTCGGTTCCTAGAATTAGATTTAGAATTCTCCATTAGATCGACGAATTCCCAAAATCCTGATTGTTAGTATGCAGGAGCCACTAACGTAAGATGGGGCCGTGGAGGAATCTACTGCTCAAGGATGGTGTTGTAAGATAAATCCCGTGCTAGGAGTCCAACGGCGAAATCAATTCGCCAAAATTCCTTCATCTGCAGAAGATTCCTGCACCATTGACAATCCAAGGAGATGGCCAATTTGGATCTCCACTGACCAATTGTGCCAGGTACGGAAATACACCTACACATCTTTTGAAGAACCCCTTGAGAGGTCCCATGAAAATTCCTGGCATCTTTCGACTTGCAAAAGAACCTCTTCCGAGCGGTCAACCGTTCTAATCTCCAACGAGAATTTCGTGGAAATTACTCAGGTTACGGTAAAATCTCACTAAAAATCAGAATAGCTTGTTTTATGCTAATAATGCGCTCCATTAAGTTTCACAATATTCCGATAGCGGCAAGTACCCGAACTTCCGAGATTCTTCGAGAATTAACCACGTGGCGGGGTCCCCGCAACGTTGACCGGCATTCCGGGACCATACAATGGCGAAACGAAGTTAACCAAAAGTATTTTCTTGCTCTCTTTCACTTACCGGAGACCCTAGGCTAGTTACTTTTCTCAAAATAAGAGACCCCCAAGATTTAGGAATTTACCACGACTTGATTTTTAATCTAAATTAGCCTACGATGGATTTTTGGACTTGGCTTGAGGATAGAGGGAGTTTGAAGAATAAACACGGCGATTTGGAGTCAACGGCGCAATCCGTTTGACAATTGGAGTTAATCTCCAAAAGTTAGGATGTTGGTCCAGTATAGATGGTAAATAGTAGTTTTTTAGGGATTAGAATGAAAATCTTTGAGGATTAGGATGAAAATCCAAATTGATAAGATTACCGTTAGGAATTTAGAAGGAGGGGTGGGCCCCTGGAAACCTATATAAAGGCCCCATTTCTCTCTCTAGAATACCCCCAATTCTTATTTTGAGTCCATGGGTCCAAGTTATTTTGGATATTTTGGTGTTTGAAGCCAAAAACCTCTACGGTATTTTTGGAGCACTTTTGGCTCTATTGTTGTCTATTTTCAAGCTTTGAAGGTCCTTGGGGGTCCTTCTATCTTGCTTTGTGTACCCTTTGTGTACTCTTTGTACTCTTATTGTGAGTTGAGAGATTTTTTCTATACTTTGTGTATCTTCCGTGTATCTTCATGAGCTAACTTGTGTAGTCTAGGAGTCTTTTGGAGTCTTGCACTAACCCTAGAGCAAACCCCCACTGTACCTTGGTGATGCCGCTTTGAAGGGCCTTTAGCACATAAATCCTTTTGTATCACTACAGTTGTCCTAACTTATTGTTTTTCCTTACTCATGTGTACTTGCCTTCTTCTAACGTTTCCCTTGTTGAGTGGACCCCCTCCGGGACAGCAAAGCTTTGACCTTGTTGTGTGTTTTCTTAAGTGTTTTTTTTCTACCTTCTTCTAAAGTCTCCCTTGTTGTGTGGACCCTCCCCCAGAACGGTGAAACTTTGAACATGTGACTAAGTCAAGTCCTATAGTGTGTATTAAAACAGTCCCGGACGGTAGAGCTTTGAACCCCTGGAGTGCCACAAGTCCTAAAGTTGGTGTTAAACCCAACCTTACGGTGAAGCTTTGAACCTCCATAGTCCTTAGTTCTAAAGTCTAGTTTTCAAGACCTTTTTGGAAATGTCCAGAGTTTAACTTTCAAGATATTTAGCTTAGCAAGTCCCGTTTCCTTCCCAAGTTTTATCAAGTCCCGATTTTTGTCCAAGTTCTAGCAAGTCTAGTTTCCCAGGGCCAAGTTTTTAGAAGGTTAGCCTACCCAAGTTTTGTATAAAACTAGTCAAAAACTAGTTCAAAAACCAGCTTAGTTGTCAAAAATCAGCCTAGTCATTCAAACCAGCTTAGTTGTTCAAAAAATAAAAAAACAAAATAAAAAATAAAAATATAAAAACAAACCGCCCAACCCCCAGGCCCCAACCAGCCAGCCAAGTGGTCAGCCAGCTAGGAGGCCCGGCTAAGCAGCCAAGCAGGTAGCAGCTTGGGGCTGGTGGGCAGGTAGCAGCTTGGGGGCCCGGCCAAGTTTTTGGTTTTTGATTTTTTGATTCTCTTTCAAAAAATGTTGGATTAACCTACTACTAAGCTGGGGTTGGAGTAGGAGTTAGAGTCTAAAAAAAAGGGAGGAGGGAGAAAAAGAGTAGCACCACCATACCTACATA
This sequence comes from Pseudisothecium myosuroides, assembly GCA_951799445.1. Classification (NCBI taxonomy): domain Eukaryota; kingdom Viridiplantae; phylum Streptophyta; class Bryopsida; order Hypnales; family Lembophyllaceae; genus Pseudisothecium; species Pseudisothecium myosuroides. The sequence goes on from OX637294.1 coordinate 25,370,700, forward strand.
CAAGAGGAGTCCAATTCTTATCAATAAAAAAAAAACAATTTTACAAACAATGGAGGAAGATTAGAGGAGAAGGGGATGAAGTAGAAGAAGAAAGGAAAGAATCGATCAATAGTACCCTAGGCATAGGATTAGGTAGGCCTAGGAGGGAAATCTAGAGAATGCTTGGTGACCGTTAGGAGAAGGATTAGTATGACAAAAAGTAGGAAGGTGTAAGGGGGTAGGAGACACCATTAATTCTCTTATTTTTTTTGGAATTAGAGTTGTAAGACGCCATCAATACATTTAGTGGAATAGTATCATCGTAGAAGAAGCAAGGGGAAAGAAAAAGAAGGAAGGAAGGAAAGAAAGAGGTTAGATCCTCAAAGGGTGTAATATTTTCTAAAATTAAGCGGTGAGCTTGAAAAAAATAAAACAAAAAACAAATAAAACAAAAGACTACCATGGAGCCTGAGGATGCGTATATGCCACATTTAACTACTTTTGGACTATTGAAAGTCCAAAATTAATAATAGTCATCAAGAGAAAAAAATGGTCATCAAGAGATAATTCAAAACATCGAGAGTTCTATGCAAAACATCGAGAGATCAATATAAAACATCCAGAGATCTATACAAACATCAGGAGATCAATAGAAGCATCGGGAGATCTCCCGATGATTTTTTTAAGAGATCTCCCGATGTAAAGTCCAGAATTCATTGAATAGTCCAAAAGTAGTTAAATATGGCATGACTATGCGGATGTGGACGAGGTCATCTCCGGCACCGGCAGTGAAGAGGTGAGTCTTTGATCTAATCTTTGGTATTTTCCCCCTAATTAGCGTTGATTTCCTTAATCAGCCCTTAATCCACGTTAGCAAGCCAAGATTAATACAAATTAGAGGTTTAGATTCAAAAGTTCATAGATTAGAAGTAGAGGTTTTCGAAAATATATTACATTTAGGATTTAATTGGCTTTAAATTGACCATGCTAAGATAAGTTAAGCGGTAGGGGGTAGGACGGATGACCATGATTAAAACTTCATCCAAAATAAACAATGGACAAAAATTAGGGATTTAGATTAGAAGGAGAATTTAGGATGAAGATTAGGAATTAACCCCTAAAGATTTTTGACTATGTTTTCACCAAAACAATTCCAAAACTGCCATTTCTAATACAAGTACCAAAATTTAAAAAAAAAATTTGAACACATTTAACCATAGGATCTTGTAGTACACTGGTTTGAGAAGATGTGGAAAAAATTTCAAAATTTTCCACCGCATAGATTGCAAGATATTAGCGTTTGAATTGACAAAAATGTTTTTTTTGTCCTTGCAAAAAACTAGGCAGCTGCACTTCACAAGGTTAGATTTGTTTGAAAAAATGTCCAAAATGGTGGTAACTCTTTGGATTCATTTTTCAAGGCAAGTTGGCTGCATGCTTGAAAATTTCAGATCATTTGGAATTGCACAACATACAGGAAAAAAATAGTAAGTAGAAAGAAGTAGAGAAGGATCCAAAATACTAAATTGTCAAGAATTTATTGAAGGAATTGAAAAATGCTAATCCCAACGGTTGTAATAATGTAATAAACAATCTACATCCAATGTTTTTATTTTTTTTCAAAAATATTGAAAATTGAATTAATTAAAGGACTTCAAAGTTAATTTTAGAATAGAGACTCCATAACTACCCTCAAACCAAAACTCGTCATAAATTTCATCTCATTAATCAAAATGAAATGATTCAAAGCTTTCCGCAAATATATAAATCTAGAGAACCAATTTCAAGTTTTTATTTTAAAAAAAAGTGTTTTTTTAAGAATTTTTTTGAGCTGCCCGGGTTGCCCGCACTTCGTTGAAAATCACATATCATACAATAACTTCTTAACCATGTAGTCAAATGTTATGAAAATTATTACTCCTAAAAGCTACTCCTCGGGCACATGTTGTGTGAAATTTTCAAAGAAAAAAGATAAAAACTCCATTCGTAGTGAGTTGCCCAAAATCGCTATGTTGCCAAAAACAGTGTTTGGTCCTTTAGGGGTTAATTAGCGGTTAAAACCTAGAGTCAAATCAAAGTTTTAATCATAGAAGTTAAATTCTAAAGTCAAAAGTTAGAGTTAACTTTAGGAAGTAAGAACTAGAGCTAAAATTAGGAGTGAAAATTCAAGGGTTAAAATAGAATTTACCACTTAGAGTAGTTTGGAAGTAAAAAGTTAGAGTTAATTTAAGAGTCAAAAATCAGGATAAAATTTAGAAGTTAGAATTAATTCTAGATGTAGAACTCTAGGATTAAAAGTTAAAACATAGGATTAAAATTAGAAGTTAAATCTTAGAGTGAATTGTGGAAAGTAATTTTAGAAGTAAAAATTCCAAAGTTAAAATTAAAGTTAAATTCTAAAGTCAAAGGTTAGAGTTAAAGTTAGAAGGTAAATTTTAGAGTTAGTTTTAGAAGTGAAAACTTAGAATCAAAAGTTAAAATATAGAGTAATTGACAAGTTAAAAGTTAAAATTAGAGGTTGAATTTTAGAGTTAGTTGTAAAAGTAAAAACTTAGAGTTAGAAGTAAAAATATAGAGTTAAATTTAGAGGGTAAAATTTAGAGTTGGTTTAAAGGTAAAACTTAGAATTAAAAGTTTAGAGTCAAACTTAGAGGTTAAACTTTAGAGTTAATTCAAGGAGTAAAAATTCTATAGTTACATTTAGAAGTTAAAATTTAGAGTAGAAGTTAAAATTTAGGATTAGTCTTTAGAAGTAGAATCCCCAAGTGGGAAGTTAAAGCATTAAAAATAGTCTTAAGGGTTCATAGAAGGAGCATAGGGGTACCCATCCCAGTTAATTCGGGTCATTAGAGATGGCACCAACTACCCAGTCCACCCTAGACATTGGATAGGTAGTTAGGACAATAGAATTTCACCGTTAAACCACCATGACCCCTAATCGTTGGTAGCTAGTTGAAAGTCATCACTTGCATCCCTAGTCAATTCTTTTGCCCATCCACAAAAAACTTAAGAAACATTAGCAAGATCCATTGCTTGGAAGGCACAGTGGATCGCGCTCACAACACCCCTTAAATCAAAAGTGGATAAAAGCTAAGAACCTGGTTGTGTTTGCTTTATTACCAAGGGTGGGTAATCCAACGCCCACAACTTGCTCATATGGAACTGAATAGGTCAAATCAATCCCCGTTGCAGTGCAATAATCTTCAAAAGATCTTGACCGAAACTCTTGAGCATTATCCATACGTAGCGTTTTGATTGGATAATCAAAAAAATGAACCTTGAAACAGATGAGCATTGACAATAAATTGGCAAAAGTCAAATTTCTCGTTGATAACAACGAGACATGAGATTTTTTGCTTGATGCATCAACCAAAACTAAGAAATATCGAAATGGTCCAGATATAGGATTTATTGGACCACAAATATCACCATATAGCCTTGAAAGCATTGGTGGTAATTCATGAGGAAGCTGCCATAAGGATGGTCTAGCAATTAACTTGCCCTGGACACATGTTTGACATAATGTTATTGAATTGACATGTGCTGGTTGCAAATTATGACCAGCTGTACATGAAATAATTTTTTTAGAATAAAGTAGAGCCTAGATGATCCAATCTTCCATGCCAAAGAGAATTTTTATTATCTTTATAAGATAAAGCAAAACTTGATACAACAGGTGGTCGGATCAAAATTTAATATAAGCCACTTACCACAACAAAGGCTATTTCCACCACTTTATTATTTTGTATGAAATTCAAAGCCTCTTGCCTATCTAGAATTTTGGTCAAGAGGTAAAGACCATTAGTACGCACATCCCGATAGCTGATTAGACTCTGGGGCATAGAGGGAGAAAACATAACATGCATACATGTTTGTGAGCGCTTATTTATCCACCCTTGATAAATAAACGAGCACAACCAGGCTCTTGGTAAATAATCGTTTAATTTGATCTATGGGTGTCTAACGCCAATCCATTGTGCCTTCCAAGCAATGGATCTTTTCTATACTCCTAAGATTTGCTAACTCGGATAATGGGAACAAAGCCCTAATAGGAATTACTATAACTGCTAAGTCTAAGTCAAACCTAAGAGGGCTTGGGGGTTTAGGAGAGGAGGTAATCTCAGTCTAGATTTATCTATCCTGAGTGAAAGATTACCTCATGCCATTTTCAAAAGTGTAAAGTTTGTTTGATTTGGACTCTCCTAGAGAAAGTTATGGACGGATGAAGTTTGACCGCTACTCGGTTCTTTAAACTTCATCCATTCTTTTCTATAGACTCCCAATTCCAATTTGACTTGGAATTTGGGCTATGAACCTGACTCCCTAAGGTTAACCTAATTCCCAAGTCTTGACTCAAATGGATGAAATCCTCTAGGGTTCATCCATTACTTGTTCCGGACTTCATCCCTCCTTAACTACTTTGGGTTTAGGTCTTTCTTTAAGCTGGGTTTAATTTTGGGTTACCTTAAGCTTGTTCTAAGAGGTTCTAAATCTATAATTAACCTAAACTTAATTCTAAAAGCTCCTAAGCCACCTTCTCGTTTTACCTAAGGGGCTTAATTACGCTTGGTAAGTTACTATTTTTAGAAGGTTTAGGACTTGTTCCTTATAAAACCTGATTTTAACTTCCTACTAGGATTAGTTACTTTAGGTTTAATGTTTCCTAGCAAGAGTTATTCATGGATGAAGTTTGACCGCTACTCAGTCCTTCAAACTTCATCCACTGATTATGGCTAATCTTAACTTCAAAACTAATTCTTAATTCCACCTTTGGGTTCCTAATTACTTTCTCTTTTCAAATCCTATTCCTTGTTCCCCTTGGATGAATTTTGCTAAGTTTCATCCAACATGACTCCCTAACTTCATTTACTCATAACTTCTTTGTTTTGACTCGGATTTTGACGTGTTTTAGGTTTTTGGAAACCTCTAGACCTCTACTATAAGATTCTAAATTCAATTCTAACCTGACTTTGCCTCTTGCCTACTCTAGCTCTCGGCCTCCCTAATAAAGGCTAGTTTTGGAAATTTTAAATTGCAAGGAGGGAGTTTAGTGACCCACCTCGTATTGGAGATCGCAAATTAAGTCGCTTAGGTTCCCCCCGGTTGCCATCTTGGTGACTTGTTTTTTGTTTATGGAAGTGGTCACTTTGTATTTATAAATTCCAACTTTGCTTGTCTAGCTCTTCTCTTTTCCTTCCCCTCTATCATTTTCCTTCTACACTATTCCCCTATGTGCCCTTAAATGCCCACCAACTACTTCTAATAATGCGAATGACGCATCCTCTTTTTTCCTCTTACGCTTGGAGCAATCGGTGGCCCACAATGGTTGGTGGGATTGTTGTTAATCTATTCCCTATTCATCTTCTTCCCTATTAAAACCTCCTTCTTAGTGTTCTTCCACATGTCTTGCTTTGGCTTTTGGAGTGTGAGTGTTTGTGAGTAGTTGTGTTTGAGTGATGGTGGAATGATGAGCGTGCAGGTGGTGTCTTGGTGTTTAGTTTATACTATGTCTACCTATTCTCCCCTTCTAATTGGGCTCCTATTTCCTGTTAACCTCTTTCTAAACTCTATTCTACCTTTCTCCCTTTCCTAATTCTCTTTGAACCTTAACCTCCTTTCCCCCTAGTTTGATCTCTATTCCCCTAATTCTCATATTACCCCCTAATTTTAATGATAACCCTAACCCCTATTTTCCTTCCCCCCCCTTTTTTTAGTTTAGTTTAGACTCAGAAAAAAAAGGAACAAAAATCAAGTTTTTGGCCGTGAGCTGGCCTGCGGGCTGGCCGTTGGGCTGATCTGCGGGCTGCCTGCCAGGCCTGCTGGGGCTGGCTTACGGGCTGGCTTGCGGGCTAGCCTTGCGTAATTTTGTTGGAGTTGTTCGTCTTGCGGGCTGGCCTCGAGCTTAACTCCTTAGGGACGAATTTTCTAGAGAGCAGAATGACAATAGGTTCTCTTTTTTTTAAGGGAACAATGGAAGGTGGTCTCCTATTGTGAGGAGCCTCATAATATTGGTAAAGATGCTAATGGTAGTACTGTCTAAGCCAACGTACACCAACCCATGATCTGGTAGTCTAATCTATGGCTATGTACCTAATTTTGGACACTAAACTTTGGTAAGTTCCCTACTCCTTTTGGAAGCTAAACTTTGGGTTTCTAAACCCAAGGGGGTTCAAAGCTTCGTCGTCTGAGGAAGTGGGGTAACTAACTACGGGTAGGAGGTCCAAAGCTTCGCCGTTTGGTGGCAAAACTAAAAAACCTTGCAGCTAAGAGGCCAAAGCTTCGCCGTTTAGTGACAAAAACTAGAGGAACAAAGTAAAAAGAACGTAAATCACCACATTAGCACTACGTGACTCACGCTAAGACACTAGAGGCCCCCCTAAGCGGCATCGCCAAGGTACGAAGGGGGGAGTCTCTAGGGTTAATACACAAAATAAACCAATGTAACGAGTACCAAAGATAACCTCAAGAATTTGCACAAGTATCTCTCTCTTCAATGGACAACAAGAGAATAGCTTGAAAGCTTGAAATAACAACAACAACAAGGCAACAAAGGCCCTAAAAACACCGCTAAGGTTTTTGGCTAAAATGCCAAAATTTCCAACATTACATGTACCCAACGGACCCCAAAACAAGCATGGGGGGTGGCTTGAGAGAGAAATGAGGGACCTTTTATAGGTTTCCCAAGGCCCCCACCTCCCCTCTCTTAACCTAGGTAATCCTATCTTTCCGGATTTTCATCCTTATCTTTTAGGATTTTCATCTAGTTTGGAGTTTACGCTGGTCCAAAACTCTAACTACTGGAGATCAATTCCAAATCAAAAGCCGATTGCGCCATTGGCTTCAGAAGGCCATTTTTAGTCCAAAAGTCCTCCAACCCCCTATTCCAACACCAAAATCCCACTGTAAACTATCGTCAATTAGAGTCAGTAAAAAGGGTAAAAATCTAATTCTTGAAGGTTACCTTTTCTGACCGAGGTGACTAGCCAGGGTGGTTTGGAAAGTCTTAGGGAATAAGAAAAGACCCCTTGTTGACTTCATTCCAACTTCGTATGCTCCCGGGACGTCGGTCAACTCCACGTAAATCCCACCAAGTGGATAATTTAAAGGGATGTCGGTGATTCGGGCAACTCCCGCTATCGAAACACCATGAAACTTGTCAGGGCGCATTATTAGCATAAAAGAAGCTAACTTAATTTTTAGTGAGATTTTACCGCCATCTAGGTAATTATCGTGAATTTCTCATCATGGTTTTAGGCGGTTGACCGTCCGGAAGGATTATTTCAATCCAGAAAATTCCGAAACTTCTTGGGGAACCTCTCATGGAGTTCCCCAAGAGATGCTCAAGTTCACGTCTTAATCTTGCATGTCTTTCCGGTATGGTTTCGACCCAAGATCACAATCCGGTGGCCGTAGATTCCTCTGTTGGCCCATCTTGAGAAAGTGACACTTACATGCTAACAATTGGGGTTTCTACTATTCGTCGATGGAATGGGAAAACTGAAACTTTTCTCAGGGAATCTATCTAAGAATCTCCCTAGACTCTCCTGAGACCAATTTAGCTAAGCATGGTCACATGCCCCGTGGGTTTAGGCTATTTTGGGTAAGAACCCTCAAACTTGCTAGCCTCCACTACTTCCGTGGTTCTAACCTATTCACAAGTGGGTTTTAGGGTTGTTTTAGGAATAAAAGGCTATTTAGGACCGAAGGGCATATTGGTATGTAACATGCCCATTTCGGTTTTACACTCTTTTTAGGGCTTTTTGGATATAATTACAACTTAAATTGCAAAATTTAGGAAAAAAGAACACTATGAGTCCCAAGTGACAAATTGGAAGCTCACAATGTTATGGTGGTGCCCTCAGGCAAAATCACCTTTGCTGGGTTTTCCTAGAAATGCAACACATTCGATCCAGCCATAGTCATTAAATTTTTGGTTTGCCAAGTTGAAAGATTATTTTCATCAAAAAAAAATTTATCACGCAGAGTTGTATGTGTAGTTGCAAAGTCAAGGAACGCATCATAAGCCTCACCAATGGAGGTATCCTTAGCAACATACGTTTTGCAGTCTTCATCCGCAAATGGATTCATAGTAGCATTTATAGTGTGAGCTTCTCGATTTTGAGCTCAAAGTTTCTTGTTCTCTTGAAATATTTTGACAAAATAGTCTAATGTTTGGCAAACATTTGCCAAATGGTTCACTCTGCCACATTTGTAGCAAAAAAGCGTCTCTGACGGAAGTTATTTTTTTGTTGAGACTGTTGGTTATTATAATTATGGTTATAGCTACTATGTTATCTATAGCAATTTTTTCCATATTTATGTGCCTTAGGTTTCACATTGAAAACCTTGACAACATGGGACTCAGGAACCAAAGTTTCAGCTGGATGGGCCTCTTCATTACTCAAGAGGATTTCGTTTTGTTTTTCAGCAAGAAGTAACAGAGGCATGAAATTTGAGAGATTCTCAAATTTCATGTTTCTGTACTGCTGTGTAAGTACAACAAATGCAGGTGGAAATGTTGAGAAAACTTTCTCAAGCATTTTCTTTTTGGTAATGGTCTGACCACACAACCTCAGTTGAGATATAATGCGGTACAACTCATTATTGAAAGCAACGAGTGTTGGAAAATCCAACACTCGTAAGTGAGTCTAGTTATGGAGGACTGTGGGAAGAAACATCGTTTTCTGATGGTCAAAGCGAGATTTGAGCTTATGCAAAAGCTCATTTGGACTTTCAAGTTCCAAATACTGATGTTGTAAAGCTGGAACAAGATGACGACGAAGTAAAAGTAAGGTCTTCCAAGTAGTAGCAGTGGAAATGGAAGCACTTACAGCAGAAAGTGTGTCAAAAGTAATGCATTCAGATAATTGCTCCGCAAAAATATGCGTCTTTGTTGTTTTTGCCTATAATAAGTAATTTCCATCATCAGCTGCGAGTTGTGGAAATAGAAGTGGCTGAAGCCTCTATGACTCAATAGTAATCGCAGCCACTGGAATAGTAGTAGATGTCGCAACAGAAGAGGTCGTCGTAATCAAAATAGATAAGAAAAGATGACTTAAGGATAGAAGAAATCTAGAAATTATAGTTTGAAATGAAGTAGAAGATAAAAGGATATAAAGATGAAGTTGAAGATAAAGGTGAGGTAAAGATAAATTAAAAGATAAAGGTAAATTAAAAAATTAAAATAAAAGTTAAAATAAAAATATAGATAAAGATAAAGATAAAGATAAGATAATTATAAAAATAAAAAAATAGGATGATAAAGAAATATATGAAGATAAGAAAAAATATATATATAATTAAAATTAAAATTAAAATGGTTGGGGTTTTGAGAGATAACGAAAAGAGAGAAGGAAGTACAAAGAGATGGTTGTAGAGGCGAAAAGGAAGCTTGAGCGGAAGAGTGAAGTATGCGAGGGAGTGGATATAAAAATTTAAAAAAGAAAGAAAACAAAGAAGGCGGGGAAGGGGTTTGAGTGCGTGGGCCTGAGAGGCAAGAGCAACGGGAGGTGTAGTGTAAGATTTCTCGGGAAACAAAACCCAAGGAATCCCCTAGTGGTGGTTCTTAGTTTCGAAAAAAGTCAAATAGTCTATCATTTTGTATCTAAGGTCACTTTTACATAGGATATTCACTCATTTTCTATAAAAGAATAATAAAATCCCATTAAAATGTTTAATAATAAGGTATGGGTATATTTTCAATTCTATCTTATACTAGTATTTGTCCATTATTTATGAATGCAGACTGACAATATGCTGTACCAGTCTTACACTAGAATTCTATGTCAATTTGTCAAAGGATTGTCAAATAGTCATGGCTCCTGTTCTATAGACTTAATCAGACCACAATATATATTTTTATAATTGCCCATACATCCATTGGCCATCTCCTTAATTACTTCTTCAATTTTAATTTGTTGTCAATTGGTCATTGGTCAAATAGTCCAGTAACTATTTACTTAGCCTGAATACACTTATGTAGAGATGCAAAAACACCATCTAGTGTTGTCAAATTGTCCATGTATGCAAAGTATGCAAAGGTTTATTTATTCCTTCCTATTAATTTTGTTCCAGTCAATTAGTCACATTAGCTTTCTTTCTCCCAGCTCCATCAGCAAATTAATTAGTTCATTTTACAACTAGTTATTTCCACACTCTAAATAGACATGTTGTTTGGTCAATTCGTCACGATTATCTATGATACTAACAATTCCATCCAGCTACTACATTCAGTTTGGAAATATGCAATAATAATGTCAATTTGTCCAATCTTGGCAATTTGCATTTACAGACAACTCGATACTTACTACTTGTCAATTAGTCTTGCTGTTCTAAACAGTAGATGAACTAAACAACATTCAACACATAATCAATTTGTCTAAGTTCCAACCTTAAGATCAAAATGAAGTTTGCATCAAGAATTAACAATGGTAGACTAACTCCATAGTTTCCTGCATCAAACACTTGTTACACTTTGTTAGTTTATAAGTTATAAATATGATCAACTTATTCACTTATTCCAATTTCAAACAATCTTCAATTATCAACCAAGTTACTTTTATCATTCCCACATTGTCACTTAAACAGCATCATTGGCTATAATTCTTACTTAACCAAAATTGACTACAATGACATACACTTACTTACTCAGTCAAATAGACAAAATTATATAGAGGACCAACACTTGGACTTCCACCAATTAACAATGGCCGTAACATCAATAACAGACCATTAGACATACTGTAGTGGTTATATTATCTTGACTAATAGACCAAAAACCACAAGGAACTTACTACCAATCACTGGCATATTTAACCCAGAGAAATCATTGACTATTCGACTTTCACAATTCCGTAGTTACTTAGTTTTGCTCAAAAGCCATCTCAGCCTTCTTGATTATTTGACATTAATAAATCAAACTATAATTTATATGATCTTAATATCCAAACTGAGCTTGACTATTAGACCAATTAAAACTACGACGAGACAACGCCAATCTCTGGCTATTACTCAAATTTACTTATAGCCAATCCCTGGCAATATAGAAATTTGCATTCACAAAGATCACATCAAGAATCAAGTTTACTCACTTTTAAATTCAACAAAATTTTATTATGCAAATTATTAATTGATGGGTTATTGAATAAAAGAAACTTACAGTCTATTTGTCCTCCAAGTTTGCAGCTCCTTTAGTCCTCATCTTGCGCTCCTAGCATCGTCCATTTGACCTCAAGCAGCATCCTCAGCAACTTTTATAATTTACTCACTCACTCAAGAATCAACTTCACGACTAATAGACTATTAACTCAATTTAGGAGAAGCACCAATCCCTGATTAACTCACTCCAAGTTACACAATGTCGCCACTCAGTGGCTAATAGACTAAAGTATCAACTCCTGTCTCTAACTGAGTTATCACAACCAAATAAAGACTACTTGACAAACAGCCAAGTCTCAACTAAGCATCCAACATGAACAAGCCAATCCCTGGCTACAAGATTATAAGAAGTTCAATTGACAAAATATCCAAACTGCACAGCTCTCGACTAATAGACTTCACGAAAAAATTAAGATGAACAAGCCAATCACTGGCAATACACTCATAAGACAAATAGACAAAAGTATATTGAAGGGATGCACGAGTACAAGAGAGGCGAGCAATCACTGCAACGCCAAGAGAGAGAGAGAGACAAGTCTAATTGACATTATATGTTCCTGGCTTGTAATTAACTGAGAGTTAACTGTAGTCTATTTGTCCAACTGTTTGATCGGTTAGGGATAACTTCCTTAACTGACTGTCTAATAGTCATTTCCGTAACTATAAGTCCAATTGACCCAATTCACATTATATTTCGTCTTTGAGTTAACTAAAACTAGACTATTTGTCTTTTACTTTGGAAAACTTAAAAAATTATCCCAAAAAGTTTATCTACATAGCCCCCAATTTTGAAACATTGACGTCCTCGTCAATAGTTGTATCTGAACCTCTTGTTTCGATGCTGATCCTCATGGTGTAGTTTCTTCGCTGTCAGTCGTAACATCTTGTCGCTGGCCTTCTTCACATCCTCGTCCTGCTGTAGAAGAATCCGGTTCTTGTCTCTCTGGTACTCCAACCAATTCTTCCACGCTGTGAATCTGGTACAAGGGAACTTGTTGATAAAAGATAAATGAGGTCCTGAAAGGAAGTGCGTCATCGCCATGGCCTCCAGCATCCTGTGCCAGCGGGTACTCTGGTACTGGATCTTGATAGAAATGTGGAACTCGGGGCGCAGGAAGTCAAAGTGATTGACGTTGATTACCAACTTGTGCTTTTGGTACCAAGAGTTTGAAGGTGCTTGTTATGAACTCTATTGCTACGTGTTTAGAATATTTAACATTTCATTTTCAAGGATTGTCTAGGGTGAATGCAAGAAACACTTGCCAATTTTGTTGCGTTTTTACAATACTCATGAATTTTCTTCTGGAGTACTATAAAATTAGAAAAATAATTTAAAAAAAAAAAAAAATATGGCTAATGTATACACCTTTAAGATGAAGGTAACCACCAAAGGAAATGCCGGGGGAAATGCATAGAAAAACTCTTTAAGCTAGAGAACTAAAAAAGTGCAAAATCTCAAGAAAATGGATATCTTGATGTATAAATTAGTTAAAAATGGGAAACAAAATTAAATATATAAAATAAAAATTGCCTATTTGTAACAACTCTATGGAGATGGTCATTCACCCAAAAAAACTCCAAAATAAAATTTTATATGTTTCAAAATGTAAGTAGAAAGAAGTGTACTTTGTGGACTTCCACACCACATACAATTAACTATTTTTAGAATTCCTTCCTTGCATAGCTACAAGTCTATTAGAAGACCATGCCCTCTATATTTCAGCTCAAAATTCGTTTTTTTGGATACTAAATAGTACTAAAAAACTCTGAATTGGCAAGTGTGACATATAATTGGGGGCTCTTTTTGGACAGTAAACTATTTTTGAAAATTACAAAAAAATTAGGCAAAGTGTATAATAGTCATGAGTACCTTACCTATAAATCTTGAGTCATTTGGAGCCAGAATACAAAAGTTATGGCCAAAAAACTAATCAAAATGCAAGGTGTGACGCAAAATAGTACAGGTGTTTCTTGCATTCACCATCTACTACAACTTACAAGTTGTAATTTAGGGTTTCATCATGGAGGAAGACAATGACTTCCATAAAGATGAGTGCTGCTATCCTTCCAATTTTGAAGATGATCTAGAGTATGTTCTAGGAGTGGAGGACATACTTCATAGAGCTAGTAGAAGTCATGGGTCTACTTCTTCTACAACCTTTCAAGATGCCTACTTCCATTTGCCAGATTTTGAATTTGATTCTAGTTGTGATGAAGACATGGAAGACAATGTTGAAGGAGATGGTGGATGGAACTTGAACTTCACAAATACAGAGTCATTGCATTCTATAGATGAGCCTTCAAACCCCTCTTTTGATCATGTTTCAATAGAGTCTTCTCCAAAGTTTGTTCAATTCACACTTGGTAGTAGGAATCTCATGATTGATTGTTTACAAGGGGGAAAATTCCCTACTTTCTATGAGATTTGTGAAGTAGATGAAAGGTTCCATCCGCTTCTTATAAGCCATGGAAGATCCATAGATGTCAATGATGTTATGCATACTTAAGAACGATGGGAGAAATTTCAAAAGAATTTGAAGTGTGTAGAAACTCCCGTAGAAACTATTGATGAAGTTGGCCTTTTACCTTCAAGTGACCCAAAAGAGAGAGAAATTGTTCCTATTGAGAATTGGTCATCCATAGTGTCCAATTCCTATGTCGATCTTAGTGGTAAACACTTATCACTACATGCCACCATTTCTTCTATACAGAGCAAGTGGAGCACAAACCAAAGGGTAGGAGGCATTTCTCAATGTTATATTGAGAATTGTGTAAAATGTTGTCCAAGTTGTGAAGAAGCACAACTTTGGGATGAGGTTCACAAAATTCCTTGTGAACTTCTTCACAATACACTTAATGAGATATGCAAGTCTCACATTGTCGTACGCCGTGTTTATTATACAATGCTTACAAAGCATCATAGGATCACATATTATCGTTGCCATAGAGGAGGGAAGAAAAGGTCTTGAAAAAGAAAAAGAAAAAGATGCTCTCATTTCAACATTGTGAAGAGAGAGGAAGTCTATGAAATGCCATTGTAAATTCCAAATGAAAATTATGGTGCCACTTGGAAAAGAAAAATGCTCCAAGGAATCGAATAGCTCCACAGAAGCTATTATATTTGTGCATGCAAAACACAGTGGATATCATCCAGTTACCGAAGTTGACAAAATGTTTCTACCCGTACATCCATTGGTTATTTCACTTGCCGTGGAGAATTTGAAGCATATGATTTCTACATCTACCGTGGTATTGGTATCTGTTCGAGAAGAAACCAAAATACAAGCTATGGTTGAAGACTTAGAGCATACGACTTATCAATTTTTCCTTATCCCAAAGGAAGTGGAGCAACTTTCATACTTCATGAGATTATATGGTAATTACTTTCTTCTTTATTTATTTTCAAAGCATAGTTTTGTATGAATTTTACTACTCCCTCCGTCCCAAAATGATCTTCCTGTTTGACAAAAAGTTCTAGATTAAGGTCAAAAATCAATATTTTTTAATTTCGTTTTGATGTAAAAGTAAGTGTAATGCTCTCCTATTGTCCTCCAAAATTTAGCTTTAAATCCAATATAAAAAAAAGTTATGAAGCTTCAAAATATGATTTTTTGGCCCTTTTGTGAGGAGTACCGGTAGCCAATGAATTTTGGAGTCCCGCGTTCTGTTCTATCTTCCCAGGGTCTGAGCTATAGTTCCCGCGCTGATGTTGTCCATGGCGTACTTCCATTGGTGCCACACAATTGCTGAAAATAACCATTCCAATAAACTTCATTGTACATGCATGTGTCACTTTGCACTTGCTCTGAAACAACAAAGTTTTCTAGAAATAGATGCCGCAAGAACCTACACTGGTAACTGTACTTTCTTCGGCGTTCAACTGGTAACAAGTGTGATTAGTGAATGCACCGATTGGACTTCATGTGTACGCGTCGAAGGTCACATGTCTTTTGCTTTGGGTAAGTGAATCAACAAGTGGAGTGTGATTTGTAACGGCACTTGCCCGACGGAATGAACACGGAATAAACATGGAATGAACACATAATTATTGAATTAACACGAAATTAACACGGTGAGCAAACATAATTTAAAGGCAAAAAAAATCTCATCAACATGTTGAACATTCAACGCTTTGTAGTGCAATTCTAGTGGTAGTGCAGGAAGTCCAGTATCGGTGTGCGCTAGTTACAGTCTTCAAAACTTCACCATTTTTTTTGGTGCATTGAAAAGTATGTGCGTGTATATTCACTCTCTCCCAAAGTGAAGCAACCCCAAATTGCCATCTTCAAGAGCAGTGGTGTCGACGACTACCTTGGAACACAATTGAGATTTCATACGGAGACAAGCGACAAGTAGGTAGGACGGACAATGTGTTCCAACAAGTCAATCGAGGTTTCCAGGTGAGAGACTACGGAGTATCTTGCTTGTCAAAACAACAATATAGACTAATTCCTATGGGGAATAAAAAATCTCAAAACATTTGATCAATGTTTGGGTCTAGAGTACGCTTCAGCCTTGAGAATTTGCCATTTTTAGAACTTTGTTTTTTTTTGAGCAATGTTTGCAGCTTTCTAGACTATATGTGGAGTATTATTGAGAATCTGTAATTTTGAAGATTCAGACTTCAAGCCTCTTTGAGTGAATTAGTATGCAGAGTATGTTGCATTCGATATTGTCATTAAGGACATTGCAGACGAGGAAGAGACATTACTTTAGAGCTTCGATAATCAACATTTACATGTATTTTCAGTTTGTCAACTCCCAAAATTAATCTATTCTATATAAGAATTCTTTGTGAGTCCCTTCTCTTTTTTATTCTTGGTAGATGAAAGGAGGTTCCCATGCACCAAATAACGTGACATTTGGATATTGTATGCAAAAGTTAGGAAGGGTTAAAGTTCCTTCTGGTAGATGTTCTAAAATTAAATAATTTCTTCAAAATTGATTTTAAAGACTTTTCGGTATTGTGTGCAAAAATTAGGAAGGGTCAAAGTTTCCTTTGGTGGATGTTCTAAAATTGTGATTTTTTGAGGCATTTGGATACCATATGCAAAAGTTAGGAAGGGTCAAAGTTCATTCTAGTAGATTTTATAAAATTAAATTATTTCTTCAAAATTGATTTTAGAGACTTTTCAGTAATGTATGCAAAAATTAGGAAGGATCAAAGTTTTTTTGGTAGATAATCTAAAATTGTTCCTTCAATAGTGATTTCTTAGACATTTGGATACTGTATGCAAAAGTTAGGAAGGGCCAAGTTCCTTTTGTAGATGATCTCCAAAATCATTCCTTCCAGATTGATTTTGTAGATGCAGTAATTGCTATGGGAATGGCGAGGTTTAAAAGTTCCTACTCTGTTCTATAGGCAACTGTCAGTCTAAAATCGTTCCTTCTATACTAATTTGGAAGATGCAGTAATTGCTACGGGAATGACATGGTTTAAATTAAAGTTCCTACTCTGTTCCATAGGCAACTTACTATAGTATATGTTTGTTTTTTTAATCTATATAATCATATTTTAATTTTTGTAGCCACATTAGTACTCCGTATTCCGTATGACAGATAGGAATGATGTGATCTTTTATTGATAGCTAAAGCATAAATAACTTTAAGGGAAATGTTCTGTCTTTTTTACTTCATTCCTCTATGTTTCAGTGCTCCTCTGTGATTCTCATATTGAACTAAAAAACAAGGCTTTATTATTGAGGTCATTTCATTTTTCCACAAGGATGGAGGGCGAACAACAACCCACACTTGCTCCACAGGTCTATAAGGCAAATATGACTAAATCACAATGTCGGTCATGTTACGAATTCTTACTAGCTCAAAGTTTCAACGGAATCTTGAAGAAAGGATCGATTACAAATGCAGCACATCAATTTGGATTTACCACTCGAACAATTAGCAGTGTTTGGGCAAGGGATCAGGCTTCCATATCAAATGGAAATGACTTTGCAGACGTTTCTTCTTGTATTCAAGGAAATTCGAGACGAAAGAGGAAAGAGATCGATGTAGCCGTAGTGGAAGATATTCCATTGAGGCAACGCAAAAACATTCAATCCTTGGCATTTGCCATGAATGTCTCAAAATCGACGCTACACCGCCGCATAAAGGAAGGAAACTCTACCGCCAATCGAGTGCATTGAAACCATTCCTCACTGAAGCAAATAAGAAATCCCGGCTTCAATTCGCATTGTCCATGATTGAACCATCATCCTTGATTACGGAGTTGCCAACATTCAAGGGTTCATTTGATCGTGTTTATATTGATGAAAAATGGTTTTACGTAACTGAGGAAAGTGGCAGCTTCTATCTGGTGCCCGATGAAGAAGAGCCAAACGTACAGCAAAAAGTAAGCGCTTCAGTCTCAAGGTGATGTTCCTTGCCGTCGTTGCACGCCCTCGCTATGATTACTTGAGGAATAGTTTTTTTTCAATGGCAAGATTGGAATATATCCTCTCGTATTTCAAGAAGCTGCAAAACGATCTAGCAAGAATCGTCCGGTCGGTACAATGGAGACAAAGCCAATTGCAACAATCACAAAGGAGGTTACAAAATGAATTTTGATAGAAAAGGAGTTTCCGGACATCAGGTCAATTTGGCCACAAAGCTCGAAACCGGGACCAATTGAAGTCTGTGTTCAACAGGATAATGCGAAACCACATTCAAGTCCAGATGATCCAATTCTAATTGAAGAGGGCAATAAGGACGGACTTAAAATCCGTTTGGTGTGCCAATCACCCAACAGTCCAGATACAAATGTATTGGACCTAGGCTTTTTTCGGGCCATCCAATCACTACAGCATCAAAAGGCACCTAATGTGATTGACGAGCTAGTCAGTGCTATAGTGGCCTCATTCAATGAGATGGAGAAGGAGAAATTGAATGACGTCTTTCTTTCTCTTCAGAACTGTCTCATCAGTGTAATGAAAGTTCATGGAGGCAACAACTACAAGCTCCCTCCCATGGGCAAAGCCAGATTAGCAAGATTAGGCAGTCTTCCTATAAATCTACAATGTCCTGCTGACATATTACAAGGGGCCCTAGATGCTATTCGTGACGTGTAAATCATTGGAGAGAAAAAGCTACAGCATAGTAAGCTAGATTTTTAGTTTGGTGAGTAAAGTAAAAAAATCCAAAAAATTTGAAATAAAAATTCTATAAATTTCTATCTTATAAATTGTAATTTCATCTATATGGAAATCTTCAATTCATTCCATTTGAATTAGTGATGTGAAAGTTGTGGACAATCTTCTTTTCTAGACAACCATAGTTTTTTCCATGAAAAAAGAACTTGTAGAATTCATCTTTTTTTCAATTTCTATAATTTAAAAAAAATTCACAAGGTTAAGATGTTTTGCTGGAATAATCTCACCGTTGAAATCAATAAGTTGAATTTTGTGTTAGAACTACTAACAATGTAGTTTTTCTTTCTATTTTGAATCTATTTTTATTCAATAATTTTATAATGATTATAAATTAAGTGTGTGTTATTTTTATTTTCTTGATTTTGAACTCAATTTTCCAAAATAAAAAATAGAAATTCAAAATCAATAGTAGAGAAATCCGAAGTCTAAAAATCTATTTAATGAATATTTTTGAAATTCTTTCCACACATTTTTTCAATACTATAATTCTAGATCCTATGGTCAAATAAGAAAAAAAACAATTTCTAAATCTTTTTAGCTCTTTACAATAGAAATGGCATTTTTCATAGGTTTTGATGGAAGTAAGGCCTTGAAACTTTAGGGAATAACTCCTGAAGTTCCGAAATTCTTATGTGGGAATCTTGAGACTTTTGTAAGACTTCCATGACTTCAATCTTTAACATGATTTTATGAAACATTTTTAAAGATAGAAAATCAAAAAAGCTTTTTGAGAATATAATTTTTATTCAATTTGTACCCATCAGCAAAAAATAAGCCCAAAAAGCAACGTAAGGGCTAATACCCTAAAAATCACAAAAAAATGAAATTCTTTTAATTTTAATTTTTTTTCTCTTATAGATTATATTTTGTCTATACGTAAAGCTTTGATTTATTATATTTGGACTAGTGATGAGAAAATTATGGACAATTTTTATTTTTGAACAATGTAAAGATCTTTTTGAAAAAATAATTTATGGAATTGATTTTCTAATGAAATTTTTACAATATTCCAAAAATAATTTTTAGAGAGGGTTAAGATTGCTAGGTAGATTAGTCTTACTATTGCAATTATTGTATTTCAATTCCACCCTAGAACTATTAACGGTTCAGTTTTTCACAACAAATCCAAATGGAATAAATCAAATCTTTCCATGTAGATAAGAATATATCTATGAGAAAAAAAAAATTTAATTTAAATTTTTGCAATATTTTTTGTTGCCCTCCTCTCCCCAACTCTTCCCTATTTGGAGCTTATTTGGGCATAACTTTTGTTCCTTGGCACTGATTGAAAAAATAATAATATTCCTACAAAGCTAATAAATAATCTATCTTCAAAAAAGTTTCAAAAAGTGAGGACAAAAATTGAGACCTTAGGTACTTGCCCAAATCCCATTTGTCCCGCAAAGGGACAAATGGTCCTTTAGGGGTTAAAAAACAAATTGGATGAACAAACATTTTGTTCCATCCTACAATCTTAGATAGAGTCTTCCAAATGTACTAATATAGCATTGTTGCACAAAAATTAGGCTTGTCCATTGCTCTAAGTGCAATTTTCTTTATTGGAGGTGGCAAACCTATTCAAAAGGTCATTTATTGATTGGATTGCATTAAGGAATTCAATGGACAAAATCATCGATTAAAATTGAGCATCGGAAGTATCCAATGGATGACTTCATTATTCAATTTAGAAACAAAAAATGTTCTTATTGTTTCAATAATTGGAGCATTTTGGTGACTACCTTGGTCATGGAAAGCCGCGTCCTTTAAATTAAAAACATTTAAATTTCTTGAATTTGTGACCATTTTTGCACATAAAGAGATTTCACAATTTAACAACCACCCAACCATACCGTTACAATTTTTTTTTTCTCTTAACACAAATGAAATAGAATTTTATTACAAAAAAGAAGCCGGACACAAATGGCCATAGCAAAAGGGAAACCCATCACCTGCAATAGAAGTTGCTCTAAACCCACGACCTCCACCCCATAACTTGCAATCGAAGCTGCCTTGTAGCTTCCCGATGTTGAGCTCATTTAATTTTTAATTCATCCTCTGGGCCCAACACTGTAGCTTTCGTCATCATGACTGTATTGTCCATTGTGGGGAATTCATTTCGCGAGGACTTGTCCTAGTCATAGTAGGAAGGTCAATTTGGGACAAGAAACTAAGCCCAACCGGAAGATCATTTTGGGACGGAGGGAGTATCAAAAATTTGATTGTCTATGTTTTTTGTTTTTTTTATAGATTCACTGAGGATAGATGATTGGGATGTTGCCAACGTGGAAGTCTTGAGGCTTCAAATATAAGGGAAAGTGGTTTTTTACCAAGAGTATTGTCCAACACATGAAGATCCCAAGCAGAGACTATTTGTTGTTGTAATATAAGATGATTTCATGAGATCAAATGCCAAGTGAATTTCTAGAGAGCATTTGTGGGCATTTGATTCAACCTTCAAGATAAATCAATATGACCTCCTTCTATACGTTGTGGTTGTTCCAAACCAAGATGGTAAGGTCATGCCAATTTTCTACATGTTATGTAGTAAAGATAAGGATGCAGGTCATGAAGAAATTGCAATTGAACTAGCATTGACACATGTCTTTTTCAACATAGGGGACATCAAGACCATCTGCATTTATTATAGATAAATGCAAAACGTCTTTAAATGCTATAGACCATGTTGTAAACAATGACAACCATTGTTGGAAACATGGAAGACTTGGGGAGGAACAAGTTGCTGGACGAGTTTTATTATGTTGGTTTCATGTTATGAAGGTATGGAGTGAGAATCTACTAACACGTGTGCTGATACTGGAGAAGGATAAGATTTGGCGAAGCCTTCATGTCCTATTAAATTGTCCACGGGAAGATCATTTTGAAGAGAATTTGAATAAATTCTATGCAGACTTTGAGCACATTCTTGGGGTGGAAGAGTATATAAGATGTGGATGGGGAGATGGTACTTTGCCATGGAGGACAATGTGGCCAAAATTTGGAAGTTTTTTTTTTAACAGTGGCATAGATATTACAAACCATGTCGAAAGACATGGAGAATGGATAAAATACACTTTCTTTCAAGGGAAAGTGAATCAATCGGTTCAAGATTTGATTATGGCTATAATTGAAAGTATTGCGGATGGAAGTCGTGTTGGAGGTCCTACTTTAGTAGACCACTTCAAACAAGTGCAAGCTATAAGTAAGTGTTTTTAGTGTGATTCTTCCTTACTTTATACATTTTCAAATGCAATGGAATTTTTTATTATGTCTTATTTAACTTTTATGCTTGCAAATTGTAGGTGATTCAGGGAGGTTCTCAAAAAGAGCAAATGATAAACCTCATCAACGTTGTCTAGCAAGAGCTGAAAGACTATTGGAAAAGTATGAAAATGTACCAGAAGATGTATTGGAGGTACTTGATGCAGAGCAAAGGATATTCCGTATTGTGAGTGAAACTTCTCTTCATACAAGGTACATTGTGTCCCTAAGTGCTCACTTTTGTGATTGCCCTTCTCCTATATCGACTTGTAAACATATCCTTGTTGTTCAATTGATAATGAAGAACTATTATCCTTATTTGAATGATGAAGAAGCTGCATGTTCAAGTGTAAGAATGGAACTTGAAGTTCTTCCGATATTTGAAGAGGTCCACGATGAAGACATTGTCAATAATTGTACACCATGCAATGGTGAGGGCAAAGAGTTTTTACAAGTTATTTGTGAAATGGAGAATATACTTTTAAAATTGAAGCCAAATTTTGGAAAGTATAGGGCTAAAGAAATGAAGTACAAGATCAAAATCATGAAAGGATGCATGAATTCAATCATGGAGCCTTTCACGTTTGCAAGACCTTCTCCTATTACACTTCCATCTAAAGGTTCTATTTTATCCATTCAAGAGAATGTGCAACGTACAAGAATGGGACATGGTAGAACTTCAAGAAAGAAGGCGACAATGGAAGAAGACATGACTTCACGTTTAGGGCAAGTCCAACCTACATTGACACCTCCATCTCACAAATTGGTGTCCACTTCAAAATGGAGAAGGATCATTTTCCCAAGAATTCCAAAAATACTTTGTGATGCATGCTTCACAAGAACTATGATTGAACAATAGTATCTTGCCGTAATTGTGATAGAGAACTGAAATCTACTTGAAGTAGGGTGACATAGGTGGTAGGAGACAATGTACTCCATGTTTTGAAATTGAAATATAAGTTGTCCAATATATGGGTAAGCAATTGAGTTGTAGAATACAAATTTCTATACTTATTTGCCTGAACAATTGTACAAATTCAAACACCATATATATATCATGCAACTAACTTAGGCTTAGCCTTCCTAATGCCTTTACATGTATATGAATTTTGACGTCCCTCTTCTATTGTTGAATTTAGGCTATATGATCACATCCTACAACATTTAAAAGTATTACATTTATATAGGTGTCACAATTAGGTGTGATTAACTCCTAAATGCCCGAGACCTTATTTGAGCTTCTAGAAAATTGCTCTAAATTGAGCAAATAGTCAACATTTTGATAAATTATATCAATGCTTTTTTTAAATAATCATACAAATTCTAATTAAACATGTTAGAAATCACATAGGAAAAGAAAACACAACAATATCACTTATGGATTGAAAGATTTGAGGACGTAATATGCCTAACTTCAATGAATTTAAAGGACGTAATATGCCTAACTTCAATGAATTTATGACTTCCCAAAATCTACTCTACAAT
Organism: Pseudisothecium myosuroides; assembly: GCA_951799445.1. Classification (NCBI taxonomy): domain Eukaryota; kingdom Viridiplantae; phylum Streptophyta; class Bryopsida; order Hypnales; family Lembophyllaceae; genus Pseudisothecium; species Pseudisothecium myosuroides. Next base: position 25,393,724 of record OX637294.1, read on the forward strand.
TTTTTTAAATGAATTTTGAATTTTTTTTTTTTCCCAAAATGTAGTGTATTTGAGGCTCATTTTGAAAAGCTCTAAACACTACGGAAAGTCCTTATTGCAATGGGCACCCTTGCACAAAATTGTGAATAGAAAATCATAATCAATCATTTTCAAAATTGAATTTTTGATGCTAAAACTATACTTTAAAAAGAATTTTTCAAAATATAAACTACTAAGATAAGTCAAGTCGCTTAGTTTTTATTTAACTTCAAAATATTATTGACACTAAAATTTGGTGCTATGAGCATTTAGGTGTTAAGTAAACACAACCTTAAACTTTGACTATACAAATTTTATAAAGATGGTGAAAGATGGTGGTGGCCATACATATTTTATAAAAACATAAGCCCTCTTGACACTGGGATAGTGGTGGCCATACAAATTTTACAAAAACATATTCCTTCTTGGCATTGGATAGTGGTGGCCATATATTGCACTCCGAAGTGCATGGCTCATTCTGCCCACTGCCACTCACTACGGAGCGTAGTGTATGGCCTCTAGTGTAAGTGAACGCCGGGCAAACGGAGTGAGCGAGTCAGGCAGAGGTTCCCACGAGCGGGTAGAGGTAGCAAGCGAAGGATTTTTTTTCAGGGCGGGTGGACTTGGGCGGGCAAGGTCCCAAATAATTTTCTGCTCGGATTGGGGACATCAGGCCGAGGGGGGGGTATGCCTAGTGCAGAGGTACACAGGCTATGGAGAGTGTAGGGAGTAGAGAGGCTCCAGGGAACAGTGCAGGAGTAGAATTGGGGGGGGGGGTTTACAAAACGTCTCCAACAAAAATAAAATCTAAACCGGACGTTTTAAAACTTTAAAATAAAAGTATAAGAGCGTGCCGATAACGTGTTGAAGATATAAAACTAAGCAAAACACAAAAGGTAGCAAAACACCAACGTATGTAAGAATAAAGAAGTGTCCTTAAGAAGAAGGTATACAAACATAAACAAGGAGGGAGAAGATGAATAGTTCTCTTCTCCCATTGGTGGGAAGGATTCCCATCTAGTCACTAGTTGACTATCAACTAGAATGGACTAATGGAGAGCGTGTAAGATTAAAATAATTTAATCTTAACAATTTTAATGGCTTTATCGACTGTACACGTTATTGGTAGTGCCAGGTGAGCACGTGCCCCAAGTTGACTATTGTTTGTCGTATTTTCATTGAAATCGAGCACAACCAGCTGTCTGAAGCAGAGAGTATTATGTTTATATCCGCTATAGGGCTAATGTTAGATGGTATGCCGTTTTGGCTGGCCCCAGCCCTTGATGCGCTTCCGGGCTGCCCAGCTCCATCTGCCCAGAGCGCTCCAACCTGCCCGGAGTTGTCACCTTCTCCGGTGTCAACGCAGCACAAGAATCTCTTTTCTGGGTGTCCTGTTCGTTGCACGAGCATGCTCCTCCTCGCACGTCTCTGCGAACTACTCTTTCTTCATATGGACGAGCGCTTGCACTTACGTTGCAGCTATTATTTGCTTGTTTGCTTATTGTTTGCTTGGTCAGACGAGCAGCTATTCTAGTTCATCTCAATCCCCAAGCTAGTCAACCTCCTTTCATTTGAAAACAACACACCAAAGTACCTCACGGGGAGAAGATGAAGAAGACCTGACTGAATCTTGAGCTCGTTTAGAGAGCCCAGCAGGTGCTCTGCAACCTGTTGTTTAGCTAGAATAAAAAAACCCGAGGGCATTGCTGAAATCTTTCCAAAAGAGAACAGAAAAGTAAAAATTAAAGAACAAAGATTCATTTGTTGCCCTCAAACCATTTCGAAACCTACCTGGTTTTGGTGACAAGCTCATTCTCAGGTAATCCTTTACCCCGCATGGCCACGTCTGTCTAAGAAATTGCAACTCTTGGTCCCAGGAGGCCATGATTGCTTCTCACGCAACTGATTGGTGACTGATTCCCGTGCGATGGTGGATTCGTTTTCTGGGCTTGGATGCAAAGTTTGTTAGTATTCCAGTTCGTACTTGGGTGGGTGACATCTAAAGGGTTGTGGGTTCAGCATGTTTCCCCATAGAGCTTGCAATGTTCAGGAGCTTTTAAGATATTCATCATTCAAGCATGACATTGTTCTTCATTTATCAAGCAATTTGAATTGCAAGGATTAAGATCATGAGAAAAAAATTCCTCTTCTCGGAATGAAGTTTAGGCAAGTGAGCCCAGGCGGGAGGGGTAGGACACGCAATCTTTTCTTTTAGCCGAAAATCAAACAGCACTCATCCGGCGAATCATGGAATCCTGCTCCTAGGAACAAGCAGACTGAAGTTCAGACTTTTCTGTGGCGCATGGACAACAAAGAAGATGACAACTCCGGGCAGGTTCGAGCGCTGTGGGCAGAAGGAGTGGGGCAGCCCGGAAGCGCGTCAGAGCTTGGGGCTAGCCAAAACGAGATCCTTGGTCCCCTTTCACTGATTCGAAGCTTGGAACTGAAACGACAGAAAAACAAACGCTTATTATGAATGCCACAAGAAGAATAAAGTTGTTTACAGTCGATGATAAATTTGAAATTTTGAATTTATATTTGGCATCACAGACCCCGAATTAGGTAGTGTAGATCATGAAATACAAATGCAGGATTTTACATCTGTGACAAATGTGGGGAAAAAAATAAAAAGTCTCACCCCTCAAAAGGCTTGTAGCACTATATTAGGCAGGAAGTTAAATCCCCATTCAAAGTGGGACAGCAGGGGGAATTTTGTGTTCTCCGGGGTAAATGTAGAAAAGTCCCCCTATTTTGTGCCGTAAAAATTCTATGCTCTTCATGCATTCTTGATAGTTTAGGGTCTCTGATTGCAAATATGATTCAAAATTTGCAAATTTTATCATGTGTGGCAAATCAAAAATTCCTGCGTATTTCCCAGGGAAAAAATCCCCCAGCTGGTCCCACTTCGAATGGAGGATTTAGCGGACGTCCTCCCTATACTAGGCCAATCCAAAGTCCACCTCAGTACAGTTCTGCCCCCGACTATTGTACCAACTACCAAGGTCTTTCTTCGATGTTTCCCTGGTAATGCTTCCTCGAATTCCTGCTATTGATCCGTTCCTTGACCAAAACATCGGATAAGTTCATTGAAGAAAGTGCTTCACAAGATTGCTTTCGCCTACCCTAGCAAAGTGACAGCATGTATGTACACCGACAAATGTTGCCGAGTTCCCGTTCTCTTCATATAGAAACTTCAGTGCATCTTACGCTTTAAACCTTAGAGAGTTCAATGAGTACGGTTGCTTACAAGTGACACAGATCATGCGAGCCTGGAATCTGAGTCCTCTACTGCGATGGGTTTGTAGTGAAATAAAAAACATGGCTGCAGTGTATCTTGGATTTAGGCGATCTCTTTAGACTGTTGTGAGCCTGCGGTTGGTGATACTACACAAATGGATTTGTCCATTCGATTCCTCACTCTGGTTCTGTTGAGTCTGGTTCTCGGAGGGAGTGCTCAAGTATCGCCGCAGGCAGATCTTCTTCTCAACCAAACAGAAACCAACGTTCTGGAGCTTGTGAAGCAAGTGCAAGCTAACGCTCTCAATTCTTGTGGTATGAATGTTCCACCCAAACATTGTTGTCTTTCCATCTCTCGGCGAACTCTTTTGTGCAAATACTGAGTATTTCAGTGACTGCAAATGAAGTCATCCTTTCCTTTGTGCAAATTGCAGATTTATTGAGTACCTGTAGTGCTGAGTCCACCTGTAGCCGGCTCACATGCCCCCTGACGAATGCCAATACTACCGGCTATGAATGCGAAGGAGTTCTCCAGAACCCCAATTGTAAAGACAACTGCCCGTGGAGAAACGTCGACTTCTCCAGAAGCTTTCTAAGGTTTGTCGGTACCCTGAATCCTTTCTATCTGGGTCTGTCGAAAAGCTTAGTGAGGAGATCCTCTGAGTAAATCTACTAATTGTATATACAATAGATATGCTATTGATTGCACAATTCTCCAGTAGTGTGGGGTAAAATCCTACCTAGTGTGAGGGGAACATTGCAAAGTGCACTGTTCACGGTGCACTGTGCACACTGCACACAGTTCAATTTGTCGGTTGCAGTGCCGTGCATCCACGGGATGTACCGTGTGCTGTACCCGGCATTCCCTAGTTGCAAGAAAATTTAGTTCAACTTGTAAGAAAGTTGGTTCGCTTCATGGGAAATATATCATCATAGTCATCGATTTTTGCATTACAAGCCAGAGTCTATCATATGACCAACTTCGACTCTTTTGGCAAGCCGAAACAACTTTGTGCAGTGGAAGTGCGGTGAATAGGAAACACTTGTCTTTAATATGCATGATTTAGATACTCACCACCAAACTCACCATAAACCACAAGGTATATATTAATTTTTGAACCATTTCTCTCGACTCCATTATTTGTCTTGAAATCAGTTGACACAATTTAAAATTTGCTAAGCCGTTTAAAAAACTTGGGGGTGATGCAGTCAATGGCTATTTAATATAAATATTGTCATTTCCAATCTTGATGACAGGGTGCAAGGAGTGTACACTGCGACCGACGATATAACCCAGAGACAACTTCAAGAAATTTGTGTTCAAAGGAACTTGGACAGTTTCTTCCAAAAACATTCGAACAGCACCAACTTCTTTTCGTTATATTTCGGCTCAGTTGCTGGCACTTTTAGGATCTTTCCAGGAATGGTAATAATTGTAGCATTGTGGGGAAAACATTCACATGGCTACTGACGTTATTTTGCAATAGAGTAAACAAAGGTTTTAGCGATGGTGTCGTTGATGATTGTCTCTTCTAGTTTTCAGTGCATAAGAACTTTTGTATTCCCCATTCATGAACAAATTGCACAATGCTATATGCAGGATGAATCAGACTGCGGCAGCTACGATCCTCGTCTAAGATTATGGTAAGCTTGCCAGTTTTTTAAAGCATTACTGAGTCAGACTTGCATGATCCTCGACATCTTTGAAACTGTTCACAAATTAGAGATTCCATCAAACACAATTGTCACAATTTCTGGCCCTTAAGAGTCGTGGCATTGATTGTGTTTTTCACAGGTACCTTGCATCAACTTCAAACGTGAAGAAGGCTGTAATGGTACTCATTGACAGTGGGTCTTCAATGACCGAGATTATCCCGTCCACAAGGAGTGATAGCAACTTGGCAACAGCCTTCAGAGTCACCGAGTCTTTCTTGGATACTACCACCCAAGCCGACTATGTGAACATCTTCACATTCGATCAAGACAAAGTGGAGCCCTTCGCTGCTCAACCGGTAAATCAAAATATCCTTGAAATCCTCCATGCCAAGTTTTTTTCTTCTATATACAGAATGCAAGTCTTGTGGCAGCTGATGAGAGATCGAAAGAAAACATGAATTCAATGGTGTATCTAGGTTGCCACTGTAGACTGGATTGCAGGCTCATGAATCTCCTGGTCTGGTATGCAGTTACAATGCAGAATGTCGTTGGTTTGGTCAACGGAAAACCATTGAAAGGAATTTACTTTATTTGAGTTGGAACTCAAGCGGGGCTTCTTGTAACATTTTGATTTCTGCAGGTGCAGGTTACGAACACTTCCTCCCACCCTGACTTTGGAATTTTCACTGCAACGCTTTCCTCACCAAATCAAAGCTCTGTTCCCTTTGGCAACATCACGGATGCAATTAGCAGAGCAATCACATCGTCCGCAGGCTTCGGTAGCACAGAAATCCCAAGCGACTATCTTAAGGTCTGCACTTCTCTACCCCTACTCAGTCAACCCAAAGTCCTTCCGCAATGATTGTTGGCTATTTTTGCGATGTTTCAGTTGATCGATGAGGTTAACACTAAAATGGCATTGTTTCACTGCCATTTCAATGTTTGTAAATGGATTTAAGGTACTTTTCTAAGTTACTGTATGCTTTTAAACATTCTAGAACGGTACAAAAAGTTCGTAATTAAAAACACTAAAACAATGTCAGGGTATTAATCCATCATTCATTTGAAACACGGCTGAAACAATTGGTGTTTGGCAGGAAGGGACTTATGTGATAGTCACCATGCATAGCTATAAACCTTTGAAAGGCACAGTGAAGCTTTTGATACCAAAAACCATGCGTGTTTGAAACTGCATCACTTCTCATTTGACCTTGACTGAAGTATATGTCCACTTAACTTTCAGAAGTTCACTGTGAAGTCTCTTTTAGTCCACTTGAAAATTTGGACGTGTTCGGTTCTCTTGAGCAGAAAGGGGTTCAGCATTCCCCAGCCTGCTATGATGGTAAACGAAATTCCTGAAGAACACAGATTTTAAGATGTTAGAACAACCAATTCGATTGCTGATGCTGTGAAAAACATAATGCAAATAGGGCTAAAGCTTAAATACCACCAAAATCAATGACGAGCATAGCAAATGTAGGTCACAAAGTAAATGAAAGTGTCTCCATGAGGTACTCAAAAGTGGTGTAAAATGTGATGCCCAGTGCGGCAATTGTGATGCTCAGGGTTTAACATGGTAAAACTCCAACAGGTGATAATATTGTTCACAGACAGCAATGCTGTGGGTGCCATAAGCAATGCTGCATTACCGTGGGACTTGATCAAGAACAACAGCATCAGTGTGTTCTTGTACATGTTCCCTCCCAGTACTGCAGCCATCGATGCTAGCCCACTTGCAAGCCAATTGTGCGTTGCTCGAGGGTATTTGGAGATCCTAGACGACACTATTTTTGGGAATCCACTGCTTGCTTTGGAAGCATTCTATTCCTTCCTAGCCAATGTCCATTCGACTTATGTGAATAGCGGGGTTGACTATAGCAACGAGTATTCAGACTTCTCTGAGGTCGATAACAGGACCTTCACACTCAGTAAGGCAGGTATGGGATTCACATTTGGCATCATCAACTGTCACTTGGAAAGTGTTGAATAGGGCATAATGTAGTAAGTCTGGCTAATAGTTCATGCGTTGTGTTAATTAGTCCTCTGCTCAAGTATGCTAACAGATTATGACAATCAAAGTTTAAAACTTCAATGTACTGCACTTTGATCAAGAGGGAAAGTTTGTGAACTTGAATTTTAATGGTTGCATATCTTCTTAATCAAATTTTGTGTTGGGTTGTAAGTGCCATTGAGAGGGGCTAGCATTGTGGATTCTAGCTAGCCTTGCTAGTATCAACCATTGAGATACTACTTCTCAACTTCAAATTCTCCCATTGGCATTATGGAGACAGTTACAATGCTTGAGTGCCAAGAGGTTTGAAAGCATTATCTAATGAGATTCCATGTCTTTCTTTGCAATAAAGATTGTCTAGATCTTTAATCAAAGAGGGCATAGAATGAGGAGGACTATAAGTATGCCTATTGATCTTCTTTTTCCTTAATATTGAAGCAATGGTGCAATTGCCTTTTCATTTGACTTGGCATGTCATTGGACTTTTCATTTGACTTGACTTGTCATGCAAAATTTGCTTCTTGACTTGTCATCTTGACATGTTGAATCCAAAATGTGATAATGCTTCCTATTTATATCTTTAAGCTCTATGATCATTTGCATTGATTTTGTGAGGTGTTGTATTATTTTTCAGTTTTTAGCAACAATGGAGAACTCTTGGGGGTTGCAGCCATTGACATCTTCAAGACCAAGTTGCAAGAAGTCTATGGGATTGATGGAAATACAATTGAAGAAGCTGTAAGAAGCAGAGCAAATCGTAGTACGAGCTTCAATGCATCAGTTGGAATTAACACAATTACCTGCCTCAATCAAGTATGTGAAGACTATATCACAACCAAAATCTTTCCTTATGGATTATCAATTGTTTTAGTGTTGACTTCAATCCATTAATATGTTATTTCTAATTTGTTTTTTGGACTAATTGGAAGGAAGCTTTGCATTGAATCCAACAACTTGTGAGATAGTTTGAATAGAACTATACTTGAAAAGCAAATTAGTGCTAGAAATATAAAGCCTCTTGTAGCGTAGTTGCTTGTTTTATTTCGAGTGTGTTCAATAATCATATTGTGTCACCCCGACAATCATGGGTTTTGTGATATGGGAACCAGAATTGAACGAACAAATTGAGCGAGAGAAATAATTCCAACTCTATTTATAGTTGGCATAACAAAAGAGTATACATATTGTAGGTCCCACATCAACATCTTAGAATGAAGTACAAGTGCAACCACAATTACATATCCATTATTAAATACTTGCACTAGAAGAGTGATTTGCATGCATTCTTGAATGAAAAGGCTAGGGTGTCCTTCGGTAATATCACTATGTGAAGAATAATTTATATTACAATGGCTCACAATTCACAAATATTATGAATTGTTGAATGCTAAATGTTGAATTGTGAGTCACCGTGACATTCAGCATTCAACATTCTATTTTATAGAGTGGACAAAGCCTTGTTCCATAAAACCTTGATCAGTCATGGGAAGCAGATTGAGTTTTCCTGCCTTGAAGTATAAGAATGTTATGAACAAGACTCACTTATTACGAACATTGAATAGAAAGGGTCGAAGTTGTTTCTCTTTCTGTTAAAGATCAAGTTCTGAAACAGCAAATTTTCGCCAATTGACACTGATTGTGACGGAACTGCAGACATCGAATATGATGTGCAGCCAAGCGGTGCAAGCATCAAATATCGTCTGTTCAAGTAACTTCAACACAGATGTCACCGAATTCCGAAAGCTAAGCTGCTGCGGTGCATGTACTGGTGCCGATAAGCCACGGAATTTGCCTCTCGCATTAGGCTTAGGCTTGGGTCTGGGCATTCCAGCATTAGCAACGTTGGCTGTTATTGCTTGGTTTTGCTTGAGAAATCCACATCCTGTACCCGATGTGTTCCCTGGACTGGACGACAGAGCCGACAGATGACGGCAGGAGAAGATCGTACTGGTGTTGCAATGGAATTGCACCAATGTCAGTTTAGTGTAAGCCTGTCAAAGTCATTTGGAGTAGCGAATAGTGAACAAGCACAGCTGATGGATTGAAGAACTAGCATGGATAATTTGGGTGATTCTGATCAATGCTCGAAGATTGGTCACCCTCAAAGGCATTATTTACCCTACAGTAGGTTCTGAAATATTCACTTGTGCTTGAGAATCCACAATTTTAATTTGAACCCCGTCTTGGGGATGCATCTCCCTAAATTTTCAAGGTTGGGAGGTTTCACTTTTTCTCCACAAGATGAATTTATTATACACAATCTCAATGCAGGAGAGTTTTGTGGTAGTGGTATGTTTCAATGGGTTAACCCCTAATTACCCAAGAGAAGTGTACTTTCAAAAGGCCGGGGTGAATTGACCCCCTTGCTTAGGATCGGGGTGGATTGACCCCCTCGCTCGGCCTTACCGGGGGTGCATGTAAAAAAAAGCCCCCTATTTTGGGCCGATCCAGGAAATATAATTGATGTAATTAAACTAATTAGGGGTCTCTGATCCCAAATATGAATTCAAAATTTGCAAAGAAAAATTTGTGCGGAATATAGGGTCGGACCGCAGGGCCGAGCGAGGGGGTCAGTTCACCGCGGCCCTTGCTTAGCCCCTTAGGAAAATTTCGGATTTTTTTATTTTGTATGATATAATTTGCATGATATAATTTGCAAACTTTGAATTCATATTTGCAATTAGAGGCCCCAAATTAGCTAGGAGATGTGTATAAGGTAAATTAATCAAGTACAAAATAAGGGACTTTTTTTTTACTTGCACCCCTAGAATGACTTGGAGGGGCTGAGAGAAGGGGTCAATTCACCCCAACCTTTCAAAATGGGTCAAAATTGCCTACAACTTGAGCAATTTGTTTACTCATCTTTTCTTGAAATTGGACAGAATGTAACTGTGAGATCTTGTAGTTCACATTGAGAGTGAGCATCTAAAAAAACTTCAAAATTATTTGGTTGCATAGTTTGATAGATATTTAAGTGAGAAGTTTTAATTGGGTCAATGGAAAAACAAGGCAGCTCAATTTGCAGGAGCATATCTTAGTGACAATATTTTGAAATGATGACCTTTTGTGCCTAATGAAAGAAAAGAGAGTTGAGAATTTCACAACATTTGGGTCATTTTTGCAATTTTTTGGTGGACCTTGCAATGTGCACTACAGCGGTGGTCACTGAAATGAAATTAGAGTTTGTAGGGAAAACAAAATAGGACACACTTGTCTTTTCCTTCAACTCCTTGGATTTGTCCTTTAGAGGTGGGCAAAAATTGCATTGGTTGGCTGACTTTTTAGTCCATGCTGAAATTGTGGCTAAAATTGAACCTAAAAAAGGAATTGTGAATTATACTACACCATTGAATTTTTAAAATTTGACAAAGTGGAGTCTAATTCAGAATTTAATGAAACTACCATAGTTGGAATTATAATGTAGTTTATTTCCTAGAAATAATTTTATTTTTAAATAAAACTCAAAATTTAAAAATAGGCAACTCAAAAAATAGAGTTTGCTACTAGAAAATGGTCACTCGGGTCATTAGGGGTTAAAGAGAGGTAGATGAAAATTGATAATGTTTATTGCTTGCTTGTGCAAATTTTCAAATACGGTGATATGAAGTAGAAATTTCATTGGTCTATCAATGAGAGAAATTTGAGAGAAATCTCTACTACTACCAATGAGACTAGTAATAACTTAGTGATTGAAGATCTACCTAACTTCATGAATTGAACTCCCGTATGTTTAGGTTTGATTCGGCAACTTGTTGTCGAAATAATTTAATTTTCACATTTCGACAATTCGGCAACCTGTTTTGATTTTCCTGGTTTTTTCTTATTTTCAGAAATAGTTGAAATTTTCTTAAATCTTCTCTTGAAATTTTTTCAGATTTTCAGAAATAGTTGAAGAATTTTTTTAAATTTCAGATACGATCCAAAATTTGCCTAGTTATTTACGAAATTGACCTACACGTACGGTCATAAGATTGTTGAAGTCACCTAACTTTCACCCAATTATGCATCTATTCATGAATTTAATCTCTACAAAACTTACCAGGGTGAATGCAAGAAACACTTGTACTATTTTGCGTCACACCTTGCCTTTTGATTAGTTTTTTGGCCATAGCTTTTGCGTTCTGGCTCCAAATGACTCAAGATTTATAGGTAAGGTACTCATGGATATTATACACCTTGCCTCAATTTTTTGTAATTTTCAAAAATAGTTTACTATTCAAAAATAGCCCCCGATTATATGTCACACTTGCCAATTTAGAGATCTTTAGTACTATTTAGTACCCAAAAAAACAAATTCGAGCTGAAATTTGGAGGGCATGGTATTCTAATAGACTTGTAGCTATGTAGGAAAAGAATTCTAAAAATATTTAATTGTATGTGGTGTGGAAGTCCATAAAGTGCACTTTTTTCTGCTTACATTTTGAAACATATAAAATATTATTTTGGAGATTTTTTGGGTGAATGATCATCTCCATAGAGTTGTTACAAATGGCCAATTTTTATTTTATGTATTTACTTTTGTTTCCTATTTTTAACTAATTTATACATCAAGGTATCCATTTTCTTGAGATTTGGCACTTTTTTAGTTCTCTAGTTTAAAAAAAATTCTATACATTTTCTTTGGTGGTTACCTTCATCTTAGAGGTGTATACATTAGCCATATTTTTTTTGTTTTTTAAAAATTATTTTTCTAATTTTATAGTACTCCAGAAGAAAAACCATGAGTACTGTAAAAACGCAATAAAATCGGCAGACGTTTCTTGCATTCACCCATCAACCTTACCAAAGACATACACTATTAAGCCAAATAATTTCACTATCAATTGATCTACTTCTTACAATCACTCATGATTTGTGAACTAGTAACAAATATAATGCCCGTTAGAAACTAGGGTTGTAAAGTCAAATATTCCGCTTTTAGTAACTTCATCTAAAATTTGGGTTGATACAACAAGTATGTGTATTGATGAAAACAATTTTGTTGTTACTTAATATTACAATCTTGAGCAATCAAAGATCATAAAAAATAATCGTAAGTCAATACCAACCTCAATCTTCAGTAGGTCCTAACCAAGGACTATTTTTGATAACTTGACCTGCTTTGCAATTACCTAGTCCATATCCCATACAATGCCATTCCTTCAAGAGCCACTAGAGGTCCGCTAGCTTCTCAGCTTCCAATCCAAACGGGCCTAGTCAACATAAATATCCACTTGCAATTCACACTCCAACAAATATTTGCACCCCCATGCCAAATCAACAAAGCTCTAGCATCAAGAAAAGGATAAATCACTAAGGTAAATGCACCCATTGTGAACACAAATGGGAGCGAGCCCTTTGCAAACAAAATTATAGTGATAGTGTACATTCAAATTCTCAAAAATGATCTTTGATTGTATTGAAAAATGGAAATAATAATGAAAACATCATGGTATAATTGATGTAATTCTTGAGCAGAAACCAAGAGAAATTTGATAGAAAAAATTCAAAAGTGGTGTGTTTTGAGCTCACAAGAACTCACAAGAAGAAAATAGGCCACTTTGAGCTAGAACTCACAAGAAAAAATTATATCTTTATCAGTTTAACCCTCGATAGATCAAACTTCATTAGATTTCTATTTGAAATACACATTTTTCAAATTTGATATTTTTCAAATTTAATAATATATGTCTTAAATTAAATCTCATTTTTTTATAATTAAAAATATTGAATTGAATTGAATTGAATTTCTTAAATCTTTATAAATAACCATAGCAATTACAAAATTGCTTAAACTAGTATGAAATTTTTAAGAAAAGTAGAAATAATAGTGAAAAACATCATGATCTTACTAGTGGACTTCTTAAGCTCACACCAAAAGAAATTTGATAGAAAAAGTTCAAAAGTGGTGTATTTTGAGTTTTCAAGATGCTATCTTCAAAGTGTTGCAAAAATCAAAATTTTGAAAATTTTGAAAGAAATTAAAATGGAATAAAAAATAGATTACTAGAGCTACCTTTTTTTAGTTAAACTTAAAAGCATTTAAAACCATAAATTATGTGAAAATTCAGGTTTTGACTTTCAAAATGTTTATGGAGGTTCTATCATCCTTTAAGGATTAACATCTTTAGGGGTGAAACCCCAGTTAATCCAAATCAACGTGAGCGACTTTGTTCACTTCATCTTGATGCAGGGGTTTCTTGTTGCAATTACCAATCCCCTCATTACAATCAATCAATAGGGATTGTCACACCTTCTCTTCATTCTCAATCTTCAAAGAATGAAGATGTGGCATTCTTTCCTTGAATTGTAGGGAGTTCATTCTCTGAAGATTGAAAAGTTTTTTTCCTTCTCTTTTAGAAGTGAAGAATGGGCGTGAAGATTAGAAAATTGTGAAGATTGAGAAGCCGTGGGATTGAGAAGCCACGGTTTAGTTTATTCATTCATCAAGTATTGCTTTCATATTCTAATTTTTTAAAGATGAACATGAAAGTATTTTTGGTTAAATTTTTTCCATTTATTCTCAATCCATTTTCCAATAAATGAATTAAAATGTACAAGTTTTAGAATATACGATTTTTTTTTCTAAAATTGTTGAAATAAAAAAGTTCACCTTTTGAAAGGGCTAGAAGACCCTATATTTCGAAGTTTAGTTGCCATAAACTTGCAATTGGTAGAGATGTTTACTCTAAAGTTTTAGAAGGATGTACTTGAACAAGTTAACTTAAAGATCCTATGCTTGGATTTTTTAAAGAAATATATATAGATAAAGATTTTAGCCTTGTTTCGAGACAAGTATTTTGGAGCAGTTTTTGGCCTCTAAACATGAAAGAACTTTAGCTATTAATTTTCATAGATATTGAAAAATACTCTAGAGTATGTCTTATTAAAGAATTGCTTGTGTTTTTGTTCATCCTTAACCCCTATATGTCCAGAGCCTTCTCCAAAATTCACAATTTGAAAAAAATCATTATAAGGTGTTGTTTGGAAGAATATTTTGGAAGTGATATACAAATAAAAGTTGTAGATTTGAGTTGTAGATTCCATCTGTTTGATAAGATTCACTAATGCCATCATCAATATTTTCTTTTAAATTTTAAAAGAAAAATTGCAAAATTCCTTCTAAATTCAATTACAAGCAAAATATTATCATTTTTGAGTGCAATTTGTTGGAATGAATTTGAAATGAGTTTCTCTTCACATGGTGATTTTTGAAATTTTTGTGTAAAATGTTGGCTTTTCATTCAATTTAGAACAAATATCTAGAAGTTCAAAAAAGGCCTTGGGCATTTAGGGATTAAAGTGGAAAAAACAAGTTTTTTAAAACATTGCAGGACTAGATTATTTGACTTTGAACCTTCTTAACTTTAATTCTTTGCACTAGAGAGTTTTGAGCTTAGAATATGTATAGTGGAGAATTGAGTTGAGAGTCTAGGAAAAAAAATTCAAAAAAAATTAATTTTTATTTATTTTCAAATTGTTAAGTAGGAGTAGATACGAGATAGAAGGAAAATCTAAATTATTAATATCTCTAAGATGGAATTTAAATGCACTAAATGCACTAATGGTAAGATTTTTCTTGCAAGCAAACTAAACCATGCAAAACTTTTTTTTTGAAAAATTGTAAAACTTGCATTCAGAAATGAATCCTACAAGTTATTTTTTCAAGAAGATGCTCTAATTGCCTGAAAAACAAGATTGTCCATAACTTTCTCAAAACAAATCCAAATGAAAAGAATCAAAGCTTCCATGTAGAAAAAAAATAATCTACGAGAAACAAAAAAAATTAAAAAATAATTTGAATTTTTGAATTTTTTTTTGTTGCCTTGTTTTGAGTTTATTTGGGCATAATTTTTGTTTTGGGGCACCAATTGAAAAAACATGTATACTCTCACAAATCTCATTAGTTTTTCTATCTTTAAATTTTTTTTTGAAAGATCAAGACAAATATTCAGACTGTAGGTACCTGTCCGAGATCCTATTTGTCCCTTGAAGGGACACTAGTCCTTTAGGGATTAATACCAATTAAACAGAAATAGATATTGTATCAACCTAAAACCTTAACACAAAGCAAGGGGCTAAGACAAAATACAAATCTTGCCCACCAACAAAAAACTCTTAGCACAAATGCTAAACTCCAAGCAAAAATCCTAGACACAAAGCAACAAACACATAATATATATCAACTGATGGATCCCACCCTATAACACCGCCTAGGAGTGCAAGTGCAAGTGGATGCTAAGGCGCTGCAGGAGCAGCAGTGAGGGCCTTCAATAGCATTGACAAACCAATGATGGCAATGGAGAAACCTAGAGTACCCTCAATCTGCTTCGATCTTAGACATCCACCTGAGAGGTGTGGGAGGTATTTGAGGCGCAAGGAGTGCAGGCTGCGAGAGCTGTAGGTTCACTGGTAGGATGGAGCTGCTACGGGCTGCGTGAGCAATGGCAACGAGTTCACAAAACAACGGCATAGCCATAGAGCACTACAATGCACAGTCTGGGAAGTTTTGTAGGAAAATCGGTCGGCACTGCTGACTTTTTTGAACAAGGTTTAGTTTTTTTTTTACTTGGAAGCTTGTTTAAAGTGTCTTTTTTCTGGTTTAAATCTTACAATTTTCTTTTCCATTTGGCAAATTGCCAGGTTTTTTATTTTCACTTTGGCAAATTTACGGACTTTAGTGTGTATAGTCGGTTATGTTTTTGTATTATATGCTTTTGAGAGGTTCATGCGTGTTATAAAATGCAATATCCTTGGTAGGAGTTGAATATGAGACCCCCATTGTCTTGGGGCCAAGGATGTAGCCTTTAGAAAATACAAGGTTCCAAAAGAGGGTCTAAACATTTTCTGGAGACTAGTTAGTATGGAAAAATATGCAAGTCAAGACAATTGGCTATTCTCACAATCATGTACACTATAAAAACAAGAAGCATTACTCGGACTTGGTCAAATTGAAGAATATAAATAACTTTGAGGGGTAAGCATACAAGAAGTGATACTTACTTTCATTCTTCTATAAAGGAATTAATTGCATCATTAGTGATATGATCAAATTTCTCAACTAGCCCTTCTAGAGCAAGTGAGTGACTGAAGCGACTGAGCCTTTGAGAGAATGACGACGATGACTACCAAATGCCAACCTAAACCTTAATAACAACCTACCAAAGTCCCATACTAGCTAGAAATTTCCATCCTATTCCCCTTCCCTCTGTTGCTTGTCGGAAAAACTAAAATTCAAACAATAAATATCTTAAGCTTATTACGGTAGCCAATCAAATTGCTAGAGCTTATTTATTCATCCTGGTCAATTTTTTGACTTGATATTTTGGGGGGCCAGTACCTCATCCCAATGTTCTCTATGTCATTTAGAAATCTTTAAAACTTTTTGGCTAAGTCATAACTAACCCTCGACACTCCTTGGATATTGCTGCGATGGATAAGTTTGGGCCTGATGGACCAGAGATTTATTGCCCAAACCATGTTGGATGGAGCTTCCAAGAGAATCCATTGTTGCTGGGTTGTTGCAAGAAAGAGTGTTCATTTTTGTTCTACTTTGGCCTATTTTTATCTAGTACTGTAAATACTATGACCTTTTGAAAAAGAATTTTTAAAAATAATATAAAATAAAGATAATTAGTATAACAATAAAAATAGCATATTATCAAAATTTTAGACCTAAGAAAAATCTAAATAAAAAGATATTCACAAAAAAGAATGAGCTGAAATTTTGAAGAAAATAGATACTTTGACGTTTAATTTGTAAAAAATAAAAAATAAAAATTTCAAAAAAACTAAATTTTTTCCATTTAGGAAGACTTCATGGTGAAGTGATTTCACCAAAAAATGATCTGGAAACCATCTTCAATGTTGGGAATTGCATGTGCAAGGGAGCCCTCTTTGCATGGACGTAGAGGACATAAAATAAAATATTTTTAAATGTCCCTTGGTAGAAGCATGACTTCCTACTATGGGAATAGACCATAGAAATTTCAGCTCTAGATCATTAAATTGGAAGACTCCATAGTCTTAAAAAACTCTAAAACTCAAAACGTGATATATAATTTAATTGATTTTTAAATATTAAATGATTTTTTTAATTTCCAAAAAAACATGAGATATAATAACACTCAAGGCAGGCATCTTCAAAAAAAATATCAAGTTTATGCAGATCATGCTTCAAAAAAATTTAGCACTCCTTCTAAAAGAAATAACCAGTACCATTCTTTCTTGCAATGACTCCACCTTGGTAGGTGCATTGAATCCTTGGTTGTTAATTGTGTGGACAAGTTAATGGTTCTATCTACACAAAATAGTGAAATTAGGTTGCTTTAACAATTAAATTGCCTTACATCAAGAAAGTTACTTTACAAGCCATCAAAGTCAACAAATATTTCTAGAATATTTTCATTTGTACACATGGAACTTCATGAGCCCCAATTACAACAAAAGTGAATTTAAAAATGGTGCATTCTTATACAATAACTGAAAATATTCATATAGTGTCAAATGTCAAGAAATTAGTGTAAGGCAACCTAATTTTACTATTTTGTGTACACTAAATAGTGAAATTGGGTTGCTTCACTAGAGACGTTACTTCATGACTCACTGCTTGTCCAAATGGAGGTACATGCCATTCTCTAAACTTGAGCCATAAATCAGAGCACCAACCCATGCAAAAGACACATGGGATATAAGCACACTACACCGGAATAGAGTTGGCAAATTGGAGTCCATATAATGTGGGCAGTCTTGGGTGTAGAGTGTGAGTTAAGAGGCTGTAAAAAGGAGAGTTAAAGCCCTGTATTGCCGGCAAGTAATGGCCAATTCAGCACCCAAGGTGTGTCTAGCGCCTGACACCCTGGCATGCAGTTATTAGCAACCAGTGTCGGGTCGCAGGTTGCGATGGGCACCAGCTCCACGCGCGACGCTTGCAGATTCTCTCATTGTCAAACGTGACCTTACTGTTTGCAGTGTTCAAGTGATTGTTTTTCGTAATTGTACTCATGGCGCGCAACGCTTGTGGTGACTCTGGTATTACGTGCGAGCCTACTGGGCGAGTTGTGGAACTTGAAGGTGGGTTGGTACCACGCGAAGCTGGATACGCAGTGCTGTTGTATGGAGAGGTCCCGGAGTTGTTTGAGAGGAATGATTGCCGGTCGTATAGCAAAGCGGACTTCGCCCAGAAATACAAACTTTGTAGTAGTGGCCTCAATCCAAAACAGATTAGGGTGCCTCGGAATTGCACAAATGAAGAAGTGATCTCCTTGTTTGGAAAGCCTTCTAACAAGAATGGCTACACCTATTCGAACTGCAAAGACGAGATTCTGATAGCGAAAATAGAGAATTTGTGGATGATCCTCCATTAGAGGAAGTTTGTACCAACAACTAGGACAATTTCTTAGGCCATGGCGCGTGGCTTTGCGATTGAGGAGTTGAAGAAGAAGAAACTAAACTAGGCCGCGTATGGCGAGTGGACCAATGCGGATCAGTGGAGGCGTAAGGTGAAGGGTTCAAAGGGCTGCGATGGCGGCGAAAGTGAGGGTTTACGTTTCTCCGAAGGGCTGGATGGCAACGGAGAGTTAGCAATTGCTTGCGGAGAGCTTGATTCACGGATGGATGAGCTCGAAGAGTATAAGGAGCACGTTGACGAGTTGCTGAAGGAGGCGGAGCTTTGCCTTCAAAGAAAGCTGAAAGAGAGGGACGAGATCTCGCTGATGGACGTCGTGGCGCAGAAACAAATGCAAGACCGAGCTAATTTAGTCATAGAAGCGGAGGGTAAGCTTCAAGTTCTCCTTGATTTGCTTGCAAAAAAAGAGCAAGGTTTGATGAACGGAATGGACTCAGAAGGTGCATGCGGTGGTGATTTGGCGCAGATCCAGACTGACGTGAGAGTGCACCAGATGGTCGTGGACACATTCAAGACCCTAGCCGATGAAGGTGACTCCAAAAGCAAGACAGCGCCGATGAGAAGTGACGACACAGCAGAGGAGATCGCCGAGTTTGAGGAAAATCTTGCAACGTGCAAACGCCACGCTGCAGCTGTTGCGAATCTTTGTGTTTGTGATAGCATAGGATATAGGCTTGGAGCAAGCATTGTGGCTCCCCAACCATATTTTGTAGCGGGTGTTGCATCCTCAATTGAGAGGAGCTTTCTTTCCATTGAAACATGTGTGTTTTGTGGACTAGGGTTTGCACCAACTTGGGCCTTGCGATTTTCTTCTTGCCAACATCCGTATCACCATTAGTGTGCAACGTATCACTTTGCTAGATCCTCCAACTGCGCACTGAAGAATTGTGGCGTTGAAATGCACAATGATTGGTGGAGTTCATCAGGACTTCGAAAGCCTGATGCGGGTGGAATTGCTACGAAGTTTGGGGCGTTGCTGCAGCCTCGACGACTTCCTTCTGGTCAGTTCCTTACGCTTTAGGTTTTGTCCCTCAACAATTCCAAATTCCGTCGCAGCATGTCTTGTTGAGTCCATTTTTGATTTGCAATCCCGAATAGTCCTTTCCTCCTTCATTTGAGTTAGTCCAAGAGCGTGATGTCCGTTTGGCTGGTCTAATCTTCCATCCCTGCTACCTGGAGTCCCTTGAATTTGCTTTGCAGTCCGTTGATCGTTTTAGGAGTTCTTTTAATCTTCCATTCCAGCTGCCTAAGTCTATAAAATTCCAAACGTAGTCTCTAAATGAAGTCATCAGGTCTTTTAATCTTCCATTCCTGCCGCCTTCAGTCCATGAAATTCCAGACTCAGTCCATAAATCACGTTATTATGTGTTTTAATCTTCCATTGAAGCCTGCAGGAGTCCATGGGATTTCCATAGCAGTCTATAATTTGGTTCTTATGTGTTTTAATCTTCCATTGAAGCCTCCAAGAGTCCATGGAATTTCCATAGCAGTCCATAATCTGGTTATTATGTGTTCTAATCTTCCATTGAAGTCCTAAGAGTACAAAAAAATCCCTTGCCAGTCCATAATCGGGTATTATGTGTTTGGATTTTCCATTTCTCGTTGTCTAAGAGTCCATGAAATTTCCTATTGAGTCCATAGTTGGCTAGAATGTGTTTGAATCTTCAATTTGCCGCCGCCTAGGGTCCATTAATTTTCCTTTTCAACCCATAAATCAGGTTATGAGTTGTTGTAATCTGGGATCCACAGTCTGGAGTCCATGAAATTTCCTTTGTAGTCTATATATCATTCATAAGGAAGGCCTTCAGTCCCACAAAACTCCTCTGCAGTCCTTCAAACTTCTGAGTGTACTCCTTTAGTGTTGCATTCGTACTGCAATTGTACATCTAATATTCACAGGAGTTCCGAGAAAGTATTGTTCGTCCATGTGCATGTCATGTTCCACTGAAGAGTTCAATTTCATTTATTTCCATGTTTGCCTCAGAAATTTGGTGGTACTGTTGCAGACTACGTTCCTAGTCCGCAAGTCACAAACACAGTGTCCGTAAGCGCAAATTTTCCTAGAGAAGAGTCTGTTGATTACCCCGCACTTGGATCCCAGGTGCATGCCTCTCCAACGAAGCTCCTGCTCAAAGAAAATGGAGTCAATGCACCTCTAGTATTGGGCAGAGCTGGTGAGCATGGAGGGGGAGGAGGGGAGGGCAAAATGAAGCAAGATGTGGTTCCCAGAAGTAGAGCTGCTAATCTTTTGGTAGATGCAATGGACATTGAGCGGAAGGTAAAAGCCATGGCTTAAGCCAGTGGATGCTTCTTACAACTAGAAGAAGACCCTCCTAATGATACCGACAGTGATAGTGACAAGAGCGAAGCAAAAGAAGACTCCAGCAACGAGCATGTTTCCATTGAGTCACAGGACGGGAAGAAGAAGAAGCGAAAATTCATTGACCCCAAAAAAAAGACTCTTGTGCATCTTCGGCATAGTGCAGCGGCAAACACAAGAGCAGCAGCAGGTAAGGTCACATCTGAGAGTGCAGGTAGCCCGAATGACCAGGGTGGGAAGAAAGACAATTCTCTGAAGAAGACAAAGTCCCAGAAAAAGGCAGAGAAGCGTAGGAAGAGCACTGGACCGTAATTTGGCTTCTGAGCAGAATGCTACGTATTTCCTGCATTTTCCTTCGGTTTAGGGTGTTTGGATTAAATGCCACAATTTTTTGGGTATTCTTCTGGTAGCACCAGATTTTGCAGCAACAATGTAGCAGCGGTTTGAGGAGAGGACCCTAGAGACTCAAGTAGTTTTACGGAGCAAGTTCTAGTGGACTTTGAATCCGCTACAGTGGCAATTATGTGGGACTTTGTGAATCCACTTTATCCATTTTGACAAATGTATTGGGTTTACGTGTACTTGACTTGTTGGTTTGTGCCATTAGAAGAGATTTGGGGGCATTGGAGGGCCGTTTCAGGCCCGTTCCCAGATCTGTTCTCGATGCAGGAAGGGAGCGTCGGGTTGCTGTCAGACCCTAATTACCCAAAAAAAAAGCTTGTACTTGGAACATCCCTTATTCAAGGGCACTATTCTATTTGATACTTATCCTGAAGCTTTTTAACTCACAAAGAAGCATAGAACATTTCCTTCACTGTATAGTAACTATCAGAGACTTTATTATTTTACGACCTGTATTTCCGTCTTTTGTCTCACACTTTAAGAAAGTTGCATGCAGTGATGCAATTCTTTCACTCTATATTTTTCAGATTTCATATCACTCTATAGAGTCTAAATATGTGTGTGACTATAAACCTTTCTCCTTGAGACAAAGAGTATAACAAGGAAGATAACTATGTAAGGAGTAACTGCAAGGGCCTATTTGCAAAACGAATAGAGATTTGCCAACATATATGTTACATATATTTTGAGCACATTGCAGTTATAGTAGGAAGAAAAACACATAGTGCAAAGCTCGTCTATTCATTTGTCAGCCTTTTTTGTACCAAAAAATCATACAATATGACATGGAAGTTTGTAGTATGCTAAATGACTATAGAATTTGCTCCAAGAGGTTGCGATCCTCACCTGTGCCCGTCCCAAAGACAAAACAACCCAATGTCAAGTCAGTGAGGTGCACGAGGTGTCTTAAAATCGCAACGCATGCTATAGCCTTCATAAGGGACATAAAACATATAATCAACAAAGCAAAACCACAAACAAACATTCCATTACGTGTCTATATTGTGAACTTGAGTATAGTTAGCACGTTTTTGTTTCCTTCTGCCAAAGTTTCGCCACTGTCCAGACTTTGCAACAAGGACTCAAGTTGGCTCGTATGGAAAGCTACAGTAAAGCTATTCTATTTGCTCAGTTTGGTAAGAGCAACAGTAAGTCAAGTGGAACTTGAGAGCAAACACGCTTTCGACCAGTAAGAAGCTATTCAGTTTTCCAGACCATGAGTCAAGCAGGGGCCTACAACTTGAGAGTTCACTTAGTCAAGTCTTTACATATTACTAGGAAAAAGTCAGGTAGCCTTTCTCAGTTTTTGGCATACATACCCGTGGTAATTGGTTCGCTTTCTTCACCATGATGACGTGTCAGACAGTTCCAGTATCAGACCCTATAGTCTCGCCGCCTTTGCTAATTCACTCATTTTTAAAAAAACCATCAATGGTTCAGTATTGCATTAATTAATGCAATAATAAAAAAGGTCGGTTGCCTTCCATGGCCCACAAACTCAGAATTGTTACTGTTACACAATCCATAATTGGATCCTATTAGCTGTTACTAGCAATCTGGTGGCAGTTTTACTTAGTAATGTAGTTGGTGCTGTAATAGCTCCATATCATCTGAGATATACTTTTGCTAACATCAACTCATGTTAGTAAAATCCCAGATTGAGGCATTTGGAAATGGGTTTTCCCCACAAATATCAACATTTATTAAAATGTGACAATACTTTTAACATATTTTTGTCAGGAGACAAATACTTGGCTACGAAAGCAAGAAAAAAAAAAAAAAAAAAAAAAAAAAATCGAAAAATCCGACGTGGCACTCTCTCAACCACGTTAGCCTGCACGTGTAGCAGAGTTCCCAGGCAGGGAACTGCCTAATAACTCGCGGGCTCTTAGAGCCCTCAAATCTCTTCTAATGTATTCATTGCCAAGGTGCTCTTTGTTTCCCCTTGATTTTTGCTTTTGAAGCCCAATTGCGATTTCAGGTGTCTTGTAGGCCGATTGCTGTGTAGCAGCGAGAGAAGCTTTGTTTCTTCTTTTGAGATTCATCACTAGTTCTGATCTTTTTTTTGGTGCCACACTTGCTTCATTCTTTTGCCTGAATATGTTGACGAGTTCACAAGCAGTGCACTAGAAGCTAGAAGAGTACAAGTTGGAGACTTATGTGAGTGTACAAGAAGCTTATAGAGTACAAGTGGGAGACTTATGTAATCTAGTTGTTCAAGCTTATACAGTACAAGTTGGAGACTTATGTTAATGTGTACAAGAAATCCAGAGTACAAGTTCGAGACTTATGCGTGAGTGTACAAGCTACTTACAGAGTACAATATCGAGGCTTGTGATTCAATTTAGTGTTCAAGCTGATTACACACGTACAAGTTGGAGACTTATGTTTGCTGGTTCAAGCTGCTTACACATTGAGTACAGTTGGTTCAAGTTGCTTAAAGAACCTCAAGTTCAACATTTATGTTTGATTGTTCAAGCTTACAAAGTACAAGTTAGACACTTATGTTGGAATGTACAAGAAGCTTACAGAAAATGAAGTCACAGGCAGTCGGTGCCTAACTGATTTGCATGTATGTTCTAATTTCTGTGAACTTATATGTGAATACATAATGGAAAACAAAGTCTCCACCCAGGTGTATCACCGTGTAGGCCAAATTCCTTAGAACACAAAAGGATTCAGGCGAACTAAAACTTTGAGTAATATAAATGGGAACCAAAGATAGCGCTCATACATGACTGAGAGAAATTCAAAATTGCTGACAGTCCATTCAATAGCACATGGACCATGCACAAGTCCTAAACTTCTTGGCTTTTGTAAGGTATTCATGAAACATAAACACAAAATGCTCACAAGCATTGACTAAGTCGAACGCGAAAGTGAACACCAAAAATTATCCCCAAAGTGGATTCATTATGGGAAAAAAAACAAGACAGAAAAATGGACCACAGCATCCATAGAGGAAGAATATTTGTATTGGAGTGCTTCCATGATGTGGAAAACTATGGATAAAAACACTCTAACTCCACAGATGGAATGCTAAGTCACGTAAGGGTTACGATGTATACTCTACAATAAGCACCAACACTACAATAAAGTGCCAAATTGGACCATTGGTGTCTCCTGAATACAGTCTCTGCATAAATGGCCAAAATTAACAAGTTAGAACATATGCAAAACCATGACCCGATTGCTTGCCCACCTGAAGTCAGATTCCCAAGGACTTTAGCAAAACGCTATCACTTCAGCATGATCCTAAAACCCACAACACCGTGCTTACATTTAAATGCAAACCAAGCAAGCACAGCAAAAAAAAACTTACCAGGGACTGGGACCATCGGGAGGTGGATTACTCTGCAATTCGGTAATTGCATCATCGTCGATGTCATTAGGGTGAAGAGGAATATCACTACTCTCGGACACTGGACCATCTCCACAGGCTGCCATCCATGAGTTTCCGTCAAACATGTCTGCCCCATTACCACTGGAGTCGAAGTAAACGTTTGAGACATACTCCATTCGCCAAAATTCCTCCTTAGCTTCTTCGGTCCACACAAGACCATCAGACCCTGGGGCAGCTAAGAGCGCCCTCACAGTGTCGGTGTCACATTCCACAGGACTTCGTGAATCCTCTTTGTCAAACCGTTCCAAGTAGCCACGGAGCTCAACTCTATTGCAAGGAATGAACACCATCTCAAGAGCAACGTAAGTGTAGAGCAATAGTAATTCGCGTCCCAACCAAACCACAACCAAAATAAGCTAGCAGCGGAAACAAGCAAAGCGATCCCTCACAGAGCAGCGGAAACAAGACAAGACAGAGCTGGACCAGAAAGAAGCATAACTGAGCAAAACCCACAGCCCCGACCAACACCGACTCCTGGAAGAGCAGCAGGGTTACAGAGAACAAGAGAAAAAGCCGTTGTGCAAATACACCAACTGCTTGCCCACTTACCCACATATAGAAGTCCCAAAACAAGGAAGCCACTCCTAAACCCCACATGTGTGGGATTATGGTCTGACAGTCACATGTGCGAATATGGGCCGAAATGACCAGTCCAGGATGGCAAACTGTAATGGCAGTATAACACCCTAAAACGTCACAACGTAAGTCCCATCCCCTAAACCATGTCCCAACAAGGCAGACCCAACCAATACACAGACAACAGAAAATCCAAAAAGCAAAATCAATTGAGGGGTCTACACCTTAAGCAGGAGAGGCTCTCCCAACACCTTCTGGCTGATTCCTAAACCTGCAGCAGTAACGCACAGCAGTGACAACGCATGGAAGCCCAAACCAGAGAAATAAAAATAAATTGAATCCAAAACAAGAACCAAGGCTCACCCAAGTAGGTTAATCGAGGTCAAGGGCGGCACACACAGAGCGTATGCCTGCTTCAGCCTCAGCGGGCAGCTCGTAAACTGGACAATTCCCAACAGCACGGTAATCTTTGGGATTCATCAAAAACTTTACAGCTCTTATATGCTCTGAATGCAAGTAAATACACTTGGAAGCATGGTAAATGACATACGACTGACTATCACCTCGCCCCCATTTTTGATAGTATTTTCCGAGCACAGCCATGTCTCCAGCTTCAAAATCCGTCCCCCAAGCATCTGTGAATGCTTTCTTGACTGCATGCAAGCCACGTATGCAGCATATAACATAGAAGTCCACCCCTTCTTCGTTATCTGCTTCTGCATTCACAGCAAAATTATCCCTAGTCTCTAGTGTAGCAGCTAGGTCGTCCCCATCTGATCCAAATTGCATGTCTGCTGAATTCCAGTTTGCTTACATCTTTTCTCGCACAATTCTCATGTTTGCTGGTTGCAAGTGCTAGGAACACCAACGTCCAGTCCACGGCAAGTTTTGGCATGAATCCCAATCTCCATCTAAGCAATGGCTACAAAAATAAGACAGATTCTTCACAAGAAGCTGGGTTAGATTAGTTTTGTTTGATGCATAGATAGAATGCAAGCCCATAGTGCCATGGATTGTATCACAAGCTATTTTATCTTTGTTACGCTTGACTTCACTCTCCTCAATATGCCAAAACATCCGCTTCATTGGCCTCTTACTGCCAAGGTAAGAAGATTCCGGTCTGGACGTCAAATTCTCCTGAAGAAACTTAACAACATCAGCAGCACACATAAGTCTTACACCTTGAGCATTCAATTGTTCTTTACGGACAAACCTTTTGACCACAGCCCCTGCCCCATCATGGGGCCCTTTGCCATGTGCACTTCCGAAAAAAGACCACAGCATTTTGCACCCATTTGTCATTGAGGGGTATTTCGAAACAAAATACCATGGTTTACTACTTTTGAATTGTGTTGCACACCCGTCACTCTAGACAAAGTGCCGCTTTGGGACTATATTTTGCAGCATCAAATAATTCCAGTGCAAATTGAAACAATACTGGACCATTTCAGTATCATGTTGCTTATCTTCTGTAATGTAGAAATGGTACTCTGTTAACAACCACGTATCCTCATCGTAAGGGTTGGCATCCGGGTTGTGTCGCATGCAAATGTGTACCAAAATACTCACCTGATAAGAAAACCAGTGCATACTTTGCACTTCGTTCTGAATCTCGAAGGTATAGTTCTCAGCAAAATCAACGATTGAGACAATGCTATCCGAGGGAAAGGACCTCAAGCAATTTTTGAATTGTTGGTCTTGCCATCTAGCCACAAAATTATGTTGTACAAAGAACTGTAGCTTTGGCTTAAAGTATTCAATGAGCTCATCAGGAGTTGTTCTTCTATGTATGAGGGTCAATTTTTTTAGCAATTTCCCTTTCTTAGAAACCGTCTGTTCTAACGAAAACCTCTTCCAATCAACTAGATCAAATTCTAATTCTTGTAATTCGAACTCACAGAACCTCATCTTACGATCAACTCCACAAACGCGGCATTCCCCCAAAAGGCATTCAAGCTTGTGCCATTCATCAGATTCTGCCTTAAGACAGACAATGCTCTCCCATAACGCAGTCAACCGAGAAAATACGTCACAAGAGGCTGGACACTCACCTGATTCATGCTTGCACACTGTCTGAGATTTCCTCATGTTGTAAATAGCAATCTTGAGTTCATCCATCTCAACATGATAGATGCAGCAACACGTGTTGCGCTCCTTCATTGGCTTCACAAAAAATGGTTTGAGATTTTCGAAGCTTCTTTGCCCTATGTCGAGATCCTGGTTTGCAGCCTGGAACCTCAAGAAGAAACTTGTCTGTCGAATTTACATACGTAACCACAATATTAGGGACTTCATGAACAGCAGCAGTAACATTGAATGGAAATTGAAGACTGGAAAAAGGACTTTGCATAGCTAGGTCATGAAAAAGTAAACAGCATGGACTCCAATGGAGTCAAGTCCCTAAAGCATGAACCTTGTAGGAAATTTGTGGTACTGTACACACTTCCATTGGGACTTTGGACGTACGCTAAGGATAAATATGGACTATTCCAATACAACACCTAATCTAGGGACATTACAGGCATTTGTGTGGATACAATCCAGAATACAAAGACATTGGAGGGACTGCTAAGGAGTGCCAGGTCTCGTGAATTCGGTGAACAAGGACTTTTGCAACAGAGGTAGTGACTCTCACTGGAGTCCACAGAAGGTAACACAACATTAGGGACTGCAGTCCAACTTTGAAGGACATTTAAGTGAAACACATGTGAAATTCAGGACTTGCATTGGAAATTGTCACCAACAGCGTGAAAGCCAGAAAGACAAATGAGCAACTTCGTGGACTTCTCAGATACTAGGCAGTATACAAAGGGAAGTCAAAGGAACTGAAATCGACAAACCTGGGACTCCATAAGGTAATGTGTTGGCTTCTCGTCAAATTCAGCACTTCCGATCCTTTTTCGTGTCACATCTTTCTTGTTGGGGCTAATTCGAGTGTTCTCAGCCCACCACTTGAGCACAAAAGTTCTCACCCCTTGCGGGATCCCGTCATGGCGTTTTCTTCGAACGCTTAGACTCCAACAGAATCCGGCGTGCACCACTTGTTGCCGTCTTTCTTCAGCCAGTGCAATGTTTCGGGGATGAACGTCCAGGACTCGTGCAACTCTCCTCCTCGAGGCTTGACCCTGTGCACTAACAGCTGCCGTCAGCAGCGTGTGCTTCGTTGCTAGCATAACATTGCTACATCCACCCTTGTTCTCCTCCAATGCTTTTGTGACCCCAGCAACAATCTCTTGGTGCGCCAAGGCAACTTTAACAGGAAGAATGTAATCGGGGAGGCTCCGTCTAAGCAGAGGATGGGAAAGCGCATACTCCATGACCAATTTCCTGGTGCTTGAGGTAGGGCAAACGGTGATAACACTGGAAATGGAGCTCGCTAAATGCAACCCCACCCTCCTATGCTTTCTGTCGCTCATGGCAGCAACCGCCTCTTCCTCCAAATTTGCTTCAACCTCAGACTCCTTGTGCGTAGCACGGGAATATCGCTTTCTTTCCGCCGCTCTCTGCCTCCTCTCTTGAACTTGTAAGTCTTCCTCTGCTCTCTCAATCGCCTAAGGGCGCTTCGTCCCAAGACGCCTCTCCATTGTACGCGCAGATCCCATCCCCAGAAAAGAGAGCTACACACTAGAACCCTGCAACCGCCGTCGAGCACAACCAAAGTACGAAATCCACCCCTTCAGGAATCAGGACCAACAACCTTAACTTGTGCAGAAGTTTGCAGTCCCTAAATTCCTCAGACCTTAACCGCCGCTGTGCAGAGAAGGAAATGTTTCTCAATCCAGAACTTAGCGTGACAATCTAGGGCGCCGTGCTTACACTCATGCACTCAAATTCAGAAATTCGCGTCAGAATCTATCGTGTTGTGCAAAAGCAAATGACTCCAAATTCAGAAAATGCCGTGACTCTCCCGTCGGTGTGCAGAAGCAAAAAAAAAACTTAAAAACCTAAATGACTTAAAGCGCCGATGAGCAAAATCCATGAAATGCAAACCCTACCCTCAATGGCGTCACTGGCAGACTACTGACGAGAAACGCTCAACAGAATGTGATTTCACAATGAAGGCGCTGGGAAGGGAATTCATGAACTCTTCGAATTTGAAAACTAACGCGGGAATGAATGTGGCAGTATAGTGATGTCAGTAGTCCACACTGCACACAGCAGTTTAAGATTCCACTAGAAAAATTAATGATCACCTCCTGTAGGCTACTATGTGCTACTGTGTTTTCTGAAAAAAAATTCCAAAAAAAAACTAAAACTTGGGCTTGGGGGACTTTTTAAAAAAAATACCCTCAACTGGCCGAAATGTGACTTGCTCCTTCAATTTTTCAATTTTCAAGCTCAAAAAGAACTTGAGATTCATAAAATAAACAAAGAAATCTTGGTCATTTGTATAGAAATACATCCATATGAAAGATAAAAGTCCATTTAGCTCTTTCTTTGGACTGTGACAGCTTTGGAGTATATTATTAAAAGTCCACCATGGCTTGGGTACATGCTCTAACTATCTAAATTTTGAACATGATGTTCTTCTCAATGCAAAGAATGTGGCCTAAAGTCCTACTTTTTAAGCACACACCCAAAAGGCATATATAAATTCAATCTAACAAAAATTTAGAAGTTGGTAGGGACTATGTGACGTCCATAATCTTCCGGTGTAGTGTGCTTATACCCCATGGTTCCTACATTATTGCATCCTTCTACAATAACCTCACATATTTATGTAGTGTAGGATGCAACGGGGATTTTTGAGTAAATTTTTTCTCTAAAGCAACTTTTTTTTTACAAAGAATATTTGGCAAAATACTAAATTTAGTGGACAAAATCGCTAATTTGCTACCAAATCTTCGTATGGTATTGCTCAATTTTGGATAAATGTACATCATTTTGAATGAATAAATGAGATTTCATCCATAAATTGCAAATTTTATTTATTTCCATGGATGTAAATAGCTTCATCCTTCTAGAGATTATAGCTTTCTGCACTGCCTAAAATAAATGAAAAAAAACCCATTGGTAAAATGTCAAGAAATTAGTGTGAGGCAACCTAATTTCATTATTTAGTGTACTGTACAGTACAGTTTATTGGTACAAGCTGTACCAATGGTTCTATCTACAGGTTATTAGTAGTGCCAGGTGAGCAGTTGAGCACTGAGCAGGTACACCAAGTTGACTACTATTGTTTGTAGTATTTTCATTGAAATAGAGCTCAACTAGCTGTCAGAAGTATTATTTTTGTATCAGCTATTTCGGTCTCCCCTTTCACGGCTAGGGGCCAGGGCTAGTACCACGTGAGCACGTACCCCAAGTTGACTATTGTTTGGCGTATTTTCATTGAAATAGAGCACAACCAGCTGTCTGAACTCTGAAGTACTCCGTATTATTTTTGTAGAAAAGCAGAAAAGTAAAGAAGAACAAAGATTCGTTCGCTGTACTCAAGTCATTTTTAATTTTTTTTGACACAAGTGTGTTGAACAACACACTACAAGGGGGTTTCCATCAGGTAGAGAGGCTGATTTTACGCCAAATAAACACAACCTGTCGCTGCCAGGTATCGAATTCGCAACTATGTCATTCAGTTTGGGTACCTTTCCACCATCATCCGGTAGCATTAGAGGAGATTCAGGCCTCTAAGAGACTGCAAGTTCTCAGACTGTGGAAACTTTGCAAGAATGCTAATACGTTGCCAAATGGCCAGTCTGACGTGGCCAAGCGACTGCCACGTCAGATTTTTTTTTGAATTTTTGAATTTTTATTTTTATTTTTAGTATTCTTTTAACATTTCAATAACTTTTTTTTCTAACAGCAGTGCGCTATTCCCAGCATTGGGAACAACCCTAAAACGGTCTTCCGGAGGCTCAAATGTCCTCTAATGTTTAAGGTCATCTCGTACACACTCAAGCCATTTTGAAAGGAGGACATTGTTAATTGGTTGGATACCCTCCTCCTTGGAATGGGATAATGTCTCTCGGGATGCCTGGGAGGCAATTTAGTTATAATTTAAAGAAAATAATTGACTAGCTTCTCTCAATTCTCTGTAACTTTTGACAACAAGTTGTGTGAGTGTTGATGAGGTGGTGGCCAAGCATTGCGTTTGGAAAAAGTGCTACAGTGTGTGAAGATTATAAGTGGCTACGGACTTTCATTTGTTAATGATTTTAGAATAATCTTGCATCTTCCAATGTTGGGGGCTCTTGGTTTCCGGGGGAGCAAAAGGGAAGCCCCTAGCGTTGGTTAACAATGTTAAGGGACGTTAAACCTGTTCTACAAAGTGGGACCATCAGGGTGAAAAGGTAGGAATTTTACCCCTAGGAAAAACGTAGGAATTTTTTTATTTTTCACACGTTAATTTTTTTGCAAATTCTGGATTCAAATTTACAATTAGAGGCCCCAAATTAGCCTAAAGATGTCTTCAAAATATCCTAAGCACGGCTCAAAATAGTTTTTTTTTAAATTTACATTTACCCCCAATTCCTACGTTTTCACCCTGCTGGTCCCACTTCATGGGACTCGTTTAACATCGTGCACGTCTCGCCCCCCCGACCATTG
This sequence comes from Pseudisothecium myosuroides, assembly GCA_951799445.1. Classification (NCBI taxonomy): domain Eukaryota; kingdom Viridiplantae; phylum Streptophyta; class Bryopsida; order Hypnales; family Lembophyllaceae; genus Pseudisothecium; species Pseudisothecium myosuroides. The sequence continues at coordinate 25,425,279 of OX637294.1, forward strand.
TCCCAAGTCTTTCTCCAATGTTTCCCTGATGATATCTCTTCGAACTCCTGCTTGGCATCCATTTTCCATTGCCGCGCTTGCTCCATTCCTTTGCCAAAACAGGCTGATGAGTTCATTGAAGAAAGTGCGTCACAAGATTGCTTAGGCTAACCCTACGATAGTGACAGCATGTATACCGACATGTATTGCCGAGTTCTCATACTCTTCATGCAGAAACTCTAGTGCATCTGACGCATTAATCCATAGAGAGTTCAACGAGTAGGGTTGCTTACAAGTGGTCAACACAGATCAAGCGAGCCTGGAATCTGACCCAGTTTATGTCCTCTACTGCGATGGGTTTGTAGTGAAATAAAAAACATGGCTGCAGTATATCTTGGATTTACGCGATCTCTTTAGTACAGAGTGCTGTGAGCCTCAGGCTGGTGATATGACACAAATGGATTTGTCCTTTCGATTTCTCATTCTAGTTCTGTTCGGCCTGGTTCTGGGAGGGAGTGCTCAAGTATCGCAGAAGGCGGATCTTCTTCTCAACCAAACAGAAACCAGCCTTCTAGAGCTTGTGAAGCAAGTGCAAACTAACGCTCTCAATTCTTGTGGTATGAATGTTCCACCCAAACATTGTTGTCTTTCCATCTCACGGCGAACTCTTTTGTGCAAATACTGTGAATTTCAGTGGTGGTACAGAAGTCATCCTTTAGTTTGTGCAAATTGCAGATTTATTGAGTACTTGTAATGCTGAGTCCACCTGTAGCCGGCTCTCATGCCCCCTGACGCATGACAATACTGCCGGCTATGAATGCCAAGGAGTTCTCCAGAACACCAACTGTAAAGAGAACTGTCAGTGGAGAAACTTCGACTTCTCCAGAAGCTTTCTAAGGTCTGTCGGTAACTTGGTTTCCACCCTGAATCCTTTCTATCTGGGTTTGTTGGAAGGCTTAGTGAGAAGATTCTCTGAGTAAATCGACTGACTAAGCAAACAGTAGATAAACCATTGATTGCACAATTCACCAGCAGTGCGGGCCAGAATCGTAGGATGAGGGGAACACTAAAAAGAGCAACGTACACGGTGCACCCTGCATTTTAATTTGTCGGTTGCTGTGCCGTGCATCCAACGGGCTGTGCCGTATGCTGTACCGTGCATTCCCCGTACAAGTTGCAAGGAAATTTTTTTCACCTTGTAAGAAAGTTGGTTCGCTTCATGGGAAATATATCATCACTGTCGTCAATCGTTGCATTACGTGAATGTATATCATTTAACCAACTGCGACTCTTTTGGCAAGAGAAAATAACTTTGTCTAGAGGATGCGCGGTGAGTGGAAAACACTTGTCTTTAATATAGTTTTAGATACTTACCACTAAGTACGTCATAAATCAAAAGTACATTATCTTAAACCCTTTTTCTCGACTCCATTATCAGTAGTTGTAAGATGCGTGAAATCACTTAACACGATTTGAAATTTGCTAAACCTCTTAAACATTTGCCTTGGGGGTATGCGGTTAATGGCAAGTTTCATTTCATCATTGTGATTTGCAATCTTGATGACAGAGTGCCAGGAGTGAACGCTACGACGACCAACTCTATTACTCAGAGACAACTTCAAGAAATTTGTGCTCAGAGGAACTTAGACACTTTCTTCCAAAAATATTCGAACAACACCAACTTCTTTCGGCTGTATTTCGGCTCCACTGATGGCACCTTTCGGATCTTTCCAGGAATGGTAATAATTGTGGCGGTGTGGGGAAAACATTCAAAAGGCTGCTGATGGTATTTTGCAGTAAATTAAGGCGAAGGTTTAAGCGATGGTGTCGTAGATGATTGTATTCTTCTAGTTGTCAGTGCATAAGAACATCTGTATTAATTGCACAATGTTATTTGCAGGATGAATCAGACTGTGGCAGCTTCGATCCTCGTATAAGATTATGGTAAGCCAATTTTATAATCCACACCGAGTCAGACTTGCATGCTCCTTAATATCTTTGAAATTTTTCACAAGCTAGAGATTCCATCAGACACAATTGTCACAATTTCTGGCGCTTAGAATCGTGAAATTGTGTTTATCACAGGTACCTTAAATCAACGACAGACGTGAAGAAGGCTGTAATGGTACTGACTGACAGTGGGTCTTCAATGACCGAGATTATTGGGTCCACAAGGAGTGATAGCAACTTGGCAACAGCCTTCAGAATCACCGAGTCTTTCTTGAATACTACCACCGAGGATGACTATGTGAACATCTTCACTTTCGATCGAGACAAAGTGGAGCCCTTCGCTGCTCAACCTGTAAGTCAAAATATCCTTGAAATCCTCCATGCCAAGTTTTTTTCTACCACATAGAGAATGCAAGTCTTATGGCAGCTGATGAGAGCAAGAAAACATGAATTCAATGGTGTATCTAGGTTGCCACTGTAGATTGGATTGCAGGCTCATGAATCTTATGATCTGATACAAACTTACAATGCAGAATGTCGTTGGTTTGGTCAACGGAATCCATTGAAAGGAATTTACTTTATTTGAGTTGGAACTCAAGTGGGGCTTCTTGTTACACTTTGATTTCTGCAGGTGCTGGTGACGAACACTTCCACCCACCCTGACTTTGGAATTTTCACCGCAACGCTTTCCTCACCAAATCAGAGCTCTGTTCCCTCCGGCAACATTACGGATGCAATTAGCAAAGTAATCGCATCGTCCGCAGGCTTCGGTAGCGCAGAAATCCCAAGTGACTATCTGAAGGTCTGCACTTCTCTACCCCTACTCAGTCAACCCAAAGTCCCTCCCTATTAATGTCGGCTATTTGGCGATGATTCAATTGATTGATGAGGTTTATACTCCAGTGGCATTATTTCACTGCCATTTCAATGTTTGTAAATGGATTTAAGGTACTTTTCTAAGTTACTGTATGCTTTTGAACATTCTAGAACGGTACTAAAAGTTAGTACTTGAAGACACTAAAACAATGTCCTTTTGGTATTAGTCCACCAAACAATTGAAGCTCCACTTGAAACAATTGGTATTTGGCAGGAAGGGATTTTTGTGATGTAGTCACGAGGCATTGCTATAATCTTTGAAAGTCACAATGATATTTTGATATCACAAACCATGCGTTCATGATGTTTTGAAACTTCATTGCTTCTCATTCGACCTTGGCTGAAGTATATGTCCACTTAACTGTCAGAAGTTCACTGTGAAGTCTCTTTAGTCCACGTGAAAATTTGGACAAATTCTGTCCGCTTGAGTAGGAATGGGTTCAGCATTCGCCAACCTGCTATGATTGACGGTAAACTGAACTCTGGAAAAACACAGATTTCACAATGTTAGTATGACCAATTCGGTTACTCATACTGTGAAGAGCATAATGCAAAATAGCAAATAGGGCTAAAGCTAGTACCACCAGAATCTTTGACTAGCATAGCAAATGTTGGTCAAAAAGTGAAGAAAAGGAAGTCTCTACATGAGACACTTAGAAGTGGTATAAAATGTGATGCCCATTGGGGCAATTGTGACGCTTAGGGTTTAACATGGTAAACTTGAATAGGTGATAATATTGATCACTGATAGAAAGGCTGTGGGCGCCATAAGCAATGTTGCATTACCGTGGGACTTGATCAAGAACAATAGCATTAGTGTGTTCTTGTACATGTTCCCTCCAACCATCAATGCTAGCCCCCTTGCAAGCCAATTGTGTGATGCTCGAGGGTATTTTGAGATTTTGGATGTTACTGAGTTCCAGAATCCACTGCTTGCTTTGGAAGCGTACTATTCCTTTGTGGCCAACATCCATTCAGCTAACATGAACAATGGGATCGACTACAGCATCGAGTATTCAGACTTCTCCAAGGTGGACAACAAGACCTTCACCCTCAGTAAGCCAGGTATGGGAACTACATTATACATTATCAATAGTCACTTGGAACATGCTGAATAGAACACATCTAGTAAATCTTGCTAGTAGTTCATGCGTTGCGTTAATTAGTCCCCCTCTCAACCACTCAAGGACGTCTTTGCCATTGATTCTAAGCATACTAAAAGATCATAACAACTAGTCAATGGTCAAAACTTCTATACAGTCTACTATGAATGAGAAGGGAAGTTTGTACATTTGAATTTTAATGGTTGCATATCTTTTTAATCAAATTTTGTGGGAGGTTGTAAGTGCCATTGAGTGGGGCTAGCATTGTAGATTTTGTCCTTGCTAGTATCAACCATTGAGACACTACATCTCAACTTCAAATTCTTGCATTGGCACTATGAAGAAGGTTACAATGCTTGAGTGTTGGGAGGCTTGAAAGCATTCTTAGAAGCAATTCCTTGTCTTTCTTTGCAATGAAGAATGTCTAGATCTTTAATCAAAGAGGGCATAGAATGAGGAAGACTACTAGTATACCTATTGATCTTCTTTTTATTAGACAATGAGGCAACGGCACAACTGTTACCTTATCATTAGACCTAGCATTATGTGATGCAAAATTTGCTTTGTGACTTATTAGCTTGACATGCTGAACACGACATGTGATAATGCCTCCTATTTATATCTTTCAAGCTCTATAATCACTTGTATTTATTTCATGTGGTAGTGTGTTATTTTTTAGTATTTAGCAGCAATAGGAAGCTCCTGGGGGTTGCAGCCATTGACATCTTCAAGACCAAGGTGCTGAAAGTCTACAACATCAGTGAAAGTGATATCGAACAGGCTGTACAAAAGAGAACATCAGGGAGTAACAATGCATTAGCAAGTATTAATATAATACCTTGCCTCAATCAGGTGTGTTCATTGAAGATCCCACATTAGCATCCTAGAATGCATCACAATTGACACTATGACTACATACCTTTATTACCTACCTTTATTAGAAGAGAGATTTGCATAACATTCTTGAAGGGGAAAGCCAGGGGGTCCTTCTACAATATCACTATAACAAGAATAGTTTGTGTTACACAGGCTCACAATTCATTGACTAATTTGCATTCATTAGTGGAAGGAGCCTTGTTTCATGAACCTTGATTCATGGGAAACCAAGGGTCCCTCCTTTGAAGTTCAAAATGTTATGAAACAGGACTAGCTAATTTAAAAAGACACACAAAAAGGTCGAAGTTGTTTTTCTTTCTATTAGAGATCAATTTTTGAGAAAAATAAGTTTTCCCTATTGACACTGATTGCGACATAACTGCAGACATCGAATAAGACGTGCAATCAAGACTTGCAAGCATCAAATACCATCTGCTCAAGTAACTTCGACAAGGACATCACCACATTGCGAAAGCTGAGCTGCTGTAATTGTACTGGTGCCGATAAGCCACCAGATTTAGGTCGCGCATTAGGCTTAGGCTTCGGTCTGGGCATTCTAGCATTAGCAACGTTGGCTGTTATTGCTTGGTTCTGCTGGAAAAAATGGTGTCAACCTCCAAAACTTGATGAGTACCCTGGCAGAGATGACGTACCTCCAAATCCTGATGAGCTCCGGCTCCCTGGCGGAGATTACGTCGACTTGACATAGTGAACGACAGAGCCGACAGATAAAGGCAGGAGATAATACTGGCGTTGAAATGGGATTAAAACCGTGTCATTAGTGTAAACCTGTCAAGTCTTGGGAGAAGCGAATTGAACCAGCAGAGCTGATAGATTGAAGAACCAGCATGGATAGTTCGGGTGATTCTGATCAATGCTTGAAGATTGATCACCCTCAAATGCATTATATAACCTACAGTAGGTTCTTTAGTATTCGCTTGTGCTTGAGAATCCAAGGTTTTAATTTGATCCCCGCATTGGGGACGCCTCAACCTAAATTTTCGAGGTTGGGAGGAAGGTTCACTTTTTCTCTACAGGATTTTCCCCTGCAGGAAGGTTCACTCATTATACCGTGTCCCATACAGTGCCATACCTCAACACCCACTGGCAGGTCCTCTACATAAATATCCACTCGCAATTCATATTTCAACCCAGCACCCCCTCGCCAAATTCCACATGGAACTGTCCTCCATGTTCCCCTCCACACACCCACGATCGTCCTTGCAATTCCTTGCCTTGTAACTTAACGCCGTCCTCGACGCCGTTGAGGCCATGGCGATGGTCATCTCTACTTCCGCTGGTGCCACTTCTCTTCTGGCTCAGCCTTCTTCTCGTTGTTCTCGACTTCCCGGCGCTTCCTCGGGGGGTCGACGTGTTGTTCTGGGCGGTGTCTGCACGCCAAGGAGTTGTAAGTTCGACTCCGCTCAGTTGCGTGCTGGAGCACCGTGGTCGCTTGTTGGTAAGCATCATGACTGGTTATAGTGCGTGAATTTGGATTTGAGCGATTTTGTGTGCGTATGATGACTAGGAAGGTCGCCACACACATTTGCAAGCATAGTTTCTATGGTTGGAATGGTCGCATTTTAAAATTTTCTTGTTGGCAATTCAAAGAGGATTCCAACGCACCAGAGAATGCATTATTTGGATTCCAAGTGCAAAAGTTATGAAGTTTTAAAGGTTTATTGGTGGGTGATAGTCGGAGAATGTGCTGTGTTGTTGCTTGAAATGAGTTCGAGAATGCCATTGCGAGTCTTCGAGATTGTTTTTACAGGGCAAGCGTGTAATGAATCGATAGTTACGAAGGACGTTGTTCGAGAATGTTTCTTGCTTCCTAGGTCAGCTTCAATTTTAACGTTTTTCCTACGTTTTTCAATTACGTCTGAGAGTTTGCAGCGCAAAGACACAGGATGTTGGCAAAGAACAGAGAAAAACGCAATTTTTTCTGGTAGTGAGCAAATCCTCAGTAAACCTAAAAGACTCGAATCTGGAAATACTCGACCGGTGTCTTCTGAGAATGTGCGATTCGGAAGCTGGACTAATTGTAGTGCGCAGAATTCAGTTGTCGCTTTCAGCTCTCAGATTTACGTGTCTGTAAACAACCACTTGAAATCGAAGCTTGTTTTATGTCTGTGTGTCATATCTCTGCTTCTTTGTCATGGGATTCAATGACATTATCTCTCTGTTGCTGATTTTAATTTTGCAAATTCATCACGTTTGTCAAATCTGGACCAAAAATTAGTCCAAAATTTTCAAGATGTATGGAGGGAACCACAGATGGAATTGCATATGGTGTTCCAGGGAACCATAAAATTGTCGAAATACGATTGAGGTCAACTTAGAACTGTATCGGTGACACCGTTGATCGAAAGGAAAAATTGAGATTTCGTGAAACTTCGTTAAATGCGAGTTTCAGGGGCCTGTAAGAATTTTCGAATTTTAGGTTTATATAGTTTCACACCTGTGTTTGGATGCGATCCTGATCTGTCGAGCTGTAGTGCTTCGATGAGATTGCAGGAGCGTGTGAGCACCGTTGTGCACATTCGTCACGACCTCGAAACGTGCAAGTGCATGCTCAGCAAGCGGAGGAAACTGCATCTGAGCAGCAGGAGGATGCAGCAGGCGACGATGAAGTCTGCGAGCTTGTCAATGGCTTCGATGTCGAGATTGGCGATGCGGAGTCTGAGGACGGATTCTCGGGCTACTACATCCAGGCACTCAAAAACAACAACGGTGCAGGAGTGCTTCTCTTGTCGGATGTGTATGGTTACGAGAGCAGTGGAATCCGAGACCTTGTCTACCGATTGGGCTGCGTTGGCTACAAGTACGAATCTATCACCTCCCAAGTTTCCATCCGAATCCCCTCACACTTTTAATCTTCCTTCCAACTTTTCGGAGCCTCTCATAGCTGCACTACGCAAGGGACGAAAGAGACAGAGTTCCTGCTTGTTCGATTCAATGCATATTTGTATAAATCATTTGACAATTTTCTATACATTTGAGATTCTTCTCGAATCAGCGATCGCTGCTTTGAGAGTAAGTTCGAACAGAGCTGACTCTTAGCTTCCATTTTCTCATTGAATTCTCACCTCCATGTGGTGCTGCTGCCAGTGTGTTAGTCCCGGACCTCTTCCGAGGCGAGCCCTGGGACGAGCAGACACCCCCAACAGGAGAAGCCTTCGAGCGGTGGCGCAGCACCCACACTCCAGAGCGAATAGCCAAAGACATCGACGTCTCCACCGCCTATCTCAAAAATCTGCTCGAAGACCCCGACGAAGAGTCATCCTCACCACCAAGCAGACCCCCCAAGTATGCTGTGGTGGGATTCTGTATCGGCGGTGGCCAGACCATTCAAACGGTGGCCAGGCAACCCACCACCTTTGCCACAGCAGTGTCGTTCTACGGAACACGGATCGACCCTGAAGTCGCTCAGTCTATCCGAGTGCCTCTGCTTCTCATCACGGGAGACTCGGACCCCAAGTCGCCTGTGGAGGTGGTGAAGGAGCTGGAAAGGAGAGTGGCCGGATCCAAAGCGATTGTGTACGCCGGACGTGGGCATGCGTTTGCTCATCAGCCGGACACGCTGGAAGACGATGAGGCCGCGGAGGATGCGTTCAAAGCCTTGCGTCTGTGGCTCAAGGCTCACTTGGTCGCTCACTCCTCTTGAGGATATCGTCATTCATGAATACACTCCATGTATGGCTGGGTACTGTCAACACTGGGAGAGGCTCTTTAGAAAGCTGAATGAGCTTACTCTGGAAAGGTATCTCCAGCCCAGAGTTTCTGGTGTTGATGTAAGGAATTCATTTCTCAGGGCTTTCAGCTGTTGAGTGTGTGTTTCGGTGATTAGAGTCTGTGGGTGATTAGTTTGTGGATCTTGTCCCCATTTTCAAAGAGGACTTGAATGCACCAAAGAATGTATTATTTGGATACTGTTCTTATAAGAATTTTTTGAATTTTTGTTCTTGAATGTTGCTTCGATTATTAATTCATTTCAAATAGGGCTGGCTTTGTCAATACTGGAAGAGGCACTACAGAAGGGTGAATGAGCTTGCAAGAAGCTCTACAAAAGGGTGAATGAGCTTGCGAGGCTTGTGAATGTCCATCGCAGAGTTTCTGGTTCTGAGGTACAGTGGAACCCAGTCCTGGAGGCTTTCAGTGATTGAGTGAGTTTTTCTGTGATTAAGGGAGAAACATCCAAAAGCTTCCTTGTTCTCATTCTTGTACCCTGGACTACCACTAAATGTGTCCCTAGACTTTAGTTGATGTGTCCTTCAAATGCTTAACTCTGATTTGCTAACTATGTGACAGTTTCAGTGTTCTAGGGAGCTGGCACTTTGAAAAATCATAGAAATTACATACCACATCCAATTTTTATTTTTTTTTTGGAATATTTGAATATTCATGATTTTCACTTGCTAATACAGAAATATTATTTTTAGGAAAAGGTGCCTCCAACTATGTTGAATTGCTTGTATTGACGGTTTTGGGTGTGTCCACTATAGAGTGGGTGATTGTGGAGCTTGTCCCCATTTTCAAGAAGATTTCCAAGCACTAAGAATTGAATGACTTGGATTCCGTTAAAATATGAATTTTTTAAGTTTTTCTTGAAGAATAGGTAGGCTTTTATTATTCCGCCATGAGCGTTGTCATGATCATTGAGGTGAACAAGTCAGATACCACTCTCATCTCAATTCCGCCTAAACGGAAGTGCAATTTGCAAATGGAGTGGTCTACCTTAGATGTGTATGTAGTCTATTTGTGAGCTTCATTATTCATTGAACTTTAGGTTTAATGCATGATTATCCACGACAATGAAGAAGACATCTTAACTTTGGGATGTTTTGACCCTTAACATTTCATCAAGTAGAAATTATTACAAATTAAAGTTGGTGTAGAGCTATCATATCTACCAAGCAATGCATGGTATCGTTTAGGGTGATTGATCTCTGGTGATCTCCATGTAAATCATTGTAGCCGCTACTTTGATTTCAAAGAACCCCCACTTGAAATTACAAAGACCATTAATAAATTGTATAATACCTTCCTAGGTTTCTACTACAATGCTTGATAGGTGTGAAGAATGCTTAGTAGATGTAAGACATCCTCAGCCGTAAAGTTGAGGCTATGTTATTTAATTCAATATCAAGCATTTCAACTCATACTTTAGCTCGAAACATTGCTCTTGACTTTTTTTTCATAGCTCACATCATTGACTTTGAACGGGACTTTGTTAGATTCTCTTCTACAGCTGCTAAAATTTGGCAATATCTATAGGCAACTTATACATTTAATTTTGGGTGTATAAATATATTTTAAAATAATATAATTTTTTTAATGATTTATAATAATTATTGAAAATGACAAAACATTATGAAAATTATATTTTTATAATAATTATTATATGGTTTTATAAATTTAATTCTTAATTTTTTAGTTTATATAATTTGTTGAAATGTGAAAAAAATCATATTTATGTGTTAATTGAAAAATTAGAAGCATATGTAATGTAAATGCATAAATGAATCAAATTTAATAATATTTTTGTTTCATCTATAGAAGTCATATTGTACAAATTAAATTTGCATGTACAAATTATAAAATATATATAGATTTGTCGAGTCACATTATACAAAGAAAAACTAATAAATGTATGGTGTTGGCAATGAATTGTGCATTGAAGCATGATCTGTAATTTTTGTAATAATTAAAAAACAATTAATGTAATATTTAGAATTGGATGTGTTGCTATTTTAAAATTACTCAATTTTTCCTCAAAGTAATTGAATGGGAAATGACAGTGAATTAATGAGATGCAATTTTTTCACAAACATAAGATTATAAATAAACTACATAAATGTCAAATTAAATATAAATATTGAAGTAATTCACGCTACAATTCTCATTCAAGTACACCTTGTACAATTGAATCAAATATCAATAACATTACTTCAAAATTCAAATGTATTTATGAAATCTATGCAATAGAAGTTTCTTGGCGTTTTTGAGCAATAGTATAAGAAGGTGCCGAACGACCAATAGAAGATATATTATAAGTGCCTGGTCCAGGACTAGAAACTTTGTCACTTTTGAATCTATTTTCACGAGATGCAATAGAATATGAAGGACCTCGCCTATTTTTACCTACATCCAAATTATATGCACCTGGACCTGGTGTATTATCTAAATGAGATTGAGATCGTCCACCAAAGCTAAAAGCTGGAGCTGATTTCCTTGTTGAATGATTAGATGTACTTTTCGAACTTACTATAGCATCAGATACTCTAGAATTCAAGTGATAAGGAGTTCCAATATTAATTTTAGATGAATATTCAATGTTATAAGCTCCAGGTCCAGGACTTAAAAAGGTAGAATCTTTTATTGTATTCTTCATGCCCATGGAATATGCTGGGGCTGATGCTCTTGTAAATGTTGTTTTACCACTATTGTAAGATCCTGGACCAGGTATTGAAGAATTATTATTTGATTTTATTGAATCTCGTATTCCTAGTGAAAATGATGGTCCTCGTTTTGCTTCTCCAAAATCATAAGAAGATCCCGGCCCCCTTTGCCAAGTTTCATTATCTTTTTTTTTGAATTGAGAACTCATTGAATATATGGATGCTGATGTTGATATTTTACATGGATTGTGTGAACAAAGTCTTCAAAGTTGATTAGTAGAGTTTTGATACATATGCATTAATTATGGTGATGGTTTTGTTTTTTGAATTCTTTTATTTCAATTAAAGAAAAATCATCCAATATTATATTTAAAATTACAAATGTTTTTTTATTAAATTATCAAAAAATATTATTGATGTTTTATAATGTAATCATCAATATGACTTAACTATTACTTTGTAAACTTATAATCTTATTATTTACATAAATATTTATCAAAATCATCATAATGTACCTCTTCAAATATTGTATATTTTTTAGGTTTTGATCATTTTTGTTAAAATTTGGCAAACTAACGATTGCAATTTGATTTTCTTTTATGCATATTGAAATAAATTAGATGTAAAATCTAAATTACTATTCGTGATTACAATTTCTTTGGAATTAAACATCTTCTATAACAATGACACAATATTAGCTATGCAATACATGAAAAATAAATTATTATAAAATATTTGAACTAAATAAAAATTCTTTGTGTGCACTTTCGAAGAATATATAATTATTAAAAATTTAATACCTGTGCATATACAAGGTTTTTTCATATGACAACAAATGAACAAAAATGGATCAATTTATCATTTTTCTTTAAACTTGGTCATGATCATGATTTTACTAAGTTTTGATATTTAAATTACATAATCTACAAAGATGAGTAAAAATGTAAATTTTTCTAAAATAAAAAATATTGAATTTTTTACAGAATATGATTCTTTTATATTTGTAGAAGTTTATAAAAATTGGTAGAAATTGTATAAATGAGTAAGTGTTTCCATTTCAAAAGATATGAATAAAATTGAATTTTCAACAACAAAATTATAGTAGAATTTTTTAATTTAATATAATTTCATAATTTCATCTTGGTTATATTTTAATGTTTCTATTTAGCAATTAATTATGGGATTTTCTAGTTTTGATCCATAGATGAGAATTGGTTCAGAGTGCAAACCTAATGTGCTAATTTAAAATAATTTTATTTAATTTTGATTTATTATATGTTTCCAAATCTTTCAATTTATTCTTTTAATGCATATTACAAGAATAAAATCTCAATTTATTAAGATTTTGATTTATAGAATCTCTTTTTAAAAAAAATTCAATCCTATTGTTGATAAATAAGCTCTTGAAAATATCATTAAAGTGAATGAAAAAAATTATGACTATACAATAATTTTCAATCACTTTATTTTTTGAAATTGAGAACACAAATCCTTAAAGAAGAACATAATTAATTATGTAATTAGTTTGTTGAAAATTTAAAACTACACTAAGCTATATTTTAATAAGTGACCTATACAAAAAGTATACTAACACACCAAACTTGGTTCACCTACATGATTTTTTTTACTCAATATAAATGAAAATGATAAGGTAAAAATGAAATCAAAACTCATTTAGACTTTGAATGTATATAGACCATAGATGTGCTTAATAATTTAATGAATCTGTTTTACAAATTATAAATCAAATAAACAGAGTGCATTTCTAGCTATTGAATCTCTTCTTTGTGGTCAATTGTAAACATGCACGTTCCATTTTTTTTTTAATTTTTTGTAAAGATGATTTCCCATCTCATGCACTTACACTATGTAAAGGTCCAATGTGGTTTCTAATATCATGCCTTAATATTAAAGAAGATGATAACAATTTTGAACTAATTTTAAATTTATTGAAGACTAGTAGAAAATCTCATTGTTGATTACAAACACTAGTACTTTAATAGTTTTAGGAAAAGAATAGTCATTGATATTCAAATTACACAACTCTTTTAATATTACTATTGATAGTCAATACTTTGAATATGGCCCAAACATTTTATTTGGCCCAAACAAGTTTATTGTCATCCTTTAATAATTCTTGCTTGTGTGTTATGGCCCTTCATTTCTTATATTGCAAAAGGTCACAACTTGCAAATACTACATAATATACTAGTCTCAAATTTCAATCCCCAACAACTTCCAATACTCTATACCTTCAAAAACACTAGGCAACCCTCCTCCCTAAAAATCTAGAAGCGGTCACTGTTTTAAAATAAGTAAATTATTTGGGGTCCATGATGGATCACTAGAAGAAACCCGTGATTTTTTTGATGTTAGCCGCCATACATGCGGTGTTTTTGTAGACATTATGATGTTAGAGTGTTGATGGCTTGAGAAGGCAAATTTTCATCAATGTCGCAAAGTGCGTTGATAAATTACTATCAAAATACGTTGATGCTATCATTGACATTTATGTTTTGTTTGACATGAATTCAAACATGTGATGTTCTTTTGAACATCCAAAGAATATAGTACTGCCACATCAACAAACAAATGCATTTTGACTCAGGATAAGTGTGTAAAAGTTATTGTGGACTGCAGTAAAATGCATACCTAATGTGAAAAATTTAGCGGAAAGATAGCCACGTGGCATGCTTTGCAAAAAAAGGGAAAGGGTTAAATGCATATATACCGTGGATGAAAATAGAAGCTCTTTATACAAGTAGGGTGATAGGAAGTAAAACAAACCATATGGGGTATGTAAACAAGAACCGTGCTCAAAGTAGAATGTCTACAACAATGTTTAGATGTTTGAAATAACATCCACATGTATGAAACGACGTCAAGGTGTCCAACGGTTAAGCTCCCATCTACAAATTATCCCTTATTTTTTGTTTGACCATGGACGGACAATGGATTTACTATAGATGTGTCCCCTCCACCCTTCATTCTCACTAACTATCAATGAGGTAATTCCTTTACTTTGCCATCAAGAATTCTTTTGATGGTAGATGGTAAATGTCTTTAACTCTTGTTGATTTTGACAATTTCTCTTGTTTGTTTATTTATTTGTTTTTAAATATATTTTTTTTGCTAACCTACGGCCTATGGATTCAATATGCACCAATTGATCTCTTAGGAAATGTCTGGATGTCTAAGTTGACATCTCAAAAAATACATATAAACTTTTTTTGACAATGTAAAAATGTATTGATTAGGCATGCCACATCATCCTTGCTGATTGTCACATCACTTTTCTCGTGGCTATGTCAACCGCCACATCACCACAACATTGACGAGTTGGATGAAAAAATTTCCCACGTGTCTCTCCTTGCCCACATGGCACTTACATAGCACAAATCTGGCAGCCACATGGTATGATTTTTTTGAGTGCAAATTCAATGTTTTTGTGGACATTAGATGCTAAACATCTAATGTTACGTTGTCATGAGGGATGTTTTTACCTTGTCAACTTTGACACAATTTTTTGAACATCAAAGTTGACATCAGTTGACATCAATCACAACAACTAGAAGTAAATTTTGGACATAAAAAAATACAAGTTTCTTCTAGTGGATATACAGATACAAATATATGGAAATACATCTGTATATATATTTGGATATTTTTATCTTTTGTTGTTGTTGCACAAATATATACAATAACTACATGTGGAAAAAATTAATCTCAATAAAGTCCTCATTAGCTAAGTCTAGATCCTTCTAGCTCAAGATTATGTTTTTGAATGCTTAGCTTCCACAAGACTAGTTCAAGGCATATCACTTGTTTGAATATGTAGATATCTATTTTACAAAATTTGGACATGCAATCATATGACTTTGAATTCTAAAAGTGTAAATTTTGACTTTTTTGAGATTTTTTTAAAGGATAGATGTGTTTATGGATGCTTCCAACCTATGTACACAATTGAAGTTTGAAAATTCATCATTGATAGTTTTCATTTAATTATCATATACAATTATAAATTTTAAAAAATTCACCAAAAATATAATTTTATTTTTTTGAAATTGAAATTTGGTGAGATTTTGTAAAAAAGCAATGGTGTAAGAATTGGATAAGAAATACTTGAGATTGACCTTGAAGATAAGATGTTTACATGGGAAACAAAGGGAGTGGTCTTAAATTTTTGTTAGGCTATAACTCTTACATTATAAGTTTGTATACTTCTAAAAGTAATACTCTCTCCATCCTAAAATGATCTTCTTGGTGCACAAAATGTTCCGGATTAAGGCTAAAAATAACAATTTAAAAAACCATTTTGAGATGTAAGTAGAGTTTGATGCATTCCGTTTTGACCTAAAAAATTGAGTTTTGAATTAGTTTTTAAAATATGGTTTTGGAATTTTTGAAAATGTGATTTTTTGGCCATTTTGAAGGAGCACTGCTAGCCAATCATTTCTTCATTCCCGCATTTTTTGATGTCCTTCGCATGATGTGTGTTGTCCTTTTCGTGTTGCCCATGACATTAATCAAGAACTCAACAAAAAAATTCATTGCAAAAGATGAGCAAATGCAATGAAAAGAAATATTCCACAAGTTGCTCCTCTGGAATTTGATACTTTGATCCCCCAATTTTCCTCATTCTTATTTGACTATTGATGTAATTCAACCAATTAGAAGTAGTGTGCTTTTTACCAACCAATCTCATCTTCCAAATTCCATGTGTATCTCACTGGATATGTTTGGATCATCCATATACAACTATTACATACATTTCATTGTTCTCTTCATATTTTGTAGGCCCTTTCTTCTACATCACAAACATGAAGATCATTTTGGAACAAAACATAAAGGCCAAGAGGAAGATCATTTAGAATGGAGGGATTACAAGTTATTCTCTTTTTCGTATGGCATACTACCTTATTTGAATTAGCTTGAGTACCTTCATTTTTCATTCATTTTTTGGTATAGAGATTTTTTTGCGGATTATGGACGCATTGACTTTTGAATGACAAGAGGTTCAAGGATGGACAGTACAAGGTAGAAACACCCATTTTTGCTTGATTGTCCTACAAATGTTGTGAAGTAGAGTCTTCCAAAGTGTTCTAAATATGATCTTAAATCATCTATATGGGATGTTTCCAACTTTGTACAAAGCGTAACATGGTTGCAATGTAATAGAGCCTTTAGTGAATCATTTGTTTACAACTGAAAATAATTCCTAATTATAATTATAATTATATTTATGGACATCTGCTTAAGTGAATGGTTTTAGATCTTTCTACTATATATCAAACTGAAAGTAGCCTACACTATAACATTGCTAAATTATGAAGTCTCTCCACCAAAGATCCCTCAAGGATACCTTTCCAAGATACCTATGAGGCCATTTATGTTTAATTGTGAGTCAAATTGAATTCACTATTCTCCAATTTAACAAGTGGCCCAATAAGTTGAGGATTGTTTATCCAATACGCATTTTGGGAATGCAAGAGGCCCCCCCTAGTATTGGTTAACAATGTTATAATAACAATAGAAATCTACCTCCATTTTCATCCCCATAGCCACCCTAATCCATAAAATTGTACAACTATCATCTACCACTCATCCATACTGCATCCACCATTCATTCAAAGTTCCTTAAACCTATAAGGACGGACTGGTCTCTGCGGATATCATTTTTTATGAAATATATAGTGTGAGTCATCTACTTTAAAAAAAATCCAAAGTATTCATTGGAGGTCAAGCTACTGTACAAGGTCTCTCTTTTTTGCACAAAATTCCAAGGATGAACAATTGCACTTCTGTCTTATATAAAAGTATTATCTGTCATCCATCAAAAACTTAGTGTCTGTGGTAGCGATATAGGGTTAATAGTTCATCCATACCGCACTGCCGATTCATCTATACTGCTTCTACCACTCATCCATAGTTCTTTAATACAATAAAACCTTCCTAAGTCGATCCTCCATAAGCAAATAAACCTTCCTAAGGTAGGAGGTTCATAAAGCGACCATCTAAGGGCTGAACTTGAATTTTGGGGAGGTAAAACATCTTGAAATGTTTTTTAGTAAATTTTCCTTGAAAGACAAGAAGAAATGGCATGTGGCCCAAGTTGTTTCATATTTTTTGGAGCTTTGTGGAATTAGTTATGAAATTTTGAAGTTGAAAATCCATAGGGCTCTAAAAGCGACCATCTCCTAGAATGTACCTCTGTGTCCTGTTCGGTTCAAAATGCCCTATCGGAGTTCGAGCCTCCTACCTTAATTGATCTTGTCAAGCTGGTCCGGGTAGAGAGGTTCTACTGTACTTCATCCACATCGCATCCCCGATTCATCCATAGTAGTATTGCATCCACGCACGACGGACTCATCCAAAACCCGTCATCCGTCGCCATCCCGTCGTCTTCATCCCGAAAACTCCAGTCGTCAGTCGTCGTCGTCGTTTTTACTACTCGTCCGTCCGTCTGCCTGCTGCTGCTTTCCATCCGCAACCCTACCATAGCCTAGCTCCATTTCCGCCCCCTCCCCTTCCGTTCCCGACTTCCCGTAATCCCGTCCCTGCAGATCCTTCCCGCCCGGCGCCCGTCCTGCGTCCTCTGTTTCTCTCCTCGCCTTTCCCAAGATTCGGTCGTCACGTCTTTCACTCTTCCGATCCCGGCCCTTGCAATCCAATTTTTTCTATTCACCTCCTCTTCCAACTTTTCTTATTCACCTGCGTCCGTCCCGGCCAGCTTGCCCGGCCATTTTTTAAAACTCTGCCGGCGCGCCAGATATAGCTACGAACACAAAGCATCGCTCGCCATTCGAACTTAGTGCCCGGTGAGTGAGTGAGTGAGTAAGTAAGTAAGTAGGCCTAACTTAACTTAAAGTGAGGACACTGTGGCTCAGTTTGATTAAGTTTAAAGGAAGGATTTTATTTTTTATGAAGAATTTTTCATGTTCTGGTGAAGTTCGTGGTTTCAGGTGCTTCGTGGTTTCTAAATTGTGTTTTATTGTATTTTTTCTGGTTGTCGTGGTTTTTTTTTCGGTTTATGGTGTTAAGAGAGTTTTCAGTTTGGGACTTTTGATGTTAGGTTTTATGTTTAGTTGTTTTTAGCTCGAGGTGTTAGGGTTTGTAGGTAGAGTAGTAGTGTGTTGCTGTAAGAGTTTTTAGTGACTGTTGAGCTTTTGTCGTTGATGATCTTGTAGGTTTCGTCTTCATACTGTAGTTTCATTCGTGTTTTTTTGGTTTCGTTTCGTGATGAGGACTTGGTTGAGAAATTGCTCGTTTTCTGTGCTCTGCATTGCGATTTTCAATGGCAGGACTTTACCTAGCTAAAGATTCATGCTGTGGTTTGGTTTGTATCAGATAGTGCTATTTTTTACGTCCTCCATCTTCTGTTTTCTATTCGTAGGTTCACAAGCCTGTCTCGATGAGGAAAGCTTGAATTGGCTGTTGGTAGGTTGTAAATAGTTTTGCCAGGAACGAAAGGTAGTTGTTTGTCGTAATGAGAGTGGATGAGCAAATTTGTCGATTGTGGTTGTAGAACGTACCCTTATATTGTTGTGAACGTCTACTGAGACCGAAATGCTGGTGACAGATATGATGAGGACATAGTGAACGTTCCAAGGGAAAGGGTTGCATTAACGAGATGCTAATTAGATGCTTGAATACGGCTCGTCCATCATGTACTATCCTCTTCGTCATGAAACCAATGCCAACAAAGAGGTATATTTGTTTTCCATCTTTGTTCTCGTATCGCTGGGATTATTGCCGTCATCGTTCTGGTACAGTGCATAGTGTTTTTCCAGTATGTCTTGTTTGCCGTGTGCCCGTGTCTGTTCTGGTTTTTGCCCTATTTAGTCATCAGTCTCCATCAGTCATTCTGGATTGTTATCTTTATTTGGCTGCAGTCTATGCTGAACAGTTCGGCTACCTCATTGCTTGATGGCTCCGGAAGCACAGCTAGACCCTTCGGGTCTTCTGCTTTTTCGTCACAATCAGGTGCAGCTCCCGGTTTCCACCACGCAGGTATGTGACTTTCTCGATTCTCTCAACAATTTCACTTCGCTTCCTTAATTTCTTTCCTTAATACGAATCTTCTACATCTTCGTACCTGGTAACAACTTCGTCACCATCATTTTAGTGGGAGGTCTTAGGGTACTACATTTTCTCCCCCTTGCATTTCTGTATCTTTGTGATGCTGAGCAAGCATAATTAAAGCATCATATACATACCGGGCCCTACAATCGTTCTTTAATACAGGAAATCTTCAAGGATTGCATAATCAAGGGAGCTACAATATGCAGGCAATGCCTAATGCTTTATCCTCTAGAAACGCGGGGTTTGGAGGACCCTCCGGTGTCGCTCATCAGGCTACTGGTAGCGTGGCTTCCGGTCGGTTCTCAACCAATAATCTGGGCGTTGGTCTCTCTCAGGTGATAATTACTGCGTTTTTATGCTTATTCCTTTCGACTTTCTTCTGATTTTTACCGTGACTGAGGTGAAGCCTTATGTTATGCGCAAAGCAAGTTCGTTTTTTCTTGGAAAGAGTTGATAAAGTGTTAAGAGCACTAGACTATGAAGATGAGGGAGCATTCATGATTTTTATCTGGTTGAGTCGAGGATGTAATCTTGGAAACTTTTTCCACAATTGGATGTTCTCTTTGTTACTGCTTCTACTTCATTGGCTGCGCTTGACTTCGATCAGTCGCCTTGGTACATGTCTTCTCGTTTTATTGGCGTGGCAGTATTATATTGCAAGTATGAGGATCAAATCAATATTTGAGATGAGCCTTATTACTATTTTTGTTACCCTTGTAAATTATAGAGACGTCACTCACAAAAGTAATGAATTGATTCCATCTGGTTCTTCGTTTTTTGCGGCTTGCCAGCAGTTGTCGCAAGGAGGGCTTCACGGACATTCGTCAATGACGAATCGCACAGGAACTAGTGTAGGGGGCAATCATTCCTTCAGCAGTAACGTGAACGGAGTTGGGGGATCTGGTGTAGGGTCTCCTGGGTCTAGCTCTATTGCAAACCGTGGCTCTCTGTCAGGCATGGGAGGATCACCGTCGCAGATGGGGAATGTAGGGCCCCGCATAGCAAGCTCTGTCGGGGGTATTGGAGCCGGGGGTGTGAGTCTCGGTGGAGGGGGTGGTCTTACAAGAGCGTTGAATGCTGGGGGTGGTGTGAATATGCAAAATTTGAGTAGTTCGCGTGTGAATATGGGACAACTTAGTGGTAGCAGTGGGATTGGTGTGCAAGGCCCAGGGAGGCCTGCCAATTCTCTACTGCAGCAAGGTGTAAACATGTCTTCGTCTACTTATAACTCCTCAGGGGATCTTCTGGCAATTCTTAGTCGAGGTATTCTGGTTCCTCGTTCATCTATTCCGATGCTTGATACCGTATTTATTATTTTGTGTATCCTCCTTTTGATTTTCTATTCCCTAGATCTGTTTGTTTGTTTCCTCCTTCATGCTTTGCTTACTTCAGTGCTCTTTTTATGCTTGGACTCGGTGATGTGGTGAGACTATGGAAATTATGTAATTTTGGTATGAAAGGTTCTAGGCGTGCTGCGAAACCTAATTCTATCACGTTCTTTTGCAGCACCACCTCAAGGTGTGTCCTCCTTGTTGGGAAACAATTTTTCAACTTCCCCAAGCTCAGGAATGCAGGGACAACTTCATTCTGCGAATGGCCATGTTGGAGGCATGAGCCCTGGTAGTGTTGGAAATGGCAATGATGGCGTGCCTTTTGATATCAACGATTTTCCTCAACTGACAACTCGGCAGTCACCGTCTGGGAATATGCAAGGTACAGTTGCTATGTCGTGTCGGTGTGTTTTATTCTTAGATCTCCATTTTCCTTGCACTTTGGTCTGTTACCGCTTTCTTGACGATTTGCTGTGAATACGGAGATATTCGGGATAATGTTAAGGTTTAGGATTTAGGCTAGTCATACTTTGTATATTCTTTAATTTTGAACGACTGAATTAGGCATACGATGATTTCCCATTTGTTTTGACATTGCATTATTTCTCGAGGGCGCGGATCTTATTTAGCTTGTATATTGGTTAAGTAGACTTCTCTGAGTTAGCTTTGGCACTTGGATCGATCGTTCAGCATTGTGTTTTCGTGGCAGGTAGCTTGAGAAAGCAAGGGGTTGGAATCAACGCCATAGTTCAGCAAAACCAGGAGTTCAGCATACAAAATGAAGATTTCCCAGCTTTGCCAGGTTACAAAGGTATGGATCAATCTGAGCTGTTTTGTTTGCTTAGGTTTACCAGGTACTTCGTAGTTTAAGCATGATTAGAGTAATTGCGTTGGCGGATAGCATTTTGGCTTTCCTACATGCTGAAGAACATCTGTGTGGAAGGTCACAAACTTGGAGCGGATAGAAGTACATTATTGAATGACTAATTGCTACTTCTAACTCGAAGACATGTCCAACATGCAGGTGGGAGCCATGATCTGGCATCTGAATTGCAGCAACACCATAAGGATCAGCAACACGAAATGGCAGCTATGCAAGCGCAACACCTCTTGGTAAATAAGTTCTTGACCAAGAATTTTCGTCATTCTGAGTGAGATGTTACCGAGAAGGTTGCTTTAGAATAAACACAATCATTCTAGGAATTTGAGGGAAAGTGTGCTCTTAAAACAGAAACGTTTGGACACGGATATGCACAAGAGGTTATAGTCTGTAGGAATGCCTGACGAGGAGGGCATTGTCGAAATAAATCCCCAACGAGGAGGTCGATGCTCAACGAGGGGGATTGTTTTGACGAGTCCCGACGATAAAGGATTTCCTTAACTAACCAGGAAATTGATGAAAATGAGTTCGCATGACTGGATGAAGTTGTAATATCTGGATTTGTGCGAAATTCCTGGAATTATACTCCAAACCCTACTCTCCGCATTGAATCTCTCTCAGAAATGAACGGAGGAAAGCCTTGCAAAGTTTCAATTTCCTGGGAGTGCTTTACTTCTCTAGAATCATGTACTACAAAGGTTCATGTTTATGTTGTTGACAAGTGGCATTTCGAAGTTCTAATGGCGGATAACAGATGGAATTTTCTGATGAAAAACACATGAAAAACACCAGTCACCGTAATGTAATTGAAAGTGCTGCCATGCATAGGATCATCGTGAAAGGTAAATGCCAAGTTGTTAGTTCCTAAGTTAGAAAAGTTAGGGTTATATCGAAAGTTAGTTGTGAAGTTAGTTGGACAAGTTCTAAATAAATAGATCTTCTTTCAAAGCAAATGCAAAGTTGGATTCCATGGTCAGTCGGACCTGCTGCTGCCACCGAATCATACTCTTTCGTCGCTCAACAACATAATTGAGCAGCAGTTTGTCTATGGGTGACTGTTTTCAGGAAGTGAGTGGAACTTTGATTGGTGCTTCAGTTAAGTTTAGTTAGTCACATGGTTTCAGTGCAGATGGGGAGGTCTTCTGGATTTTCGCAGGGAGGGTCCTATGGATCAAACCGTCATTTGTTTCAGCCGCAGTCAACTGGGAATGCCTCCGACTTACATCTACATGCTGGTGTTGGAGATTCGTACTCTCCAGCTCGTGGTGTCTCTGCTTCTTACCATTCTCCGGTGAGGTCACTATACATTGTTGTAATATCGGATGCTGCTGATTTATAATTCTAGGATGGGATTGTAGGGTTATGTGAGTCAGGGTATCGTTTCTCACCGACGGATGCAGATGTTTCTGCATCCTATTTTACAAAGATTGAACATGATTCACCTCTTTAGTTCTGAAACATATTGATGCCAGTTGGTTTTCAGTTAAGCTTAAGTGTGTCCATGTTTTCAGCTAGTTAAAGTATGTGACCTATAGGTTAGGGCAAATGTTTTCATGTTTCATTTCACAAAATCAGACTGAAATTGGGATGTTATGTGACTGTTTCTGCAGACGGTTGGTCCTCCAGGGTCTGGTGCAACGCAAGTGCATCGTTCTGGGGTTGGTGGAGCATTAGGTCAGTATGATCACAGTTTGAACTATCACCACCAGTCACCATCAAGAACAGCGGCAACATTTACTCAGCAACAGCAGCTAGCGGGAATGGCCGGAACACTTCGGGACTCTTCAAAGCCAGGAAGTTCAGCACATCAACCTGACCGTTTTGGTTTACTAGGTTTATTGAGTGTAATAAGGATGAGCGATCCAGACTTAACCACGTTAGCTTTGGGTACGGATCTTACGACCCTGGGACTGAATCTTAATTCAAGGGAGAACTTGTACAAAACATTTGCTTCTCCATGGGCTGACGAACCTGTGCGAGGTGAACCGGAGTTTGTGGTTCCTCCCTGCTACGATCAGAAAGCTCCGCAATTGCAGGTATACCTCTCCCACATTCCAGGAAGTCTACTGGTGTTGCAGTTGAATTATACCTGTATGGCAGATGATGTTATGTCCTTGTGGAAGACAATGGAGTATTTTTGGACATTTAGTTAGCAGCAGTCTTTTTCCGTTCCATTTTCTGTGAGTACTCTTACTCTACATTGCCAGAGAAATCCCTCTAATGCTTTCATTAAGCTTGGTTTGTTGTCATCTTGCAGGCAAATCACTACGCCAAGTTCCAAGATAATACTTTGTTTTATATCTTCTACAGGTAAGGGTTTGTAATTTGAGTGGTTATGGCGTCCTTTTTATGAATAATTTTATTCTGTTCTTTATCTGGCACTAAGGCTTTTGTGTTCGTCCAATTTTGAGTGCAGCATGCCAAGAGATGAGGCTCAATTGTATGCGGCTGATGAGTTGTAAGTTATTTACTGTACCTGAAAACTGACTACTTGTGTCTTTTATGATTGTTAATTCTCCTTTCGAATTTTGTTGGCTGATCTTTTTCACTGTAGATTATTCATTAGGGTGTACTTTTTCATACCAGGTCAAATAGGGGTTGGTTCTTTCACAAGGAACTCAAGAGATGGCTGAAGCGTGCTCCCAACAGTGAGCCATTGGTAAAGAATCCAGGATACGAGCGTGGCACATTTTTCTTTTTGGATCCTACAACTTTGGAGATAGGGTGTAAGGTATGTTTTCTTGTGCTAAATCACTGGATTATTGTCCGTAGCAAGTTTAGGTTGAAGTAGTAAGAAATGATTCATGAGAATTTTGAGAAGATATTGGGGTCTTATCTGTTTGGAAGACGTTCTGTGCTAAGCGTTTGTTCAATGTTAAGTGTGTATTTCTGGAATTTGTGGAGGAATAAATAACAGAATCTGGTGGTTTGTCATCAGGAGAACTTTGTCTTGCACTATGACATGTTGGAGAAATGTCCGCAGTTGCCTATTCAACAATAAGCTAAGCTGGGCGATCTGCAACGACATGTCCAATCACATGGTCGTTTCTTGTGTTCAGATGTTCATACTTGTCCCTTTTATTTAATGAAGCTAGTTGACATTGCAGCTTTCAACTTTTAAGTCAACTGTCTCCAGTTCATTTTGTACTGTGAACTTCCAATCCTCTCGGTTCGGCAACGCTGGCTGAGTTGTAACAGTTTTTGTGTGAGTTGTAACATTTTTGAGTGTTGAATTTTTTCACTTGATGCTGTTATTTGGACAAGCTCTACATGTTGGTGTGTCCTTTGTGATTGAGAATTAGTGAAAAGTTGCTTTTTCTGGTAGTATAAGATTTGAAATACCATCTCGTTTGTTTTAGTTTGTGAATGTGTGAGTGGCTATTGGCTGGTGGTTCTGAAGTACTGGAAACTATGGAACATGAAACATTTAGCACTGTGACATAAGTTAGCTCAATATCAACTAAATGTCTTAGTTCCTAAAGGAAATATAATGTTTTTAGGCCCAAATCTGCTTCAAAGTACCCGTATTAAAAGCAAGGCTAAATTCTTCATTATATTTATTCATTAACAAATCCAATTGTAGGATCTTTTTGTTAACTTGCTAGAGTACACCTTCCTAAAATTTTAGAATAAGAACCTCACTAGTCGCAAGATGAAGATGCTTGGATCTCAAAAATGAGTATTTTTAACTCTTCCCAAAGTGATTATCCAAAGTGACTAGATCCTACAACTTGCAACCTTTTATATTATGTTAAAGAAATAATTGGGAATTCATATAAAAAATTTCTACAAAAAGTATTTCATATTCATATTTGAAAAAAATAGTAAGTAGAAAGAAGTAGAGTACTCCCTTCATTCCACTAAAAACCTCCAAAAAGCTTCCCCACTAGAGATTAATTATATTTTTAGTCTTTGTGCTAGAGATACATGCATTCAAAAACCAACAACCCATCCTTTAGATCTATGCAAAATCTTTAGCTTAGGCATCGTTGTTTAGGCACCCCAAATCCATGTGGAAAGTATTATATTTGAACATAATTTGTGAATGCTACCAGCATCTTCATTCTTGATGATTTAAAGGTTGGTGGCAACAATGGGATTTTAAAAACATCCATTCCAACCTAAATACCCACAAGAAAGAAACTTGGCCCTCTTCATGAACAATTTCTTAAAAACATCTATTCCAACCTAAATACCCACAAGAAAGAAACTTGGCCCATTTCATGAACAATTTTTTACAGCGACAAAGTAGTCACTGAATCCATCATCAACACTACTATCTGAGGTGGCAACAATGGGATTTTAAAAACATCTATTCCAACCTAAATATCCACAAGAAATAAACCTGGTCCACTTCATGAATAAATTTTCACAGAGCCACTGAACCCATCATCAACACTACTATCTAAGGAAGCACAGCAAGTACAAGGTGCCTCATGTGGGCAAGGCCAAGCTTTTTAAGAGAGGAGTGCTCTTGATCACTTGACTTGTCCAACCCCTACGAGGTCATTCAACATAGCCAATGCTTACTCAACGGACCCATCATCAACACTACTATCTAAGGAAGCACAACAAGTACAAGGTGCCTCATGTGGGCAAGGCCAAGCTTTTTAGAAGAAGAGTGCTCCCTGATCGCATGGCAAACGCTTACTCAATAGTCAAAATTATAAAATGGAGCTTTTTAGTGGGACAAGCATTGTGCATGATTTGGAGGTTTTTAGTGGGACAAAGGGTGTATGATTTAACTTCTAAAGTCCCAAGGCCTTTTTTCCATCCAGAACACTCAAAAATGCCATCTCAATTGCAAAGGGCAAAAAAAAATTAATTTTTTTTTTTGCATATCTAACCCTAGGATCTTGCACTAGACTAGTGTAAGAATGTGTGGAAGAAATTTCATAATCTTTGATAGCGTAGAGTGCAAAATATTTGTATTTAAAGTGAAGAATATAAGGTGTTTTGTACCTTGCTTGACTAGATTTTTTGACTTTGAATCTTCTTAATTAAAAATTGTTATCTTACTACTCTTGAATTCTAATTTTTTATATTGAAGAATTGAATTAATAGTCTAGGGAATTTTTTTTTTATTAAAAACACTCAATTTTTACTCATTCAAAAATTATTAAGTAGAAGTAGGTTCAAGATGGAATTTCAACAATGAGATTGGTTTTTCTAGCAAGAGATTTTAATCTTATGAAAAAAAGTTGAAAAAATTTGAAAACTAAATTCAAAAATGAATCCTCACTAGTTATCTTTGCAATATGATGTTGTGATTGCTTTAAAAACAAGATTTTCTATAACTTTCACATCACTAATCCATATGGAATGAATTAGAGTTTTCCATGTAGAGAAAAATACAATCTTTGAAAAACAAAGGTTAATTATTTTTAATTTCAAGTTTTAATGGGATTTTATTTCTACCCATTGAATTAAAATTTGGGCTTATGGTACCATAACTTTTGCTGTGGGGCACCAATTGAAATAAAAATTATACTTCCTCAAAGCTAATGTGTTTTTCTATCTTCACAAAAAGTTTCAAAAATCACAACAAATACTGAGACCGTGTGTCCAAAATCCATTTTGTCCCTCAAAGGAACAATGGGACTTTAGGGGTTAAAATACTAGATTGTTAAGAATTTAGTTATGGAATTGAAAATTTCCAATACCAATGGTTGTAATGATATAATGTTGTAATAAACAATCTACATCCTATATTTTTCTTTCAAAATTATTGAAAATTGTGTTAATTAAAGAACTTCATATTTTATTTTATTTTAGAAATCCCATAACCACCTACAAACTAAAACTCCTCATAACTTTCATCTGTTAATCAAAATGGAATGATTCAAAGTTCTCCACCTAAATATAAATCTTAAGAAACTAAGCTCAAATTTTTATTTTAAAAAAAAGTGATTTTTTCTTAACTGCCTAGTCTGCTCGTATTGAGAATGAAACTACATATCATACAATAACTTTTTAACCATATCAGTAGTCAAAAATTATGAAAATTGTTGCACCTAAAAGTGACTCTCTGACCACATTTTGTGCAAAAATTTCAAAGAAAAATTCAGTCCATAAATGGAAGCTAAGTCAATTTTTTTTAATAATTTAAAGGAATTATAGAAAGTCAATCTTTTACAATTGACCACTTCGTAAGTCACTCATCATTTATAAATGGCATCCAAATAGTTATTCAAGACCCTAAACTAGTTCTTTAGATGTCTCAAATCTGTCATAGTTGTCTCTTAAGTCAAATAGGATGGTTTCACATTAGTAAATCTATTTTTAATTTTAGCAAGATTTGTTAAGAAGGGCTCTTTTTTCCTATTTTATAAAGTTGAAGTAGAGCAAGCATTGGTTTAATTAACCCAATGACAAGAAAAGACTACATAACATATTCAGAGGACAATCTCTGTAGGATAAAAACACAAGAGAACACAATTGATATTTTAGAGCATCAAGACAAGTGGTATTTGGAGACAATGTGGATTGCAGCCCTAAAAATTTAGTGGGAACATGTTTGATGTGACCTGGAAAGCGCAAATACCTATTAACGATGAGCTTTCCATTCATCAAGCAAGCAAGAAGGCAATTTCAATTTTTTCCCCCAAAAAAGTAATTAAAGATTTTAGTAGTGTAAGATAGAGATTCCTTTGCCAACCCACTTTCTTGGTTGATTTCAGATGTAGGAACAATGATTAGGATTTGTAAACCTTTTTTATTCTTCATCTTGATATGGAAGCAATTCTCTAATTTTCAAGATCTCTCTTCCCCCTCTCACCTAAATTCTCTCTCTTCAAAACTAACCTTAAAAGGTCTATTTCCACTTGATTTTGCCATCATCTCTCTTTTGGCTTCTTTCTCCTTCAAGAAGATTTAGCCATCATTTTTCTCTACTCAAAATAGAGAAGACTTGTCTCTTTCAATTTGTTTAGAAAGAAGACTTCTCTTGCTGTCAACAATCTAATTCATCACCTTTAGATTCTCTGAAACACTTCAAATTAAATTAGTTTTAGTATTAACAAGTGTTCTTCTTCTTAGGACATGTATTTTCATAGTTTTGCACCAAGCTTAGGACTATTTCTCGGACTATTTACTAATTTGGATGTCCAAGACAACAACTAGGGTGTCAATACCAAATCATTTTCATGTTGATGTTACACTTTGTTTCATCTATCTAGGTGATTTCATCTCAATTTGTCATTATTAGTAATTGTGCATCTTTTGGTTGGTTTTAGCCTCAATAGATGGAACAACCGGTTGTAGATTTTGCAGGACTTTATTGGAACTCAAAGTTGTCCTAACCTTTGGTTGTATTAAAATAGGGACAAAGAGACCTTCTTAACACATCTTGCTAAAAGTGAAAATAGGTTTGCTAAGGTGAACCACTCTCATTGACCTAAGAGACAAGTATGACAAATTTGAAGTTACATCTAAAGAATTGATTCAAGAAAAATACAAAAATGAAGTAATGACAACTTTTACACTTGTAGAGACCTTTTACTTAAATTTGAAAGAAAACCCAAGTTCCAACCTTGGCTCCACTTGTTTGTTGAGATTGAGGCCAAATATTATAGGCTACAACATTGGTGAAAAATAAATTCCAATATACTTGAGGTGTTGGTGAAAACAAACTCTAATATATCCAAAGAATTCTATAGTACTCAGTAAGTTTGATCAGTCATACTTACAAAAACAATTAAGAAGGGGATGATTGAGATATAAATAAAATGATTCCAATAATAGTTACATCTTCCTTTGGTATATATAGCCAATATTTGAATATTAAAATATGACTTGGTTGGAAGGAAATGAGCTATTGCATCAATTTGAAATTGGAGTTATGGATAATTTGAAAGTTTTATTCTTAAATACCAAGCGCCCAAGAAATTGAACAAATTCATTACTCAAACCATTGCGTGCAATAATTGGTTGCTTGAAAGTTGACAAGAGAAGCAATGGTTGATGGAGTAATGCACTCAAGTCACTATTCTTCAATTACAAGAGACAACTTCCAAATAAATTGACATGATCCAATGCAAATTGATGAGACTCAATTAAAGTCATCAACACAAGAAACAAGAAGAAAGAAAATAAAGTGCAAATGAACAAAGGGTCCATGTATGTAACCTGGTAAATTGGATCTTGACACAAAATTAAAAAATACAATTTTGACATTGACTACTGGAAACACAATAAGAAAAAAACAAAGGTCTTCAAGTATGTAGTAGGGATCACATGTTTGGACAAGACAAACACGTTATCAAAGTCAAGTTTCATCTTCTCATCCAATAGAGTGCATCACTTTGCAAGCTTTATTGAAATAAAGATATACGGAGTATCATGGAGACTATTTCTGGTATAACTCCTTTTGAATACTAGTTCATTGAGATTATGACCAAGATCCATAAATCAGTCGTTTTGCAACAACATTGTCAAATCCTTGCTGCATGTCTTGCACACCTTTGGATAAACAAAACCTGGAAACAATAGTAACTTACTCAAATACAGACCTTCATGTTGCTAAATTGCAGTGTTGAATCGATAATCACATCTACAGATAAAGCTCCCGGTAAGGTTTCCGGTAAGCAGTTCGGTTCGTGAAGGGCTGGAAGCTCAGGTTCCACCTGCAAAAGCAACATTTGATTGTCTTAGATAACATAGATTCACTAATCACAATCTCATCAAAAAGCTGGTCCTTCCAACCCCAAATTCTGTATTTTATGATACGGTAATAATCATTACATTGGCAGAAGTCCACAAAATTGACCACTAATCAAAGGCTTACAAAAAGGAACTCTTAGTGGCCCAGCTGAAATTGAAAAAGTCTTGTGTTGCCTAACTGAAGTCGAAGCAGTCTTGAGTTGCCCAACTAAAACCTATAATCAGCTACCCAAACCTCAAATTTATACATCATAAACTTTAGCGCTATAGGATCATGAATGCCACATTTTTGGTACTCAAATTGTGGCACTCTAAACAGTCATCATACTGGCATAGATTTTAACTGCCCAGCAACAGCGAAAACTAAACAAACTAGTGCATCCCTTTGCAAACTCCCATTATGAAAGGAAGAATAAGTGCCCTCTCAAAAGTTTAACAGTGAGGCACTGTGAATCTGTTCTATGAAATGCAAACTTTGTCACATTTTCACCCACACAATTTTTAATCTATTCGTTTGTTCTTCCTAAATCCAAATGACATTCCCACGCCTTCTCAATGAAACCGTGCACGTTGATGAACGCAACAGGATCCGTTCTAGTTTATTACTCCGTATAATAGAAGATCTGAGGTATTGTCAGTTCAGGCCAGTCTAGTGGAGATTACCGTGCTGCCCAAAGAGGCCGGTGCCTCACGCCAATTCTCATTTTCACAGGACCGTAGATGCTTGCACTCAACTGCCGCTTCTTTAGCAGTTTGGGCTCCATCAGCAGAGAACTCCAGAGTGTCTGTTGTAGCTCCTGGAAATTGAGACGCGTCTTTAGAAGCAAGCTCTTCAGGAGGGCTTTCTGGAAGCTTGAACTGGTTGTCAATAGCCTGTGACAAGGACTTGTCTGAATTATCATGAACAATTGGTGTTTCGTCTCCTCCGTTGCATACAGACTCTGTGAATCGCTCTTCTTCTCCTCCTCCATAGATTGACACTCTTCCCTGGTGAGTGGTGACACAGGATGGATGAATGTTATTTTCCTTCCGGCTATGTCGGTATAGTGAGGAATGGTCATAATCGGCTACATAGCACGGCTACCATTATTGAGGTGAGTGCTCAGAGGCAATCGTTGAGGCAATCGTAGAGTCAGATTTCTTAAATTTCTGGGTTTGGGTATACTTACCTTAAGCCTAAATAAATTTGAGAGACAGCAAACATGCAAGTGGTGAATCAGACCTTCGTTGGCTGAGACTGTGATGGGGCAGAGTCTCCCGATGGAGATGGTGCACTGCCTTCTTCTTCACCGGCTAATTGTCCGATAGTTGCTGAGTCTGCAACTTCATTTCTCTGAGATTCTTCAGCTTCATTTCTCTGTGATTCTTTAGCTTCAATTCTCTGAGGCTCTCCTCTACATAACGTTTCTGCTGCACCTAATAAACCAGGAGCCCAAACAACTGAAACATCAGATAGAGTGCAGCAGCGCAAAAAATAAGTCATCCCAAAAAAGCTTTGAATGCAGGACCCTTCCAGCCCTTCTCATTGATAGCAACATTAGCTTCGCCCATGCCAGACACTAGCCTTGGAAGTAGTTGAAAGTGATTCTATGCTTAAGACCCTACATGCGAATGAAAGAACAAATAAACCTGGAAGTGAAAGTGAAGAAATCCAAAACTTCCCTCTGGAACGGTCCTTAGGGTCACAATCACCAAAGGCCATCTGCTGTAGAATGGTCATAATGTCATAACTGTCGCACACTAATAAGGCCAATCGTCTTCAATTGTAGACAATGAGCTACAGTTTGTTTTGTTTTGATGACAATATGCCAATGAGAGACTGATCATACCTTGCGGCAATTGCCATCGTCCGCTCTTCAAGAGTTTATCAAACTCCAGATGAGGAAGAGAACAGTTCTGTAAGTCCAATGACCGTGAACCACCTCTTTTCAACACTCCGGTGGACGTCTGTGATTTCAAGGGTTGATAATTCTTCCGCCCTAGAGGCTCATCCGCAGGTGTACCGTTAAAACTGATATCCGACAGAGCTGATCGGAACAACGTTGGGTTCTTCGGACCTTTCTGCTGGGAACCCTAAATCCGGAACATGAAAAAACTTTCCATCAGCGTGGCTAGTCAATCTAACAGCTAGTCCACAAAAACATTCTCCCACTCTTCAAAGAAATGCATAAGAGTATGTGTCATAGTGAGACTTGCGGTTACAATGCACTCTCAACCCCAACCCCATACTCTCTTCTTAATGCATGGTAACGTGGCTTCCTCAAAGACCTAATATATTACTGCTTTCAACAAACTAGCTGAAACCCAGTTCAATTGAGTATTGAGATTAAGTTTGTAAGGAGAATATTCTAGAACCTGAAGTATCTCCTCCTAATTTCTTCCCCTTTGGGTTGCTAGCTAGTAAGGTAGAAGAGACCTATTCCAAGAGTATCCTCATTCCAACAAACTAAAACCGCGGACAACGAGTTACCTATTGATTACGAGAATGTTCAGCATCACCATACCCCCAAAACATCAAGTCTTGAGTTAGTTTCAAATCATTTTACCAAGAAACCTTTGCCCTCAAATAACTTCTGCATGCCCTATCCAAACAATACATAAGTGCTCCAGATTCCCCAAAGTTGATTTCCATATAACTTACAATAGGCAAAGAATTCGATAGATTTTTCTTGATAAGAGAGAGCCTGTAAATTTAAAGAATGTCATTCTCAAAGGAACTTTCGGCGCAGACAAGGGCTTTTCCTTTGCTAGCAACCACTTCAGAATTACTGTATAGCAACATCAACAAATACCTGATCAATCCAAACCGTGTCTGTTTTCGGTTAAAATCCTACCTTAAATTGCCGTCCTCCGCCCAAGTCTGACTTTGTCCGAGACTGTCGATGAGCAGACTGACACCCCCCAAGCCCGGGTGCAACATTCTCAGTAGAAATCGAAGCTCCCGAAGCTTGATCAGCTTCAACACTACAATGCAATGCGCTCATCTCCGCCGCCAGCAATTCAAACGTTGCTTCGAAATCCGTAAACTGAATATTCTCCTCCCCATCATAAAACCGCAAACTCGGAAGCCTTCTCATCACGGGCGTCTCGACCGCGTCCAAATTGCTTTGAAAATTCTCTGCATCCCTAAGAAAGCTCGCAACCATGGGCACATTGCTTTCTAAATTCTCTGCATCTCTAAGAAAGTTCGCAGCCTCGGGCACAGTCTCATGGAAACTCTCTGCATCCCTACGAATGCTCCTCTCACCCGCGGGCACAGTCTCACTTTCTGTTTGCTCGTTGGTGACGACAACCTCGCATTTCGCATCCCCATCGCATCGCGAAAACCTGCCACCCGCGTGATCATTTGCAAACCAAAGAAGCTTCTGTGCGAAGTCACGACACGACTCCTGCACCATAATGGTGGAGCCGTAGTCCGAATTCGAGCGAGGTACTACCCATGATTGCGAGCTTGTTCGATTCTCCAGGAAGAATTTCACGTCACAAAACTTCTCCAGTCGCGCAATCGTGTCCGCCAGGCTCTTCTTATGCCAGTGCTCCGCAAGAAGCTCCTGCTGGCCGAGCGAGGAGCACGACTTCCTGCGAGCCGCGTTGCTCCCTCGTGGCTGCATGTACTGATTGGTGGGCTGATTGGTGGGTTTCGGATTCTCCATGGACCAACTGAGAGAGATGGAAGACGTGGAGGAGCGAGCGATGGATCCCGCGTCGGAGCTGGGTAAGGAGAAGAGCTCGCTGCTGTGGGGGATGGTGAGATGGGAACAATCGTCGACTGGGAGTATTGTTTGGAGGGGATATTGTGACAGTTTGTTTGAGGTTTCGGAGGTGGTGTCGGTGGTGTCGGTGGTCCAGAGTTGGAGGAAGGTGGTGAGGGAGGGGGAAGAGGGGCGGTGGGGGGTTGAGAGGGGGAGCAGTGAGGATTTGGGGTGGGATTCGCCGCAGCGGCAGCTCAGACATAAACCCATGGCTTGGGTCACGGGAAACCAATGGATTCCTCGTTCGAAAACAATCTCACAATGGTTTTGAAAACAATCTCAGAATATGTATACACACCCGGAAACAAGCTGACAATGCTGCCTGCAACAAGCTCAGAACGGAGCCGAAAACAAGCTCATCATACTCCTAAAAACAATTTCACGACGCTCCCGAAAACAAACTCGCAATACTACCCAAAACAATTTCACAATACTATCGAAAACAATCTCAGAACACAGCCGAAAACGATCTCACAACACTACAATCTCACGACCATCTCACAGTATTCCCAACAACACTAACCACGCGAATGGCCCAAGTCCCTGCAAATTCACCCCTATTCTACCGATCCGCAATTTGGAAACCAAACATTCTAACTTGGGCTGCATGCCTCGTGCACTCCGCGCCCTCCAGGACTGATCCAATTCAAACATACCCATCCGCCTCACTCATTCTCTGCATAGTAACTTAATAAGAAAAAACAGCGACCATGCTGCCCGGATGGGATTATTAAGCTTCAATCGTAGCTCCGGCCTCACCCGGCCTGCTCTCAATGAATTCTTTCACACTTGTTTAAGGATAGATTCTAAACATCAGAGAATTACCGTACCACACGATCTGACTCACCACACGATCTCTAGAAGAGAAAATAGAAGCAAATCAGTTAGAGGCACCCAGAATTGAATGCTTCAAGCGTTGTTGGCTTTTTTCGGGGACAGCCAAGAGGTAAGTTAATAAACAGCCCTGTTCAGCTGAAAGCAAGCGTGAGGGGGAGATCGGCATGTGGAGATATAATAACTTATACTGGAAAAAGGGGTCCGATCCCCTTTGGCGCCCATCACCATTTGCTGAGGTATTAATGCCTTAATCCATAAAGACACTTGAAATTAAAGGGAGACATTGATTACTGTTGTTGTTTGCGAGGATTAGTTAGTGGAACTTCGCGCTAATAGGATCGGCAAGGGCTTCAATTCCTTCGTGGGAGTGGCTTTCCTTGCGTGCACCGAATTATTAATGCTCCACAGGATTCAAAGTTTTCTTTGTTTTTTGTTTTTTGTTTTGTTTTGTTTTAAAAGGAAAAGGTGGCCATTTCTTGGTTTTGTTTTTGAAACACACCGGATTCAAAGTTTGATTCTTGCCTTCTTGGGTTTCAACTGAAATGAAGGTTGGGTTCAGTTTCCGAAACATTTTGATTGATTGTCTGAATTGGTTGATTCTCGGTTTTTTTAGCACTGTGGAATGATGGCAACGTGAAAGGAGGAAGCCATGGGTTTGTTTGTTTTTTTGACACAAACGGAACGGAATTCCATTGCAAAAGATAAAATACAAACCAACCAGCCGAAGGAAGCCATGGTTTTGACTTATCTGGTGCAATCAGTTAGGGTGTTGACCGTGCAGTAATAATAAAATAAGAGAGTTTTGGTTCTATTGCGAACATGGGTGTGATTTTAACCGTGGAAGGACGATGCCTCTGTGACAGGCACTCACTCAAATATGATTCAATTTTTGGATCAATAGACCAGGTGAAAAGAATTAAAAAATAAAAATAGACTAGGTGCATTGGCTGTGTTTCTACAATAACATAGAAAGACATCCTTCAAACACTTTGTGTCTTTAGTGTCATTTCAAGGACCATGAGTGCAGATTTTGAACATTGAATGAATGGAAACACATCCCAAATTCACCGAATTGCGTTTTTTCATTCATCAATTTTTTTTGAAGATTCTTGTATTAGTTCTTAAACATTTGTACAATATAGATTATGAAGATTTTGCTTTGCAAATATTCTATAATTCAAAGGGTATCGGTAGCTATAGCCTCAAAAAATAACTTTTTCAGTTCAAAAAATGACCCTTCAAAAATGACTTGAATCAAAAAATAAAATAAATTTTTTTTGAAATCACTATGATTAGAACTTAGCATTTTAAACTTATAGAAAAAAAATTCTTGAACAAATCATAAATACTCAATCTACAATTGATTTTAGAAGGAATTTTCAATTTTTGGTTTCAAATTTTATTGTAAAATATTGGTTTGTATAATTGTTGATCTAACCGTATGGATGTGATCTATAAATCATATTTTACAACTATTGTTTGAAAGTCATCATTAAAATATTTTTCTAAATTGCATTTTACAATAGATCTTCACAATTTCTAGAAATTTGGACAACCCACTAGTTCTGTAGGGGTTAATTGTGTTTGAAAGGACATTATTTTTCTCTTAGGTGAAAATAGGGGGAGTCATGGCTGAGGAGCCCCCTTCTTGACTTTAAAACATTCTGAATTTGATGAACACAGCACTTCAAAGTTTACAATGACTCTCAAAAAATTTCCAACAATTACAAAAAATGCCATAGCTAATTGAATTAGAGATTTTTAACAAAATTTGGACATATTGTAGAACAATTAACACACTTGCATAAAATAAATTTTCAAAATATTTAAACAATTTTTTATTTAAAAAAACTAACCAAATTTATTTGTGGAAAAAAACTTTGAATACAAGTAATTTCTTTTTGAGATTCTGTAGTAATTAGAATGAGAATTATTTTGTGAACTTTGTGATTTCACAAATTTTAAAATTCTTTTGAGTGAAATATTAATGACCAAAATAAAATTTCAAAAATTTCAAAAATTTATAATTTACTCCAAAAATCTCAATAAAAATTGTGGAAATTTGGAAATTATATAAAATATTTATATATTATTTTTAAATATTTATTAGATATTTTTAAGTGAATTATAAAAAATGTAACTATTTGGGATCATATTTCAATGAATATTACCACAAAATTCCAAAAGTAATCCTCATTACACTTATTAAAGAATCTTGTAAAAAAATTACTTGTATTTAAAGGGTTTTTTACTAATAAATTTGATAAAAAAAATTAAAAATTAAAAATTATTTAAAATCTTTTGAAAAAACATTTTATTCATGTGTGTTACTTGTACCTCATAATTATGTCTAAATTTTTGTGAAACTTATTAATTTTCCAATTAGTCATCGCAATCTTTGAAGTATATGAAAATTTATAAGAGCTACTGTAAATCATGTGTTTTTGTTTTTATTTTAAAATTTTTAAAATTGAGTTCAAAAAACAAACTCAATACTTTTTTCTACCTTCATTGCCCTCAAAATCAAACTTCTCATAAATTTTATTTCATTATTCAGAATAGAGTGGTTCAAATGTTTAGTATAGACATCAATCTAAAAAATGAATTTAATTCAATTAATCTTTTTTTATCATACTTTCAGTTGCTCGTTTTTGGCATTGAAATCTTGAAAAAACCTTATAACTTTTAAAGTATTTATTGAATTGATGTGAAACAAAGCTTTACATATAGATTTTGATGACTAGCACCCCATGAGAAAAAATTTCAAGCCATGTTTGGGCTACTAGGATGCATGAAAATGTGCATATAGGAAAAATATCAATCCAAAAGGTCCGTCAGAGAATCTGTAAGGTGAGCAGTCAGTCAATCAATGTATCCCGTCAGAATTCCAATTAAAAAATTATTATTTATTATTTAAAAATAATAATAATAAATTAAAAAAAATGCTTTTAGCTTTGCTGTAATTGCACATCCGACGAAACCCTAACAACCCTCTAGAGGGTTTAGATTTCCTCTTATGCATCTTTAAGATTTCATACAAAATTTCCTAATTATGAAGTCAATAGAGCATGCCTCAATTATCAAAAAACTCAAAGTGGACTCTTTAGTCCTTTAGGGAATAACCTTTAAAATCCCAAAGTCCCCTCTAGGTATCCTTAGGATTTTGGATAGGCTTTAGCTTAAGTGTTTTTGGTAATTTGTCACCAAAAACCAACCTCGTCTACATGAAAGCAACAAGCCTATAAGAATTTGAAGGATTTTTCAGAAACTACTTGCCAATTCCATCTAATTTTTGACCTAAGTTTAACCAAATC
Source organism: Pseudisothecium myosuroides (assembly GCA_951799445.1). Lineage (NCBI taxonomy): Eukaryota > Viridiplantae > Streptophyta > Bryopsida > Hypnales > Lembophyllaceae > Pseudisothecium > Pseudisothecium myosuroides. The sequence goes on from OX637294.1 coordinate 25,463,321, forward strand.
TTTTTTATTACAACAAATTATATATCTCAAATGGATCAATAGAATTAGAAGTAACAAAAATAGAGATCTTATCCTACAGTTTTTGCCAAGTCAGCAATAAAAAAAAATCCAAAATTTTACGTTGTAGGCTTGTGTGACCTCAATTCTTGACATTATTTTAAAAATTAAAAAATTAAAAAATATATTAGCTTTATGAAAATATAATTTTTATTTCAATTGGTGCCCAAGAAAAAAGATTATGCTATCCTAAGACCCTAAAGTAGTATGCCAAGCAGAAAAAAGAAAAAAATTGAAAAAAATTGATTTTTTTTCTTATGGATTATGTTTTTGAATTTTAATGTAATGCTTTTATTCATTCCATTTGGATTAGTGATGTGAAAGTTATGAAACTTTTTATTTTGCAAACAATCACTGTATTATTTTGTAAAAATAATGTATTGGATTTGTTTTGAATTTCATTTTGACAATTTAAAAAAAAAAAGTTTTACAAGGTTCAATTTGCTTACTTCAACAATCTCACCACTGAGATTGCCAGTACTGTGTTTCAATTCCATTTTAGAGCAATTAACAATTTAGGTTTTTCTTTTGTCTTGTGCCTATTTTTACCATTAACAATTTATTAAAGAATGAAAATCAAATTTTTTTGTTGGAATGTTCTTTATTCCAAATTTTCAACTCAATCCTTTAGCACAGAAAATTAGAAATTCAAAAATCAATAGTGCAAACATTTTAAATAAGACAATTCAAAGCACTATAAGAAACCCGTGTTTTTTTTTATCCCTGGATTCTGCATGCTGATGTCTTGTGTGATGTCAAGAAACATCAGCGTTGATGTCCAAAATTTTGCGTTGCCTAAGACGTGAGAAAAACATCAGAATAGACGTTGGACATCAGCATGTTTTCGACCAGACATCCAAAAAAACATTGGTCAATGGGGTCCTCAAAGGTCGCCATGTGGCTGCCACCTAAGCGCCACGCGGACACAGGCAGCCACGTAGGAATTTTTTTCATCCATTCCCGTCCATGACGTGGCATCTGAGGTGGCACGTGACGTGGCGGCGGGAAAAGTGATGTGGCATCTAGCAAGGATTACATGGCATGCCACGTCAGCATAGTTTTATGTAGTCTAAGAATTTTAATATTGTCTTTGAAGACATCAAGTTAGACATCTACACGTTTTCTGAGATGTCAACTCAGACATCTAGACGTTTTTATAGATGTATTTTGAGACGTCACCTTAGATGTCTAGATATCTTGTGACATCAATGTAGACGTCTACTTTTCATCATAAATACCCTTGGCAATGTTTAATGTGATTTAGGAAAACAAAATGATGTCATGTTAGACATTCATGTGATTAAATGCACTATTTGGCATGATGTTAATATGGACAGTCTCATATCTCTTACATGACATTCACATGCATTTCATAATGTCCAATACAACATGCCATACACAATATACCATACATAGTACACCATTCATAATATGCCATACAAAATATACCGCACAAAATACATTGTACAAAATACGCTATACAAAATACACCATACTTGGCAATTATATCACATGGCTTTAAAAGCCACTTAATGTGAGTATATAGAGGGGAGAAGACGGACTCTTTATACAAGTGGAGTGGTAGGAGGGAAGACAAACCATATGGGATATATAAAATGTAAGAATTACGTTTCTATGAGGGCAACATGTAGACGTCTAGCAGGACGTCAAGTTGGATGTCATGAGGACAAAGTGGGTTGTCCACTTCCATGTCTTTTGGAAGAATACTAGTATCTTCTAGACATTCATTGAGGGACAAAGGTAGTGGTGCTTGATGATGAGTGTGACGTGCATTTGATTTCGTTGCCATGTGTAGAGTTATTTATGTCATTCAATGTATGCATCATTTTCTCAATTGCCCAAGATATTGGTATCTAGAATTTTCTCACTAGCATTGCAAATACAGTTCATTGCACTATTTCACCCCAAAAAAATTGAAACCATGCCAGATGTGGTTCAACTGCGGAATGAGTAAACGACAAAGAATTTGTTGGTTTGCAACCACCAATGCAAGAGACAGACCCTCTTTGACGTCCCTGGGGCAATGTTAACAACTTCAGAGACATACTAGGTGACAATGTTGTGTCAGAGGATGAAGGTTAGCGCCTGCTAGTCCTATATGTTTCAATGGGGCTGCATGTAGACGTCTGGACGGATGTCAATAAGATAGAATGTGTGGTCTACATGTATGTCTGCCAAGACATACTAATGTATTAAGTTCAACAATCATCAAAGGAGGAGGGTATCATGAAGGCAATTGTACCCACCACTGTCACCTAAGACTTGATTGACACGTTGATGCCATATTGAAGATCACTTATACAAAATGCAGGCATGATTTTTGAATGGACATATAGATTGCCTTGTCTTGTATGTGAAGAGTAGTATTCAAAAATCTGTAAGTTTATCGCATTCCTTATCCAATGAGAGTAGTCTATCTAATTTGTTCAAAACTTTTGTCCTTTGCCATATGCATGTGCCATTCCACATTCATATTTGTTGTCCAAAATCAACCGAGATGATGTCTTGTGCCAAGAAACTAGAAATGAAGAGTACCGACTATGTACGTTTGTGCTATTCGTTGTCCTGTATGGAATACACTGAATGAAGAAGTAGTGGACATTGATGTTGTCGAAAGAATGGCTCTTAGGCATGTCCTAAGCAACGGGACATGGAAGAAGATACCGTCCTTTGCTGGTTCCAAATACCAAAACTCCTACAAAATCAAATAGAACGCAAAAGGTACCACATCATTCATAATGGAATGCAATAGTGCAAGATCTTCATTGAAATTGTGTCTTCCAAAACGTTCAAACGTCTCCATTGACGTCTCCTTAGACGTTGAGACTCCTGTGACTACGTCTCATTTCACGTGGTGACGTCTATAGTGACGTTATAGAAGACATTCTACTATCTTATACAATGTCTATGACAATGTCTATGTAGACATCTCCAAAATAAGCATAGAAAATGATTAGAAACATGCCCCTTTTGTTGACGTGGCATGCCACGTCAGCAAAATTTGAAGCCACGTCAGTCAATTTCCAAGTGGCATGCCACATCATCAGCCACATCATCATTTTTTTTTGAAGTTTGCCCGGTGGCTGCCCGTACCCCTTTTTTTTTAACCTTGGTCAGCCTTTTTATCCAAGACCAATTTTTTTTTTCTAAACTTACCCAACATGAAAATTGGTCAACGAAGCTGACGTGGCAATTAATGTTTTTGCGGACGCCCCTGAGGACATCACTGCGTCCTTAGCCATGTCATCAAAAATCTTGGCATCTATGGTAACATCCACTTGTTTTCAATGTAATTTGTTGGTGCCATCTAAAACATCTACAGAAATCTCCCCGAAATCGTGCCCCGTGTCTCAGACGTCTTGATGTCTCCGCGGACATAGTATGTTCGGCCTTGGACATCACATGTTTTTGCTCCGACATCAAAAAAAACATGGGTTTCTTATAGTGAAGTCTTACAATCTAGTCACTCAAGTGGTGCAAAAATACTCATTGTTTTTTTCAATTTAAATGCAAATATCTTGCAATCTATGAGGCTAAAGTTTCTAAAATTTCTTTCACACATTGTATACTACTGTAATGCAAGACCGCAACATCCCATGGTTAGATATGTGGAAAAAATGATGTTCAAAGGATTTTTTTCTTTACAATAGAAATGATTGTTTTGAGTATTTTTTGATGTAAAAAAATGGCCTTGAGATTGCAAGGGTTGATATCCATTGAAGAAGCTTCAAAGAAAACTTTGGAATAGATGAATGCAAAGAAGAAAGAATTTTCTTCATGAATTGATGGTATAGACAAATTAGAAGCCTTGGAATTCTTGATTTTGATTTCTTAAAATGATCTTTCAATCTAAATTTGAGCACTTGGGGGTTAATTCATACTAGAATGAAGAAGATCGATCAAAACAAAGTACAAATCTCATCATTCATGTCAAATAGCCATTCAATTGGAGTTCAAAATCATATATTGGAGCTATGTTTTGGTCAAAATTATTTTGTCAATCACATTTAACCCCTTAAGGATCACCAAGCAATCAAATTTTGAACAACAGATGAACACAAATATATTTCAAGCACACGTAAATGCACTTTTTCATCCATCAATTTTTTGAAGATTATAGTGTTAGTTCTTATCATTTGTATGGTAAAGATTATGAATACTTTGCTTTGCAAAAATTCTATAATTCAAAGGGTACTTGTGGGTCTGGAATTAGAAAATACCTTTCTATGTTCAAAAAATGACCTTTCAAAAACAACTTGAATAAAAATACAAATAAAGAATCTTCAAAAAACACTACGATAAGAACTTAAAATTTGATCTTAAAGGAAAATAAATCTTGAGAAAATTACAAATATTCAATCTACAATTGTTTTTAGAAGGAATTTTTAATTTTTGCCTTCAATTTTTACTGAAAAATACTAGTTTGTGAACTAGTTGATCTAATTGTATGGATATGATCTACGGATTAAATTTTACAAGTGTTGTTTAAGAGTCATCATTAAAGTATTCTTTAAAGTTGCATTCTATTATACATCTTTACAATTTTGGAAATTTGAACTATTCCCTAGTATGTTCTGAAAGGGTTAAGATGGACTAAAAAATTCTTCAATACTTTAGAAAAAATTTGAAATTGAATATAACATCTATTTGAATTAAAAAACAACTAATTAACTATGGTATATTTCATGTTGCTTCTCAAGCAACTTTCAAAGTTAGATGAATACATCATCAATTCCAAACTTTCAAAGATCTTATCTTTTTACACTACTATATAAATTGATTAAAATATTGGATTTGTAGGAGTTTCATTAGTCTCGAAATTGTTATATTTGGCACCTATAGTACAATTTATATTCTAAAATATGGTAAGACATATACCATTGGATTGATCAAATATGGGAGGAATATTGATCCAAATTGGAAGTGTCACTTGTTGAATTCCAAATTGAAAGTGTGAAGTGTCATTAGATCCAAATAGCATGAAGAATTTTTTTTGTCGCTGAGAGATATACACAAAAATTGAGCTCCCTAGACTTTTTAGTCCTAGAAGCCCAATGAAACATTTTATTATCACTACCCCAATTTTGGGCAATGTTCTTAGATAAAAACAACCATTTTTTCTAAATTTATTTTCTCTTTGCAAATTAGATGGATTGTCTTTCTATTTTTATATTCAAAACTAAGATTGCCATTGTCAAACAAAAATTATAAGGAAAGTAGTGTAAAGTATTTAATTAGTATTTGTCTAATGTTGGAAAGTTTATTATCTATTTAGAAAAGTGTTGATATTCTCATTACCAAATCTTATACCTTTTTTTCAATTTTCATCAATTATAGAAATTTTCAAATGCTTAAGATAGAAATTGTATTTTTGATGAATTCTTGAAGTTAAACCTTCTAATTTCATTTGAAGCAAACTTGCTTCTGGTTTTCAAAGTTTGACTACACAAATACTTTCAATTCTTGCTACTTAATGTTGTCTCCTTTTATGCAATTTCAAAAGAGTTATATCGAACCTTTATTTATTTATTTATTTAAATTCGTGTTCTATCAAGACTCCCTAGATCTAGAAGGGTTAAAGGTTACTAGATACCTCAAATAAGTGAATCCTATGCCATGTGTGTAAAGCTCATGGCTCCATCCATGGAATTTATGAAATTGTAATTTTGAAGCTCAATTCCAACTTTCTTAGAGCCTTTTCTACACTCAATTAATTTTTATGTGAATTCAAGTACATTTCTGATGCAATTAAGACCATTTTGATAACATTGGGATGGAATTGAAAAACATTGAGTCTAACAATAAGATTTGCAAGCTAGTATTGATTTTGGGCCATCAAACCCCAATCATCATTTGAAATAAATGGTAGACTTATTTCACGTAGCAATTGTCATTGCACATAACTTACAACAATAAAAAATAGTTCATGTAAGTTGATGTGCATAGATAGAGTCAAGATTTCAATGAGGTGTAAATGTTTTATTTGTGAAGAAATGAAAAGCATAAATTTTGAGAAGGAAAATATGTTTCTTTTGAAAATTTATATAATTTTTGCAAATTTTCATAGTCACAAGGTGAAAAAATCTTAAAATCTTTGATAGGTGCATCTTTTGAAACACTTCATATAGACCCAAAAACATTCATTAAAAGATTTATGCACAGTTACTTTACAACCACATTGCACAGTGTGCAAAATTGGAGACATGCCACAAGAACAAATTGACTTCAACAGACCTTTATTTGACAGAATTGGGAGGCGGACATATCAAGGCCTTCCAAATAGGGGTAGTCACAACCCCTCCAAGAATTGTCCACTTCTCGGAGATTAGACGCGTGGCTTTGTATAACTAGTTTCCCGTTGTTTCGGGATTGCTCAACCTTGGAGGTTCAAGGTGTGTCGTTCTTTTCGTCCATGAGTGAAGAAATGGGTTTGGACAGCATTTTCCTGGAGAAAATTTTACCTTAGTGCTCCGGAGTTTCACCCCTCCTTATTGTACTTTCACGACTTTGCCGAACATCAGTTAGGCCCATCCGATCCAATTGGTTCCGAAACCTTTGCACAGCTACCCCAACCCTCGTGCAGGTGAACGCATCCTCCGAGATCTCGTCTTGGCTGATAAAGGGGTGTCACAGCCCCTCCACAAAACAAGGCTCCCATTGGCTCCCCATTTCATGCGCCTGAAATTACTCAGAGAAAATCTCAACCTCGGAGGAGCTGTGACTACCCGTAATATAAGCTTTGAACTATGTAGAGTTTTGAGCTCTCCCTTGGTGAGGACAAACCATGTGATAATAGAGAAAAGTAATATTCAGCAGGTCTCAAGAACTTGGTCCTTTTTGTTTCATGAAGATAAAATAGATTTCATTGCAAGATTCACACTTCTGTTACAAGTGGGTAAAACGTTGTGCTCTAATTTGAATCTACCTAAGTTTGACATGTAGCTTATAACACTGGCGACTAACATACAGCACAATCACTCAAAATGTTTCCAAGAAACCATCACAGGAGCCAACATGGCACTATATGGTTACAGTGACTACACTACCGGTATCAAAGAACTTATTCCTTTTTCATTGCATAGATGACCTTAGTGAAGTGTGCAATTGAGAGCACGAAGAGAATGATACAAATGGATTGCAGTAGCTAAGATTTTCTATGACAGTGAAATCCAACCCAAAACTAAATCAACCCGGTTACTCCAATGAAAGCAAAAAAACACCAGTTGCAATAATGTACTTACTTTGGGTCGTAAAGTTAACTGGATCTCAAGACTGCATTGCCTAGCAGACAAATTAGTAATGAGAAATGAATGTACAAAAACTCCTATGCCCATGTCCCAAAGTTGCAAAATCCACTATGCACAACCTACTTGTCCAGGCTTTCACCCTCTGTCCTGAGAGTACCCAAAAGCTTCACGGATTGAGAAAAACATCTTGCGGTCCCTAGTCAGGGAACAAATACCAAACCATGGCCACAAACCACAGAAGACACCAAAGACGTTTTAAGCCCTTCGGATTTACATCAGTAATGAAAAACTCAGAACTAGAGTAAAATAACGGAGTGATTTGAGCCAGTCTAAATCTGGCTGAAATGCTAGTCATATTTGGAAAATATAGTACATGTATCAAGTTATTGCTTAGCTCTGTTTCTCCACATGTAACGCTGGCATAAGAGAGAAGCCTTGCTAATCGAAAAGACGATTTGCGATATAATAATCACCAGTCACTGAAAAATTGTCGAAAAACTGCGTAGTACTTTCGATCCACCTTCGAGGCATTTGGAATATACCTAAGATTCCACAATCCACTGAATCAGTGTATACAGCACTGGTGTGAACATCTGCAGTTGGTAGTCGGTAGCATTCTTGGTGTGACTACAATTTGATTAATCTTTCTATATTACCTACACACAAGACTCAGCCAAGAATCGTAAGGAAATGAGAAAAAAACTGACTTCTTTAAAGGTGAAAACAGAAGAGTAGCCTCCAGCCCCCGAATGATATGTGACTACCTTTTGTACTCATACAAAACCCTAGAAACTTCCAATACTGTAGATATTGGTGAATAATACGAAGCAACTCATTGGACCTATCTACTCTGTAGACAAAGCATCCAAGCTCAGAAATTGTCTGAAATCTATCGAGAAATTGTCCTGGTCCGGACGATCTATTCCAGTATTCTAGGTTGACTTAGAAAAACAAATGGTGTAATCTTGATTACCTGAGGTAGATGGTGACCGCTGCTTGAAGATGTTGGTTCCTACAAGAACGAAACAACTTGTTAGCAGATCGAAACACTTGACAAATCAACACAACTTCTGCGTCCCTTGTGCATGTTGTTCCTTGTTCATGATGTTCAGACAAGTTAAGGGTCGATCCAAATCCCAGTCTTTGCTTTGATGTGTGTAATCATATACATTTAAGTTCTCTGCACGAGAGCTGATGTTGTATAACAAATTACCTCACGAGCAGATGCAGTGTCATCGGCAAATTTACACTGCCGTTGACGGTGGCCACTCCGGAATGTTGGGTTCTGCAGAAACTTATCTCCAATAGATTAAAAATAATCCTGAACATCAGAATACAGCATCTACCAAAAAATGCTCGCAAGGCCACGAACAAAATGTAAAAGTTCTTCTTCAGGTTCTTGTTCAGGTTCAAGTAATTCTGTGAAAACTTTAACTACAGTTATTATAGAACATTATAATTATTGCAGTCGTACTTGAACAAGACTAGCACTTTTATTGTTGCAACATTTGCAACAACAACCCGTTGCATCATCAAGCAATTGCAATAAGTTACTGAGCAACAAGTTATAAAGATGTCATTAGGGTTTTGGAACAACAGATGAAATAGCATGGATGAGAACGTGACTCTTTTTGTGTTTAATATAACAGATAATCAAATGAAGAAATCGAGCAAGATTTACATGCATGAAGCAAAATTTCGAGTGCACCTTAACAAGCTTACCAGAGTTCTCACGCTGTGGAGCACCTCGACGACTTCTGAAAAGGAGGGCCTATTTAAGGGATTGCCATCCCAACAACTCTCAATAAGAGACATCAAAATATCGTCATGCAAAAAGTTGTCCTTCTGGCATTCTTCACGAAGAGGCGGTCTCAAAGTACCGTCAATGATGCCTTCCACCTTCGCCCGAGAACTCATGTCGCCGAATAGCTCCTCTCCTGTAAGAACCTCGAATGCTACAATGCCAAAGCTGTAAACATCGAGTAGTTCAGGATTACGAATGACCACTGTTTTGTCAACACGCCTCATTAAAACCTCCGGTGCTGCATAATTAGTAGTCGCAGCTCCCGGTTGGAAATCTGTGGATCCAGAATTCGAGGTCACTGTCTGAGCACTGCCGAAATCGGCAACCTTGACCAAATAATGCTTTACATCCTCCGATATCACAAACTCGCTTATGAGGATATTGAGAGACTTCAAATCCCCATGGACCACACCCTCTTCGTGCATGTGAGCCATTGCTTTTGCAACTTGCAGGAGTATGTCGACGGAGTCCTGGTGCGAGAACGGTGGCCTGCTGTCACTCATCATACGAGTTACTCTATCCAGAATGAAAGTGAAAAGATCACTCTGCATATACTCCATGAACAGAGAGCTCTTCCTGGTAGCAAAAGACACACCAAAACTATAAACGATGTGCGGATGCGAAAGCTTTTCCACGACGTTGAGCTCTGTGTCGAGTTCGTCTCTGGGGTCAGCATTGTCGTCATTCTTGGAAGCTCTTACGCGGTCCTTTCTCACAAACATACCACCTCTCCAGGTGACCAGCCAAATAGTCCCACCCGAACCTTCTGCGAACTGCTTCAACGACTGCACATCGTCTTGATCCTCCCCTTTGGCCTGTATTTCCCAAAACAACCTCAAGGACGCAGGTTTAACACTTCCATCGACGGATCTTTTTGATCCATGCTGCCCAATTTCACATTCTTCTCTCCTCTCCCGCCAATCCAGAACCTTCTCCATCAATGTGTTCTCCTGTCGAAATGCCTCCTTCAGAATAGAGCAAGGGAATTGAACTCTCTTACTTGCACCATCTCTTTCACCCCGAAGCTTTGTCCAGAACGGATCACATGGTAGTACATTGCTTTGGATGGTGACGCTAGAGATGAGTTTGGAGCGGTCTCCAACTACCTGTTTTGGACAAAACAATTCCTCAGGGTCCCTATCAGACGTGATAGACGTCCGCACCCATTGATTTCTGTCCACGCTGAGAAAAAATTCCTCCGAACGATGAGCAACAAGGCAGAGGTCACTCAAAAACTCCAACTGTGGACCCTTGAGGTCAGGGAAAGATTCACAGGACACCCTAATAAACTTGGATTTATCAAATCCGGGAACAACTGACGACTCACTGCGCAACTCAACAACACGACCATGGCAGAACTCAGCTTCAGGAAGGCTACCTCTTGACCCTTGTGCAAGCTCAAAGAGCTCAATCCTCGAAGGTTCTGGGATTTGGGAACTGTCAGGAACCTCGGCGTACTCAGTTATAGTGTCCTCTTGAATCGGAAAGCCAACAGGGTCGAGGTACTCAGTCGCATTGGTGTTCTTAGGAACTAGAACGCCAACAGGGTCGAAGTATTCAGTCATGTTGTTCTCCATCAGAGACTTGCAAGGCTGCAAATCCGCTGGGAACTTATGAGGAAGAAGCTGTGGAATCGAATTCCTTGAATACAATCCCGATGGGAATTGTTTCTAAATAGAGGTAGCTTGGGTCAGCTGCAACATATGAATATATTCGATCATCTTTCCTCCTTCAACATAAGTACGCCGATTGCTCAACACAAATATGGAAGCCTGTCCAATCCATGTCCCTAGCCGTTGTTTCCTCTGAGAAGAAGATACGAGGAGAACCTGCTACACAAGCAAATATATCTTCTGTCAGCAAAATTGAAAGCATAGACATAGATCGACATGTATCCTGTTAGCATGATACGTGTAAATCTCAGATCAAATCCTTTTGAACCGCAAGCAAATGACAGCCTGAAGAATGTGATGATCAATCACAAGAACCCACACCATTAATTGGTATGATAGTGTCCAATATGTGAAGTCAGTAAAATGTGGGCTATAAATAGAAACTGCAAATATGCCTTGGTTTGCACCTCCTGAATTCAGCATAGTCATTTGCAGTAGTTCAAGTTACGACCCAATTATGCTGCAAAACGGCAATTCTGAGAAACAAAGGGCAAACATAGTCATTCAGCATCGTGACCAAATTGCTTTCCTCAATTGAGCCTTGAAACCAGTGGAAGCCATACTCAAATCTCTTATTTACGGTGTTAATGCGGATTCTCTCAGCGCCTGTAGCCAAATATTCAAACAATGAGAAACGTCAACTAAGGTTTTAGTTGTTATTGCACATTAGACTCCGAGTCTACAGACCATTGATAAACATCGGCGATGACGACTGCACCCCTACTCTACACATCCTCGGACAGGTACACTACAACATTCAGATTCTTAAGAGAAAATGCATAATACAGAGAAGAAAACCTCAGAAGTTCCTTTGTGAATTGTTAAAACGGCTTCAATCTCCCCGACAGCCTCACTCCTATGTGCAAAATTGCAGCATTACACCTACGATGACTAATCACGACACATTCACAACTGTAACGAAGTTGGCAGATAGTGGAAGAGTTGAAATTGATTACAAATCTCCTAATTGACAAAAGATTCGATTTTCTAAGGTTTCTGATTTGGTGCATAGGAATTAGGTTAATGCTTATAACATAACTACGTCGCGACAAAGGCGTAGAGCATGTGGATACGGAGAGCGGCTTTCCAACCCTATTCGATACCATTTTCCTAATTTTCTTTTGGTGTACGGAGTGGTGTAGCAAAGTGCATCTAGTCCAAAATAGACATCAGTTCATTCCGAACACTTCTGCTAACACCAGTCCGAACACAAAGTGAAAATGGTCCATAAGATTGCCTTCCGTTATACGAGTGATACCAGTCTACACTCCTCAGTAAGCAGCCTCCTCAGAACAAGAAATACAGAGCATCCGGCATCTGACTCTACTAGGAGAAAAAATAATGCACTCCAATCTCCGAAAGACTAAGCATAACTTACATCGTTTCAGGAGCGTTCAAGAAGCATCATCTCTCCGAATTCAATCCGCTACAACCCTAGCGTAATTCGCAGACAGTACATCAAATTTCAAACATACAAATGAACCATTTCGACCGACAAGGTTTACTTTCTCACCAGATTGCTCATGCAGGAGTTCAAGAATTAGATCGACGCCGCAGCAGGATGCTGACCACGGGATGCAGATGCTAAGCGAAACTTCGCGCCTCCATCCAGCGCAGTAGAGGAAAGACGGAAAAGCGACTAGAGAATAGGGCAATGGCGAGCAAGAGCAGGTTGCACACGGCAAGAATAAGTTAAGAGTTCGTTTGAACTCTAAGGACAACTTTAGTATTGTCTTGCATAATCTACTCGGTACTACCTGGTCCTCAGCTCTCTTCGCTTCACCTTCTATCCGTAGTGTCAAAGAACGGCGTTCGAGAGACTTCTCGCTTTCCAGCTCATCAATGTCAATTTCAAAGCTAGTTTTAACGGTTTCCAATTACATCTAATGTTACAGCTCAATAACAAAGAACGTCGAGAAAGAAAAGAGTAAAAGCAAGTCTACCGGTAGTTAGCGAAAACGCATTGCAAAAACTCACGGTATCTGAAACACCTGACGGCCCTCCGTAACAATGGCAGTGTCTAGGGCTACGAAGTCTGGGCCGCGGAAGCAGATGCTATGCCATATGTGAGCAATCGGCTTTGTCAGAGATTCTAAGACTTTTTCTAAGCGTTGCTACGAAGAAAGAAGGTTGGATTGAACTTCAGCAGAAACAGAGCTTTACAGGAGGGCAGTTGGAAATTGGCAAACATGAGCAAGAATGTATTGGATGTGTAGGAACGAAGCGCAGGGTTCAAGATTGTAATCTTTGAACGTTAGAATGGAAAAACCGATGCTTCTTGTGATGAGTTGGCCAGTTGAAACATGTTTGGTAGATTTCACATATGATAAAGCACAAGTGTTAGGAAGACCAGACATCACTTAAATTTAAACCCTTTGAGAGAGAGGAACTGAAGGTAACAACACCTAAAACCGACACTTTTTCTAGTCCCACTACTGTACCTCAAAGGTCGAATCATCAAAAGAATTTGATGAGATTGTTAACTGGTAAACCGGTACGTGATTCACATGAAATCCAAGAAACGAGATTACTAAAAGAGATTGCGGCGGACTGATGGCACGGCTCTTTTGTGACAAGAGCGCTATATGCTAGCACGCTCGAAAATCTTGGGAAAAATTAGAATTGATCAATGCGTAGAATCCTTAAGGCCGCAGCTACACTACCTGGTCTACAGACCACGCAAACAAAGTTCACCGTACTCCAAGGTCGATCACAAGGAAGAAAAAGGCTCGTTATCAATCAAACACTGAAGAATGTCCAATCGAGATTCGTCATTCCAATCGCACAACTAGGTTAGAACATCACTTGTAGCGAGTTGGAAGCAGTAAAACCGCGATAACAATTTCATTCCGACTCCTCAAAACGAATAGCCGCTGGCGTTCATCGTCTACTCTGCGTTCTTTGAACAGAGACCTGGATATAAACCGCCTTCGACCCTGGGGTTTCCTCGTAATCCGGAACTTTCTTGCTGGTGTCCTGCTTAGTTGTTTCGGCCAGCGACTAAACTTGTTCACTTGAGGCAGCAAGCTACAAGTCTCAAAATGGACGAATGCTACAAACGCAAAACACATCCCTCCACCCAGGCGGGCGGTCACAGCTTCAAGCTGTACTGTACTATTGAAGCTAGGAATGATACATTGAATAAAATTGTCTGCACAAACCGACCACTGTGACTAGTGCAGACAAACTGAATACAGTGAACACGGTCAGAGCGCTCATTCGATAAGGTAGAGGTACCAATCGTCAACCACTGCAAGACCCATATCCAACCTGTAGGAACCGCAGGGTGCTGGAACAGATTTTCAATCGCATAATATTGTTAACCAGAGCTGGAGCTCCCTTGTGCTTCCCCCCAAAGACATAACGTTGTTAACCAAGTGACCATTTTCTGGTCGCTGCCCCTGTTTTTTGAGCTGCCCGTTCTCACATTTTGAGTTTTTTTTAAAATAAAGTTTATTTCTAGAAAATAGACTTTGTTACAAATTCAAAGGCAGTGGTTTCATCAAATTCCAAGTTAAACTCTGCCTTGTGGAATTTTTCAAAGTTCAGCAGTGTAGTCTAGTTTACAGTTCGTTTTTTGGTGTTCGGTTTGGGCATGGACTAAAAAGTCAGCCAACCAATGAGCTTATTGCCCACCTCATGAATGTCAAATCCACCTTGAAAAGGTCAGATCCAAGGAGCTCAAGGAGAAGACAAGTGTCCCACTCTTTTTTCTCTTACAAACACTATTCAATTTTCAGTGACCACCATGCATTGCAAGCTTTACCATGAATTGTAAAATTCTTGGAATGTTATGAAATTTTTCATGTACAATCTCAACTCTCTTATCTTTCATTGAGCACAAAAAGGCATCATTTTGAAATATTCTCACAAAGATATGCTCCTTCAAAGTGAGCTGCCCTGTATTTCCATTGACCCAAATAAAACTTCAAAATTAAATGTCTCCTAAATTATGCGGCCAAATAATCTGAATTTTTTTGAGGTGCTCACTCTCAATGTTAACTTCAAGATCCTACAATTATATTATATCCGATCTCAAAAAAAATGGATCAAAAAAATGGATCAAGTTGTTGGCAATTTTAGCCCATTTTGAAATATCCCCCCCCCTCCCCCGCCCCGGGTCCTTGGGGTTTAACTAACGTTGGGGGGGTGGGCCCTTTTGCTCCGTGAAGAAGCGGGAGCCCCCCAACATTAACCCCTAAAGGACCGTTGTCCGTTCGGGGGACAAATGCGTTTTCGGGCAAGTACCTACGGGATGAAATTTTTTTGTGATTTTTTGAAACTTTTTTTGAAGATAGAAAAACTGATAAACTTTGTGGGAATATAATTTTTTTCACAATCGGTGCCCGAAAAAAAAAGTTATGACCAAATAAGATCAAAACATGGGATGGCTGGCAGCCCGGGCAACAAAAAATAATGGACAAAAATTTGAATTTTTTTTTATATTTTTTTTCTCATAGATTATATTTTTGTCTATACGGAAAGCTTTGATTCATTTCATTTGGATTTGTTATGAGAAAATTATGGACAGTCTTGTTTTTCGGGCAGTTAGAGCATCTTCTTGAAAAAAATAACTTGTAGGATGCATTTCTGAATGCAATTTTTCAAATTTTTCAGTTTTTTAGTTTTTTTTGCATGGTTTGTATTACTTGCTAGATTAATCTCACCATTGGGATTAGTGCATTTTAATTCCATCTAAAATATATGAATATTTTAGATTTTCCTTCTATCTTGTACCTACTTCTATTTAATTTTTTTTTAAAGAATGATAATTAAGTTTTTTTGAAATTTTTTTTTCCTAGACTCTCAACTCAATTCTCCACTATAAAGATTTAAATTTCAAAACTCTGTAGTGCAAAAATTTTAAGTTAAAAATGTTTAAAGTCAAAAAATCTAGTCCTTGCAATGTGCTGAAAAACTTGTTTTTTCCACTTTAAACGCAAATATCTTGCAATCTGTGCGGTCAAAAATTCTGAAATTTTTTCCACACACTCTCATACTAGTTAGGTGTGAGATCCTATGGTTATATGTGGAAAAAAAACTTTCAATTTTTTTTACTCTTTGCTATAGAAATGGCAGTTTTGAGTGTTTTTTGGCAGAAAAAAGGCCTTGGTCCTTTAGGGGTTAAAACCTGCACAAGTTACTGTGAAACCAATCATGCAAGCCAATTTAAAGTTGCCAAGCTCTACTCCACCACTAAATGCTGATGAATCACCACCCAATGGTGAGGCTCATATTATAACTAAATTTTTTTGCAAGCATCTCGGGAGGAATTATCCTTGGTGTCATGAGGAAGGAATCCATCCACTTAGCAATGTTATGGAGGGACTCCCCAAGTGTGGCAAGGTTGGGACTAATAAGGTCATGACACATGTCCCAAATTGTCCCAAATTGTCTCAAATTCCACGGGAAATAGTAAGTAAGAAAGTGAAAAGTAGTGAGTAAGAAAGAAGAAAATAATGAGTAGGAAAGTAGGAAATAGTAAGTGGGAAAGTGGTTCTTGAATGATCGGAATTGGAAGAGTCTAATCATTGGCTACGGATTTGGAACACTTTTTGGCTTCCAAATTTCATAGTAATAGTAGTGTGCCCTATGTTGTTGCCACATCCAAAATAAAAGTAGAAATAATCTTCTAAAATTTATAATTTGTAAAATCTTTGAAATTCAATATCTTTTATGCAAGAAGGAGTGCAAGGGCTTTGTTGTGGTGTGAGAAGTTGCATTCTTAATATGAATAGAAAGTTAGAACAAAGGAGTGCAAAAGGCTTTGTTTTGTGGTATAGATAACTTTCACATCGTAGGTCCAAACACCACGAAACAAAGTCTGTGCACCCCTCCTTGCGAAGAGCTTTCCGATAGTACCAAGATTTCAATTTTGTGAATAAAATTACAAATAAATTGCATTGACACATACTACTCACGATTCGTTCCAAAATTGTTTAAGTAATCTAGATATAGGTGGTTTTACCTTACTGCTCACGATCTGTTGCAAAATTACTTAGATGATCGGATACTGGTACCTCTACCTTACCATCTAAGCTTACATATGAAAAGATTTATTTTTTAGCCTTAAAAATACATGAATATTGGTGTAGGACGCTAAACCCATCTCACAAATTGAAACATGGAAGGTAAATTTATCCCTTGGAAAAATGCAAGAATTATTTATTTTTTACACATGATAAAATTTGCAAGTTTTGAATTCATATTTGCACAATTAGAGACTCCAAATTAGTTGTGAGAGGCCATAAACTTATCCTAAACACAACACAAAATAGGTCACTTTTCTTCTACTTTTATCCCAAAGAACTCTAAATTCACCTTGCTAGTCCCACTTCATAGGACGGATTTAAGGTAGGACCACCCATAGTCAATCACTTAAGCAATTTTTAGACAGATCGTGAGCAGTATTAAGCAAATAAATTTTTTGCCACGTAGGAAGATAGGAAATATTGAATTGCAAACTTTCCGAAATTTTATTTCCAAAATTGAAATTACTGTGATTTTTGGAAGCCAAAAAGTTGTCCAGACTAATAGCCAATATTGCTACTTCCTTTTCAAAGTTGGGACTGATAAGGTTATCACACATGTCCCAAAGTAGTGAGCAAGAAAATCGGAAGTAGCAAGCGGGAAAGTAGTTACTGCATGATTGGCATTGAAAGAGTCAACCTTATTGGCACTCTTTCGTAGGACCTGCTAATAAGATCCTGTTTCCAACGCACCTCCCAACCCGCAATTTTGGGAGGGCCAACGTTGCCAAGCTCTTTCTCTGTGCAGACAAATCGACTTGCACCTTCCACTTTCCTTCTTGCCGCTTTCCCATGTCCTCTTCCGCTCCGACAGCGCCTCGCAGTCATAACTTAGTTGCCCGGAGTCGCACAAGTTTGCAGTTTGCATCCATAGGAGGAGGTCGACATCCCGCTGCTGCATCTGATTCTAGTGAGCAATTCGGTAAGAAAGCTAACCTTGCAGCCTTCAAGATCCTTGCAAGCTTTTGAAATTTCATGTACAACGTACTTGAGTGTTTTATTTCGCGAAGTTTGCTTCACGTGTACCAGGTTTCGCGACAGATATTGTTTCTCCTAGCTAAGAAGGCGTGAATTATGAAAACTCTGTTTGAATCGTTCTTGCAAGAAATTACAGAGTGTAGCACTTGCACTTTTCTGTTCTTCAATCCTCAACAACAGGGTTAGACTCTCATGCTCTGTTTCGCTTACTCTGAAAGGGCAATCAACAGACTTACACTACAGATGTAACTAGAATGAAAGGCGAACTTCTGAAGAGAATTAGGAGTGGGAAAGGAAACTTTATTTCAGAATCTTTACCTCATTTTGAAATCTAAAACGCTAGAATTCAAAAAATTCCGAATAATTTGATAAATGAAAAATGGACATTTCGTATAGTCTGAATTCCAAATTTAAACCATTTCGACACCCTAGTGTTGAAACTGACCCAGGGGTACGGGATGCGTATGTACGAAATGTGTTATTTACAGGGTTTTCGTACCTTCGTCTGTGAGTGAGCTCTACGACCAATATGTCCTACTTTGATTCGGCAGTTGGTCGTTATGAGAACGATCACCTAAACATGGTTATATCAAGTGTCGTAAGAGCTTCTTACAGCATCCGCAGGTGTGCCTGTTTGTTAGTTAGACACAGACAATCGCCACGAACGCTCAAGCAATGGCTGTATCTGGTTCATTTGTTTGCACAGATTGAATGTTGCACGAGTGCTCCATTAAGGAAACTGATTGCAAATTGCTACAACTCACCCTTGCATTGGATCTTCTGCAGGAACATTTGACGGACCGATGCTTGTAGGGGTGAATTGAACGCAAGCCGCTTGAGTGACATCTCGTGTTTTGTCCTTTCATGAGCATTGTTTCAATATGTAAGTCTAGGTCAACACGTTTAGGAATTCGCCATGGCCACTCTGGAAAATGGTGAAAACAATTCTAAGAACTCCAGACGAGACATTTCATATGAGTTTCAGTCGAAAGACTTGCCGAGCAGGCGCCTGTTAGGGAAAGGTTTGTCCGGCATCGCGTATGAAACGGCATGGAAAGGAGCGAGGTATGCAAGAAAAGACTTTGTCGGAGTACAGAGGGATATCTTCTTACAGGAGGCCACTGTTTTAGTGGGTCTTAAGGATCATAAGAACGTTGTGAAAACGTATGGTTGGACCGTTGACAAGAGGAGTTGCTCGCTCGTCTTGGAGTACATGGATGAGGACCTTCTGAGCTTATTGCAGAAGAGAATGGACTCTAAGCGGGGTGTGGTTGGCAAACAATCTTCTACATCGACTGCTACGCAGCCTGTCGATCTGTCGGAGGCTGTAGACATGATGTTGCAGGTTGCTACGGGCGTGGAGTACCTGCATGAGCAAGGGCTTGCGCATGGAGATCTGAAAACGAAGAACATTCTAGTCACTCATAGGAAGGATGGAGCCCAGAGTTTGAAGGTTTTGAAATTGAGTGATTTTGGCCTAGCTGGGTCGAAAAGAAAGAGCAGATATATCGTTTCACGTACGGTACGTAAACTTGATATGGTTCGATGGAAATCGCCGGAGTCTTTGAAGATACTTAGTCGACGACTCCATTCGTCGAACGGTGATGAAGACGAAACCTCTTCCGAATCAGAGTCTGAATCAACACCAGGTTCAGTACCCGAAGTGTTCTCAGCTTGTGCAGGCATGAAGTCCTCCGATGTCTACAGCTTCGCTGTCATCTGCTCGCAGATCTTGACGGGTCATAGTCCTTATCCAGATCTGGCCTGGAAAGAGTTAATGGTTACAATTTTGTCGGGTTGTAGGCCAGAGCTACCTGTTTCCTGCCATCCACTGCTGAGAGAGCTTTTGATGTCATGCTGGGGTGATCCTGCTGAACGACCTTCCTTCTCCGCCGTCCGCATGAAGTTGAAACGAGTTCAAGGGTTACTCACAGCAGGTTGTGTACTAATCTTTACTGCTGATGTTGAAATAGTGTACAATCAAGGTTCAGCCCCTTCAGTCGAATTTAAGGTGAAGCTGAGAGTGAAACGAGTGCGGTGGAGTGAGTGAGTGAGTTGATTGGGGTTGATTAGGAGCGGTGGGGAGTGCGGCTGATGTGGTAGAATGGGAGTGTTGCAGCGATGGGGAAGCGGCCACAAGAGGCAGAGGCGCCATCACTGGCTGACTCTCCTGCTCATCAAACAGCAGTGGTACCGTCGACGGAGGTTTCAAGAAGTTCCGGCAGTTGCCTATCACCGAAACCCTCAAAAGGTCCCGCGATCGTTCCGTCTCAAAGGACTGCCTCGGTTGCGACTATGAGGAGCAACACACCGCGTGTGCCTTCGGCTGCTTCTTCCGCACCTTCCCCTCCAGCGACGGCAGCAGCGTCTCCAGCTGCCGACGGTATGACAGTTTATTTTTGAGTAGTTTGTATTTATGTGAATTGGATTCTTTTTTGTGGAGCTACGAGAAGGAAATGACTGTAGACCATAACTCGAACAAAAGGTGTTGTTTTTCAGTCGAGGGCTGCTACTCATATCTACTACTATTCATAAATGGGGCTACACTGCTGTGCTTTTCTAACAGAGACATAGCCTGGAGGATTTGGAAGGAACAGAATTTTCAAAAGGAACCAGATTGTTTTTGCACACAACCCTAAACCACGGAAAATCGGGCCTCATGAATCTTGTTGTCTTGAAACAGAATCCTATGAGCCGACTCAATCAGAAGACCTCGTAAAGGGTTTAGAGGAAGCATTGCCGAGAGATGTCATGGTCGCGTTCGATGAGAGCATGAAGTACCAGTCTTTCGACCAGTTTGTCAGTACGAGCAGTGATTTGAACAATGATCCAACTATAGGACGGGGTTCAAACTTAGCAGTCATGCGCTCCTTTGGGGAATTCGTAGAGAACGAAGGCGGTACTTCTAAGCCTTTCAAGCTATGGCGAAAAACACGCGTTCTCTCCCCCCAGCTAAAAAGGGAGAAAAGCAAGAACCAGTGGCTTCTGCGTCGTTGCTTAGAAATGACGACTTCGCTATGGGACTTGCAAGGAGGACATCGAGCTGTTTCGGAAAGTACTGTGTCACAAGGACCTCCTTTGCAACGGGACTCGCAACAAGGAATTCGAACCCATGGAGCTGTTTCGCAAAGTAGTGATTCACAAGGACCTCCTCTATACTCAAGTTGCAAATCCGATATCTCTGACATAGAGCCATTTCTTCATTACAAGGTCAAACCGATACGGGCCAGATGTCGTCCCAGGCCAATGCCCCATCATGGCCATGATGAGGCAGCCCTGAGCCATATGCTGTCAGAGAGAACCCGCAGGAAACGAAGAGAAAAAAAATTCTCAGCTCTAAGGAAATTGGTGCCCATAACATGGAAGGTAAATCAAGAGCCTCTCTATCTCCCCTTCTCTCGTCTGTCCCTGAAACCCTAACTTGAACGTCATGCAGAGACTTAGCACATGATAATCTCTATGATCTGACTATACATTTTGTTATTTTGCATGCACAGAACGACAAAGCTTCGATCCTAGGCGATGTCTACCTTGAGGATCTGAATAACCAAATTCATGAGTTGGAAGCAAGGAAGAATCAAGTGGAGCGCCAGTATGAGGATCTAAAATTGTCTCACCAAGACCTGGAGCAACGAAACCAGCAGCTGGAAGCCAGCAAGAGTCAAGTGGAGCGCCAGTATGAGGATCTAAAGTTGTCTCACCAGGACCTGGAGCAACGAAACCTGCAGTTGGAATCCAGTAAGTTTGAAGCGGACCGCAAGTACGAGGATTTAGTATTGTCTCACCAGGACCTGGAGCGACGAAACCAGCAGCTGGAAGCAAGGACGAATGGACAGGTAGAGTATGAGGAGTTATAATTATCTCACTAGGACCTGGAGCACCGAAACAAGCAACTGGAGACAGTAGAGAAACATCTTCCAACCGTATGTCAAAAAGACGAGCCCAAAGTGATGGCTCCCCAACTTCTGAGAGCTGTGGGATCGACCATGACGGTCCAAATCATCGACAGCATGGACTTGCATGGCATGCTGCAAGTGGTTGCGCTGGGAGGATCATCGCCGATGGAGCCCAAGCTGAAGCTACGATTATTTCTCCGGGCAAGTTTGGGGGGCACCAAATTTTTTTCATTTCTTAACCCCCATATTCTGGATGGTGTCAGAGGTCTTAAGGTCAATGTTTCCTCCAAATAACTTTTTATTCATCCAACTTCATGCTTTATTCTGTAAGAAACAACCTTTCTTTTATGACCAATTTGATGAAATTAGTGAGATATAAATGTATAGAGATATAAGTGTAAATGTGCAAAACACAACAAAGATTCAAGTCGTTAAAGGATCAAGGGCTAAATTGATTTTAACTTTGAGTTATCCAAGTGTCTTCCATTCTCACAAAGTTGTTTTGCCCCCTTGTCCTAATGATTTTAGTGCTTCACCACTCTTAGTTGTATGGGCTAGTTTGGTCGATCTACTCAATGTAATTGTTCCCTCATCCGAAAGATAAGTTCAAATTCTTTCTGGAATTTGTTGCTTTCTAATGTTACTTAGGTTCGTGACTGAGTTGATTGGGTTGATTGGGTTGATTCCTTGAGTCTATACCTTCATATATTGGGCAATGCCACTTGTTGTTAGGGATTCTGCAAAAAAAGCATCAATGAGGAAGGCACTAAGTTGTGAATTCAAACCACCCCCATGGTTGTGAAGTGGCTCCTATATTTGTCAATATAGAAAACTCCAAAGGTCACTTCAAGAATTGGCTAAACCTTTTCTAACCTAAAGGTTGGAACTAGAATTTTATAGCAATTCAAACATTAGGTTTACAACCTTGGAGTGCTAATTTTCTAGTTTTAAAATGATATAGTACAATCAAAAATTTATTCCATGATGTTCTATAACATAATATAAACCTATCGGGATTTTTTTTGATTTTTTTGCATTGATTGCATTTAATATAATGGATTGTTTTACTTTTTATTAAGAAATTTTGCAATAATTTCAAATTTTCACAAAGAAATGCAAAATTTTTACAACTAATAAAAGACATGTAATTGCATCTCTAAAAAAAAATATAGAAAACGACATTTATAGGTTGCCTCAAAAACCTTTCAACAATCGTTTTGTTTCTTTTAATTCCAAATTTTTTGGCCCTTTCTTTTGTAAATTAATTGAATCCCAAAAGCCTTCATTGGTTCCTTTAAACTCTTTTGAAATCCATCAATTGAAAAGACACTACAAGCTTCAATTTTAGTCTTGTGACTTTAAAATTCGATTATTTTTGTCTTGGCTTCATTCCACCATTTTTGCCCTAGCTTCATTTCACTATTTTTGTTCAAGCTTCATTCCACAATAATTCTAGTTGTGGACTTGTGGCTTCAAAAGGACCTTATGGTTGCAAAATGGACCGGATATTTGTCAATACAAAAATTCCAAAGGTCACTTTGAAAAAATTAGCTAAATCTAGTTAGTCCAACCTCTAGTTTGTCATTGGAATATGTAAACAATTTATTTTGCCAAAGAATGGATGTGGTTAATTAAATTATGAGGATTGATTTTAGTTAATTATGTCCAACAATTTTTGTCTCTAGTAAACTTCTTCTTACTCTACCTTAAAGCGTTGTTTTGAAACCCTTCAATGAGTATGTCATGGAGTAAGATCCATCCATTGTGGCTAAGTTGATAAATGTGAAAACAAAGCATTTTTATAAAAAAAAATAACATCACGTCCCATAGAGTGGCATGATTGTCAAGATATTTCTCATAATGATGCTCTACTTTTGATATGCCCTAGTGATAGTCCAGCATAGGTTTGAAAGATTTGTTAACTTACAACATTTGCATCATACATCGATAATTTTTTTAATATAGAGTATTTTAAAGCTTTTAGTCATTTATTCATCACTAGACTCCAAAAAAATTACTTTCAATAAAAAGAGTGCTTTGAACATATTGATGCAAATATTGGTTTCTACTAGTGATATTTTTTTCTAAATTAAAAATCTTATTTTTATTTCTAATCTATATTGAATCAAGTGAAAATATATGATATCAAATGAGATATAAGTGCTCTAAATTTAAAGTACAACAAAGGTCAACATGGTTTTGGCCATCTTTATATTATATTCTTTACTTATATTTTCATAAATGTCCATCTTAAGTTTATAGAAATGCATGCTTCTAATTAAAGATGTGAACCAAAATCATCTATTTTATATCCATCTTGTTATTCAAAACAAAGAAAAAAACAAAGAAAAACCAAGAATGAACTACAACATCAACTCAATGATCTAGATTGAAGCAATGAAAAATTCAATCATTACTCTATACCTTGATGATTGCACTTCTAACATAAGGTCCTTACTTCAAGAACAAGGCTTTTTATAGTATAATTGTATGTTTCTAGAATCATTACCTTAACCATGAAAAGATGAGCCAATGACTACTATTTTTTGAAACTTCAAAGTCCTCCCTCTATGCACCATTTTTGCAACTATTTACAAATGAAATTATACAACACACACACACAGATATATATATATATATATATATATATATATATATATATATATATATATATATATATATATATATATATATATATATATATATATAGTGCAAATTATTTTACCATAACATTCTAAAATTAAAAAATATGCACTCCATGGCCATAGGCCCAAAGTTCAAATTGTAATAAAGACTAGATTTGATTAGCTCATGCCACTAATTTCTCTCAAATTTTAAAAAAGATCAATTTGATGGCTAAAATTCAGATCAAGAGAACGGAACAAAAATTGCTAAAATATACAATACAATGATTTGTGAATTTGCCATTTTTCATGTAGGAAAGTCAAAAGCTAGCACAAGTAGAGAATGTCCAACACCATTCATTGAAATTGGCTTCATGCAACTCCTTAGAAAATTTGACAAAAAAAAGTTTTTTTTTCCATCCTTGAGCCATCATGCATGAAATCATTCAAAAAACACAAAATAATCTTTCATCCATTTCAAGGTCAATAGTTCGAGAGACATTTTACAATATGGACCAAACTAAGAAAATAAAGGATTCTAAGTACTTAAATCGGCCACTACCACAAGTTTACCTTTGAAAATAAATGCTTGGATTTTGGATTTTTTAAATGTCAAAGGGTTTAACCATAGAATGACATTGACAACCACAAGTGTCCAATGGATGATTTCATTGTTCAATGTGGAAACAAAAAATACACTTATAGGCACAATAATTGGAGCATTTTAGTGACTACCTTGGTAATGAAGGTTACAAGCTCCCAAGATTAAACTTCAAAACAACTGCATTCACACTGCACAACATGGTTAGAGTTTGGTTGGATTGGGCAGAGCCTCACAGTCGCACTATTCATGTTCTTCATCAAATACGAACATGCTTCAAATTGCCGCCAATTGATGTCATCACAAGAAGCATCCATTGGCTTTCCCATTCCACCGTTTAAAGACCATGGCTTGCACTTCCCCGCTTCCTTCTCAACACATCCAATAAGTTCAGGGAGGCAACCCATTTCTGATCACTTAAGTAGATTTGACCATTTGCAAGGCAAGTTTCTTCACTAGGGAGTTTTTCCCATGTGCGGAAGTAGACTTTGGAAGGTTTCTATAATTTTCCAGATTTTTATTTCTCAAAACATAATTATTATGAATTTTTCAGTGGCAGATTCTATTCTTCCTATATCGGTGATATAGGGCTTGCTACTTCCGATCATGGGCTGAAAAGAAAATCAACGAAGGATTCACTCTGCTTCCCTTGCCTCTACTCCAAAAAAAAAATGATGAAAATAGTGCAGAATATGTCTTTGAAAATGTAAAAAATGCCGCCGAGGGTATTCCCTCTGGTTTTGTGTACTGTTTCCTTTATCAATGGAAATTGTCCATGTGTTTCGAGAGAAAAAAAAAAAAAATCAATGAAGGAGTGGTTGCAATATTGAGAGTCTTGTAGCCAATCAAAATGCGCTACAATTGCCTCCGAACCGCGCCATAAGTAACCCAGTAAGGACGCCGCGGACCATAGTGGTCCGATGAATGAAGGGATTCTCCAATGTAGGACAGAACTACAACTATTCATCCTTGGAGTTTTTTGTGGAAAGTGGAGAACATCTACAGTAGCTTGACTTCCAATGAGTACTTTTGGATTTTTTTATTCCAATGACTCTCACGGTTATACAATGCATGATTCCCAGGGTCACCCCCCGCGTCCTTACAGGGTTAATCACTGTTCTTCTCCTCCTTCACGGAAAGAGAACAGTTTACATAGCAAGAATGGGTTGATCTGGAATGGGTTGCCTCCTATACATTCTTTGCTTATGTTTGCCGATTTCCAACTGTCCTCCTAGAAAGCTCTGTTTCTGCGAATGTGCAATCCAATCTTCTTTTCCCGTAGCAACGTATAGAAGAAGCTTCAGAACTTATATAGCCGACATACAATGGTATGCAAACGCAAATGCGGCCCAGACTTCTTAACCCTAGACACTGCCATTGTTACGAAGGGCGGTCAAAGATTTCAGATGCGAGTTTTTGAAATGCGTTTTCGCTAACTACCGGCAGACTTGCTCTTTTCAATTTTCTTTTTCGACTTCTTTGTTACATATTGAGCTGTAACGTTAGATGTGATTGGAAATCGTTGAAACTAGCTTTGAAATTGACATTGAGCTAGAAAGCGAGAATTTCCTCGAACGCCGTTCTTTGACACTATGGACAGAAGGTGAAGCCAAGAGAGCTAGAACCAGGTAGTACCGAGTAGAGTATGCAAGACAATTCTAAAGTTGTCCGCAGAGTTCAAACGAGCTTTTAAATTATTCTTGCCGTGTGCAACCTGCTCTTGCTCACGATACTCTTCCTTGCCCTATTCTCTAGTCGCTTTTCCGTCGTTCCTTTACTGCGCTGGATGGAGGACGAAGCTTCGCATAGCATCGGCATTCTGTGGTCGGCATCCTGCTGCGGCGTCGACCTAATTTTTGAACTCCTGCATGAGCAATCTGGTGAGAAAGTAAACCTTGGCGGTCATAATGATATTTTTGTATGTTTCAAATTTGATTTACTGTCTGCGAATTACGCGAGGGTTGTAGCTGATTGAATTCAGGAGAAATGCTGCTTCTTGAACGCTCCTGAAACGATGTAAGTTATTCTTAGTCTTTCGGTAGCTAATTCTCCAGCGAAACGGAGATTGTAGTGCATTATTTCTTCTTCTAGTAGAGTCAGTGCGGCATGCTCTGTATTTCTTATCCTGAGGAGACTGCTTACTGTGGAGTGTAGACTGGTACCACTGGTATAACGGAAGGCAAACTTATGAGCCATTTTCACTTTGGGTTCGGACTGGTGTTAGAAGGATTGTTCGGAATGAACTGATGTCTATTTTGGACTAGATGCACTTTGCTACACTACTCCCGAACACCAAAAGAAAATTAGGAAAATGGTATCGAATAGGGTTGGAAGGCCGCTATCCGTATCCACATGCTTTACGCCTTTCTCATCTTTTCAATTCCCCTCTTTTGAGCTTCGTAATTGAATATCTCCTATTCAGATTCGTCTCAGTCGACCCTTATTAGGACTGAGTAAGCTGATCTAAACAAGTTTAGAAAGTGACTCTTGTAATGTGCAGCAATTGTTACATCATCCGCACGAGGTTCCCGTGAGTTGCTTTGAGGACGTCGGGACGATCACCTCTCAAATTCCAGCTTTGGCTACTTTCATTCATTATCATGAACAGCTTGAATGTCGCAAGCGTGCGCCATTGAGGAAACTTATCACAAATTACTACAGCGGATCATGCGTAGGCATATTTGACGGACCGATGCTTGTAGGATTGAACTGGATGCAGCCACTTGAGTGACATCTCTTATTTTGATCTTTCATGAACATTGCTGCAGTATGTAAGTTCAGGGATTCGCCATGGCCACTCTGGCAAATGGTGAAAAGAATGCTGAGAGCTTCACCAGACGAGACATTTCATTTGAGTTTCAGTCGAAAGACTTGCCGAGCAGGCGCCTGTTAGGGAAAGGTTTGTCCGGCATCGCGTATGAAACGGCATGGAAAGGAGCGAGGTATGCAAGAAAAGACTTTGTCGGAGTACAGAGGGATATCTTCTTACAGGAGTCCACTGTTTTAGTGGGTCTTAAGGATCAGAAGAACGTCGTGAAAACGTATGGTTGGACCATTGACAAGAGGAGTTGCTCGCTCGTCTTGGAGTACATGGATGAGGACCTTCTGAGCTTATTGCAGAAGAGAATGGATTCTAAGCGGGGTGTGGTTGCCAAAGACTTGGGTAAACAATCTTCGACATTCACATCTGCGCAGCCTTTCGATCTGCCGGAGGCTGTAGACATGATGTTGCAGATTGCTACGGGCATGGAGTACCTGCATGAGCAAGGGCTCGCGCATGGAGATCTGAAAACGAAGAACATTCTTGTCACTCATAGGAAGGATGGAGCTCAGAGTTCTAAGGTTTTGAAATTGAGTGATTTTGGCCTGGTTGGGACGAAAAGAAAGAGCAGGTATATCGTTTCCCGTAAGGTACGAAAGCTTGATATGGTTCGATGGAAATCGCCGGAGTCTTTGAAGATTCTTAGTCGAAGACTCCATTCTTCGAACGGTGATGAAGACGAAACCTCTTCCGAATCAGAGTCTGAATCAACACCAAGTTCCGTTCCCGAAGGGTCCTCAGCTTGTGCAGGCATGAAGTCATCCGATGTCTACAGCTTCGCTGTGATCTGCTCCCAGATTTTGACGGGCCATAGTCCATATCCACATCTGGATTGGAAAGAGTTAATGGTTACAATTTTGTCGGGTTGTAGGCCAGAGCTACCTGTTTCCTGCCATCCACTGCTGAGAGAGCTTTTGATATCATGCTGGGGTGATCCTGCTCAGCGACCTTCCTTCTCCGCCGTGCGCATGAAGTTGAAACGAGTCCAAGGGTTACTCACAACAGGTTGCGTACTTGTACTTTACTGATCACTTTAATCTCTTGTACTGTCAAGTTCTAGGTACAGTACTCGTCTTTAATGTAGCTAATCGTCTCTCAAAATATTGTTTCTAAACATCGGGTGTGATTCGTTTGTTCCTCTACGTGTATGTTTTTTTTTCCAGTTGTAATGATGCAGTTGGAGAGTTGCACGGCCTACTCCTAGAGTCTATGCTTCAGAAAGGGGGACTGTGATGCTGATCTTCCCTAACATTGCTGGTTAGTGGGTAACGGCTAGTGGGTTTAGAAAGAGCAGGTATTTTAAAGGAGGTCAGAGTTCTTTGGCACGCAACACTAGCCATTGGAGTAGGAAAATCTTGATGAATTTCGTTGTTATGAAACAGATTCATCTGCAGGAATTTTGGGACCGGTTGGTCGTGTGCCGTCTTCGGAGCTTACGCTGTCACAAGATTTTGTCCGACATCTAGAGCAAGGATCGCCGACAGATGACCTCGTCAGGAGACGTGCTTCCGAGGCGGACAGTCTTACTGGATGCTTGGAAGTCTCCGACACGCAATGGTTAGAGGGTTGCGATACGCAGTTGTCGGAAGTTGGCGATACTCAATGGTCTGAAGTGTCCGACATTCGATGGTCGGAAATGACCGACTTTCGATGGCCATCAGACAAGCCTGCTAGTACAAGCGGTGATATGAACAGTAGTCTGACCACGCCAAGCATAAGACGGTGACCAGAATTAGAAGACTCGAGATTTTGAAGCAGGTCTGGAAAAAAGGTGGGCAGCAGACACGGTCAAGAGTCTTGCGATAAATTGGAAGGAATTTAAGGAGAATCCAGATGTTGCAAAGACAGAAGGCTTTACAAATAGGCCAAAGGAAGACACTGTCGTTGAAGCTGAGAAAGCAGGCCTGCTGCTCTTACCTTTTCAATTTCTCATCGCTGTCAGTGTTTTCGTTTCAATTCTCTATGCATACTGGTTGGTCATGGATTTTTCATGTGCTGGTTTGGTTCATAGCGAAGAATTTGGTACATCAAGACAGAAATTGTGAAGGGATTGGGTCTCATTCAATAGGTTGCGTGGTTTGTCATACACTTTACCGGGCCCTAACCAACGAATCTGCGCTCCGTCAATAATTAAGTACACATATAGCAAATGGCGAAAGTAGTGCTGATATGGGATCTGCCTAAACAACCAAAATTACCACTCTTCATTTGCAGCTAAACAATGTGATGTATTTGATAGACATTTGCTCTTTTCTCGTTTGGATTCTTTGGATGTATTGCAGCAGAACACGAGCGCAATGAACCTTGCCTTCAAGGAACGTAATAAGGTAAACCAGCCCATCATGGTCAAATGACCCATGACGGTCACCTAAGGAATGACCCCATGATGGTTTTTCTCAATTTATGAGATTTAGGTCATAAAGCATGTCTTACATGATAGTAATGGAGTGATTACTGACTTCATTAGGAATTTCCAACTTTTCAGTGTGAATTCATTTTAAGAATTCATTTTTGAGGCTTTCTATGTTAGAAAATATTAAGACTCCTTTAGGTGAACAAGATGAGCATCATGGATTCAGATTTTGTTGGTTTTGGGAAAGTCTACAGACTCTTTTGGGCCATGATGCACTAAACACTTTAAAAATTCTTAGCAAATTCATACTTTGTCAAAAAAATATAATTTCAATTGTTCTCACTGTTTCTCACACTCGTCTTTATGTGGGAAAAAACCTGAAAAATTTCAGCAACGGCATGAGGCCAAACTCCTAATTCTGACCACCATGGGCTGTTTTACCTTACATGGAGATCTCATATCCTTTGAATATCCTTATCAACCATTTTGAGATACCGAGCTCACGGCATTTTCTTGCAAAGATTACAGATTATGGTAACTTTCAATTCATCATCTTGAGAGAATTCAAAGCTTCAAACCAATTTATGCGGACGCGACCTAGCGCTACCAATTATGCAGCTTCTGAACTTCTGAACTGGTGGAGGAATCAAAAAAATTCTCTCTCTTGCCCTAAGAAAATGGAAGTTAACAGTTTTGGTGTTGTAGCTTACGAGCCTTTGACAGGCCAAGCGGTCTAGAAGGACACCTTGAGGTACCTGATGTGGTGAGAATAATGCAAGGTGGCCTGAAACCGAAGGGCCTCGTGGAATGGCTGGGGATGAGGAGAAGATATCCTCTTGAGTCGGTAGGCCTTCTGGAGAGTTGTTTGGAATTCGATCCCTCAAACAAACCATCACATCTAGAACTTTATGAACCTGTTCTATCTAAAATGCAGCTTTGGGTGAGCAACCATTTCCTTGCAATGTTTTGCATGATAGTTGCCTAGATTCCATTTCTGCGGTCTTGCAACACTTCGGATTTCTGACGCTGAGCTCTTAGAGCTGCAAATATCAGTTCTAAAAGCACATTCTGATTTAATTTCATTTTTCAGAAACGTTGCTGTCTGAAGCCGAGATTTTTTGTCGCATGATCCTACAAAATTTGCAGAATCGGTAGTCCAACGGGTGTTTATTCGGAGGTGATGTGCAGCAATGTCCGCAAAGGTTCCGTAAGTCTTCATAATTAAATCTCACGCAGTCCAGAACTCTGTTAGTAATAACTAGAGTTGAGCTGACATCCTACAACTAGAGTCATAACTCTAGGAGAAACAAGGGAAACAAGGGTCGCTGAGCATAGGGAAATGACTTCCATAAGACCGACAAGTAATCAAGTTCATCATGGGATCTTCTTGTGGGTCATTTCCCAGGCTATCAGCCTGTATTTCTACTAGTGTAACCGTAGTTGTCGTCTATTTTTTGGATCTCACGAAGGCTATATTTCACCTTATGTGCTTGTGATTTTCTGCATACATATGCCTTACTCTTACGTAATCACCAGCTCATCATAAAAACTTCTTGGTTAGCTCATCATTAAAACTCGAGTTTGTTTCTATACTCTTCTAAGTTCTTAATTTCAACAACGTCATTGCAAAGATTGTCCAAGTCTTCATGAGTTTGATGTCAATCAGCTCAAATTGAGATTGGAGCTTGGTCAGATGGACATTTGTGCTTTAACCCACGAATAATGCAGCGGACGCTCTGTGTCTGATGGATGACAAGGAATCCTTCTATGTAGGATAGAAGTGCAACTATTCATCTTCAGAATTTTGTATGAAAAGGGGAGGTCTTCTATAGTAGTTTGACTTCAAATGAGTACTTTTGAAAAAATTTAAGTAGATGATTCACACTGTAGCAAAACGGATGATTTCCATGGTCACCAATCCGTCCTTTAAGGGTTAACAGGAAATGAACAGCTATTGAATTCCAAAACTTCCTTGTTGTATGTCTTTTTGCCTTTGTCATTGTTCTTATCATCGTATGATTACAGAGATTTGTAGTCAAGATCTTGTATTCTTGATGCCAGTGTAATTAGAGAAATATTTTTTGTAAACAACACCAAAAATGATGAGAAGGATGAATCAATTAAATGATTGAATTTTACAATTCATAACATTGTTAACTGGGCTCTTGCCTTTCTTGTCTAGGGAGGGAAAAATCCCCCCTCGGATCCCTAGCAAGCAATTTAGTTATAATACAAACAAAACCATTGGCTAGTTGCATGTTTTTTCTTTTGAGATCTAGTGGTTGATATGAAGTTTCATAGAGCTTGACAACTCTTGATTGGCCACGTTGAGTGATGGCTACAATTAATGCACATGTTGCAGCGTTGGAGGGCTCTTGCTTCTACAGGGAGCAAAAAGGACCCCCCAGTGTTGGTAAACAATGTTATGTTTTCATTAGCAAAGAACCTTGTCACAAGGACACATTCACACATTCACATCGATTGAGTTGAGAATAGCCGAATGTGATGTATGGGAGAACTTCATAGTATTGGTACTCATTATTGGATTATGGTTTTCAAGGTTACTAATTCTTCTGTTTTATATCTCACAATGGCATCCCAATAATAAGATGAGCATATCCAAAATGTACATAGGGATTCATTTGAAAAGAAGGTCCACAATAAATATCCCTACTTGAGTCTCTATTGCACACTTCACTTTATGGTTCTACAAATTTTCAACACATCTGACAAGTGTGGACCAGTGTTCGAGAAGTTTTTTTAGTTTTACCGGCTAATTTCTTGCAATTTCCATTTTGAACTAGTGCCAAGTCTGTTCCTTTTGTTTTTTTTTCCATTAAAAAAATAAAATTTATAGACATTTTCACTGGATTTTTGTCGATGTTTTCAAATTGCAACCGGGTTTTTTCCCAATTCCACTGGCTAACTTTGAACTAGCTTCTCGTTCTTCTCGGACATTGGTGTGGACGACAACAAATTTCAAATTCTATACCGTTACAAGTATTTTGTTTGAGACAGGGGATCTAGATTTTGTAAAGTAGACACAAAAGTGTATTCTAGTTGAAAGGCTCTCAAAACACAAGACAATGTAAGGAAATGTGAGGAATGTGGTGAAATTCAATTTGCTGAATGATGGAAAGAGTAATTGCTCTTACATTTTTTAAATTACATCTTGCCTACATTTAACAAAATAATATTGGACACAAAATAATATTGGATACATAATTATATCCAAGTGTCTGATACCTTTGTTGATCAAGTCTTTTTTGGTATTTCTTCTTGATCACTAGGATAGTTCTATGATGATTTGCTATGAATGTTTTAGTTACAATAATCTTAGTAGTATAGTTTCTTCAACATATGTGACTAATTTGGTGTCCAATATAATTCAAGCAAATCTATACCAAATATGAATATGTAGTCTTCATTAATTTATCTAAGTGCAATCACTAAGCAATTGTATATAGCATTGTGAAATCCACTCCAAATTAATTTATTTTAATTAACCCACACATCATTTTAATAATTTATATTAAAATTTTATTCCATATGAGTATATATTACTCTACTTTCAATTATTCCCATGTATGTTTTATGCACATAAGCACTTTTAACAATTCTTGCTATAGTGATTGGTTCATGAAAACTACTAAGAAGTTATTATTAAAGCTGTCTTTTCTTCACAATTTCTATATATTTAGTTATGTTTAAAAATTAAATTTCAACAAGAGGGATGCTTTTTACTTTTTACTTTTAAAAAAAAATCCATTCAAAAATTTTGTTTTCTAAAATAGATTCATATTCTTTTATTACCATTAATAACAATGTAATAAAATTTGTGTTGAATTTGAAAAGGAAATACGGTGTTCATTTGCTAGTTATGTTTTGCCAAATTCTTTGGCAAATTAGGGTTTGCCAAACTTTTCCTTTTTTGAGTCCACAGTGCCAGTTCTTACGTTTTCGTTAGCACAATCGCCAATGCAGCCTCGCCTTGCGAAAGAACCCGGTCACGATGCTTCAAAATTGAATTTTCCTGCTCAAATCCGAGTTTCGTGGCGTCTCTCCCAAGGAAATCCCTGGAATTCTGTGATTGTGAAGTTAGGTTTTCTTCGAATCGGAATACAGAACAACTTGTTGTACGATAGTGCAATCGGAGCCCTGTTTCGAATGATTTCAATTCATTCTGTGGAAGAGCTAAGCTCTCAGAGATGATTGAACATTGTCATGGTGTCGCAGCTTTGTTGCTGCTCTTTGTGCGCCAATTTGGTGCTGCGTTTGTTTGATGGAGAAAACCGGATTGAAGCGGCCGTGGTCGGGGAAGCAGCTGGAGTCTCTGCTTCTGGCGCTCTCCAGGTCTCTTCATCATGCCTCTTGTTTAAGATATTCGCATTGTAGGTTGACTTGCAGAATGACGATTCATTATGTCTTTATGTGAAGGATTTAATAGCATTGTAGGGGGAAGTGGCTATGATTAGGCTTCCTCAAGGTATATTTTGGATTATCTCGTGGAGCGTCCGTGCTGATTGTCACTCTGGTGATGCGACAGTGCTATTGAGATTGTACTGGAGAAGCAAGCTGAGGAATCGAGTCCGAAGAAGGTCCAAGAAGAAAGCAAAGCGTGTGTTGCAAAGGCGCTAAAAGTAATTGTCTCGTTACCAGCTCATGGATTGGAGAAGATATGCGGGTTTTCTCTGTCTTTAGTTTTGAGCCGCGCTAAGGATAACGGGGTTTACCTTTTGAGTTTACGAGTTTTATTAATTATTTGCATTTCAAGTCGTTTGATTGTGAGGTGTGATTTTTTATTTTTAGTTTAGGGTTTAGGGTTTTAGTTCGCAAATGCACGAAAGAAACAATCTTGGAAGGTGTAGTCTGATGATATTCTTCATAAGAGTTTATCTGAGCTACTGTTTAAGGAGAGCTGTAGCTTCATCTGCCTCTG
The DNA here is from genome assembly GCA_951799445.1 of Pseudisothecium myosuroides. Taxonomy (NCBI): domain Eukaryota; kingdom Viridiplantae; phylum Streptophyta; class Bryopsida; order Hypnales; family Lembophyllaceae; genus Pseudisothecium; species Pseudisothecium myosuroides. The sequence continues at coordinate 25,498,364 of OX637294.1, forward strand.
TTGGAGTATCTCCTTCTTCAGTTCTCGACTTTTCTGTGCACTTGATTTTGTTTTAAAAGAAGCTCACTTAAGAATTTTGGTTGTTGCAGTCTTATCTTTGCATCGGAATCAACAGCGTGTCTCGTGTCTTGGAAAGGATGCCTGCCAAGCCTGCGGCGGGTTCGTTATTAGGAGAACCGGATTCAAAACGCTCAAAAATTGTGGACAACATTGTTACAGAACTGGAGAGTCTGCAACATCCTAAAAGAGACAACCTCACACCTTTACAGGTCATACAGTTTTTTCACGTTCTGTTTTATCTGTTGAATGATCTATGTTTCTCAGTTTCATTTTATTTTTCTGTTTTTACGTTGCTGTATAGCATTTATGTAGCATTTACTTTCTCTTTTGCATGTAGATTGACGAGAAACGTTTTTTTTCTGTGCAGGCAGTAATTGTCGCAGCAGATGTCCAGCCTAAATCGCTTGTTGCTCACCTTGGTGTCTTATGTGCTAGCCGAGGGGTTGTAATGCTCCCCATCAGTGGTGGCGATGGGAGTGGTTCGTTGAAGTTAGGCGAAGTCTTTGGCACTCGTACAGCTATTGCAGTAGGCATTAAGGTTAGTATAAATGCGCTTTCAGTTTCACAAAAGTTGGATGCACTCAATGTAGTTTACCTGTTACAATGCGTAGTTATGGTCACTAACAGTGTGTCTCTATCTGTTTCGTTGAAAACCTATTCAGGAAGGAGACACCCCGATAAACTGGGCCGTGGAATCAATTTTGGAAACAGGAATGAAGTGAAAATCGCATGCTTGCCGTTAGAGACCTCAGTATCACTCTCTTCTGTGTCAGCAAGCTAAAGAGGAATTGTTTCCAGTTAAAAAGGTGCACCAACGTAGTCATTATAGAAAAATAGGTCCAATTAGAAAAAAATTAGACCTAGGATACCCCCCTTTTTATTTATTTTTTGGCCAAAAGTATTAAATGCTGTTGCCTTGTGAGTGGCATATTCAAAGTTTTCAATAAGTTTATAGACTTTACTAATTTCTACAGTAGACGTTGGCTGGCTTTAGATGGCTCTCATGCAACTTAGAAAATGAGCTAATCACAAATTGTTAAAAATTTAAACATCTTAGCTTGCATCATACACCCATATTTTGTACCTGCAAGAACTCATGAGGTTGTAAAATTTTGCAATTAACTTCAATTTTGAGTACTCTTAACTTTATATTTGTAGTGAATGATTTTGATTTTAAAATGGGAACACAAATATTGTCAACACCAAAAAGGTAATTCTACTAGAAATTTTCGGGAACTTCAAACATTGCACTCTTTTTAAAACTCTAGGCAAGGTTATACGGTTTGAATTTTGTACATTATTTTTTAAAATTTATACTAGAGTTGGATGTTTGTGTGACATGCCCAAATTTATTTTTTTGAAATTCATTGCAGCCCATGGGTCAAAGTTATGTTGTCTGATAGCTTCAGGCAGCTTGGGCAGGGCCTCCTTTTGAGGATTGATTGTTGATGTTTCTAAATTGAAGTAAGATAGAAACATCCAAAAGCAATCATGTTTCCATTCTTGTATCCTAAATTATCACTAAATGTGTCCCTACACTTTCATTAATGTGTCCTACAAATGCTTAATTTTGATTCGATGACGCATTTGAAAGACATGTAAACTTTGGTTTACTAACTATGGATTTTTGCAAATTTCAATTTAGGGTCCACCTATGTGACAGTTTCAGTGATCTAGGGAACTGACACTTTGAAAAATCATAGAAATTACATACTACATTCAAAAATCTATATATTTTTTGGAATATTCATAATTTTCACTTGCTAATACTACATAAATGTTATTTATAGGAAAAAGTGTCTCCAACTATGCTAAATTGCTTAATATTGACAGGTTTGGGTGTTTTCATCGTAGACACAAGTATTTGACTTTACTAATGTCTACAGTAGACGGTGGCTGGCTTTAGGTGGCTTTCTAGTTTTTCCATCAGTTATATACAAGCTTAGTTTTGTTTGTGTCTCCATAATTAGACATAGTATGCACATTTTTTTTCACTCATTGTTTTTGTAAACACAATGAGGACATTCTATTTCATACTACCATTGCATATTACCATTTCATACTATGATTTCATACTACCATGATAGTGCAAAAATAATTCTTACATATTATTGTGCATATGGTGAAGACATGTACATTGAATTAAACAATGTAGGTTAAAGTAAAGTTGATATCAAAATGCAATCTCTATATTAATAGGACAGAAATTGTAGTAGAATTTTTTTAATCTAAATTACCATATCATTTATTCATATCAATTTAGAATTATAAGTAATGCAAGCCCCTTCTCTAATAACCCAAAATAGGAAATTATATAATGATAGCATGATTAAAAAAATAAAATAAAAAGTAATCCCCCCCTAAAAAATACTTGGTGTTCGCACCTATCCCTTTATTTTTTTACACATTGACCCCCCCAAGGGTTGATCCTATTTTGCATCCAAGAAAAATGCATATGTTAGATATTGAAATGAAGGATATTCTATATAATTCAACTGCATCTAGGCAGCTAAAAATGCCAACTTTTGCATTCACAATTGAATATTGTCAAGAGAAATATTGGACCACATAGCTAATTCAGTGACAAGTTAACTTGATTGAAGAGCATATTAAAGATGTCTTTTTTCCTAAGCATTTACTAAAACAATTTCATCTTCAATAACAGAAACACAAACAAAAGAATGATGAAAGAATTGTTGGAAAGAGTATACTTTGGTTTAGCATATGAGCAAATTGGCCATCCAATTCATCACACACAAAGCTACAATAAAAATTAGACAAAGGTGACCAATGGCACTTGAAACTAAATTGCCCAAATAATAACACAATAAATTTCAAAGTAGGCAAAATCGACAATCTAAAATGCAATTATTCTTCTAACAAAATTTCAAATTTATATTTTATTATCTAGAGTAGTAGTACAAGGGCACATTTGAATTTACAAACGTCATATAATCAAAACAAACAATGTTTCAAACACTTTTTATTTATTAATATTTACCTTACAAAATATAAAGTAGCAAATAATGTTTTGTTTGTAAACACTACTCCAAAAGCTGTACTATTTTTAAAGACCTTTCCAACGGTATATTACACGCCCAAAAATTTCAAAAACTATGGTCGAAAATTAAAAAAGAAGCCGACTGCGCTGTTTGACAGTCCGACCGCCGACCGCAAGTCCGACTGTCGTCTGCCAGAGCTTCTGTACACCGCCGTCCGCCTTGTTAAGCCAACCACTCGGTAAAATTATCCGACCGCAGACACACCCAGCGGACGCAGCGTCCGGACGTCTCGAAAATGGACGTGATTTTGCCCTGGACGTTCCAATTTGTCAACCCTGTGGCCAGGTCTTGAAGCGTATAGCACAGTTGTTTCCTCCTCAAGGAACTTTACTCCATGTGGGAGAAGAAAACCTCATTGTGACATCACAAGAGGAGACTTTGTTGTAGACAAAGTACATTTATCAACATCCTCATATGTCGAGCACGAATATTGCAGGATTAGCTATCAAAATGCTTAAGGCAGTTTTGAGGTTGCAAGTGGTAAAAAAAGAAGAGTTGATCACGTATGGCACAGTTGTTGTTTGCAGCAAAGAAGAGATGTGCCTAACAGCGAATCACTGTTTGGAAGCTGCAAGCATGAGAGCAAGAAAAAAACGTTTAAGAGTTGGTGGTCACCGAGTGGAGATTATTGTCCAAGATGTTGATATGGATATTGCGTGTTTACAAATAACAGATGGTGATGAAATTGATTTTGATTTTGTTCCCTTGGATTACGTGTTGGTGCCACAGATGAAGATATAGTTGATTTCGTATCCACTTATGCTCGAGGAAGAATTCATGATGTATACTCCAACCATCACTTATGGTCAAGTGGCTGGTGTTTTGAACCATTTTCAGTGTAGAGGTGATTACTCATGTTTCCCCAATAGTTTTAGGGGTGCTGTTCTTTCCGACAACAAGCTTGTTGGCATACATGTTGAAGCAACCTACTTTGAGGAGGATATGAAGAAAAAGAAGTCCATGAGCCATGGAGAGATATTGAAGTTGTTGAACAAAAACCTAGCTCACAAGTGTTCTCTTGGTATTTTGTGGTTGCTTCTGCAATTAGAGCTTTCTTTGTAAAGCACAAGATTATTTCAAATATCCGAATCCAAGCATCGTCATCCTCTCAAAGCTTTTCCCCAGTCATGGTTTCTGCCAGGTTATGTAGGAAGTAGTTTATAGGGGGCATCAATTTTGCAGTCACTAGTAGAAAACATGGTCAAATGTAACCAGTAAAAAAATGACTGGTCACTACTTTCACACTGGAAAATGACTAGCAGTCACAGAAAGGGCGCCAAAGCTGACCTGTCGCGATCAGTAGTCATTTCGTAGTGAGTTCCTAGAGCAGTGGATGGCAATCAGATGAAACCAACGACCAGATCTAGTGTCATCCATGGTTCAGTCTGAATTTTGTGGCCTTGTTGCTGATGTAGTTTTTGTTGAGTCATATTTGAGTTGTGTTGTCCTAAAATGAGTGCATCATATGACGATGATAGAACGGAGGAATGACTGACAATGGGACACCGTGGAAATTGAACTTATTAAATTTATGGTCTCTTTCTTTATAAAGGACTAGTTGCATTGTAGTCATTTTCAAGTGACAAACTAATTTTCATATAGACGGCTTAGATGGATGGATCAAATGGAGGGCTTAGATGGAATGATGGATGGATCAAATGGACGGCTTAGATAGTGAGATCAGATGGACAGCTTAGATGGATGGATCAGATGAATGGGTCAGATGGACGGCTAAGATGGAATGATGGATGGGTCAGATGGTGGGATCAAATGGATGGTTGAGATGGTGGGATTAGATGAACGGCTTGAATGAATGAATTAAATGGACGGCTGAGATGGATGGATCAGATGGACAATTGAAATGAATTGTTTAGATGGACGGATTAGATTGTATCTTGATAGCAAATGGATGGCTTAGATTTTAGGTCAGCCACCTTTTAAGGCAGCCACCTTTCTATTTCAGGCAGGCTAACATATGGCACATTGCAATTGCAGCTGCTGAAGATGAACGGCAGAGATTTTGTCTTTCATTCAGAATTCAAGTTTAGGTTAACCGCCGCCTCTTAAATACATCTTCTTTGTTCTGCTTCTTGCTAATGCACTTCTTCTCACTTTTTCCTCTTGTTTTTGTCTTCTTCTTCAAGCTTCTAGCTCATCAATCTCTTCTCATGTTTTCTTCTTGTTTTTGCCTCCTTGCTTCTTAGTTCTTATTCATCAACCTCTTTCTACTTGTTTTGTTTCTTTCTTGCTTCTTGCTCATCAACCTCTACTCATTTTCCCTCTTGCTTCTAAATGAAGGTTTAGGTTAGTCTCCACCTCTTGAATATAGCAGTTTACATTTTCTTGAGTGCTTTCTACTTTTTGTTATTTGTTTGTTGTTATTTGTTGTCTTAATTGTTTGTTGTTTGATGTTTAGGGTTTGTTGTTTGCTCTTTTTTGTTGTTTGCAATTTATTGTTTGTTGTCTTTTTGTTTTTTATTATTCAGTTTTTTTTTCATTTTTTCCTTCAATTTAAGTGAGTTCAGGTGAATTCAGGCAATTCAGGCAATTCAGGTGAATTCTGCAATTTTGCATTAGATGATTTCTACAATTCTTTGGTGATAGTTATTATTTTGTGGTTTTGTAATGTATTTTTCATTAAACATGTTTAATTCATTTTCAATTGGTGATTGGCTGCAGGCCTACAGTTGTTAATGGAACAAGAGGCAAAAGAAGTTTATGGCATGGAGAGAAGAAGTGGTGTGCATAGACTTTGACATAGTGAAATTATAGTATAGTCATAATGTAGTAACAATGTAATCATAGTGCAACCATAGCATAGTCATAGTACAAATGTAGTCATTTATGCTTGTATTGTGACCAAACTACAACCACCTTTGTATTGCTAGTTATTTTTCTGTAATGAATATCATACATGACTCCAGCATTACTATTTTTGTCAATTCTCTGAGTCGTATGTTAGAGTCCATGTTGTACTCTTATCCAACTACACAATGACTGCATGACTAACTGCACTAGTCACCTTTTTGAAGAATGACTCCCTAAGCACATCCATGACTTTGTTAATGACTGCAACCAACTCAAAAATCACAAGAAAATCACTGTCATTGCCTAAATAATGACTACAAAATGACAAATAAAGAACCAAACATTTTCCACGTTAGCTTAGAATTTGTTTGACGTGAAACAGGATCACTCCAAAATCAGCCAATAGAAAACTAACACCTCGGCATGCTAGATCCTCAGCCACGTGTCTCGGCGCCATTGGAGAGGCCCCATATAATCACACCCTAATGAACTTCATTCCCTTCATCTGAATGGAAAAAAATAAATGACTGACTTGACCGATATGACTTGTCCCAAATGACTTAGATCCCAAATTTGCGATTTGGTCATTCTTTGATCATATGTGTCCTATATAACTGGTTAGGTAGTCATAAACCTCAGTCATTGATAGCCTCTTTTCTACTAGTGAGTGTGGGTTGGATTGAGCGTTGGTTTTATCATGTACTCTACTATCGAACAACACTTTTAATTTTGAAGTGGAAGGAATGGGAATGATGCTTGAGTGGGATTGGTGGAGAACACTTCCCATCTTCAAGTTGTAGTAGGTGAAGAGATTGGGAGGCGAAGTAATGGTGTTTTGTGATTTGAAGAGCTTTGTCTTTGGTGACCATTAAAAATAATAAAATTCATTTTGCCGTTTGTAATCTCGAAGTGCTGTGAACGTCCTAATAGTTGGCTCATGCATGGTGATAGAATTAATCGAAGTTCCAGTGTGAATACAACAAAGAAAGTGTTGCATTTGACGGTGTGCTTGTTTGTGTACGACAGAATTGTCAGCATGTGCACTGAGTTCGCTGCACTGTCGTATGTGCCTCCGTGTATGTCATGTATTCAGAATTCGAGGTTGATTGAGAAGGTGTGCAGTGGCGGACTTAGCTTTGAGGAGGATGACTGAAAGATTATTGTCCATGCCACAGTAGTGGATTTAAAAAAATGCGAAGACTAGCATGCAAGGAATAGTATGTGAATGTGGTCAAGCAAAGAGAAGTTAGGTTTAGTGGAACTTCCGAATTGAAGGACCAAAGTCGCATGAAAGTGTCCTTCGTAACCTGGGTTAGGGAGTGCAACGGGACTCTCTTTGAGTCGTGTATGATTCTCGTCTTCTGTAGCAATAATGTCAACGTCCCTTGTTTCGTTGATCGGTGATTGTTTGGACCGCTAACACTATAGCAAAACATGCAATGTCGGGTGCAATCCTTTGTACAAGTGAGTTTTTATCTTAAAGAAAAATTAATTGACGTCCCATTTCCTATTTCGAAGGTTGTCTAACGAGTGGAAGTTGTAATTTTAGTTGAATTTCCAGTTGAAAGCACTTTATTATGGTTATAGAAAAGTGTATGAACTTGTTGGTGAGGAGTGAAGAGAGAGTGGAAAATGAAGAATTCATTGACAAGAGGGAATTGCAATGTGGGGTAGGCGTTCTCATGGAATGTGCTCCATATCTTTGAGTAGGAAACTTTGAACTGCAGGAGAGATTATATTTTATACAGGCATAGGAATCTGCAGGAGAGATATTGAATCTGCGAAGACATGACGAAGTGGTCACTGCTCGGAGTTGAAGTTTGTGAAAAGTGTGCTCCTAATCTCTTGTGTTATTTGTAACGCCGCATTCTATGTCAGGGTTGTTATGGAGTTATAGGTTCAACAATGTATTCCTCAGTGCGGACAACTTTGAAGTGCAGTTAGTTCCGCGGATTGGAGTGTGTACAGGTGGAAACCAGTATTGGGCAATATATATTTAGGACAACATCAGAAGGTGTTTTATGTATTTTTGATTTGAGTGTGCTTCATCGAAGTCCACAAATGGGGCCTAGTAGTGTTCCTCTAGAAGGTTCTCGGTTCTGCTGGAGTTGTAGGGCTACGGGTTGGCATTTGTTGAAGTGTTTGGGTCCAGGAGGAGGATTCTCTCGTGGATACTTATTAGTAGTAGTAATCTAGTGTCCATTTCTTTGTTTGGAATTCAACTTTGCTTTCTTTGTATGGGAGTCCTGCTCATGGCTGCAGTCGTTGTGCCGAGAGCACAGATGTGGAACCTCTGGTGCGGATGAAGTGGGACCAAGGCATAGATGAAGATCCCGAGGTAAGGGATGTGGTGCGCTAGCTTGATCTTGCATGCTGACACATGGGATTCTTCTACGTGGTATGCAACTCCAGCAATTTCTGTTGGTTTTCATTTTTTCATTTGCAAGCGTGGCTTGTGAATTTTGCAATTTGAAACCATCTTTGTTTATGCATTTGTGGAACGATCTTTTTGAGCTCTACCCATCGTGAAATTTCACGGTTTGTGGTTATATGTGAAGAATTGAAGGTAGAGTACCAGAGATTGAGTTTTCCTTGTTCATCATTAGATTTGGATTGATTGAGAGCGGACATGGGGTTCCTTTTGAGTTGTGTCAAGCTGTTCTTGACTTGGGCCATGAATTCTTCACTTAACCGGAGTCCCAGAAGCTGAGCATTGGCATGAGTAGCGCCTCGGGTTTCAGATTGTTCACCAATCTGGATCTCAATTGATTGCTATCTAAATTCGATCACCAGGTCAATATCGCATTTCAAAATGAAGAACCAGTATGGCCTGTGTCATTTGCACAATGTTCTTGTTTGCTTTATTGAATTTGATAAATTTTTAGGTTGGTTTCCCTGTTTTCTGTTTGAGGATAAAAATGGTCTAGGGACCTTGAAGGTCTGAATTCTATGAACCACTTCCTTATTGAGGGCTTCTTGATAGTACCTTGTGTCCCTTGGCCCTCACGGTTTAGGAGAACTCATATCTCCCCTATATTCAGTACTTTTCAATGATGAAAATACTTTATAATGCAACAATCTTATGCAATTACCTCCATGCACTTCGCTTTATTCGGGCTCTTTGGCAGTACCTAGAATGTCCATTAGGTCCTCCAATGTGGGATATCTCAGAATGACAAAACAAACAAACAAGCAAACACAGTCTTCTGGAAGAAATAGAGGAGGCTGACCCAGCTACAGCAATGGCAACCAGGGTCTTAGAATGAGCAGTTATTTGAGATCATGTATTCGCTACCCCAGGCTTTATTAGTAAATGAAGGATGCTATCCATTTGAAGTTCTTTTGAAATTACTTCTTCTCTCGGTAGTTGATACAGAAGACTTGGTGTAGTTACGAAATCTTATGCTGGTTTTGGGGTGTGTAAAGGCAGAGGATACCAGAAGCTGGGAGAGAATATCACAAAGGGTGTTCCCGACCAGCATGAGGCTATTGATGTATGAAACTGCAGAGTTTCTCTCACTTTGAGCAGGTGAGTAGTGCGGTTTATTGTCATATCCATAGATCGAATTTCACTGCCATACTAATCTCGTTTAATGTAGACTATTAGTACTATACTTTTCGAGTTCGCTTCTTTCATTCATGGTTACTGCACTTCAATGTAAGAGTGATTATCGCTTGACTTCATATTGCCAGTACGTCAAGGCATTTGAACCGATAAAGCCATTGTCGAGGTCGGAGAATCCTCTCATAGGCCTCAATTAGTGGTAAACATTCTGCAAATCAATTTAGCATCACTTTGCTCTTGGATGTAAAAAATTTCTGTCATATCTCGATCAAGAATACTTTCAGTTTATTTGTAGTTAGGTTCCAAAATCAGGAAGTAGTATCTGAAGTGACAGTCACTCTCAAGTACTAATATAGTAAATAAAATAAAATTCTAGTTTTTATTGCAAATCTGTTCTTGTTGAAACTACCTAATCTGCCAACACTGGTAGTAGACTGTCTACAATCATTTGAAGCGTCGTTTTTTGAAAGACATCGAGAGAAATTTTAATCTCGTGCTTTATATTTCAGGCCTGACTATGTGAGCAAGTTCCGACCTATTGTGCAAGAGTACTTAGATGTGATGATAGGTACCAATTTCTCCATTCAATTTTCCGATCAGTGTCCTCTTGATCTTCCAACCCCAACTCATCCTTTTTCATGTCTCGTTTTTGGGGCCAACCATCCCGGCAGGATGGTCTACATGACTTTGTAAATAACGTCCACGTGGTATATTTCTGGTTTACAGTTGCCAGAGATGATGACTACATAATCAGCTTGCTTCAACAATTTGCACAATTGACGAATTACTCACAATACAACGTTGTGGAATCGGCATGTAGATACTGATTAGCTGTCTTGGAAACATAACACCTTTCATTGGAAATTGACTAGAACTTGGAAGAACAATCATGCAAGGCATAGCATTGGCACTCGGTGGACCGCGAGATTTATTTGAAGGTGAAAAGGCAGGTGACCCTTTCTGGATATTTAGGGTGATCGGGTATCCACCAGTTACGAACCTGGGTCACAATAGTGATGCAGACAGCGATGTTGGATGGTGCGTCTTCTGCTCTTGTAATTCCTTTTTGGATAGTCTTTTTTCCAAATCTCTTCATGTTTGCGCGTTTTAATCGTGCCCCGTGATTGTAATTGTTAGAATTGGTGGCTTCACCTTGTGTAAGTCGTATATGTTCTGCAAAACACATAGCATGTCACACATGTGTGGCGGAATGTGACAGCTACTGTATGGAATTTTTTTTAATTCTTCTGCATGTCTTCAAGCAATTATGCGAATTAGTAGCGTAAATAGGTACTTGAGTTTATTGAGAGAGCATTGCAGATTGACGCGGTTTTTTCCAAACATTACTTCAGCTGGAAGGGTTGCCAGCAGCGTTTACTGGTAATTGTCATCCCCTTCTGCATGTATGAAGTAGGAATAGGTTGTAGTCTTTGTTTTCTAATGAGAAAACAGTAGGTATATAGTCTCCTGTTTCCCAGTGCTACGTAAAACATGAGAAATTGAACGGTGTGACGGCATGGTGGTGGAGGTGTCCAATATGCGGACCCTGCAGAGTCTTCGTCTTCATTGCATGGAATTTTTATTATACACAGAGGGGGATACGAATGTGCAAGAGGAAGACTTAAAAATTACAGGTAAGTGAGCTTGTCGAATTGGCATTATGAGCAGCGAGGCTAACAGTGAAGAGGGCATTTTTGAAGTACATTGTCCACAGATGAACAGATGTCACTGAAATTGCATGTGTATAATTGGAATGCCACCATTTTACCCTGTTTTGTCGTTCTTAAGATTGATTGAAGTGCCTGCAGAACTGTATTAAACGTGTGGAAGAAGAAGGGAATCGTGAAGGAACATGTCAGTTGTCTACAGTCATACAAAGAGGGCCACGTCCTTGAAATTAGGGTTTCGTTGTGGAAAGTTCGTATGATCAAGGCCTTCTATGTCGTTCATGTTTTGTAAAGTCCGTGTCTAGGAAAAGACGGGGAAATGAAAACGAGGATGGTTCATGAATTGCAAGAGACTGAGCTTGCATGATTTCATGCTTATATTCCAAAGTTTATGTGGTTTCCTTCTCATGTGTACTTATGGTTTAGTATTTCATGACTGACAATGGTATGTATTTCTTGAAGGTTCAAGTTAGTTGCACTGGCAATTTGGGGTGAATGTCTTCTACTATGGAAGGCTAGTGGACCGTGTTCTCTATATGTGAGACCTAAATTATCGTTTCACATTGTTGGAGGTAGTCATTGCCAGTGTGATGGAAGTATGAGAGTTCCCTAACGACAACTGTATCATTTTCTTCATAATGAGATTGCAGTGCCTTAGCTTGAAGTGGTCAGCAGAGAGGCACGCTTCGTCAATGTCATGGAAGGAGGATGAACAAGGGTATGAAGGCATCATTTACGGAAGTTGGGAAGCAGACGAGTAGACATTGCTGCATAATTGTTCTGCAAAAACGGCCACATGGTGTATGGTATAATGTAGAGATATTTGATGGAATTTACGCTCTTCAAAGCAGCTTTCCTACTTTGAAGGGCCGAAAACATGTAGTAGTGTTGATTGTATGGAAGATCATTCTTGGGTGGGACTGTCCAGACAGAGGTTTCTCCACAAAAGCAAAGAAAGATGGGCTGATTAGTGATGGCTGGGTGTGGGGTTTGCTGGATGGTCACATTGTGGCTTCACAGTTACGTTACATTGAAACTTCCTGCTTCACCAATTGTCATGACTACAATGTTGGCGTTAGGACCCGAGGTTAAAGCGTATATTCTTCATCGAGACAAGTAAGATATTATTGCAATAACGTGGCATGATGGAGGATGACTGCAGTGCTCCTCCACTTTCGGGGAAGAAAGCGACCTAATCCTCGAAGAGTATGCATCAGCAAAGAAGTTGGCGATGGTGCCGAAAGGCCTGTTGGCGATGATGTCCCCCAGCTTGTTGTGAGCTTCGGCAGCGAATGGTGGGTTCCTCTTCCCTCTGCACAGTGGATTGTCTTATTCCAAATCTGCGAGAGGGCGTCACATGGAAGAGGGACATGCAGAGGAGGCTAAGTTTGAGGTGGTCTCATAGGACAACGTGTTTCCAGCCCGCCCCAACTAAACAACACATGTGGTTGGCCGTTCATGAAGCAAACAATGACGGTGACAGGCCAGACCATATTGCGTTCGCCAAATTTCATTCCCACATACTTTTGGAATTTGTCTGTGTGGGAACTAGCAAATATGTTTAGAGATTTTCCAGAAGCCCGTTCATTACATTGAAGATCAGTGGCCACTTGATTCGTGAAATAAAGTGTACCGATGTTAAGAGTGACAAGTAACGACATCTCCAATTGTGGATGTGACGCTCCCATGACATGACTCATTTTCCTTCAGGCAATGCACAAATACGTAACCGTTTTCCAATCAGCTGAATGATGACGTGGCTTTTAAAATAAATAAATCACTGCCGAAAAATTCACTACCTGCACGGCCCCACACTGAATCGACTTCAAAGCCGACGGGCCGGCCAGCATGCAAAACAGGTGGGCCACGGTAAAAGTCTCTCCAGGAACATGAAGAGAGTTGCACACTTTCCTATTCTCTACAGTGAAAAGCATACCACTGAAGAAGCTTCCCCCATAGCCAATGACAATTAAGCCTTCTTTTCCAATTCTCACATGTTTTACTGCTTTTCTGGGGTAATTTTTTTGCGACACAATCACTGTGCATATAGAATTATAGAATTATAGAAAAAAATTGACAAAAGATAAAGTAATTCCAAATCACGGTGAACAAAATCGAGTTTTAGACATGGCTAACTTTGAAATTAATTTTCTTTCATATCACATCTAATTTTTTTTTCAAACTTCCGTGGGAGTCTGTAGCATGTTGCATACTACAACTTTTGTATATCCACTTTTGGACCTTGTTTATTAATGCTTATGGTATAGTTGTTTGAATGAAAACATTTCAAATGTGTACTTTGTTTTGTTAGTCATCACTGTAACTATTTGATTTGAATTTTCTTTATTTTTTCTTTAAAGATTCATAGTAATTTAAAAATTTTACCAAAAAATGTTAAAATTTTTATAACAAATAATATACATGTTATTTCATCTCTGAAAAATAAAACCAAAAAACTTAACTCTTCAATAGTGAAAACATGGAGGATACAAAGTGTGGAACTTTTAAGTTTGACCACATGGTCATAGGGTCCATTCTTTTGGATATAACCCGGCATGTAAGGAGAGGTTTGACACCATGGAAATCATCCTTTTTGACACAATATGAATCATCTACTTTTATTTTTTTTTAAATACTCATGATTGGAGGTCAAACTCCTGCGCAAGATCTCTCTTCTTTTACCCAAAATTCCAAAGATGAAGTATAACAAAAGTACTCATGATTGAAGGTCAAACTCCTGCGCACAAGATCTCTCTTTCTTGCACAAAATTCCAAAGATGAACAATTGCACTTCTTACATGGAAGGATTCTCAGTCATCCGTCCGCGTCGTTCTGGCGTCTAAGAGATCACCATTCCCAAAGAGGAATCTCAGAGAGGTCCGTCTTGCAAGTGTCTCATTTGACTCCTTGGAGTGTTGAACAATCCAACAAATCCGACGGACGTACGGCAACATTGCGTAGAAACAACTGTACACAACAGGCGTCTCTTGACGTAATCTCTGTTTAGAATTCATACTGTAGAGAATTCGGAAGAATATTCATTGTGTATGTTTCATTGATGCGTATGTTTCAATTGTCGGGGGGAATTGTTGATGCTTTTGCTGAAATCTACACGAGGAGGTCTGAGGAGGTTTGATTCGGTTGTTCCTGGAAATCCAAGCGACAGCGACAGAGCCTTGTGGTGTTTTACGATTTTCTGATCTGTTGAAGCGGAGGGAGCCTCGCGGCGGGACACTCGAGGAGAAAGAAACAGTTTTGGGTTATTTGGTCTTCCGCAAATGCAACACGGAGAGCCCTAATTCTGCACGGGGGGATTCGCAAGTAGAATTAGGGTTTCGGACGATGGGGTGGGTGGTAGGGCACGGGGAAGTGGACAAGGAGGAGAATCAGCCTTTGACAGCCGCGGCAGTTCCGAAGGACGACTACAACGTCGCCTACGTCGTTTTCTTTCTCCTGGGCGCCGGCTTTTTGTTGCCATGGAACTCGTTCATCAGCGCCGTGGACTACTTCGATGTTCTGTACCCGCACTCGCACGTCGACCGGGTGTTCTCGCTGGCGTATATGGTTCCGTGTTTCCTTTTCCTGCTGGTGCTCACGTTCTACGGGCAGCAATACCCCTCCCGACTGCGAATCAACCTTGGGTTGTTCATCTTCTTGGCGGTCGTCGTGTTGGTGCCCGTCATGGACGAGGTCTGGATCACGGGCAACAAGGGCACGAAGGGCACGCATTTGTTGACGGTCGGGGCGGCGAGTGTGCTGGGGCTTTGTGATGCGCTCGTGCAAGGGAGTCTCATAGGGGCGGCGGGGGAGCTGCCGGAGCGGTACATGCAGGCGTTGGTTGCAGGGACTGCTGCCTCAGGTAAGGAATCTTATCATTGTGCACTCTGTTTCTGAAGGTAGTCAGAATCCAATCCCCGTTACAGTGACTGACGCAGTCAGTGACCAGGCTGTGGCTATCGGAGTCTCTGTATGCCCTTGCTTAAGATCTTTTGTTGTGTATCTGCGCATTCCCTGAAGGAATGGGAGGAAGATAACCTGTCCTAACAGTGACATCTTCTCCGATGCCACCATTTGACTGAGGGTATGGGGAAAGGATTCTGAATTAGCACATGGCATAATTTCATAACGCAGTTTTGTTTTGTATTTTTGGATATTCGGATAATATTATACTCGTTTCAAAGTTAAAAGCTTAGGTAACCTAATGTTGACAGACAGAGTCTCCTTCTGCCCTTGTGTTGGTTCTTTTGTTGCGTGTCTGTGCATTTCTTGAATTTGGAGGAAGGTAACCTATCCTAAAGGCGACACTTTCTGTAATCCCACCATTTGACTGAGGGCATTGGGCAAATAAATTGAATCAGTGAAGAAGCAAATGGAGCAGAATTGTAGTGTAATTCTGATAGTCCAATAGTATTTTATTTATTTTCAAAATTGAAAAGCAGAGGGAACCTAAAGTTGATACTAGACTACCTCTTATTTGGACATTCTCTAAGCACAAAATGCTTCAACTCCTTCAACTCGGATTGGTTGCTTCAAGATACTCTTCAACTTCCATTGCTTACTTTCGTTAGCTTGTGACGGTTTTGGAGACCGTCATCCTAGGTTTTAGTTTTTGGATGGTGACTTGTTTAGGTGTACTTACCTTAGTGATGCTGCGTATACATAACCTTATCTAGCAACACTCTGTGCAATTGCACTTGTCCTGTATGTCCTGAGAATCTATCATGTTGTGTGCACATCTGATTGGACAATTTCTCCTTGTCAAGTTGTGAACACGTGTGAGTGCATTTGGAAGCCCATTTGTTCCCCAGAGACTGTCATTAGAGAGGGTTGAGTGCACTTTGAACTTTTCATCGGTTCAACGTCATATCAATCGAAGCAATTGACTCTTTTGTTTGCCCGATTCTCAATTATTGAATCGGAGTGTGGTGCTATTTACGCAGGTGTGCTCGCATCTGTGCTACGTGTGATAACAAAGGCTTCAATGTCACAAACAGTTAGAGGATTGAGGTTGAGTGCGGATGTTTACTTCATAGTGACGGGCATCTTTCTGCTAGTGTGTCTTGTTTCCTACAATATGGTCTACAAGCTACCTATCATGCTGCATTATAACAGCATGAAGATCGGAGCAATGGAATCGACTTTATCAACAGGTGAACCTCATGACGTCAGCGAATTGGGTTTGAAAACGGACGCAACCGAGATTTCGCTCATCACTACCGGGGACTCGGAGTTGACCAATTTTGCCAAGCCTGTGAGTTACTGGCATGTGTGGGGGCAAGTGCAGTGGTTAGCAATCTCAGTGGCCTCGATATACGCGGTTACGATGGCCATTTTTCCTGGATATATCTCTGAGGACGTGCATTCAGCCTTCCTGGGGGACTGGTACCCGGTGCTGCTAATCTGTACTTATAATGTTTCGGATTTGACTGGGAAAATCCTCACCAGCGTTTACATGGTGGAGAATCAAAACTTCATGGTACGGGCTTGCTTTGGACGGCTGATATTCTTCCCCTTATTCTACGCTGTTCTCCATGGGCCGGCCTTTTTCCGTACCGAGGCTCCCGTGTTTCTCTTGACATTCTTACTGGGCCTTTCAAATGGCTACTTGACTAGCGTTTTACTGATCGTGGCCCCCAAGAATGTTTCTATTCTAGAATCAGAGACTGCAGGTATAATTATGACCCTTTTCTTAGTCACCGGCCTTACTGCAGGCTCGCTTCTCGGGTGGGTCTGGATTATTTGATCACTTGTTTGTAGATTTTTGTTTTACCTTCATTTATTTTCGTTGCTCACTTCAACCTTTCACTTGGTAAGGCCCAAGTATTTGATGAACCTTAATAATTTGAGCTACTGTAAACTTCCCTGTTCTAGTGAGACAACTAGAAGAGCTTCTAGGTGTCACAGTGAAGAACTTCTAGAAGAACACTAGGTTATCAGGGCCTCTTCATTAGATGCCATCCCTTTCATTGTTCGTCGTAGCACTGGCTATTTCGTCCCACGCTGGGCTTGTACATTTGTCTATTAATTGCATCATTTCCTGATCAACATTGACTACTGAGTTCGTACCCCCCATGTCGGTGCAGACATACCTGGAATGGTTTACCCTAAAGCCTTAAACCATGAGTGGCTTCCTTCTACTAATACATTGTGCATTCTACAATGATTTTTGTTGTCACCGGAACTTGGATTATTATCACCTCAAAAGAGGCAGACAATGCCGTCCCCCAATTCAATTAAACCCCCGCTATTGATCTCAATTTTAAAAACTGACTCCCCCCCCCCCCCCCTTGACGTCGATCCAAATAAATCAGTTGCCATTGATCAGTGTCGCGTGGCGAGAGATCTCAGTCGTCTGCAGAGATTAGGATTTAGGGTTCGTCTCTCTCCTCAAGTTCCCGCATGTTCGTCTGCAGAGATTAGGGTAACTTTCTCGCTTGCAAAGTAACAGGTGCCTTGGGTTATTCGTGTTGAAGTGCAGGTATGTATATCTTCTCTTCTTTTCTATCGCTTTGAGATTTTAGGGTGGTTGTGATCCTTTTGCAATTTTGAAATGGATTAGGGGTAATGCATTGTCTGGCCACTTCTGAGGGATGGCTTGCTTTTGAATGCTGTCTATGTTTGTGAGTATAATGTTATTGGACTCAAGGTTGAGTGGACATTGCGTGGTGTGCTTCACTAGCTGTCGTGAGGCCTGTGGAATTCAAATTGCTGCAGGATACGATCAATTTTAGGTGCTTTTCTTTTGGTTGTTTCGAAGATAGATGCTTGTAGATTTCTTTAAGCTTTTCGTGAGATATTATGGAATGATACATTATTTGCGTGTTTGGAATTGGCATGTGTTGGTTTTCCGCAGTTTTGGCAGTTTGTCAAATACACCACAATGCTACAATGTCCTCAACCTAGAAGTACCTACACATATAGTGCCTAGTGGCCTCTACCAGTGTGACCAAAGAGTGCACATTCGAATGACAAAGATACAATTTTGACCTTCAAAATTGTTCACCCAATTTGATTGTGAGATGATTCAATCTTGCCGTAGATCATCCTGACTTTCTAAAGAAGTTGAACTTCACTTCAAACCACTAAAGGTAAGTACACCCAAAATTGTATTGTGTTTAAAAGTGCTACTTTAACCTTAAACGACGGCTCATAATTGTGGAAATCATCTATTTTGTCACTGTGTGAATTGTTGGATTAAAACAATGCAAAAGCACTCATTGGAAGTCGAACTATTGTGGATGATCTTCCCTTTTCCCACAAAATTTGGAGGATGAATAGTTGCATGGAGAGATTCTTTTGTCATTCATTGGTTGGAAAATGTCCTCCGTGCCATTTATCGGTTAATAGATTCTCACTCTATTTACACCTTGTAAATCAACATTATCCTATTGTTGAAGAAATGATTTTAGAACATCTACCAAAAGACTTTGATCCTTTATAATTTTTGCAGAATTATAGTATCCAAAAGTTGCATTCCTTTTATATATAGGAACTTCCTTTCTACATGCATTGGCAACAAAAAAATATATAGATATTTGACCAATGTAATAATAGTAACTATGTACATTAGAAAAGGTGGCACTTTTGGGTGTCCCTATTTTATATTTTGTTTGAAACTTAGTGAGCATTTTTGTTACGGCCTCCCACAATCCGCAACTTCAAATAGCAATAGAAGGCAATAAAAACACAAATAGATTTATTAACAACAACAAGAGCTCAAACCACCCAACTATAGAGAGAGATCAATCTCCAAAGAGAAGAGAGCCTCCTCACCCCTGAGCTCTATCTTATATATCAATCGAAGACTATTAGTCTTTCAAATAGACTAGGTCTTCTTTTCTATCTTTAGCTTTTTATCCTTGATTCTATCCGCTAAAGTAAAAATCTTAGTCATACTTAGAAGTATTCTAAGTATCCATTCCTATCTCATCTAATCTTGATCTTCCACTTGGAGTTGTCTAACTCCAAGTTCCAGTACGCTTGTCATCCAATTGGAGTTGCCTAATTCCAATGCACAAATCCATCTTCGGGAGATGTCTATCTCCATTCAATTTCTACTCATCTACTAATTCACATTACATCACGAATTAGTTATCCATCTATGCATTGATCCATCCCTGGTCATCCTGACCATTCATCATTTATCCATCTTTGGTCATCCTGATCAGTTATCATTTATCTATCCTTGGTCATCATGACCAGTCATCATTCATCTATCCCTGATCATGACAAAATTCATGACACAGTCGTCATTAATTTTTCTTTCATCTATCAATGCATTCATCCATCAGAGATTGTCACAAGGGTCATGACAATTTTGAAGAGTTGTTGGTGTTTTGACTAGTTTCCTTTCTTCCATTGTTTTCAATGATTTTAGATTTATTAGTGGAAAGATGCTAAGGCCAAAAAATAGCTTATAGATGACTTTCAAGATTATTGTAGAAATGAAGAATGGTCTTAAAATCAGATAATGTTTGGCATAGTATGTTGGTAATAAGTCTTGTCCTTCGGGCTAATATAGAACCTATAGTTTTGAGTTGGAGATTAAATAAAACATTTTCTAAAATAAATCTAATGAGATCAAATCCAACTACCAACTTCCAAAAAGATCATGGTACAAGTGATTAAATTTTTGCCTAGAAATGGTTGCAGGTGACAATTAAAGGCTTTGAAGCTTTTTATGTGATAAGGTGTTTTGCCACTTCACTTATGAGGTAACTACACCAAAAATTGCACAGTTAAGCTCTGTGGCATGACAATATGCTCTATAAAATGAACAACAATTTTTGTACATAGGTGAAGGACTACGAATCAAAATGCAAGTGGTTTTATAATTTTTGGACACATTGTGAGTTAGTTACAAATTTTCAAAGATACAAGGTGTAGGAAAAAAGTATCATCTAGGTGATGCCAAAATCAATTTGATGCACATGAAGAAATGTCAAAGAAAAGAAGTTAAAGGAAAGTGTACACAAAATGGACCACTACTGAGGTTATCACCTCCACAATTCTATTAATAGAGATGCACAATAATCGAAATGGGTCTTAACTCCATTTTACACTTGTCCTTTAATATGCACCATTTTTGATTTCCTCCCAATTCATTTTCAGTTCAAAAATAGGGGTCGGGTTTGACGAGTGGTCCATTTTAGGTGTAGTTACCTCATATCTATGTTAGGAATAACTAAAGTACTTCCCTACATGACATCAAATTTCTTAAAATCCTAATGGACCATGGCTTTTTTATGGACATAAGCCCTGAAAAGTCAAACTTGCAAAAACAAAAATTTAAAAATAAATACAAAATTGCTATATTTAATCAAAGGATCATGTACTAAACTAGTATTAAAATGTGTCAAAAAAAATTCATAAACATAGCTTCAAATCTTTTTAAATTCAATTTTTTACATATATATATTTTTTCATGTTGAATAATTGAGCTGAGGGTCTAAGAAATAATTCCAATTTTATTTTAATTTTCATTCTTTAAGAAATTGTTGAGCAGAATTAGGTATGAGATAGGGAAAAAAACTAAATAATCAATTCTAAGATGGAATTGAAACATACAAATTTCAACTCTGAGATTGCTTTAGCACTCAAACCAAACCATGTGGAATTTTTTTTTTTTAAAGTTGTCAAAATTGAGTTTAAAGTTGAATCCATTACATTATTTTTTCAAGAAGATATTATAATTGCCTACAAAACAAGGTACTTCATAATTTTTTCATCACTAATACATGTAGAATGAATCAATTCTTTCCATGTAGACAAAAATGTTTCTATTAGAATCAAATCTTATTTTTAAATTTGAATTTTTTATGTTTTTTGCTAAATGGGATTGAGCATTTTGAGCTTAGTGTGGTATAAATTTTGCTCCCATGTAATGATTGAAATAAAAATTATATTCTCCCAAAGCTATATATTCCACACAACTTATTCCTCACAATTTTTTATTATTTTAATATAATATCCTTTGATTAGATATGCATAAAAAAACAAATATTTTGATATTTTGCATTTTACAACAGGAATCATAGTTTTAAGTGCTTATAGACAAAAAAGTCCTCAATCAATAGTAGTTTATTACTTTATTGAACCACTATCCAAAAATTTCCTTTAAAAATATACAATATTATACTAGCAAAAATAATAAATAATTCTAGGGATAATTTCTACTTGATTCTTTTGGTGATAGGCTTGCATTCTTCAATGAATAAAGCCTTGTGGGCCCCATTAATGGCTCCTTTCAAGGGTGCAAGCTAAAGTTTAGACTATCAAAAATGTATAATTAACAAAACTATCTATGAATGAGTCCAAATAAGCAATTGAGTATTGTTTCTAACCTCAAACAGTCTAATTTTTGTTTCAAAAACCTAGTTGAAAATCCAAAGTATATTCTAGCTTCACTTTTCATGCATTTTTATTTTTATACATCTACCATATCATATTGCCAACTTTAATTAATTATTTGGTAAGGAACGAGGTAAGGAATGTTGAACCTGACCACTAGGTACGGAATATTGTAAAGTAGCACAATCTATTTTAGTCTCATTAAGAAGTTTGCCTCTTTTGTTATCAAGAATCATTAACCATTAAAGGACTGGGGATATTTTTCAAGAAAAACTATCAAAAAATGCCATTTTTAGGTGTCTTGATCAAAATTGAAAATTATATTTTTTTTCCAAAACTTCAACTACACAAAAGTATAATAAACCATTATGGCAATGAGAAAAAACAATTCATCACATGGATTGAAAGATTATTACATTTCAAAACTCGAAACTCATTTTTTTTCATTATTCCTAATAAAGACAACATACTTTGAGCTCTCTTGGAGGAATGTTTTTGATTTGGACAAAATTGAGTCTCTTCACCTTTTGGTAGTAAGTCCTTTTAGGTACACTCATGAAAATTTTCATAAGTAAATTTACATTCTAATCTACTCTAGAGCACCTTGCAATACAAAGAGGCCTAAATATCTAGCAATACACTAAGCAATTTTTGAGAAGTTTTGGTATCCTCAATTTTTGTTTTCTTGGGAATCCGAATTCTAAAAATATACAATTTATCATCCTCTACAAGTAGGAAATTCTTTAGTACCAAAAGAAAAAAATTTCATCACAATTTATTCGTCTCTACTTTAAAATAAAATAAAATAAAAAACAAGATGGTTCACATTTACGAACACTCAAAAAAAAGAAATAAACTCACATTCTGTACTCTTGGATCATACCAGTTGTTGTGGTATTGTTGTAGGCCCAATGTATCTTATAATTATAGCAATTACAATTGCACGTTGAATTGACAATGACTAAGTAGGCAATAATCTCCTAAGATATTTGATGTTGGCATGATTTTATTTTTACATTTAAATTTTATGTTATTTTTATAAAAGAGTTGGTTGATGTTTGTTGAACTTTGCCAACATTACACATTGATGTGGATGTTCATTTGTAAATTTGTTTTTAGTGCACATTGGATGTGTCTCAATTTGATACATTGAATTTTAGATGCATGTTGTAATCATTTAATCTTCATGTGTTGACATATACATGTTATATTTCAACTTTAGTAAGCATTTTTCTAACTCTTCACCTCCACCACCTCCATCTAAAGTCTTCTTCTTGTGTCTTTCTTCCATGTTTGGTCCTCCCTCTCTAGACCCCGCCAAGACTGTCCAAGCCCCTCCACGAAAACCCCAAAAGACCCCCCACGATCCTAATACCCCAGACCTCTATTGAAGGAATTTAGTATCATCCATGCTAAATTGGCTTCAAAGGTACCTATCCAAATTTTCATTAGTCCTTTAACAACCAATTAATTGATCTTTCAGGGATTAATTAATTGATAAGCCTTTTAGCAGAAAACTTGATGAAAAATAAATTATCTCAAAATTGTTTATTTAATTTGGATTTTCTATGAATATTTGATGTAAAAGGTAATAACTACCTATTAGTGTCCCTAGACATGTACCGATACTCAAACCATTCTTTTAAAAGTCGGGGGCCATCATTATCTCAAAAGGTGAGTAGATTTCACTTGAACCAATGTGCCTCGTGCCATTGCCACAGTCAAAACAAAAGTAAAAGTAATTTTCTAATTTCTTTATTCATAAAAACTTTGAAATTCAATAACTTTCACAATGTGGGTCCAAACGCCACGAAACAAAGCCCGTGCACCCCTCCTCGCTGAGGAATTTCTGATGATACCAAGCACGCCACCAGGGACACACGGTCCAGGAGAATTCAATGTAAAAAACAAAACAAATAACCAAACTTAAGGTATGGAATGGATTGCATCATGAAGAGGCTGGTTTTGGGTGAAGAAGGGACTGGGAACAGGGTCGGGAACGGGGTGTTCTCCCGAAGTTCCCACGCCCTTGCAGTTTCCCTCCATTCTCCCACTCTCAGCTCACTTCGCCGTCTTCTCTTCCACCACCTTCAAGGCTTCAATCTCTCAATGTAAACATCTGCTTGCAAAATTCTCGTCCTCCTCTATAGCACCATCACAGCAAAGCTCCGTCACCTCCATGGCTGGCGTTTCAACTACCTCCGAAGCCCGCGTGCTCATCACACAATGTACGTACATCACATTTGCAACCCAAAGCCTTAATTTTTTATTCAGGGTCACTCTTGTTTGCGACCAGCTAGTCTTTCCTGTTCGATTTTGTTGAATTCTTGTCCCATGACTGATTCATTTTGATGGTTTCCTCTGTTTATTATGTGTGTGAGCTTTGTCTTATGAGCAATGGCATGCTGTAATTGCGCAGGTGATTACAAGGGCGACAATGTTGGTGACTGTGGATTCGAAAGGCATTTCTTGCATTTGCGTAACCCAGTTTCAGGTACGCGTGCTTCGAAAGCAATCTGGTTAGCAATCTTAGTTAGATGTGGGTGTGACTGCTGCTACTTGCGATGGTTGCGTTGGTGGCGGCTTGATTACACGAACCTCTTTTATGTCACCAAAATGCATGCGGGAATTGTAACATTGTGACGATCGAGAGTGGTGAATGTGAAAGTGATTCTGAAGAAATTTTGGGGGAGCAGGAGTGATCTAGAATCCTTTTTTAATATCGCACTATTACCTTGGTTTGGAGCTTAGGGTGACTAATAAAAAAAAGTTGAGAATTAGAGCTTCATTTCCTAGGTTTTTATGAGAGAACAGAAGATGGGATATTAGAGAGGTCTCGGTGTAATCATATTGATTGCAATAGGGAGGGAATGCTGTTAGAGGAATCAAACTGGTACCCGAATGACGAAGTTTTTTATGAACGATCCTTGTTGCCGCATATTACATTCTCTGTCTTATTTGAACATTCTTTCGCTCATTTCCTTTCAGGGAATGAAAGAGCGAAATAATGTTCAAATAATGACTTGAGCGAAAGAATGTCATTCATTTCATGACTTCATGTAACTTCATGGTTCAGTCTCTTTTGAACCTCCTGATACTAGAGGATACTTCTTGCGTCACTTCGAGGATTTTGGTATATGTAGGAGTATGATTTTTGGGAGACATGCAGAGATCTAGAGGGATCACGTTGAGATCATAATTTTCTCTTTACGTGTGAATTTCTTATGCAATTTCAAAGTGGGAGGGTTTAGACCTGTGTAAGTGACTGCAGATAACCCCATTTCCATTCATTGATCAGTGGCCGTCGACATGTAGCCAAAGTCATGCTTACACCACTTGCTAGTCATACCGAACAAGTGTATGGATAGATGAGTTGGTTTTGGTAGCAGTGGTGAGTGTAAGAGACTTTATCATGTTCCTAACGGTTTTGGTATCCTCTACCTTAATTCGAAGTTTCCTCATGCATGGGTTGAGAAATAGACTGAATCATTAGACTGAATCACAGCAATGGAGCTGATCTTGGTGTGTGGTCTGGCATGGAGTATGCAGGCTTAGCAGTCTGCTACGTGGTGGCACCTGATGGAAGGTTACAAGAGCTTAATTGGTCCAAACAGCGACACACTACTTGGTTTATTGACAATTCCGTTTGTTCAGGTTGGTTCGAGTTTAGTTTTTCTGGGGCACGTGAC
This sequence comes from Pseudisothecium myosuroides, assembly GCA_951799445.1. NCBI lineage: Eukaryota > Viridiplantae > Streptophyta > Bryopsida > Hypnales > Lembophyllaceae > Pseudisothecium > Pseudisothecium myosuroides. Next base: position 25,523,565 of record OX637294.1, read on the forward strand.
AGAAATTAGTGATTATTATTTTGATGTAACTTGTAATTCGTATCCTGCCCTGCCCTGATATATCATGCATAAGAAATTCATTTGAGAATGACTGGTCTGTGGGTATTTTTGATGATCTCTTGTTCACAGATGGCAGTTTGTACTTGGCAACACCAATAGATCCTCTATTTGTTATTCTCCCTATTCTGGAACAACTGCGCATGAAGGTAAATTACTTGGCACTTCCCCCAACAAATGCTGAACCACGACTACTTTAAGAAGAAACTATGAGAACTGGACAATGAATCGTGAGTGTGATGGTCCTTACTGAATTGGAGTTTGGGCATTGCAGAAAGGAGATGATCTGGGGAAGTTTAGGTCGCTTGATGACATAGTCTCAGTTGATGGATACCCAGGCTATGTATGTCTACTTCCCTATCTCCAGAGGTCTCTTGAGATCATCTGTGAATCTAGAGGTGGGCATTTCAATCTGTTCATCGTAATTGGAGGATTTACTTTTCATACTTAAATCATTAATACACGTAACGTGAATAGACATAATCATTTATTTGTGTCTCATTAAGCCATTGATGAACATATTAAGCAAAGTATTTATGTCAATTCACAACATTGTAATAAAAGTAATCTAGCTCAACAGCTCTGGTCCTGATTTGTCAGTTATGCTGAGGTTTCAATGATGTCTACCTGAACTGACTTTTACTTCAAATGTATTGCAGAAGTAGGGCAGGTCAAGTACTACAGGCTTGACGACTTAAAAGTAGTATCTTGGCTCCTTTGCAAGGTAATTGCCTCGTCACTGAAGCAAATGTACGCTTGAGTTGAATAGCAAGTTGAGTTTGAAGTATTTAGTGTAATATCTACTCGATAATTGGTTGAGAGTCTGGAGGCTGGAGATGGTTATTGGACATAATCCTTCCTCCAAATTATACCAGGACCATCAGATCGTGGAGACCTACGGCTCTTCAATCCTGTGCTATGAAAGTCTTTAGACACTGATCATTTGAGGTGGAATGCCTACCCTGGTTGCTATTGACAACTCTGCGATATCTGTTTGTTAATATCCTTGCCAATATCTTCCTTAGAACGTCCCGAGTTGCTGCCACCTCCTTGAGCGTTTGATTGCTACGACATGCAAGCAATTTTAGTAATGAACCATGTGACTTATTACAGACTTGAAACAGGTGACCAGATTGTCTGAAGCCTTGCAAATTTCATCAGGTTTATTTCAGGGACTGCATGCAAACGACCTAAGTAAGTATGCGGTTTCCTTTACTTGAAGCCTCATTCCTGTGAGGACGCTCATTCTTGTCTGATCGAAGATTCTATGCGATTATTGTGTTCTAATGTGCTCTCACAGTTCTGCATTCCCAGGACTTGCGAATGAAATTCCATGTGGATGAAGGTCTAATTCTAAAATTATGGATGTGCAGATCTTTATGTAGTCAAAATGTTAGGAGAGTATCTGAAGATGGATCCCTGGATTACAACAATCTGCAAACATATGGGGTATGTAGCTTTCTGCTCGATTGTTCCAAACTGCAACAGGAACCTGCAGTCTCGTCTTAACTGGATTTTCAATAAAAATTTGATTGTTTCAGGGAATTTTTGACATCATGTAGAGAATCTTCTCCATGAATCATGAGGAGGTCTCTTATGGAGATACTGATCTTACGAAATCTTTTCTATTCATCATCAGGAGATCTCCCTATGATCAAGGTGACCATAGGGAACCTTCGGAAAAAATCCCTTGATGGTGTTTAAAAGTTTCTGAAACAGTCTAATTTTACTGATACTCCGTTTTCTTCTGTGAATCTGCTATAAGAAGCTTGTTCCAATGGTAATTGAAACATTTGCACTGTGATGCAGAGTGGACATGGATGTCCTGAAAGCAGCACGTGTAGCTTTGCCACCCAGCATGCCTCCTCCTTCAAGAACCCAAGAAAGCAAGGTGTGTGCACATACTATATAAAGATTGTCATTGTTTTGGTTAGGTCCTGAATTCGGAATTTGCATTTATTTCTGAACCTGTGGAGTGAAAAGATTACGGTTCAAGCATTTCATCTTGTGGTGGATGTTCGTTTGCAGGGAAACAAACAGAACGGTCCTGCTGTCAAAAAAGCAGCGTTGTCCAAGAACAGTAAACAATCAGGAGGTCAAAAGATCACTAGTTACTTCTCAAAGCCTCGCTGAAATTTGAAAGATGCAAATTAATTGAGCTCGATCTTTTTCAAGGCCGTTTGTATCATGCGTTTGTGAATGGTTCTCGTATCTTCATTATTGACTTCTCAAAGCGACCTACCTGGTGATGCCGTGATGTTGTTGCAAATCATCAAATTGTGAGACGGCAGAAGGCAACAATTGGCATGAAGATCTGACCTCATTTCCCCTGTGCCTCAGAATGCGTGTTGTAATTAGTGTCAAAGGCGGCAGTACTTCATGCTGGACATCAGGCAAAGAAGAGCGTAATTCTTGTATTTTTCAAACTTTTCAGCATACAAATACTTCATACTTTGAAAATGCATTATCTTATCTTTCCGATATACTTTTCAATTCTTGATGTGATGAGTTTTTGAGCTGGAGTCACCTCAAAGGCTCATATTTGAATGTGGACCTAGGGGTATACAATTCCAAAATTTTCACCTTGGGAGATATACAGAATCACCCTCTATTTTGTGCTCGGTTGTTTAAAAAAACTCTACCATGTATAATTAATTTGGGGTTTCTCACTTCAAGCATGAATTCCAAGATCATTTTTTTAAGTTTCAAGTATAAAGTTCTTGCATCTTCTTTGTAAATCAATTAATTACCTTTTCATTTATAAGAATATGAAAGACAATCTTATATTGTTGTTGAATATGTGTCTTTATATCTTTCTACCTTCTAATAGTTTTTGTATCACTCACCTTCTCGAGTTGATTTTGACATGAGAAAGATTTTTGGTGTACAAAGTTCCACCGAGTGTTGTTTTTTTGGTTTTGGGACAAATGGTTATGTGGCCTTTTTTTCAAGAAGGCTTTGAGTTTCTTGGCTCTTTCATTTTGGGGGTTTGAATTGAAGGAGGCTAATTTTAAGTATGTAATTTTTGTATGCAATTTTTGTATGTGTTGGCTCTCCACAATGGATGAAATGAGGTTTTACAAACACTGTGGCAATAGTATGCAAGGCTATTGCAATAGTGTTTGTAATCTGACAATCTTACAATCTGGCATTTTATAACACATTATCCTCTTTTTTTCTACAGGCTTGAAGCTGCCCATTTTTTTTGAAGAAATTGAGCATTAAATTGCCTAAAAAAGAAACACTACTTCATCCCATTTTGCAACTATATATGCTTGAGATTTTTTATTTTCACTATTCTGAGATGTTATGTCATGTCTTCTATATATCTTAAAAAGATTTGATTATTTTGCAAAAAATTGAAATTATTTTAGATTATTGGAAAACAAGTGAAAAGAATATTGTATCAAAAGTATGCTAAAAAAATTTGAAATTTTCTTCATAGGTCTAAATAATAGTTTAAAACATCATGATGCAAAAGTATCACTATAGCCAAATTTTCCCTATAGCATGGGAATGGTGGGAAGTAGTTATTAGATGTATACACATAGAGAAAATCATGTGCCAAAGGCTAATTAATTAAACATGCTCATGTTGTACAATAATTGTGTTTGATTGGTTGCTAAGCTAAGAAAATCACTAATGTCTCACATAATTAGCTCCATTGATGGTTTATGTAGTAGACTTTATGTACATAAGGAATATGCAAATAAAGAACTACAATTAATTATGCAAGTAGAGAATTTGCATTATGAGAGGTCTCATTGTATGTCTCTCTAAAAGTAGAGGATTAGCACTTCATGGAAATAGGCCCAAAGTTCAAATTGCAATGAATTTTTGAGTTTTTGAAAGTTTCAAACTAGAGTAGGAACTAGACGTGATAAGCTTCATTTTATTAGTTGAACTCAAATTCAAAAAAGATCATTGTCACAATTCAAATTCACATCAAGAGCAAGGATCTAGAAGATGTCAAAATATACTATTTACATAGTGATTTGTGGATCAAGCATCTGCTTATGTAGGAGAGTCAAAAATACCACAATAAGACAATAATCAACACCGTCCATTCTCAAAAGCTACGTTCAAGTACAACAAAATGGAATGAATAAATTTTTTTTTCCATTTGCAAAGCCATCACAAAGTCATCTATTCACCAATTATCATTCAATGCAATGTTTTGGGGTTAACATTTCAAAGTTAACACTCAAGAGAGGCCTCATTTTTAACGGTCAGGGTGAACTGGCTCCCTAGCTTGGCCCCTCCAAGTCATTCCAAGGGTGCAAGTAAAAAAAAAAACCCAATTTTGTGCTTGATTAATTTACTTGTGTACCTCTCCTACTGAATTTGGGGTCTCTGATTGCAAATATGAATTCAAAATTTGCAAATTTTATCATGCGTAAAAAATAAAAGCATCGTTTCCCCCCGTCCGTTTTCAACAAGCGGTAATACCGTAAAAGACATTGGCCACACAGTCGAAGACTAAATTGTACTCCGGACTCTACACACTAAGAGGCATACTTGTGTCAACAATCCAGGGAGTCGAAGACCAACTGAAGACTGACTGAGTAGTTTGTAAGCTACATCTGCTATGAAAGCCGCAAGCGACTGGGTGGGGGCTCAAGGCCCCCTAAATTACCACACAAGCAAATTAAAAGACGTTACATCAAAGCGTACAGTAAATTGAAATTCCAGACCTGAAGTCCAGGGTGACAGAAAACAGGTGACCAAAGGCACCCAAACTGAACACTAATATGATCTCTTTTCTCTCTGTTTTTAATCCTAGTCTTGATATCTTTGCTAATGGCCATGCCCGTATGAATAGTGGACAGCCAAGCCGCCTACATAACCTTGCTCGTGTTGAAGTCCAGGGTGCCATATTTAGCATTACATCTTTGGACCGAGATGTGCCACAGCAAATCAGATCTGAATATGTCCCAAGGCTGGAAAGCATACACATATTTTCCAATTTGTAATTCTCTACCTGAATGTATTCTACCAAGGAGGGCCTCCTGAAAGCTACTTAACCTTGGAACATTAAAGATAACGCTGAATGAGTTATATTTAGACCAAAGTTCTTTTGGGAATTTACAGTCCCAAAAAAGATGCTTCGCAGTTTCCAGATGATGTCCGCAAGTTGGACAGCCATATTCTGCGTTTTTTATCCTCCACGCCAACCATTCTCCCGTCACGATCCCCCTCTTCAAAATCTGCCACATGAGCATGGCAGGCTTTCTGGGTCTAGTGTTGTGCCACATATGCTTGAATGTGAGCGTTCTCTATTCAGGCGACATCCTTTGGTTTATGAGTTCCTGCATTCCAATGGAGGTATCCATTTTCTTGATGAGTCCGACCGTATATCCCTTCTTCACCGTATATGAGAAGAATAGACAGCTACTTAATGTTCCTACTGCTCCCCACGACCACTCTTCGGGATCCCAAGGGAGATTCTGTAATTGTGCACTCTGAAAATGCCATACCGTATCGGGTGCTTTCTGGGGATCTGGTGGGTTACATTCATGGAATGTCCGCTTTGCGGCGTCCCATCTAACCACCCTTATTAACTGATACTCGTCCTCCGGTAGTGCTGTAAACCTGCTCTGCTGGATCAGCATATCACTTCCGGGTTTTTTGGTATAACTGAAGGCTTCTTCTTCACCTACAGCATCTATTCTATGCAAGACAACTCGCTAATCTTTGTCTGCCTGCAACCATGCCAAGCTCTGTTGTCTGTGCGGAAAGTCCATGGGATCCCACGGGATGTTTGATATCACCCATTCCCTGCGGCTACATTGTTTCTCTGTGACTGCTCCTTGCCTTGGTAATCTACGTTGAATTTCAAGCGGTGAGAGCCAATCTTCTTCTTGCTCATCCCATAAATGTTTAATTTTATTGATGCCCGCTCTAGCCCATAAGTGCAGACCCTGATTAGGGCCTTTTCCCAAGGGTGTATTATCCGCCTCTAAAATCAACGGGTTACCAAAGAGTGGCTGCCTTAAAATTTCACTTATAATCTCCAGTTGTTTCTAAATGAGATTGCCCCTCACTACTATAAACGCTCTGATGCATGCGGCAACTAGGGGAGAGTGATTCTCCCTTTTTAATCCTTTACTAAATAACAGCCAGGTATGCGCCCTGTGCCATTTCGCGTCGCCCAGTGGTCTACCTTGCTCCAGTTTATAACGCATCAAAATTTTCCAGGGCTCCCCCCTGGTGATAAACTCCTGATCAACAGTTTGGCCAGTAAGGCTTGCGTTTGAAGAAAGGGGTCGATGAGGCCCAGTCCTCCCTCCTCCACCGGAAGGATGCACGTGCTCCATCTAACTCTCGCTGCTGTTTTGCCTTCTCCCTTGCCGGTCCATAGGTATTGCGTGATTAAACCCCTTAATACATCACAATTGCATAACAAGATGCCATAGCAAGCTGCTATATACCAGCATGTGGCGAGTAAGACCTGGTTGCAAATCAAGACTCTGCCTGCCTGTGAGACAGTTTTGGCCGCCCACGACCGTAATTTCCCTTTTATTAATTCTATCAATGGTGCCGTATTGGCATCCTTTGCTAAGTGAAAGCCTATTAACAGGCCTAAGTAACGTACCCCAGTGCCTTCAGGGACCCGTTTAAGCCCCATTTATGTACCCCATTGAAAGGTCCTGGGATTCCTTGACGCCCAGATTGCACAAGTTTTATCCCAATTGACTTTCGAGCCGGAGGCTAAGCAAAATAAATCTAAAACTGCCTGCGCCCTGTCTAGGTTACTTTCTGTGCCTATCAAGTATAATGATGCGTCATCCACAAATGATGCATCCCTCACTGTTCTCCCATTCGGTAATCTGAACCCTTGTATCCCGAATTTGGGATCATCCAACATGAAGCCTAATGTGTCAAAAACCACTACGAAAAGAAAGGGAGCTAAGGGGCAGCCTTGTCGGACTGACCTAGTTAAATCAAATGTCTGCCCCACTTCCCCATTTACAATGACAGCTGAGGATGTATTTCTGTACAAGGCCATTACCCCTCTAATGAATTCGGGGTAAAAACCTCTTTTCAGTAAAACTGCCCTCATAAAGGGCCAAGAAATTCTATCATAAGCTTTTTCGAAATCTAACAACATCAACACCAAATCCTGACCAGACTCTTCAGCGTATTGTATCAATTCCTATGCTAAAAAAATGTTATCTATTATACACCTCCCCCTTACGAATCCTGTCTGGTTCGGTCTGATAATAGTGGGCAGTAGTTTTTGAAGCCTTATCGCCAATATTTTAGCCACTATCTTATAGAATGAGGATAGCAATGTAATAGGCCTGAAATTTTTAATGAGAGATAAATCTCCTCCTTTGGGGAGCAATGCTATAATACCTTTGTTTAAGTCTCCGGTGAGCTTTCCTTTCAACATAACCACCCGAACAGCTTGTAGCAGGTCCCCTTCTAACTCGTCCGAGCAGTACTTAAAAAAGTGTCGGGATTCCATCCGCTCCTGCTGCATGTCCGGATGTAAGTTCTTTAATCGCATCTCTTAGCTCTTGGAGTGAGACTTCTCCTACTATTCCTTGGTTTTGCACATCTGTAACGTCGGTCGGCACACTCCGGAGTGCTGCCTCCCTAGCCTGCAGCACCTCGGCTGAATTTAGATCCTCCGAGTACAGGTTTTTATAAAATTCCGTAATCACCTCCGATTTCTGACCTTGCTCCGTGATGGTCTCACCATCCACTATGAGCTGAGGTATACTCGTTCTTGTATTTACATCTTTAAACACATTGAAAAACTCTTTTGTACATCGCTCCCCGTTTTTCAACCACTTGGCCGAAACTGAATGGTATTGAGCCTCCAAAACTTCTAATGTAATTTCGTGAAGTTTTGATTTAGCCATGTTCCTCTGCTGTGCTGCTGTTGGGTCTCCCGGGTGCTCTTGAAACCTGATCTCGGCATCCCGGATTTCTCTTATTGCTCTATTTTCTTCTTGGTATCTCTTAATCCTCTCTTCCTTCTGTATTTTATCCGCTGCTGATCTAGTCTGAATTTAGGCTGCCGAGATCCAATCTAACCATGATTCGTCTGCTGTAGGTTTTTTTGCTTCCTTCCAAGCCTGCGTGATACTGATCCTCGATGACTGCTTCCTCAGCGTTTCTGCCGGAAAGGAGCCTGATCTGACTGCTGGTTTCCTGCATGAAAATAGTTTGAGCTGCAGCGGGGCGTGATCTGAGATTTTTGAGTGTAGGTGCATCGTAATGCTGCCTCCCTGTCTACAAAGTGAAGCAGAGAGGTAAAATCTGTCTATCCGTGCCTTCCTATGAGCTGCCCCTTCTCTATTATTATTCCATGAGAATTTTGAATTTGTTGTCTTGCGGAAGTGATCTGATCCCCATGTGTCAACCAACCGTAGTGATTTAAAAGTCTAACCCATGCCGCTTTTTCCCTATGATTGGGGGTAGTACATTTTTGCGAGCTACCCAGCCTACCCTCCTCCGATTCTGCCATATTGAAGTCACCTGCGAGGATGTAACCATCCCCAGGAATATTCTCATCAACTAATTTATGCCATAGCTCCACTCTTTTCGAAGAAGACGTGGGAGCGTATATATTTATGATCGTAAGATTAGCTTGAGAGTCTGATTGCAAGGATACGTAATGAACCCTGCCCTCCATTACGATCCCGTGATGCTTTACTTTGGCAGCCCACCGTTTGGCGACTAGAATGGTTGTCCCTATACGCCAGCGCTCCACTGCACCTGCATTGCGGATAGCTGGATTCCAGCCCCTGTAACCACTGGCGAAAGGCAGACTATGGCATCGTTTTTGGCATCTGGCCTCCGACATCCAGTGTTCCTGCATCAGAATCACTGTGGGCGGATCTGCCATACGTTCAAAAATTCTTCTTATATGGACTTGTTTCTGAGAACCTCGGGTGCCAACCCCTGCACCCCTTATGTTGAGGGTCGCCAATGTAAGCTGTAAATCCATTATTGCTCCTCCTCCGGTGTCTCCTCGCCCATAATCACGTCCCTTGTTTCGGATGCTGAATCCAATGTCAAAGGAGCCGGGCTTATGGCAGATTTCATTCTTTTGGCTCTTGGCCTAGGTGACGCTTGTAACCCGGGCTGCCAATCATCTAAAGATTGGTAAAACTTGTAGAGCCTTGCCCAGTCCTGAAGTAAGGCATTAGCTTTTGCTTGACCACTCTCAGCTGCAAGATCCTCCAATGTATTGGCACTGATCCATGAAAGGGCCACATTTTTTAGGCATCTTGCCTTATGCGTAACTTTCAACACCGCTAAGATTGTGAGCTCCCAAGCATCCCCTTTGTGATCCCAACGCCCAAGCCACTGTACCTGTTCCCATTCAGAAAACTTGGATGGTTTCCTTACTGTTGTTTTTACATGTACTTGTAACGCTGCTAATATTCCACTTTGGATCCCCTCTTGTGTGAATTCGCCCTCATTGAATTCCAATCCCAGTGTCGTGGGTATAGTTGGCAGTAGGTCAAATTCAGTAGCCAAGAGCACCTACTGGCCCTCCTCCCTGTCTTTGTATATAACCAGCCATATCGACAAGAATTTTGTACCTGTCTGGGAACCTGGGTAGGATAAATCTGGAAAGCCTTCGATAACTCTCCTTCCGGCCATGCTCCCCACCACGAATCCGGAACATGCGACGACTGTCTCTCCGCTTTGTGTTTCCAGAATTTACCCTGTAAGGGATTCTCCGTGAGGAAATCCCCACGATGTCCTTTCCTATGTTCGTCTGCTGCCACAAAAGGCGTCCCTAACGGAAGAAAATCTTCTTCTTTCCAAGCTCCATCTGTCCCGAAAGGATTACCTGATTGATCTAAATTTTGTTTACAACCTGAGTCAGGAGTGTGGAAGTGTGGGGTTGCAGGCGACTGCTCCGCCAATTCTAGCCTGGCCCTCTCTAGCTCAGACTGTTGCGTTGTATTAGCCTGCCAAATGGGATCATCACCAACCACCACCTGAATTATGTTATTAGCCAAGGTCGACTGTGATGGCCCCTTGGATTGCTCCCCGAGGTCTACTCCGGACCGTACCTCAATTGCTTGTTCTCCTGGTGGAGTCGTAACCTTCTTGTCCGCTCCTTTCTTTTGTGGCTTTGACTTTTGTTTTTCTGGTGATCCAACCAATTGAATCTGATTTGTTTCCTCCGCTGTTCCCTCGGCCTGCTTCCTTCTGGGAGCTGGCGCTGCAGCGCCTTTAACCTCCAACTGAGGTCTCGGCCGAGTTTTTTCCTGAACCTTTGGGGCTACCTGGTCCGATCCGGTCGCCTGATGAGTACTGACTATATTCTGAATTCACTCTCTATGAACCGCCAAGATGCTCGCCCCCGATCTCGGTTCCAGAGATGGTGACCTTGCTTTACCCTTATTGCTTGCAATGCCTGCTGTCTGCCTACTCTGTGATTTTTTCGAACCCCCAGATTGTGTCGATTTTGATTGTGGCATTTTTGGCTCCATGGTGCTATCTGGGTTGACAGCTGGCTGAGCACTCCGAGCCTTTTCTGAGATGGCCAATTGGGAGGATTTAACGACCGGATGCTCCTGAGGGCTACCAGAACTTCCAGTTGGCTGTAAACCTTTAGACTTCTCCTAGGAGCTCGTTGTTAATTCTTTTGGAACCTGCTGCTCCCTGGGAGCATCCACCGTGAATTCCCCCACTATGGCTTCCCCCGACTTGGCTTTCCACTGCGCCCTATGTTTATTCCCGGGTCTAGTTTTCTTTTTCTTTTTATTGACCACCTCTTGGAATCCTTCTTCCAGTTGTGGCTTCTCCGCAATCTCATTCAACACTTTCTGACCTTTAACTTGCTGAATCTTGTTGTCTGTGAGCCTAGGTTTGTTTAGATGACAATTCGCGGCCCCATGTCCAAATTGTCTACACCTATTACATTGGTTGGGCAACCCCGAATAGCTGACCTCCTGATCGAAACCCGAGCAATCTGAAGTTTGTTCTCCCAAACCTGAAATGCAGATCGTGCCTGGGAGTTTAGATATATCCTTTACCCTGATTGAAATCAACGGCCCTCCCGGGCGCTTGTATGCCAATTCTTTGTTCTCCACCGCTTTGACCTCTCCAATGAGTGAGGCAAATGTTCTAAGCCATTCCTCTGCTAAAAACACTAGATCTAGCCCCGGAAATTGTACCCTGATTATATGTCCCAAATCGACCTCCAACGGTGGATTATCCGGAGTGAATCCCGTCCTCCAGGGAAATAATCGTAATGTTTTACCCTCTCCTTGTATGGTGCGTAAAGCTATAGCTGCAGCTGCTGCCTCTGTAGTGCTGAATTCCACCCAAAAGAAACCTCTTGCAAGGTTCTGGACAGCTTTCATTAACTCTTTGATATGACCCGATAGGATTTTCTGTATTGAAACATACCCTGGTGATAGGCCTACCGATCTCCCCAAGACCATCCTCAGTTTGATCTCCTCCCTCGATGCCCTGATCTGCTCCAATTGTTCAGTTGCGAGTGCTAACTCTAACTTCCATAACTTGTCAATTATCGATTGAGCTTGCTCTTCCGTGTCCTTTGACTCTAGGACCTTCGGGCCGGTACCGGGAGTATCCTTCTCCGACCTCTGAACGTTTCCATCCAGTGTCTGAATGTCAGCATTTTGTTGAATCCCTCCCTTACTCAAACCCTCCAGCCTATCTCCGGAATCTTTCTGGCCTTCCAAGGTATGCCAGCCCTCCCCCTCCATATTGGGGAGGTTCAAAATCTGTGAATCTACCATTTCACTATCCATCACCGTATCCATGCAATAATATCAGTTACCAAAGCTTCATGTGCAATTAACGGCGGTTGCGTCCTTGTGAAAGAAACGAACCTGATGTTTTAACAATCAACAATAATTGAATGTTGTAGCACAGTAAGAATTCTTCCCTGATACCGATCTCTCCACCGGTCTGATGACTTGAGTTTGAAACCGGACGATCTTCACGACTCTTTCCAACCCTACTACTCCCTGCTGTGAATCGCTTAAAACATCAATCTTCTTGTGACTTCTGCGTTTGATCTCGTATGCTTCCACTCAGTCTTGATCTGGATAATCAGCTGCACTCCCAGTTCACAGAAAGACCGAGTCGAAGCCGACCCCAATGTTCAAACAGGCTCCGTGACCCGCTAATGCAGTGAAACCCTAAAACTTTCGGGAGAAGCTACTGATCCAATTCTTCTCCGATCTGGTTGTGTAAGCCTATTGTATAACCCTCCAGGCCTTCAGATGTAATCCCGCACAGCTTCGCCCTTTATCCCGATACGATTCTAATCAAATATGTAAATTCCGCTCAAGGTGTCTGAAACCCTAAAAAAACGTCGGAGACCCTATGGACTCAAATCTGCTGCGATTACCTTGAATTTACCACCAATTTTCTCGCTCAGTTAAAGCAATGTAGAATGTAGACATAAACTAGCAAAAAAATCGTCCCAAAAGCCTCGATCTGATCTGACTATGCCCGTCGAAACCTGTTGCCGAAACCCTAAACCTTCATAGAGACTGTGCACTTGTTTCTGACTCAATTGAGGATTGTTTGCGGCTGCAATTTCAACCAATGGGTACCCAAAGACAAAGCGACCCGCAATCAAGCCTAAAACAAGCTAAAGCACTCCAAATAGTTCAAATCTGCTCTGACAAAGTTTCTGCCGCCGACCTAACTCTAAAAACTTTGGGGGGATCTATAAACTAGAATATGCCTCCGATCGATCCCTACGACCTCTCAAACTAACTGCAATGATTTGCTGAGTGTGAATATGCAAAGAAATATGAACAAATCACAAAAAACCACTAAGAAATCTAACTTCTAAGCTCTCTCTCTCTCTAGGGGGTGGATCTATAAGCTACATCTGCTGCCCACTTGCCCTCATTCTTCGGATCTGAGGGCAAAATGGGTAGATCTCCTATGAACATCAATTATCGGTAAACCATTGACTTGACGATTTGGAGAAATGCACAAATGCTGCAAGTGCACCACTGCATTGAGCAGTTTCTTTCGTATTGCAATTCAGGGCATTGCCTTTGTATCTCTTTCAGAGCCACTGCTTTGCTTTTCATCAGCGTTGTAAACTTTTGTTGCAGTAGTGGTGGTGCTGCTTTGGTCGTCAAACTTGGGCAAACAATCGGAGGGATTACACCAACCACAGCGTTCACATGGTTCCCTTGAGCCATGGAGTAGATCCTGCATCAAGATCATTGTGGGTTCGAATGTTGTTGTGAATTTATCCCTAGAAGTTCATGAAGAAGTTCGCAATTCCAATGCCTTTTTGCATGAAGAGGTTGAAGGAAATCTTTCAGAGGCACTTGTAATTGGAATTGAAGTGAAATCTAATTCACATCTATTCAATGTCCATCTTTCAGCAAGGGGAAAAAACTAGCATTATTAAGGTCAAATGTTCTTCCACCATATGATCAAGTCAAATTCCTTCGAGGTAGTATTACTTTGGATATGGCTATTGCAGCAGTACAAGCCATGGGCTACATCTATGGGGTTGTAGTTCGTCGTGGGCAAGGGCTTCGAGTGAGTCTTGTAGAAGCCATTGCTTGTGTTTTGAACATTGTTGCACTCATGAAAGTTGTATTTCATAATTTTGCAAGTGTTGGTCATAGAGCTCTACTACTTTACTTACTTCTTGAATAAGAAGCAGAGTTCATAGAAGAATGCAAGAAGACAATGTCTTATCAATTTGAAACTGAAAGGAGATATAAGGTTGGAGTATCAATTATTTATGTGATTTTATTAGCAGTGGGGGCTTACTTCATCTTCAACTCAATAAAATCGTTGAATAAAACATGTGTGGCATCCATTATAATATTTGATGTGAGTCTTATTTTGGGTGGAATTTTAGGATTCACACTTGATGATGGTAATAGTCAACGATATGTACTCTTAGTCCGTTATCTTGTAGCAACGACAATTGTATTGAGTATAGTGGGATATGTTTGGGCCCTAATTGTTACTTTTAAGTATTGGAAGGTTGAAGAATTTGATGTTCAATCTTCCAACTACCTTTCCCAAATGCTTCCCTATATAGGATAATTTCAGTGATAGTGTTTGGTAGTAGCATCTTTTCATACTTCAAGGTCTTAGATAGTAAGACTTAGTTGCAGATAGTTGTATTCTTGGTGATGTTAATAAAGTCAACTTTTTATTCTATTGGCGTATGCTATTCAACTTTGTGTATATGGTGATTGCTTCTATATGTTATCAAACTTGATGCTAGAAAGTTATTGTTGTTGATGGGTTTGAGTTTGTGAATTGTATCAAATTCTACGGTACAAGGAAAGCTTTTAGTGGAAGTTGCATATGGTATTTTGGTTTGTGTCTTGCTTTTATCTTGAATATCAATGATGTTATGGTTGTATTTTAATTCTTGAAATTCCTTTGGCATTGTGGGCTCCAAAAATGCTAAAAATGGTCACCTTTGTATCAAGATTTTTGAATGAAAAAGAAATTTAAACTATGACAATTGGAACCATAAGATCTTAATCTCAACTTTGTGAAGAACTCATGCAAAAAGAATTCAATCGCAAATTCCCTAGCATTTATGAGATCTACTAGCTCAAAATAGAAAGTATTTTTTTTTCATTGCATGCCTATGGGGATATTTTAACTTCAAAATTCAATGAGAATTAGACAATGTTGAATATAGTTTGCATTTTTGTAGTATGATGTAAATGCTATGGAAACTAGCATATCCAAAATCAGATCTACTTTATCAAAAATTTATGGACCTTGCATTACTATGATCCCTTCAAAAAGAATAAAACAATTAAAAAAATCAATAAATTCATCAAAAGTTCAAAAATGTCTTTTTCTACAAACTAGATAGGTGAATGTTGCATTGTAACAACAAAAAGTGAGAAGAAAAAAAATTGAATGAAAGTTCTAAAACACAATCTTTATGGCCTAAAACATAATTATTCATTCCCTTGCCCTCAAGGAAGAAGATCCTCATGTGTCACCAAAAAATATTGAGTAGCAATTCCTCACAAGTCCTTTGATAATTACAGAAATTGAATTTTTGACTCCAAATCATTCCAAATTTAATAGAAAATGCATCCAAACTTGCATATACATACAAATCGTATATTGTATAAAAAATGTGCATCCAAAAATATAAATTGTGCTCACAAACAAGTCAAAAGTCAAACTACAACAACTAATCCAAACCTCAAAAACCACAATGTGGTTGCAAGAAATTGTAGGGATAAAAAAGTGGACCACTACAAAATTTGAGTGTGACTAAAAGTGCAATCAAGATCACATTGATGAGTTTCCACTGTAATTGTTTTTATGGTTGCATGCAAGGTAAGTGAGTCCATTGTGGACCAAGTGAGAGCAAGCCCATTATGGGCAAAATTATATTAGTGGTGCACATTTCAAAACTTGAATGATCGTAAACCACCACTACAATTTTGTCCACAATGGATTTGCCCACATTTGTATCCGCAATGAGCTCATTTACCTTAGAGCATCCCTACGGCGACTCGCCAAGTGGGGTTGACTCATTGAAATGGCGAGGCAGGCCAGTTCGACTGCCCCAGGGCAGGCACACCAAGAGCAAATTTTTGGCCAACCTTGCCCAAATTTAAAGAATGCATGGGGAAGTGGCGAACCTTGTGCGTAGCTTGCCAAAGGCTTTGACTGCCTTTTTCAACCTAGCTTTTAGGCAGTGGTTGTCCTTTTCATTGGTCTTTGAAGCACTAGCGACCCACTTGGCCTCAAATCTCTCACAAGTAATTTCAATCTCAGTAATAGAGTTGCATGCCACTTTTGGGCTCATTGTCATTGTCATTGTCAATGAAGAGTTGATTGGAGCAGTTTGACTATCCATGATGAATATACAGTAGAACCTCTCTAAGTCGATCGGTCCCAGACCGGTCTGACATGATTAGTTCACAGAGGTTTATTAACTTAGAGAGGGTCATTTTTAGTCACAGCCTTTGTTATCTGACCCAGTCCGGGACCAGTCTGACATGATTGATTTAGAGAGGTTTATTGGCTTAAAGGGGATCGACTTAGAGAGGTTCTACTGTAGTTTATTCTTAACCCTCAAAGGACGAACCCATGACCACTGATTTCAAGCCTCCTTGCCCATTACTCAGTTTGCTTCCATTTTGCAACTAGATATGAATGCAAAATTTTATATTTATTTTTCAGGGATGAAATTACATATCTTCTTTACTTCACAATTTTTTTTTATTTTTTTGTGAAAAATTGATTTTTTGAGAATTTTTAAAGAAAAAGTGAAGAAAAATCATATCAAATAGAAAATTATGTCAAAAAATTGGAAATTTTCACCATATTTGTATATTATAGTAACAAACATCATGGTGTAAACTCAATTTCCTTGTCATTCTATAATTAGGAAATAATAGACATTGAAAATACATCCAGAGTTCAAATTGCAATAAAATATTCAATATTTGGAAATTTTTCGAAAAATTCAAATTACAGTAGAAACTAGAGTAGATTACATTCATTTTGTTAGTTGGGCTCAAATTCAAAAAATATCATTTTTGAGGAGAAATTTCAGATTTAGAGCACGGAGCAAGAAAAACCCAAAATACACTAAAATAGCACATTTGGTGATCCTTTTTTTTAATAAATTCTCATTTACATGAAGACAAACACTAGCAAGATCCCAAATTCAATTGAATACCCTTCATAAACCACCATGAAAGGTCAGCAAGAAAAACATGGATGAAAAAATGCTTCCAGTCTCTCTATAGGTGAAGGCATGGCCATCCAAAAGCCATGAAATGGCTGTGGCGGCGTTACAGGGTTAATAGTAAAAATGAATCCAAATCATATGCATATTTATAGATGACCAACAGCTCAAATGGGTACACTTGTGGAACAATCTTAAAATATTATGCATTCAACTTAGGTTAAATATATAGTTTTAAATATTTTCTTAAGGATGTGTTTGATTTAAATCACGCATCTAAAAAAAATCCGCATACTTATACTTTTCATTTCTATACTTTCATCAACAATGTCATTTAAAATTTCATGAATTTGATAATTGTTTTTTGTTTTTAGAATATACGTTTAGCAAAACTATGTACTAAAAAACAAGTCTTTGTGAATAATTCTAGTGACAACCTTTAGATCAAAATTAGTTTAGCTAATTTTTGAAGTGACTTTTTGGATTTCTATATTGACATATATAGGGTCTAATTTGTAACCATGGGGTGCCTTTTAGGCACTACAACTAAAATGGAATAAATCTAGGACAAAAATGGTGGAAACATAGTAGGATGAAAATGGTGAAATAAAGCCAAGACAAAAATGGTGGAATGAAGCCAAGACAAAAATAATACAACTTTGAAGGCATAAGACTAAAATTGAAGCACATAGTATGAGTCTTTTCAATTGAGGGAGTTCAAAAGATTTTGAGGGAACCAATAAGAACCTTTGGAGAATTGGAGTTCAATTAATTTATCAACAAAGGCCTAATATTATTGGAATTGAAAATAAATAAATACAAGAGTCAATTGAAAGGTTTTTATGCCAACCAACCGGAAATGGATCTTTGTAGTTATTTTTATATTGACAAATATAGGGTCCAACCGTGGGTCCAACACTAAATGAACATGAAAAGGCTTACTCTCACTTGGACTTTGGAGTGGTATTATCTTAGAAAAAGTCTTAATAATGTATTTAATCCTTGAGCACTCCAAAGTCCATATTTTGAATGATAAATACAATGCTTTGGGCTACGGTTTATCAAAGTAAATTGTCATTCATCCAAAATAATATATAAACCTACTACTATAACCAATTTGATAAAATTAAAATAATCAGCATAATTGTACATTTCAAATGTATGAACATATATAAAAAAATGTGCAAAATTGTGAATAGGATTCACTAGAAGAAAAACTTGTCCGCCACAACTACTTAAAACAATGATTAAGTGTCCTAAACGATTGTCTTACGAGTGCAGCCATTGTTATTAGCACCAAATCTTACCTATACATTGCTTTTAGTTGCAAAGCAATCATAGAATGAAGTGTAGGATTATAAGAGTGTAACAAAGTTCAAATTTAGAATTAATGTGAGCTATTTTCTATTTGTATTCATTACAATTGTCAATGTGGACAAGTCTACACTCTACAGAATCCACCATATTGATTAGCAATTGCAAAAAACCTAAATTTGACTAGAAAAGAACTGCAACTATAGTTGCACAAAAGCTGAATTTAATTGTAAAATGCTTGTCATTTTCTAGTTGAAATGTTGTGGAACTTGTTATTTATTAATTGTAACAACTGTCAGCTTTGTAAGACAATTGTGATTGCAAGTTGACTATGAGTTTTTTTGTTACATGAGTTGTACTTGAAAGTTGATGTCTAACCCTACATGAAGTATTGTCTACTATTTGTTAGCCCTATGATACCATTTAAAAAAAAATCCCAAATCAACTACTAGAAACAACAAGCCGTAGTAAAGAAGCATTGAAGGTTGGTAACCATGAACTCTAAATAGACATAAATTAACTTTTCATGCAACAAAAAGAAAATTGCTACATACGACTTTGCATGAGTTGCAATGGTGGCTACCTAGTCGCGCAATACGACTATTATGAGTTGCAGTAGTGGCAATCTATTTGTGCAACAATGTAACCGAGTGGCCAACTTCTTGTGGCATTGAATGCCACATTGGCAACCGCATAAGAAGAGTTCATTGACAAAGTTCCAGCTAGGTTGTCAGATGAGAAACAACCCCATTGTCTTTTACGACTACATTTTTAAGAACAACTTGTCCACAACAACTGTGAGTCCCCAAATCTACACTAGTCGCAAATGTCCCATTTTACTATTAAAAAAACAGTTGTTCTTGTAGTAAAAAAAACTTCATTTTCTTCTAGTGATTTGGATAGCAAAGGAGCTAGTACACCTTTGAATTCAATTTGCATTGCTAAAACACCACCTCTAAGACCAACATCACAAAGTTCCTATGTCACGAATTGTCAAAGATAATTGTACGATTATCATCAGGCATTGTTTTCATGTTACATTCATTCATTTGGAAATATTATTACAACACGATATTGAAATTCATTACTACCATGCAGTTTAGGCATGTCATTTATATTTGAGCTTGGAGTGCAAAAGTTGCACAATAACTATACACGACTGAAAATATACGACTTCAATGCTTTTGTGATGAGCGACTGACTACGTGCAGCACTAGTGCTTATTTAAGAAATATAAAATTAGTGCAACATCATGTCCATGCATAGTTATTGCACAAACATTGTATTTTTTATCTTTCACAATTTTAGTATTAAGTTAATTGAAAAGCAAGAATTGTGTTGAAAGTAGAAATTCAGACCTCATTTATGCATAATAGAACAACTTTTTTCAAAAAACATTGAACTAAGAAAAGTTGGTAAATGAAGTTAGATTTCATCTCCAAAAATCCGTTTGACATTTGGAGCCTCGGATCAAAAGTTATGGACAAAGTTCAAAGATGGGGTGGAAGGGACATTTTTTTTACATTTTCAAACATCTTCTCTGAATTTTGTCCATAACTTTTGATTAGAGTCTCCAAATGTCATATGGATTTCTGGAGATGATATTTAACTTGATTTTACAACTTTTCTTAGTTCAAATTTTTTTTTAAAAAGTTGTTCTACTATGTCAAAATGAGGTCTAAAGTCTGCTAATTTTTAAAAAGCAAATGAAAAACAACTGCAAAAACTAGATATATAGATACCTACATGCCATATATATACAAGTAACATTGCATGCATTACAAAGTTCCTCTGTCACAAATTGTCAACAGTAATCGTACAATTATCGTCGAGCATTGCTTTTGTGTTACATTCATTCATTTAGAAACATTGTTACAACACAATAATGACATTCATTACCATACTCAGATAGCAGGATCGACACTTTAGTGTCGAATATTTAATTTAAGTCCAAAATAATATTTGGCACTTCAGAATTTTATTTTTTGAAAATTCGGCTTTAAGTTTCAGAAAATTAAAAATATTCAGCTTCCATCTTTCAAAAGTTTCAAATGCCACTTGCTATTGTGAATGTAGCAAGTTGAGAGGACAAGATCTTTATACAAGTGAAGGGGTAAGAGGTAAAGCAACCTATATGGGATATGTAAATTGAGGTTTAGAAGGAGCTCAACCGCTCATAGTTAAGTCAAAAGAAGGAATTTTATTTAAAGTAAAATTTCAGACCTCATTTAGACATAGTAGAATAACTTTTTACAAAAATCTTTGAACTAAGAAAAGTTGGGAAATCAAGGTACCTTTCATCTCCATAAATCCATTTAAGATTTTAAGCCTCCATCAAAAGTTATGAACAAAATTCAAAGAAGGATTGGAAGTAACATTTGTCAAACATCCTCTCTAAATTTTGTTCATAACTTTTGATTACAGGCTTAAAATCTTAAGTGGATTTTTGGAGATGAAATTTACCTTAATCTTCCAATTTTTCTTAGTTCAAAGTTTTGGTAAAAAGTTATTCTACTATACCAAAATGAGGTATGAAGTTTAACATTCAACACAATCTTTGCATTTTGACAATAAGTGGTCAAGCTCTCAATCTTGAAATTGTCCCATATCCTTTGAGGATTCACGACAGACAATGGATTTCATTATAAAAACAACCTCTCCACCTTTCATTATTACAAAATGTCTATAAAGTAATCCTTTCAAGATCTTGTGAAATAAACATTTTCAAGGTACATTGTCAAATTGTTGATTGGAATTTGACTCAATGGATTTTTTGGATTTTTGGCAAACCATCTTTACATTTATTTGTAAATTCGGCTATTTGGTCCCAAAATTAGCAGAAAATTCGGCATTTTTTTATTTTAATTAATTTAAGCCGAACTTGCTATCCAGGTACGGTAATACCATGCAGTTAAGGCATGTCATCCATATTTGAGTTTGAAGTGCTAAAGTTGCACAATAACTATGCATGACGAAATATGTATGACTTCAGTGGTTTAGTAATGCGCAACTAATTTCGTGCAGCATTAGTGCTTTTCTAAGACATATAAAGTTAGTGCAATAATCACACAAAATCATGTCCATGCATAGTTATTGTACTAACATTGCATTTTTTTATTTTTCACAATTTCAATACTAAGTCAATTGAAAAGCAGGAATTGTGTTCAAAGTAGAAATTTAGACCTGATTTAGGCATAGTAGAATAAATTTTTTCAAAAAACCTGAATTAAAAAAAGTTGGTAAATTAAGATAGATTTCATCTCTAAAAATCCGTTTGAGATTTAGAGTCTCCAGTCAAAAGTTATAGACAAAGTTTAGAGACGGGTTGGAAGAGACGGACATTTTTTTGACATTTTCAAACATTGCCTTTGAATTTTGTCCATAACTTTTGATTAATGTCTCTAAATCTCAAACGGATTTTTGGAGATGAAAGCTAAATTCATTTACCAACTTTTACTAATTCAAAGTTTCAAAAAAAGGTATTCTACTATGCCAAACTGAGGTCTGAATTTCTACTTTGAACACAATTTATACATTTTCAAAACAACTTGACTATGAGAAGTCAAGCTCTCATCTTCAAGTTATCCCATATCTTTTGAGTGTTCATAGATTGGATTGTAGTATAAAGAGGAACTCTCTACCCTCAACTCTCACCAATTGCCAATGAAGAGATTTCATCACTATGTTATCAAGATTTTTGGTGGCCTACTCATGGAATCAATTCAAGCTACAATGAAGTAATTCTTTCACTACGCTATCAAGTTTCTTGGTAGCCTACTCATGGATTTAGTTCAAGTTCAATCCCTAAAGGACCGGAGGGTTGTCCAGATTTCTAAAACTGCAAAGATCTATTATAAAATGTAACTTAGAAGAATATTTTAATGATGACTTTCAAACAATAGTTGTAAAATGATATTTATAGATCACATCCGAATGGTTAGATCAACAAAAACACATACCAATATTTTTCAATAAAATTTGAAGCCAGAAATTGGAAATACCTTCTAAAATCAATTGTAGATTGAATATTTATGATTTTTAAAATATTTTTTTTCCTATAAGTTTAAAATATTGAGTTCTAATTAGTGTGGTTTTTAAAGATTTTTATTTGATTTTTTGATTCAAATCATTTTTGAAGGGTCATTTTTCGAACTAAAAAAGTTACTTTTCGAGGCTAGACCTCCCGATACCTTTTGAATTATAGAATATTTGCAAAGCAAAATCTTCATAATCTTAACCGTACAAATGATAAAGAACTAATATAAGAATCTTGAAAAAAAATTGATGGATGAAAAAACGCATTTTGGTGAGTTCAGGAAGTGTTTCCATTCATTCATTGTTCAAAATCTGCACTCATGGTCCTTTAGGGGTTAAATTTGATGGCCTACAGTAATGATGGATTTAGTTCAAAATGCTAGAAATTTAGTTAAATTTAAAAAAAAAATTAGAATGGTAATCAACAATTGAACATTGACAATACTTTTTGGAACATTGATACCAGTTAATTAAGCATTATTGCAGTAATGACTCAAATGATATTGTTGTCATGGATTTTCCATGTCCTTCAATGCATAGAAAATGCACGACAAAGAATGTAAATTTTCGTGCATAATTTGTGTTTTTTGTGCACTTGTGATTAACGTATAGAAGTTACATAGTTAATATAAATTACAAAGTAGTGCCATTTCTTTGCAGTAATCATGTACATCAAAACAATGCGATAATTTGCAAATTAGCATATGCACCCATGAAACAATAGTAATTACATGATAATTGTTAATAATTCGTCAGTCTTAATCTTTGAGATGCGGTGCAATGGTTGAGAACCTTGGGCCTCAACCACAAGGTTCAAGGTCAAATCCCCTTGGCGACACCCGCCCGTGTGGCGGTTGCCTAGGTGGTCTTGCCCATGTGGCGGGTTGTATAGGTGGCGCCCATCTAGTGGGCAATTTTTTTTTTAAATCATAAACTTTTAAAAATAATAAAAATAGCAATCACATTGTTGTCATGTATTTTCCATGTACTTCAACGCACATAAAATACACAACAAAGATAATAAATTTTGTGCATAATTTGTGTCTTTTGCACACTTGTGATTAACGTATAGAAGTCATGTAGTTAATATTAATAACAAAGTAGTGTGAATTTTTTGTAGTAATCATGGGCATCTTAACAATGTGATAAATTGCAAATTAACGTGCGCACCCATGAAATAACAGTAACCACACAATATTCATTGACAAACCGTAGGTTCTGAACTTTGTGATGAAGTCCGACAAGCCTTCATATCAATATTCAAATATACCTTATTTATTATTAATTTGTTATCATATGAACAAAATTTTAATTTAAAATGTCCCAGCATAGTACTTGAGAGTCTTACTAGGCGGAGACAATTGTGACAACTTGCTCTCTTGAAGTGTTTTTTTGTTGAGATATTGATCAAAGAGTATTTTGTCTACATTGAATCACCAGAATCCTTTAATCCCTTAAGGACCAAGTGTTCAAATTTTGAATAATGGATGAATACAAAAACATCCTAGGTATATAAAAATGCATATTTTCATCTATCAATTTTTTGCGAGATTTTGTGTTAGTTCTTTATCATTTATATGATATAGAATATGAAGACCTTGTTTTGCAAATAAAGTAGGCCTAGCTTCAAAAAAAAAATTCAATTCAAAAAATTGACCCTTCAAAACAAAACAAAACACTTAAAAAATTAGTTTGATTAGAACTTAATATTTTAAACTTTAGTTAATGGAAAGAAATGCTTGAGAAAATCACAAATATTCAATCTACAATCAATTTTAGAAGTAGTTTTTTATTTTTGGCTTCAAATTTTATTGAAAAATATTGGTTTGTAAAATAGTTGATCTAACCATATGGGTGTGATTTATAAATCATATTTTACAACTATTATTTGAAGTCATTATTAAATTATTCTTTTAAGTTGTATTTTATAATACATTTTTACAATCATTTTGGAAATTTGGATTATCCGTTGAACCTTAAGGGGTTTAACATAAGTACACCTAATTTCAAACACCTTTCATTCTTTAACACCTAAAAAATGGAACTAATGTGAAGTGAGGAGTTTTTTTTGAGGCAACCAACAAGAATTGAGACATTTTGTGCTTCAAAGATGTTTGATCAAGGTGAGTATAGTGTTATGTATAGGATATTCTATATTTTCAACATTGAAAAGTTGTAAAATGATACAAGCGTGTCAAAAATTTACAAAAAAATTTGGGAACATTTCTCTTTAGTTCGATAATAATTTCATCAAATTTTTTTGGTCATTTCACCTTTGAGACAATGGGACTAGAAAAAGTATCATTTTTATTTTCTATTATGCTTACAAGGTCAAATTTGTTGATTGAAATCAAAACTAGTGTAAGTTCATTTTTTGGGACAATTGAAAGGAATAATTTTTGCTAGAGCCATGAAACTCCTCACATCCATAAACATTTATGAAGCATCACTCAAAATAGACATATTTTATTTTTTTTCCTTATTTGGATGTACCTCAAACTCAAACATTAAAGAAGGATTAACATCAACATGACAACATTAGAGCATCTTTCTTTTCCTAAAGTCTTCTTCAAGCCTAAGATGTTAAAGCATGGCTACCCTTATGTGCTAGGGTTTTAACATTCTTCAAATATGGATGAAAAGTGTTATGAGTCCCTCACAATATTCTCTTGACACTCCTAGCATGTCTAGGAATGGCCCTCGAAATCATTGTTCATCTTAAGTTTAGTTGCATTATCCTTCATTCTACTTGATGAGTGGCCACTAAACTATTTATGGGTTGCATTTGGTGAGTAAGGGTAAGGGACAACGAAATTGATGGCTCTTCAAAATTAGATGGAAAATTTGAGTTTGGCAAGTAAGTGTGTGGGTGCTCTTAGGAGCTCCTTTTCAAGAACAACACCTCCAAATCCAAGCCCATTTCCACCATTTTCTCAATTAAAAAAACATATTTTCTGCCGAAGGGTCACACTATATTTAAACCCACATCAATACAGAAAATGCGGCAATCGGTAGATATTGAGACGCAGTCTCCGACTAAATACAAAACGTCTCCTCCTTCTTCGTTACAGACAACTGAACCTCTCTTCTTCCATTCATCAGTTTTCCCATTACTAGATCTCTTGCAAATTCTGCATTAGGAACCTATTTCCTTCTTCTTCTCCTCCTTCTTCATCTTCTTTCACCGCTTCCTTTGCTTCAAAACAGACAGTTTTCCAACTCAGGGTGAGCAAATTCTTCTCTTCCAGTTATGGTTGGCTTGCTTTCGGGGTGAAGCTTTGAATTTGGCAGTGTTTGGGGGAAGCTCGAAGCTCAAGGTTAGGCTTTTGGAGGTGGAGGTTTGAATTTGTTGAGGAATTTGGCTGAAGGTTTGAGTTTTAGGGTTTGTGTTGTGTTGGGTGTGTGTTTGTGTGTGTTTGTGTGTGGTTTTAGGTTGTGGGAAGGTTTTTGTTGCGATGAAGCGTGCTGGGGGAAGGTTCAAAGGGGGAGGTTCAGCCCTTCGTGTGAACGTGCCCAAGGAGACCGCGATCTCTGATTACGTGTAAGCGGACGGATTCACCCAGTTGTGACCTTTGAGCTTATTTTAGGGTTTGAATTTGTGAATTGTTGGTGGATTTTGCACTTGTTAGAGAATGGTTCTAATTCTAGAGTTTACTTGGGCTGAATTTGAAGAGTAGTCTCTGTTTGTGGCCTTGCGTGGAGCTCTGATGGGGTGATTTCAAACTATATTTTGTGTGTGTTTCTAGAACTTTTAGGGTGGCTCACCGCTTTTTCCTTCACGGTGGTCAATTGTTGGTAGGTTATCGCTTGCTGGAGAATTCTAGCTCTGATTCTAGAGTTCACCATTTTGGCTGACTCTGAAGAGTATCTCCGTTCGTGGCACTGTATTGAGTGAATTTAAATTCTAATTTTTTGAATTTCTTTTGGTGTTTGTAGAACTGCAAGTGGTACATTTCAAGATGGAGATATCATGCTCAATAAGGAAGGAATTCGGGTCGTGTCGCAGACTCAGACATCGACTGTAAGCTCAGCCTACCCTATTCTTGTTTTGTATGTGAATTGTTTTAGGGTATGACTGAATGTTGACCTTTATCAACACGTTTCTTGAAAACGTTGTACCCTTTGTTTTTGTCTGTGGTGAAATATTTTACTGTGCTAGTACTTTGGAGTAGTGAAATTTTTTGCATTAGGACTAGTGGGCGTTAAGTGTTTATGGGTGGACGCAATTTGTTGTTTGTTGTTTTGGCTACTTGGATGGCAGTACCTGCATCTCATCTTGAAAGTAATGGCTATGTTAGAAAGAGATAGCCAAGTATGAATGTTGCACTGGTGTTGTTCTGCAGGAAGCAGCAATTATGCTTTTGAAGCTATTTGACCTATTCATTGACCTTTGTATCATGTGGAAGCACTGTATTCGTTTTTTTGGAAGTCTGTGGGAGCATATGAGTTATTTGAGATGAAGGACTTAGGAAATGACTGTAATAGGCATGGCGTGAATCAGTTTCTGGTCTGTTTTGTAGTATTGAGGACCCAGAGGACGAAATCCAGTATACATTAAGATTCTTCCTCCAGGCCTTTCAGGGTGTAATAATGTTTTACATATCGGGTTCTCTAGGGATTGCTATTATTACTTTTATTTATTATAAATTCACTGAGGTCCTCTATACTTCTGATAGGACTTCGTTCTTTCCACATTTTATAATTCGCCCGGTTATTGATACTACTGTCCCGTTTTCAGAACTAGTTCTTGTTTGTTTACTGCAACCTTACAAAGAGGAACAATGCTACTTGAAATGGTGAACCTCATTAGTTACTCGTTTTAGCTCAACCTCAACTAATTTTCGGATTTGCTGTGAGTGCAGCCAGCTGCCAATGGAAATATCTCTCTTTCAGACTTGGAGACTGTGAAAGTGCTGGGCAAGGGAGCTGGTGGGGTTGTGCAGCTAGTCAGGCATAAATGGACCAACGAAACGTATGCTCTCAAGGTAAATAATCGACTTGTTGTGATTGAGATAGACAAGCATAATCTGAATACTTCAAGTATTTCAACCTTTCAGGCTCCTCTGCCTTAGAGCTCACTGGAGATATAACTTCAGAGTCGAACTCTCTTAATACCAAACTGTTTTCTCACTCAATGTATGAAGATTTCTTACAGGATCGTTTAAACACTGGGAGGGTGTAGACCACTATTGAAGGGACAGTAGACCCCCTACCCCCCACCCCACCCCGATTTCCATTCAAATATGAGTGTCTATACACATATATCCAAGTCATGTTTACACCAGCTTGCTAATTGAACCCCAACCACGTGTAATGTGAGAGATGAGTTTCTGTTGGTGACAGGTGTCAGTCAATAGGAGATAAGGTTAACTCCTTAACAATTTTATATTCCTTTTCCTTACAATGGTCATTTTGAGGTTCAGGTGATTCACATGAATATTGAAGAGACCACACGGAAGCAGATCGTGCAAGAGCTGAAAATCAACCACACTTCCCAAAATGCATACGTTGTCATCTGCTACCATGCCTTCTACAGCAACGGCCTCATTTCCATTGTTCTGGAATACATGGACGGAGGCTCTCTGGCGGATATTATGAAGGAGCTGGAGCCCAAGCGTATTGAGGAGCCCAATTTGGCTGTTGTTAGCAAGCAAGTAAGTGATCGAACTCGGCCGGTTTTACCAATT
This sequence comes from Pseudisothecium myosuroides, assembly GCA_951799445.1. Taxonomy (NCBI): domain Eukaryota; kingdom Viridiplantae; phylum Streptophyta; class Bryopsida; order Hypnales; family Lembophyllaceae; genus Pseudisothecium; species Pseudisothecium myosuroides. The sequence goes on from OX637294.1 coordinate 25,551,336, forward strand.
CTGCAACTGTATTTTTCCTCTAAAAGGCTACACTGAATTATCCTATTGAGGCATGTACACCCATGCCCAAAAATGCGACCAAAAAAACTGCATCTGAAAGAAGATTCTACCGCACTTTACAATGGATTATTCGGAAACCGTTTGAATAAGTTATGAATTTCCAAAGTATTATTTCTACGTGTACTAAAAACCAACACTACTAGGCTCTCACAGACTCCCATGTTTTGATAGGGTACACCTACATTTGTACACTCCCAAAACATGAGAGTACATGAGAGCCTTGTGTTTTTTTTTGGTACACCCAGATACTGTACTTTGTAAATTCATTACTTATTCATACAGTGTCCAAATAATGCATGCTAAAGTGTGTTGGAATCCTCTTTCAGTTGCCAATTATATCCAATAAGAATATTTCATGTTTAATAATAATAATAATAATAATAACAATAACAATAACAATAACAATAATAGTAAGTGTGATCAGTTGTAATTAGAGACGATTATAGGTGCGCATATGTTAGGGAGAGCGCAAACTAGTGTCTCCCCTGCAGAAGTAGTGTCACTACAGATTCAGGTGTTTGTGGAAATTAATACCATGCAGTACTATTTTGGCTTGCACGAATTTTGGTTAGTGTTACTTTGGTGGATTAGTGATTGTGCACTAATAGGATAAACCAGTGTAGTTTGTACTTAGAGGATCTTTGGGATTTCTTCCATGCTTTGAAGATTTGCACAGTTGAAGAACCCCAATCCTGGCTTCTAGGTGCTCTTTGAAGACCCTCATAAACCCTAAACCCTATGGAGAAGAGTAAGGTTTGTGATGTTTGGAACAGTTGGTAGGCCATCAAGGTTGTGCCACGTAGGTTCTAATGAGAATTTATAAAAAAAAGGGTTCCTTATGGGTTGATCGCATTGATTTTTATACTAAGTACAGGAAGTGCCTCTGTACTTCATATAGAATTAAGTCGCCTTCCGTACACTTCATATTCAGGTCTACACAGTAGGTTCTCTATACTCCATACAGTTTCTTTAAATGTAAAGAAACCACTACTAAAACACGTCAAAAAACAATCTTTTGAAATGTAAATGCCAATTTCAATCATGCAAGATTAATATATATTTTAACAAGAACTTCCAAAGGAAACTAAGTAAATGCTTACAAAAAAAAAATCTTTTAAGGTTTTCTGCAGTGTTGTAAGCCTTCTTATTCTTAGGAAATGCATCCCTAACTTTCTGATTTTGAGCAGGTATTGGAAGGACTTCGGTATCTCCATCAAACCCGCCATATTATTCACAGGGATATCAAGCCCTCGAACCTTTTGTTGAACAATAAGGGCGAGGTCAAGATTTCAGATTTTGGAGTCAGTGCTGTGCTGGCGAATTCCATGGCTGTGAGGGATACGTTTGTGGGCACCTGCACTTATATGTCGGTACGTAGTACACTTTCTCCCTTCTTTTCTCCCATTTAAGGTAGAATTAGACAAGAGACTGAACCGACTCAATGTCCATTAGACAATGAGTCGGTAGCTGCACCCCCCAAAGCACACAACAGTGTTAATTAGAATTCTAATTAGTAACGCATTAACCCTTTAACGTACAAATCTGTTATAAAGTATTGCTTACTTTTGCTTATATCTTTGTACCAATATTTTACGTGCCTCAAATCAACCCAAGTATAACAGCCTTGCCGAATGAAACTCCTTCAATTTGACTGTGAATTTCATCTACTGTACCGTAGTATAACTTGTTTGATGAACATGATTTTTCTTTCACTAGAAGTACACATCAAACTTCCAAGAGAAGTCCAGTGCATAGTGGGTCGAACTGTCTGTATAATCAAAATTGGACAAATAAAAACTGGTCAAAGTTGACGATGTTGCTTTTGGGTAGGCTTTGGTCACTTATGTTATTTCAATCCCCATAGAAATGGAAGTGACCGTTTTGGATATTCGAGCACTTATGGGTTAGCTATACTATTATAATTATTATATTTTAATGTTCACTAGAAGAAATTCATTATTGTCTGAAATGTCTTTGTCCTAAATCTATGTTAAACCTACCATAAATTGCTTTGAAATTAGCAAAGCTGCATTAGCTTTAACAGAGACATAACCTGTACCATTTCCAACAATAAGTGTTTTTCTTCTATTGGGCTTGCTTAATGTTGCTTAAAAGGATTGGACAGCGAAGAATATGTTTTTCCTTCTTTCTGAAACTTGGTCCCTGACATTCTTATTTTTTGCCTTTGGCAGCCAGAACGCGTTCGAGGCCATACATATGGATTTGACAGTGATATCTGGAGCTTAGGGTTAACCCTGCTGGAGTGTGCTCTGGGGAAATTCCCTTACCAGCCATCAGGCAGTGAAGAAGGGTGGATGAATTTCTATGAGCTTCTGCAAACCATTGTGGACCAGCCTCCTCCGTGTGCCCCGGAGGATCAATTTTCTCCAGAATTTTGCTCTTTCATTTCAGCTTGGTAAGCACAGCTTGATTCTATTGCATACCGTAAGGTCGTTGCTCACTGAATGGAATTTGAATTCGGGATTTTAGCGCAACCAATGTAGGAATGACACGCGTGACTGGTTTCGTCAAAAGAATATTTGGGATTTTGTTGTAGTCAGAAGCACCACAAGGTAGAAGATACCATTCCTACCAGCCTAAGCAATTGCTCAGAACTGTGAGTTAATTGTACTTCTAAGAGAAGATGAGAGTTGTAGAAAAGAAAGGTTTGAATGGCCAAAATTTCTTGTCATATTCTCAAACTATGGATTGTCAAAGTTGAAAAAATCCATTAACCACGCATTTTGATCATCTGCAAGAAATGTACATTTTCTATCTGATAATGTACCTGGTTTTCAGATTTAGTACAAAATAGGAATAGGTCTGTACAGGTTTTAGTATCCTCTTACAGACTTATTAGAAAGAGAACCTTCTGTTTTTCTACGTGTGCCGCAGGTGGTGCTTGCTTGTAATGAGCTACCCTTTATGTAAGCTATACTTTTATAAATCGGGCTAATCAAATGCTTCATATCATTTGATTTACTGATTAAGAAACTGAAATAGAAAGCTTGTGGTTTGGCAGCTTGCAGAAGGACCCCAAAAACAGGCCATCTGCTGCAGAACTCTTGGTACGCTTTTCTTAACTACAATGCTTGCATTGGTTTGTCCTAATAGTGTGCGTACATGATCTTAAAATGGTCATAACGTTCTACCAGGGAGGAGTCTTTTTATCCATTGTATGTTTGTGCTAGCGCTCTTCATGTGGAAGAATCATCACAATGACATTATCATTGCTAAAAATAGTCCTCCCTTGTAAAAACCATATGTAGATTCATTTCTTAACATGCACTAATCAGACATATTAGTGTAGCTTAACTGGTATATGTATAGTGTTGTTTAGTGTTTAGTGTTCAATTGCTTGATTTGTTTATAAGTCTTTTTCTGACATGTCTCCTTTGGGGGTCTTGCAGAACCATCCATTTTTGACCAAGTACGACGAGAAGGAGTACGGATTGGACAAATTGCTGCCCCCTCTACTACCCCTTGCTTAATTAATGAATTCCCCTACCTCAAGTTAGTTGTGTTTTTTGGGTAGAGAGCAATTTGTCATGAGGTAAATGAACATGATGTGCTGTTGCAGATACTGTAATTTTGTTGATTGGCGCTTCTTTTGTAAAGAGTTGTGAAAAGCTGAAGGGGGCATGAGTGAGGAGGTGGTGGTTTTCTGTATTTTTTGGGAGGGTGCTATCCAATCTTTGGGTGGGGGGTGGTCTGCCCCTCTTGCATTACAAGAATCCTTGTGTCATTCATACCATTCTATAGCAGTTGGGAGAAAGAATTCAGATGGCAACCCCCGAAAATGACTCAAAAGTCTGACATTCACGAAGTTAACTACACACCTAAAATCGTCCAAATAAGCATGTTACACTATCCAAATTTTTGTAAGGTCTTGTTAGAAATCTTGAAAGGGATTCCAGATACTCTTAGAATGCATTTTTGGACATTAGAGTTAATCATAAAGTGTGTGCAATGTGGGACCAGGAATTGGAGTTTGGGAAAAACACAGGATAAAATTCCTTGGAGCACCAAAACTGGGGTCTAATGGAGTTTGGTGTTGTGTTTCTTTTGGACTATTCTTAGTTAAACCTTTCTCTGACACTTGTTTACAAACAGAAGATGAACTTTACAATTAACTCTATTGTATGAATCACCAATGAAATTTCGAAGTGTTGAAAATAAGTGTATCCAAAATTAACCCGAGGCTCTCCATGAAATAGAGACTTAAATTGTAGGCAAGAATCTGTAGGGGTTTGGTTTCAAAAATGGGTCACAATAAGGTGGTATTACCTTATTGCAAGCATTTGTAGATTTCTCAAAATGCAGAGAGCTTTCTACGTAGTTTAGGGTAAACTATCTACCTCCCATTTGAGACAACTCAACATTGTGCACAAAAATGAATGTAGATTTGAATTTTCCACGGGTGTCGAGGGAGCTCCTCAGGAATGTGATGTTCACGGTGAGTTGCAGCTGGATAATTCTGGTAAATGATGGAAAGGGGGGAAAGTCTGCTCGAGTTAGCCTCTGAACCTTCCTTTGAGAAGTTGGACACCCTCTGATAAGTCATCAATAATGACTTTGGGACTGGAAGTGCTATTAGTTCCTAGCCTAACCATTGGACTAGGAGGGGTGTTAATAGTTTTGGGACTAAAGGAATTTTCAACAGCTGTGGGACTAAATGCGTTGGTAATGGCTTTGGGACTGGAGGAGTTGTCAATGGCCTTGGGATTAGGAGAGTTTCTGTTGATGGCTCGTGGACTAAGTCGCAAGTTTTTACAGTCGGCCAGCAGAGATGGTAAGGAATAGTTTCCATGAGGTCTTTTGGGAAACCGTATGCTGCGGCTGCCACTCACCCGCGGTCCAGGAATACTTGTCACATGCAAACAGAAACGAAATGGATCAGATGTGTCCAGGCTAGATTCACAGGTTTTGAAGGGCAGAACTAACGGGTTCGTCACTGAACAAGTAGTTCTCTTTTATTGCTATAATCTAATGAGAGTTGCTTTCCTTTTTGTAAGTCTTATATGAAGATAGATGCTAATCAGGAATGATTCTCTATCAGACTATCAAAGCAACGTGAAAAGACTACCGTATGTGTGAAATATTCATGATTGAAGCATTTTCAAATCAAAGATATTATGCACGAGATGAGAGAGAGATGGAAAGAAAGGATCACAATGGAATTCTAGTGAAACATCGTTACAGGTCTATCGGTACACACATGCTGCAAATCTTCAAATGTGTCCTGAATGGTGAGGCCCTTACTGTCGCAAGCTTTCTACAACGTACGATGCATAAAGGTCCCTGCATCCACAAAGTGTTAGGAGCTCCTTTCAAGAATGTAGTCACATCAGTTGTATGGAATTTCAAGCCTTGATGACCAGCAATAATATTCAGACAAACACATTTATTACGATAGAAAATTACATGACCAGTAGTAATATTCAGACGCACACATTTCATAGAATAGAACCTTACATGGATTGGCTGATGGCGTCAATTGCATTTTCGTGGCCAAGAAAATCATCAACATTCACTTGTTTCTTCTCATTCTTCTTATCTGCTTGTCCAGGCATTCACGTATATGAGTGAACTCAGTACACAATAAAGCACACCGAATTTTCGAGCTAATTATGAGCCATGCAAATACCTAACCTTGTCGTATATTCATATTCAATGCTCGAGTTTTACTTCATCAAACCAAGTTAAAGGGTGAACTTACAGTCTTCAAAAAATTGGTGGATTTCAACCAAGCGGTGAGGTGGAAGTTCACTTATGTCCTTAAAGTGACGGTACTCCGGATCATCCGCACAAACAGCGATGATCTTGTCATCTTTCTCACCCTGTGAATGCATAAGAAGGTGCAAAAGCGTTATTAAAGATCAATCCCACACCGGAACGTCATGTGGTTAGACTTGCCAATCATTCTTAGGGTCCACTCACTCCAGCACACCAACTGTGCAGAATGGCAAGAAATGTTCGTTCAAACTTTAAGAAAGTTGTTTCCCTTCTTGTCAATTAATTCAAATATTCATTGATTGGAGTGCAAATTTATTAAGATAGACTTCTTCTCTTTCCTTTAGGCGAATGGAAAGCACCTTTGTGAAGATAATGTGCGGTGAAGGGAAAGTGTTTTAACGGTCATCACTAAATGCACCATGCATCACGAGATATACATGAACCATTTTTCTGGCGAAAGTCTTTAGACTCAATTACCGATGGCTGAATGGAGTTTCAAATCATTTGCCGCGAGTTTGAATTTGCTAAGCCACTTTAAAAACTTGGTGTATGCAGTCAATGGCACGTGAACCTCATGAACTGTGGGCAAAACATATTTCAGCGACCAAATAAATACCTGAATTCAACTTGCAACACTGAGCTTCATGAAAATGCACCTGATCAACCATAGGCATAAGACCAATGGCTTTTGCTCGCAAGAAGCATCCAGGAAGAACAGGTTCCTGCAGCCATATTTTGGAGGAGATTATAAATTTGGGTAGCAGGTTACAAATGTGACAAAACAAATACAGCATTGAGAGAGGGCCTCCTTTAGCTACTTGGGTTTATCCCTTTCCACGTTTTCTTTGGATTATCCCTTCAACCATTCCTTACCTCGGACTCTCTAAATTTTTTATTTATGCACTTAATAATCGGTCAATGGCAAGAGGCTATAGTCAGATATTGGACATAAACCTTTCCTTCTAGACTAAGTTAAGGCTGTTAGATCTTGGAGAAAATCAACCCTCGGAGAGCATGGGAGAGGTCGGGGTTTATGACTCTCGACCTTCCTCTTTTCCATCTACAATGTGCCATGTGATGAAAGTGACCGGAGAGGATTATGGAGTGCAATCATGCATTGTTCTTGTTTTCCAAAGTTACTTGTAATTTGTGAGTAAACTATATATGTGGCCCTCCAGTAGGTGGCTACGTGCTGAATAACTGGACAAGGGAGGGGAGGAATTAGTTGATTAGTTGAACGTAACTCTCTCCTCCAAACTAGATCAAGACCATTGGAACTTGGAGACATTGGAACCTCTTTTCCAACCGCAATTAAAGTGACAATTAAAGTGACAGGAGGGAGTTATGAGCTGCTTTGCATTGTGAAATCTACTAGCGCCCAAAAGGTCAGCAATGATGAGGTCTGAAAAGTTTGTAATACGATTACTTACTTGCATAATAACTAGAACATCCATGGGATCTTCATCGTCACAAAGTGTGCGAGGGATGAAACCGTAGTTGTGAGGGTATACAACTGAAGAGTACAGTACACGATCAACCTGCATTACAAGTCCACGATCAAATTCAGCCGTGCTTGTAATTACAACGCAAATTTATTGAACATGCCCAACATGCTTGAATGGTGTTGGGCTTGCACCTTTTTGTACTAATGCATGAAAGACAAATTGGTCACTGAAATAACGTCAATATTAGTAATTCCATTTAGTCATGTAATTCAAGATTGCACTCTAGAACCATGTGGAATGTATTCAAAGTCTGCAACTTTAGAACCATGAACATTCGTGACTCGTAAGTCAGGGAGTTTGCTTTGAATGTTGAACGCAACTTATTTGTGAAATCAACCAAAGAAGATAATGTTCTTGGATTCCCTGAGTCTCTCTTGAATATGAGAGAGCCCATGGTGTGAAGAGCTGATTTCAAGAGTGTTATGTGATCTTCCTCGAATGGAAATCACGACAAAGGAGTACACGAATCTAGCATATATTGATATCTGTATTTACCTTGATAATACCACTCTTTTTATCAAGCTCGTACTTCACTTTGCTTCCTTTGCTAATCTCAATCACCTGCAATAAATGATCACTTCAGAGAGCTTTGCTGACAATTCAGATAATCAAAAAACATAAACTTAATTTCTGTGGAGCAGAAGAGCATATTTGATCGAACATGAGTGGGTTTGTGACTTTACACAATTGAAGACCAGCGGTGCTTCCGGGCCTGCAAAGCACTCCAAAGACACAAGTGGCATTTTAGCACAGACTCTTTACGTACACAACACAAAAGCTCTTGATCTTTCGCATTAATAAGATCACGTTTTCAAGACACCATGTACTGCAGAAAGATCGTGACATTTCTCATTAAGGACCCAGGATCCATGGTTTCTAAATACTTAAAATCTTGCACGAACAGTAGATATTAATTTTGAGAATGAACACCATACAAAACATGAATTGGTTTTAGGTCATCTACCCCTAGAACATGGAACCCTTGTAACTCTAGCAAATTGCATCCAACTAACACATTCTTCGGTACATTTGAATCCTCTTCGATTTCCAAATTAGAAGAATTATACGAAAATTTGACCATTTTTAATAATAATAACTATTAACAGCCCATTAAGAGTCACATTTAGGTACGGTCACTTTAGGCTTGTCTTGGTAAAATTTGTAGGAAAGCACACCTTATAGTCTATATTTACACTATGAATCCAAATTTGAAATCATTGAACCAAAAGTTTCTCTAAAATAGTCCACATGAGGATCGTCACACGATCATTCAACCACCTTCATAAGAGTGGTCAATGTGCCATTCATCACACACGTAGCTGTTGTAATGAAGCTCCAGCCGTGAAAGTCACGAACTGTACAAATTGTCACCACCAAGGTCACTTTCCATGTCCACAAGAGAAGGCAACCGAGGTGTGCAACTCACCAATTTCAAGATCGTGCCACGGATGAGCTGCAACGTTGCGGCTGTCCAAACTAGCGAGAACTCGCTGGTTGAGAGGCAAAACGCCACCAAGCTTCTCAGTCACAACAGGCTGATTATTGAACATTTTGGACTAATGTGGCCAAATGGAGCAAAACTTCGACCAGAAATGGTTGATTGCTACAGCAAATGGGAATACAAGAGAATTCAATTTAAATGGAAGCACATTTTGGACTAATGCGGCCAAATGGAGCAAAACTTCAACCAGAAATTACTGATTGCTACTACAAATGGGAATACAAGAGTGTTCAATTTAAATGGAAGCACATTTTGGACTAATGTGCCCAAATGGAGCAAATCTTCGACCAGAAATTGCTGATTGCTACTACAAATGGGAATACAAGATTGTTCGATTTGAATTGAAGCACATCTGGACTAATGTGGCCAAATTTATTAGAATTTCGACGATAAATTGGTGATTGCCACAACAGATGTGAATACAAATTTGATTTTCATAAGTAGCTCGATCAAGTTGCTAAAACTATTGCTAAAATGTGCTTGAATTCAAATTGAACACTCTCGATCGGGACCACTGAATGGGAGTCGATCACAATATTACTGTCCTTCAAGAAAAAGTATGTTATAATAAAGACTATTGATAAGTGGTGAGGAACTGCGAACGTTACCTTGAGAGTGTACATACTACTGATGTCTTCAGGTATCTGAGAGAGAGTACTCCAGGGAACGTTTTCCTTCGTCTCCAAAAGGCACCACCCCTTTGAAATCACACACCATCACAAATTAGCCAATTCTGAAAATTGGTATCCCTAATTTGCGGGATTTGTACGAGAATTCTCAGCTTCGACTCCCACAAAATGGAAATGACAACCTGAGCATACATTATTGAGTGAAAGCAATATAATCACTGTTTATAACATTGGCAAACACAGCCAGGTTAGGTCAGCGGCAGATTAGGGTTGTAATATTAGATAGAGTAGGGCTCCTTGACGTTGTATTAAATTTCAGCTTCAGACATCTTATTTACATAACATTCATAATGATTCATTCCTATGATCCCATAGCATGAATCCCTTTTGAACCAGGAATATGCTCTTAGAGAACGAATCATCTTCTACATGAACCAAAGAAGCCATGACACGTTCATCCCTTTGGAATGAACATTCCTTCCAAAATTCCTAAAGTTTCCTTGAATCCAAATGGAATTTTCAAGCCCTTCTAGAATGTAATCTAGACGGGCGCCGAATATGTAAGAGAATCATATTCCAATTTAGAATATATCATAAGATTATGTTTTGTGCGGCAAAGATCGGAACTATTAGACGTTATTTTGAACATACAGTACTAGACGCCATGCCTGTCTGTTTCGGAAGACAACGTAATCCTCGACTGTAGCTGTAGGTTAGTATTCATGCAAATAGCTTCAATTCGGTGACAAGATGAATTATAAGATGCGGCAGAGTTCTCATGAACATACCAGATTTGCGAAGAATCGCAGGCTGATGGAATCATTCGCTTACAAATTAACTAAACCGCAACTACCGCGACAAGAATTGATGGCCAACAAATTTTCCATGGGACGGAGTTTCGACTCCATGGATCTCAATAGTGAACCGAATCGCATTGTCGTCCATTGCTAAATTTCTTAAGCTAATGCAAAACTCTTAGGTAATGTAGTCAATGTGAAACTCTGTTTTTAGAAATGTAGAAATGTAGCAACTCCTGATTTAGATGTTTAGCAACTTCTTCGGAGAGTTTAGGGTTTCGGAGAGTTGCTAAATTTCTAATTCGCAGTGAAACTCTCCGAAAAGGTTTAGTGGAGGAAGTGGAAACAGAATTAGGTCTCCACGCACCGTGCAATCGGCCATTCTTTATGCGGCTAAATGTCGGCAAATACTCACTAATGTTTTGGTCTAGCTACAATCCTACTGGAAATTTTACAGGAACAAGTTGTGATTGCTTAGGGACATTTTACACCTAGAGGTCGATTGCACAAATTTCAACCTTTTGTTCAATCACAAGTGAGGATTTCAAGCCTCTTACATGACAAAGTGTAAAGCATCCTTTAGTCATGTTTTTGATTAAGTTTTGTTGGAAGTTTTGTTGGAAGAATTGTTGCTAGTTGTCCAAAATTGTATAATTGTAGTAATAAAATATTATGCAAAATTTGACGTAGTTGATACAATATCTTAGGAGGAATGGCTCTAACATGCAACAAATCCTTAAGTCCAACATTTCTTTTGGGGAGTAAATATTACCAAATTTTGACAAATAGTTTGTTTACCTACAAACATCTGGAAAATTGAAGGAGAAGAAGGTGATTATTTTGCAAAATTTTATTACATTGTAGATTAAAAATTTGTAGAAAATTGCTAGATAAGTAATGTAATTGTAGCTATCACATTAGGAATGTACACATAGAACCTCAATGGAATCCAACGTAGAGTCGGAGACAAAGCGTTGAATTTGAAAAGCATGATTATATCTTATAATCTTGACTTTTTTTAGCAATCTAGTGTTCTTTTTACACCCTTGATGAACGTGATTGAAACTAATAATGAATCAAACATGCTTGAATGCCAATTTTGTAAGAGAAATCAACTAAGCATTGCTCTTTGTGCCGGAAGGTGGGCATTTGGTCCACATTCCAAAAAACTTCAACAAAACCAACTGATTAGTAGTTCTTCTCGCATGATCAAGAAAGTGAGAAACTTGCTAATCTAGAGTACATCCTGTCGATCTAGGGTGTCACTACTCTATCCTGCATAATCACAATCAGCAACCCATAATTATTAGTGACCCATTTCAACAACATCTTTTTAAGGAAATGTGCCCGAATGTTTTGAGCAATATCATAATTATTTTCTCTGGAAATATTTTGAATAAGCCATCTGATTCGATTCGGAAAAGAAACCATTCGTCTCTTTCAAGCTGAGGACCGCTTTCAATTCCCCATACCTTTGATGAGGCTCACACACAACCTGCCTGACTCCCTCTTTCAATCCAGCTTCAATCACAAGTGACGTTCTGCAGAGTTTATATTACGCCTCGCTGGCTCGGTCAGCCATCTCTGCGAACCGCATTCAATCAACACTGGAAACCCTGACAAACAAGCCCAACAGGTAACTGAATTGCAGGCCCGTCATAACTTTCTCTGCCGTGGGTCAGTCTCCTTCATTCATTTTTTTTCCTGAATGAGAGCGGACTCCTGATGAAACCAACCCACCGAATATCTTAGTCGGTACTTTCTTACTCTCAACGAGCACCGACTGCCTTCACTCCCGCGGCGCCTGACATCTCCACCAACTCTACAGTACAGTGGGAGAGAGACAGTAGTTCATGATATTTTTGCAATACAAATTCTTTGAGTTGAGTCGTGAGTGACTCATTCATTCATTATGTTTCTTTTTTGTTTGTTGATGAATTGAATCAGCCACCTCATCGATCGCCAGAGTATTGGGGAATATCTCAGGGTGGGGATTCTTCCCATTCAATTGAATGTCCGGACAGACTGATCGAATGACTCACTACTGAGGCTGTTGTTTGTTTGTTTGTTTGCAACTGCAGCTGAAGATTGAAGCAAACAAGCCGGGCAATCAAGCACTTGGCGCTATCTGACTCATCAAGCGGCCCACCTGGCGGTCCTTCATGAAGAGATGGATCGTCATGGCAAGTTAGGGATTTTGTTTCCTTCTGGAATTTGGGTTGGAAAGGAAAAAGATCTAGCGATGATCGAGGGTTCAAGAGCGGTATGTATGGGTGGGAAGTGAGAGTTTGGTAGGATCATTCAAAAAGGAAGTCGGTGTACAAAGAGTGTGTGACCTACCAGGGATCGAAAAAAATCAGATTTAAATTTGGAATCACAAACTCTTATTTCTTTTGCAAATTGGCTCACTGGGAAGCAGGAAGAACTCCCCACTACATAGACGTAAGGTAACTACACCCAAAATCGACCGTTTAAGCAATTCAGCATGGTTCTCATTGTTATATTGGAAAACTTTTTGTGGGATCTTGTTGGCAGTCCAAAGGGGATTCTAGATTCTCTGAGAATGCATTTTTTGGACACCGTACGAATAAACTATGAATATTCAAAGTGCTGAAAATAGGTGTTTCTAAAATCGACCCTGGACTTATGAATAGTGGGAGTACATTTTAGGCAAGAATCTGTAATGGTTGGTTTTAGATAGGGGTCAAAATTGGGTGTAGTTACCTTAGAGGTTTTAAAAAATATGATCAAAATAAGGTAGGCGTACTCCCGTTCTTGTCCATGTACCCCATTCCCATCATCATGTACCAATGGAGTACATTCTAGAAACAAAATGTGCACCATTGGTAGATGATGATGGAATGGGATATAGGGATATGAATGGGTGCATATACGTTCTGCTTTGGTAGGAACTTGTCCCAAAATGCGAAGGAACAATTTGGTTGATGAAATGCTTTGGGAATTAAACGTCTATTTAGTGAAAGTAGAAAAATTGCAATAGCATGATACATAGCATTTTTGAACTTCAACCAAGGGAATCCTTTGCTTTATTTGAGTTGAGTCTCCTTTCATTGTAAAAAAGCTTGAATGTAGACACCACTCTTCATGAAATTAATCTACACAAAATAGTGAAATTAGGTTGCCTTAACAATTTTGTTGCCCTATCTAAAAAAGTTACCTTATGACTCACCGCTTGTCTATGTAGAGACACATGTGACTTTGTAAATTGGGCCCTGCTAAATTGGTGCACCACCTATACCACACACATGATTCTTGGTTGATGAAAATTATTGCATCCTTCGACAATAATTGGAAAATATTTATATAGTGTCAAACATTGAGAAGTTAGTGAGGGACAACCTAATTCCACTATTTAGTGTAAATAAAATGGCATAATTATACTTGAACCTCCAACCTCGGTCCCTATTCATGAATGTTGTGATGGGTGTATATAAGGCAGGGTGCTCTAAAAGTAACCCTACTCTAAAAGCAACCACTAACACAGAGGTACATTATGCTTTCTTCAATGCACCAACAATGTACATTTCAAGAGGTAGTCACTTTTTAATTAGTGACCACTACGTTTCAACTTCAAACATTCATAACTAATTCCATGAAGGACCAAAAAACGTGAAATGACTTGGGTTCAATGCCAATTCCATTTTCCTTCCTCTGAAAACTTACAGAAAATTGTTTCAAGGAGTTTATTAGCTCCCCCCAATGCAACAACTCTTAAAAGGCCGCTTACTACCTTGTCTTACCTTGAAGTTCTGGTTGACACTTTTCTCAGCAGAACTCTGTCACTTCCATATCACTTAAATTCAAACAACAGCATCAAAAAGCCATGGCCTGATGGCACATGGCCCAGGATTTTTTATTGCGTCATTTGTTTGTTTCTGAATCGTTTTGAGTCGAACCACTCCCTGCAGTACAGTACATCCACGTCCCCCCTCCCCCCAAAACAAAAACAAAACAACAGAAACTAAGCTCAGTTAGTCTTCGTTGCCCACGGGTGACTGAATGAGGCCACTTACTGTACTTCCATGGGCGAGAGGCTGTCGAAATTCTCCTTGCCAGAGTTGTTCTGACAATTGGTGGTTGTGCATGACATGTTCTGGGGAAGACTAGACCAAGGTAAGGTCGATGATGGGAAACGCATACTTGAGTTCGATTATGGGAAGTGGAAGCCCAATGCACGGCAACGCAATAACACAATCACATGTACTACTGCTACTGCCCTCTGCAACAAGAGTCTGGCTGGCTGGCTGGCTCAGATGATTGCCTGCCCTGCATAACTTACATACTGGGAGTAGTATGATATGGAAAACGGACTTGCAGGTCCATGCCTGCTTCCAAAATTATAGGTGAAAAAATTAGTGGTTTCAGCTTCGGATGCGGATATAATTGTGGTGAACCCGAGAAGGATGCTGTGAGCACTTTAAGTGAGTCCAAGTGTGGTCAAACCTCAATTGGTGCTTCAATTTGCAAGGCATTCTGAGATTCACAATGTTGGATTTGTCAAATAAAGAAATAAAAAAAATGTTGGATTCAAAATATCTTGGACTGCACAATTGATTATACAGCTGGTCACGCTGATTTGCACTGCAAAATTAGTGTCACTAAAAAAAAATTGTGAAAATTAGTACAATATGGTCATATTCCAGTCTGCAGTAATCTAAAATAGTGTGACTCTTAGTGCCACACACACAGGAGTGGGTAAATACAATATTGTAGGTGAAGAAGAATCCAGGTAAGGCCGTATTGGAATGAATGGTTTACTGCAATTTTAATGGTTTGATATTTTTTCCAATAATTCGTCTTGGCTTGCTGAAAGTAAGGCAGCTGTAAAAGCCCTGCCTACTGACCCTTCAGTTGGAGACTGAGTATTATTTGTACTGCCGTTACCCACATAATTGATCCTACTCCAATGACCTGCCTGGGCTCCAAAAAGGCATTTGGCATGGGGATTCTATCTGTGGGGCTTGGGGGTAACAATTTAATTCATGGATTCTTCAAAGTATTAAATTTTCCTGTTACTGGTGGCTGATAGCCTTTGTCTTGTACACGGTGAAAACACCCAAAATAAGCAAAATAAGCAATTCTGCATGGTTGGAGGCACCTTTTTCAAGAAAAAAGCATTTTTGTGGTACCATCATACGTTCAGGTCAGTTTCGCAAACAATTAGGGAAAAATTGGGGCATGTCTAAAATTTGAGAAATTGTACAACTGTTTCTGATGATCTGAGAAAATTTTCATTGCTACCAATTCTGAATATGTAAAAAATTCTTCTTCTTAACCCCTAGAGTCCCAAGGCTATTTTTCCATCAAAAACCATTCAAAACTGCCATTTCTATAGCAAAGAGCAAAAAAAAAAATTTAATGTGTTTTGCATATTTAACCATAGGATCTTGTACTAGACTAGTGTAAGAATGTGTGGAAGAAATTTCAGGAACTTTGACCGTGTAGATTGCAAGATATTTGCATTTAAAGTCAAGGAATCAAGTTTTTTTGCACCTTGCTCAACTACATTTTTTGGCTTTGAACCTTCTTAACTTCAAATTTTTGCTCTAATGATTTTGAATTTCTAATTTTATATGATGAAGAATTGAGTTGAGAATCTACGGAAAAAATTTCAAAAAAGAAACACTCATAGTTTTCACTCATTAAAAATTGTTAAGTAGAAGTATGTTCAAGATTGAAGGAAAAAATTAAATCATTAATAGCTCTAAGATAGAGTTGAAATATACTAATCTCAACGGTGAGATTGTTCTAGCAAGAAATCTTAACCTTGTGAAACTTTTTTTTTGAAAAATTGTCAAAATTGAGTTCAGAAATGAATCCTACAAGTTATTTTTTCAAGAAGATGCTCTAAGTGCCCGAAAAATAAGATTGTCCATAACTTTTGCATAACAAATCCAAATGGAATGAATCAAAGCTTCCCATGTAGATAAAAATATAATCTATATGAAACAAATTTAAAAAAAAAATTTAATTTAAAGATTTTGTGAGGGTTTCTTTCTACCCTACTTTATTTTACCTACAGAGCTCCAAATCTCCATTTTCTATCCATTGCATTGTTATTCACTCTAAATTATTTCTCCTTGGAAGAGGGATGATGCCTCCCTACATGCTTGGAAGTGAACTTTGTCATAATCTGTAGAGAATCATTGACTAGCTAGGAAGTTGCAACACTGATGTCATTCGCTAAGTAGAAAGTTGCAAGAGAATCATTGGTTGGGTGGGAAGTTGCCATTGATGATGGGGCTCCTACTATCTTGTGGAAACAAAAGAGCCCCCTAGCATTGGTTAACAATGTTATGTCTCTCCTTGAATATATTCTTACGAGTGAATAGGGTAAATGTTAGCTATCCAAGTGCACCCTTTTCTAAAGTGCACCTAAATTCCTTCCTTCCTTCCTTCCTAAGCCCCGGCTTGCTAGACTCTCCACCTTCCTTGAACATATGCCCGCATCAGGTTGACCCTTCCTTCAAATCATTGTGATTACCACTCTCCCAAACCTAAATAATGCACCCCACCCCTTCCCTGCCTAGCCTTCAGTTGGGTCCCCTCTCCCTCCCCTTGATTGGGACTCTCCCCTGCCCCAAACGATTATTAACTCGGCTGCCAACTGGCAGCCCCCCTTCATTATTCCCCTTTCAGCCCATTCAGCCCATTCAGCCCATTCAGCCCAGATTGAGTGAGTGGGGCTGTGGGGCCCCTAGTCCCCTAGTCCCCTAGTCCCCTAGAGCTCTCGTTGTGCAGCTGCGCTTCCACTTGAACGCCAGCCAGCAGGCAGTCCAGCACTCCAGCAGGCCCAGAATTCTGCTCCAATTCCATTATTGGGGGAAAGCAAAGGGCCCAGGCCCAGAATCCTGCTCCATGGCCATTATTGGAGGGGGGGCCAGCCCGACCCAGGGGGGGCCCAAACCCGTCCCAACCCCAACCCCAACCCCAACCCCAACCCGTCCCGGGATCCCATCTCCTAAATTGCTGGAGCAGTGAGTGAGTTGAGTTCCACTGACAGACCGCAGGAATTAATATTCTTTGGGGGATGGGCTTCGTTCAGTTCGTTGCGGTACCGGTAGAAGCAGCCAAGCGGACGTTATTAAGCTTGAAGTTTATTACCGGCCTGCACGAGACGGGCCTGCACTCCCCTGCAGTTTCCGCATGAGTGTAATTTTGGAGCCCAGCTGGCTTCGTGAGGGACTGAGGGAGGGAGAATTCACGGCTGGGGGGGTTCTGGGCACTGTGGCTGCTTTTGCTATATTATACAAATTGAAAAGGAGGAGAGTGAATTGAAGACGGGGTGATGGCAATGATGGACACTTTCTGCTTTTTCTGGAGAGAGGGGTCGGGCCCCATTGTCGGTCAGGATTGATTCGGAGCTCCTGGGGGAATGGACAGGGGTACCGGGCAGTGGGGTGTGTGTGTGGTGGGGTTGGATGCAGTGGACGGTATGTGTGCTTAACCCGGCGTGGAAATGTACCGGTGGTGGTGGGGTTGCTTGGGAGGATCCCGGTAGAACTCGTTTAGGCTCCTGTGGGACTTCATTTGGGACTTCTAGAATCTAGACCTCTGAACCCTTATTAGAATTCTGCTTTTTTATTACTATAGAATCAAGACTCTCAAATATCACATGACAGTTGTCCGATCATGTGTATACAGCTCGGGATATGTTTTGGGAATGTACTAGAACGTGATACTAGAGAGTGTGATTATAAGAAGATTACTTGTATAGAACAATGCTTGACAGCAACGAGGTTTGATTTGATGATTACCAACAGTGGAGGGTTCCTCGATGACAAACATAATAAGTCACGAAATCAATGAATATAAGAAGTTTGTGTAATTTAGTTTAGTTACATTTCCCGTTAGGATACTCGAGTGTCCCACACTGGCTCGAAATTCTAATTCGCATCGGGAATCTTTCCCAGAAATGAATGGAAAGTTTCCTTGCAGTGCTGTCACTTGTGAGCATGGCAGGTTTGCCAAGCAGCGGGCCCTCTACATACATTGTGCCTCTATTATATTCTTTCCCCTCCAGACTGACCGTGGTCTACACTGCAGCAATGTAAGTTATTCATCCCTGCCAGAACACTTAACTGTCAGACATGTTCAGGAGCAACAATGGAGACGGTACCACTCAATGGATTGGCTCGCTTGCTTGCTAGCTTGCCGAGTCTGCCACCATGGAGTACTCGTTGATGTTGGAACGGGTGTGGGACCTCCCCTCTGCCACAGAAAGAATCCCTTCATGAGCGTCCCCAGACCAAGAACATGAGAGGCGCAGGCGATTGTAAGAGCTTCCACTGGAGCTCATTATCAGAACGGGGCCCACTCAGCTCTCTCTCCTGGCTGGTCCCAGCCAGAAGAACATACGACTGAGTGGTCCCATCAAGCCAGTTTCTGTTACCCATGGGCACGTTACCAGAACGACATCGGGTTCAAACTGAACTACTATTCCATGGAATCCCTGTAGTTCAAGTGAACAGTCAAGCGCGTGTACACAAAATCAACTGAACCAGCCGACGTTCGTCCGGGCCGGGCGAGTCCCTCCAATCAACGTTGAATTCACGTCATATGGTAACATCATACAAATATGATCCAACTTCCTTGCAACATCGCAATGCAAGGAAAAAAGGGGCCAGTAAATTACATCTGGACAGCATTGATACTTCTTCTCGTTGTTTTAAAAGTGTGCGGTTGTTAGACCCAAAATCACGAAATTCAATTGAATTGCTGCTGCTACTACAGGGCATTGACAGAGAAGTGCCTCCTGTCCCAATCATCATCATCTACAAACCGTTGCCAATTTCACAACGAGCTAATAACACTCTTGCCGATCCGTAACACTAATAGCAAAATCAGGGGCACTAGTAGGGGGGGAGGGGGGTTCAATTGATCGACTCTGGATCTTCTAAGACTCAATTTTCTGTGTCTGATACTATTTCCCATGTACATGTCTCTTCATAACGTCCCCAAAAGAATATATATGCATTCACCCAGCTAAATCTTTTTTTCGTGGCTTTCTTTCTAGGGCTTTACAATCCCCTAATGCTGTCCCTCATACTATTGTCATCGATGTCGAATTCCAACCTGGATCCAAGAACGGCTGTCGTACTTGTCAAGCACTTTGAAAACTCCACGTTGTTGTTTTCGTACTTGGGCAGGTCCAGCTTGATTGGTCGAGGCAATTCTAACGGCTTCGAAAAACATTTCTGCTGCATCTCCAGGGGTTTCGATCCATAGCTCTGATACTCGGATTTAACGTGCTCCAAAGTGGAGCTCTTCACTCCCTGCTCCTTGTGATTGTTCGACTTCTCACGCAGAGGGGTCGCACCGTGAAGTGATTGCTGGTGCAAGTGATGCCCTGGTTGATGCCCTCTCAGTTCACGCTCTCGTCTCATTTCCAGGACTTTCTTGTGTGAGTGAGAATGCTTTGAGGCAACGTAAGTCGGAGACCCAGCGGGTCTGTACTCGGGAAGCAACCTTCCTGATTTGTAACGCACACCACACGCATTGCACAATGTCTTCGGTCCCATCGGACCTGTCCTCCATTGAGGTGTGCGCTGGGTTTGACAATGCATGCACCGCCACGGCTGAGCGTTGTCCTGATTCTTTTTCCTCCCCTTGCTGTGACTGTGGCTATTGCTATTGCTGTTGATATTCATACTGCTCTGGTTCTGATTTTGACTGCTGTTCGTGAGCTTGTACCGCTTCGAGCTTTGTGAGTCCTCGTCCTCTTGCTCCACAGCATCTACCGTACTCTCGCGGGAGGCATCTTCCGACTCGATAGGCGAGTAGGACATGGCGTACGAGTCGGCCCCCATCGACTCGAAACTATTCATAGAGGAGCTCGTGGGAAGAATTGTCGAATTCCAAATCCGAACACCTGTCCGCGACCTCTTGCTTCGCGCTCTCCCTGGTACCGATACATCTCTGTAATCTTGCGCAGTGAGTTCCGACGATGTCGCACTATTCTCCAGAACTGAGACTGGGCTTGATTCTTGGTAAGGGTCACTGAGTTTCGTGCCAGGTGCCCGCTCGTTGTTACGTTTAGCGGTCGCAAAACCACCGTATGCTGAAAAAACCTCCGGAGTATCCACCATCGTAAATGAGTCTTCCACGAACGACGAGAGCCACTCGAGGTCGGCCAGATCATCACACTGCACAAAATTGAGCAAAGTAAGATGAGATTCAGCATTACAGAACACAAAATAAAATCGAAAAGCAAAACTTAAGACTAATTGTACGAATTCAAGAGTTAACCAGAAAACTTCTCTACAGAAGTAATTAATCAAAAAAAGCTCCACGGTTCGATTGACGAAGTTCTTCAACAGAATCTAACTAACAAGTCGAGAACTTCTCTTAATTAAAGCAGTATTTTGAACTCGTTTGAACAACATTGCAAACAGGGGAAAATAGCAATTCAATCAATTCGAAAGCTCATAACAATGTCAAGTACAACAATCATTGACAAATGAAACGAAAGTGAGCTGCGAGGAAACGGGAACTTCTACTCTTCCATTAGGCTCTGAAGTTGGAAAATCCTGAGGTTTAAAAGATAATCGGTCATGGACAATGCAAACTGAAACAAACTCTAGACAATGCCACCACAAGGCAGTTGGCGAACCACGCCATCAATGTAAAATGTAGCATTCAACAGACAGAGTCCGAGGCATTGTATTATCACCGAGAATTATACCAGCAAACGTCCACAGACTGCGTAATCAGCCATGTCGGACACGCGAGGCACGAACTCGACTTCAAATTCAGAATTAGACGGGTTCTTATTTCACAATGACTCGCATGCGCAAGAACACCGAAATTGAGACTTACTGGCACGCAGAGGTCTGTCTTCACTTCAATGTCTTCCAGAGCTGCAGGCTCTACTAGCTCGCTTTTAACTTCCATGGATGACGAAATGCTCGCCTCTCCGCCATTCACAGAGCTCTCCACCGTCACGCCAGAAAGTTGCAACTCCCCGCCGACTATCGGACCTCCGATGTCCTCGCAACTGAAGTCCAACAGGTCGTCAATGTGGAAGACCTCCGGCAGTGCAGGCTTCTCAACCTCCGCAAAAGAACCAGCGAGGATATACGGAGCAACCATTTTCGCCTCTCTACCACTTCTGACTCTCTAATGCTCCCTTCCAATAATCACAACTCTCCAAGCTTCAAAATATACTCCAATGAGTCTACTAGCACCTTACTGTCGCAAAGAACATTATTTGGAGTTTTTTCAGGACGCCTCTCTCTTCCAATTCCGGAGCTCTTCTCCACTTTGAGTACGTTCACTGATCGTTCAACTACACAGCATTCTCTCTTTCTCTCTCTCTCGATTATCTTCACAATTCTAAGCACAGCCGCCTCAATTCACCTCCACCAAGAATGGCTTCAAAACAAAGTCGACTCCGAAAAGAACTCTCCCTCTCACTTACAATCTCCGTCTTTCTTTTTCCTTTTATTCTTTCAGTACAAATAAATTAGAAGCGAGAACACAATTTCTCAAGCTCGGGTGCAAAATGTGCAATGAGTGAACCTGTCTCTCTCGCACAAACTCCGACTCCAAGAAGAACTCACTAACACTTACAATCTGTGTTTGTTCGATTTTTTTGGTTTCTTTTTCTTTCAGTACAATACTTAGAAGCGAGAACACAATTTCGCACGCTCAATGTGAAATTCGTGCAACACTGATGAGCATTCCTGCGAGCTGCGGTTTTGGTTCGACAAATTCGAGCACACGCAGAAACTCACGGCTCTTTTCGTCGTTGGAGTGAGGAAAACAGAGTAGAAGAAAGCGACAGTACAACGATGCGAGTGCACTACAGCAGCTCGCAGGCCAGGCAAAACAAGAAGATGCGGGAGAAAAGGCCAGTACATACTACAACGTGAAACCTCGTCACACGACGAAGACGAATTCTAGTCGTTTCACGCACACACTACAATACGACTCCACCTCTCTTGCGCGTTCTTTCTTTCTTTCCAAGCGTTACATACAAAGAAGACTGGTCGGTCTCTCTCTCTCTTACTCACTCACTCACTACTACTCTGCCGCCGGGGGGGAGCAATTTCCTCACTGCGATCACGGGCATGGCCGGGCAGGAGCTATACCGAGCGAGCGAGCGACGGACGGAGGACGGAGGATTTCGGTTGTGAGCTGCGACTTGTTTATTTTTGCGCTGGCTGCTGCTACTGCGCTGCTGCACTCT
Organism: Pseudisothecium myosuroides; assembly: GCA_951799445.1. Classification (NCBI taxonomy): domain Eukaryota; kingdom Viridiplantae; phylum Streptophyta; class Bryopsida; order Hypnales; family Lembophyllaceae; genus Pseudisothecium; species Pseudisothecium myosuroides. The sequence continues at coordinate 25,573,775 of OX637294.1, forward strand.
GCGACGAGCGACGAGACAGAAATGGCAGTCGACACGACTTGGTGGCCCTGGAATTGTGCTGCAAAGCGCGTCGGAGCGCCGAGAGCTCGCACAATTATAGCCCCTCCATGCTTGCGCTTGATTTCAAGCTTGCTCGTTTGCGAAGTTACTACCAACTGGCCAGCAACCAGCCTTCCAAATCCGGCAAAGCTCCGCGCCCTGGCTACACTGACAGCCGAACTAGCCAACCGCGCTCTCACCCCCCGGCTAGTGTAACTTAGCTTTCAGCTTTTTCTTCAGCCTTTTGCTTTCTTACTCCAAGGACTCCCTTTCCGCTTCTCTCTCCGCGTGACCCTCGGTCGCGGATTGATACCCGGGCTTAATTAATTCGGCGTAAACCTGGATAGGTGCAATGGGCAGATACCCTGCGAGAGGTGCAGGCGGGTAAGGGTATTAGCCCGATGCGTCACTGGGCTGATACGATTGGCTGGTGAGATGGCTTCCCCTGAATTTGGGTAGGTTGGTTCAGGGAAGGGGGGTGATTTGTTTGTTTTGTCACTAATAAATTGAATTGTCCAGTCACAAAGAGGTTCTTTAAAATTAAAATCAAATAAAAGTGAACCAAATGTCAAAGATATCTAGAATATCCTTTATTTTTACAAAACATTGAACTGAAGTTGAATTGAGTTGAAATTGGAGTTGAATTGCAGTTGGGCTTCGGGGAGTTTGTGCTTGGGAGGGCTTTCTTGGCACGTTTCAACACTTTGCAAGAAATTCCTTCATATATGATAATAGTAGTAGAGACTCTTTGAAACACTCCAATATTATTTATTAACTTGACTGCGTCAGTCATTGGCTTGGAAGTTGTTGAAAGTGAGTAAGAAGAAAAAAAATCCAATTTTGTCTCAAGGTAATGGAGTTCGGTTTTCAATGAAAGTGTGAAAGAGAATTGTTCTCCAAGTAAAAGATGCAAATGAATTTTTTTAATGTCTTGGCACTTCAATGTTTTTTCTATGTTGTTCTTTTTGTAATAAGCATTTGGTGGTGAAAAGTTTCCCAAAAGGTAATTATAGTCTAGTTCTCTCTTTTTGAAATGGGATTTTTTAAGAACTTTAAACAACCACGTACAAAAAGTGGTGAAGTGCTGTAGAAGAAGGAAGAAGGTGCTGGTGACTAGTGATCTCAACCTTATTAGTATTAAAAAAATTTAGAAAGTCTTTGAAAATGTACCATGGCGATGGGATTATAAATAAGAATTGAACCATTTTTTAAATTTTTTGCTCAAGTGGTAAAGTTCTATTGCAGGTGTTGAAATGTTGTATAGTGAAAAGAATTTGCAATGAATATTTTATTGACTTCTTGCTTTCATGGTTTGTTCATTTGGTTACACATTTATATTTTACAGTGTTAAAAAGTTTCCAAGGAGCTTTCATTGTCTATTACCATAATCCATCAAGAACTATCACTCCATCGGAAATTGTCAAAAACTACCACTTTATAGGATATTGATCCAAAATGGAAAAATAAAAATAAATAAATTCAATTCAATTCAATTCAACAATACAAATATGTACTATAATGCTAGGGGAATGTGAAAAAATAATATTGAAAACTTTAACATCACAAATTGAAGTGCTCAAGTCTTTGAAGTCTAGAGAAAAAGAGATTTTTGCCCTTGTCAGATAGAGGTAGTAAACATTAACTCCTTTTGGAATGAGATTTTTCATCATTAAATATATATATTTTTGGGATAGTTGCATCTTACATTTTTTTTAGCTATACATACGCACCAAATTTAACCCCTCACCGCCCAAGGCCGTTTTGGGTTCAAAAACATCACTGCTTTTGAAGTGATATAGATCTAAATGTCACTAAGCTATAGAGATCTTAACTGTACAATCTTGTAGTGTACATGTTGCAAATGATGCGTATCAAATTTGAAGTCATTTGACTGGATAGATTGCGAGATTATAATGTTTTAGTGTAGAAAAAGGATGCTGAAATTTTCCTAAAAACACATTTAGAGGCGAAATTTGATTTCTAAACCTAATCAAATGAAAAAAATTTAAACTATAAAGTGATTCAAAACCAGCATACAAACACATTGATGAAAAAAAATATCATTCAATTCACTCAATGTGCTTGCAAAATAGCTTGCAAATGTCAAAAAATAGGCAAGAAAAGTTGCAGAAAACACAGACAAGGCTGAACCTCCTTCTACTAAAATGCTTCTCAATCATTCATAACTTCTTGGATTGATATGAAATTTTATCCACAAAAACTAGACTAGTATGCGCAACTTTCTCAAAAAAATTTATTGGAAACGGACACTGTATGAAGCAGATACAAGCCGCCGAAGTTCACTGTAGTCCAAGAATGCCGGGATTTTGAATTTCGAATTGCTCCCAAACATTCAAAACAACTTGGATTGACGTGAAAATTTTACCACAATAACTAGACTTCAAGGGGAATATAACCCAACAAATTTTATTGAAATCGAACTACGGATGAAGGAGATAAAAGCCCCCGAAGTTGCAGCCATGAATTGCACTTTGGTGAATCAAATTGAATCTGTGAACTTCGACTGGCTTCCAAAAAATCATTACCTCTTAGATTGATCTGAAAATTTTACCACACAAACTAGAAGAGAAGGCGCAAATTTCTCAACAAGTTTTATTGAATTTGGACATTGGATGCAGAAGTTACAATACTTTGAATTAGACTTGAAACTTTGTGAGGACACTTTTGGGCCCCTTGGGCGGTGAGGGGTTAACCTCTACAGGCCCAAGGCCTTTTTTCTGCCCCAAAACACTCAAAACTGCCATTTCTATAGCAAAGAGTAAAAAAAATTGAACAATATTTTTTTTTTTGCATATCTAACCAAAGGATCTTACACCTAACTAGTATAAGAATGTGTGGAAATATTTTTAGAATTTTTGACCGCACAAATTGCCAGATATTTGCATTTAAAGTGAAAAAAACAAGTTTTTCAACACATTGCGGGACTAGATTTTTTGACTTTGAACATTTTTAACTTAAACTTTTTGCACTATAGAGTTTTGAGCTTCAAATCTTTATAGTGGAGAATTGAATTGAGAGTCCAGGAAAAAAAATTCAAAAAAACTTAATTATCATTCTTAAAAAAAATTGTTAAATAGAAGTAGGTACAAGATAGAAGGAAAATCTAAAATATTCATATATTGTAGATGGAATTAAAATGCACTAATCCCAATGGTGAGTTTGTTCTAGCAAGTAAACTTAACCATGCAAAATTGCATTCAGAAATGCATCCTACAAGTTAATTTTTTCAAGAAGGTGCTCTAACTGCCCGAAAAACAAATATGTCCATAACTTTTTCATAACAAATCCAAATGAAATGAATCAAAGCTTTCCAGATAGACAAAAATAAAATCTATGAGAAAAAAATATTTTAAAAAAATTCAAAATTTTGGAATTTTTTTTTGATGCCCGGACTGTCCCTTGTCCCCTGTTTTGAGCTTATTTGGTCATAACTGTTGTTCCCGGGCAGCGATTGTGAAAAAATGTATATTCCCACAAAGCTTATCAGTTTTTCTATCTTCAAAAAAAGTTTCAAAAAATCACGACAAAAATTCAGCCCATAGGTACCTGCCCGAAATGCCATTTGTCCCTCGAAGGGACAACGGTCCTTTAGGGGTTAACAAGTAGACAAGGAATTCTCCAAGTGATTGATGTCCAAACCTTCCCACCTTAACTCAAAAAACTTTGGTCAATGCAACTCCTAATCTAGGCACTCAAATGAAAAAAATAATTACATTCTTGTGAAGGAGATATATACGCACACTTTGTATAAGAATTTTAGAAAGAGTCCTTGAAGTCCCTAGACCTTTTTCCATCAGAAACATCTCAAAACTACCATTTCTAATGCAAAGAGCAAAATAAAAATGAAGCTTTTTATAATTATCTAATTGTACAATCTTGTAATAGACTAGTATAAGAGGGGGGGGCATTTTGAAAATCTTTGCTCTCAAATATTGCAAGATAATTGCATTCGAAGTGAAAAAAAAATTTGTTTTGGCACAATGACAAATTACTAAATAAGAATTTGAATCCTTTTAACATATAAAATTTGCAATCCAAATTTTTGAACTAAAGTGTTTTTGATACAAAGAATTGAATTTAGGATCTAGAGAAAAAATCTCCAAAACAACAACTTTTGTTCTTTAAAAACTTGTTAAGTAGACATAAGTACACAAGATAAAGGAAAAAACAAAATCATTAATAACTTTGAGATGGAATTAAACATACTAATTCAAATAGTGAGATTGTTCTAACAATTAAAGTCAATTCTATAGAACTTTTTGTTTTGAAAAATGAACTCAAAAATGAATCCCAAACATTATTTTTTTAAGAAGAATAATTTGGTTGTCTACAAATCAAGATTCTCCATAACTTTTACATCACTAATCCAAATTGAATGAATTAGAGCTTTTTATAAAGAACAAAAAATAATATCTATGAAAAAATAATTTTTTAATTTTTTTACATGCAGATTTTTTTTGTTGCCTCACGTCCCAAAATTAGAAGTTATTGTAGCATAATTTTTGCTGCAAGGTACCAAATGAAATAAAAAATTATATTTCTATTTTAGAAAATTTTCTATTTTTAGAAACATATCTTAAGAGAAATTTTCAAAAAAAATCACCAAAATTGAGATCATAGAAATTTGCCCAAAATCCATTATATCTCCCCTATGAACAATGAGACTTTAGGAGGTAAAACATGACTTTGCATGAACATGTTTTAATTTCCTATTGAACAGACATTTGGTCCTTTGATGTTCAACGTGAAATAATGAGTAGTTGTTTAAAATCTTTCATTAGTGAACAATTAAAGACATTTATATAAGACAATTCTACATAAATGCACCATAATTATTACAAACGCGTAAACATACAAGACCCCATAAGATATCACATACACAGTATGTTTGGTTGTTATCATTGGTGAGACTTAGTTGGTTTCATTGTACCACAACCGTTCAATAGTAGGCATGAAGTGAAAGAATACGGTAACTACTCTTTAAAACAACTTTATAATCATCTAAGCACGGTTCTTAACATTAATTCTCCTTGTTTTGTTGTGTCTTGTTGATAATTGAAGAGGATTATAAATATTTACAATGTGTTTGGAGGAACATTGTATAAATAAACTATAAGTCTTCAAGTTTTAATCATATATGCACCAAAAACCAACCCTATGCTCTCATGTTCCAAAGGTGTACATTTTAGTTAAAAAATTTGAAGGGGTTGGTTTTGTATTGAGGTGTACAACAAGTTAGGGTTCTAAAATGCCTCAAATCTATCCAAGGTGACCACTTCAGGACCTAAGGTACAAGCACCTAAATGTGACACTTATTCAAGATCCGTAGATCTTGAAGGTAGCTACAAAATATAATGATATGCACTTGTTAGGAAATGGTTTGTAAAACTAACAAACTTAGTTTTGTATTTTTCTAAGCTTGTATGAATATAGTATGAATTTTTGAAAACAACTATGTAGATGCGTCTACTATGAACACTAAACTAAAATAAAAAATGGGCACGGAAACACCCAAAAGTGAGACATTGTAAGCTTGGATCATGCACAAGTTATTGGCCAATACAAGAATCTCCCTCATGATAGTGACAAGTTTTTGGAATCCCACATGTCTTCTTTAGGTCCCCACCTCTTTACTTTGGGTCCACTTGCGCGTGGATTTAGGTCCTTTTCTAGATGTCCGTGAATGAATCCTATTACATTTAGGTGCTTCCACCTCAAATGTATATCCATTGTGCATATTTAAATTTTTTCAAATGTAACTTAAAGCATCTACTAAGGACTTACATTTATGACTTAGAATGATTATTTTGGGCACATTGCACCATTTTAGAACCATATTGGTTATACAACACTATAGTCTATACTTTAGCTTATGGTATAGACATATAAGTGGACACCCCTAAACCACCACTTTGCTATTGTGCCTAGTTACTAGTATTAGATTGATCAAATTTTCATATTTTCTTGATGGCAAATGAAAGGAGACTAAAGAACATGACATTTGAATACTATATACAAAAGTTATCAAGAGTCAAAGTTTCTTTTGGTAGATGTTCTAAACGTGTTTCTTCAACAAAGGCACATATTGATTTTGGAGATGCACACAAAGTGATGATGCCAATTTTAAGCAGGGGGCAATTTTGGATGTACCTACCTTGTAGATTTGTAGTGTTTTTTTTCTCTTTAGATTGTAGTTATGAAACGCTGATGAGGCCATCCCCATTTGAACAATACCCACCATCTACAGGAGATCTAAATTTACAACAATATAAATTATTACTTAACTCACTCCGCAGCATCTCAGGAGCACGCTGCCGCACTTCAATTAGTTTAGCAACTGATTTATAATTTGGCTCCAATTAGCTAATTCCTTCTCATCTGTGCACTGACAACTGCAAGTGCACAAAAAAATCTTCTCCGAAAATAAGATTTATTTGTTGAAAATAGAACACCGAAGGTGCTGTTTAAAAAAAAATGTAGATCACTATGGTCTCAAATATCTACGATATTTATGATTTTTTCAATTTATAGAGTGGCTTTGAAAGGAAGGTGGCTCCACATTGCTCACTGGGGCATTTGCAAGTAGAGTCAAACTTGGTTAAAAGTAAGGTAAACTACCCCATTACATTACAGGCAGAATGATTACTGCAATATGATATATTGCTTTCCAGAATACGTAGGAATAAATTTCAATGGTAGACAAGCAATGAGAAACAATGTTACAATTGAAAAAATAATTTTCAGACTTTATGTGGTTTGAAAAATAATTATATAATGGTGTTGCTTTGGGCATCCACTTTCAGCTTGTAAACATGTTTGTCAACGTCAAAAAAAATACTCCCTCTGTCCCACTAAAAACCTCCAAATCAAGCACAATTTCTGTCCCACTAAGAAGCTCCATTTTTAGATTTCGATTGTTGGGTAAGTGTTGACCGTGTTGAACGACCTCGTGGGGGCAAGTCAAGTGATTAGGGAGCATTCTTTGCCAAGAAAGCTTGGCCTTGCCCATATGAGACACCTTGGACTTGTTGTGCTTCCTTAGACAATAGTGTTGACAATGGATTTGGTGACCACTTCGACACTTTGAAGAGTTGTTTTTGAAGTGGTGTAGGGATCTTTGTTGAGGGTATTTAGGTTGCAGTAGATGTTTCTAGAATCCCAATGTTGCTACCAACATTTAAATCATCAAGAATGATGGAGCTGACAACGTTTACAAATTTTGTCAAAAATTGTACTTTCCGCATGGATTTTGGGTGCCTAAGCGATGGTGCCTAAGTTGGAGATTTTGCAGAGATCTAAAGTATGGGTTGCTAGTTTTTGAATGCATGTATCACTATTAGAAAGACAAAATGTAGTTAATCCCTCGTGGGGAAGCTTTTTGGAAGTTTTTAGTGAGACAGAGGGAGTAGCTATTGTAGGGCTTCTACCAACCCATGTCTAACTTAATACATGGTTAATCCAATCCATAATGTCCTCAATACCAACTTCTATTGCTTGAATGAACCTGTTTGCATTGATTTGAGACTAACTAAGAATGAATTGATGACAATGTATAAATAAGGCATATATTCTGCCCATTCTAAACACATGATTATCTTCATCTTATGCAATTGATCCCATAAAGTAAGCATTGAATCCTTCATTTGTATTTTTTGTTTTCCAATGCAAATACCCTGAAATGGGACAAGTAAGCAATTGTTTCCTTCATTTGTATTTTCTGTTTTTTCATGCAATGAATCTGAAATGGAACTTTTTGTACTGGGAATTGGGAATTTGGACTAAAATGGGGTAGTTTAGCTTAATGCACTGGAAATAAGAAAAATTTAACTAGTACGTGTAAGTTAACAAATAATCCGTAACTTTCATACAAATAGAAGGTATATTCACATCACTCATAAATTAGTGACCAACATCTAAGCTAAGTCATTATAAACTAAACTATTGTCAAAGTATTCTACATAATTGACTAAAGATAATAAGATTCAGCAAAAGTTTAAAATCAAAGTAGATTGATGAGATCCATGTTGACAATGAAGACTTGTAATATCAATTCTCAATGACATCAAATTTGGTAACCAAAACACTAGTATCACTACTAATGATGTTGCTCTAAGTACTATCTAATATTTGCTAGGGTTGCACAAACAAAACTACATCCAATAGTAGTAAAAGCTTATTCAACCTCCTGTCCAATTTTTTCATTGTTTTCTTTTAATTCATTGGATGTAGGTAATATAGTGTTCCATATGTCATCTTCTAGACCAACTTCATGAGTAACATTAACAATTGTTTTTAATCAAAAGTGGAAATTAACCATTATCTATCTACACTTAACACTAGGAGTAGAAAAAGATAATCAATAATTATTTATTTAACAATGTCCTTTGTATTATTTTGCAGGAGTTTCAAAAAAATAACTATCAGTGAGGTTTGTCCTATATCTTAGTAACCATTAACCAAGTTCAACCGTAACACTAGTAGATAAAGACTAACTTTGTATAAGGTAATTTAACCCATTCTCAACCCTTTAAGAATTTTGCCTTCTTTTATTCTATGCAAGAGAAAAATTGAATGGAAAAAAAAATTATCTTGAATATTTTATTTTGTTTTCTATAAATATTTGAAGTAGAAGGATAGTAGGTAATTATTAGTGTTCCTCAACATATACTAAAAAACAATCTTCAAAAAGTAAGAATCCAAAGGATGAGAATCCATCAATATCTCAAAAGGTAAGTGGACTTCACTAAAATTGGATAATGACGAAGTTGGTTTTGGGTCAAAAAAGAGGCCTCGCAAATAGAAAGAAAATCAAGAATATGGTATTATACTTTATGAGATGAGGGTGAATGAAAAATTTGTTGAGGGTATTTCTACTAGCTACTCCATGAAGGCATAGGTAGCAAGTGTTATTGCAAATAACATCGATATTACTTTCCATCCCACTTTTTTTGCTAAAGTGTTTTTCAAGTAGTGAAAATTTTCCACACATTCTAAAGGTGTATATGCAAAAAAGATAAAAAATTAATTATAGCTCTTTATACTAAAAATCACAATTTAAAATTGTTTTGGGTGAACATAGTCATGAACCTCTATGTATTAAAATTTATAGAAATCTTTCTATGCAACGGATGAAATACATCCCACTATAATGGAAACAAATTAATATAGTCATTTGAAGTAATGAAGGAGTATTATCAAAGCCTTAGGATTGGTGCATTCTTAGACTTATAAATGTATCACATAGTCAAATGTCAATAGGTTCTCTCCGCATTTTTTAAACAACCATCAATTGTCAATTCTATAAGTCGCAAGCCACTATGAGCCAAAATTATAGTTTGAAATGCTTTAACCCGTTACCAAATTTCCAACACATCGATTATTGCACAACATAACTAAATGGTCATGAGGTGTTTGTAAAGCTACGCGCTATATAATTTATTTTGCAAATTGATACATTTTAAAATTGGTATAGCCCAAAGTCAAATTGCCCAATAGAGTTTTGAGGTGAAAAATATTTTATAAAGGTTGACCAAATCGGGTGCCTCAAAAAAACTATTCAAATTGCAAATATCATTGATTATAAGATTATAATGTTTGAACTTTAGATTAATGTTTTTTATGTGTCTTTGTATAGGTTGGGTCAAGTTTCCAAACAAATCTAGTAAAATGCGTGATTGTCTCTTACAACTTGTGCAAGTCGATATATTTCAAAATTTTCAACAAATTTAAATTGGAAAATATCAAGATACTAAGAAGCCTCCAATTTGTGTTTGTGCTTAAATTCACAACTTCAGTTTAGAAGTTAGTCTATGGATTGTAATCATTCATAAGTAAATCTTTGAACATTTAAGGGTTATTGTCTTATTTTTGAATTTTGTAATTATTAATTTAGAAATTTTATCACCAAAAATCTTGCTGAGATCGAACATATCATTGTTAAAAAAAGAATTTGGGCATCATTTAAAATTTACATATACTAGTATGCCATATGCTTTTGCTACAACCAAAATAAAAATAAAAATAATTTCCTAACTATCCAATGCACAAAAACTTTGAAATTCAGTATCTTTTTTTTTTTTGAGTTAGAACGCCACAAAACAAAGCTTGTACACCCTTCCTTACTATAGGTCTCACCGTAACAATGCTTAATTTTTAATGGTACCAAGAACGCAGCCGAAGGACGCACAGTCCTCAAGATCTCACCGTAATAAACAAAACAAACAAAGAACTTAACTTAAGGTATGGATTTCTACATGAATTAAAATATGGTCCAAAATATTACGACAATTTTTTCTTTGATTTTTTGTCAATAACTTGCCCTTGTTAGTTTCTTTGTTGTTGATCCTTGATCTAGCTTGTTCAATTTTTAGTACGAGACAATGAGAAAAATATTGATATTAAGAAAAATATTATGCTTCTTAGATCATGGTATCGCAGTGAACTTCCAATCTTTCTAAGGGATGAGTCACTTTAGCACAAATGGCATTTTAGAGTAGATAGCTTTTTAGAAAATGGTAGCTTTTCTTTGTTTTGTTTAATTCTTAGTGAAACCAAAAGACCCACGAAAAACTTAGGTGTACTCTAAATTTTATTATTAGAATATTTTTGAGATTTCCATCAATAGGTATTATGTTTATATGTTATGTATTGTAAATAAATAAATAAGGTTGTTAAAATTTGAATCTAATTTATAAAAAAAATCAAATTAATTTCAAAACACTTACATTCATTATTTATCAAAAACATAAATTACATTCTCACCATAATTGCTTTTTAACCCCTAAAATACCAAGGCATTTTCTGGCTCCAAAACCACTGAAAACTGTCATTTCTTCTGCGATCACTCCCTAAACCAAAAAAAACTTTTTTTTTAGAATCTAATCTTAGGATCTTGTACTTCACTTATCTCAAATCATGTGGTAAAAATTTCATGAAGTTTGACCGTACGGATTCAAAGATATTAGCATTTGAAGTTGGAAAAAAAAGTTTTTTTGAATTGTTTCCTGCAATTTCAGATGACTTTGACGGCCATTTGTGGATTTCTTTTGCACTACACAACAAAAAGTTAAATTTTTTTATGCTGAACATTTGAGTTGAGAGTTGGAGAAAAAAAATTCAGCATATCAAAACTTGATTTTCACAAATAAAAAAATTGTTAAGTAGAAGTAGGTCCAAAACTAATCGAAAAACTAAATTGTTAATAGCTCTTAGATGGAATTCAAACACCATAATTCCAACAGTGGGATTGTTCTTGCAAACAAACTTGACCTTGTCAAAAAAAAAATTGAAAAAGTTTGAAAATTACATTCTAAAATGAATTCTATAAGTTGCTTTTTGGAAGAAGATGCTTAAATTGCCCAAAAAACAAGATTGTCCATAACTTTCTCATTATTAGTCCAAATAGAATGAATCAAAGCTTCAAATGTAGACAAAAACATGATCTTTGAGAAAAAAATTGAAAAAAACAACTTTTTTTTTTTTTTTTTTTTGCCTGGCGAACTGTTTTTTTACTTTAGGATGGCATAACTTTTGCTCCCAGGCACCGATTGAAAAAAAATTATATTTTTAGAAAGCTAATGTGATTCCCTATCTTCAGAAAAGTTTCAAAAAATCAGGCCAAAATTTGAGGCCACATGGGCCTGCCTGAAATCTGAAGTGTCCCCTGAGGGGACTTTGGTACTTTAGGGGTTAATTAAATTCATCTTTCATTCATTAACAAAATGTGACCAAAGATTTGATAACAAAAACATGTAATGGCATACTTTGAACACTTCAGTGACAATATAAATTTTGTGTTCAATTCTTCATTGTATGGTTGTTGTATGTCTTTGGCCAACATTTTCAGAAAACTTTATTTCCTTTTAATGTGTAAAAAAATTGATTGCCTTTGAATAGGTGTGTAACATGTTGAAAGTGCTATTACCAAATTCTTTACATGAAGAAATTTACACAAAATGTACAAGATTATTGAAGTGTTAAACTTTTCAATTAGAGGAATGGAATGATGTTTTTATCATCAAATCTTTGAACTTTTTGTGCTAATCAATGGAAGATTTTAATTAATTCAATTTGTTAAAAATTCACATTCAATAATTTTTTTTAAATTTTTTGATGATATTTCAAAGTAACAAGCTTTAAAATTGTTTTTTAAAATATTTAAAAAAAATTGGATTGCAGAAATAATTTCTATGCTTGATGCATAAAATATTCTCTTGTTGATGGAAACATTGATAGACACATCTTATAGCACTTATAAGTTTTGTTCCCAATTCCTTGGGTCATTAGGGGAGAAAAATGTTTAACAATTTCAATTTGGAACTCACTTAGTCAAATTGAATCCATTTTATCATGTACAATGAAAATAAAAATATAGTAAGAACAGTTTTCAATCCCAAAATGTTGCAAGAGATGGGCAAGGAACCACAAACAATTTCACAAATTATCGAGAGGTAATAAGAGCTATTGAAATTGTAGATAATCAATATTTCTGTTCCATTTCAAATTAATATTAGTAAAAATGCATGCTGAAAAAACATTGCATACTATATGCATTTTAAATAACACAAATTTAACACAAAATCATGGTCTACAAAGTTTTTTTGTACATGTCTTTATACTAATGTAACATTTTTTAATTCCACACAATGACATTTCTATGTTGTATTCCTTGAATGGTGGACACATTAAATTTAGTCTAATCTTTGTATACAAACTCCAGTGAGTTTAGTCTTTTGTAGCTCATTATTCCATCATTTATAATTTTGAAGAGAATATTCATTAGAAAGTGATCATATGTACTAAAAGAAAGCAAGAATGTAAACATCAATCAAGATTTCAAGTGAAGTGGGGAAACAAAATTAAGAAATCATGTGAACATGCGTCAATTAGTAATGTACAGTACAAGTTGCCATTACAAAAAAATGAGTTAATATTGAAAGGAAGGAGCCTCCGACTATGTAGAGGAATATCAAAATCCTCCACTTTGTATCTTCCAGTTTGCCATTTTTAAGGAATGAATTTTTTTTTTTTGAAAGATGAATAATATGTCTAATATATGTTATAATTTTTTTTTTAATTTTGTCAAAATTTAAGATTACCAAAATTTTGAAGGAAAAAGGAAAAAAATCCATATCAAATACAAAACATGTTTAAACAATCTAAATTTTTCAAAATATAAATTAATCATACTGTATAAGATGAAAGTGTAAATATTTTGATGTATCATTCTATATGTATAATGTATGATTTTAAATCCTCAACTTCAAACTTCAATAGAATACTCATTTTAAGGCAACTTTCAAGTTTTCAAATATATTAGAAACTGCATTTTGTAAAATTTACTTTGTTGGTATTGATCATTTTGAATGTAAAGATCTCAACATACTAAAATACATTGTATAGGTATACTATTTATTTGATAAATTAAATCATTAAAATAAAAAATAACCAATATGACTATAACTTGATTCAATGACATGGATGGATATAATATTAATAAGTTCTACATATAAAATTGGATGAAAATCACTTCCTCTTCATTAAAGGAAAACCCTTTAACCTTCTAAAGAATACTTTGTTCTTGAAGTGCGTATTCAGTTGAAAAAATTGGAAGTAAAAATTTCATACTTAATAACTTAGAAGCCTTAGTGCATTAATACATTTTTTCGTCATCTAAAACATAATACTATGGCTTGTACTATGACTTGTGAGGCCCTCGGCATCAATAAGGTAACCAAACATGTTCTCGACCCTTTTAAAAAATTCACCTTCCATTTTATTATCAAGAGTCATAATTGATTTATTATTTGAGTGGAATTTTTTTAAGTAAAAATGTAAAATTTTATGAATATTTGAAGTGAAAGGGTAATAGGTACCTATTATTGTCCAAGACATGTATTTAAAAAATATTTTTCTCAAATCAAAAATCCAAGAGATGAGAGAGCATCAATATTTTACTAGAATTGTAATAAAAAAGAAGTTGGTCTTGGGTGAAAAAGTAGAGTTGGGGATTAAAGACAAGGTCAAAGGTTATAATGTAGGGTCTTACGTTGATGTTATGAAGATGTGGCCATTGATGGCGTCATACTTTAATGTTATGAAGAGGTGGTCGTTGAGGGCATCTTCGATAGATTGGCATAAATTGCCATGCCAAATAAAACTCTAACTTTTCACTACTTTATAATTAGAATTTGAAAACTCTATCATTGGAAGTGCATTCAAAAGTATTTTAATTATGTATAACGAAACTCAAATTCAAACTTTGGATAAAGAAAACAAAACACTTGAAAAGCTAGCTAAAAAGACAAATTATAGTGATCTTGGCAAATCATGATTACCAATGCACCTTTTAATCTGATTTGCATCCAATTTTGAATGAAATGTAGGTTCTTAACTGTGATTTGTCAAGATCACTACAATTTTTGTTTTCTTTAGCTAGTTTTTCAAGTGATTTGTTTTCTTTTCTAAGGTTGAATTTGAATTTTCTTGTACCTATTCAAAGTACATTTGAATGCACTTTCAATGATAGAAAATTAAAGTTCTAATTATAAAGCAATGAAAAGTTAGAGTTGTATTTGGCGAGGCAAATTCCAAAGTCTATTGAGGCCCCTTCACTCACAACCAATCTTCCTCCAATTCCTTAAAAATTGTGATTGATTCTTGAATGATAAGCCAAATTTTGCACGCTTGATTTTAATTGAATCTTTGACAAAAGGTAGCCTTAATATTTTTGTGGAATGTTTCGACCTAATGAATACACTTCTATAGGAAAGAAGATTTGCCAAACACCACATTTAGGCTGCAAAGTCAAATCACTATTCAATGCCAAAAAGGGATGTTTTCCACAGCCACCAATATGTCCTTTAAGGCCGGGATGAACCGGCCCCCTCACTTGTCCTCCCTAAGTCATTCCAATGGGACTTGTAGAAAAAAAAATCCCCTATTTTGTACTTGATTAAATCATCTTCTACACCCATCCAAGCTAATTTGGGGCCTCTAATTGCAAATATGAATTCAAAATTTGTAAATTTTATCATGCGTCGGAAAAAAATTTAGCTTTTTCCACAAGGGTAAAATTGATGACTAGCAAGGGGGTTGGTTCACCCCGGCCTCCTTCAAGGATTAAAGCAAAGCCACCCATTCCTGACCAGTGACCCAAACTCAACCTATAGGTGCAAGTATTTCCAATCAAGGCTGCACCAATTTTTTTTAAGTGTAGAATGTTTTTTTTTTTTTTTTTAAGGTTGCAACTAGTAAGTTCATGACTCCATCTCAAAGTTCGGGACCAACGAATTGTCAACAATTATCATGTAGTTACTATTGTTTCATGGGTGCGTACGTAAATTTGCAAATTATCGCATCGTTACGATGCACACGATTACTGCAAAGAAATGGCACTACTTTGAAATTCATATTAACTATATAACTTCTATATGTTAATCACAAGTGCGCAAAAAACACAAATTATACACGAAAATTTACATTCTTTATCGTGCATTTTTTGTGCATTGAAGGACACAAAAAATCCATGACAACAATGTCATTGGAGTCATCACTGCAATAATGCTTCTTAACTGGTATCAATTAATGTTCCAAAAAGTATTTTTAATGTTCAATTGTTGATCACATTCTAATTTAAAAAAATTCTTTACTAAATTTCTGGCATTTTGAACTAAATCCATCATTCATCAATACTGTAGGCCATCAAATTTATACTTGAACTAAATCCATCAATAGGTTACCAAGAAACTTGATAGCGTAGTGAAAGAATTACTTCATTGTAGCTTGAATTGATTCCATGACTAGGCCACCAAGAAACTTGGCAACATAGTGATGAAATCTCTCCATTGGCAATTGGTGAGAGTTGAGGGTAGAGAGGTCCTCTTTATACTACAATCCACTCTATCAACACTCAAAAGATATGGTATAACTTGAAGATGAGAGCTTGACTTCTCATAGTCAAGTTGTTTTGAAAATGTATAAATCGTGTTCAAAGTAGAGATTCAGACCTCAGTTTGGCATAGTAAAGTACCTTTTTTTTAAAACTTTGAACTAATAAAAGTTAGTAAATGAATCTAGCTTTCATCTCCAAAAATCCGTTTGAGATTTAGAGCCTCCAATCAAAAGTTATGGACAAAATTCAAAGGCAATGTTTGAAAATGTCAAAAAATTGTCTCTTCCAAACCCGTCTCTGAACTTTGTCTATAACTTTTGACTGGAGACTCTAAATCTCAAACGGATTTTTTGAGATGAAAGCTATCTTAATTTACTAACTTTTATTAGTTCAAAGTTTTTTGAGAAAAGTTATTCTTCTATGCCTAAATGAAGTCTGAAGTTCTACTTTGAATACAATTCCTGCCGCTTTTCAATTGACTTAGTATTGAAATTGTGAAAAATAAAAAAATGCAATTTTAGTCAATAACTATGCATGGATATGATGTTGTGTGATTATTGCACTAACTTAATATGTCTTAGAAAAGCACTAATGCTGCACGAAGTTAGTCACCCATCACTAAACCACTAAAGTCGTACATATTTCGTCATGCATAGTTATCGTGCAACTTTAGTACTTCAAACTCAAATATGAATGACATGCCTCAACTGCATGGTATTAATGAATGTCATTATCGTGTTTTCGTCATGTTTCCAAATGAATGAATGTAACACGAAAGCAATGCTTGACGATAATCGTGCGATTACTGTTGACATTTTGTGACAGAGGAACTTTGTGATGTCATGTCCCAAATTGTGAGAAAGAAAGTAGGAAAGTAGAAAAATCATCAATCCCACCGCAAAGATAGAATCTGGTCCAAATTTGACAATATTTGGCTTCAATCCTTGGTTTAGCAATTAGAAACGGAGACTCTATCATTTGGACTCTGAGGGGCCCTCCCTTGTATTCTTTTACTCAGCCACTCTCTCAATTGTCATTTCTCTTGCTCGATATCTCTTCATCTCTAGCCTCATGGGTTGGTTGTTTTCTTTTGATGTTTTTTAATGCAATGGTCTTTCCATTTGTTCAAAAAAAAAATTAGTAATAATAATAATAAGTAGGAAAAAAGTTTTTGAATGATCGGAGTTGGAAGAGTCTAGACATTGGCCATGGGTCCACAACACTTTTTGCCTTCCAAAATTCATAGTAATTTAAGTTCAAATGATAAAATTACCAATTTTTTTGCAATCCCCATCATTTCCATCAATGCACCTTTGAAAACATTTGTTTTGCCTTGCACTACTTCAGATCATGTTGGAATTGCTTATTTGGTCAGTTATGGGTGGCTCTACCTTATTAACCCTTGAACATATGGTGACCGATGGATGACAGAGAATCAACCGGTGTAGGACAGAAATGCAACTATTCATCCTCGTTTATTACAACATTACAACCATTGGATTGGCATTTTTCAATTCCATAACTAAATTCTTAACAATTTAGTATTTTGAATCCTTCTCTACTTCACTCTTTCTAATTTCTATTTTTTTTCCCTATATGTTGTACAATTCCAAATGATCTCAAATTTTTCAAGAATGTAGCTAACTTGCCTTGAAGAATGAATCCAAAGAAGCACCACCATTTTGGACATTATTTCATACAACGTGACTTTATAAAGTACAGCTGCCCTATTTTTTGCAGGGCCCTCAAAAGGATTTTTGTCAATTCAAACGATAATATCTTGCAATCCACAGAGTGGGAATTTCTAAAAAAAAATTCCACATCTTCTCAAACCAACATTCTACAAGATCCTACGATTACATGTGTCCAATTCTTATTTTTATTTTTTTTAAATTTGATATTTGTACTAAAAATGGTAATTTTAGAGCATTTTTGGTGAAAACATAGTCAAGGAATTTTAGGGATTACCCCCTAAAGGATGGTGTGTGTTGTAGAAGCCACCTAGTGAGCTTGTGATCCTTTAGGGGTTAAGGCTTAATACGTTGCCTCCATGGTCTCTTAGTTCCCTCCCTAATTGCACGGTGACACATGAAAGGCAACACTGAGCTTTCCTTCCTTATTATAAAAACAACCAAAGGCCTGAAGCCACCCAATCTGCCAGACGGACCCTAAATTTTAGAAAGCCCGCCCCGGCCCTCCAGCCAACTTCACGACCGGCTACCCAACCGAAAGGTCCGAAACTCCGAAACGGAATGGGAGCGTCGTCCCTTCTAATTTCAGGACCCCAAAAATGAAGAAATGAAAGATTCCGCTTTCATTTTAGAAAAGTGCCGAAACAAAATTTAGTTCGTTATTTATAACTGAAGAAAAGATACGGGGGCACCAACTGGCAAGGTGACATTCCCAACTCCGGAAAGAACAAAAAAATCCCCCAACCCCCCAACTTCCCAAGGTGTCGGGAACTCGCCGGGAACAACACAGGGGAACAAAAGCCCCGCCAGCCCAGGAAAAGCCGGGTGAGCTTCGCGAACCCACGGAGAACCCATGGGAACATACTGAGAACCCACAGAGAACCCGCCAAGAATCCACTGGGAACCATGGGAACACGTTGAGAACCAGTCAAAACTCGCCACGAAAGCACAAAGCCATTGGGAACTCTCTCGGACCCCATTGGGAGCGCCGCAAAAACGAATGATTTCCGGTTGGGGACAGCCAGGTTGACGGACGGAGGTATTCCGTCCGTTCGTTCGTTCGTTCGTTCGTTCGTTCGTTCCGTTCGTCGGTCCGTCTCCGTCTCCGTCGGGAGGGGAAATAGCAAGAGGGAGTGACGGAGGGGATCTGGGAAGCACGACGGACGGAGGGACGGGCCCCACGCGGTGTTCCCAATTGGCTCCGTCGCCTATAAACAGACGTGGCAGGCCCCCCCAATAAAGAAAGGCTGAGTGGGAACGCGACTGGACTGAAGCAAGTTTCAGTTTAAGTTAAAGTCGACGTGATTTCAGTTGCACATTCTAAACTCCGGCTCGGGGAACGTGAGTTCTATCATGGCACAGGCGACTTGCCAATTTTACACTCATAGTACTAAATAACAATACTTCCTTATTACTGGAGGTCGGTTTAATAAGGTAGTCTGCTCTTAAACCGACCTTTGTGGAATTGGTTGCATTTGTAAACTCCTTGAAATGATTTTCAGTAAATTTTTGGAGGAAGAAAAAATGGAATTGGCATCTAACGCAAGTTGTTTCATGTTTTTTGGACAATTGTGGAATTAATTACAAATTTTTGAAGTTGAAATGGAGTGGTCACGAAAAGCGACCATCTCAAATGTAGTGAAGAGAGTAAGGAAATCATTTGCCAAGAGTTTCTTAGCACTTGGTGCAAAAATGAGTTTTTTTGTTCAGGTAGTTTCCACCAACATATGTGGAATATGACTTCTAGTCTCTTCCCTTGGATGACTCGGCCTCGTGAGCTGGATTGATTGTCTGTTTCGCTCTCTTTGTTTTTATGAAAGCACTTTTTAAAGAAAAAAAAAAGCGACCACCTCTTGAAATGGAAACTATAGGTACATTGAAGAAGCAAAATGTACCTCTGTGTTAGTGGTCACTTTTAGAGCACCCGACCTTATTGTGCATAAATTAATTTAGACCCCTAAGGAATCGCGGGGATGAGTATACACTATTTGAAATGCCATAAAATATCCATTAGAATTGGTTTCCACTATGGTCGGATTGAAGGACGATAAGCACTACCACGTATCCTTTGATATTAGATGTGACCATAGAAAGCGAGAGCCAAAGACAAGTTGTTACTTCTAGATGTTACATTGAACATTATTATTGACATAAAAATACAAGTTTTTTTTTTAGATGTCCACTAAAATCCGTCTCCTAAAATTATGCTAACATCACCTAAAACGTGGGTTTCTTATAGTGACAGAAGAGTATAGTGCAACACACAATAGAGAAACAAATACAACTTTGATATACAAAATGTATTCACAAACACAAGTAGCTAGCTGCTAGCAATGGCCACCTAGTCCAAACTCAAAACCATAATTTGCAACTTCAACTTCATCACTATTGCATAGCATCTACTGTCTTCATCTCTATATATACATATGCAAAATGGAAGAACCAAAACTAAGAGGTTGTGGATGTCTACTCCTGTACCACCACAAGCTGCAGTTGCAACAAGAAAAGAAAAACAAGAATAAAAAATCACCAAGCACCAACTACAAGATCCTGAGGAGTAATCCAAGCAGGATCCATATATATGACAGAATACAATATGACAGGATCCATATGATCCATTTGACAGGATACTCTTAAATCATCAAATCCAAAATTGAACCTGCTAAGCACTTTCAAGAGGAGCCAATGTTTAGCACCTTATTTTTTTCTTCTATACATAAAAATGAAGGTTTTTTTCAATACCCTATCTTTTGTATAAACACCCTAAGCACATATTATCCATACTATAGTAGATTTATCAAAAGTATAAATTTTCCTTCAAAGAATTAAATTGACCCTATTTTTTATCTCACACCATTTTCTACTCTACCAATGGTCTCCTCCCCAAGGCTTTACTAACGAAAATAGGAGTAACTACATAGCTTGGGGTATACATGTATGAGGACTTTTAGAACCATATTTTCATGTAGTTTTAGTTTAGTGATATTGTACCTCATTTTATTATAAGTTTATTAGCATTAGATTGCGCGGAGGAGGCTTTGTTGTAACAAAAGCTAGATGCGGAGAGATTATAAAGGACCTTATTCACCATTGCTATAGCACACAAGTAGCCTTTTATAATTGTTTGTTGTATGATACAATGATTGAACTTAAATTCTAAAAGAAAGTGACATTCAGTGGATGAATAATGAGTGTGTTCAAGAACTTAGTGCAAGAGCTTGTAAAGCTAATGATGTACATTTAAGTAAGTTGAATTAAATAAAAATTGTTCATTTTCCAACAATGCGACTAGTATGATTATTTGATGGTTCATGACTTTTGTGTCACATTTTGAAACAATCTAACTTAAACCTTAAGATCCTTAACAAGTTTTAAAAAAAAAACTAGTTTTCATTACATACTTAAAAACATTGTTCTTTATGAAAACATGCAAGTGCAATCTTAGAAGATAAAAGTGCACTTGGTGATGTTATGAATTATATGTTAAATTTGGTGCACATCCATTGGTGTATTTTTCAATAGATATTGTGTACTGTAAGGCATATAATTAGATAGTTTGAATATTAGTCTTTCACATCATCATATTCACAACCATATAGTAATTAACAAAAAATGGATGCAAATTAGAAATTCTAATATTTTCAATGACAAAATACAATCTAAAATACAAAATTTTATTAATTTTTTGTTGAGTTTCAAAGTAAAAAGTGCAATCTATAGATTTTTTTGGGGGGTGCTATTATATAAGCCTATTAGTGTGAGTTGATGAGATTAGACACCTATACTATAGGTGTCTATATTATAAAAACCTTCCATAATTATAGTGAACTATAATATAGATACCTACATTATAGGTGTTTATATTATAAGCACTTTCAATGGTTGTATGATATTTACTTATGCATATGCTCAAAGCTCACATGCTCGCATTTTCATGCTCATACACTAGCATTATTGACTAAATGTCAATTTTGTGATCTTCCAAAATAAAAAACTTGCAAATTGCATTTGCATGTGTTGTTAACATGCAATAGTATATCATCGTATATTACTATATATTGTAGTATATTAGTGTATTATTATAGTATTACTAGTGTATATAATAGATCTTTCACAATTTAAAATGCAACAATTCTTGTACTATTTGATAGAGTGCTTGATTTCTAAGGTGCATTTAATTTGTACAAAATTCTAGATCTCAACAGATTTCACATTATTCAAATTTTATGTGTTTTGAGTGACCACTTTTTGCGTCACTAGAATCTAAAGGGTTAACAAGAACTTGTAATCAAGCATAGTTTTGGTTTGGATTTCTATCAAGCCATTATTATTCACATCGCCTTAAAAGCTCTAAATTTACACTGTCCCTCCTCCCAAACTCAATTAGGGCTTACAAATGATCTAATGCAATCAAATATGATAATATCAAAATACAAAACATTGATATATAAGCAAAAACATTTGGCCACAAAGGGTCCATCAAATCTTTAACCCCTAAAATTCGTTGACTATGTTTTCATCAATATCGCTCCAAAACTGCCATTTCTAGTTTAAGTGTCAAATTTTAGAAAAAAAAAACATTTTTGGACACATGTAACTGTAGGATCTTACAATATGCTAGTTTTAGAAGATGTGGGAAAAATTTCAAAATCTTTCATTGTGCGAATTGCAAGATATTAGTGTTTGAATTGGCAAAATTCTTTTTTTTGTCCTGGCGAAAAACAGGGCAGTTGCACTTCACAAGCTCACATTGGTATGACAAAATGTCTCAAATGGTGGTGCTTCTTTGAATTCTTTTTCCTAAACAAGTTGTCTACATGCTTAAAAAATTTCAAATCATTTGGAATTGTACAACATATAGGAAAAAAATAGTAAGTAGAAAGAAGTAGAGAATGATTAAGAATACTAAAATGGTTAAAAATTTAGTTATGGAACTGAAAAACGTCAATCCCATTGGTTGTAATGTTGTTATAAACAATATACATCCAATGATTTATTTTTTTCAAAAAATATTGAAAATTGAGTGAAATAAACAACTTCAAAGTTTATTTTAGAGTAGAGGATCCATAACTGCCCGCAAACTAAAACTCCTAATAACTTTCATCTCATTGATTAAAACATAATGATTCAAAGCTTTCCAAGTATATATAAATCTAGAAAAACAATTTCAATTTTTTTTCTTATGAAAAATGTGATTTTTTCTGATTTGCCCGGATTGCCCTAGTTGAGAAACAAATAACATATTAGGCCATAACTTTTGACTCATATTTCCAAATGTCATGAAATTTAATGCATATGAAAGATATTTCTCGTCCTCACCTTCTATTAAATTTTCAGCCTAAAATATGCAAATTTATAGTCACAAGTACCTGTCCAAAATTGCTATATTGCTAAAAATAGCAGACTAGTCATTTAGGGATTGAAGGCTAATCTTTTAGATACCAATTGTGTTCCAAATTTTGAAAACGAAAAGCTATGTTGTAAAGAAAAATTTAGAATAATATTTTAAAGAAGACCTTTAGACAAAAGTTGTAAATTATTACCAATATTTCACATCTATATGGTTTGTTCTATTGTTCCACTATTAAATATTTTATTTCAAGTAATGGAAAAAATGAAATTCATTGTCTGTTAGAGATTAGCAACTCTTACAATGTGTTTTAGAATCTTATTTAGACTATTAAGCTATAATTATTATGTATTTCTATTATTTTTGTATGAAATATGCCAAATGATCTTCATGCACATAACTACTTTCTATGATTTTTGGTAAAGCACTCTCTACTCTTTCAATCCCTGTTTTTTGGGTCTGAGTGTGTTCAAATCACATATACTTGTGTAATGGGAAAACAAAAATATGGTAGCCGTATTGGTGCCATTAAAAAGCCCTTAAGGCAAAGGACATTACGGTCTTTCTTCCGTTGGAAGAGGATGAAGTTGGAATGAGTGTTTTTATGTCCATGGTGGTAGGGATTTACATGATATGATAAGGTACGCCTAACTATTTGTATCTCCAATTCACTTGAGCTTATACTAGTGGAAATGTGACTTTGGAGCACCATGTTGTAGTACGAGAGCTTGGTGCTTTAATACCAAAGTTAGTGCCAATATACTCTTAAAGCACACATCAAACTCTAATAACACTATAGCCCAATGGTCCATGGTCATTTTTGTACTAGTTTTATTTGTGCTACTATATAGTTTGTGTATACATTTTAAAATTAAAAATATGCACACTAGTGCTAAAGAGTAGCACAAATTGATGTTACAAATATAAATGGCTTACCTTGGAAGGAGTGTAGGCTTCAACTTTTCAATGTTGTTCAATTGCTAATGACTTACTTTTTTAGTAGCACTATGATTATTCCACCCTTGTCCACAAATTACAACGGAAGCTCTATCCCCATACTTACATAAGGAAAGCGTGTTAAGAGCACAAGAAATCTTTGTTTTTAATCATCCATCCCACAATACATTAACTATGTACAGATGCTACAAACCTATAAGATCCGAAGGATGACTTCACTATAAAATAAAAAAATAAAGAATGCACCTAGTGGTCTAATAATTAGAGTATTTTGGTGATTACCTTGGTCACAAAGAAAGGTGTGCTTACAAGGTTAAATCCATAGCACTTATTCAATTGCATTGAAATTACATGTTTTGAAGATGAGTTTATTAAGAGTTTCCTTTCACAAATTTTCTTGGATCCTTCTCCATTATTACCAAGATGAATTGGATTGACAAAGTTAAACCAAAAAGTGAATTTCTTCATAATGTTTTTTTTTCCAACACAAGTAAAAAACTTTATGATCACTATGAGAAAAGGTACAACTATCAAGCAAGGCAAGTCTATTGACCAATCAAAGTAATATTAGTTACAATATAAACAGTCAAATTTTCAATTTATAGGATTTTCACTGATAAAAAAACAAAACTATACTAACAAAAATGGTGTATGGTGTAATGTGAAGCTCTGTCCACTCCAACCAACTCCTAACTGTGATGTGCAAATTGGATGCAGTTGTAGATAGAATTTGGAAATTGAGATTCAGGGCACTTCACACAATGGCCAAAGGTCAAGAGGCCGTGGATTTCCACCAATTAGATTTCAAGAAATCGGAATTCAACCTCTCAAATCTTCACACTAGAAGGTACAATCCAAAGGCCATTGCCCTCCAAATTTACAAGGCAACAAATTGCCTACGTAGTGACGAAGGAAATTTGGGTTGGCCAAAACTCGAGCTCCAAACTATGGTCGAGAGTTTATCAAATTTATTTCATAAAAAATTTAGAAATTGCCAAGATCTCGGCTATTAGACTGGAAGGGGCTCTTTTTATTTGGGCTTTGGGCTGGGCTTTGGAGGCTTTACACTGTGGCCGACCAAGTTGAGAGGCTGTGGAAGTTCATTGCCAAGGGTTTGGACTTTCAACTTGGCCTTTGGAGGCTTCATACTATGACCAACCAAAGGCTCTATTCCTTGTAATTTATTGCCATTTCTTCAGACTCTCAACAAAGTTTGGCCACTCCATCCTACAACCTCTCAACTTGGACGGCCACAATAGTAAGTGGCCTTCATTAATGAAAGAGTTGATGCCGTGGTCTGTGTCCTTTAGACCGAGCCAACAAATCTAAAAGATGACTCTTATGGTTCCAAGTCATCTTCTGGTCTTATAGGAACCCTGAATATCTACTTAGCATGAAATCTTGACATAATAGGGGTAGTCACACCTTCTTTGCACCCTGCCCAAAATTTGAAGAATGGAATCGTGGCGGGTTACGGTTGGGTGACCACTCACGAAATATATTGTTTCAGCAAAGCCTTCGCGCTTGTCATTATTCTCCTGCGGAGGTGAATATTGGACTTGGCAAGGCCTTCGTAAGTGAATGTTTTTGTCTTGCGCTCCTTGTTTTAGCCTTCGCTCTTTGCTTCTCTTGCGAACCTTGCAACACCTCCAATTTTGCAAGCTAGCTTGTGTATTTTTAGTTCAAGTGAATCCATTCTTCTGTGAAACCCTCGAAACGACACAAAAGAGGTGTCACACCTTCTTCAACAATTTTGGGTCCTAATTGGCTCCGAGTTTCTCTGCTCAACTTCTCATTCTTCAGCGAAATCTTGTTTTTGGCGAAGGTATGACTACCCCTAATATAGGCTACACAATGGGGTGAAGAGCACATTGCAAGAGATGCTTTCTTTCAGCAGAGCTACTCGTCCACAATCGAGGAGTGATTTCCATAACATATCCTGCACCTTTCAGAATGACTCTTGAATAACCATGCATGCATTTAGTGATTCATTTTGTTTCAATAATATTCAGATTTCAGAAGCAAAGGAACCACTAATTAGCCTGGCCACTAATTCTACTTGGTCACTAAGTGACGAGAGATTTTAGCATGAAAATCAGGGGGGGCTTTCAAGTTTGGGGACTTCTGGAGGGAACTGGGAATGGGATATTCCATGCAATTCAAAAGAAGATTCTGACAAATTTTGTCCTTCAGTGTCCTTCTAGGCCCCCCTTGGCAAGTCGGTTTAGGAGGCCTAATAAAGTTAAACGAGCTATTTCAGAGCAAATTTCACTTTGACATTACTTCTGTGATTTGGAGCAAGTGAGGTCCAATGATTTAGTGACACATAAGCAAATTGTTGTCAATCATAAATGAAGTCGAGGTAAAATAATTGTGTTCAATATCTCATGTAGAAATACAAGTATGTGTCATTGTGAGAAAAGAGTAGATTGAAGGTATTGATCATTTTTTTTGGCTAGGTCATGTAGACATTGATAGCCTTGATATATAGTAGTACGTGAAGGTTAGCCTTCATATCGTACACGAAGGTGTGATTTGAATTTCCACATCAGAATATAGGGGGCCAAGTCACCTTGCACCGGCCATTCACAAAATGACACATGACATTTTTCTTTCTATTTTTATAAAAATGACTTAATATATGCCAAATCTAACCTCCATGTAGGGTACCTCTTATTGAAGGTACACACTGGATTTAGGGAAGTAAGTAGTATACAATAACAAATAATACGAGGCATTTTTCAAAAAATCCAAGTTTAAGTTTGTAGTTTGTATTTGGGATTTTATTCTATTCTTTCACAAGAATAATCAATGTTGTGCATTTAATTGATTTTGAATATATTATTCAACAAGGAAAAGTCATTTTAGCCCCAAAGAACTAAAGAACCCACTTGGGTTGCTTTTTTAGAATTTGACAAACTCTATTGACTTTATAATTTGTAATTTTTTGCATTAAATCTTTAAGATAGATGCTAATCATCCTAACCTACATGTGAAGCTTTGTTTCAGGTCATTTCAATAATATTGCAACATAGGCGTCTAAAAATATATTTTAAAAATATACGAATCATATTTGATTGTTTAGACTGATAACTATACAAAAACATTTGAACCCAAGTTCAATTTCAAAGAGTGAGATGAGAGTTACCAGGAGTTTTATTTTATGGGCAATGAAGATAAGAAAAATAAATAAAAAGTTGATTATTGAACTCAATTTTGAAAATTTCCAAATAATTTCTCAATTATTAGTGAAAGTAATTAGTGGTATAGTTTTTCTTTCATCTATACACCTTCTACTTAATAACTGAAGTCTTTTAAAGCTGAAAATGAATTTTTTTGTTAATTTTTTTCATATGCATTCTCAACCCATTTTCCAATATATTGACCAAATGCACAAACTATGGTATATACATGTTTTTTCTAAAAATGTTGGAAGAAAAAGCTTCACTGCCTTGGGAAGGGCTAGAAAAAAAATACTTTTTTAAGTTTTGAAATTATACCCTAAAATATGGTGAGGGTGTATTAGCTTCAACAAGATAGCTAAAGAATAATGTGGTTGGATTTGTTAAAGAATAAATATAGATGAAGAATTTCTTCTTATTTTTGGAATGAGTATTTTGAAGCACTTGTGGGCTTCAAAACACCAAAGTTCTTTGGGGATTAGACTCACCGATTTTCTTGTTGCACAACCTACAATTGTATATTCCATTAATCCAACAAGATTTTTCATGTTACAAATATGCCATAGTGCTCTACAAAGCAAATGTATTCCCAAAGCCAAGTGCAATTAGAGACAATTGAATGTTTGAGTATTTTGACACTAAAGAGGGGAGGATTTCAACTATACAATCATACATATTACATCTCAATGCATATTATAGTAAAGAACATCATAGTGCAAATAAAATTTCTATAAATAAAATTCTTATGCCATCTTATAAATAAAATTCACCCCCCCCCCAAACTGAAAATACACCCAAAGTTCAAATTGCAACAAAATACTCAATTCTAGGAATTTTTCCAAAATTTAAATTGGAGTAGAAACAAGTGGATAGATGACCTTCATTTCATCAGTTGGAATCAAACTCAAAAATTATCACTTTTATAGAGAAATTTCAGATTTAGAGCAAGGAGCAAAAACTTCCCCAAAATACACTATAATTGACAATAGCCTATTTTGTGATGTGTTTTTGTTGCATCTCCTTGGTGTTGAAAGATCATAAATACCAATCCATAAGGTTGTTTCCAACATCACCCAAAACAACTTTCATTCAAGCAACTCTCCAAACAAGAATAAGATGAAAAATAATTTGCAATCATCTTCTACATTGCTATGAAGTCATCCAAATGCCAAATTTTTTGGCATCTACAGAGCTTCAAGGTTAAGCTACCACTACAAAATACATCGTTTAAAGCCCCAACTAGTGTGAAATTCTTCAAAGATGAAGACCTTACGCTCTTCACTACTCTATGAGAAGGCAAAATTCAGCATAAATTATGTCAATTTTGTAAAATGAGTGCCACATGCCATCTTATGAATGGTGTGAGTTGACGTAGATTCTTGAGATTCCAAGTGAATATTCAACTGCGGTATGTGAGTGCCAAATTAAAGCTTCATGTACGGTATTGTTCTCTTATCTATTCAGAAGATGATTATGTCTGCCTCGGTGGTATCCCTCTTTCTGAAAAATGAACCCGGTACATGTGCACCAAATTTGCGAGAGAATAGCGGCCCTGGGACCGCGGGGCAAGTGGGTGTTCCTGTGAGACGGAGAGGAGGAGCGGGTACTGTATTTGGTGCCCGGTACGCCGGTGAGGGTTTCCCCAGGGTGTTTTTTTTCATTTCATTTAGGCAGCACAAAAAAAAGCGATAATCTCTGGAAGGATGAAGCTAATTACATCCTTAGAAGTGGATGAAACTTGCAATTTGTGGATGAAATTTCATTTATTCATCCAAAATGATGTACATTCATCCAAATTTGAGCGATCCCGTCCCAAGATGTGGTAGCAAACACGCAATTTTTGGATTCTCAAACTATGCCATTTCTTTATACAAGAATTGGGCAGATTATTTTTCATCACTTTTGAGCAATTTTTCGCTCACCCCCCCCCAGGGTTCCCTCCATAGTAAGGTAGGAGGTAAAACATCTTGAAATCAATTTTTCAGTAAATTTTCCTTGAAAGACAAGTGGAATTGAAATCTAACCTCAAGTCGTTTCATATTTTTTGGACCTTTGTGGAATTAATTACAAATTTTTGGAAGTTGGAAAAAAGTGGTCATTTGTGGTCATCAAAATGGACCACCTCCTGAAATGTGCATAGGTGATACATTGAAGAAAGCAAAATGTACCTCTGAGTCATGTTCCATTTTAATGCCTGCTCTGTTTTACAGCCTCCTACCTTACAGTAGTGTGGGCAATCCTGATGTCCCTGAATCTCTTCCCAACTCTCTCATGGCCATTTTGCATGAGCAGAAACACTGTGTACCTTTTCTTTTTTTTTGAAACTCACTGTGTACTTCTTTCAGTGGCCCATGAACTGAATACGGCACACCACCACCACGTCCATTTTAACTTACAAGTTCACAAATCTTCATGCCAAAAGCCCAGATCATCTTAAATTATTTATTGTCCTTGCTGTCCGTTTCATGTTTTAATGTGTTTTTTTGGCTTTTCTAATAACCTACATCTAAAAAAATCACCCAGCCGGTCCTCTTGCTTTGCCACTAATAATTCCCCTTCCCAATGAGACCGTACTCCCTCCCTCCCTCCCTCGCTCGTAGAACAAAGTGGGCATGAACAAAGTGGCATGAACAAAGTGGCATGAACAAAGTGGGCATGACCAATCAGAAGCCATGGAGAGTCCTCTAGCATGGTTCTAGGCCCCTGATCCCTGAATTGAAGGCCCTGAAAGAAAGGGAAAATGGTTGCTTTGTGGGTTTTAATTACGTCCACATTTCCCACATGGGAATTCAATGCCCCATTTGCTCAAATTTGTTGAATCCGTTAATGTAGTGGATTTCCCATTTGTTCAAAAAAATAAAAAATAAAAAATAATTTTTTTTGTTGAATCCATGGAACTTTTTCTTGCCTCCAAAAGTGGGCATCCCCCATGTTTCAAGGAAAAGAAGAAGAAGAAGATGGTGGACATTCCCATGTTGCCGCTCACTCATCATTCCTATGCTAATAGTGCAATTTAGGGTTAATTTCCCTCCCATGCAATCCTTCTGAACCAGTCCCACTGTCCCATTATCACAAACTCAGCCAGTCCAATGCGGTTTGAGTACAACTTACCCATGGTATTAAGATAATAGTCCATCCAATTACCATATTTTCTATTTTTTTTGACACAAATAAAGGGTATCCAATTACCGTATTGAACCCCGCCCGGGTGCTGGAGAGTTGGTTGGTTGGCATTGAATCCAATTATCAGAACCTTCACCTATAAAGTCCTGACAAAGACTATCATTAATGAAGCGGAGGGAACTGGAACGAATTCAAAAAGAGAAAGAAAATTAATGGAATGGGGGGTTGTTTCTTTCCATTCAGTTGGAATAAATGTTCTTTTGGTGGAAAAGAAAAGGGGGAAAAAGGGAGGAAAACGAATTAAGAGTCAGTTACTGTATGTTTTTTCGGAAGAACTCTGTCCTTTCTTTAGAGGGCAGTAAAGATGCCACTAATAACAATCAATTGACTTTGAATTGCTAAATTTGGCATGAAACTTCGGTAAGTAATTAACACCAATCATGATCTTTTGCAATGAAATTCTGTTTCATTTGTTTTAAAAATAAATAAAAAATTTAAAATCATGAAGATTCTATGATTGAATTACCCTTTAAAAGTTCATGGGGAATTGGGACCTGTGTATATACATACGCTGTGTACCCCCCCCCTAGAGTCCCATCATGTACGGACTGAAAAATATGGCTTTGTTCAATTGTTTAATTTTTTTTTTAAATAAAAAAATGACTTTGTATTTGTTGCATACCACAGTATAGAGTATAGAGCTGTACTTACCCTACATACCCTACAAGAGCTGGTATCCACTACATGGATTATGAATGTTTTCAAGAGTTTATTGTAAGAACAAAGGTAACTCACCCCATTATGGAGACAACTTTGGATAAGCCCATTGTAGGCATAATTCTTTCTATGAAGTACATATCACACATGCCACATGTATAATAGAAGAATTTTTGTGCCTGCTATAGGCTTGTCCAAACTTGTGCCTGGAATGGGGTTAGTTACTTTACATGAAACCCATGATGTGTATTTAACTTTGTTGAAAAAACAATTTTAGTCTATTTTTTTAAATTTTAGTCTGTTTTTTTTAAATTTTAGTCTATTCTATTCATTCACCATAGTCACTTGGTGCTTCGTGATCATTGTGCAACGTTCTAAATGAATTAACCTTTACAACAACAAGTTGAACCCCTCGGATTTGGTTTTGAGAAAATTATTGACAAAAAATATATTTTTGTATTTTTTTAAGAATGTTTCAACCTACTTAATGTACTTCAATAATAAGTATGGCTTGCCAAGTGCTACATTTAGGTTGTAAAATCAAAGCATTATTTACTATTCACTTTTGTATATCCTAACCACACAAACTTTGGACAAGCAACAAGATCCATACCCTACTTCAAGGAAATTTTTTATTTCCCTTTGGATTGTTCTACACAGTTTTTTTTTTCATTTCCCATGAAGTGGCAAAGTGGCAATATTAAATGTTACGGTGGTGCTCCAAGTTTCAACATTCATCCACGTACTGGATAGAAAATGTGATACTATGTATCTATAATTCTATTTTCATTCACAGTGTGATGATTTCATCCAAGATTTTTCTTGAACTTGAAGTTTTTTGGCGATTTCATCCAAAATTTTACTAAAAATTTCTTATAGGCTTGGTGCTAGGTCAAAAGTTTTGGTGCAATTTTGCACCAAATCGCCGGAAAAAAATCCACTGGTTCTACATGCAAGTGAATGTTGTTTATAGATTAATGCGGAGATGGGCCAGAAAAAAAACTTTCAAGAATGAAAATCTAATGTTTGGATTCTATTCATGCCATAATTTAGTTTGCAAAAATACTCAAAATCTACATCCGCCTTCTTGCCACAAATTCTTAGAGGTTAATCTGAAGGGTTTTTTTTTTCTAACAAATAAAAATGCATTGCAAAACCAAAAGAGCAACATAACCAAGTGTCCAAAGGTACTAGACAAAAATGAAGAGAGATTGAGAACCTAAACTTTTTTCAAATTGTTTCAGTCTTTTGTTGATTTTGGATAGGCCTCAGCAATTTCACATTTTTAATTTTTTTAGAATTTAGATAAATTAGCCTCTATAGGATGTGATATAATTATATAAAAAGTTTTGTTTCATGAAATTTTAAGAAGTATGATCAGAATTTTTGAATTTTGTTTGTGTATGTATGTATGTTGTTTTCAAGGTCTCAATGAATAATAAATTGTACAATAATGAAATTTGAGAGTTCTATAAATGCAATTCATGATGTTAGGGCTAAACTTGGCCAATGATGAAATGAAATTATAACTAAATTTCCCCAGGGCATCTAGGAAGGAACTATACCTCTATTTTGGGGGTCAAATTTCAGCTCGTTAGCAATGTTATGTAGTCTCACATTCGATGGAGAGAGGCATTTTAGTTTCCATAACATAACATAGAAGCACCAATAACCAACCACGCCTAATATCCAACCTATAGGGTGTGCTATTTCCAATCAAGGTTGGAACTCAAGTTTATAATCTGTATTTTTTTGTCCTTTTCAAGATAGAGAATAATAAGGTCATAATACATGCCCCCAAAATAGTAAGCAAGAAAGTAGGTAGGCAATGATCAGAATTGGAAGATTCTAGACAGTGGCTACTGGTCAAGAGTACTTTTTGGCTCCCAAAATTTACAGTAATTTCAATTTTGGGAATACAATTCTAAATTTTTTGCTATCCCTTTATTTCTTATCTTCCCTACATGGGAAAAATTTCCACCACCTCAAATTGCATATGATTTGTTCCAAAATTGCTTAAATGATTGGTTATTGGTGCTTCTAGATTAGGACTCTTTAACATTTTAAAGCCCATTTTGCTAAGCCCTTAATTGAGCACGGCTGACCAAGATCCAACTATCGAGGTTATGTACGGTAACATGAACATAGAGGCCCTTTATGAGAAAAAAAAACATCCGGCTCGCCACTCCCGTGGTTCGGCATGCTATTTCTCATAACGAAATTCTGCATTCACATTACCGACCTACTCCATACTTTTTCTTCCCACATATGAAACCATGTGAAATGTTTGACAAATTAGTGCAATTACATTGAAGCCACCTGATTAGCCTGATTGTGTGGCATTTCGGTAAGCGTGTGAAGAAGTGTGTAGAAGAGCGGTAGCCGTCTGACTTCTGGAACCATGCTTGGCGGTGGCAGACTTCCTTTGAATACAAATATTTGGAAGCCGTGTGAGAAGAAATCCCCTGGAAACATAGATTGCTCGGTCGAAACTTCCCAGAATCCGTCTCACTGCCCAGATTTGACAATAGTCAACTGCCGGAGAAAACTTAACCGTAGTTGAGTTAGTCAAGTTCAGTGGTCTTGCATTGCACTCTTGGGTGACTCAGAGGACAGCTGGCATATTCTAGTGCGGTAACTCTTTCGTAGAGACGTACTCCAATTTTCTGGAATCCATACTGTTAGGGAAGGGCTTGTGGGTTGGGTTGGGAAGGGCAACATTTTCAAGCTCAATACTATTGTAGATTGAGGATTTTCCAATTGAAAAAGATAGTGGAAATCTATGTATGTTCACATTGCAAACAAAAATCCTTTTCAAGGTACTAGAGTTCATTGTAAAGATCGTCCATGGTTGTAATAGTGGTGTTAGAGAGGAAGGTTTAACTAAGAATAGCACAAAAGAAACACAACACCAAACTCCATCAGCCCCCTATTTTGGTGCTCCAAGAGATTTTGTCATTTTTTTTTCAAACTTTGGCTCCTGATCCCCACATTGCACACACTTTATGATTTTCTCTATTATTGAAGGAGTCTCTTATAGTGAAGTTACTAAGAAATTTTTTATGCTATGAGGACTTGGAAAATCACTAGAAAATCCTTCATTAGGAGGGTCTCATCCAAATTATATTTTGTAATTTAAACCTATAATATCATAGGGAAAACGAATTTCCAATTTTTTTTTTTTTTAATGAATTTTTGGTGGAGCCAAAAGTGTTGAAATTGTTGAAGAACATGTCCTCCCCCTGCACCTTTTCTATAAAACCAACCAAGAATTCTAAAGGGTCAAGAACAACTCTACTTGATTCCCACAAAAACGCACAACAATAGAAAAACTCCCAAGTTTGTTGGCCTCTACTCAAACCATTCGCCCCACACCAAAGGCCCCCTAAGCTTCTTTACAAACCCAAATACAGTAGAACCTCTCTAAGTTGATCCTCTATAAGTTGATAAACCTCCGTAAACTAATAGGGCCGGATTGTCCCGGCTTGGAGAATATTAAAAGTGGTGTTGTACAGTGGTTCCAACTTCACATTGTCGTACCTGACTGCCGTATGCAACATGGAAGGTGCTATCCCAATACAATACAATATTCTTCTTGCCACGTCCGTTTCAAGGTGGACAAGTGTCTTCTCACAACCGGCACGCAGAACCCAATGACCATCCAAGACTGCGTCATTTATGACGCACTATGCCTGCACAAACCCTCTATTCCTTAATCAACCTCTCTAAAGTAATAGTGTCAGGCGGTCCGGGCTCAATCAGGTTAGAGAGGTTCTACTGTACTTTTATAATTCCATTCCTTCACCACACACACAACAACTACTATATTGACCGGATATGAAAGTAGTCGCCCCCCCCCACCCCCGATTCA
The DNA here is from genome assembly GCA_951799445.1 of Pseudisothecium myosuroides. Taxonomy (NCBI): domain Eukaryota; kingdom Viridiplantae; phylum Streptophyta; class Bryopsida; order Hypnales; family Lembophyllaceae; genus Pseudisothecium; species Pseudisothecium myosuroides. Next base: position 25,608,618 of record OX637294.1, read on the forward strand.
CCAAATGGTTCACACTCACCATTCCCATGAAAAGAACTCCCTCCCCACATCCCATCACATGGTTTCCCAAGGGGAAGGGGAAGGGGAAGGGGAGGGAGTTTTTTTCTTCTCCTGGGAATGGCAAGTGTGAACCAACTTGAAACCAAGTCTTGAGGTCCTATTCCCGGAGTTGTTCCTCGACTGGTCTAGAACTACCGCCCCCCAACTCCTATGCCACCCCGTGCGCACAGACCCTTCCCACCAATTCAATCCTACAGTAGTCCCATGATGTCCCCCGTGTGTACATATTGGTTTCCACTAGATTTGGGTCCGTCCGTCCGTCCGTCCGTCCGTCTCTCCGAGGTCTCTGATGAGGTCGTATGCGGGTCTCTTGTTATATTGACTCTCCTGACCCGAAGGTAAGGTAAGGTAGGCTCGTTTCCAGTCCGAGTGTGGCCAGTGTGTTCCCTTCCTTCCCTTTTGCACATGTGCTGAATTAGTTGTTCGTAGCTCTCCTTGGGAGACCAATTCCACGGATGAATCCCACTCGGAAATCAGGACCCCCGAGGGAGTGGCCTGGGAGTGGGATGAGGAGTGTGCTGCCATGGGAGTGGAGTGGAGTGGAGTGGAGTTAGCGTGTGCAGACACGGCTCTTCATTCCTTCCATTGGAGAATACACGACTCCTCATTCCATTCATTGGGGAGGCTCCGAAGGTTAGCTTTACTTACTGTAACTTAGCCCTGCTTGACTTGGGAGGCTGGGACCCTGGTTAGGCTTCTAGGCTAGGCTAGGGTGTGCTCACTGCTCAGCAAATGCATGCCTGCCGGCCCTGCCCTGAGTGAGGGTTTTGGATTTGAGGGCGGTATTGGCTTATTTGCTGGAAATTGGGAGCACCTGGGGAGAGAGGGAGGGGGAGTTGACCTGCTTGCACAGCGTTCGAAACTCCATGGATGGGATGGGGCCTGCACAGCAAGCAGGCAGGCGCCCGGTCCCTCCGCACTCCGCAGGAAGGAAGTGGTCACGAAGGGGAGGCGGGGCGACAGTGCGGCATGAGCTCCGTCAGCTGAAGTCAGGCCGGAATCTAGGCTTACTCACTCTCTGGGATGCACCAACTGGGGAGTTGGGAGGAACGAACTCTTAAGTTAACTCAACTCAGTTCGGTGGTCAAGCTGAAGCCCAGGGGGGACTGATGGGTCTAAACCGCACCCTGGCATTGATCGTTGGAAGGAAGTTAACCCATAAACGAAGCCACGGCCAATTTCTGGTGGATGAATCCTCTTGTGTAGGATAGAACTGCAACTATTCATACTTGGAATTTCGTGTGGAAAGAGGAGATCATAAACAATAGTTTGATCTCCACTGAGCACTTTTGTTTTTTTCAAAGTAAATGATGTCATACAGTGCCAAAAGGGCCATGATTTCCATGGTCACCAGCCCAATGTTCAAGGGTTAACCATATCATGTCCTGCGGACATTCAGTGTTCGACGAATGAAAAACAAGTCAATCCTTCAATTCAATTCTCCGTAAGACAAAAGTGCAGATGTTCATCCTTGGAATTTTAGATGAATATAGGGGAAGTCTTGATCTTGGAGGATGCTAAACTTGTCCCACCGACAAACAGTGGGCCATGCAGGGTGAATGCACAATAATTATTAAAAATAAAATAAAATATTGTAAGTTGTGCTAATTCTACGTTTTTCATCTCTCCTAGCTGTCAGGTTGGGGCCTTTGATTGCAAATATGAATTCAAAATTTGCAAATTTTATCATATGTAAAAAAACAAACTCCTATGTTTTCCCCAAGGATAAATTCACCTTGCATGGCCCACTTTGTAAGATGGGTTTAGCGTCTTGCTTTGACTTCTAGTGAGTGTTGTTGGGTTGTTCTTTAAGCAATTGATTCACAAGGGACTAAAAAAGATGACTTTTTATAGTGACCAAAATGGCATTCAGGGATAATCCTAGAAGTGTGTGGCCCCCATGACTGAGGTAGTCACCAAAATACTTTGATTATTGGACCAATAGGTGCAATCTTTGTTTCTATGGGGAATAGTGAAGTCATCCATAGGACCTTTTAGGTATGCAATGTCCTTACTGGATGAATCTTGAAAGAATGAGACTTATTATCAAGGTACTTTGTTAAAAAATGATCTGATTTATGAACCAATAGATGTATTTTTCATTTCTATAATGATCTCAAAAGTCATCCATCTACCATTTTGGGATGGTGCGGTGTTATAAAGTGACCCCCACAATGCTTGAATCCTTTCTTGATTTTTTGCATATTTTTGCTTTATATCTTTTATAAATTTATATTATATACCTCAATTTCATCAAATTTATCATTAAAAATTTTAAAATAGGAAGAAGGCAAGCATTGGGTTTGATGGATAAGAAATTATGTGGTCAAAAAAGCCCTTGGAACTTCTTTGTTCATCGTTCAGAATTGGGATGTCGAAGCGCTAAGGGATTAAGGTAGAGACACTTCAATGGGTGAGGTGCCTAAAAAGAATCACTAGAATAGATGTTTTTTTATAACATACATTTTCTACATCAATATGTAACAAGAATTTGGATGAAGAAACAATGTGTGGTTTTAGTAATTACAAGAAAATGCTTGTTAAATTAGAAAATTATAGCCTCTAAATGGAGAGATATTTCTTTCTTGAGTTCATCATAGTAAAGCATCAATAATTGATAGGAAGGCTTGCAAAATCTATAAGTAAGGGTCAAAAATGAATTTCTACTTTAGATTTTGAAGGGTCTAGGTCACCCTCAACCAATCCTAATTTAGATGATATGTGACACTTTTTGACAAAAATTACTTTAATTTATGTTGGATTTGACCCTCATGTTTGTTGTTCCAATTTGAAAAAGTTGTTAACTAGATTGTATCAACTATGAGTTGTTATTCTAGACTTGAACTTCCAACTAAACTTAAAATCATATACATAAAAAAAAATTGGTATGCATTTAATATAGGCCAAATTGGCCGTACAATGAAGGATTAACAATCCAAAACAAATCATGGCTTTTCAAATACCTCTATCATGTACTCTATAGTAGATTTGTTGAGTTTGTAATTGACTTATTTTTTATAAGGATAAGATAGATGTTTATCAACTTGGCATTTTCACTCTTGGACAAGAGACAATATATGTAGGCTTGGCAAAGCATAATCACAACCACATCCTCATTTCTTACGCTAAGCATTGTGACAAGTATAGAAATATTATTGTTGTAGAATCCACCTTCATTTAGTATAAGAATGGTTTGTTTTGCCTTGAGGGTCGTTGCAAGAAACATTGTCAGTTTTTGTTCCACTGTGGCGTTTTTCGGCTAGTACTCCAGTACTATGAGCTTTTTGCATATTAGTTTTTAAAAATAAAATAAAATAAGTATAATTAGTATAATACTATAAATAGCATATCACCAAAATTTCAGGCCTAAAAAAAGTCTGAGTCAAAAGTTATTCACAAAAGAAAAATGCTGAAAATTTGAAGAAAATACATACTCTGACGTTTAAATTTGTAAAAAATAGGAAAAAAAAATTTCAAAAAAACTAAAAATAGACCATTTGGGAAGACTTCATGATGAAGAGATTTGAATAAAAAAATTATCTTGAAACCATCTTTATTGTTCAGAATTGCGCGCGCAAGGGAGACCTCTTTGCAAGGACATGGAGGACATAAAATAAATTATTTTTTAATTCCCCTTGGTAGAAACATGAGTTCCTACTACGCAAATAGACCATAGAAATTTCAGCTCTAAATCATTAAATTTGGGGACTCCATAGTACTCAAAACACCTAAAACACAAAACGTGACATATTAATTTAATTGATTTTTAAATATAAGATGATTTTTTTAATTTTTGAAGAATATGAGATATAAATACACTCAAGATATACATCTCCAATAAAAATCTCAAATTCATGCAAGTCAAGCTTAAAAAGTTATTGCAAAAGAAAGATTTGAAACTCCATTTGTGACACATACCCAATACCGGTGTTTCTTGCAATGACCCTTGATGATTTTCATAATTTCAAGTGGAAACCAATCCAAAATCTCTTTAAAACAACTTTTGTATGAGAATCAAACTGAGATGTAATCTTTTGTCCCATCTTTGCCTTTATAATACATTATCTTGATTTTCAAAAAGAATACAAATTTATATCAATTATCTTTGAAACAATGTTTACGACAAAAATCTTATAGAAAAGAATAAATAGCAATTCAAATAACAATTCATGTGATGGACAAAATCACTAAATTGATTAATTCTATCTCCAAAATACAAAATCAACAAATATTGGAATGTTTCCTTTATTTTAAAACACTGTTAAAATTATTTTACTCATGTAATAACTATAAGTTCTAAATGGTTTCAACTTCTCTACTACTAGTGTATAACTAGGGAATAAATTTAAGGAATATACCTTGTCTATTTTATATTCTAATGTGTTGGTCTAATTCCCAATTTTCCATATGTTAGTAGAAATGGTGCCCTATTCTACAACTGCAAGAAGTAGCTATGTTATGAGAGGCTCTAGAATTTTTCCCGTCACATGAAGCTTGTCAATAGAAGTCCTCTTCCCCTTTGTTCGAGAGCCAACAAAACCATTTAAAATCTTTTCTAAATGAAACTGCCCCTCGAACTGCCATTCATTGGTATAATTTGGCCATAAATTTCAATCCATTTTCTATCCTAAATCATCATTCTTCTCCACCCAATGTGCAATGAATTAGAGTGGTCCAAACTATTTCAATAAAAGATTCTTTAGAATTTATGCATTTCCTTGCATATTTGTACAAATAGCATCATACAAAACTAATTTAACCATGTAAAGACAGGTTGGTCACTATGAAAATCATCCTTTTTGGTACAATGTAAATCACCTATTTAAAAAAGAAAAGAAAAGCACTCATTGGAGGTCAAACTAACATGCAAGGCCTCCCCAGTTTTTGAACAAAATTCCAAGAATGAACATTAGCACTTTTGTCTTACATAGTAGGAGGGATTTTCTATCATCCACCAGACATTTAGCAACGTTACAGGCTTAAAGTATCATGTTTGCACTTGGTGTTAAAAAATGTTGTTACTGAGGGTCTTAGGAAAGAATTCAGACCTACTTCTAGACCGCATTCACATTGCAAACATCACCCCTAACACCAAGTGCAAACATACCTTAAAAAACTTCAATTCAAGTTCATCTATCAATTTTTCTGCGTACATTGCATGAGTAAAAAAAAAATCTGTAAAAAGAGAAATCAGATGTAAGTTAGGCTACTGTAAATTCCAGTGTGGCCGAAGTGACTGCACAGGCATGACAGCCAGTTCCGTCGAATCCAGAGTCTGTGGAGCCTGTGGAACATGGCCTGTAGTCTGTTTGTTGCAAGGAAGGTTGTCAGAGCCTTCAGGAACACACATGGAGCCTATTGTCCCAATTTCAATAACACAGCGCATTGGACAATGATATACAAGTCAGGACTGCCAAAGCGACGCGCAGTGGGCAGCAGCCTGCCTGCCGTGATGGCTCAGTCATTCTTCACTTCCCAGACACTTAAATATATAACTTAGCTAAGGTGGGATTTCTGCCTTGCCCTTGCTCTCTGTGGGATGGATGATAAAATTAATTAATTAAAAAAAAAATCCACTTTGTAGGCAGACATCAGAGAAAGAGATATAGCAGTTGAAATTATTGTAGTTTTCCGACAAATTGTGAACTTATTATGAATTTAGGAAGTGCAGCAGTGGGGAAATATAGTTCAAAAGAGTCACTAACCAAACCTTGAAACCAATATACAGTGCAACCATAATGATCATGTTGCTCATGTTAAATGAGTGTAGTATTATCGTAAAGTGGAGACTATTTATTGAATTAAAATAGTCACTCTTTGGGATGGATTTCCATCCAAAATATAGAAGTTCTAGTTGCAGTCTCAAACACACTTTGTTATTGTCACTCAAGCTTTGATTGTGACCACTATTCGTTCCTTTTGCTTGTAGCCCAAATCCCCATTTGGGGAGAATTTCCACCCAAAAGATAGAAGTTCTAGTTGTGATCTCGAACGCACTCTGTTATTGTCACTCAAAGCTTTGATTTTGACTACTTTTCATCCCTTTTGCTTGTAGCCGAAATCTCTGTTATTATTACTATTCAAGAAAGGTCTCACTTCAGCTTGAATGCATGACTGTCATGGGTCCATTCCATTGCATAGAATGGACAAAAAAAAAATGTTCCTCCTGCCAAAAATTCGATAAGCTTTGATTATGTTTCCTATGGCATTGCAGTTGTCATCAGTTGCCCCGAGTAACTTATTTTTTGGAATCCATCACTTGGGGCTGGCCAAGTGATGATGTGCAGCCAAAGGCTGAGTTGTCTGTTTCACTCCAGTTGCGAAAGACGCATGTGTACCCCTGTACTGGCAGGTCAGATGATAGTGAGAACTGCACTGAACTTGGCAGCACACTGTTCTATAAAGACAGGAAAGAAAATCAGAGAGGACCGAAGTTAAGTGCAACACACAGACCTAATCGCAAAGACGACACGGACCGAACTAAGTTAACTTAACTGGCGCACATATCGAATAATTAACAGCCTGTGATTAGCTGCCATAGAAAATGTCGAAGTGAATGTTGTGCACGTACTTTGGAGACTGGGTTTGCACTTAAAAAAGAAAAGAGTTGGAACTATTACACATTATTTGGTATTGGTATGTCAAAATCATCTCCGTCGCAAAGTATTTCACTGGATTGGGAGGTTCAGAATGACAACACTCTGCTGCATTGGTTTCGAGTGTCAGAATCCCACCAAACGGGCTCCTCTCGTTGATAGCGCTTGACATATTAAGCGAGTATCAAAGATACAATTCTCAATTTTATTTTTTTGGCATTAAATTGGAAATTTTCAATTAAAAGGGCGTGAAGCTTTTGCAAACTTAAGTAATATATACTTGTCCTTGTTATCAAACTTAACTCTTGTACACCTCGTTTTTGCAAACAAAAACTTGCCCAATATAATTGAAATTGTACTTGAGCCTCTCATGCTGTAACAGAGTTTTGAATTGTGAAATTCAACAGCCGAGCCTGTTCAAGATGTTTGTGCTCTTTATGAGGAGAGGACAACTCTCACCAGCAACTTCTCAGAGACTTGAGACTTTGAACATTACCTTTCTGTGTGTCTCTGATTTACTGAACATCTATTAATATGAATATAGCAAGCAAGCATACAATGGCTAAAATTGTAATGCTGGGAGTGTGATACTGTAAGTTCCCACAAACCAAAAGATTAAGCTCAACCGTGAGTCGATCACGAGAAAAACACGCGAAACAAGTTTGAAGCACAAGAATTGACCTAGCTCGGACGGAAAACACTTGTACACACAATTTAATTAACATTCAAGCTTGTATGCTTGAGAGCTTCCAAGCTGGTGTCGGTCCCGGCCCTCTTTCCAAGCGCTCCTTAAACGCAAAGTTCCCAACCGATTGTGTTCGGAATTATTGCAGCATCAAACTGCATCTTTCTGTCACAGGGCATGTGAGTATTTGAAGTATCCGCTTTACTTTGGATGGAGTCTGACTGCACAAATAACTTCTTACTGTGAAGTTCTCCAATAATGTTACTGGCTACAAATGTCCACATACAACTTCATAATTATACTCGAAGGTCTCTAACTCTGTAATTGCACATTCCATATAAATGTCCTCACAATTTGTCTTGTTGGATATTCCACATTGGATTCAAGAGCTTCCACTTGTCAACGGGTGAGCATACAAGTGAGTGGTTCGGTGGAAGCTCATTATATTGTCGCCTGAGCGAGACCGTGTCATTCAACAATTGAGTCGAGCAGATTCCTGTCTTGTCGGTCTTCCACTGTATCCATCTTCAAAGATGTCTTTCAACTAATAACACGCCTGCAGCGAGCTCATCTCGAGGCTTCAAATCAAGATAAAAGATGTTCAATATGTGAGTTTCCTGTTGTGAAAACCTTATTGCTTGATCTGCACCATGAAAGAAAATTGTTAAGAGAAAATGTTAATTACGTACTAGACTCCAAAACTTGACTTTGGCACAAATTTCAAATTATAAGTCACTCTTTGAACAAAGTGATGCATGTTAGTTTCCATAACAAGGGTGTTGCTTTAGTGTTATGATGTCCAATTTAGACCCTTCAAATTGAGCATGTTAATTGAACAAGATCCAACCATTGAGGTAACCTAAAAGTAAAGCGGCTTGCTATGGACTAACATCCTTTGTCACTCCCACTATGGCTTGGTATGGTATTTCTCATAAAGAGGCTCTACTTTCACATTACCTAATTCATCTAAGGTAGAACAACCCAATGTCATTAGTCACCCAATTTTGACATCTATTAGACCCTCCCATTTGCATCAGTCATCCACTCATTATCACAATCTTATTAGCAATCCTTTAGCATAATCTCAATGCACTTGGGGAGGGGACATGTCAACAAGTGATTTTAGCATGGATCTACCCACGCTTTACCAATTTACACCCAACAAACTTTGAAAAATCACATAAAATTCAATTCTTGTCAGAATGCCTTGATTCTACTCTCAAACTTCTCAATCTTTGAGAAATATGTAAGTTGACAAATAGCTTTTCCAAGTACCTTGGATAGCAAATCTACTTGGTAATAGACATGTTGACCTTATATGCTTTTTAGCACAACATGCTGTTATCTTACATTCTATAAGTATGCCTCATTTAATTACTTTTGAACGAATTAGTGAATTCTAGACAAAACATTTGGAGATCTCTAGATGTTTGCATAGATCTTTGGATGTTTTGTATAAATCTTTTGATATTTTGCATAGATCTACCAATGTTTTGCATAGTCTCTTCATGACCATATTTTATTATTATTATTAATTCTGAACTTTCAAAAGTCCAAAAGTAGTTAAATATGGCATAAGTGTCCGTAATTGCATCCAATTGACACGTCTACAGCTATTAGACACATCCATTCTGCAATCAATCACAAGTGTATGAAATTATAATACTTGTGCTACAAGACGTGTCTGGATATGAATCGCCTTACCTGAGAGTACAAGAAGGTCCCCCAAATTGCAATAGCAGCACCGAGGACGTTGATAGGCAAGAGTTTTGTATGGAAGATGAGAATTGAGGAGACAATAACAGTTACACGCTTGATGGTGTTCCCGATGCTGAAGGTGAGCGGAGAAATTTCATCCAACGACATGTAGGACACTTGATTGTACAAGTGATAGAACACACTCTGCGCCAAAACCCACCTGTATACCACACAATTTTGAAAAGTAAAAAAACCCCTCAAAACACCATGAATTGCACTTGACTCCCCATTCTTAGTATTACACTGCTATTGATTTTATTATTGGTAGTGTTAGAGTATGCAATACTGGTACCTATGCTAAATGTCAACTAGAGGCTTACTAAAATATGTTCACACTTGGTGTTAAAGAGTGGTGGTCTAATTTGTAGAATAGAATTGTGCAATTTTATTGCACTATCAATATGACAATTCTATTGCACTGTCAATTGAAACAAATGGCAGACTATTGTATATGACAATTCTATTAGGAACAAATTCAGACCGCTACTTTTGAACCGGATTCACATTACAAACATCACCCTTAACACCAAGTGCGAACATACCTTTAGTGATAATTGAAAGTTCATGAATTGAGAGTCATCAATAAGTAGGTTGTATGATTGAATTTGTACAACTTAAATGAGTTACTTAAATGACCAACAACAAAAATATAATTGATAGTGCAGTAGGATTGTAATGTGATAATTGTTGTTGCAAATCTATAGAATGCATCCAGTATTGTATGATCCATCGGTGTAGATGGAACACACAAAATAGGAAAAAATGATCTTTCTAATCTACATCATTGTCTAGCTATTTATTCAATGAAAATTTGTGTTCTATAATCTTGCAAGTAGTTATTTTAATAATAAGTTTGGGTTCATACTCAACCCTCTCAGTCTCAGACAACATACTTAGTGGTTGTACATTCTATAATACCCTCAAATCTTGTCATATTGTGTACACATATGATTGTACTGTACAATTGTCACATGTTATCTAATGTTACAATGTTGTTGTGGAGGATTCAAAATGTTCAATGTATGACTTTTAAGGAATGTAAGTATTCAACCGTCTTGTTAGAGGATAATTTTGTAGTTGATGATCACAATAATGGGTCCTTTGTTTCAAGGATAACCTAGTAAGGATGCTGAGGACTAAAATGTCTACTAAATGGCTTTCAAAAAACTGTAGAAATAAAGAATGTAAACATTCATTGTAGAATCTAATAATTTTTTGGTTGACTTCCTTGGTATTCAGGCCTTCTCTTTCAATGATTAGTTTTTTTTCACATGTGAGTGTGTTTAGACACCCATTATCTTTAGACATGTCATTAGAGAGGGTGAAGGATACCATAATACTTGATTGCCATAGGCAAGGTTGGCAGCCTTCCAACCAACAACCCAAACTTTTGGGCCTTCTACAACAAACGCAAAAGGAGTCAAGAATGCAAGCGACATCATAGTTAGGCATGCATAGTAGTTCACGCCTCCAATATTCTTGTCCTTGTTGGACATGCCTCTCTTGGAAAATATATTGCGGAACACGAAAGCAACATTGGAGATCATAGCCCCCACAAATACTGTCCACCAACAATGACATTGCCCTTTTACTCCCAAAAGATAGTCCATAAATTTGCAACCTAGATAAACCATTCTTGAACAGCCAAAGTATTTTACAAAATCTAGGATCATAGCTGAAGAAAGACCTATCATGTTGAAGTGGAGCTCGGTGGCAGCTGCTAGTGCACAACCTCCAATAATGGGCAGAAGCGAGAGATATATCATCAAAGGGAAGTGCTCTCCAAAAATCAATCTTTGGATGAGTAAACTGAAGGCAGGCTCCGCGCTCTTGATGATGTGCGTGAAGGATATAGCTACCTTTGACATGCTCACAGTTGTTGCAACATGACCAATTGTATGTGCTACTGCAACCTATATGAGATGCCAAACCAATAGTTGGATGTATCAACACTTCATTAAGCCAAGTCAAGTATTTGAGGCAATTGTGTCAATGCTTTGTTAGGAAGTCAAAATAGAATTGTAACCCTTAGTCCCTTTTTTTGTAAGCCCTTAGATAAGCCAAAAAATATTGATAAGATTGTATGTAATTAAGTAGTTAGGCTTAGCATTATATCCAAAAATATCCTTGAGTTTCTTTGCTCTTCAAGCATTATCAAGTCCCAATTTTTAGCATTCACTCATTAGGTGTATGCTACTTTCCATAATCCAGCTATTGAGGTTATGTCTAGTAACATGAGTCATTATAGAAAAAACGTCCTTCATCATTCCCATGGACCATGGCTCAATATCTTATTTCTCATATTGAATATGTACTTTCACAATTTACCTAATCTATAAAGCTTAAGAAAAACAAGATTATGAGATACAACTAAGTATGCCATATGTCGACAATGCTTGACTACTGTAGAGATAATTAATTCATTGAGAACTCTAGGGCAATCACTTTTTAAAGGTTAGGGAATACACACACATACACATAAATAAGCATCAAATAAAATAATTAAAAATAGAGGTAACCCAAAGCATAAAAAATGATTTGATAATCAAGTTGAAGCACAATTATACCGGAGCAAGGTGCTTCCAAAATTCACAATCCACTTGAGGGGCTTCCACGATCTTGAACGCCCATGAAACAAGCATAATAGCCGACCCAGCAACGAGAGAAAGGGTGGACGTCAACCAAGGGAATGGATACACATTCAACACTTTTTTGTTATAAATGTTGAACACCACATTCAAACTCCACCAAATGGCAAAATAGAGCCCAATTTTCAATTTTTGGGGAATTACTGCATTCCCCGCCTTGACATCAACTTGGGGCTTTGGAGGATGTGGAGGGCTTGGACTAATATTTTCTTCTGCCTTGGCAATGGGAGCCTTCTTGACAAATGAAGACTTTTTATTGTAAAGTGGTGCTACATTCAAAGATTGACCACGAAAAAAAGGACTCAACCTTGATCTTGGTATTGGTTTGAGGGTTGATAGGTTTGTAGTGCTAACATGTCGTAACTTGGAATGGGAATGAGAAATTGGTGAAAAGAGGCCAAATGGGTGCTTGATGGTACAAAATTGTAGCAAATTGGAGTTGCATGTTGAGACCATATTGAACAAAGCCTGAGAATTCATTAAAATGTCTCGGATCTCACATAAGTGAGGAGAGCATCTTAATTGGAGAACAACATTGGGATGTCTTTAAATTCATGTTCTTATAACCACTTGCTCCCACTTGTATTACATATAATAGGAGGCTTACTATTGCATTCAAGAGTTTGAATTTGTCCTTTGGTTTTGTGTATTGTTTCCCCTTTGCAATGGAAATTTCCATGTGTTTCAAGGAAAAAAATAAATAAATAAAATTCATCATTTTGACTTTTATCAAATGTTTATATAAAGTTTGTTTCTTGGCTTACTATCTTGCCATTAGATACATTGTGTAGAATCAATAACATCTATATGGAAATAGAAGAACATTGATTTAGATTCTAGTTCAAAAATGCAACCAATTGTTGGTTAACCATATTGGAAAGCGATGTTAAATTCAATTCTTGAGGTATCAAGTGTGACTTGAAGCCAACTATGTAGATGAGATTTCATATTTCTAATCATATTTCTTTGTTGCTTTGTAGCCTTTGCACACATGGTAGAGCAAAAAGATAAGTCACATTTTGCATCGGATTTCTAGAGCTTCAATACAATGTATAATTCAAGAAGGAAGTATGTCTCTTCCTTCTTCACATTAAATAGGTGCTACCGGATTTGAAAAGAAAGCACAAAAATGGTTCATTGAAAGAAGTAGGTTTAACATGGTGAAGAGACAACATTGAAAGGGTGTGGTGATGAGGAGCATACAAGAACCTTACTCAACAGAGAAGAGGAATATTGAGATGAAATTGACACAACCAAAATAAGATGAGAAAGGAGATGGAAAGAGGTAAAAGAAAACCATCATCTAATGATTTTGTAGATTCTACGATATAGTGAGGATCTTGTTTAATATCTTCAAGGTGAGACTCTCATCTCTTGCAAATGCTCAAACATGTTGCAGGAAGGCATTTTTCATTTTTTTCCATTATTTTTTATCAAATGTGCTCTATTTAAAATAGGAATCTTAAAGAAGGAATTTCATCGTACAATACTATTGTAAGGCATATAGGTGAGGTTCTTCAAAAAGATAGACTTCATGCGACAAGGCAAGTGTGATTATACACAATATTCTCAATGAATTCATGCGAGGGTTTAGTTCAAGATGGAAAGCGAACTAAATTAGAAAGCACGAGATAATTTAGAGCCACATGCTGAGAGTGTGGAGCATTAATGTACATGCCGTGGCAGCTAGCGAATGGGGTACTTGCCTTTGAGCATGCCAAACAACTGATCCAAAACTAGAGCACCATCTTCGCGAATTCCAGAATGGAGGAACTGATTTGTCACCCATAGCCGGATATCTTTAATCTGGGCGGCAGTTTCCTCTGAAAGGGCAATGTTCACATACGAGTCCTCATAGTAAACCGCTGCAGCAACAGGTACCTGCGGAGATGGCAAAGATGGAGGCCTCATGTTAAAAACTTGTGGCGATGCTGTATTGAGAAACTCAATGTACGACTAGTGCTATTAATTTGATCACACGACATGACCTTTGAGGATGAAATAAAAAGAATAGAAAAAATTAACCGATTACATTATGATCTGTAAGAGTTGTCCTTGGATTTTGTTCTCGCACCTTATTGTCATTCAGTTGCTTCTTGTTGTAAAGAGGAGGCCAGTCGGTTGTCTCAGCTATGATGTTGGCAGCCTCCTTAAATGGACGCAGGGCTGCCATGTCATCAAACATCCATGGGAAGATCATCTGTTCAAATTGAAAAAATCCAGCAATTAGAAAAGTTGCAAGAAATGTGGAGAAATAGACCTCTTGGGTTTTGTTTCATTATTCGTTTTGATAGAAATCATGTTTTATTAGAGCTACCTTGTTTTATTCAACATCAAGCATACGCGAGTCCAAGTAACAAGAATGAGCATGAAAAGGTGCTGCTTACATGGCTTCTATGTGGCATGCTAAAAAACTATTTGCGATAGCAAGGTTTCAAGCTACCTCTTTGAGGTGGATTGCACACTTGTTACAGCATATGCGTCATAAGAAGTCATAAATGCAATGAATTACCCTAAACTTGTTATCTCAGGCCCCATTTGGACAAGATGTTGATTCAATTTTAAATATTGTTATTTCAAGCTTGTTACTTTGACCTGTGCAGCCTGAAGTGACCCCAATACGAGAATCATACAAGTGATGCCAGATTCAACTTACCTCCCCAGTGAAGAGGACCTGCATGTCGTTTGACGCAGACTTCACAGCATCGAATTGTTCGCCCAATTCCTCACGTACACGGTGTGCAGCCCATTTTGAAGCGACACCCTTGATAAATCAAATGCAGCAAAAGCATTTCACAAGTGTTGAGAACATATAAGGATCACATAGAGTGTAAGACACGAGAATATGTGAAACTTCATTTGATTCCCATCACTTAGTCAACTGGCAATCCGAAGCAACATGATTATTATGAAATTCAATCCTGCATAGAAGGATGACTCTACATCAATCTTGTGCTAGTATGTAGTAAACAAGTACCAGTCAAAGAATTGTACTGCCCAAAAGAAACGGGCATAGATACCTGGCAATAAATAGACTCGTGCATGATGGCGTACAGCGGGTTTGTATCAAAGTCAAACCAGTTATCAATCTGCATAAAATCAATGCTTTTCGTCAATCCTAAACATGTCATAATCTTAAGACTCATGACTGCTTAAAACGTGGTTTAAATACCACACTTTTGCACCCCTCAGATTTGAAATTTTCTATATTCCTCATATTAGCAAATTATAGTCAAAGAGTAGTGTTTCTCAATGCTCAATTCGAAAGAAGAGAAACATACTGCACGAAGGAAGTTGTAGCTGAGTGCTCTCTTAGCTCCATCCACAAGAATTGGATCCCAAACTCTTTCAAATCTGCAAGAGACAAATACCAAGAGAGTCATACTCCCTCGTATTATTAAGTCTCACCCGAACTCAAGTGTGAGGTCCTAATCGGAAAGGATTTCTGCACAAGGAATAAATCACTTCCACACTAGACCACACTAGACCTCACTGATGTCAAGGTTGTTCCTAAAGCTGCTCTAAAGCAAGACGACACGTGAACTCATAATATCTTGTATGTGAGCAGAAGCAGAAATTGACAGATGGAAACAATTTTTTTACAGAATGTACTGGTCTCGTAGGCAATCACAGGATAGTTCAAATGAAGCCTTCGCTACTTGTAGCAGCACGGTGAGCGAACATTGCTCACAGGTAATGTAGACGTTCAAGGCCACCCGATGACCCCAACCCAGTCAACCCAAGCAGCTGAAGCCCGCGAGGTGTTAAAAATCCTCCAGAGGGCAATGCTACCTGCACTGAATGCAATATTAGAGGCACAATTGATTGAAGATTTCAGAAAGAGGAAGGCTTCAGCACTAAACTTGGAAATGGACATCTTACAAAGACAAAGTCTCTAGGTTGCAAAGACGATAAGCTGTAGGATTTAACTCCAATATCCTTCATAAATCCAATCTTCAGAAATTTGCTAAAATTGATATACAATCCCAGTTTCATGATCCAATTCACATTGTCACAGGTGCTTATCTACTTATGCTTCTGTTCCAGGGTTAGAAAATAGTTCCGATGAGCTCACTAAATACGTTTTTTAGCATGACCAAATGCATTCGTGCCACAAGATCCATGCTGGTTCAATGAAAGATTAACAAAAAGGTTGACATAAAAAGAACCTATAGAGCAGATGCTACTCAAGAACTCACCCCTCCTCCCTCCGACTGAGCAAGATGAAGAACAACTGATCGCACAATTTCCGCATCCCCAGGAAACCGCTTGTAATACTTAGCATTCTGCAATGCGACTCTCTTGTAACATGCACGGTACACTGCCTCCGCTGTACAGCCATCGTCTATTGGTGGAAGTCCACCAGTGAGTAAGACATGGTGTAGACCATGGGGAGCCATGCTCAAGTATGTCACTGCACAAAACCCCCCATAACTCTGAAAAGGGCCCACGCTTCATTGTATCAGACCACTCTGCGTACACATTCACGTTTCCAGATGTCCGAAATGGCAGGCACGATAGACTACCGGTCACCTGCACCCTAAACCGCAAAAAGAAAACCAAGAAATACAGTGGCAAGTCAAGTTTAGAGGTCAGATTACTAACCTGCCCAAGGACAGACCAGGGCTCGCCGTCTGGAACTAGATAGCTTCGGACGATTTCAGCATCTTTGACAATACTGTCAGCGCGGAAATTCCGAAGGTACGCTGCCTGTTGCTTTGGCGAAGCAAACTGGGCAAGAGCAGTTGTAGTCAGGGGTGTTGAGAGTCCTGTACCCCGCTGTAAACAAAACACATAGTTAGCTAAACAAAGATGAGCACAACTTCCTTGAACTTTTAAAACACATTGCAGAAACAGCGGGGTAAATATTAAACACTCTGATGCTCAAGCATCCAGCATAAAACTCAAATCGAACACTGAAACCTTGCAGCATCTTTGGACAGACGCACTTCCCGGTCTATTACAAATATGTTCAGCTTGAGCTTGTATGTTCGGTGTAAGGGATGCATATCTAGTGAAAATTTGAGAGTGAAATTTGAAAAAATTGTTAGCCATCTCCTTGTTGATTTTGCACAATAGCATCGTAAACAACGCAACCTAATGTAAGAGAAGCTTATTTATCAGTGCCTGATCAAGGAGGATAACACGATACTCCTCGCAAGCTTTTTTCACCCAGCCTCCTGCCTCTGCAGGGCGAGCACACTCAAAACCTGGGCCTCCTTGTAGAAATAGTAAACACGGCAACAACTTATCTTCTTTGCCAACTGCAAGTCGTGAAAAGTAAAAATATTAGTACCAATTCATCATCTCCATGCTCCTAACAGATCAAAAGGATCGTACAGCCTCCAATATATAGACTAAACCGCAAAAGGAACCACACTAATTACTAGGTATTCACTCTTTGGATACGCAAAAATGATCGAAGAGATGTACCTCCGACAACTTCTCGCACAAAAATCGTGATTGAAGAACCATCGTGATTCCCATGATCCAAAGGCACAACAAAATAGTGATCTCGTAGTGATAATTCAGGCACTTGATACCACTCGCCAGTTTTGCAGCCCCCTAAATGAAAATTATCTATTGATCTGCGCCAACACAAACCCATACCATGAACAAGAGGCACTTATATCATTCGAGTAAGCTGAAAGGCCTACAATTAGACATTCAGTGCTCTGTTGCATTTGCCAATAACCTTATCTCATAGAAATAAGTAAAGGACTATATGTGCAACTTGTGTAAGATGAAGGACCAACAAACAGGATTTGCATACTTTTGGTCAGAAGCTACAACAGGATCTGCAGGAGCCGGAGCAGTAGCTGCCGTCCAGGAATCAGAGCGAGCTGCCGTGATAGCAATACCAGCTGTAAATGCCCCTCCTGCCCATCCACGTTGAATCCTCCCGGTTGCCCTCAAACTCTTATCACCCCACCTTGAAATTGCCGGCCCTGCTCCTGTTCTTAACCTGGACATGCAAAACCTTGCTGCCGCCATCGCTCTCCCCACAGGTACTGCCACAAACATACAGATACGATACAGATTAGTTTCACTACAGTGCAAGAGTCTGACATTCTTTAACTGATCTACGAAGTCGTCTTCAACACACCTAAGTCCGTTTCTGATCCGTTACTAAGCCCTTATTACACAGACTTGGCCATCGCTGTCAAGAGTCTAAACAGATCCTAAATTCCTAAAGGACCAAGGATTCATGGTTTGAAAATGACCAATTCAATTTATCATAATATGAGGAATTTAATTCAGATGGAGCTAAAGCTTATCTCATCTGAATCAGAGAAGAACATTGCAACGGTAAGTCACTTAGAATCAAACCATTCACCTAAGATGTTAAGCAAGCGATCACATTGATCATCTGCACAATAAACACAAACCCTAAATCATTGCCAAACACTCGAATGCCATCCAAAAGTATCTCGAAATTGCCGAGTAAAGGACCACAACTCTCTCACCTGAGTAAACCTCAGCTAGAATTTGCCGAATTCACTCCGACAGCTCCACGCCCAAGCTCTTCTCACAGCACAACTCATATCAAAACATGGAACAAAGGTCACAAAAATCACCGAAAACAGGGAAATCCAACCATAGCTGCGAAATAGCCATCCGCATTTCAAGCCAAAAAAATTTCAAGATCCAACCATTGAACCAAACCATTCACCTGAGATGATAAGCAAGCGGTCACATTGATCATATAATGCTGCACAATTAACGCAAACCTATTTACTAAACCTAAATTATTGCCAAAACACTCGAACGCCATCAAGGGGTACCTCGAATTTGCCGAACAAAGGACCACAATGTGCTCACCTGAATAAACCTCAGCTGGAACTTGCCGAATTCTCTTCGAAAGCTCCACTCCCAAGCTCTTCGCACAGCACAGCACAGCAATTTATTTTCTCTGGCAGCCTAGCGAGGCAGCAGCACGAGCTCCAGGTCCGATGCAATTGTGTAGAGAAATTGGCAAAGAGTGAGAAGAATCAAACCCTAGGTCTCAATAGCACAGTTTCCCGAAAATTGCACGAAAGCATTAAGATTCTTGCGATCGGCATTTGCAGAAGAGCTTCAAACGGAAGAGCACAAGCTTGAATTGGTGTTGCGAAGTTCACAGCCTGAAGAACAAAGGAACCTCTTTTCTCTAATATCACCTAAACTTAGTAGTTTCACATCCTCTGCAAAGTTCACACGTTTCACACCTCGATTTGGCTTCCTGCAAGGTTCCCGCAATCGACTGACTTCTTTAATATCACCTTCTATAATGTCACATGTAACCGAGTCACCCCGTTTGTACTCACTCCATTATGTCACAGTAAGTTGCATATAATAAATATGATACTAAAGAATTTGATAGATGTGAAAAGGCTTTTTGAATCCACTCTTTTGGCTCATGTGACCCCAAATACTTCTTTCATGTTATTTTTAGATGCAATACCATATTGCAACAATGTTATATATCTCTATATTATCACACGCATTTTGGGTGACTTACAGTAGGTTGTGATATCTCTTTCTAATTGTTTACTGGTGTTGAATAAAATTAGAATGTGGTATAGTATATAAATTTTATAAATTTTTGCAAGATGATGTCTAAAAAGAAGATAATAGACGTGATGATATGAAACTATATATATAATACTCTTAAAATCGTCAAATTTATTGAATTTTAAATTTCTTTAGAAAGAAAATGAAATCTAAGAGAATACTTCTACTATTGTTGCCCTAATTTTTTTTAAATTGTGCATTAAACTTCAAATATTATTAAATATGTGAAATATTAACTAAATATAAACAAAGCAAATTATTGTTTGTAGTTAGAAAAAATATTAGAACTAAAATATTTTTTTGGAATATTTTTTCTTTAAAAAATAAACCTCACCTAAGGAAAATAAATTAAAAATGACCATCAAAACATACTAAAAATCTTACGTAATTGAAAAAAATTAATATTATGATAGTTCAAATTTATATTGTTTTACACATTTTTCATATTTTTAAATTTAGTTACATTACTTGTTCTTGATGGGGATACCTAAGGTGTGTAATTCCCAGGCTTTCTCATGCCAGGTTGCCTTGAATTGTATCATATCAATCTAGCTACGGCCCTTCAAGGCCATATGTTTCAAAAAAAAAAACCGCATGGGTGGAATTAAAAACTCAATATAGAGATATGGCAATTCAATGAGACTAAAGTGCATGCAATCATGACTTATTGTTATTCCAAAAAAGTTGAATCAAAATTCAATTGAGTAATAAGAAATAAAAGAGAAGACAAAAGAAGGGCTACTTTTCATAACGTACCTACCACTTGGCCATCACGTGGGGTAGTTTTACGTCATTTCGGACTATACCCATGCAATTTTGAGGTGCTATGATTACATGCATTCTAATTACATTGACTTGTCTTTTTTTCAAATCAAAATTTAGGTGCCATCTTTATAACTTGAAGCTAGAAAATGGAATCAATATAATTTCAACACCATACAAGGTGCAAAAACACTTTGACCCGACTGCTTTTCAAAGAGGTGCAAACTGAAAATGGAACCAAAACCTCAATTTAGGGAGAAAACAACTCAATGTGATTAGAGAGGTCAACATGCCCAATTCTCTCAAAAATATCAGAACTAACCAAATTGAAGTAAGGTAGTAACATCCATAAGCGTGAGTGTACTCTGACACCAACTGTAGAGTTCCCTTAAAGTGCTCCCAAAAGTTCCTTAAAACCATGTCCATGCTTAATTGTGGTTGGTGGTCTCTGATTTTTTTAGATTTTGGTGCTAGAATTGATGCTGATTTATTAGAGATTTAGAGTGCGGTATAGGGTGCCCCAAGGAGTTCTACTTTGAAAATTTGTAGAAACTAAATGCCTTGTCCAATTTTTATTTTTTTTGAAAATTCATGATTTTCAATTGCTAACATTGAAAAAACATTTTTTTTAGAAAAATTTGCCTCCTATGATGAATTGCTTAATTTGACGGTTATTGGTGCTCCTACCTTAGGGTGCAAGCAATTTAAGACTCAAGCTAGAGTAAGGCTCATCCACTAGAACTTATGGTTCCCAATCCCAATATCAAACTGGATGATGCCATTTTTGTTGGCACATGATAATATATTGCATGCAATTATGCATTCATACTTTGATGTTATGTATTGTTATATTTAATGCACATTGTGTAAAAATTTCACTTGTCACATTCTCATCCAAATAGATGGTCATATTTTCATATTCACAAATTTCAATTCACATTTTGAAAGAAATATTGAGTTTAGAATCCAGTTCTAGTACTACATTTTCTCATGCAATGGTTTGTTATTGCAAATGTTGCAACAATTATTAATAAGTTGCACTACTAATTCTAAATAAATAGAAAATTAAATCATAATTAAGATGCAATCTAGAATAAGAATTGAAAGAGGTGCTAAGTGAAAGTTGACAGTTTGTGACATGTAGGATAATTTTATTATTTGATGAAATAAAATGAAATAAAATAATATATTTTTAACAAAGATATAAGCAAAAATTCAAGAGAAAAATTGGGGCATTAAAGGATTATATATTTTCCTTGGTATAAATGCACCTTATTTTATTCCTAGCTACAATTCCATTTCCTAAAACATGCTCTTAAATTGTTCCTACCAAGTTCCTTTCTACTTCCAATTCCAAATGTATTCCAAATGTATTGAGATTCTTGTTTTGAATTCAAATTATAAACCTTAAATCTTCTAAGGTTAATTGCAAAAGGCATGCTTTTCTATAGATCACTTCAATTGTATTGCGCATGTAATATGAATTTTTTGAATTTTTTTGGTGAAAGTCAATCACTTTTCACATTGCCTAAATTTTTCTAATTTTATTATATTATTTATCATGGTCCAAAATCTTAGAAGGACCAAAATAAGATCCCTTTTCTATAAGTCTATAGGTCTCTTGTTAGTTGGTTTGAATCAATCTTTTGTATTTAGCAACAAAAAATGGTCACAAACAAAATATGATTTTTTTTTAAATATTAATCTTAAAAGGACAATCGAGTGGTTTTAGAAATCATCCCTTTTCGTTTATGTGTGAATCATTGACTTAAGAAATAGCAAAAGCATTCATTCAAAGTCAAAAACTACTATAGAGGAGCTCCCCTTTTCACAACAAAATCTTGAGTTTGAATAGTTGCACTTCTATCCTATTAGAAGGATTCCCTGTCATCCATTGAACACCAAACATTCATGTTGATGTTTAACTGTTAAACTTGTGACTAAAATCTTATCTTCACATTGCTAGTAGTTGTACCCATTTTACAGTTTTCATTTATTTTGAGAATTTTTTCCAGTCTGTTTGCCAATTCAATCCAATTCCACCAACCCTTTTTTTTTGGCACCACGGGGCTAGATTGCACCATTTCAAAATAAATGTCTACTTTTTGCTAGATAAAAGTAATCCTTTTTTGCCAGAAATTTTCCATTTTTATTAAAAATGTGGATGAAGTCGCCAAATTTGGATGAAAAAGTACATGAATACGATTGACAAGTGTTTTTTTTGTTCAAAAGATGGATGAATGTAGAAATACAAGGCTTCACCAAATTTTAACCCTTGAACGTTGATATAGCCATTATGTGGCTGATGGATGACAAAGAATCAAACTGTGTAGGAAAGAAACGCAACTATTCATCCTCAAAATTTGTTGTGAAAAAGGAAGATCTTCTACAGTAGCTTGACTTCCAATGAGCGCTTTTGCAATTTTTTTAACCCAATTATTCACATGATAATGCAAAAAGATGATTTGGAGGGTTACCCCTTCGTCCTTTAAGGGTTAAGTAAAAAAGACTCCACATGCAAGTCCGCCCTCTAAAAGATTGGTACCCAAATCCCAGGATCTTGTGCGGCGGCCACCTAGGCCGAAATGACTTGGCGCCACCTCGACATTCACGTTCCCCAACACGGCCTTCCACAAAACCAAAACCTTCACTTTTATAACTAAAACTTATAAACCTTCCCTGCTCTGCAAAATTCTGACAACAACAAGCTCTAGTAGAACCCACCCTCCCCATCACCCCATGGTCATCAGGATGCAGCAAGCTTTAGCAACACTAGGACGCGCATGGAGCTTCCGGATCTCCATCCCCACAACCGTCGTCTCTCAGGTCAAGACAGTAAGCAATCAAGCGTTATCATGCCCCTTCCTCTGTTATCAAACCAGCTAGCAAGGTTTCAGATCAATTGAGCCTTCTGAACTCTCGCGCATGCATCTTCATTGCTCGTTTTTTAAATTCAAAAAAAAAAAATCTTTTCCTCTGTCTCGTGCACGATCATGACGTTGTGGATTATCGAAATGTGGGCGACGTTCATCTTGATCTGGATGGTCACCTCGTTTCTGTACCCGTTTTGCAGACAAATCGCGGACGTCTTGGAGCACCACCAGCAGCAGCGACGAAGTCCAGCTCCTCCCCAGCCGGGAGGGTGAGGTGGAGGAGGGAGGAAGCGGGGGTAGTAGGATTAGGGTTCCATTCTTGGGGTCCGATTCGTGCTGCTAGTAGTCAAGGTGATGTGATGTGATGTGAATTCTTCCTGTTTTCGGAGTTGTGTGCTTTGTGCTTTGATTGTCTTGGAAATTCTTGGTGTGTTTGGGCCAATTTGACCAATTTTTGATGAGTTTTGTTTCGTTCAAGTCCGAGTGATGAAGAAGAAGAAGAAGTTGATCACGTCTGGGTAGTGAGTGTGTGTGTGTGCGCGCGCGCTAAGCTTTCGGATCTTAGAGTTTTATGATTCTGAGCATTTTATTGCTTTAGCACGCCGTGTGGGTCAGTTGACTTCGTGTGCTTTGGTTTGGATTTTCTTGGAAATTTCTTGATGAGTTTTGGCCAATTTGGCCACTTTTGATGATTGTTGGTTGCTTCAAGTTCGAGTGAAAAGGAAGAAGTCTATCATGTTTAGTTGGTGTGTGCTTAGCTTTCGGATCTTAGAATTTTATGATTCTGAGCTTTTTATTGATTTTGCACGGCGTATAGGTGATTAGTTGAGAGCCAAAAGGGCAATTTAGAGAATGTTCACTTGTGAATTTTCCAAAATTAGCTGTGAAGTTTGCATGGATAAGTATCTTGTACAATTCCTCGTTGTGAATTTCGCGTCTCCCAACAGAAATTTGGATTTTGGAAGACATTTTGGAATAGTATGATATTTTTTGGTATTTGACCTAAAACTTTGTTCGAATTTCGTTTTTGCATCAGAAATGAGTTGGAAATTTCTGGACTAATAGAAAAAGTATCTTTTGGGGGGCACGGACAAATTTTTAAAACAAGATTGGACAACCTTGACTGATGCACGTCGACTTGAAGATTGCCCTAATTACCTAATCGACCAGATGATGGTCTTTCTTACTTGAAATCCTATGGGGCAGATTGGGGTTAATGAATCATGTTCCGGAACTACTTCTGTCTTCACTAACGGTTGTTACATGTAGAGTCGATTATTTTGATTTAGAGTTATGTGAAATCTGGAATGGCTTGTAATAGAGTGGCAATTGACGAAAGCAAGGTAATGGATGCAGAAGCCTCCAGTGAAATGGCGCTAGAGAAGAAGAAATGTGTTCCTTGTGAGACTGGCAAGCTTCAGCCCATGTCTGAAGAGAAAGCTCAGTCGTTACTTCCAGAGGTTATTTTTCTCTAACCTTCTGGCATGCTTTGACTCTCTGTTTGAAACTGATGCAATCTGCTTAGACAGGGGCAAATCATGCACATAAGATTTCAATGCCATTCCACTCTTCTATTGTGCCCATATTGTGCCTCATGTTTTTTTTAGCAGTTTTGAGTAGGTGATGAGGGCTTTCTTTTGTCCAGCTTTATTTCTTTATTGACAAATCCCATGCAATGTTCGTCACTGACCCTGGTATATAAAATTTGGCCCCACATGAATTATAGTTTTCGCAGTATGATTAAGTGAATTTTTCAAAGTATACTGTGAACCCTTGGTCTTTAGGGTTTGTTGAGCAACAAACAAATGAAATGGTCGCGAGACTGCCGACGAATTTTCTCGTCAATGTGTGGCTACATGTCTTAAACATGCGGCGGTTCTGACATACTTTCCCACGCATATGATAGGTTTCAGGCTGGGAGCTCAAGGAAATTGATGGTGTGCTGCAACTGCAAAGAAACTGGAAAGCGAAGAGTTTTGTAAAAGGTTTGGAGATAATGAAGAGGGTTGCTGATGTTGCTCAAGCAGAAGGTATGTTCATTTCAAGCGTGTCATTAATGAGCTCTCTATTTCTTCATTCTGTTTCAACTGCATCGGGTCGCTCTCGTTTTTAAAGTTCAGGGTTTGTCCTTATAAAATCGCTTATAAAATTGTCCATTCTGTGGTAAAATTAGATTGTTTTAGGAGTTTTAGACTCCATTAAGAGACTCTTCCCTGAGATCTTCATGGGAAGACCACAGGGAGCCCTCTCTATGAAGATTCTTATTATGACATAATCTGAAAGTCTAGTTTGACAAAAATTCTGTTTCTTTCTTTGCTACTGGTGTTCTCATATTATGAGAGTGATTGTATTTGCAGGGCATCATCCAGACCTCCACTTAGTGAATTGGAATCAGTTGAGCATCAACATTTCGACCCATGCAGTAGGTACGCCTTTGTCGACCTCATTCAATCTCTCAACAGTTTCAGAAACTGAGAATAGGAACACAACCAGTATTCTGCTTTTAAAGTTTTTTAAAAGGAGGCACGACGTTTTTGGTACTTCTCAAGAAGCCATATTACTCCGAAGTACTTGAAAACATAGTGGCACGTTGATATTGTACTTCACTTCATTTAAGTTTCTGTTAGTGCATCCCAATCAGATTGATATAACTATTTTTGATGTCTGTGGTGCAGGTGGGTTGACGGAGAATGACTTCATTGTGGCAGCGAAGATCGGGGCTCTTGACCTTGCCGATCTTGTACGCAAGCCCAAAGCAGCTGCAAAGCAGACTCTACCCTCTTGAAGAGGAAAGAGTGTTATAGATCAACTGTACATTGTGAAACCCTTTATGTATTGGATTCTTTATTTCATGTACTAACTGAACATTTTGAAACCTTTATCTATTGAATCCTGTATTTCATGTACTGAAGACAACTGTACATTTTGAAGCCTTTATGTATTGAGTCCTGTATTGAATCCTATATTTCATGTCAGTAAGAGTCCGTCTCTCTGAATTTTTGAATGAAGACTCGAAGCATGAGATCCTGTTTGAGCAGTCGTCATTTTTAATGTGGATTGCGTTTTTCAGTACAGTTGTGGGTAGTCAGAAGTTATGATGTGTCCATTATTCTAAGATCTTCGACTGCAAACTGTAAACAGGGCTGCTACTCCTAAGAAAATATGTAGCGAGGTAGTTGCGTCTGAAAGCAGCCCTGCTCCTACTTGTGTCACAATGTTAGTTCATCTCCTCCTCATTTCTGAATTTAAGTTGTACAGTACAGTGGGGTACAATTCATTTACGAATTTTTGCATCCTGCTGAGATTAGGTCAACTTGGTGAGGCCCGTGTGTGTTCAAAATTGAACGGAATTTTGAATTTTGAATTGAGTTGGAATCACACTGAAGTCTACTTTATCATCATTACAAACACACATATGTAATTGAAAATCATACAAAGAGTTTGATGTTTTCTATGCACTAAGGTGGGTACACCCAAAACCGCCACTTTTTGCTACTGAGCCTATTTACTATTATTAGACTGGTTAGATTTTCATATGCTCTTGTTGGCAAGTGAAAGGAGGTTCCAACGCACCAGAGAACGTGGCATTTGGATATTGTATGCAAAAGTTATTAAGGAACAAAGTTTGGTTCTAAAACCGTTTCTTCCACATAGGTACATAATTGATTTTGAAGATGTACACATAGTGAAGATGGCGGTTTAAGGTCAGTGGCACATTTGGGTCAGTACCTACTTTATGTACTATCTAGTGTTGCCACCATTTGTGAAAATTACAACTTGTATTCAATGGTACATATAAGAAATGAACCTTCACAATTGCTTTAGAGATACTTGATCTCATTCCACTTGAATTGCTTGTATGATTTCTTGCTTGTTCTTCACCCCTTTGCAAAAAAAACTTACTATCTTCCAAAGGTTCTCTATGAAATGGTAGATAGTGCATAAAATAAATTCACATTGTTGTATGACTTGAAATTATTCATTTTTCACTTGTTTTGAAGTTGAAGTGCACTTCATTGCAATTCCAATGCAATTTGCAGTTCCAAAATTGGTTCATTTTTTAGCATGCTAGAGCTTTTTGAAGTTGCTAAACTTTCTAGTGAAAATTGATTGGAAAATTTGTAAATGAATTGTAACCCATTGTACTAAAGGGTGATTGTAAGAAACACTTAATGCGATATGTCACACTTTAGTTTTTTATTTTTGTTTGGGCTATAACTTTTTTATTTTAGGTCCAAATGACTCGAAATTTACAGGGAAGCTACTCATAACTATTATATACCTTACCTAATTTTTGAGGATTTTTTAAAAATAATTTACTATTTTTAAACAGCCCCGAAAATTTCTCACAGTGGGTGATTTAGGGTTTTTTAGCACTAATTGGAACCCCCAAAAACGAATCTTGAGCTGAAATTTTGAGAGGACGGTCTCTTAGTAGACTAATAGCTACTGTCCAAAGTAATTTTTAAAATACTTATTTTTATGTGGTGTAGAAGTCCACAAAGAGGGCTTCTTTCTATATTTTTTTTCAAAGATATAAAACAATATTATAGTGAGTTTCTTGGTCAAATCTCATCACCAAAAAGTCTTCTCAAATAGTCTATTTTTATATATTTTAAAAAAAAATCCTATTTTTACATATTAAAATGTTAGAAGTGGTATTTTCTTCACCAAAATTCTATGTGAATTCTATGTCCAAAAGTCTAGTGAAGAAAATACCACTTCTAACATTTTAATTTGTAAAAAATAGGATTTTTTTTTTAAATATATAAAAATTGACTATTTGAGAAGACTTTTTGGTGATGAGATTTGACCAAAAAAATCACCATAATATTGTTTTGTATCTTTGAAAAAAATGTAGAAAGAAGCCCTCTTTGTGGACCTCTACACCACATAAAAATAAGTATTTTTAAAATTCCTTTGGATAATAGCTGTAAGTCTACTAAAAGACCAATTTCTCCAAATTCCAGCTCAAAATTTGTTTTTTTGCACTTAAATGGTGCTAAAAACCCCTAAATCAGCCATTGTGAGAAATTATCGGGGTTGTTTAAAAATAGTAAATTATTTTTGAAAAATCTTCAAAAATCAGGTAAAGTATATAATGGTTATAAGTAGCTCCCCTATAAATTTGAGTCATTTGGACCTAAAACACAAAAGTTATAGCCAAAACAAAAATAAAAAACTAAGGTGTCATAAAACGCAACAAATAGTACAGGTGTTTCTTGCAATCACCCTATACTGTACAAATTTTTGGATCCTACTGAGATTAGGAGAACTTTAATTGGAAGGTCTATATGTGCTCAATAATGAATGGAATTTTGAATTTCAAACTTCGTTGGAATCACACTAAAGTCTACTTCATCTTCATTACAAACACACATATGTAATTGAAAATCATACAAAGAGTTTGATGTTTTCTTTACACTATCTACCATCTAGTGTTGCCACCATTTGTGAAAATTAGAACTTGTATTTAATGGTACATATTAGAAATGAACCTTCACAATTGCTTTAGAAATACTTAATTCCATACCACCTGACATAGGGTGAATGCAAGAAACACCTGTATTATTTTCCGTCACACGTTTAGTGCGGAAGTTGTTTTGTGCCATAAGTATTGCGAAAATGACTGAATGAACATGAAATTCAAAAGCAAGCTTCCTATAACAATAGAAAATACACTTTAATTATTTCAATTTTTTCAAAATTAATTTAATAGGTGAAACTGAATTTTGAATATATGTCACACATGCGGTTTTGGTGGTTTTTAGTACTATCAAGTACCTTTTTTGAAGAGTTACATCATCAAATTTGGTAGGCTAGCTCTTCTAATAGAAATACACCTTCTCAGAAGAGGGATTTCCAAAAACATTTTCCAAGTGTGTTTTATATTGGCCTAAAGTGTGCTATATTTAGGTTGAATTTAGGTTGAATTAAAAATGGTTTTTTAGTTCTAACTTTGATCTTCCTACTTTGTTTTTAGTTGGCAACAATGCCCATTTTTAAAATAATTTTTCAAATTCAATTCCTAATTTTCAAAAATAGAAACATGAAAGTCTCATTTTCTAAAGTAAATTGTAGCATGTGGCTCAAAATAGTACTTCAGAGTACACAAAAAGACTCAATCAATAGTACTATTGGGGCTTGTTATACCTTCTATCTGCCAATGTAAAATTTTTTTTAATGGAAAATTAAGTATTTCCATCCATTTTTGTCATCCAATGATGAACATCACATGTTGTCAGAATTATAAATTTGAAATCCAATTGACCATTCCAATTTTATGTTCCATGCCTTCAATAAGGTAAACCCCCCCATTCCCGACCAGTGACCCATTCCCAACCTATAGGTGCACATATTTCTGACCACACTTAGAATGCGTTTTTTTTTCATTTTCAAAGTTGGAACTAATAAATACATGACACATGTCCCAAGTGGTGAAAAAAAAAATAGGAAATAATGATTAGGTAAAAAGTTATTGAGTGATCGGAATTAGAAGAGTCTAGACATTGGCCATGGGTCCGGCGCACTTTTTGCCTTCCAAAATTCATAGTAATTTCAATTCAAGCGATAAAATTACCAAATTTTTTGCAATCTATGTCATTTCTATTTATGTATCTTTGAAAAATATTTGTTTTGCCTTCACTATTCTAGACCATGTCGGAATTCCTTATTCAGTCGATTAGGGGGGGGTACCTTAGTACTGAAGGTGACTCATAATACAAAAAATACTAAAAGTCCAAAAATGCAAAACGCAACAAATAGTACAAGTGTTTCTTACAATCACCCCATAACATTGTTAATTGCTTGAATCCCTACCCCTAGTTGGAGGTATAATTCCCCCCCTATGTGGGAGGAATTTAATTATAATCTCACAAACAAGATTGGCTAGGTTTGGCCAAGTGAGTTGCTTGGCCCATCACTGGATCTGACATCATAGCGAAGTCAACAAAGCAGAACATTGGCACGGAGCGAGTGCTTGCTTATTCAATGTTCACCTGGTAAGTTCCAATATTGGGGGCCTCCCGCTTTCGGAGGGAGCAAAAGGGTCCCCCCCTGCAAAGGTCAACAATGTTATGGAATTGCTTGTATGATTTCTTGCTTGTTCTTCACCCCAATGCAAAAAATCTTTGACTATCTTCCAAAGGTTCTCTCT
Source organism: Pseudisothecium myosuroides (assembly GCA_951799445.1). Taxonomy (NCBI): domain Eukaryota; kingdom Viridiplantae; phylum Streptophyta; class Bryopsida; order Hypnales; family Lembophyllaceae; genus Pseudisothecium; species Pseudisothecium myosuroides. The sequence goes on from OX637294.1 coordinate 25,638,710, forward strand.
ACAATGGTAGATAGAGTATAAAAGAAATCCAAATTGTTGTATGATTTTATATTATTCCTTTCTCACTTGTTATGAGGTTGAAGTGCACTTCATTGCAATTTCAATGCAATTTACAGTTTCAAAATTGGTTCATTTTTTGAGCATGCTAAAGCTTCCTAAAGTTGCTAAACTTTCTAGTGAAAACTGACTGAAAAATTCATAAATGAGCTAGACATGACTACATATGTCCACATTCATGGTCTTGAAACATTTTCTCCTCACCCTACTCCCCCAAAACTTCACCAAGTGACTCCAATGCCAACCCTTATGAGACAATATTCCAAGACTATTGGATTTACTATACGCATAGATCAGATTCAAAATTCAATTTTTGTAGCACATTTCAATAGGTTATAACGTTACAACCAATCACATGATGACATGTATTACCGTAGTGTGACATGGGTTTCGTTTTTTATTAATTCATTAATGTCAAAAACGAATTTCTATAAAATGTTAAGAGACAAATAACAAAATTTGTGGAAAATGAGTAAGAGCTTTGACAAAAACTTTACTAATAAAGAGTGAGTGTTGGAAGGATTTTGAATTTGTGGCCAACATGCTCAAAATGTCAAGAGTCCATATACATTGCATATTTCACTATACATTCTATATATATTTAATACCTTGAACCATTAACAATGCCGTTAACAAATAAATGAACCACTACAATACCTTGAACAGTTTCAAAGCCCACTTGTGCATGCATCATTTGCTTGAAAGGACAAGACATTTCGATCATAATGAAGAAATGACGAATTGAGAAATAATTACAAGACTACAAAAACGAAATCATCATTAATTCCTATTAGTGTGAACAAAACACTTTGACCAAAAAAAATTATTATTTTGTCATTGCAAAGACGGAACCCATGTCACACTACGGTACCTTTGACAGAAAAATAATTATTTGTAATGAATCTAACCAGCGTAATCTGAACTACAGTACTACCATGCTGACAATAGGCAAATTATGCCATTGCATGTTAGATTGGGGAACTCTCGGAGGATCCAATTGCGAAAAGAACAAAGAATTTGGACAACTGCAAGAACAACACACAAATGGATCAGATCCACTTGGAGATTTCAAACCATCAGCCCAGTAAAGTAACCTTGCAACAAGTCAAACCACGAATAAGGACGCTCAAGACCAGAGAGCTTGAAAAGAATGGTGATTCAGTGTTCCAGAATTTGTAGGGATTTTGCATTTACGAAGTGGTAAGAATTGACTAAAAGCAATCAAAAATTGTGAGCTCGACTCGAAGCACTCAGGAATTGTTTACAACAATCAAAGTTGACTTCTTCTACAAATGGGCATCTGCTCCCTCTTCGGCATAACCCCAGAAGTCATCATCTTCATCTGCTTTGCTGGTAGTAGTTTCCTTCTTCTCAGCAAAACCTCCTTGAGGTCGTGGTCCATTGAACCTTCGGTTACTGTCAAAGATCACAGTTCAGGGTTTATCATTCACACTACAAACCATGATAAATTGACTCCATCGAAAATCTAGACAACTGAGACAAGAATATCTCGTTCCCATTCTAATGCAAACATAACGGTTAGTTCATTTAGACTTAACAAAAGAAAATGATTTCACAGCCGATCAAGGAGACTGAAGCATGAAAACGACAAAAGGGACCGAAGCGACTAGGTTTTGGCAGGCAGAAATTCATCATTTTCTCGCTCTTTGAAGCCAATTCTATCTTTGCACCCCCGACATTGAGATGAATGATAGCCATACCCATCGCAATGGTCAGAAATTTATTTATATGTTTTCAACTCTTCGTGAACTTGTGAAACTCCCGAATTAGTAAATTTTCCAAGATTATAAAAACTATAAAATGGCATTTCGTACAGTCTGCATTCTAGATACAACCTTTCCGCCACACAAGCGTCGAAAACGACCTAAGAGAAAAGTAGTCCTTATTTAATCTTTAGAATTACGCAGAGTTATGCAATATAAATGTCTTACTCAGCATCTTTTTTATAAAAACCAAGTATGGGCCCAGAGTATGCACGTTGTAAAACATACAAAAACTTAGTAAAATTTAGTATATTGGATAATAAACGATGGCATGGCGGGTCTCTGTAAATTGAAGGAGTAAATAAGGGCAACGGTGTACTTGTGATTAAATCGAGCGCCAGGAAAGATAAAATTGATTATTCTGAACTCTACAGCGAAATCAGGAAGCAGACACACATTGTGAAATGTCCATCTAACGAGAGCCAATTCAGGAAATTCACACGAGATCTGCACAGACAACGTTACAGAAATTCTACACTTGAATTGAACCGAACATCCTCTACACTTCACAGGAACGAGGACCAGAGATTCTTCGATTCAACAAAGGTTACCAAGGACGAAAGACATAAAGAAAGACAGGAGACACCAAAATACCTAAGTTTATTGCGCCGGGCAGTCTGCTGCTTGCGCTTCACAATGTCCTGGGGCGTCTCATGGAACCTCCTGCGCCTGCACTCAGGAATCACTCCTGCTTGCATGACCGCTTTCCTGAACCTCCTCACCACGGAATCAGCTGGTTCATCTTCTCCCACAAAAACCTAACCAAAGAGCCACAATCATCACCAACAGAATCAAAACCATGATAAGAACAAAATGCCACTGTCCTAAATCTCCACAAGCACAAAGCAGCAGACCAAGGTAGGGAACCGTTTCCATTTTTGCGAGAGATGATTAAAGTCTATATATAAATGCAAGTGTCATTCAAACACGGTTGATCTATAAGAAATGAGGCCGGCCAACTTCTAGGTTTAGGGTTGGATTCAAAGCAGCTTCCATGATATACACGGTTCACGAAAACGATTGGAACCCTACAACTTTAAACTTCAAGAAAACTCATAACTTACTCATACAGCATCCAAATAATTCACATTTCAGTGCATTGGAATCCTCTTGAAAAGACCTACCCAAGAAATTCCCTTCTGATAATTGAAACCACAGAAAGTCACGGGAATGCGTTCCCTCCCATTTCAAAATTCAACTTCCTCATAACTTCCTCATACAGTATCCAAATACTTCATATTTTAGTGCATTAAAATCCTCTTCAAAAGACCTACCAAAATTAATTCCCATCTGATAAATGAAACCACAGAAAAGCCACGGGAATGCGTTCTCTCCCATTTCAAAATTCATCTTCCAAATAACCACGCCGACCAGACCTGAGTGTGATTAAAACCCAACTAATTCAAACTTCAAGAACTCACAACTTATTCATAAACTATCCAAATACTTCATATTTCAGTGCATTGAAATCCTCTTCAAATGACCTACCAAAAATGAATTCCTTTCTGATAATTGAAACCACAGAAATTCACGGGAATGCGCTCCCTCCCATTTCAAAATTCAACTTCCTAACAACCACGCCTCCCTTACCTGAGTATTGTAGCTCCCCTTGAAGTACATCACATTAACAAACTCCATGCCGGGGTGCACCACTGACATGGCCGAAGGATTCTCCCCATTGCTCAGCGACAACTGCGGCAGCCTCACGACGGACTTGGCGTTGCCGGCATTGGTGCCACTAGGCTCAGCAGCCGAGCATCGCAGAGAAGAAGAAGAAGGAACGGGCAAAGGCGTGAAGACGGCAGAAGACATGGCCATGGCTATAACTTAGCTATGGCTGCCTGTCGCCCTGAATCCTCTCACTCCGCTGGATTGTCACTTTGCAATTCTGATTGTGGTTGCGACGACGACGACGACGGAAGAAGCCATGGGTTATCCTGTGGAGATTCAGGGGAGTGATAAGAGACAGGGGGTGACGATGGAAATCCTGTCGATGAATGACAAAGGTTTAGGGGATGAAGCCCTGAGTTACTAACTGACGGAAGCGTTAGTTCATTCATTTTCAGTTAGTAACTGGAGTACTACAGTTCTGTAGTGTCCAGTCAAATGTCCTGTGTGAATAGGGCATTGCACCAACTCTCTTGAAAAATGTTCCTGCGTTGTACTGTACTGTACTAAGGTAGGGTAGAAGCACCTAAATGTGACACTTATGCAAGATCTGCAGATCTTGAAGGTAGCTACAGCCAAAAAAAATAAAAAATGAGGTGCACTTGTTAGGAAATGATTTAGGAGGCCAAAAAAATTACTTTGGTATTTTTTTAAGCTTGTATGAATATAATACGAATTTTTGAAAACTACTATGTAGATGCACCTACTGTGGATAATAGATTAACACAAAAGTGGGCACGGAAATACCCAAAAGCAACAGACTGTAAGCTTGATATCACGCTTGTCTTGATGGCCAACGCAAAATCTGCCCATCACTGTGACACATTCATGTAAACTCACTTGTCAACTTTGGGTCCACTTACACCTCGCTTTAGGGCTTTTTTCAGGTGTTGCAAAACAACTAGTCATGTTAGTTTTAGGTATTCCTACCTTAAGTGAATCCATTGTGGACACAAAATGGGAGTGAGTCCATTGTAAACAAAATTATATTAGTAGTGTACATTTTAGAACTTGAATGTACACCACCATTACAATTTTGTCACAATGGGTTTTCTCCCATTTGTATCTGCCATGGGCTCATTAACCCTATACACCAAGACCTCTATTATATCATATTCTACAGTATCACATCTTTGTTCTCATAAAATTAAGGGAAGAAAGAGCTCCAATCTCTTTTGGGGATAGATGTGAATGATGAGTCTCTTTTGTTTCTTGGGGAAGGCATTTACTTATTTTTTAAAACCACGTGAATGCAAAGATAGGGATTTGTTAATTCTAGAATTTATAATAATGGACCAATTACAAAGACCAGTAGTTTCAAACTAGCCCCCTTTGTTTAGAGGATGTTTAGAGGATATTCATATCATTGGAAAGTTCTATAAATATCCAACATTTGTGTAATCTAATTTTTAGAACATTTATATTATTTCATACCCCTTCTTTAAATGCCCTTTGAAAAAACTAATAGTGCACTTCCCAAGGTTTGTTCATCTAGGGTCCCATAGCATGCTTTAAAATAACCAAATCTTATAAGAGACATGCAGCAAAAGATATTATTGTATTCATAAGTCAATTCAAATTCACTCAATTTATTATATTGAATATATAGGTGACAACAAGTCTATAATCTATTACCAAGGTATTTTGCCAAAAATGATATGATATGTGGACCAATAGATGCATTTTTCATTTCTATAGTATTCTTGAAAGTCATCTACTTTTTTGCCTTAGCTTCCTTCTATGATTACTATAATATGCAATAGTATATTATCACTATATAATCATTAAGCTTCATTTTATCAAGAGTAGTTTGGATGATATTAACCCCTAAAATTCCTCTAGCATTTTGAACCTCCAAAACGCTCAAAGTAGAAAGTATTTTTTTTCATTGCATGCCCCGGGCCTTGGGGTTCAAAATTCAATGAGAATTAAACAATATTGAATTTAGTTTGTCTCTTTTAGTATGATATAAAAGCTAGAGTTAGAAAATGAATATACCAAAATTCAAAATTTGAATCCACTTTGTGAAAAAATAATGGTCCTTGCATTACTATGATCCCTTTGAACATAATAAAATATCCAAAAACATCAATATATTCATCAAAAATTTAAAAATGTCTATCTACAATCTAGATAGTGGAATGTTGTATTGAGTCAACAAAAATTGAGAAGAAAAAAATTGAAAAAAAGTTCTCTAACACAATTTTTATGGCCTAAAACATGATTTTTCATGCCACGAAAGATCCTCATGTGTCAAAAAAATTGCAAAGTGACAATCCCTCACTCTAAGTCCTTTAATAATTGCAGATATTGAATTTTTTAGGCCAAATCACACAAAAATTCTTTAAAAATTTCATCCAAACATTATATGTGTGCACAATTTTTTTTTGAGATTTGTATCAGAATCTTGCATCCAATAATAAAAATTGCACCCACAAACAAGTCAAAAGTCAAACCACAATAGCTGACCAAAACCTCAAAAACAACAATGTGATTAAGGTAGTAGGCTCAAAAAGCGACCCTTTAAGGGCCTTTTTCACGGGTGTGCATGAACCAAAATATTTTTAGCTCATTTTTCAGAGAATGAAAAATAGATGCAAAATGTAATCCAAGTGGTTTCATATTTTTTGAAGCATTTTTGAATTAGGTATGAATTTTCAAAGATTTCAGTAGTAGATACCTATTTGTGACACTATATCTCCCAAAATCCGTCCCCTTGCAACTTCGAAAGAAATTTGAGGAAATCAAGGCCAATGATTGGCTCTCACATTTAAAAAAAACAAATTTTCCTTGATTCATTCAATAGCAAAAGAGGTCCATTTAAGGGTCACCTCCAATCCATTCTACAGCTAAATATAGGGACGGTTTGAAGGAGAGGGTTGCACTTAGAGCCTACTACCTTACCAGGAATTTTAGGGGTTACAGAGGTGTACTAGGTGTAAAGATGTACGGAGTAATTCTTTTTCTTTGAAGATCTCTGCTCTTCTGTATTGATTGAAGATTCAAGAGGTATTGAATAGTCGCTCCGATTCATCACCGAGATCATTATGGATCGAGCTCCAGTAGCGGAAGGTTTGAACCTATAAATTCTATAGGAGCAGCCTGGCAAGATTGTTGACCACCTCTTGGAAGCCGTGACTGTACTGTTGCAGAGTTTAGTGAAATTCAGCAGGCATGATTCTGTTTGCCATCATCGCAAGCGTTTCGCGGACAACATTTAAGGTCAGTAGATTCAAGATTCGTGTTGAAGCAGCCTCTCATTTCAATTGCGGAAGTATTTGAAGTTGATAAACGAGTAATCGACCAGGTTAATTCATTTCGAACGTTTCCTCATTTGAATTGAACGCTCTTCAAAGACTCGAGAGTTCCTTTGAATATATACTCGAAGTTCTCACTGTTGTTGATGAGAATCTTGTCAGAAAAGCATCATTAACCTTAAGGAGAGCAGAAATCGTTTTTGCTGCGGCTAAATGTGATCGGAATTAGAGATCGGAAGCGAGCGTGAATAAATTAGCTTGCAATTTACTTTCGTTCAAGGTCTACTCGAGTCTTTCTTCAACTCATTGTCCATTCGCGGCTTCGCATGTTTCCCGTATGAATGCTTTCCAAGATTAGCTAGCGTTGCTTTAATTAATTTACTTTGCATAAAGTTTGAGGTTACATTCTTGTTGATGCATGGAAGATTCACAGCATAATTAAACTCGAAGAGATCACCGTAGAAGTTCAAGCAATGACCGGACTTAGACAGATCAAGCGCGAATCAATTTGCGCGCGCGTGCAATTAATTTCTTTTCAATGCACCTCGTAACTTTCTTTAGACTGCGAATATGCACTGAGTCTTTGACTTCCAGAAAATGCAGCTTCAACACACATTTGTCGCCTATCCAAGTCGCTGTCCCTACCTCACGGATGTTACTTTACACCAATGTAGAGCGTGTGCGTACTCGAGCCTGTCTAAAGTTTCTGTCAGATGTGACTCGAGGAGCTTTAGTAAAGAACAGATTCAGTCTCATGGCATTGATGACAACTAGTAATGGGCTAGTAACACAATTGTCGTGAGACAGCCTTGATCATAGAGCTGGCGTTTCTTTGAGTGTCGACAGACATCATTCCCCACACCTTTCTCGAATGAAATTAACATTCAAGGCAGGGAGTCATATTTCGTTACATTGGAGGATATTCTGGACAATTGCAGTTTTCAAGGCGGGCGACTATGGTAGTACTATAAATTTTTAGAGATTTCTGCGGGACGGTTGAGTGTCACAACTCTAGTGCCCTGAATCGGGCCAATGTCCGAATTTGAATCTGCAATTTGGCTTTCAAACGTCCAGCTCCTTCAAAGGTAGTGGGAGTTGACGTATTACACCAGATGAACCGTCTTTGAAAGTTATGGTATTCATGAAAATAAATATGGCATTCATGAAAGTTATCGCTACTCTACCGTCATGTTAATTTCTGCTACTGTTTTGACCAAGTGAGATTTTCATCATCCTAGTCTAAATAGATCTGTAACTTACTGTAATTATTTTGAACTTAGGGGAGATGCTGGTAGCTTTCCACTTAAGGCTACACTTCTAAGTTGAAGATGAAAGTTCTCCAGTTGATCTTCTCGCCTTCAAACCGCTCTCGACGACTCTGGAATTTTACAGTGCACTGCCGCTCAAAACCTTTGCGATGGCTACTGATCTGCTAGTGAAGGACTCGAAGAAACTTTTTTCGCTCTTGTTTTGGAGTACATTTCTGTTCTGGATGTTTCTGTGGATTCTTTGGCCCACAGCCACTGGCGAGAAGCTGGTCGCTCGAGCTAAACAGAAGACCCCGAGTTTTGCCGGCGACTATAGTGAGTGCCTGGCCAATAGAGAGAGAAATGCCTGCAAATCGATTTGTCTCGTTTCCTTCCTATTTCGGAGTCATATTGAATTGGACGTCACACTTGAGAGATGCAGTTTATCAGTTTGTGCAATACTGTACAATTTTAAATGCAAATTCTTCTGCTGATGCAATAGGTCGTGCCCTGTTTGAGCTTCTCAATTGTGAGTGAGGACATGACCAATCATAACACAATAAATTGCTTCCTTGTGTGCAGGTGCGAGTCTCATCGTTTACTCATCTCCTGCCATCCTTTCCTCCATTTTCGGCCTTCTGCTTTTACATCTGAAGAGAGCATATCCAGAACACAGGCAAGGAGTCTCTCTGAATGTCTTTGAAGCCAATTTATTCATGTAAATTATTTCATCAAGCGGGAGTGAAGCTCACGAATCTTGGTATGGACCGATTCATTAACTGCATGATCAGTCGGTGATCATCAAAGCTTGTGTATTCATCTTGACAGATCCCCAAGGTCAAGAATGAGGGCTGAACCTGGCTCAGAAGGGCTATGGAAACGATTCCAAAACCTGATGTGGACACAGCCACTTGTGACAAGAGGCCCTCTAGGTGTGGCAACAGGGTTCGACATCCTTGCCATCACTGTTGTTCTGGTTGCAGTAGCTTGGATATTCTTGAAGACACTTATTCCCGAACTGCGTCTCGTTAATGCAAGCCCTCAAGCAGCACCTTTGGGAGAAATCCATAAGTAAGTTGCACCATGGTCAGTCTAATCCTCTTTCCCTAAATGCGGAAATCTACAACTTAATACTTGTGTCAGAAAGAGCATGACCCGAGCTACCTGCAGGTATCAAAAACGCATGGTACGATGTGCAGGAGCTTTGTCACGAGCAGCATTGCTGCCATTGACCCTCTTGTTCTTCCCAGTGTCAAGAGGCTCACCTATGTTGAGGACGATTGATATACCCTTTGAGCATGCTGTCAAGTACCACAGATGGCTCGGCCATTTAACCTTGACTCTCTTCAGCGCGCATGCTGTTATTAATATTTGCGTCTTCGTCTCTGAGCATGATTCTTCCCAGGTGTGCAAAATTTTATCCAATCCATCCCCACGTGCTTTACCACTTCGTTCCTCATTTTTGCACCATATGCAGTTTTACAAGCGTCATCTGTTGACCTGTTGTGACTTTATGTAAACTTATCTGTGTTATGTTGGAACAGCTGCTCAAGTGGCCACCGACGGGAATTTCATTTCTAGCAGGGATCATTGCTTTCGCTGCTGGGCTCTTAATGTGGCTCACAGCTATAGCTCCCATTCGCAGGCGATGGTTTGAACTGTTCTATGTAATCCATCATCTTTACCTGGTTTTGTTCACATTTTTGGTTTTCCATGTTGGCACAAAGATGTCATCACACACAGCAGGTGGAGTGTTTCTCTTCTTCGTTGATCGTTTCATTCGAGTGGTGCAGTCACGCCATGGTCTAAGTCTTGCAGCCACCAAGGTCTATCCCAGTGGAGCGATGGAGCTAAAATTACGAAAGGCACCAGGTAAAGGCACCAATCAACAATAGCAATTATTTCACAAATAGATTGCCAGTGATCGATTCACGAGAATTTGCAAATCTAATTTCACGAAGGCTACTTACAACCACAGATGGTTGTCCGTAACAGGAGTTGTATACAACGCGCTCAGCTTTGTCTTCGTCAATATTCCATGTGTGTCACGACTGCAATGGCATCCCTTCAGCGTCACTTCCAGTCCTCTGGAGGACTCTCCAACCGTGACTATCTGTATCAAGCCACTCGGGGAGTGGACAAAGAAACTGCACCGTACTCTGACTGCCTCAGATGCAGGTGCTCCAACATCCAGCTGCCCTTTCTCAAATCTGCTTTTCGCGGAAGGTCCCTACGGACACACCTCAGATTTTTTCCTTAGGTACGACGCATTATTCCTCGTTGCGGGAGGAATCGGCATTACCCCTTTCATCGCGATACTGCGGGACCTCTTCTACCGTTACCAAGGGAGAGAACGCGGACTACCAAAGTCCATTCAGCTCATCTGGACCATGAAGACAGGATCGGAGTTTGCTCTACTCACTGACATCTTCCCCGCGAAGAGATTCTCCAATGCCATGCCACATTTCGAGTGTCACGCTTTCTTGACAGGAAGAGACAATCGGTGCGACACAGGGGAGGGGACGTTGATAGATAGATATGATGCTAAAAACGAGATAACCATGAATTTCCCCAACGTTTCAAGCCGCGAGGGATCCCTCTCCCCTGTTGCTGCTACTGGAAATGGCCTCTGGGTTGCTAGTCTCGTCGCTGTTGCGTCCTGTGCAACGGTTCTGGTTATGTATGTTTTCGACAGATCCACCACCCTGCACTCGCATGAAAGTAGCAGGCCGATATCAGGTCATCATACCGCCTTGCTTTATCTTGGAAGCATGGTTGTGGGAATAAGTGGCTTCGGTGGTGTCGTCATGGTGGCTTGGAGCTTGTTGAGAAATATGGATTACAGTGAGAATTGCAAGAAGAGCGTTTATGAACAGGATTGTACGCCAGCTGCAGGTTTCCCCTTGCCAGATGGAGAAAATATTTGGGAAAGGAATCTTATCGAAAACACCAGCATCATGCGAGGACGGCCCAACTTGCCAAGTAATCATTCCTTACTAGCTCCTTAAACGCGTGCTTTGGTTTCAGTGATGGTATTAACCTCTTAAGGAACAAGTATTCGTGTTTCATAGCGGCAAATTCCGTTGATCAAATTGTGAAAATATAATTCAAATGGGGTTCAAGTAAATATCACTAGAACTAGTGAAGAACATTGCTTGTGTTGGTGAGCTAATAAACAAGCACCTACACTGTGAGGGACTTTTGCAGTGAAGCAGTAGTTCACTTTCGAAGTAAGGACCTACTCAATCATCCTCACGTTCCCTGTGCATGTAGATGTTCTCGATGCAAGACCTCTTCCGCGTGGGCTAGCCAATAAAATTGAAAAAAGAGTCCAATATAACCTTCTCAAATTTAGACTGATAAGAGCATGAGCACAATTTGGGCTTCGTGATCCTTTATGGGTTAAACCCAAGGAAGCTCTTAATTATCAGTATAGGTCTAGTTTGTCTGCAACCTACGTACTGTACACCTTTTGAAGCTTCAGAACCGTTCTGAACTCGATTTGACATGTTCCGGTACTGTGTGTGAATTGTGATTGAATGCAGAATACTTCAATACCGCGGCAGAATGTTACCGAGGCAAAGAAGTGGGAGTACTCGTATGTGGTCCAGAGAGTTTGCAACAGAGCGTTGCTGCCGAATGCAAGTTTCACTACATGAGCTCATCGGTATCTCCATTCTACTTCCACTCGCTCAGCTTTGATCTGTGAATACCGGTGCCATAACCAATCTCATTTGTAGATAAGACATACGGAGTAAGAAACATGCAGTGCCTACAAGGCTACGACTCCTACCCACTTTTATACAGTAGCATTTTTTAGCATAAAGGCTGGCGAAATGCAGATGTGTTAATAAGATGTACAGTAAGTCATGTTGCACGGAATCTTGATCAAACAAAGATTTGTTAATCTGCACAATAATTGAGTACTAGAATTTTCAGGGTTTGCAAAGCCACGTTTTCTCTCCTAAACCATGTTTCAGTAAGAAACAACGTTATTTAGCAACACCTTGCAAAAAAAAGGTTCAGGAATTAAACGTTGCTTCAATGTTCACAATGTTGTTTTCACATTTCTTCCCAAGTGAAGACACTATCCTAAAATCTTAGTCAAGGTGGATGGAGGGGAAGAGAAGGTATATAGATTGTATGAAATTGTACTCAATTCTTTATGTGTTGAACACAATGCATATCAACGTACCATATTGATGTATAGTATATTGTATGTCAAATACAATATGGCATTTTATAAAATACAATATTGTATAGTATGGTAATTTATATAATAATAAATCATTATTATTATTTTACTATTATTATTATCTAAACAATGCTACAATTATGTATAGTATTTAATATTCATTGAGAACATTCCATATAATATGGCAACAAATGTTTCCAATGCAAGATGCAAACATTGGAAAAGCAATCCTCTAAACATGGCTAAATTGGTAGCAACGTGGAAGCAACGTTTTACCCCCTAAAGTCTCATTTTTCCCTTGGAAGACCAAAATGGCTTTTGGATAGGTTCTTATAGTCTCAATTTTTTGAATTTTTTTGAATTTTTTTGAAGAAAGGAAAATATATAAGCTTTTCAAAAATATCATTTTTATTTCAATTGCTACTTGGCAACAAAAATTATGTCACCTTAACCCCTTAAGTTCTATGACTATGTTTTCCCTAAAACCGCTCAAAACTGCCATTTTCAATACAAGTATCAAATTTTTGAAAAAAAACTTTTTTTGATACAAATAACCATAGGATCTTGTAGTACACTTATTTGAAAAGATGTAGAAACAATTTCAAAAATTTCCACCACGAGATTGCAAGATATTAGCGTTTGAATTGACAAAAATCCTTTTTTTGGCCCTGCAAAAAATTGGGCAGCTGCACTTCACAAACTCACTTTTCTATGAAAAAATGTTCAAAATGTTAGTGCTTCTTTGAATTCTTTTTTCTAAACAAGTTGTTTACATGCTCAAAAAATTTCAATTCATTCGGAATTGTACAACATATAGGAAAAAATAATAAATAGAAAGAAATACATAATGATTTATAATACTAAATTGTTAAGAATTTAATTATGGAGTTGAAAAATGTCAATCCCAATGGTTGTAATGTTGTTATAAACAATGCACATGCTATGATTTTATTTTTTTCAAAAAATATTGAAAATTGAGTGAAATAAACAGCTTCAAAGTTTATTTTAGAGTAAAGAATCCATAACTGCCCGCAAACTAAAAACTCCTCAAAACTGTTGACTCATTGATTGAAATGGAATGATTCAAAGCTTTCCACATATATATAAATCTAGAAATCCAATTTCAATATTAGTTATGCAGGCACGGTGCAAAAAAGTTGATTTTCTTCACTTCAAATGCAAATATCTTGCAATCCATATAGTTAAAATTTCTGAAATTTTTTCCACACATTCCTATACTAGTCTAATGCAAGATTTTATAGTTAAATATGGCTATATATATTTTTAATTATTTTATATATATATATATAATTTTTAATTGAAAATTCAACAAGGCACAGTGACTAACTGCTCACCTTACAAATTCTCTGAAGGCCTATTTGGCTTGAAATTTTTTCTAAATGCACATTTTCAAGCATCCAAACAGCCCAAACATGGCCTGAAATTTTTTCTAGCAATTAATACGGTTTAGTTCTCTTCTTTGTGTAAGTAGACTGTGCTTCTAAGAAGATTGAATAGGTTTGTAAATATAGAAGAAGAAAATAATAATAATAAATTTAAACATTACTTAACAGCAGTAGCAAAGGTCAAATGGTCTTTTTCTGGAATTTGTACTCAAAACTAACATTAGATAATTAATACTAGCATGGAGAAATAAACTAGAAAAGAAGAGCATTTGCACTACATCAATTCATCTTATTAGTGCATGTAATACTATTTTTTCAAATTCACACTATTTTAATTCAATGTAGGTTGAAACATTATTATATTGTACTAAGTTTCACAAAGCCTAATTACTTATAATGACACTAGTTTTTCACCCTTATTAAAAAGATTACTCAATGCAATGTCAATGCTCTTTATTGCATATTGAGAATTTTGTGTCACATTCCTTGATTGCATGATTCTTGTATACCTTCTCCACATCACATATTTTTTGAAACTTCTAGCTTTATGGTGGAAACATCCAAAACTGCCAATATAAGCAATTTAGCATAGTTGGAGCCACCTTTTCCTAAAAATAATATTTTTGTAGTATTAGCAAGTGGAAATCATGAACGTTAAAAAAATAGATTTTTTGAATGTGATATGTGATTTCTATGATTTTTCAAAGTACCAACTCCCTAGACCATTGAAATTGTCACATATATGCATCCTAAATTGAAATCTGCAAAAATTAGTAGTCATCAAATTAGAATTAAGTATGTGTCCATCAAATGCGTCAGCAAATTAGAGTTAAGCATTTGAAGGACACATTAACAAATGTCTAGGGATACATTTAGTGATAGTCTAAGGTACAAAAATGGGAATAGGGATGTTTCTACCTTACGGTTAAATTTTTTTTTTATCTCCAATTTTGATTAAAAGGGGATTTTTGCCTTGTGAAATAATGTAATGGAAGATTCAAAAAAATGAACAAGGTAACACATTCTTAAAATGAACAAATTTGTTGTAAAATTGATTTGAGAGATTCATATTTTGTTTTAGCTTATGTTGTTGGATTATAATTGTCATCACATCTTCAAACATCACCTTAGTTAACAAGATAGTAGGTCCTATACAAAGGTCCCTTCCCCCAAAAATTCATTTGAAATGTTTTAATATTTGTTTAGTATATGATATTTTTGGGTGTTTTAAATTTTACTTGTTATTATACAAAAATAAAAGTATACTCTATTGTAAATTAAAAAAAAGGTTGTTTGTTTGTAATCCTCTTCAATCAATTAAATTTCTTACTTTCTAATAAAATTAATGGCATAAACCGCTAAACCACCTCACCATCATGCATTCATTCTACACGACCACTAGGCAAAGGTAGAAGACATCAAATAGAATTAAACAAAAGAAATAACAACTTGTGAGCCTAAAAAACATCAATAGTATGCAACAATACTAGCATAATAAATGCATACAATAGTTTGCGTACTTCTAATCGCAACTAAGCAAAGGTACTATTAAATGGTAAGATTTATTCATCTTGCTTGAATCTATAAATAAAAACAGATTCCACTACAATTTACAATGCATTATTTGGACAACATAAGAATAAATGATGAATTTTCAAAATGTTAGGCATAAGTACAGCACAAATGGATACAGAAATCTACAATCTAAACTTTGTACATCTCCAAAATGAAATGTCTTGATTATGTGCAAGAATCTCCAATATCTTTTAATAACAACCAACAATTGCAATGGAAGAAAGCAAAAGAGTATTGTTTTAATTTGGTTATTTCAAGATATACAGTTCTTAGACTACATTAAATAGTAAAATTAGGTTGCCCCTCACTAATTTCTTGACATTTGACACTACATAAATATTTATATATTGTTACTATACAAGAATGCACTACTTCTAAATTAGCTAGTATTGTTGTAATTGGGACTCATGAACCTCCATGTGTACAAATGAAAATATCGCACAATGGAGATTGCTAGCTGTGCAATGCAAGCTCCTTGACACCTTTGTAAAGCAGGGATGCAAGCTTGGTCTCTTCGCTAGGATGGAAGCGGGACATTTGAGATGGATGGCCTTTGGTCCTAGTGTTGGCTTTGAATTTCAACCCCCTTATGGGTTCCCTGACGTGGCGAGGCATTGCCTTGGGCTGCTCGCGAGAAGCCTTGCGGCTCTCCTTCTACTGTGGTTGATGGCCGCTTGCTTCTTTTCGTTTTTTGGTTTGATTTAGTAATTGCAAGTTTCATCCATTTCCATGGATGTAAATAGCTTCATCCTTCTAAAGACTATTGCTTTCTGCACTATCTAAAATAAATGAAAAAAACACATTGTTGGTTAGTCTTTGTAGTTTTGATCTCTTTGTCTTTGATCCTTTTCGGCATGCCACTTGTGGCTGTTGGGTTTGGTATTTTGCCCTTTGCAATAAAATTTTGTTTCATTTGTTTCAAAAAAAGAAAATAATCATTTGTGTCAAAAAAATTTAAATTTAAATTTAAATATTTAAATATCTGTAGAAATATCTGTTCTCTTGACTTTGTTGACTTGTGAAATAACTTTTGGAGGTAAGACAATCTAAATATTTAGGCAATCTAGTTTCACTATTTAGCTTAGCTCATCATGTGACGCACCCCCGAGAAGCGACAACTCCCTTAACAGTGCCGTGGACGATGACGGTCAGGTTGGGGCAGGTTCCCGTTGCTGCAAGTGGCCAACCGGGCAGGGTACCGTTGCAGAGCGATTAAACCGGGACGACTGAAGATGCTCGTACATCAATGCTACAACACCCTGCAATCCCTTCCGGCACTAGCCTTCGCGTCTCCTTCTCCAGTCTCCTTCTCTGTTCTCGCCTCCAGGAGTCAAGTGGGCTGGGGTTTGCAAGGGTTTGCCACTCCTCCCATTTCGTCTCCGCGCCACCATTCCTCGCTCCTCGTTTGCAGCCATGGCGTTCCACAAAATCAAAGTCGACAATCCGATCGTCGAGATGGACGGTATGACGTCTCGTGTGGTTTGAGGAGGGAACTTTGATTGGGAGGAGCTAGGACGGGGGTTGTTGCTCTTGTAGGGAATCGGTGTTTGGATTGCAGAAAGAATGGAATCATATTAATTACAGCTAGTATGTTTGTAGGCGTCAAGGTTGAAAATGCTATTGTGGACATGGAGGTTATGGGTTTGGACTGGTTTGATTCGGGGAATGGAAAGCGTTCGCTAGGGACGATGAGTGCGTTTGTTGTTCTTGTGAGCTCCTTCATGCGGGAATTGGTATTTGGAATCTCAAAGGAATGGGATGACAGCTTTCGTATATGTTTGCATTTCGTTCGACAATCCTATTGAGGAGGTGGACTGTACGATTTTCGTTTGGTTTGATTAAGGAATGGAGGGTGCTTGTCTGATTCACGAGTTTGTTGTTCTTGATCTCAATAATTAGGGAATCGGTGTTTACGATCCGAGAAGAATTGAACTTGTGCTAGAATTTAACCACTGCATTGATGTATATATTGAGGTTGTTAATCCACTCGTCGATATGGACGGTTTGACTTTCGTGTGGTTTGACATCCATGTGGTTTAATTCGGGAATTGAGAGTGTTCGCTTGGGACGAAGTGAGTTTGTTGTTTTTGAGCCTCGTAAATAGGGAATCGGTATTTACAATCCGACTTAAAGGGAAATTCAGCTAGTATGTCTGTATATATAAATTCAAAAATCCTATCGTGTGTTTTGATCCATGGACTGAGAGTGATTATTTGGGACGATGAGCGAATTTGTTGTTCTGGAGTCCCATATGTATGGGGATCGGTGTTTTCAGTACAAAAAGAATGGAATCACAGATAGTACATGTAATTTTCTTCGATTGTATCGTAGAAGCGTGGATTCCTTGCACAGATGGCGTAGTTGAACAAACCATTATTGACATTGTATTTCCAATCCATGGAGCTACAGCTGGTCTACATATGTTTTTTGGACTGTATCTTAGAAATGTGGATAGTTCTTTTAGTCGTGTATCCTGCATTTATCTATTTATCTGATGATTTATCTATTTTGAGTCTAATTGTGCGCCAGATTATTGGAAACAGCCTCTGTTTTTGTGTATCTTCTTTGTACATGTGTTTTGTGACTTCTGGAAACTCAAGGTTCTTGAAACTATTTAACGTCGTCTGTGTGGTCTACAATGTCCATGGGTCTCCATTTGTTTGGTATGGAGTTCCATTGCACCAGTGTGTGAGCTCAACTCTAATTTCAAGATCTGTACTTTTTTTCGACGATCTCTTGACTTTGGATTTCTATTGCTCGAGGAATCTTCCTCCTACTGTTTTGTATTGTAAGGGATCTTCAAAACTTGAGGTATTGATTGGAGTCTCTGCATGTTCTGACCTGTGCGCTCACTACGGAACAGGTGATGAAATGACGAGGGTTATTTGGCAAATGATCAAAGATAAGGTGAGTGGTAACCCGATTTCAAGGTTCTCATTAGTTGATTCTTGATCCATGTTTTGCCGTTGTTTTTAGAGCGACGATTGAATTAGGACTAGGTTTTGATCCCAATCGTTGGAAGCGGATAGTGCAGTTTTGAGAAGCGCGTTTTCTGATAAATTCGTGATCGGAATCTGTTGCAGCTCATCTTTCCATTTGTGGACGTTGATTTGAAATACTACGATCTGGGAATTCTCAACCGAGACGCCACTGATGACAAGGTGACGCATGAGAGTGCCGAAGCTACGCTCAAGTACGAACTATCCTCTTCCTGAATTTTCCTTTTAATGCAATGTTGTCCTCCATTGAGATGCTTGTGTAGCTTTTTCGCTTTGTTACTTGATGTCAGTTCCATTCTCTCTCCTTGATAGTAGGAGAGCCATTCCATAATGAAGGAAAAATAGACTGGAGTGATTAACCTCCACCGAGTGCGTTTTACTAATTTGTTGTGCCCTTCTGATGCAGATACAATGTCGCTGTCAAGTGTGCAACCATCACTCCTGGTTCGTTTCGTGCCTGCCATTTGTTCGGATAGATAAATCGTGCACGAGATTGTCATATCTTCGTACTCTAGTAACATTTTTTTGTTAGAAAATGCTATCGGCGATGAGCAACCCGTCTAACCGCTGCCTTAATCAAGGTTAAGCTTGCAGGCAATAATGTTTCCACAGTATATATTTTCGACCCTGGCAGCAAATGAACGTGTTTTTGTCGTCTACAGATGAAGATCGTGTGAAGGAATTTGGACTTAAGCAGATGTGGAAGAGTCCAAATGGGACCATCAGAAACGTTCTCAACGGTACTGCTTGGCTATGTTTGACGAGCTAAAATGCATGCTTCTGTAACATTTGCATATGGGTTTCCTCTACTGACCATGAGAAAGCAATTGCATGGTCTGATCTTTGGTTTGAGATCTTTTCTGGTTGTTCACATTATTCTATGGAAGTGAAGTTCGAGTGTGGACGATCCAGCTCAAGTGAATCCAAGTAGGGGATAGGAGGACACCATTGATAAGTACGAGCAGGGTCTCATTTCATGTTGGAGTTCTTTATCGTGAGTGTGTTGAAGTGTTGCTTTTCGACTGGCAGGGACTGTGTTTCGTGAGCCGATTTTGTGCAAGAACATTCCCCGCCTTGTCCCTGGTATGCACCGAACCCCTGTGGTCGTTTTTTTGCTTCGTACTTGGAAACTGATGGGTTTGCTATTTGTGCTGAGAGGTGTTTGTATCTGCCGGAGCCCTTATAGAAGATAGTGTGCAGGCTGGACCAAGCCCATTTGCATCGGCAGGCATGCCTATGGCGACCAGTACAAGGCCACCGACGCTGTGTTCAAAGGGCCGGGCAAGCTGAAGATGGTTTTCGGTAACCTTCTGTCTCTCTCTCTCTCTCTGTTCGTTTGTCCTTATTCCCATCTCGCTGTCAAGTCCAGCTGGGGATTCGAGTTTCGATGTTGACCCTATTTTGAATTGAATCAGGTCCACCTGTTTTGAGTTCCGAAGGTTTTTATTCGAGTTGTCTGCAGGTCTAGTTGCAAAACGTTATGTGGCTTTGTTGGAGATGGAAAACCTACTATTGACCTTGAAATCGTGGAGTCTTGATCCCGTAACTCTTGATTTGTTTTCGAGTTTGCAGAACCCGACAACGGTGGAGAGATTGTCGACTTGGATGTCTACCACTATGACGGTGCTGGTGGAGTTGCCCTTTCTATGTATAACACTGATGAGGTGTGTTTTCTCCTTCGGATCATTGTCCTGAAAGCTAAGGTGTTAGATAATTGGAGTTTATTTCATGATGTTAGCCAAAGATGATGTTTCCATCCGTCCTTCCTATAGTTTTTCTTGAGGGATCTGATGTGTGTGGTCGTCTGCAGTCTATCCGGGGATTCGCAAAGGCATCTTTCACTATGGCATTGCAAAAGAAATGGCCCCTATACTTGAGCACAAAGAACACTATTTTGAAGAAGTATGATGGCAGGTAATGAGTTCATTTTTGGTAGTGGTGCCTTTGTCTGACGAATCCATGTTTGAGCTGCTGTTTGGATAGGAAAATAAGTTCTGCCAACCGTATGTTGGTGCGTCAGTTTGTTTTTTTGTTTTTATTATGTCCACTAATGCGATATTATTTGGAATAGTCTTGGCGTTATCTAAACTTGCTAGCCCGTTGACAAATTTCTTGACCCGTGATATGCTCGTCCACATCGTGAGCTTATTAGCCTGGTGCGCATTTGGTTCAGGTTCAAGGACATCTTTCTGGAAGTCTACCAGAATGAGGGATGGGAGGCTAAGTTCAAAGACGCTGGAATCTGGTACTTGTCTACCGCCTTTGAGCTCTTCCTTGTGTGCAGCGGTTGATTGCGCTCCTCCTGGTGGATTCTGATCCGCCTCAGGGTTTTTTGCGTCTCCACTTGCTGGTGTATGTGTTGTGAATTCGTCCTTTCTGATCCTGAGTTGAGGACCTTTTTTATCACAGGTATGAGCACCGGCTCATCGATGACATGGTGGCATATGCCCTGAAGAGTGAGGGTGAATACGTCTGGGCGTGTAAGAACTACGATGGGGATGTCCAAAGTGACATGCTTGCTCAAGGTACCTCTATCCGACCCCACTTTCCTTTTTCATAAGCCTCCAATGTCTTTTGCTTCTAGATGTTCCTCGACCCTCCTTGTTTTTTGAAGCCTTCGTGGCACAAAGAGACGGTTTGGTATGTTTCATTTTCCAGTTCCGAAGATCTCAAACCCCAAACGTCTCCTTTCTTGTTGTGTGCAGGTTTTGGATCGCTTGGCCTCATGACTTCTGTGCTGGTATGTCTTGCATGGCTGCTTGAATCGTGTGCTGGACTTTTGACATGTGAAAACATATCTAAAAGCTTTCAACTGTGCACTGTCTGCGTGTCCACCGTGCCCTTGCAGCTCTTGCTATGATTTTAGCCTATTTGGGTTTCACTCTGGGTCGGCGATGGTGATGACCACGCAGAGTTTGTCCAACTCATCCTGCAATCCCTTACTGTGCAGCCCTTGTTGTGATTTGTCTTCAGATTTGTCCAGATGGCAAAACCATTGAAGCCGAAGCTGCTCACGGAACTGTGACCAGGCACTTCCGAGTGCACGAGAAGGGTGGTGAAACCAGCACCAATAGTATTGCTTCTATTTTCGCTTGGAGTCGTGGCCTGGGCCACAGGTATGATATCTGACTTGCATATTGTAGCCTGTGAGCTGCATATTGGTCGGAGCCCTCGTCATTGTATCTGAGTTCAAGCAGCCTTGATTTCTGAGAATTCCATGGAGTTCTCTTCCATGTGATGATCATAGCAGTTCCTGCTACTATACGGAAATGGTTTGCATATCTTCTCAGCGTGGGTAGTATTTGTTCAGATGCTTCAATGCGAATCTTGATCGTGCCCATTCCACGGGGTTCTAAGTGTTGGCTTGTTTTCTTCAGAGGTTTGTTGGATGGCAATGCGAAGCTTCAAGAGTTTGCTGAGAAGCTGGAAGCCGCTTGTGTTGGTGTTGTGGAGGGTGGAACGATGACGAAAGATCTTGCTATTTTGACCCATGGTCCCAAGTAAGTTCTCCAAGGATGTTGAGACGAGATTACGAGAGAGTGCAGCGTGGGCAGTCGATCGAAAGTCTCCTCCTTGCCCTCTGCCGCCCGGCTGCATGAAATCGATTTGTTTCTTACCTTGAGCGAAGCGATGGTGTGCGTCATGCATTTGAGTTAATTGAGTTGTTTGCAAGTTTCTGAATGTTTTGCACTTCACTGCAGGGTCAGCAGAACGGCTTATGTGAACACCGAAGAGTTCATCGACGCTGTTGCAAAGGAGCTGCAATCCAAGTTGTCACCAACATCAAAACCGAAGTTGTAATGATTTCTTCTTTCTAACTGTTTTCAATTGATAGGACAGTGCCTGTCCTGTTTCTTTAAGTCGTTTATTCATATTCAGTTGGAAATTGTGGAATTACAAGAATGGATTTGATGTTTGTTCTCTTTGGCCTTGTCACCCCTGGTTGGCACGGCAGTGCAAATTACATTTAGTAAACCCTTTTGCTTTAGAGCTCTGCTTGATGGGCATGGTTGGAGCTTATTGTGTTGTTGATCAACGTTGTGTACTTCATATTTGCCATGGAGAGTTCCCAAGGGTTTCTGTTCGAAATTGCAAACCTTTCCTTTCGAGAACTATTTCATTAGTGTTAATCCTTTCCTTACAAGCTAGGCTGGCATATGTATTGCACATGCTATGAGTGTTATTCAAATGTTTCTTTCTAACATCATCACGTGGATCATGCAGAGCTGCATAAATGTGACCCATATGTAAGGAATCTTGAAGCCTCTGGAAGCTTGGATGGATTCTTTGACTCATTATCGTGTAGGTGCAGCCCAAGGGGTGTCTATGGGCTGACGTCTTGGCGATGAGCTCAATGAGTTCATCCAAGTAATAAATTCTGGATTGTTTCATGTATGGCCTTGTGGGTTGCCAGATGTGGAGTTGTGCATAGACCAGTTCTTGGCTTCTCCTTTCCTTGCACTTGTCCTACTCTTGGCAGTGAATCCTGACTTTCCAATCCAAGTTCCCACAGAAGTTGCTTCAGTAGTCAGTCTATCGTAACTTGGTGGAATTGATGATACGAGGCCCACACCCCACGGCAATCTGGCTCCTGTGTCCATGACCCGTCTGTATTCACTGATAAGTTACGATATGTCCTAAGAGTGTGTCCAGGAATAGTTTACGGAAGCAGCACTAATTCGAATCTGTGTAAGTTTTAATATTGCTGGATTGTTGTAATATTTGTAGGTATGCTATTTACGGCCCCTCCCTCTAATAGGACTTTTTAGTACACAGACTACCATGAAGCTTTCATGTAGTCTTTTGACAGCCAACTTTACGGAGTGCAGGCACTCCCATTGCCAATTGTGTAAGCGTACTTTACTCTCAAATATCCTTCGTCCAGCAATCAAATTTAACCCCTAAAGGACCAAAGTCCCCTCGGGGGACACTTGGGATTTCGGGCAGGCTTGTGTGACCTGAAATTTTAACCTGATTTTTTGAAACTTTTTTTGAAGATAGGGAATCACAGTAGCTTTCCAAAAATATAATTTTTTTTTCAATCGGTGCCCGGAGCAAAAGTTATGGCATCCTAAAGCAAAAAAGCAGTTCGCCGGGCAGGAAAAAAAAAACACAGAAAAATGATTTTTTTTTTTTTAAATTTTTTTTCTCAAAGATCATGTTTTTGTGTACATTTGAAGCTTTGATTCATTCTACTTGGACTCAGAATGAGAAAGTTATGGACAATCTTGTTTTTTTGGCAATTTAAGCATCTTCAGAAAAAAACACTTATAGAATTCAATTTTCAATGCAATTTTCAATTTTTTTCAAAATTTTTTTTTTGAAAAGGTCAAGTTTGTTTGTAAGAACAATCCCACCGTTGGGATTATGTTTTTTTAATTCCACCTAAGAGCTATTAACAATTTAGTGTTTTGTTCAATTTTGGACCTACTTCTACTTAACAATTTTTTTATATGTGAAAATCAAGGTTTGACATTCTGAAATTTTTTTCCCCGACTCTCAACTCAAATGTTCAACATATAAAATTACAACTTTTTGTTGTGTAGTGCAAAAAAAATCCACAAATGGCTGTCAAAGTCATCTGAAATTGCAGGAAACAGTTCAAAAAAACTTTTTTTCCCAACTTTAAATGCTAATATCTTCCAATCAAAACAGCCAAATGTCTTGAAATTTTTACCACATAATCTGAGACAAGTGAAGTACAAGATCCTATGGTTAGATTGTAAAAAAAAGTTTTTTTTGGTTTAGGGAGTGATCGCAGCAGAAATGGCAGTTTTCAGTGGTTTTGGAGCCTGAAAATGGCTTGGTCCTTTAGAGGTTAAATTACCAACACTATTTCAGATATGTCCGGGGAAATTTTTTAGCTTAACCCTGTAAGGACGAGCCTGTCACCGTGTGGAAGAAGATGAAGGGTGACCTAAAACCGTGTTTTTTGATTCACGCAGTGTTTGCAGCAACGTCAATCGTCACAAGGATAAGCAACTCTGTGAGTAGGACCATAGGGTGGGTGGCATGAGCTAGCAATGAGATTTGCAGCATGTTGTGTTGTTCAGGAATGATCTTGGATTAGAAAAGTGCTAAATTCTCACACAACGAAATGGCGGGCAGAGACGGAAATAAAGGAGCATGGAAGTGGACAGGCCACCAATTCAGACCGTGTGCACCACAAATGACGTACAATAAAACAAGCCAGGGAATATCTTTCAACTTTTCTTCAAGTGAGTCCAGAATTGGAAGATACTGAGCTTGCATTCACTACATGAGCCAAAAACACTTCAAGCTAAAAACAGGATCACCATCCATGTGTAGTACTAGATTCGCTCAAAAAAGACTTGGCAGTGTCAATAAGCACTTGCGTGACCATCATCAATTGCAAACAGAAGGCAACAACTTCCTATATCGCTCCATGAAGGCAAAAATGAGTCGTTTCTTCAGTATCTCTGCGACAGTTAGCTCGGTGAGAGGGGCAGTGACAAAAAGTGGCTTCACGGTACTGTAGCACAGAAGGCGACGACACTGTAGCTGGAGATGAACAGTGCGGTCCGCCAAGTTGGCCCCTGTCTAGTTCGGCAAATGTTTCTTCCCCACTGCCAGCTTGTCTTCGGTCGCCATGCTGGCCCTCCTTCCGAATGGAAACGTACCAGTAACTACTCCACCATGAACTGAGAGAATCCCTGAGGCTTTCAGGAGTAGAGAACCCTCGAGGAAGAACTCACAGGTACTAAGTTATCTGTAAAAAAAATCAATCACGTGCTGACACCAACAACAAAAGAGAACTCATATAGACATTACAATAATTTGTGCTTCTTGCACCAACAACATAAAAGACTTATACACATATAACAATAATTTGCGCTTTTTATTTGGGAACAAGCAAACTGCTACAAAGGTTTCTGGATGACCTAGCGCTATTGTTGCAAACAAAAACTTATTTGTCATCTCCTCCTTTGGAGCCAACATGTACAACTCCCTTCATAAACATAATAATAAAACTTATGTACTGAACATAATTAGGTAGCATAAACACATGAAGTATATCTTCAACCACGAGGCACTATGTCCAATGACAATTCCAATAGCAAGGAAACTTGCACATGTAAAATCCCCCACAACCAGAACACATGTGCGAACATTTCTGGCGGCACAATCTGCACATCTTTCGAGACTTCCCCATAGGCCATGGGCCATGCGTGCAACGAACACTTGGTGAAAATGTGGAATAACATTCTTTTCTTCCGCTCCACTTGGATGTCAAGTCCTTTGCCAACTGCATTTGGAAATCGAGATGAGACATAGGGTCTTGAAGAAATCTGAAACTGAGATCACTATGCACAATCCACGCATTGACAATACAGGTATCAAGTAGATAATGAAATAATCGATGCCACCACTTGTGGCTCCGTGTCAAAGTTGAGTATGTGCCTCTCAACTGGTCTGCACTATCAACGCCTCGCATATTTTTTTGGTACTGAATATGCATAGGCCCAGACTGCACTGGAACTCGTCCAATGTCTCGGGTCCGCAGCACTGTTTGCTCTTCCCCTCTAGGTGGCACTGGATTAGCGTGAGTTGACAAAAGTAATACCGCCGTTTTGTCCTTCCACACTAGGCAACATATTTTGCCAGAACTATGCATGCACCAATCACTCCAACCCATCTCTTTTTTCTTTGTAATGTTCAAATTCCACATTTCACGTGGAACATACTTGCGGGATGATTTAAGTGTACCAGTGGCCATTATACCGCACTCCAAAAGTTGCATGAATAGCGGAACCGAAGTGAAAAAACTATCAGTAGTCACTATGTGACCCCGCCCTTGCAAATTATGTGTGAGTTCCTTCACCACATCCATGCCTTTCTTTCCATAGCCCTTTCCACTACTAACCTTTGAAATTCCTAATTCACCGATAGTCCCTTCGATGCGTTCTTCACTTGGTGCCAACTCTTTGCCACAATACACATCAAACGTCCATATATATTTCACCACCGCATCAGCCAATGCCCACACTTTGATCCCAAACCGCACCGGTTTGTTGGGAAGATATTGTCTTATTGGACAATACCTTCCTTTATACCTCACCATGGACTCATCAACGGTTATTTGTTGATTCAACTTCCACATCCTTTCACATCTTCCTCTGATGGCATCTACTAGCCACCGTACTTTCAATATTTTGTCCCCTCTTTTCTTTTGAGACTTGCCTCCATAAACTCCCGTGTTGGTGACATGTAAACACCTTGATATTGCCTCGAAGCGATCCCTCGTAAGGAGTTGTGAAATAACAGGACAATGATATAAAGGCTCATCAACGGCCCAATAACATCGTATGTTTGGAAGTTTCTTAATCCCCATGTATAGAGTAATTGCCAAAAAAGCTCTGAATTCATGATATTCAAGTGGAATCCATTCGATACCTCCATAGGTTTCCTTTGTCTCCTTATTCTTCACCACAGAGGCATACCGGTTGGTCTCCTTGATTATCTTCACCATTGTGGTAGGAGTCCAAAACTTCTCAAACATGCCAATGCAAGAAGGCAATTTCCCATATGGAAATGTGCAACCAGGCTCTAGACCCGTGAAAGGCAAGGGATCACTGGAATAAGAGGTAGACTTCGACTCCCATGTACAAGGTGCAAATTGTTCTAAGAGGGGATCAATTTCTTTTCTCTTTTGTGTTCGTTTCTGTCCAGGAGTGTGTCCTGCATTACTTCTGCATTGCCTACTTTGTGAACCCAGAACATCGTTCATCTTTGAACCTTCAGAATGAGGACAGGACCTAGCCCTTTTTTTCATGGATCTCAATGACGTATCCGGACGACTTGTTCCAAGACTGTGCTCCAAGCTGGCCATTGGGGATGAAAGTCCTCCAAGCTCGTTACTGGCAGAAGTAGACGGAAATAGGTTAACGGCTAACTCTCCTAGGGCAATGCGAGGTTGGGGGCAGCCCTGGCCCCCAACCTCAGATGAGAGTTCCTTCAGCAAAGTGCTTCGACATGCGGAAGTGCTTGGCACGCTCAAATTGAAGTCATCGTCCTCCTCTGAAGAGCTGTCCATGTCTTCTTCTTCGTCTGAAGTGAGATCATCCAGAGAAGACTCATTACCATCGCGGTTGGGGCCACACTGCCGTCATTGCTTTCGAAGGAAGGGCATGATGGGTTGGGGTCTTCATGATTGTCGTTCACCATTTGCTTGTGTCGCGGACGCTTCTCCCTATGTATGAAGTGAACTGCTCCGGCACACACATCAAACTCTTCACCACTTTCAAAACGTAAGACCGCTCTTTGCTCGCTTGTTTTTTCGTCTACGTATTCCCGAACAAGATGGGCTAAGTACCATTTGTCAATGCTCTTCATTTTCATGTTGTTGCCTTTCTGCTCACACAGAGCCCTTTGGATTCGGACGACGGGTTCTATAGTGGGGACAACAGGCACAGGTTTGGGACGACGAGGTCTAGGATTCGGAGTTCTTACCAGACTGGCAACAGTGGAGGCGTTGTCCATCGCATCAGCACCGAGAGGTTGGAGACGTGCACCGCCCATTATGTTCCTTTTTCGCAGCATTGTCGGGATGTGAGGGTCGTGTTCTTGTGTTCTGGTCGTCGCAAGGGAGGGCCTCAACGGCGGATGTGGCAATGGCGGATGACCCGGTTGGCGAGTTAAGCGTCGGCGTCGACTTGCAGTCTTCTCCGCCGATGTATAAGCCTGCAGTATGTGGGTAATGAGAAGGTGAATAAGTCGTGGAAAACCCTAATTTCTGTTCAAAAATGAGAATTTTCTGCAATGCCAAGTTCATCACAAACACGTCACTGCTAAAACGAAGGAAGTAAAGAAAATAGAAATGTTCCCATACTTCGCATTGCAGTGATTAGTCATGCAAATCAATATCTTTCGACAATGTTCTTTCTCTGAGGATACTCTTTGTAACTGAGCAAGTTTGTACGGCTATTTCGTGATTTTCAGGAACGGGCTCAATTTCAGTTGCGATAGTCTGGGACCTTCACGAATAACTACACATCCCACACTTGCATTTGCTCTAGGTTTTTTTCATATCCTATGTTACCTCTGCTTCCACAAGTGAACAGTGTAAGATTGACTAGTTTGTTATTTGTGGGTTCTGAGGTCAAATAAGGATGATATCATGGTGCTTTGATGTAATTGAATGTAGGCAGTGTTCGTGTATTGTATCCAAATTAACGTTATTGAAGCAAGTGTTATTTCAGTATTTATTAAGACCAATCTTGTTGTTCTTGCTTTCACAGCTAGTCACTCTGTTCCAAATTGTATGTGCTGCTGCATCACTATGCACATTCATTTGTAAGTGTCTAGCATTGGTGAATGACATTTTCTTACTTTAATCACATGAAAAGGAACTGGCGATGGACTAAAAAATCACTAGAGCACTTGAGTATTTTAGGCTGATTAATAAGACTGATAGCAGGATTTCTTGCAAGATTAATATAAATGAAGCTATGAAGATGAGCTCACTTGATGTAAAGTTCAGTACTCTTAGTTTGGAAGTAATGTCAGTCATCTTCGAATTGCAAACATAGCTACGGCTTCTTCATGTGACGACTGTCTCAAGTTTCTAGCCTACGTTCTCTTATTATTGAGAAACTGAATTTTTGACAACCTTAGTTGCTAGTTTGTGAGCAGGAGGAGAAAAGGAGACATACCAGAGGTGGAGGCAGATTTGCAAGTGTGACTGCTTGCTGTGTGCCGACCTCGTTTGGACGGTCGTTCTCCATCGTCGCAGAAGGTGATCACGTTCTCTTTGCTTGTTTTGACTATTTCGGAATGGATTGAAAAATCTTCCCTTGGGCTTGTGATAGTTGGTTTAGAGTTGAGGCCTTTTAGCATCCAAGTCGGCAGGCGCCGTGGTTTCCGATGAGGGTTTCTGGTTGGAGGAGTAGGATTTTCACCTCCAGAGGACTTGGCAGTTCCGCATATGCTGGAGGTCTCCAGTAGTGCTGTAGGTGGGAATGGAGTTCCGTCAATCACATTTAGGGGTCGCCTTTTGAAATTGTCGAGGAGTCGTCTCTGCAAGCAAAATCACAGAGTAATGCTATTAGGTAGGGATGTCCACATATAACATAAGCGGAAGTTAGTGAGAATGCAAATATCAGTGTTCGTGGCAGTCAGAAGATGAGCTTTATAGGACAGGTCATTTTTATGTCACCTACCAAGTGTTGGTGAACAGTATACCAGAAGCATACAGTCGTCAGCATTGCAAAGAACTTACATTCCATAAATTTCAGATAATGAAACCATGGTGACATGAAACTATAGCTTCAGCAACAACTAGTTACCGGTTGCAGGTAGCACAAAAAGATTGAAAGTCAGCAGTCCGGGAATATTGGCGTGAGCCAGCTACAAGACGTCAGAATATGACTGACAGGACGCCCAATATATATATATATATGAGTTCGTCATCACAATTTGTGTTTCTAGCCTGTACTTTCAGTAGCCTGTCCTCGTCTACCCATACATTCTTATGAGCTCGCCTGTTAGGAAAGTCAACTCTTTGAATCCAATAGCTCTGTATTGTGTGGGCCATTACTGGATGTAGATAACTTTCTCATCTGTTTCTATGGTGGTTGAATTGCCTGTGCTAACTTCAACATCTGATAAATATGAGGAAGCTGATTAGTGAATTGAATAACTTCTTAGCTTCCTTTCATTCGATCTCTATGTTCCAAGAGCTAGAATGTACCAAGTAATACATGTTTCACTTAAAAAAATATCTTTACTTTCATTTTTCTTTTCTCTCTTGTTGCTACAGGATTGCAACTATTCGATGTGATGGAGGCATTTCAGTGTTGAAGCGCATGTTGAGATCTCTGAATGTCCTTTAAAAGTAGAACATGAATGAGGACTTACTTCACTTGGCTTTCGATATGATCCGCCAAGTTGTTGAAGAGGTTGACAATGAGAAGTGTGATCATCAATGAAATGGTTAGTTATTTGAATGCTTTGACCTTTCAATTTTGTAATTGAATGCTTCGACCCTTTGGTATAGTACGTTCATTGAGTCTTGTGAACTTTGAATTTCTAATCACGATAATGAAGACAAAATGGATGAAGTGTCTGAAATGAAGGGCACATATGTTAAGTTATGGAAAGAGTTCAGGGAAGTCATGAAATTGGGTATAATTGACGTCATTTGTAACTGATATACCCTTGCCAAGCTTTTGTGCTTCATTGTTTCCTTGCAAACTAACTCAAGTGAAAGTGTATTCCATTCATGTTCGTGTATTTTTCAATGTGGTGTTGTAGAGATATTAGCAAGAAGGTGTTTGTCAAAAATACCTGAATGAAGCGGAGCTTGTTGTGGAAGCGCTCTTCAACTATGTACCCGTCATTGTCAACGTCTCCATCATCACGGCACGTTTGCTTCCACCACTCCAAACTAGTCAAAGTATGGGAAGATGGGTTTGCAGCAGTTGTAGTGGCCTGCACCATCAAAGTCTGAGGACAATTTGGTGACTTCAACTGTGGTTCTGTGATGGTAGGTAGCAAGTCCTCCTCATGTAGCTCATACTCATCTTCTCTTTCAACTTTGGGGGAGGGGTACACTATTTGCCTCACAAAATGATAGAACTCCTGAGAGAATCCATTCTCATGACCTTCAGGCCTTCTCTCTGTCCATCCCAATATTTTTGCACTCCAACTGTAGAGAAGCCATCTTAGTCTATCGGGGCTTCTATCAAGAGGGTCAGCTGTGTCACGCTTCAGCCTAGGCAAATTGACAAGGTAACTCTCCATGAGGCATCCACAGATGTAGTCAATTTGCCAAGGCTCAGCATGCTGTGAAGATTTGAGGTGGCTAAGAAAGTGTGTGGCATGGGGCACACACCATGATGGTATGCGAGGAGGTGGTGGGAGATGTAGATAATCTTTCTTGTGGCGAGGCATTGAAAGACCAACAACGTAGGACAAGATTGAAGCTTCAAATGTGACATTCTTCCACAACTCTCTCCTCGTTATGTCTCAATTTTTTTAGCAAATAATTTGTTTATTGTTGTAGCCGTCATTTCAAGGATATCAACAACTGCGGTCCATGCTTTGCAGATACTTTGCAGATGGAGCCTAAATTTGGCCTCCAAAACACCTAGGGACACTAACTGCCCTTGTTGATTTCCTCTCTCCAGGAAACGGCCTCCTGTTGACTTGTCTGGCACGACCATAGCCTTCCGCCATATTTAGACCAGCTTTGATGATAATAGGGCTAGAAAACAAACTTGCCCACGCTGAGAATTTCATGACTGGGCACGTTTGCCCTACTGCCGTGTTGGAGATGCCATCCTGCCACTTTTTTCGAATCTTTCATCCCTGCAAAT
This sequence comes from Pseudisothecium myosuroides, assembly GCA_951799445.1. Classification (NCBI taxonomy): domain Eukaryota; kingdom Viridiplantae; phylum Streptophyta; class Bryopsida; order Hypnales; family Lembophyllaceae; genus Pseudisothecium; species Pseudisothecium myosuroides. Next base: position 25,670,235 of record OX637294.1, read on the forward strand.
AGATTGTGCATTCAATGAGCCGTAATACAAGTCTGCACGACTCTCTAAACCCCCCTAATGAACCAAAAAAATTTAAATGGATGAATAATTGATTTTCTGTTCGCATTTCGTGGGTGCGAAATCATCCATCGGACACTTTCAGTCCGCGGCAGCGTTACAGGGTTAACCAGTCAAGATCCTACATTTTCGTGGACCAACTGGTTCTCTGGAGTATACTCTCGGCTAGGCTTTAAGAAAATAAAGAATATTCTCTTATTTTCCTCTTAAATGATCGGTTTTTTTCTGAAGAATTGGAACTCAATTCAGCAATTCTAGATTTCAACCGGCTAATTTGTAACTAAAGGTGGGTACTCCCCAGACATTGCTGGATACTCCGTACAACAGCTCTGCCGAAAACCACCAGAACATTCCCATACACCTAGCTGACGACGTTAAGTAGTTTCAACACCCTTGGAGTATCCAGAGGTTACAAAACACAGACAAAGAACTGAAAGAAGAAAATACAGATACAGAAGCTGCTTCGAATAATCAGGTGCATAATTAAACTCAAAATAGAGAGTTCCAGTCACACAACTCGTACAGACTGCGACCACTCCAAGCGTTCCAACATTGTACCATCTGCGCAGGATACATGAGTAAAGGAACTGTCCACATTACCACGATACAGTCCAGAAAACAGATGTAGAACAGCTGTGGCTTCACGGATTGAAAATACAAAGACAGAAATGGTTTTTACAACTACTCCATCTGTGCACGTTACATTTCAGAAAATGATATTTACTGGCCGTCAGTCCTTTCATTTTGTACTGAAAAGAACACTTGGCTCTCCGCACAATCCTGCCATTGGTGCTGCCCTCGCTATTGCCCTTCGCCACCGCCTCTGAGTGTCCTTTCTCATGGCTCTCCCCTGCCTCCGGGCTTCTCGTGTTGCCTGCGACCCCTGTCTCTGATGCGTGTTCTCACGCCCTTGGGCGGCAGCTCTGCCTTTTGGCTCTTGGTCTTGATTCCTCCTTCAATGCCCTTGGCCGTTATTTATTTATAAAGACTCACTTTAGAATGGGTTTCACCTTCTTGTACTGAAAACACCGATCCCCATACATATGGAGCTCAAGAAAAACAAATTCGCTCATCGTCCCAAACAAGCACTCTCAATCGAAGAATCAAAACACACAAATAGGACTTTCGACTTCAAAGATACAGACATACTAGCTGAAGTTTCCTTCGTTTCGGATTGCAAATACCGATTCCCTACTTACGGAGCTCAAAAACAACAAACTCACTCCTCGTCCCAAGCGGACACTCTGAATTACGAAAATTAACTTACACCACACGAAAGTCAAACCGCCCATGTCGACGATTGGATCAACGACCTCAATACATACATCAATGCAGTGTTTCAATTCTAGCACTAGTTCAATTCTTCTTGGATCGTATCACCGATTCCCTAAATATTGAGATCAAGAACAACAAACTCCTGAATCAAACGAGGACACTTCCAGTCCTGAGTCAAACCAAACGAAAATCGCACAGTCCATCTGATCAATAGGATTGTCGATATACAAACATATACAACAGCTGCTATCCCAAATACCGATTCCCTAATGCAGGAGCTCACAGTAACAGCAAGCGCACCTCATACTTGCATACAACCACTACAAGTATCTATTTGTGATTTGAGTGCATTTGGACCAAATTGTAAGGTAGGAGGCTTGAAAACCACTCAGGATGGATTGAGAAAAAAAGTATTATTTATTGCAAAAGCCAATCATTCTCCTTGCTTTCCCTATTTCTCTTTACAAATTGCAAGTGAACAATTTATGGAAGACCTAGGGTCATAAATAGGTGCCCACTGACGCACTTCGTTTGAAAATTCATAAGTAATTCGAGAATACTTCAAACAAATATTTTTTAAACAAAGAGAAACGTACTTGGTTATTTCATTTTTCAGACAAAGAGAAACATTATTGTGTTACATTCCACATGTACTTCTCTTTGTCTGAAAAATGAGTTAAAAATTCCCATCGAAGCGAGGCGAGGCTCTTGCCTCGGACGCCGTTCCGACCACCATGATCATTCGGTCCCCTAAACCCCGGCAGCTACATACCGAACGACACCAACCGACTGTTTCCGCTCCTCAGGTTACGGTAGCGCGCCAGCGCCCAGAGAGGGAAGAACCGAGGATATCCGTGATATCGCAGATAGAAAACACGCGGAAATCCTGTGCCCGAATATCGCTGCTCAGACCATTGACCATCTTTGCCCTGAGTCTGAGTGAGATATGCGACGCCGCGTTCACAGGCCGCATGTTCCACCTCTCCCACCGCCATGAGAGCAAGCAAGGCCCAGGCCGTCTGGGACGCCGTGCTCGGCGCAGGCTCGTAACCCCGATAGTCGAGCTTGTAGCTAGCTCCATCCTCGCCCCAGCCGCCGTCCGGGTTCTGGATGGAAAGCAGCCAATCGAGGGCCTTTCTCACCATCGAATCGCTCGGATCGACGCCCGTAGCGTTGAGCGAACACAGCACCGACCAGGTGCCGTAGATGTAGTTCATGCCCCAGCGGCCGTACCAGCTTCCGTCCGGTAACTGATCGCGACGCAGCCATTCGATTGCACGACGCATGGGCTCTGACGTTGCGGGACGTTCGCCAAGTTGTGCAAACAGCGAAAGACAGCGTCCGGTCAAATCCGCCGACGGCGGATCGAGTAGTGCACCGTGATCCGCAAACGGGATGTTGTTGAGGTAGTGGTAATCATTGTCGGCATCGAACGCGGCAAAGCCGCCGTCCTCGCTCTGCAGTCCGACTATCCATTCGCGCGCGCGATCAATGGATTCGTCGAACGTCTTGCCGCGCTCGCCGCGCACGCGGTCCATCGCCATCGCGACGACGGCCGTGTCGTCGAGATCGGGATAGTGCGCGTTGTTGTACTGGAACGCCCAGCCGCCGGGCCGCACGTTCGGGCGCTGCGCAATCCAGTCGCCCTTCACGTCGAGAAGCTGGAGCGGTTTGAGCCAATCGAGCCCGCGGTTCGCTGCTGCGATTTCCTTCTCGCCGCCGACTTCAAGCAGCGTATGCGCGACAAGGCTGGTGTCCCACACCGGCGAGACGCACGACTGGCAGTAGGCCTCGTCGTCCTTGACGACGAGCAGCTTGTCGAGCGAGGCGCGCGCGATCTTGCGGTCCGGGTGATCCGGCGGAAACCCAAGCACCGCATACATCTTCAGGGAATTTTCCATCGCCGGGTAGATTGCGCCAAGCCCGTCGACGCCGTTGAGACGCTCGGTGACCCACACAACGCACTTATCGATGCAGCGCTTGCGCAAGCCCGTCGGCATGTAGGGCTCAAGCGCACGCAGCATGATGTCGACGATGCGGAATCCGATGAACCAGGACCATTTCTGGTGCGGCGCCTTCATCGGCGCGCCGACAGTCTTGGGGTCCTCATGGAACAGCTCGTCAATCGTGACGCCACGCGGGTTGATCGCCTTGGGCTTGAGCGCCTGAATCACGAGCATCGGCACGATGAAGGTGCGCGCCCAGTAGGATATCTTGTCGATGTGGAACGGGAACCAGCGCGGCAGCAGCATGATCTCGACCGGCATCACCGGCACGCTCTTCCATGGGATCACACCATAGAGCGACAGATGTACGCGCGTGAACACATTCGATTTGACCGCACCACCTCGCGCGAGAATCTCTTCGCGCGCCTTCTTCATGTGCGGGGCGTTGATGTCTTCGCCGATCATCTTCAGCGCGAAGTAAGCTTGCACGCTCGCGCTCATGTCGAAGTCGCCTCCGTAGAACAGCGGCCAGCCGCCATGCGCGCCCTGGACGCGGCGCAGGTAGACGCCGATCTTGCGCTCCAGTTCGAGGTCCGGCGTCTCCGCGAAGTAGTGCACCATCAGCACGTATTCGGCGGGGATGGTGGCGTCGGCTTCGAGCTCGTAGACCCAGTGCCCGTCCGGCTTCTGCTCGGCGAGGACGGCGTCGGTGGCGGCGCGGATGTGCCCCTCGAGCGAACTCTCAATGGCGGTGCGCGCCGGGACCGGCGCTGTCAAAGTATCGGTCATCATACGGTTTCTGTTGCTTAAGAATGCAGCACAAATTCTGCTGCTATGTTGCCGGACCGAATGGCACCTTGGATGGTCTCGGGCAAGCCACCAAGGTCTATCCCAGTGGAGCGATGGAGCTAAAATTACGAAAGGCACCAGGTAATCTCACCAATCAACAGTAGCAATTGTTTTGCGAATAGATTGCGAGTTAGCGATTCATGAGAATCTGCAAATCTAATTTCACGAAGGCTACTTACAACCACAGATGGTTGCCCATAGCAGGAGTTGTATACAACGCGCTCAGCTTCGTCTTCGTCAATATACCATTTGTGTCACGACTGCAATGGCATCCCTTCAGCGTCACTTCCAGTCCTCTGGAGGACTCTCCAACCGTGACTATCTGTATCAAGCCACTCGGGGAGTGGACAAAGAAACTGCACCGTACTCTGACTGCATCAGATGCAGGTGCTCCAACATCCAGCTGCCCTTTCTCAAATCTGCTTTTCGCGGAAGGTCCTCACGGACACACCTCAGATTTTTTCCTTAGGTACGACGCATTATTCCTCGTTGCGGGAGGAATCGACATTACACCTTTCATCGCGATTACGCGGGACCTCTTCTACAGTTACCAAGGGAGAGAACTCGGACTACCAAAGTCCACTCAGCTCATCTGGACTATGAAGACAGGACCGAAGTTTGCTCTACTCCCGGACATCTTCCCCACGAAGAGATTCTCCAATGCCATGCCGCATTTCTAGTGTCACGCTTTCTTGACAGGAAGACAATCGGTGCGACACAGGGGAGGGGACGTTGATAGAGAAATATGATGCTGAAAACGAGATAACCATGCAACGTTTCAGGCCGCGGGGGATATCTTTCCCCCGTTGCTGCTACAGGAAATGGCCTCTGGGTTGCTAGGTTCCTCGCTGTTGCGTCCTGTGCAACGATTATGGTTACTTATTTTTTCGACAGATTCACCGCTCTGCACTCACATGAAGGTAGCAGGCCCATGTCAGGTCATCATATCGCCTTGGGAAATATGATTATGGGAACAAGTGACTTCGGTGGTGTCGTCAGGATGGCTTGGAGCTCGTTGAGAAATGTGGCTTAAGTTATCGTGAGAATTGCAAGAAGAACAGGACTATGAACAGCATTGTAAGCCAGCTGCCGGTTTCCCCTTGCCAGATGGAGAAAATATTTGGGAAAGGAATCTGCTCGAAAACACCAGCATCATGCGAGGACGGCCCAACTTGCCAAGTAATCATTCCTTGCTAGCTCCTCTCAAGCGTGCTTTGGTTCCAGTGATGGTATTTAACCTTTAACCTCTAAATTAACCTCTAAAGGTACAAGTATTCACGGTTTTATAGCGGTGAATTTGGTTGATCAAATTGTGAAAATATAAATCGAATGGGGTTCAAGAAAATATCACTAGAACCAGTGAAGAACATTGCTTGTGTTGATGAGCTAATAAACAAGCATCTACACTATGAGGGACTTCTGCAGTGTAGCAGTAGTCCAATATAACCTTCTCAAATTTAGACTGATCATGAAAACATGAGTCCCATTTGGGCTTCTGGTCCTTTGCGGGTTAAATTCAAGGACGCTCTTAGTTATCAGTACAGATCTAGTTTGCCTGCAACCTACTGTACTGTACACTATTGAAAGCTTCAGAATCGTTTTGAACCCTATTTGACATCAATCTCCAGTATAACTGTCATTTCATGTGCAAAGAGAAAAGATGGGAAACAAAATATAAATAAATCTGCGCTTTTGTAAATTCAACAGTTAGATCTTGCTCTAAACTAGCATGAATGTGTGAGAAATTTCAGAACTTTGACTTCGCAGATTGAAATTTATTTGTGTTTGAAATGAACATACATGTTTTTTAGACACCTTGTTATACTAGGTTTTACCCCATATATCCAAGCCTTCTTTTTTTGTTTCTAGAAGGCATTTCGAAATTTTAGAACGCAAGCTCTAGGAGTTGTTAGAAAAGCTTAAATAAAATTGTAACCATAGAATCTTGAAGTTCAAGGCTTGTAGATGGAATGTAGATAAGTAAGGATTTTTTGGTTTTTGTTTCAGCTACCCGAAACTTCTAATGCCAAAATTCTTTAGGTTAAAAATTGGGGAAAAACAAACTATGATGATTTTGTACCCGTTGTTGTGATATGAAAACCACTATTCCCCCTTCCAAATCAATGAAAACAACTTCACAAATGAGCTTGCATTGCAATAGTGCAAGACATGTAAAAGGAAATGTTCAATTCAATATATTGGCACAAAACAATTGTAATTGAAATCAATGCAAAAACACATCTAGATGTTTTGAGATGATGAATTTTCATGATAAGGTGGGTACCCAAAAATGCACCACTGACCCTAAACTGCCATCTTCTATCCTTGTACCCAGGTGGAAGAAATTGTTTTAGAACCAAACTTTGTTCCTTCGTAACTTTTGCATACAATATCCAAATGTCACGTTCCTTGGTGCGTTGGAACCTCCTTTCAAGTGCCAACAAGAAAATTTGAACAGTCTAATAATGGCCCTCACTGCCCAAGAGAGCTCTTGCCCAACTTCAAAAATTATCCCCAGGCATCAGCGTTCCCGACCGAGTTCCCTACTCTCCAATGGCCTTCAACGGCCATCAACGGCCTTCACGACCTTCCACGACCTTGAGAAGTCCCTTGCAACAGTGCTCCGTCTCCAACCACCATCCCTTGCAACAGTGCGTCTCCAACTACCACCCCTTGCAACACCGCTCTCCAAGTCTCCAACTATCAAACGACTGTGCCTGCTGCTCACTTGGTACAGGCCTGACTGCCTTCAGACGGAATAAGTTATGTATATAAGTTAAAGTGTTAAACATAAAACAGTAAAGCCTCATTAGTGCTCACACGATATTCAACTGCCTCCCAAGTCCTTTCCAATTTTTTTTAAGTGAAATGATGACAGTTGCAGTGAGAAAAGTATGAACCTGATCCTAGGCACAGTCGGAGTATCCTCCCTGACGATTATCAGACACTTCAAACTCCACATTGATGATCACATAACGTTGGTAACCAGCTACCTGAACTGTCGCTGTTGGGAGGAAATCAGTGGGATTTAAAGCAGGTGCAGCTCGCAGTCTCGCACCACGATGGAAATGAAAAACTTTAACTGTCTTGCAATTCCTTCCTGCCAGGCCACTTGCGGCTGTTGGAGACTTTTTTGTATCCTTGTCCCCCTGCCAATGGAATTCCGTTACGTTGGTTTTAAGAAAACATATATATATGATATATATATATATATATATAACTTATAGATATTTCACAATCCCTTCACTACAGTAGCAGATACTGAGCGGGTTCATGAATGGCACATGACAGATAGTCCCTGCAGATGAGCGGGTTTATTTGTTTATTTATTTTGAAACACATGGACAGATTCCATTGAACTGAGCGGGTTTACGAATGTCATGAGTCATGAGCTAGAGATTGGCGGGATTGGCGGCATCCCAAATGCGCCACTGACCTTAAAGCGCCATCTTCAGTTTGTGTACATCTTCAAAATCAGTTATGTACCTCTGTGAAAGAAACGCTTTTAGAACCAAACTTTGTTCCTTCATAACTTTTGCATACAATATTCAAATATCGCTTTCTTTGGTGCGTTGGAACCTCCTTTCCCTTGCCAATAAGAATATATAAGAATTTGAACAGTCTAGTAGTAGTAATTAGGCACAGTAGCAATTAGTGGTGGTTTCGGGATACCTACCTTACAGTGGACACGAAGGTAGGTGGCTCAAAAAGTGACCCTCTTCTTCAAACAGCCCTGTAGGGAGCTCTGAAATGGGAAGTAAGTGGTTCAATCTAAAATGGACTGCGAACAATGTGAGAGCATAATTAAGACTTGTCATATATTGCTTCATACTTCGCCAATGGATCATGGAATAAGAGCCAAGGAAGGTCCATTTCAAAGCCCGGGTGTGTCCACTTAATTTTTTAAAATGAGAATTGATTGTCCTATTGCCTTCTTACAAATATTAAAAGAATGTAGGGTCCGTTTAAGTCTAGTAAAGGTTCATTTAGGAACCTTGTGTACTACTTTTTGAATGCAACAATGCTTGTTTTTGGTCAAGCCATATTTTTTTGCAGGTTGTACGTACGTGGGTTTTGCAAGGCCTATCAGTCAAGAATAGGTACCTATTGCATAATTCTTTGGAAATTCATAAGTAATTCATATATGCTTTAACCCCTAAAGGACCAAGGCCTTTTTTTTGCCAAAAAACACTCAAAACTGCCATATTTATAGCAAAGAGTAAAAAAAATTGAAAATTGTTTTTTTCCCACATCTAACCATAGGATCTTACACCTAACTAGTATGAGAGTGTGTGGAAAAAATTTCAAAATTTTTGACCGCACAGATTGCAAGATATCTGCGTTTAAAGTTGAAAAAACAAGTTTTTCAGCACATTGCGGGACTAAATTTTTTGACTTTGAACATTTTTAACTCAAAATTTTTTGCACTTCAGAGATTTGAGCTTTAAATCTTTATAGTGGAGAATTGAGTTGAGAGTCTAGGGAAAAAAAAGAAATTCAAAAAAACGTAATTATCATTCTTAAAAAAATTGTTAAGTAGAAGTAGGTATGAGATAGAAGGAAAATCTAAAACATTAATATATTTTAGATGGAATTAAAATGCACTAATCCCAATGGTGAGATTGTTCTAACAAGTAAATCAGACCATGCAAAAAAAAAAAGTTTGAAAAATTTGAAAAATTGCATTCAGAAATGAATCCTACAAGTTATTTTTTTCAAGAAGATGCTCTAACTGCCCGAAAAACAAGAATGTCCATAACTTTCTCATAACACATCCAAATGAAATGAATCAAAGCTTTCCAAATAAACAAAAATATAATCTATGAGAAAAAAATATTAAAAATAAAAATAATTTTTTTTGTCCATTTTTTTTTGGCTGCCCGGGCTGCCGGCCGTCCCCTCGTTTGAGCTTATTTGAACATAACTTTTTTTCCCGGGCACCGATTGTGAAAAAAATTATATTGCCATAAAGCTAATCAGCTTTTCTACCTCCAAAAAAAGTTTCAAAAAATCAGGAGAAAATTTCAGCCCGTAGGTACCTGCCCGAAAACACATTTGTCCCCCGAAGGGACAACGATCCTTTAGGGGTTAAAAAATATGAAACCACTTGTGTTGGATTCTACACCAATTTTTCTTCAAGTGTTTGATAAGAGGAAATATTTTTGGACATTTGAAACCCATCGAAAAGGTCCAATAGACCTTAAAGGGTTGTTTATTGAGCCACCTACCTTAAATTCCATCAACTAATTCACATCTCACGTAGCACTGAAATGACCTCCTACCCATTCTAACTGAAGGAATATGTAAATCTCACAGAAGACACTAAGGTAGACAAGCCTATTACCACTCTGATTTGGAATTTGGGGTCAATTCCAAAAGGGGTACATATTTTTTTAGAGATATGTGCTTGTTTCATGGATCAAACTCAATTGCAATTTTAATTTTTTGATTAAAATTGTAATTTCTGTGAATTTTTGAAGTCGTCTGCCTTGAAAATACAAAATCATGTCCTTACTGTAGAATTATAGACATCCCATTAACTACCTATAACTGCCATTCCATGTCTCTAATGGCACTTAAGTACTCACAAATCAAACATTGACATGTTATTCCATTTTGGCACTAATGCATTGATTTTGTCATAATCTTAAACGGATTTGGATATTTTTTAGGATAGATTTTGATGTTTGAACGAATGGAATTGGGGTCAAATATAGGGTGATGGAGTAGGGTGGTGAATGGTGATGGATTGGTTTATCTTAGTATAGCCCTATGCTATTGGACCAGTTTTCATCATGATTTTGTTATGCTTTTGTTTCTCATTTTACTTTTTTAATAATTTATTTGTAGTTTAACAAAAAAACATTACGAAGATGTATGCTTAAATGTTCAATAAATAAGTTTTATGGTAAAGTAGCGTCAATAGAGAGGTGATTTTAAGTCATGGGACAAAAGAACTCTAAAAAATGATTTCTACTTGTAGAATTTATATTAAAACTTTTGAATACACAATATTCATTTTTTCTGTTATAGATTCAAAAAGAAGCACCTTTAACGAATGGATGGATGTTGTCCGAGAAAGTACTATATATAATTGACCATGAGAAAATATTAGGATCCACAAATCTACACCTACATGTTTAATAGATTGACCTTGAGATTTGTCCACTACTAAAAGATGTGGATGTTTTTAAAAGGAGAGATTTATAAGGAATTGCTTAAAAGCGCTTGGTATTGCTGAAAGGTCATGCTGGAAAGTAGAAATCAATAAATTGAGTAGCAGAGTGTTGACTAGTCAAGGAAACGTAGGGAAACATGGAATTTTTGGTCGTACGGGTGTTCGTTTATCCCTTCATGCAGTACTTGTGGAACAAATTTCCAATATTTTTGTGGCAGTTTCTTCATAAATTGTTTTTACTTAAGAATGATGTAATTCAAAATTGACTAAAGATTTTTTTTAGGTTTTCTTAGTCTTCTAGAATTGTAGAGATTTTGGAGTCTCGAAGCTAAGATAGTAGTAGGCACACACGTTTTGACTATTTCCGCCACTGATATTTTTTTCTAGAATGCAAATAGAGTATCTAAGACTAACAATTTTTTTAAAGAGGAGTTCTTGTTTTCGCTCTTAAAGATTTCACATTTCTTATTTATAAAATTATACCATTACAAAATGGATTAGAAACATATCTTAGGCTTACAAATTTTGGCTGATTCTTTCTCAGAATTGGCGAAGACGTCTTTTTAGGTTTTGTAAGTCTTTGGGAGTCTTGGAGGGTGATTGCAAGAAACACTTGTACTATCTGGTTGCGGTTTTTTTTTTGGACCGCTATAACTTTTGCTATAACTTTTGATTTATAGGTTCAATGCCAAAACCAAAAAAATGCTTCCTAGATGTTCTGATTGCAATTGTATCCCTCATTTTTCAGAATTAAAAAAAAAACAATTTATATTTAAAATTCAATTTTGTTAATTTGTCACACTTTGACGTTTAGGGATTTTTAGTACTATTGAGCGGTTTAAATTAATGATTTTTAGTTGAAATTTCTATGGTATATTCTCCTAGTAGGTAGACATACTCCTACCAAAGATCATTTAAAAATACATTATTTTATATCCTCCACAGTTGTGCAAATAGGCCTCCCTTGCGCACGCACTTCTAAACATTAGAGATGGTTTTGACTTCATTTTTTTGGTCAAATCTCATCACCAAGAAGTCCTCTCAAATGGAAAATTTTTACTTTTGTTCAAATTTTTTTTTCCTATTTTCTACAAATTAAAATGTGGAAGGATGTATTTTCTTAAACAATTCTGCAGACTATTCTAGCGAAGAGGAAAATACATCCTTCCACATTTTTATTTGTAGAAAATAGGAAAAATAATTTTTGAACAAAAGTAAAAATTTTCCATTTGGGAGGACTTCTTGGTGATGAGATTTGACCAAAAAAATGAAGTCAAAACCATCTCTAATGTTTAGAAGCGTATGCGCAAGGGAGGCCTATTTGCACAACTGTGGAGGATATAAAATAATGTATTTTTAAATGATTTTGGCAGGAATATGTCTACCTACTAGGAAAATGTACCATAGAAATTTCAGCTGAAAATCATTAATTTAAACCGCTCAATTGTACTAAAAACCCCTAAACATCAAAGTGTGACAAATTAACAAAATTGAATTTTAAATATAAATTGATTTTTTTTAATTTCTGAAAAATAAGGGACACAATTACAAGCATGACATCTAGGAAGTTTTTTTTTGGTTTTGGCATTAAACCTATAAATCAAAAGTTATAGCAAAAGTTACAGCGGTCCAAAAAAAAAATGCAACCAGACAGTACAAGTGTTTCTTGCAATCACCCTGGAGCTAATACATAGTGGCCATTCAAAATTCACATGCTTTGACTATTTTTGCTACCGTTGATTTTCTTTGAATGCAAGTATATGGTATCTAAAATTGGCATTTTCTTGAAAGCTAGTTCCTTATTGTTGCTCTTAAACATCTTTCACTTCATTATTGTGAAACTGTAAAATGTTAGGTTTAGGTTATGGATTAGGAGCGTATCTCTTAAGTTTTTGTTGGAGCTTTTTTAGAATTCTCTTAGGCATTTCTATTAGGTTTTGTTAGTCTTGTGGAGTCTAACGTGATTCTGGAGTCCTGGAGTTGAAATAATTTTTGGGTGCCGTCAATCTATTTGCTTTGGCTTTTCTACAAGTGTTGTTGTTTTTTCCAGAATGCAAGTGGGGTATTTGCAATTGACATTTTCTTCAAAGCCTTTTCTTGTTGCAATTTAAGAAAAGTGGAATCTAGAGTTTGCAAAATATTAGGTGTAGGTTATGGATTCAGAGCATATATCTTAATCAAATAGATCTTTATAATAGACTTAGGTGTCCTTTATAGGTTTTTGTTACTTGTTTAGAGTTTCAAAGATTATTCTTCTCATTTCTTAAGGCCGTTGCTTAGTTCTACAATTCATTTTGTAGTTTGTAGAGTCCAAAACAGTCAATTATCCTCCAGACTCTGCATAGAACATGTGAAATTGGTGTGTTTTTAAAGAGACTTGACTTTGTTGCTATTTCCAAAATGGTCTATCATCTTGCATCTTTCAATTTTAGAGTTTATTAAATTTTACGTTTAGTTTATGGATCACCTCTCAAAACAAATTTTTGCTAGATCTTTCTCATAATAAGCTTAGCGTTGCTCTCATAAATTTCATAATCTTTTGGAGTCTCAGAGATTATAGCTCTTTTTCTTGCTTAGTTCCACAGCAACTTGTGTAGACTTCAATGTACTTTACAGAGGTTCATATCTCATGTGTTTGATGATGATCTTTGACTAATTTTATAAAATGAGTTGCGTATGTTTTGTTTGAGAATCTTTGCAAGCCAAATTATGAGGTGTTTCACAATGAATTCAAAGCATTCTTGCTTCAAGCTTAGAGTAGGAATGAAAAAATAGGTGAGCAAGAGCATTGTTATATATTATGTCTATACTAAGGATACAACAACATGCAAAATGAAGGATTTGGTATACCTTGACCTATTATATTGGAATCTAAAGTCAAAATGATTCTACTAAGTTCCCGGGTACTTTACTATACCTTGTAATCTATATACATGTGCATGGAAACTTTTTATTTAGGGGACTATCTAGCTATTATTCTACAATAGATATGCCACTATTTTTTTTCTCTATTTTTTGTCCATTTTCTGCATCCCTATAGTAGTTAAATTTGAAATTTGAGGCATTTAAACATGTCCCTATTGTAATTTGAATTTATACATGGTTTCAAGGTTGATTGGTATTTCCTCTGTCCCTCTTAGAAACTCCAAATCATGCATAATTTGTGTCCCACTAAAAAACTCCGTTTACTAATTTCAATTGTTGAATAAGCGTTGGCCATATTGAATGACCTTGTGGGGACAAGTGGCAAGGGATCAAGGAGCATTACTCTCCTAGCACTCTTGACCTTGCCCATATAAAGCACCTTGTACTTGTTGCTTCTTCAGAATGTCGTGTTGACAATGGATTTGGTAACCACTTGGGCACAATGAAGATTTGTTCATGAAGTGGGTCAAGTTCCTTGTAGAGAACATTTAGGTTGATAACAAATATTTTTAGAATCCCATTGTTGCCACCAACCTTTAAATCATCAGGAATGACGAGTTGGCAACATTCACGGACCAAGCTCAAATATGATGCATCCTATATGAATTTTAGGTGCCCAAACAACAACGCCTAAGTTGGAGAGTTTGCATAGATCTAGGAGATGTCTTACTGGTTCTTGAATGCATATATTATCGACACAGAGACCACAAATACAGTTAATCCTCCATGTTAAGGGTTTTTGGAGGTCTCTAGAAGGATAGAGGGAGTATAATATATACACTCTAACTTTTGTTAAATACAACCTATACAAATAGTACATATATAGACATCATGTATCAAACAATTTATAGAATTGAATCGTACATGTACAATAGGAGAAAAATTGACAAGTTGTGTTATATTGGCTAAGAATAAGTTATGCAATGCGTGACCACATCTGGCAACCCACAAGAAACAAAGCAAAATTTATTACTTGGATGAACTCATTGTACTCAGTGTTGTCTTGATGTCGGCCCCTACACACCACTCAAGCTACACTTACAAGGTATATAATGTTGCGAGACCAACATGATGAGTCAAAGAATCCAGCCAAGCTTCCAGAATCTAGAGGCTTCAAGTTTCCATAAGTTAGACACACACTGCAGTCCGTTTATCTCATTTCATTAGTATATAGCAAAGGCACAAATTTTCTTTCTAGACTGTAAACCATTCTTACACCATGATGGAATGGGGTACATGGACAAGAACAGGAGCATCCACCTTACATAAGGTAGTCTGCTCAAAAGCGACCATGTTCTAAAAGCATCCTATATCTAGGAATGGCATATTCCTTGAAATATCTATTATTGTCAATGGTGTTTTGTGTAGACTTAAAAGGTCACTTCTAAGAGCAGACTACCTTATGGTCTCATTCATGCATCTCTGCATGATCCCCGTGATGATGTTAGAAAGAAACATTTGAATAACACCCATAGCATGTGCGATACATATGCCAGCCTAGCTTGTAAGGTTAAACACTAATGGCATAGTCCTCGAAAGGAAAGGGTTGCAATTTCGAACAGAAACCCTTATGTTAAAATCTTCAAAAAGCATTGCAACTCTCCATGACAAATATGAAGTACACAACGTTGATCAACAATGTAATATGCTCCAATTGCCAACCAGGTCCATCAAGTACAGCTCAAAAGCAAAAGGATGCACTAAATGTATTTTGCACTGCCATGCCAACCATGGGTGACAAGGCCAAAGAAAACAAACATCAAATCCATTCTTGTAATTCCACAATTTCCAACTGGATATGAATAAACGACTTAAAGAAACAGGACAGGCACTGTCCTATCAGTTGAAAATAGTTAGAAAGAAAAATTATTACAGGTTTGGTTTTGATGTTGGTGACAACTTGGATTGCAGCTCCTTTGCAACAGCGTCGATGAACTCTTCGGTGTTCACATAAGCCTTTCTGCTGACCCTGCAGTGAAGTGCAAAACATTCAGATACTTGCAAACAACTCAATTAACTCAAATGCATGACGCACACCATCGCTTCGCTCAAGGTAAGAAACAAATCGATTTCATGCAGCCGAGCGGCAGAGGGATTGTAGAAGAGTTGCGAATAGACTGCCCATATTTCCTACGCAGGACTCTCTCGTAATAACTTCCTTGAGATCTTACTTGGGACCATGGGTCAAAATAGCAAGATCTTTCGTCATCGTTCCACCCTCCACAACACCAATACAAGCGGCTTCCAGCTTCTCAGCAAACTCTTGAAGCTTCGCATTGCCATCCAACAAACCTCTGAAGAAAACAACCCAACACTTAGAAGTCGGTGGGTTGGGACGATCAAGATTCGCATCGAAGCATCTGAACAAATACTGACCACGCCGAGAAGATATGCAAACCATTTCCGTATGGTAGCAGGAACTGCTATGATCATGAAATGATCCATGGAAGAGAATTCCATGGAATTCTCAGTGATCAAGGCTGCTTGAACTCAGATAGAATGACGATGGCTACGATATGCAGCTCACAGGCTACAATATGCAAGTCAAAAATCATACCTGTGGCCCAGGCCACGACTCCAAGCAAAAATAGAAGCAATACTGTTGGTGCTGGTTTCACCACCCTTCTCGTGCACTCGGAAGTGCCTGGTCACAGTTCCGTGAGCAGCTTCGGCTTCAATGGTTTTGCCATCTGGACAAATCTGAAGACAAATCACAACAAGTGCTGCACAGTAAGGGATTGTAGGATGAGTTAGACGAACTCTGCGTGGTCATCACCATCGCCGACCCAGAGTGAAAATCATAGCAAGAGCTGCAAGGGCACGATGGACACGCAGACAGTGCAAAGTTGAAAGCTCTAGATATGTTTTCACATGTCAAAAGTCCAGCACACGGTTCAAGCAGCCATGCAAGACATACCAGCACAGAAGTCATGAGGCCAAGCGATCCAAAACCTGCACACAACAAGAAAGGGGATGGTTGGGGCTTGAGATCCTCGGAACTGAAAAATGCAGGCATACCAAACCGTCTCTTTGTGCCACGAAGGAAGGCTCTAAAAAACAAGGAAGATCAAGGAACATCTGGAAGCGAAAATCATTGGAGGCTTATTGAAAAAAGAAAAGAGGGGTCGGATAAAGGTACCTTGAGCAAGCATGTCACTTTGGACATCCCCATCGTAGTTCTTACACGCCCAGACGTATTCACCCTCACTCTTCAGGGCATATGCCACCATGTCATCGATGAGTCGGTGCTCATACCTGTGATAATCAAGGTCCTCAACTCAGGATCAAAAAGAACCAATTCACAACAAATAGACCAGCAAGTGGAGAACCAAGAAACCCTGAGGCGGAGGAGAATCCAACAGGAGGAGGGCAATCAACCGCTGCACACAAGGAAGAGCTCGAAGGCGGTAGACAAGTACCAGATTCCAGCGTCTTTGAACTTAGCCTCCCATCCCTCATTCTGGTAGACTTCCAGAAAGATGTCCTTGAACCTGAACCAAATGCGCACCAGGCTAATAAACTCACGATGTGGACGAGCATATCACAAATCAACATGGTCAAGAAATTTGTCAACGGGCTAGCAAGTTTGGATACCGCCAAGACTTTACCAAATGATATCGCAGTACTGGACATAACAGAAACAAAAAAACAATATGGCGCACCAACATACGGTTGACAGAACTTACTTTCCTATCCAAACAGCAGCTCAAACATGGAATCATCAGACAAAGGCACCACTACCAAAAATGAACCCATTACCTGCCATCATACTTCTTCAAAATAGTGTTCTTTGTGCTCAAGTATAGGGGCCATTTCTTTTGCAATGCCATAGTGAAAGATGCCTTTGCGAATCCCCGGACAGACTGCAGACGACCACACACATCAGATCGCTCAAGAAAAAACATAGGAAGGACGGACGGCAACATCAGCTTTGGCAGACATCATGAAATAGGTTGAGATAAATTCCAAATATCTAACACTTCAGCTTTCAGTACAGTGATCCGAAGGAGAAAACACACCTCATCGGTGTTATACATAGAAAGGGCAACTCCACCAGCACCGTCATAGTGGTAGACATCCAAGTCGACAATCTCTCCACCGTTGTCGGGTTCTGCAAACTCGAAAACAAATCAAGAGTTTGGGGATCAAGACTCCACGAATTCAAGGTCAATAATAGGTTTTCCATCTCCAACAAAGCCACATAACGTTTTGCAACTAGACCTGCAGACAACTCGAATAGAAACCTTCGGAACTCAAAACAGGTGGACCTGATTCAATTCAAAATAGGGTCAACATCGAAACTCGAATTCCCAGCTGGACTTGACAGCGAGATGGGAATAAGGACAAACGAGCACACAGAGAGAGAGAGATAGAGCCAGAGGATCACCGAAAACCATCTTCAGCTTGCCCGGCCCTTTGAACACAGCGTCCGTGGCCTTGTACTGGTCGCCAAAGGCATGCCTGCCGATGCAAATGGGCTTGGTCCAGCCTGCACACTATCTTCTATAAGGGCTCCGGCAGATACAAACACCTCTCAGCACAAAGAGCAAACCCATCAGTCTCCAAGTACGAAGCGAAAAGAGGACCACAGGGGTTCGGTGCATACCAGGGACAAGGCGGGGAATGTTCTTGCACAAAATCGGCTCACGAAACACAGTCCCTGCCAGTCGAAAAGCAACACTTCAGCACACTCACGATAAAGAACTCCAACATGAAATGAGATCCTGCTCGTACTTATCAATAGTGTCGTCATATCCCCTACTTGGATTCACTTGAGCTGGAAAGTCCACACTCGAACTTCACTTCCATAGAATAATGTGAACAACCAGAAAAGATCTCAAACCAAAGATCAGACCATGCAATTGCTTTCTCATGGTCAGTAGAGGAAATCCGTCTGCAAATGTTACAGAAGCATGCATTTTAGCTCGTCAAACATTGACAAGCAGTACCGTTGAGAACGTTTCTGATGGTCCCATTTGGACTCTTCCACATCTGCTTAAGTCCAAATTCCTTCACACGATCTTCATCTGTAGACGACAAAAACACGTTCATTTGTTGACAGATAAGTAGCAGCCCAAGCTGCCAGGGCCGAAAATATATCCAGTGGAAACATTATTGCCTGCAACCTTAACCTTAATTGAGGCAGCGCGTAGACGAGCTGCCTATCAACGATGGCACTTCCTAACAAAAAATGTTACACGAGTACGAAGATATGGCAAATATCTCGGGCAAGGTTTATCTATCCGAACAAAAGCCAGGTACGAAACGAACCAGGAGTGATGGTTGCACACTTGACAGCGACATTGTATCTGCATCAGAAGGACACAACAAATTAGACAAATACTCAGTGGAGGTCAATCACTCCAGTCTATTTTTTCTTCATTATGGAATGGCTCTCGTATTATCAAGCAGAGAGAAGGGGACAGACATCAAGAAGCAAAGCGAAAAAGCAACACAAGCATCTCAATGGAGGACAACATTGCATTGAAAGGCAAATTCAGGAAGAGGAGAGTTCGTACTTGAGCGTAGCTTCGGCACTCTCATGCGTCACCTTGTCATCAGTGGCGTCTCGGTTGAGAATTCCCAGGTCGTAGTATTTCAAATCAACGTCCAGAAATGGAAAGATGAGCTGCAACAGATTCCGATCACGACTTATCAGAAAACGCGCTTCTCAAAACTGCATTATCCGCTTCCAACGATTGGGATCAAAAGCTGGTCCTAATTCAATCGTCGCTTTAAAAACAACGGCAAAACATAAATAAGGAATCGACCAATGAGAACCTCAAAATCAAGTTGCCACTCACCTTATCTTTGATCATTTGCCAAATAACCCTCGTCATTTCATCACCTGTTCCGTGGTGAGCGCACACATCAGAACATGCACAGACTCCAATCAATACCTCAAGTTTTGGAGATTCCTTACAATACAAATAAGGAGGAGGAAGACTCCTCAAGCAATAGAAATCCAAAGTCAAGAGAGCGTCGAAAAGAATTACAGATCTTGAAATTAGAATTGGGCCCACACTGGCGCAGACGAACTCCATACCAAACAAACGAACTCCATACCAAACAAACGGAGACCCATGGACATTGGAGGTCAATCAGACGACGTTTAATAGTTTCAAGAACCTTGGAGTTTCCAGAAGTCACAAAGCACATTCCAAAGAAGATCCACAAAAACAGAAGCTGCTTCCCATAATCAGGCGCACACTCAAAATAGATAGATCGAGTTGTATTAGACTCAAAATAGATAGTTGTACTGACGGCCATTACTCCAAGCATTCCAACATTGTTCCACAGGATACATTAGTGAAGGAAATGTCCACATTACGACGATACAGTCCAAAAACCATATGTAGACCAGCTGTAGCTCCATGGATTGGAAATACGATGTCAAAAATGGTTTGTACAACTACGCCATCTGTGCAAGGAATCCACGATTCTACGATACAATCCAAGAAAATTACATGTACTGAAAACACCGATACCCGTACATATGGAGCTCAAGAACAACTAGTTCGCTCATCGTCCCAAACAATCACTCTCAATCCAAGAATCAAAACATACGATAAAATTTCCCCTGTGTTTCGGATTGCAAATGCCGATTCCCTAGTTACGGACCTCAAAAACAACAAACTCACTCGTCCCAAGCGAACACTCTCAATTTCCGAATTAAACCACACGAAAGTCAAACCGTCCATGTCGACGAGTGGATTAACAACCTCAATACATACATCAATGCAGTGGCGCAATTTTAGCACTAGTTCAATTCTTCTTGGATCTTAATCACCGATTCCCTAGTTATTGAGATCAAGAACAACAAACTCGTACGTGTATCAGACAAGCACACTCCATTCCTGAATCAAACCAAACGAAAATCGTACAGTCCATCTCCTCAATAGGATTGTCGAACGAAATACATACATATACAACAGCTGTTATCGCATTCTTCTTGGATTCCAAATACCGATAGGAGCACACAAGAACAGCAAACGCACTCATCGTCCCTAGCCAACGCTCTCCATTCCCCGAATCAAACCAGTCGAAACTCAGAACCTCCATGTCCACAATAGCATTTTCAACCTTAACACGTACAAACATTGCATACTAGCTGTAAGTAATATGATTCCATTCTTTCTGCAATCCAAACACCGATTCCCTACAAGAGCAACAACCTCCGTCCTCCCCTCAGTCAAAATCCCCTCCTAGCTCAAACCACACGGATCGGACGTCATACCGTCCATCTCGACGATCGGATTGTCGACTTTGATTTTCTGGAACGCCATGGCTGCAAAGAAGGAGCGAGGAATGGCGCGGAGGCGAAATGGGAGGAGTGGAGAACCCTTGCAAACCCCAGCCCACTTGACTACTGGAGGCGACAACAGACTGGAGGCGAGGGAAGGAGGGGACGAGAAGGCTAGGAAGGCAGTGCAGTAAGGGTGTTGCAGACTTGCAGTATACTGTAGATGTAAGTCTTCCTTTACTTCTGAGTCCGAGTCTGAGTATGCGTCTGAGTCTTAGTCTTCAGTCTTCCTTGCTTCTCTGTACAGTACATCTATTTAGAGTTTAGGAATCTACTTACCCAATTAGCTTTCAGGTCCAGAAAGAGTTCATCAACTCAATGTAAGGTACTGTAGAAGCATTAGCATTAATCCCATAACTAGTTTATGGAATTTAGTGCAATATGCTACCTTCAAGACAAATAGGCATCAACTTTGGCTACCTTGAGAGTGAGTAATATCAAAAAATAATAGAAAAGAAAGGATTTTGCAAGTTGTGAAGGATTGTGGGAGTATTGTAACCCAAAATTGACTAAATAGATGCTAATTTCAATGTGGAGGAAGTTGCAAATTGGCTATCAAATTCTATTGTTTGTTGCAATTTGGCTAAAATGTCTGCATTAACCCCTCACCGCCCGAGGCCGTTTTGGGTTCAAAAACATCACTGTTTTTGAAGTGATATAGATTTAAATGTCACTAAGCTATAGAGATCTTAACCGTACAATCTTGTAGTGTACATGTTTTAAATGATGTGTATCAAATTTGAAGTCATTTGACCGGATGGATTGCGAGATTATAATGTTTTAGTGTTGAAAAAGGATGCTGAAATTTTCCTAAAAACACATTTAGAGGCAAAATTTGATTTCTAAACCTAATCAAATGGAAAAACTTTAAACTATAAAGTGATTCAAAACCAGAATACAAACACATTGATGAAAAAAAATATCATTCAATTGACTCTATGTGCTTGCAAAATAGCTTGCAAATGTCAAAAAATAGGCAAGAAAAGTTGCAAAAAACACAGACGAGGCTGAACCTCCTTCTACTAAAATGCTTCTCAGTCATTCATAACTTCTTGGATTGATATGAAATTTTAGCTACACAAACTAGACTAGTATGCGCAACTTTCTCAAATTTTTTTATTGGAAACGGACATTGTATGAAGAAGCTACAAGCCGCCAAAGTTCACTGTAGTTCAAGAATGTCGGGATTTTGAATTTCGAATTGCTCTCAAACATTCAAAACAACTTGTATTGACGTGAAAATTTTACCACAATAACTAGACTTCAAGGGGAATATAACCCAACAAATTTTATTGAAATCGAACAACGGATGAAGGAGATACAAGCCCCTGAAGTTGCAGCCATGAATTGCACTTTGGTGAATCAAACTGAACTTGTGAACTTCGATTGGCTTCCAAAAAATCATTACCTCTTGGATTGATCTGAAAATTTTACCACACAAACTAGAAGAAAAGGCGCAAATTTCTCAACAAGTTTTATTGAATTTGGACATCAGATGCAAAAGTTACAATACTTTGAATTGGACTTGAAACTGTGTGAGGACACTTATGGGCCCCTTGGGCGGTGAGGGGTTAAAGGCCCTTTTTTACAATGTGATTAGTAGCATAAGGATTTTTTTGGTAGAAATTCAACTATTTTTAGCCAATTTAGGGATTGTTGAGCACCAATAGTCAACCACGCCTAGTACCCAACCTGTAAGGGTGCAATGTTTCCAACCAAGGATGGAATAAATTTCCAACGGAAGTTGGGAATGTTTTTTTTTGGTCTTTTACAAGGTTGGGACTAATAAGGTTATGACACATGCCAAGGATTGAGCAAGAAAGTAGGAAGTAGTGAGCGGGAAAGTAGTTCTTGAATGATCGGAATTGGAAGACTCTAGACATTGGCTATTGGTGAAGAGTACTTTTTGGCTCCCAAAATTAACAGTAATTTCAATTTAGGAAATATAATTCTGAAAAATTTGCAATCCCCATATTTCCTACTTTCTTTCATAGAAAAAATTTCCACCACCTCTTAGTGCGCACGATTTGCTCCAAAGTTGCTCAAGTAATCAACTATTGGTGCTTCTACCTTAGCCCCTAAAGGACCAAAGCCCCCTTGGAGTATACTTGGGATTTTGGGTAGGCTTGTGCAACTTCAATTTTTGACATGATTTTTTGAAACTTTTTATTGAGATATGAAATCAGATTAGCCTTTTGAAAATATAATTTTTATTTCAATTGGTGCTCGGGAGCAAAAGTTATACCATTCCAAGTCCTAAAAGTAGTTCACTAGGCCGAACAAAAAAAACAAAAAAAATTTAATTTTTTTCTCAAAGATTAAGTTTTGGTCTACATTTAAAGCTTTGATTCATTCTATTCGTATTTTTTGGACGTTGTCAAAGAATATGAGCTTTTAGAGTGTTGTTTTGTACTTAGTAAATGACAACAAAAAAACTTATAGAATTCATTTTTTAATGCAATTTTTCAAGTTTTTCAAATTTTTTGGACATGGTTAAGTTTTCACCATTGGCATTATGGTGTTTCAATTCCATCTTAGAGCTACTAACAATTTAGTGTTTCATTCAATCTTGGACCTACTTGTATTTAACAATTTTTTAATAAATGAAAATCAAGTGTGTTTTTTTGAAAAAAATTCTCCAAATTTCAACTCAAATGTTCAACTTAAAAAAATTTAATTCATGGTCTGTAATGCTAAAACACTCCACAAATAGCAGGGTGAATGCAAGAGACACCTGTACTATTTTGCGTCACACATTGCGTTTTGATTTGTTTTTTGGCCATAATTTTTGCGTTCTAGCTCTAAATGACTCAAAATTTATATGTAAGGTACTCATGACCATTATACATCTTGCCTAATTTTTTTTGTAATTTTCAAAAATATTTTACTATCCAAAAATAGCCCCCGATTATATGTCACATTTGCCAATATAGAGGTTTTTAGTACTATTTAGTATCCAAAAAAACGAATTTTGACCTGAAATTTGGAGGATATGGTCTTCTAATAGACTTATAGCTATGTAAAGAAGGAATTCTAAAAATAGTTAATTTTGTGTGGTGTGGAAGTCCACAAAGTGCGCTTCTTTCTGCTTACATTTTGAAATATTATTTTGGAGTTTTTTTGGGTGAATGACCATTTCTATAGAGTTGTTACAAATGGCCAGTTTTCATTTTATATATTTACCTTTTTCTATTTTTAACTAATTTATACATCAAAATATCCATTTTCTTGAGATTTGGCACTTTCTTAGTTCTCTAGCTTAAAGAATTTTCTATGCATTTCCTTTGGTGGTTACCTTCATCTTAAAGATATATATGTTAGCCATATTATTTTTGTTTTTAAAAAATTATTTTTCTAATTTTATAGTACTCCAAAAGAAAAATCATGAATATTGTAAAAACGCAACAAAATTGGCAGGTGTTTCTTGCATTCACCTAGCAGTCAAAGTCATCCGAAATTGCAGGCTAGAGTCCAAAAAAAATTTCCAACTTTGAATGCTAATATCTTCCAATCGGTATGGTTAAACTTCATGAAATTTTTACCACATGATCTAAAACAAGTGAAATACAAGATCCTATGGTTAGATTCTAAGATTATTTTTTTTTGGTTTCTTGGGTGAATATAGCAGACATAGCAATTTTGAATGGTTTTTGAGCCAAAAAATGCCTTGGTCCTTTAAGGGTTAGAGAGATGAAACTCCAACCAATGCAATGGTTGGCATACATGAAAATTCAATTTAGTTCACTTAATCCTGAGATGACATGGTGATTGTGGATCTGGAAATGATATAAATTTTGTGACCTTGTGGTTGCAATATTGTGAAATTTTCAAAAATCAAGTATCCCAATTCTACCATGTCTCTAGTGAAAGAGAGAAAAAAAAGAGCCTCAAAAACAACATATTTGTCAATTGTGTTGCCGTGTTTATGAGGCAATCTATTGTTTTATTGACATCTTTTAATGTGAAAAAATATAGCAGTATTCAAGTGGCCTCAAAAACCTTTCCTCCAATCTTAAAGGCCTAGGTTATAAGGCCTAAAAAAATTTGGATGAAACTTTGGAGTTCTAAGAGCTACAAAAAATGCCAAAATCATCAATCAGATACTTTCAATCCCTATATTGTTTTTTGATTAAACAATTTTCATGCTTCACCCTTAAATGCCAAGGCTATAATTATCTAGTCAAACTTCAAAATCTTCCACTTTGAATGTTTTATTTTGCCATTGAAAATGAATGGATTTGTTTATTTTTATTTTTCAAAGATGAAATCCTATGTCTTCAATAAGTTGTACAAAATTCCTATTTTTTTGAGAAAATTTAAGATTATCGTAAATTTTGAAGAGCTTGAAAAAAAAGTAATATACAATAAAAACCAAAATTTAAAATTTAAAAATTTCACCATAAATAGATACTATAATTAGAAACTCAATAGATTGTGGTAATGGATCCAAAGTTCAAATGGTTTTGAAATATTCCATCTTAATAATTAATTTTCTAAAATTTTAAATTGGAGAAGAAACCAAAATTAATAAATTTCATTTCATATGTTGGGCTCAAATCCCCAAAGGATCATTTTGAAGGCTAAAATTCCAATCAAAAGCAATGAATTTGAATTTGCCAAATACATAATTAGAAAGGTATCTTTTGTGACATGTGGGATGTAGCACGGCTTCTTTTCTAGATGATTTTTTAATTGCTTAAGGAGGGGCTTTCTGCCTCTAAGTGTTGCATACACACTCAAGGAACTCTCAAAAATTAAAATTGGTTGAAAACCATCGATTTTTCAATATGAACAAGTTTGGTTTGAGCATTTGTAAGCTATTTTTGGCTTCTCAAGCATTTAAAGATTAATGCAAATTAAACCGTCTCTTCAATTATATTGCATTATGGTATCAAAGCATTGTCTTTGAAAACCTTGTGTATGATTTTATTCTATCCACCATATCTAATAAACAAAAATATAGCTAAAGGATTTGCTTATTGTATTAGACACCGGCACTACATAGAGAGATCGGTAGTCTCTTATTATAGGATAGAGAATTTGAGAGTAGTTAGTCAACATAAAAAATTCATTGAAGTGATCATTCTTGAAACAAATCGACTCAATGGTGCTCAAAACTATCCAATTATTTTGGTCATTCCATTTACAACGGATATTGGAGAAAAATGTGGTTTGGAAATACTGCCTAACACTCTTTTTAGATTTTTGAGTGAAATATAGTCAAACTTCTAAACTAGTTACCTAAACCAACATTAAAATTTTTGTATAAGTTACAAAATTTCATCCCCCCTCTAGATATTCAAAGAGAAATGTCAATTGTTTATGGACTTTTTTAGGTTCAATTTGATTTATTTTTGGACCAATAGGTGTCATGCTCTTCAGTGATTCAAGTGACAAAAGTATTGCCTAACCTAAATTATAATTTTTGAACAATTGAATCAATTGAATTGTACCTTTTCAAACCTAAAAACATTTTAATTATGTTTAAACCTTTTTATCTCCAAATCCTTTTTAAATTTTTGTAGAGTTTTGCTAAAGTAGATTTTTGTAAAACCAACAATTATCAAATTCCACAAAAAATTAAGAGAATATGTCATTGTAAATGTCAATCTAAAATGATTCAAAATCTTTTATTTTAGGACATTCTAACATAAACCAAAAACCTGTGATAGTTTTAGATTGGCATCTATATTAAATACAACTAGTCCATTGACTTCACTCTAAAAAAGTTGGATCCACACTTTGTTTTATGGCAACTTGCTTTAATATCTTTTTGCAAATTTATTATTGACAGCATTTCTATTAAATTGGTTGTATATGAGGTTTGATGTTTATAGAATCAAGCATCATATTGAATGAATGAGAAGTTCTTTGCATAAAATTTCATCTTCAAACATTCTATTCGCCCTGGGATAACACTTACTATGAAATAAATCACCTAATTGTGTACAAAGTCCGATGCAAAGGGATTTAATTGAGGGGTATGAAATAGTAAATGTATTCTAAGAATATTCTATAAATTTGAAATCTTTTGGAAAATATTATAATATTGTTTCTAAAATATTCTCTAAATTGAAATTTTAACGGCTATTTTGGAACTACTTTGCTTTATCAATAGTCCATATTTTACATTTTTTGAATAAAATGGACTCTATGGTTCTGTCACCTTGTTTATAAGATTTTTGTACAATACCTTATTTTAACTTGAACATTCATTGTCTAGATTATAGACTGTGGGCCCTACAACTATATAAGATTGTTGAACCTTGTAGAATGAAGGGCAATGTTGTGAAG
This sequence comes from Pseudisothecium myosuroides, assembly GCA_951799445.1. NCBI lineage: Eukaryota > Viridiplantae > Streptophyta > Bryopsida > Hypnales > Lembophyllaceae > Pseudisothecium > Pseudisothecium myosuroides. Next base: position 25,697,062 of record OX637294.1, read on the forward strand.
GCCTCACCTTATACTATTGAGGTTGTACTATGATTGAAAAACAACTTTGGGTCGTTTTACATTTCAGGCTAACTAAATAATTGTTTCTTGAACTTTTTAATTGACCAAAAGTTTTAAAATGGTCCAACTTGATCAAAGAATGATGAGTTTTTTATTTTCTTGGAATAGTTCCAAATATAAAGCAATCCTAAATTACATGACCCTCCCTTGATAAAATTCAGTTGAATAAAGTAGTAGTACCTTAAACTAACAAATACCTAAATTCAAATACCTACTGTAGGTTTTGCCTAATAAGAAATTAAATTTGCATATGAAACCGCCAAGTCTCCTATATAGAATTTGAATAGATTATCAATGCACTTAGCTATTTACGGGTACCTCTATTTTTGCATCACTCTATATTCCTTTAAGGTTCCAAATGTGTTGTTTTCTATTGGGTCTATGCTCTATTGTAAGGAGCTAAGGGCCTATAGCTGGCATGTTGCTTTTAAAAATTTATCACATATTGTCTTAGTAGCAGAAAGTCGGATTCTACTTGTAAAATCATTTACTTCAATTTGCTATTTTGTTTGAATAAAAAATATATTGGTAGTATGTAGTATGAGAGTTTTTCACCGCATCGGCAAAAAAATCCTAGACTTAGTTGGTGGGGATTGTATGGGACCTTAATTTATTTTGCCCTTCAAGCAATGGACTCCTAGTAAGTTTTTGGGTAAATTTTTAATTAAATGATTCTAAGTGAAAAGGGAACACCACCCCTAAATCATCTAGATGCATGTCCTAAAATCCCAAAATCGCCCTAACACATGTTCCAAGAAGTTAAGGGAACCTTCCAGACCAAAATCTCCACAAAAACTTCCATTTCAAACCCAAGATGGTCTAAATGGGGTCCTACAAACTAATCACAATATACCCGTGCATCTCACCAAAATAATCCAATTTGTAGGCATTTGGCCCCCATTCATACTTCAACTTAATTTTTCGAATTCAATACTAAGACATTCACCACATTTTTAGCAATTAAAGTTGTACCCCATTAGATCACTCAATCAACCAACTCTAATAACTTTAGCTCAATTTGGGTAGCACTTCCACACTTGCCTAAAAATCCAAAAAAATTATTACACTACTTATGCATCCTTTTTAAACCCCCAAAATCATGCAATTTGACTTTAACTCCTAAAGGACCAAGCTACATTTTTTGACAACATAGCGATTTTGGACAGCTCACTAGAAATGGAATTTTGGATTTTTTTTCTTTGAAATTTTCACACAACATAGGGATAAGGTTTTTCTTTAAAGCCCAACAATTTTTATAACTTTTGACTACATGGTTAAAAAGTTATTGCATAATGTGTAGTTTTTTTCCTCAACTGGGCAATCCGGGCAAATTTTAAAAAATCACTTTTTTCAAAAACAAAAATTTGAAATTGGTTTTCTAGATTTATATATACGTGGAAAGCTTTATTTATTTATCGATCAAAATTCCATTTTGATCAATGAGATGAAAGTTATGAGGACTTTTAGTTTGTGGGCAATTATAGATTTTCTACGCTAAAATGAACTTTGAAGTTCTTTATTTTATTCAATTTTCAATATTTTGGAAAAAATAAAATCAGCAAATGTAGATTCTTTATTACAACATTACAACCATTGAGGATTGGCATTTTCAATTCCATAACTAAATTCTTAACAATTTTGTATTTTGAATCATTTTCTACTTCTTTCTACTTACTATTTTTTTCCTATATGTTGTACAATTCCAAATGATCTAAATTTTTTCAATCTTGTAGCCAATTGGCCTTGAAGAATGAATCCAAAGAAACAATACTAACATAGACATTTTTCATACAAATGTGACCTTGTGAAGTGCAGCTGCCCTGCTTTTTGCAGGGCCCAGAAAAAGATTTATGTCAATTCAAACACTAATATTTTGCAATCCAAACAATGGAAATTTCTAAAAAAATTCTACATCTTTTCAAACCAGCGTACTACAAGATCCTATGATTACATGTGTCCAAAAATGTTTTTTTCTAAAATTTGGTACTTAAATTAGAAATGGCAGTTTAGAAGCGTTTTTGGTGAAAATATAGTCAAAGAACTTTAGGAGTTAAGTGTAGTTCTTGGAGGAAGTTGGTGCCACTTCCTCCAAAAAACACACCCTAGACCTTTCCAACCAAGAGGAATTCATATGAGCCAATTTGGAATTTCATCAAACATTGCAAGACCAGCATAGTGTAATTAGCACTACAAAAGTGCCCCGTGCTGTTGCCAAAATATGATAAAATAAGAATAAGAATAAAATTTTAATTTTTTAATTCATACAAAATTCAAAATTTAATAATTTTTTGGCTTGAGTCTAAATGCCACAAAACAAAGTTGTGCACCATTTTATTGTGTTAAAAAGAAAAAGCTTTATGCACAAAGGAGTGCAAGGGCTTTGTTTCATGGTGTTTGCACATGCGATGTGAAAGTTATGGTTTTTCCAAAGTAAAAGATAATTTAAATTAATTTTTTAATTTAAAAATAATTCCAAAATCCATAACTTTCACACCATAGGTCCAAATGCCATGAAACAAAATTTGTGCACCCCTCATCGCAAAGAACTTCCCGATGGGACCAAGAACACGGCCGGGAATTTCAAAATTTCTTAGATCTCAATGTATCAAACAAAGAAAACAAACAAACAACCTAGTTTAGGGTTTAGGAAGGTCAAATGGCCTAAGGTAGAAACCGACTTGAAAGCGCCCTTGTTCCCATTCTTGTATTCTAGACTACCACTAAATGTGTCCCTAGACTTTCGTTAATGTGTCCTTCAAATGCTTAACCCTGAAGGAGACATACTGAAAGAGACATACTTAACTCTGATTTGTTGACTACTGATTTTTGCACATTTTGGTTTAGGGTCCACCTATGTGATAGCTTTAGTGGTCTAGGAAGCCAACACTTTAAAAAATCAAAGAAATTACATACCACATCTGAAAATTCTATTTAAAAAAAATTTAAATTCATGATTATACGCCATTGCAGATTTCGGTCAGCTCCTGGTCACCAGCCTTGCCCTTCGGTTTGGATTGCTGGCTTCTTCGGTTGCCGTGCCGTTTCGCTTTCTTTCGCTAAGTCTCCCTTCAAGCTCGTCGCCTGGACTTCAGCCATCTCGTCAATTCCGTCTGGGCTGTATGGCGAATGTTCCGCCTCGTGGTCGTCACCAGTTGTGTTGGGGTTTTCTCCACTGGCGCCTTCAAAGGAGATTCTCAGCTACGTCCCGGGCACTGTACGTCTTGTCCCCTTCTTCCTTGTGTTGTCGTTCTTGTTATTTTTATACTTTTGTTTTCTTCCGATTGTGCTCCTGGATGCATGCTTGCTTGTGCCTCGCAGCTCCTTCGATCTCATCCCTTTTTCTGTTCGCTCCAACCTCCAACTTGTCGGGATTCAGTTTCCGTGGGCGCCCTGGTCGTCATTTCCTGGTCGTCATGTCCTGGCCCTTGAATTGATCTTGTGCTGTTTTTTGCATTCTCCCTTAATTTGCTGTGGAGATTGTGGAGTACTTTCTGCACGCCTCTGATTTCAAGGTGGAAATATAGCACGAATACATTTAGTTGTTGGAATTATTGAAATCCAGGTTGTAGAACCAGCGATTTCGGGCGTCTCAATCGCAGATTGCGGGCTCCCACGCGCTAGTGTACCGTTTGCCCTTGCATATTCGCGATGGGCATGCGATTCGAAGGTTTGGGGTCTGCCCGAAGGATGGGAACATCTGCAAAGCTAGCTGCAGCAATCCACAGTTCCTGTCTCCCTGACTCCCAATTCTGATAAGTTTTGTAAACTCTCCCCCCAACTCCTTCGCAACAATGAATGCTTGTACTCCTCGTTTTTGCAGGGTTTTGAAGTAAACATGAATCAAATTTAAGCTGTAAATCAAATTTTAACTGTGAATAAATTTTTACGATATTTTACTGTGTTTCTTACGGTGAAATCATTTCAAGACCTTGCATAGCTGCGATCGTCTTCCAACAGAGCGGGTCTTTCCGACGAGACATACTACTTCAAATGCAGACGAGAGAATCAGATGTTTCGACAGCAGGAAGCAGCAATTGAAAGCCTTCGAAGAAAATTGTTTATCCTTCGTCCTTCATATCTCTATGGCTGGTAGGAGCAATTAAACTTCCACCAAGTGAACGAATTACAGGAAACTATCCCAAATGAAGCATGAGTCTCAAAATTGAGCTTCAAATAATTACAGGATTTTGAAAGCGCCAAAATTGTGACATTCAAGTGCACACAGCTCAAACTACTAGGACCATGGATCTGAGGCATCTAAAAACCTGCCAATTATTGACAATTTCAACATGTATTTCATAAACTGCATATGTCAGTGTATTCGGTGTATTCTAGCTGATCAATTGGCTTCCTAGCTCACTGGATCAAATGCAACCTGGTACTGAGATCAAACTAATACAGGTATCAAATCCGAAATGGTAGACTGAGTTCAAAATGGACCACAAAAGAGACCGAGATCTTGAAGTAGACAACGGAGATGGCGAATTTCATTAAAATGGCACCATTCCGCAACTTTGGCAGTTCTACAATTCAAACTGCATGGTTTGAAATCTATACTTGCCCTAGATGGTTCAGACCGCGCGGTCTGAAATCTATACCTGTCCTAGATTGTTTAGACAATGAGGTCTGAAAATGGCGTATGGAATATCGTCATTTTAATGAAATTTGCCAGAGAGTCTTTCTGCATTGTTGTAATTAGGTGCTGCAAATCCTGATAACACTAAAAGACTCACCAACCATTTGAATGGGAGGCAAGGGACAGTAAAACTCTTCCACTTGCACCGTAGAAGATAATTCAAGTTGAATCTTAATCAATTTGTTGGTTAGAGGACTAGAACAACAATTTCACAAGGACAAAAGATAATAGTGCATAAAGCATTCAAGTACCAACTGAGGACAACTACACCCCAATTTGCTGCAGACCTCCAGTTCCCTACAACTGAACGTAAGTACCGAATACTTCACATAAACCAAATACCTTCACCACAAAGCATGACACACCACAAAAATTTTAACAATAAACATGAATCAAAATTTAACAGTAGGCATGAACAAGAATGATGTGGCCGTGAGGCTCTGTCATAGGTAAATGACAATATTAGTTTATGGATAGGAATACAAAATAGAGGAGAAATTAAACAAAATTATTTAAACAAAAATAAATTGTGGGGATTTTGATAAAGATGATTTCATTTTAGTTGGCCAGTTTAGAAACTTTTTACATTAGTTGATTGTAAGTTGTTGCTAAAAATTAAAAAATGTATGATTATAAGAATTTATGTCACTTTGCAAAAAATGTTTTGATTATTTGTAGCAAAATCATGACTTTTATACAATATTATTCATTTTCCATTTTATGATAAGAGAAATTATCATATATTTTTTTCATTTCAAGGATGACCAAAAAACAATGTTGGAAAATTTAGTTCTTTACTACGTTTATCTTCAAAGATTCCTACGTCACTGGGTGCAATAGATAAACCATTTTCACAAGGTGCAACCAATGATATTTTATCATAATCTTGTACAATTTTATAATCTAAAAAATTATACATCATTGTTATTGTAAGAATATCTTTTGTTTTTTCTTCAAAATTGTTTTGGTTTGCAATATTGTCTTCAAAAATATCCAACAATGCTAGTATATGAGCATGAAAATGTGAGCATGTGAGCCTTGAACATATATATAAGTAGATATCCTACAACCATTGAAGATGTTTATAATATAAACACCTATTAGGTATCTATAACATAATTGCATTATAATCATAGAAGGTTTCTATAATATGCACACCTATAACATAGGTGTATAGTCTTTTAGGCCCACGGGCTCATGCTTTTAGTATTGAAGGAACTTTAGGGGTTAATGGATGAAGTTTATAAGACTGTGGATGACAAAATAAAGAGCAAATGAAAGTTTAGAAGAATGAAGATATATTTAAACTTGTAATAAATGCTAAGAAGAACCCATATTAATAAAAAAATTCCAAGTTTGAGTTAAAATGGGTGATTGCAAGAAACACTTGTACTATTTGTTGAATTTTTTATTTTCATTCTTTTAGCACTTTTTGTACTATGAGTCACCTCTAGTACTATCGAAGGCATAGAATATGAAATATGAAAAATCGATTGGATTTCAGATTTATTATTATAACAACATGTGATGTTCATCATTGGATGGTAGGATGGATGGCAATACATAATTTGCCATAAAATTAAACAACCTACATTGTCAGATTGAGGCACTTCAGACTCCCACTAGTACTATTGAGTCTTCCTACCATACGCTAAAATTTACACTAGAAAATGAGTCTTCCACATTTTTATTTTGAAAATTTTGAAAATGAATTTGAAAATTCTATTTTAAAAGTGGCCATTGTTGCCAACTAAGAGCAAAGAAAGAAATCAAAGCCAAAACTAAAAAAACACATTTACTTCAATATAAATTCAACCTCAATATAGTACACTTTAGGCCAATACAAAACACACTTGGACTGTGTTTTTGGAAATCCCTCTCTCAAGAAGTTGTATTTCTATTAGAAGAGTTGACCTACCAAATTTGACGACATATTTCTTCAAAAAAAGTACTCGATAGTACTAAAAACCACCCAAACCGTATGTGGGACATATATTTGGAATTCAATTTTTTCTATTGAATTAATTTTGAAAATTTTGAAATAATTTACGTACATTTTCTATTGCTACAAAAAGCTTAATTTTGAATTTCATGTTCATTCAATCATTTTTGCAATACTTATGGCACAAAACAACTCCCACATTGAACATGTGATGGAAAATAGGATAGGTGTTTCTTGCAATCACCCAAATACTAAAAGACATGTGAAGATGAAATAAGAACGTAAATAGTTGAGAATCGGATGGAAACCTTTAGAATAAGATGAAATGCAAAAGTCATTCAAGATATCTATAGATCTGTTAACTTGATTTTTAAAACAATATTGTACTTAAGAAAATACTTAAAAACATAGAAGTTATAAGTGGATGAAGTTTTTGATGAAAGTTTAGAGGTCTTAAACTACAATATTACTTGCATAGTCTTTACAACAAATAAATCAAAATGCACCTTAGCCCAAAATTCTAGGTTTGGATACAAATTGCAAAATATAATAACACATGAAGTTTATAAGAAAGTAACTTGGATTGTAGATGACAAAAAGAAGCTAATAAAAGTTAGAATTTAAGACATAAACTTGTAAAAGAACTTTAGAAGAACCCAAGTTTGATAGAATATTTTAAGTTTAAGTTAAAATTCCAAAAGATATTTGAAGATGAACACTAGTAGAAACATGGCATAGGATCACTAGCCTAATGACTATACAAATGTCCTAGAGGTGGTTTTAATTAAGACCTTGGTCTTTAGGAATTCATTGTCAATTTTTTAGAAAACTACTTGTGTTAAAAGATAGGATTCATTTAAATCAAAAGGGAGAAATTTTATACAATATGTAGGGCTACTATAGGATTCATGAAATGCTATATTTTCTAGTACATATAAATTAGGCTGTATAAAAACATCATGTAGAATTTTTCATAGTATGGTGAACATAGATGTGGTCAAATAATTTTATGAGGATGATAAAGAGAACATAATCAAAGAAATCTATGATAAAGGGTAGTTGATTGAAATTGTGCCATGGTACTAGTAGTGTATATATCAAAAGAATTAAGTATAAATGTAAGACTCATTAACCACAAGTGGCACAAATCGTCACATTGCATGAATAAGGAGGTTTACTTTAATGGGTTCAATGAATTTAAAACTCTACAATACCAGGATAGATTTAAAGTCTATTTAAGGTTTAATCTTTGAATATATGGGTGATTGCATATCTGCCATATGTGGGTGATTGCAAGAAACACTTGTCCTTTTTTTTTTGTCTCCTTGGCCTCAGATGGGGTTTTCTTTCCTCATAACTTTTGCTTCATATATTAGTTTTATATGAAATTTGACATTAATGTACATGTGGTAGTTGTAGACATTAAATAATTTTTCCACTTTTGAAAAAAATTATTATTTTTAAACAACCCACATTTAGATGTCGGCCTTTGCCATTTAAGGGATGTTAGTACTATTTTTGACCCAAAAATGCAAATATGAAGGTCTAAATTAGGACAAAAGGATTTCTAATACAACTATACAAGCCAACAACAATTGGTTGTGGCTCAAAACATTCTATTTCAGTGAGTACTGTGACTTTTGGAATAAATATTTTTTAAATGAAATAAAATATGGACAATTTGTAAAGCATTAAAAATATTATGTCTCCAAAAACTTAGCCCTAGAAAAATTTATCTCTAAAAGTTAAGCACAAAAAAAGCATGATGGAAAATACCAAGAAAATGAACACTTTAATGTTCAAGTTTTAAAAAATAGAATATTTTTTTTAATAAAAGAAGTTTTTTTTTTTCTAATTTGAAGATGCTCCTTCTCAACCATTTCACCTTTGGGAAAAAAATGTATTCTCTACACTTGCACAAAGGTAGTACACTTTGAACATAATTATGTGGAAGTTGGACAATTTATTGTTTTTAGAAAATCTCTTTGTTGGCTTGTGTAACTTTAGGAGAAGTCTTTGTATCCCAATTTTGAGTTTCAAATTTTTATTTTTGGATCAGAAATATTACTAAAACCCTCCAAAATGGCCAAGGTAGGCATCCAATTAGGGACTATTTAAAAATAGTAAAATATATTTTTTAAATGCAAAAAATTACTCAATGTCTACAACTACCACATGTATTTTCAATTAAAATTTCACTTAAAATTGACATACGATGCAAAAGTTATAAGAAAAAACCAAGTGTTTGAGGTCAAGAAGACAAAAAATAGGGCAAGTGTTTCTTGCAATCACCCCATGAAAAGATTTAAAAATAATAATAAAGTGTCCACCTTCCGCATGTGAGCAAAGTGCATTGTCTTTGTGCAAGTGCAAAGAAACAATTCTTTTTCCCTAAAGATGCAAATGGTTGAGAAGAAGTACCTTCAAGTTAGGAAAAGTGCTTAATTTTTATTTTATTTTTTTGAATGTTTTACTATTTTCTAAAAAACCAACATCAAAGTATCGATTTTCTTGGTATTTTCTATTACTCTTTTTTTCATAACTTTTAGAGATTAATTTTTCTAGGCCTGAATTTTGACATACATATTGTTTTGAATACTTTATAACATCCATGTTTGATTACATTTAAAAAAATTTATTCCAAAAGCCATGGTATTTATAGAAATAGGCCATTTTGAGATAGAAATGGCAGGTGTTTTTTTACAATGACCCTTGTATTAAAAACACTCATATTGAATGGGATATTCACATGATAGTTTTAGTGGGGATTCTAAAGTGTTCAATGATAAACTTGTTATTAACCTATAAAGGCCAAAGTGTGTTTTGGAAGAGGAAAAGTTCCAACTACCAATTTTGAAGCTTTGTCCAAAATAAAATAAAAAAATTTAAATTTTTTTTAATTGTACAAAAGTGTAATAAATCAATAAGGTAATGTGTGGAAAAAAATTCAAACCATTTGATCATGTGGATTGAAAGATTATAATGTTTGAAGTGAGAATTTTTTTTTCCATTCCTTTGAAATAGGATTAGCAAACTTTGATCCCTCTTCGAGAACATTTTTGCTCTATACAAAAATGATTATTTTAAACAATCCTAAGTATATGATGTTAGATTCACTCATGAAAATTTTTAGAAACAAATATTGAGTCTAGCTTAATTTAAATCAACCTACAATGCAAGGAGGTTAAGTGCATTGGTAATACACCAACGGTGCTAGTATGTGAGCCCAAGAATGTGAGCTTGTGAGCATTGAACCTACAATATAGGTACCTATAATATAGATACCTATAATATAGATACTATGCATTGTAGAAGGTGTATGTATCATAAACAACTATAATATGGGTATTTGTAACATATATACCCTATAGTCATTGATGGTTTCTATGATATATACACCTATAATATATGTGTGTAGTATTCTAGGCTCATGGGGTTACACTCCTATACTCACATAATAGCAACCCTCAGTAATACACTAGTCACATTTTTTGATGATTCTTGTGCAATGACAAAAAAAATTATTCAAGCTCAAATGGTGAAATATTAGAGAAATACATTGGAAATATGTGGAAAAATTTCAAGAACTTTGACTTCACATATTGTAGGCTTGAAACTAGAAGAAAATGTTTTTTTTTTAAGCTGCCCTAACATAGCTAACAATGTTTGACTCCTCTTACAATAGAATGTGATTTGAGAACTTTTTTTTGATAATTGTATTTTTTATGTTATTAGTTACATACATGCCAAATTTCAAAAGTTGATGAGTATTTTTACAAAAAAGATAGGATTGCTTGAATTGCCCAAGCTGCCAAAAACATCTAGGGCAACGTAAATATTGATTTGGGCACCCAATCAGAAAAAAATTATATTACTACTAAGGGAGTACATGTTCACACCTTGTATCAAAATTTTGTGAATATCTAACCAAATTTAACTTCATAGAAACCTACCTGGGTTTTCAATTGATGATTCAATGGACAATTGGCCTTTAAGGGTTAAAAACTACCACTTGGTTGATGGCACTTGACTTGAATTGATTGTTGCCAGTTGGTTTCATGGTGTGTACCTTACACATGTAATTATGTAGTAGAGGGTAGGAAAAATTTGTAGAGAAGGATGGAGTTGGGAAAAAATTGAACACTTAAATTTTATATGCAAGATAGATCTACTTTAAAAACTACATAATTGAATTTACAAAAACCATAGAGTGTTGGAAATGTGCCCCTCATACTTTTTTATGTAAAAATAAAGTCATCTTAACTCCTAAAGGACCTCTGTCCTCGTGCATGTGCGACAAAATGGATTTTAGGCAAGTTCCTATAACCTCAATTTTTAATGAAACTTTTTGAAAATTTCTCATAAGATAGAAAAAATTATTAGCTTTATAGGATTATAATTTTCATTTCAATCTGTGCCCAAGAGCAAAGGTTGTACTACAAAAAGCCCAAATTTTCACTTGGTAGATAGAAAAATAAATCCATAAAAACTTTAAATTAAATTAAAGTTTAGTTTCTTATAAATCTTTTTTTGTCTATATATGAAGCTTTGATTCATTCCATTTGGATTAGTGATGTGAAAGTTATGAACAATCTTGTTTTTTGGGCAATCTGAGTATCTTCTTGAAAAAATAACTTATAGAATCAATTCATTTTTGAATATTATTTTTGCAATTTTTGAAAAAAATTGTTTGATAAGGTTAAGTTTGCTTGTGAGAACAATCTCACAGTTGGAATAATTATGGTTCAATCCAATCTTAGAGCTTTTAATGATTTAGTTTTTCTTTCAAACTTGGACCTCCTTCTACTTCACAATTTTTTAAAGAATAAAAATCAAGTGTGTGTTTTTTGAAAAAAAGTCCTAGACTTTGAACTCAATTCTTCAACACAATTTTTTTTAATCCAAGTCCATAGTGCAAAAAATTTCCACAAATGGTGGTCAAAGTCATTTGAAATTGCAGGCTAGTGTCCAAAAAATCTTTTCTTTCCAACTTTGAATGTTAATATCTTTCGATTAATACAGTCAAATGTCATGAAATTTTTACCACATGATCTCAAACAAGTAAAGTACAAGATCCTTTGGTTAGATTCTAAAAAAATATTCATTTTATTTTCTTGAGTGAACGCAACATAAACTCGGGGGGTTCACTATTTGGGGGTTTCATATATCACGTGCGAACAAGGGGTATTTTTTTGGGGGGGGTATTTTGATGGAGGGGACAAATTAGATAGACCCTATCATTACCTAATTTTCAAATTTTCCGTACTTTTTAGTACCCTACACTTACTTCAAATTCAAAGGAGGCTTTTTTTTCACACCCTATCTTTATTATAATGAAATTATTTTCATTAAAACACAAAACCGTCAAATAGTGAGAAGTAAGTTGAAGTGTACATGTAGTTTTCATTTGTTACTAATTGAACTTACACATTACATTCTTAGGGGTCCACGTCACCTTACACCATTCAATAAATAACACACGGCATTTTTTTCCCACAAATGCCTTAGTTTTTGCTAAATTCGAGCTTCATTTAGGGTACTCATAATGTACTCAGATACACATTACAAATTGCCAACATACTGAGAATTTGACAACTTAGGTGCAAGCATATTGGACATGCTCAGAAATCTTGGAGTATGATCCTGCTAGGTAATAAAATATAGATAACATATTGAAAGCTTCTTGTTTAGGCATTTATGTTAAGTAAAAACAGCAATCAACCCAAGAAAACGCTTATGCTTTTCTACATACATGTTGTATATGTGTTGCTGCATTATTTACCTCCTGTGCACATAACTTGAAGGAATGACACCTTCAGCAGATTATGAGAAATGCAAAAACTACAGCCGAAAATTTCCCCCTCCAATTACAAATTCAAAGCTGGTAAAAGATGACAAAAGGTCCAAACAACGTGCTCATCTTTCACAATATAAGACACATTGAATACACAAAAGCATGTGCATAAATTCCTAATAGAATTGCAATCCAAAATTATTGAATGAACACACATGAAGTCAAATTGTGCAATGTATACTTGCAATGTAATTTCTATAGCTCATGAACCCTAGTTTTGTGTTCCCATGTATTTAGACACATGGAACATCCCCCAAAAATAGAAAAATAAAAAAACATTGGAATGCCAAAAAATGAATGAAAGTCCTGGGAAAAAAATGTCATATATTGGCCGTCATGGGACACAAGCTTCCTACCCTAACTAGAAACTTGAGGCTATGCTTTGAATTTGTCTGCATAGACAACAAAAAATTGCCTAACACTACTGCACTGCGATTTTAACAAAAAAACAAAACTGCAACACGTTGGGAAGCTATTGCAACAAAAGAAGAACCCATAGAAATCTACATGTACATTAGCTGGGCGCCACCCACATGAGGTCGCATGCACGCCAATCTGCCCCGTTGGGAACTGTTGCCCTCATTTGCCAAACTTGTTCAAGAATGTTGCGTAGAATGGAGAGCTCCGGTGTGGAGAGTTGGTGCAGCAGGGACAACCTTAGATGGTCCGAGATTGGTTGCTCCAACGGCCAAGATTGCGAAAAACCCTCTAGAAGCTAGTCAAAGTGGTCCACCACAAATTGATGGCGAGAAGTCCTTCAACAGTGCCCCTCCCACTTGAGATCAAATTGCGCCAATTTGAGCACCGCGTACTCATCGCACACAACAACAACATCCTACTAGTCTTTCCTCGTGAGCATGAGGTTTGCCAAAAATTGTAGGCCCCTCACTTTGTCTTGCGACCTTGTCTGTGTCGCGTCCCACCCTGGTTCAGGAGCCTTGGGTTGCCAAACAAGCCAGGGCACCAGTATGTTGGCCGCAATCGCCTCGGCTTGATCGACTCTTCCAATTTTAAGTGCCTCGTCGATTGCCGTCCTGCCGTCAGCACAATCTGCGCAGACAATGAGCGCCACCAAATTTGAGCAAACTCATAAGAAACAAAGGGGTTCCAATGACATGCGGAAAGCCACACAACTAACTCAATATTGAAACACACACACACGCACAAATCTAGACGACATTAAAAAACCCAAAAAGGAATCCAACAAAAAGCGACAAGGAAAGCGGCCAAAGACAAACCTCCATCCCTCGGCGAAGTCAACCGCCTTCAAATTCTTGATTGTCGTTGCAATGGAGATAATGCGCCACTCTAGCAACGCTGCACTTGCTGATTCGCACTGCGGCAGGTTTTGATGATTCTACCTCCAATATCCAAATCTTCACAAGTCTGGCCATGGATATCCTAAAGTTCTACAAGCTAAAACCGCATGGCAGTAATCCTCCTAGCCAAACCGCAAATGACACTGCCAATCTTGCAGTACAACAAACTTCTATCGTGATTCCAAAAATGTGGAAGACATTGCAGGCAGTACGCAATGGCAGTTTGGCAGCAACAACCCAGAATGTCAATAAACCCTAATCCAACGTAGAACGTCCGGCCAAACCAGAATCACAACAGCTGCGAACCTGAAAACCAGGAGAATACAAAAAAGCGGCGTTGCAAACTCTAAGCCGCAGCCCCGCCCAAAAGTGACCCTAAACTGTAAGGGTTCATCCATCCGGAGATCAGTTTTCAACACTCATCCTCACTTCGGATCCCCCCAGCTATAACTTATACACCCACCTCAACTGCAGTATAGTATTGTACATACTTAATATACCTCTATAAAGAACCCTAGAACCACTTATACCAAGGTATTTTAGATCTAAAAAAAAAATTGGACATATTATTTGAGACCCTATCTTAATTATAATCCCATGTCCCTCTTTTTTAACACCCTATATTATCTCCAAAAAATTTCAAAATTTTAGGTTCAAAGAATTAAATCCACCATATCTTTGATCACACCATTCCAAATAAAATTTTCTAAATGGACCCTCTGGGAACATAAATGGTAGTTTTGAGTCTTAAAAAAAAATAGAAAATGGCCCTAGTCCTTTGGGGGTTAAATACAATAATTAAGGTAAATAGAACCACATTAAATATCCTCTTAATTCAGTTGTAAATAATTTTACCTCACCAAATTTCACCATTTACATGGAAATGGGGTTCAAGTTTAAACAATAAAATGTATTTCAATTACACCATTAACAAATCCATAACTCCATTCTCGGGCCCACTCTACAAATCCAAGTATTTGCAATCATGGCTAATGGCATTTGCGGTTTTTGAACTCATGCCTCTCTTGAGTTATGAGGTAACCATTCTTGACTAAAATGCAACTATGTCCTTGCACTTCATTGAGCACCTCATACGTGCATACAACCACTACAAGTATGTATTTGTAATTTGAGTGTATTTGGACCAAATTATAAAGTTGGAGGCTCAAAATCCGCTCGGGCATTTAGAATTGCTCCTACAATTAGCTTTGAAATGGACATGAAATGGTCCTTAAATTGACCTCTATAGTCATTGAATTGATTAAAAAAATATCATTTATTGCAAGAACCAATCATTCTCCTTGCTTTCCCTATTTTTCTCTACATGTTGCAAGTAAATAGTTTATGGAAGACCAAGGGTTATAAATAGGTACCTATAATACAACTCGTTTGAAAATTCGATTCCTAAGTAATTCAATAATGCTTTGAAAAATATGAAACCACTTGTATTAGATTCCGCATTGATTTTTCTTTGTGTGAAAAATGAGCTTAATATATTTCCATTGAAGATCCGCAATGTGTGCTTCAAAGGCCATTCCCACCACAATGATCATTATGTTTCCTAAGAGCATAGTCACCCTTATACACTAAGGGTTTGACTTTCTACAAATGTGGATGAAAAGCGCTACATGATCTTAGCGTGGCAAAAAATGGCCCTTGAAATCACTATTCATCCTAGTTGATGAGTGATCACTTGACTATTTATGTTTGGTGAGCAAGGGTGAGGGCCAAGGTTATTGAGGGCCTTTCAAAATTAGATGGAAAATTTGAGTGTGCTAAGAGCATGGCTACCATTACATGCTTTGGTCCAACACTCTTCAAATATGGATGAAAAGCGCTATGGGCCCTTACACAATATTCTCTTGACACTCTATCCCAGTCTGACACTCTATGTCAAGGAATGGCCCTTGAAATCACTATTCATTCTAAAATTAGACTTTGCTTTATTTGCATTGACTTTGGTTTCTGAGAGTCCAAATCCTATCTACAATCACATGCACACTGCAAAATGCTCTCATTCACAACGTGTTTGGGGATGTGGGAGTTGGAATGCCACGAAACAAAGTCTTTAGATTCTAAAAAAAGGGTCTTTTTTGAATTTAATGGAAAAAATCTCACCTAATCTAGACAATGTAAGATGTCTAACCTTTGTAAGTCTAACCTATGTAAGTCTAATCTAAGTAAGTCGAACCTATTCACAAAACTCCACACAGCTCGTGACTCTCGTGGTGCTTCGGTACTCACTAGTACTCTGAAACTGCAACGTGCTCTAATCCTCAAAATATATCATAACCACACGGGATTGTAAATACATGAAGTACAAATTCTAGAAGTGATAAAAAAATACAGCTACAAATCCATTTCAAAACCAATTATCGAACAGGTTGAAATCAAACCGACCTGCCAAATCGAGATTGATTAGAAGGTTCTTGTTGTCACACTCCAACAAAGAAAACATCGATGAGTGCAGTAAGCTCTGCTTCCAGATTGAATTCTGATTTCTCCAGGACTAACTTTCCTTATTCAACCTGAGTAAAGTCCAAAAGTCGCTCTCGCTAAAACATCAAATAAGCCTTCAAAATAAAGAACCCTCAGAACTCTTTTTTTATTTCTCTGCACATAGAGCAACTAAGAGTAGCTCCAACAGATATCTTTATAGTCATGTACGTACGTACTGCAATAATCAAACCCTTAAACCCAGAGGGAGGAGAGTATCGAATCAAAAATCAAGGGGAAGGTGAAACCTTTGCAATATCCAGAGCAGAATTGAGCAAAGGAACCAGAGATGTGGCGCAACGGTGAATTTGTCGGAATCCTCCCCTCGTGCTCCACAGTGAGGTTCTCCATCAGAGGCCGTTGTCTACAAGGCCTACGATGCATGCCATTGGTGTTCAGCTCATGGCTGTTCAGAACCACCACAATTAAAATCGTCAAAATATGCCACAAGTCTCAACAAACCATTCAGTTATACTTTATAGGAAACGGGAAGACAATCAAATACTAGCCTATTCAGTGAAGTATGAATACACACTCAAGACACTAACCAAATTCCTCATCATAGTCATAGTGACTGAAATTCTTTTTCACTACATGCATAACCAGGTCATGAAATTTGACATAATCACTGTCCTCATACTAGAAAGAAAACTCCTGGCATCTCGACTTGCTCTTGCCGGTTCTTAGTCTTAGTGTCCGATTGTCTCAGAATCTGTGCTCTTAACTTCGCTTCTGCCTGTTTAGATATCCAACACTATATGAGTGCTTGTAGTAAGGTGTCATCATACTAAAAGCCAACATGCTTCTTAAAATTAAAAAAAAAATCACACCAGTACTTAGGAGTCGGACAGGGAGGGGGTCCGCCTAGGCGGCCCACCCCTCCACCTCGATCATGTCGCCACGTTTTGGTGGGGGGATGAATTCAGTTCTACTACAAAACTCGAAAATTTTGAAATTTGAAGCACACGCATCCGATTTGGCCATTTTAAGTGCAGCAGTACCTGATTTTTGTGTTTTCACCAATTCCCATTAGCACCTTCCCTGCAGCAATCAATTAAGGTGGCTTGCTACTCATCAGTTTCATAGGAATCAGCTCCAAGCATCATGGTATCTTGCACAACACCAAGTTCATTTCAGTGATTTACAGCTGCATGTTACTCGGACTGTGCATAAAAACTTCTGCACTAGTACCTAGTGCTAATCTATCATGAATCAATGATTCGAAGAATTGAAATTGCATCAGGCTCCCAAGATAGGTCCGGCGATTTGACTAACAATTCACCTATTATATCCTAATTCGGTTTGCTTCAGTTCTGCCTTCTGAGTAGGTTTTGATAGAAAATGATGCATATTTCACAAAAGTGGAACCCCCGAACACCAGCAAAGCTGGCGCCACGTTGAAACCGACAACACGCCCGGAGAAGCTTGCATAAAGCAGCTTAAAAGCACCGCAGTCCTTGAGGCCTGAGCTGAAGTTACTGTAATATGTTAAGCTTACCAGCGCCACCCTCACAAAACTCACATTCTCCACTGTCCCTGCCCACCGCCAGTGTAGAGTACAACTGAAGAACGAACTAGCCATCCTAACAGCATTAAGCACATGGGACACAACATCTACGGTTTAAATCAATCAGGTTCTTTTACCAGCCTTGTGGAGTCAGATCACATACTCAGATCCATCGTCACTCTCGTCCTTTCCTACCGAAATTGCTCCTCGATCGAAACAATCCCAAATTGAACCCCTAGTTTGGACATATTCAACATCGAAAACCTTACATCGCAGGGGATTAAAAGAAAATTCTCCAATTGAACAGGATTTGTGTACCCGGTATGCAGAATACGGAGGAATTTCTCCGAATTGATCGCCTTCCAGCACAAACATCAGCCCATGCAGTGATGCAGTCACCTCACAAACTCCCCCTCAACAACCAAGTGTACAATATGTCGATCGGCAAGCACAAGAAATTTATTTTCAAAGGTGACATTTGTACATAGTTTCAAAAAAATAGGGCAGGAGTAAAATATCATTCCAAGCTTTGAAAGACATGACATCCCTTACCAAAAATTGAAAATGATATATTTGAAGACAATATTGCAAACCAGTTGAAGCTAATCAATTTTCCGACTATTTTTTTGGGTTAAAATACTTATTATTATTTTCCCTGTATTTAGTATTTGCTTTTACTATCAGTAAACTAATATTGTCGTTTACCTAAAACAGAGTTCTACTTGATGATTTTGGTTTAAATATTTCTATTTATTTTCCATATATTTAGTATTTACATTTACTATTGATAAACTAATATTATTTTTACCTAAAACATAGTTCTACTTGATGAGTGGTCACTTGACTATTATGGGCCATGTTTGGTGAACAAGGGTGAGGGACAAGGAAATTGAGGGCCCTTCAAAATTCGATGGAAAATTTGAGCGTGCCAAGTTGGCGTGTAAAGGTGGGAATGCTCTAAGTTGGGCGAGTATAATAAAGACGGGCCATACTAGGGGTAGTCACACCTCCTCTGACCCATACACCATTCTCCGAGATTGGATGCGTGGCTCTCTATGTGTTAAAAATCGTGGCTTGCGGAGCTCTCAACCTCTGAGGTTTCGGAAGTGTTGTTCTCCTCCTCCGAAGGTGAAGAAACGTTCTCGAAGAAAAAATTCTTGAGGAATTTTTCAATTTCATTGGTTGTGCATGGCTTGGAGAGCTCCCATCCAGCTTTGCAGGTAACACATTCTCTGAGAATTGCTTCAAACAGGAAAAAGGGGTGTCACACCTCCTTCACGTGGAACTACTAGCCATTGGATCCTCGTTTCTCTCGCTTATTTCTCCTACTTCATAGATTTATGTTTCTCGGAGAAGGCGTGACAACCCCTAGACTGTAACCCCCGGCTGCTACATACCGAAGGTCACCACCCGACTGTTTCCGCTCCTCAGGTTACGGTAGCGCGCCAGCGCCCATAGAGGGAAGAACCGAGGATATCCGTGATATCGCAGATAGAAAACGCGCGGAAATCCTGTGCCCGAATATCGCTGCTCAGACCACAGACCATCTTTGCCCTGAGTCTGAGTAAGATATGCGACGCCGCGTTCACAAGCCGCATGTTCCACCTCTCCCACCGCCATGAGAGCAAGCAAGGCCCATGCCGTCTGGGACGCCGTGCTCGGCGCAG
This sequence comes from Pseudisothecium myosuroides, assembly GCA_951799445.1. NCBI lineage: Eukaryota > Viridiplantae > Streptophyta > Bryopsida > Hypnales > Lembophyllaceae > Pseudisothecium > Pseudisothecium myosuroides. The sequence continues at coordinate 25,716,543 of OX637294.1, forward strand.
ACTCGTAACCCCGATAGTCGATCTTGTAACTAGCTCCATCCTCGCCCCAGCCGCCGTCCGGATTCTGGATGGAATGCAGCCAATCGTTTGCCTTTCTCACCATCGAATCGCTCGGATCGACGCCCGCAGCGTTGAGCGAACACAGCACCGACCAGGTGCCGTAGATGTAGTTGATACCCCAGCGGCCGTACCAGCTTCCGTCCGGTAACTGATCGCGACGCAGCCATTCGATTGCACGCCGCATGGGCTCTGACGTTGCGGAAGGTTCGCCAAGTTGTGCAAACAGCGAAAGACAGCGTCCGGTCAAATCCGCCGTCGGCGGATCGACCAGTGCACCGTGATCCGCGAACGGGATATTGTTGAGGTAGTGATACGCATTGTCTGCATCGAACGCGGCAAAGCCGCCGTCCTCACTCTGCAGTCCAACGATCCATTCGTGCGCGCGATCAATGGATTCGTCGAACGTCTTGCCGCGCTCGCCGCGCACGCGGTCCATCGCCATCGCGATGACGGCCGTGTCGTCGAGATCGGGATAGTGCGCGTTGTTGTACTGGAACGCCCAGCCGCCGGGCCGCACGTTCGGGCGCTGCGCAATCCAGTCGCCCTTCACGTCGAGAAGCTGGAGCGGTTTGAGCCAATCGAGCCCGCGGTTCGCTGCCGCGATTGCCTTCTCGCCGCCGGCTTCAAGCAGCGCATGCGCGACAAGGCTGGTGTCCCACACCGGGGAGACGCACGGCTGGCAGTAGGCCTCGTCGTCCTTGACGACGAGCAGCTTGTCGAGTGAGGCGCGCGCGATCTTGCGGTGCGGATGATCCGGCGGAAACCCAAGCCCCGCATACATCTTCACGGAATTTTCCATCGCCGGGTAGATTGCGCCAAGCCCGTCGACGCCGTTGAGACGCTCGGTGACCCACGCAACGCACTTATCGATGGAGCGCTTGCGCAAGCCCTTCGGCATGTAGGGCTCAAGCGCACGCAGCACGATGTCGATGATGCGGAATCCGATGAACCAGGACCATTTCTGGTGCGGCGCCTTCACCGGCGCGCCAACCGTCTTGGGGTCCTCATGGAACAGCTCGTCAATCGTGACGCCACGCGGATTGATCGCCTTGGGCTTGAGCGCCTGAAGCACGATCAGCGGCACAATCACGGTGCGCGCCCAGTAGGATATCTTGTCGATATGGAACGGGAACCAGCGCGGCAGCAGCATGATCTCGACCGGCATCACTGGCACGCTTTTCCACGGGATCACGTCATAGAGCGACAGCAGCGCGCGCGTGAACACATTCGATTTGACCGCACCACCTCGCGCGAGAATCGCTTCGCGCGCTAGCTTCATGTGCGGCGCGTTGATGTCTTCGCCGATCATCTTCAGCGCGAAGTAAGCCTTCACGCTCGCGCTCATGTCGAAGTCGCCTGCGTGGAACAGCGGCCAGCCGCCATGCGCGCCCTGGACACGGCGCAGGTAGACGCCGATCTTGCGCTCCAGTTCGAGGTCCGGCGTCTCCGCGAAGTAGTGCACCAGTAGAACGTATTCGGCGGGGATGGTGGCGTCGGCTTCGAGCTCGTAGACCCAGTGCCCGTCCGGCTTCTGCTCGGCGAGGACGGCGTCGGTGGCGGCGCGGATATGCCCCTCGAGCGAACTGTCAATGACGGTGCGCGCCGGGGCCGGCGCTGTCAAGGTATCGGTCATCTTACGGTTTCTGTTGCGTAAGAATGCAGCCCAAATTCGGCTACTGTGTTGCCGGACCGAATGGCACCTTGGATGGTCTCGGGCAAGCCACCAAGGTCTATCCCAGTGGAGCGATGGAGCTAAAATTACGAAAGGCACCAGGTAAAGGCACCAATCAACAGTAGCAATTGTTTTGCGAATAGATTGCGAGTTAGCGATTCATGAGAATCTGCAAATCTAATTTCACGAAGGCTACTTACAACCACAGATGGTTGTCCATAGCAGGAGTTGTATACAACGCGCTCAGCTTCGTCTTCGTCAATATACCATTTGTGTCACGACTGCAATGGCATCCCTCCAGCGTCAATTTGAGGACTCTCCAACCGTGACTATCTGTATCAAGCCAGTCGGGGAGTGGACAAGAAACTGCACCGTACTCTGACTGCATCAGATGCAGGTGCTCCAACATCCAGCCGCCCTTTCTCAAATCTGCTTTTCGCGGAAGGTCCTCACGGGCACACCTCAGATTTTTTCCTTAGGTACGACGCATTATTCCTCGTTGCGGGAGGAATCGACATTACACCTTTCATCGCGATTATGCGGGACCTCTTCTACAGTTACCAAGGGAGAGAACGCGGACTATCAAAGTCCACTCAGCTTATCTGGACCATGAAGACAGGACCGGAGTTTGCTCTACTCCCGGACATCTTCCCCACGAAGAGGTTCTCCAATGCCATGCCGCATTTCTAGTGTCACGCTTTCTTGACAGGAAGACAATCGGTGCGACACAGGGGAGGGGACGTTGATAGATCGATATGATGCTAAAAACGAGATATCCAAAAAATTTCCCAACGTTCCAGGCCGCGAGGGGTCCCTTTCCCCAGTTGCTGCTACAGGAAATGGCCTCTGGGTTGCTAGTGTCGTCGCTGTTGCGTCCTGTGCAACGATTCTGATTATATATGTTTTCGACAGATCGACAACTTTGCACTTACATGAAAGCACTCACATAAAGGTAGCCGGCCGATGTGAGGTCGTCATATCGTCTTGCCTTATCTTGGAGTCGTGGTTGTGGGAATAAGTGACTTCGGTGGTGTCGTCATCCATGCTGGCTTGGAGCTCGTTGAGAAATATGAATTATCGTGAGAATTGCATGACGACGAGCGTTTACGAACAGGATTGTATGCCAGCTGCAGGTTTTCCCTTGCCAGATGGAGAAAATATATAGAAAAGGAATCTGCTCAAACATACCAGCATCATGAGAGGACGGCCCAACTTGCCAAGTAATCACTCCTTGCGAGCTCCTCTCAAGCGTGCTTTGGTTTCAGTGATGGTATTAAACCTCTGAAGGAACAAGTATTCATGGTTTCATAGCGGCAAATTATGTAGTGAGACTTGCAAATTCGGTTGATCAAATTGTGAAAATATAATTCAAATGGGGTTCAAGTCTATATCATTAGAACCAGTGAAGAACATTGCTTGTGTTGATGAGCTAGTAAACAAGCATCTACACTATGAAGGACTTCTCCAGTGTAGCAGTAGTCCAATATAACCTTCTCAAATTTAGACTGAGCATGAAAACATGAGTCCAATTTGGGCTTCTTGGTCCTTTGCGGGTTAAACTCAGGGAAGCTCAGTATAGGTCTATTTTGTCTGCAACCTACTGTACACCTTTTGAAAGCTTCAGAATCGTTTTGAACTCTATTTGACATGTTCCGGCATTGTGGTTGAATTGTGATTGAATGCAGAATACTTCAATACCGGTCGCGGCAGAATGTCACCAAGGCAAAGATGTGGGAGTACTCGTATGTGGTCCAGAGAGTTTGCAACAGAGCGTTGCTGACTACATGAGCTCATCGGTATCTCCATTCTACTTCCACTCGCTCAGCTTTGATCTGTGAACACCGGTACCATAACCAATCTCATTTGTAGATAAGACATAGGAGCATCTGCAGTACACACGGTACAGGCCGGTAGCAAAAAGTAGTTTGCAAGAAAAATTGCTGTCCAATGCACCATTATGGGGTCCATCACTTCCCGGTCTCGGTATGTGACCCCCAATTCAGCAAATTTCCAAAATGTGAAGGGCCTGCAAGTTGGCTCCCAGTAGAAATAATCATGATTATCAACCCTTTTCTGCATTGTTAAGAGTGCCAATCAACCTTCCCTTGTTTCAACGGAAAATCTTCTTTTAATGTGCATTCTTTTCTTTCTTTCTTTTTGTAATAAGAAAAGTCCAGTTGATGTTTGGATTGCCGGCTTTGCATTGGATCCATTTGTTCTAAAAATAGCCTGGCACTATGCGAGCCTCGTGAAATGCCCCTGTATTTGTCAATAAAGGGATTGTTTATCGAGAGTGCATTGCAGATGCTCTAAAAAACATGCAATGCCTACAAGACTACGACTCACACCCACTTTCATACAATAGCATATTTGAGCACAAACTCTACAATTTTTTGAGTTGTAAACATTAGATCAACCCCAAAGTATAAATATGGACATTGCTGATTAGGTGAGGCTTGACATCTTTAAAGGTTTACAAAATTGGATTCAATAAAAATGACAAAATGATGTATGCAATTTAACCCTCAAAGGACATTGCAAGCCTCAAATGCATTTTGAAAGACAAAATCTGAATTTTCACATAGTTCACGATTTTAAATGTTTTTAACCTTAACTAAAAAAATATAGCTCCAATAATCTAATTTTTGTTCCATTTTAATTTTTTTTCATAATCGTTAAAATCATAATTTTTGTGGCACTTTGAAAATAGCATTTTGAAAGCTCAAAAAACACCACTTTTGAACTTTTTCTATTGAATTTCTCTTAATGTGAGCTTTGGGAGTACATCAATAACACCATGATGTTTGTCTCTATTATTACCATTTTTCTTTAAAATTTCATATTATTTAAAACATTTTTGTAATTACTAAGATTTTTACACAACACACTTATAAGAATGATGGAAAAACTACAATGCCTCCCTTAACACAGAACTCATATTATGACTGTTAATAAGATGTAAGATGCAGTACCACAATTAAAGGCAGCCTATTTATGCCACAATGAATAAGTATCCTACAATTCAAAAATATGCTTCCTATAGCAATAGAAAATGTACTTGAATTATTTCAATTTTTTCAAAATTAATTCAATAGCTGAGATTGATTTTTGAACATATGTCATACATATGGTTTTGGTGTTTTTAAGTACTGTCAAGTACCTTTTTTGAAGAATTACATTGTCAAATTTGGTAGGTTGCCTTTTCTAATAGAAATACACCTTCTTAGGGGAGGGATTTTCAAAAACATGTTCTATGTGTGTTTTATATTGGCCTAAAGTGTGCTATATTCACGTTGATTTTATTTTGAATTAAAAATGGTTTTTAAAGTTCTAGCTTTGATCTTCTTTCTTTGCTCTTAGTTGGCAACAGTGGCCACTTTTAAAATAAAATTTTCAAGTGTATTTTCTAATTTTAAAAAATAGAAATATAGAAGTCTCATTTTCTAATGTAAATTGTAGCTTGTAGCTCAAAATAGTACTTTAGGGTACACAAAAAGACTCAATAGTATTGATGGGGGCCCATAGTGCCTTCAATCTGTCAATGTGAAACTATTTTTTATGACGTATGAAGTATTGCCATTCATCCTCGGCATCCAATGATGAACATCACAAGTTGTGAATATGATAGATTTGAAATCCAATTGAAGGTGACTTTCAGTACAAAAAGTACTAAAAAGCTGAAAATAAAAAACGCAACAAATAGTACAAGTGTTTCTTGCAATCACGTTGAGATATCTATATTATTGGCATTGATGAGATAGGTAGGTCAAATTTGCCAAATGGTCGTGCATGCAGAATGATGTTTTGGCAGGTCAACACTACAGGCTGAATGCTGAATATACCGAGATCGAAGTTGAAGGAGGGGACCCTCAGTGTAGAGTGCCTTGCAACGCACACGAGCGGTGCATGTCACGTCGGTGCATCCGTGCATGATTAAATTTTTTTGGCACATACACTCTTTTGGAGATCGATCTTTGGTGTTGGGATGGATTGCAGGGAAAGATAAGAGTGAATATGAGGTGCGTGCAGGAAGATTGACCACTCATCATGTGTTCCAAGTTGTACAATCTACTTCTTCTGAGAATTGTGCTGGATTTAACTCTTACAGAAAAGTGTATGTATGCTTGAAAGTTTTCTTTGTCCATTTTAGTTAAGAAAACGTTGAAATTAGAAGTACTGAGAGGATGGATCCTATCGCTTCTCCTGTTCGGTGGCTGTTGGTTGTATTCGTTGTGCGTTAAATGTGTATTGATCAGCTGAGAATGCTTGGATGCTTGTTGAGTCGATTGCCAGTTGTTTGCTTTCGGTTGAGTAGGAGATTTTTGAATCATTCTCGTATTGTCAGGGGATTCCGATAAAAGTCATGATAGATCTCTGTTCGAGAATTTTTCGAATCGCATAAGAAGCAGCATGTCTCGCCATAAACGAGACTGTTTACGAACCTCCTACTTCACTGGTTGCAAATAGGTGCGGCTGCACAACCAGCACGTGTCCTCTTGGCTGCTTGCTTGCCCAGTTCGGATCATAGAATGGGTTGACACTGTTCATGCAATGTTGTCTTCCGATCATGGATTTCCAAGAGACTATCTGAGAGCGTCGTGATGCACACATTTCGCTCTAAACAGAGGGGTCATGGGCACAGGACTGCGAGGCTGATGCAGGAGCCAGATTGCCGTGGGTTCTGTGCCCTATAGCATCAATTCCACTAAGTTATGAAAGACTGACTACTGACTACTGAAACTACTTCCGTGGAAACTTGGACTGGAAAGTCAGGATTCACTGCCAAGAGTAGGACAAGTGCAAGGAAAAGAAGAAGCCAAGAACTGCTCTAAGGTAGTCTGTCTAGAAGAGCCCACGTTCTAAATGCGACTCGTATCTAGAGAACAGTGACACGTTGCTTGAAATATCGATTACTGTCAATGATGAGATAGGTAGGCTTACATGGTTGCAACCCACAAGACTGCACATAAAACAACCAAGAATTTATTACTTGTATGAACTCATTGTACTCAGTGTGGGCATGACGTATGCCCATGAAACTCACACCCCACAGGCTGCACTCAAAAAAGGTATATAATGTTGCAAGGCCAACATGATGAGTCAAAAAATCCATCGGAGCTTCCAGAGGCTTCAAGATTCCATACATATGGGTCTCATTTACGCAGCTCCGCAAGATTCACGTGATGAGGCCAACATAATGGGTCAAAAAATCCATCCAAGCTTCTAGAGGCTTCAAGATTCCTTACATATGGGTCTCATTTATGCAACTCTGCAAGATTCATGTAATGATATTAAAAAGAAACGTTGAATAAAACCCAGAGCATGTGAAACCATAATGTACTATACATATGCCAGCCTAGCCTCTAAGGAAAGGTTTTACACTGGTGAAAATAGTCCTCGAATGGAAAGGTTTGCAATTTCGAACAGAATCCCTTATGTTAAAATCTTCAAAAATCATTGCAACTCTCCATGACAAATATGAAGTACACAACGTTGATCAACAATATAATATGCTCCAATTGCCAACCAGGTCCATCAAGTACAGCTCAAAAGCAAAAGGGTGTACTAAATGTATTTTGCACTGCCGTGCCGACCACGGGTCACAAGGCGAAAGAGAACAAACATCAAATCCATTCTTGTAATTCCACAATTTCCAACTGAATTCGAATAAACGACTTAAAGAAACAGGACAGGCATTGTCCTATCAGTTGAAAATAGTTAGAAAGAAGAAATCATTACAACTTTGGTTTTGATGTTGGTGACAACTTGGATTGCAGCTCCTTTGCAACAGCGTCGATGAACTCTTCGGTGTTCACATAAGCCGTTCTGCTGACCCTGCAGTGAAGTGCAAAACATTCAGAAACTAGCAAACAACTCAATTAACTCAAATGCATGACGCACACCATCACTTCGCTCAAGGTACGAAACAAATCGATTTCATGCAGCCGAGCGGCAGAGGGCAAGGAGGAGACTTTCGAATCGACTGCCTACGCTGCACTCTCTCGTAATCTCGTATCAACATCCTTGGAGAACTTACTTGGGACCATGGGTCAGAATAGCAAGATCTTTCGTCATCGTTCCACCCTCCACAACACCAACACAAGCGGCTTCCAGCTTCTCAGCAAACTCTTGAAGCTTCGCATTGCCATCCAACAAACCTCTGAAGAAAACAAGCCAACACTTACAACCCCGTGGAATGGGCACGATCAAGATTCGCAGGAACTGCTATGGTGATCACATGCACGAGAATTCCAAGGAATTCTCAGAGACCAAGGCTGCTTGAACTCAGAGTGCAGGACGAGGGCAACGACCAATATGCAGCTCACAGGCTACAATATGCAAGTCAAAAATCATACCTGTGGCCCAGGCCACGACTCCAAGCGAAAATAGAAGCAATACTGTTGGTGCTGGTTTCACCACCCTTCTCGTGCACTCGGAAGTGCCTGGTCACAGTTCCGTGAGCAGCTTCGGCTTCAATGGTTTTGCCATCTGGACAAATCTGAAGACAAATCACAACAAGTGCTGCACAGTAAGGGATTGCAGGATGAGTTGGACAAACTCTGCGTGGTCATCACCATCGCCGACCCAGAATGAAACCCAAATAGGGTAAAATCATAGCAAGAGCTGCAAGGGCACGGTGGACGCACAGACACTGCACAGTTGAAAGCTCTAGATATGTTTTCACATGTCAAAAGTCCAGCACACGGTTCAAGCAGCCATGCAAGACATACCAGCACAGAAGTCATCAGGCCAAGCGATCCAAAACCTGCACACGACAACAAAAGGAGATGGTTCGCGGTTTGAGATCTTCGGGACTGAAAAATGCAGCATACCAAACCGTCTCTTTGTGCCACAACAGAACGCTTCAAAAAAACTAGGAGGATCAAGGAAAATCTGGAAAAGAAGACATTGGAGGCTTATTGAAAAAAGAAAAGAGGGGTCGGACAGAGGTACCTTGAGCAAGCATGTCACTTTGGACATCCCCATCGTAGTTCTTACACGCCCAGACGTATTCACCCTCACTCTTCAGGGCATATGCCACCATGTCATCGATGAGCCGGTGCTCATACCTGTGATAAAAAAGGTCCTCAACTCAGGATCAGAAAGGACGAATTCACAACACATACACCAGCAAGTGGAGACGCAAAAAACCCTGAGGCGGATCAGAATCCACCAGGAGGAGGGCAATCAACCGCTGCACACAAGGAAGAGCTCAAAGGCGGTAGACAAGTACCAGATTCCAGCGTCTTTGAACTTAGCCTCCCATCCCTCATTCTGGTAGACTTCCAGAAAGATATCCTTGAACCTAAACCAAATGCGCACCAGCCTAATAAGCTCACGATGTGGACGAGCATATCACGAGTCAACATGGTCAAGATATTTGTCAACGGGATAGCAAGTTTAGATACCGCCAAGATTGTCCGCATAATATCGCATTAGTGGACATAATAAAAACAAAAGAACAATATGGTGCACCAACACACGGTTGGCAGAACTTACTTTCCTATCCAAACAGCAGCTCAAACATGGAATCATCAGACAAAGGCACCACTACCAAAAATGAACCCATTACCTGCCATCATACTTCTTCAAAATAGTGTTCTTTGTGCTCAAGTATAGGGGCCATTTCTTTTGCAATGCCATAGTGAAAGATGCCTTTGCAAATCCCCGGATAGACTGCAGGCGACCACTCACATCAGATCGCTCAAGAAAAATAATAGGAAGGGTGGACGGCAACATCAGCTTTGGCAGACATCATGAAATAGGTTCAGGTAACCTCCAATTATCTAACACTTCAGCTGTCAGTACAATGATCCGAAGGAGAAAACACACCTCATCGGTGTTATACATAGAAAGGGCAACTCCACCAGCACCGTCATAGTGGTAGACATCCAAGTCCACAATCTCTCCACCGTTGTCGGGTTCTGCAAACTCGAAAACAAATCAATAGTTTCGGGATCAAGACTTCACGAATTCAAGGTCAATAATAGGTTCTTCATCACCAACAAAGCAACATAAAGTTTTGCAACTAGACCTGCAGACAACTCGAATTAGAACCTTCAGAACTCAAAATAGCAGGAACTGATTCATTTCAAAATAAGGTCAATATCGAAACTCGAATTCCCAGCTAGAATTGACAGCGAGATCGGAATAAGGACAAACGAGCAGAGAGAGAGAGCCAGAGGGTTACCGAAAACCATCTTCAGCTTGCCCGGCCCTTTGAACACAGCGTCGGTGGCCTTGTACTGGTCGCCATAGGCATGCCTGCCGATGCAAATGGGCTTGGTCCAGCCTGCACACTAGCTTCTATAAGGGCTCCGGCAGATACAAACACCTCTCAGCACAAATAGCAAACCCATCAGTTTCCAAGTACGAAGCAAAGAAACGACCACAGGGGTTCGGTGCATACCAGGGACAAGGCGGGGAATGTTCTTGCACAAAATCGGCTCACGAAATACAGTCCCTGCCAGTCGAAAAGCACCACTTCAAGACACTCACGATAAAGAACTCCAACATGAGACCCTGCTCATACTCATCAATGGTGTCCTCCTATCCCCTACTTGAATTCAATTGAGCTGATTGGCCATACTCGAACTTCACTTCCATCGATTAATGAGAACAACCACAAAAGATCTCAAACCAAAGATCAGATTATGGAATTGCTTTCTCATGGTTCGTAGAGGAAACCCAAATGCAAACGTTACAGAAGCATGCATTTTAGCTCGTTAAACATTGACAAGCAGTACCGTTGAGAACGTTTCTGATGGTCCCATTTGGACTCTTCCACATCTGCTTAAGTCCAAATTCCTTCACACGATCTTCATCTGTAGACGACAAAAACACGTTCATTTCTTGACAGAAAAGTAGAAACCAAAGCTGCCAGTGTCGAAAATATATCCAGTGGGAACATTATTGCCTGCAAGTTTAACCTTAATTGAGGCAGCGGTTAGACGGGCTGCTTATCGCCGATGGCATTTCCAAACAAAAAAATGTTACACGAGTACGAAGATATGGCAATCTCGGGCAAGGTTTATCCATCCGAACAAATGCCAGGTACGAAACGAACCCGGAGTGATGGTTGCACACTTGACAGCGACATTGTATCTGCAGCAGAAGGGCACAACAAATTAGACAATCATTCCAGTCTATTTTTCCTTCAATATGGAATGGCTCTCCTATTATCAAGCAGAGAGAAGGGGACAGACATCAAGGAGCAAAGCGAATAAGCTACACAAGCATCTCAATGGAGGACAACATTGCATTGAAAGGAAAATTCAGGAAGAGGATCGTTCGTACTTCAGCGTAGCTTCGGCACTCTCATGCGTCACCTTGTCATCAGTGGCGTCTCGGTTGAGAATTCCCAGATCGTAGTATTTCAAATCAACGTCCAGAAATGGAAAAATGAGCTGCAACAAATTCCGATCACGACTTATCAGAAAACGCGCTTCTCAAAGCTGCACTGTCCGCTTCCAACGATTGGGATCAAAACCTGGTCCTAATTTAATCGTCGCTCAAAAAACAACGGCAAATCATGGATCAGGAATCAACCAATGAGAACCTCAAAATCACGTTGCCACTCACCTTATCTTTGATCATTTGCCAAATAACCCTCGTCATTTCATCACCTGTTCCGTGGTGAGCGCACAGATCAGAACATACACAGACTCCAATCAATACCTCAAGTTTTGGAGATCCCTTACAATACTAAAAAGGAGGAGGAAGACTCCTCAAGCAAAAGAAATCCAAAGTCGAGAGAGCGTCGTAAAGAATTACAGATCTTGAAATTACAATTGGGCTCACACACTGGTGCAATGGAACTCCATACCAAACAAACGGAGACTGATGGACATTGTAGACCAATCAGACGACGTTAAATAGTTTCAACAACCTTGGAGTTTCCAGAAGTCACAAAACACATGGACAAAGATGATACACAAAACAGACGCACAACTAAACTCAAAATAGATGAATCCAGTCGCACAACTCGTACTGACTCGTACTGACGGCCATCACTCCAAGCAATCCAGGATACACGAGCGAAGGAACTGTCCACATTGCCACGACACAGTCCAAACCATATGTAGACCAGCTGCGGCTCCATGGATTGAAAATACAAAGTCAAAAATGGTTTGCACAACCACTCCATCTGTGCAAGGAATCCACGATACAATCAAAGAAAATTACATACACTAGATGTGATTTCATTCTTTTTGTAATGAAAACACCGATCCTCATACATATAGGACTCCAGAACAAACTCCTAAATCAATAGAATTCTCAATTCCTAAATCAAACCGCACGATAGGATTTTTGACATCATATATACAGACATACTAGCTGAAGTTCCCTTTGTTTCGGATTGCAAATACCGATTCCCTATTTACGGAGCTCAAAAACAACAAACTCACTTCGTCCCAAGCGAACACTCTCAATTCCCGAATTAAACCACACGAAAGTCAAACCGCCCATGTCGACGAGTGGATTAACGACATCAATACATACATCAATGCAGTGGTTCAATTTTAACACTAGTTCAATTCTTCTTGGATCGTAAACACCGATTCCCTAATTATTGAGATCAACAAAGCTCGTGAATCAAACAAGCACACTCCATTCCTGAATCAAACTAGATTGTCGAACAAAATACAAACATATGCAACAGCTGTAATCCCATTCTTCTTGGATTCCAAATACCGATTCCCTAATGAAGGAGCACACAAAAACAGCAAACGCACTCATCGACGCTCTCCATGCATTCCCCGAATCAAACCAGTCCAAACTCATAACCTCCATGTCCACAATAGCATTTTCAACCTTAACGCGTACAAACATACTAGCTGTAATTAATATGATTTCATTCTTTCTCCAATCCAAACACCGATTCCCTACATAAGCAACAACCTCCGTCCTCCTCCCAAGCAAATAAAATCCCCTCCTCAAACCACACGGATCGGACGTCATACCGTCCATCTCGACGATCGGATGGTCGACTTTGATTTTGTGGAACGCCATGGCTGCAAACGAGGAGCGAGGAATGGCGACGCCGGGACGAAATTGCAGGAGTGGAAAACCCTTGCAAACCCCAGACACTTGACTCCTGCAGGTGAGATCAGACTGGAGGCCAGGGAGACGGTAGAAGAATGAATAGGAAGGGTGTTGCAGTGTAGATGGAAGTCTTTCTTGGTTTTCTGCACATCTGAGTCCGAGTCTAACTCTGAGTCCAAGTCTGACTCCGACTCTGAGTCTTCAGTCTTCCTTACTATATGTATTCAATACCTAAATATTTACAACTATAACTTTAGGGCCTACAAAGCTAAACTTATTCAGTTCTCTTCATTGTCACAATAAAACACTATAATTCATATGAGCGGCAGGTTACTTTTCAAAGGTTGAACATCATGTTAAAAATACTAGCTCCTTCTAAATTTGATACAACTTTGGATCCTTAGTCACACTGAAAATAGAGAAGAACATCTACTTGTGTCTATGTACCACCATCAATTCCTAACACTTCCTAGTCTGCTTTTGTGATCATCTGCAGCAAATTGATACTTTATTAGTCTATAGTACCAACATACACAATACATACAACAATCCAATCAATGATGGCCCTACTATTGTTTGGAAAGAAGTAAAAAACATATTAAATGAGTAAACAACTGAACAAGGATTTCAATTTCTGGTAAAGAGAATTTTGAAGAAATTATCAAGTTAAGCCCAATAGGTTAGGTATACACACCTGACCTAATGTAGGATACATAGAACACCCAAATAAGCTCTCAAATAGTTGAAGTTTGTTCCATTCAACAATACACACATTAATTATAGTAGAGCCATTTAACACTTTACTTCAAAGAAAAATGAAAGGTCAAGAATATGGCATGATCATTTAACATTTTTAATATGCAATAATATACAAGCTTAATATTATATTTAGGACATAGCAAAGGGATGGATTAGAGAGAATACATCTTCAATGCAAGTAACAAAACATACCAATTGGCAATATAATTTAGTTCTTACATTTTTGAAATACTAACTATACATAATCAAATCAAGAAAGATGTGGCATTGAAGAACCTGATCTGTAGAAAAGATTGCTCCAAGCCGCTTACACTCATTTGTACGCAAGTTGTTGATTTTTTATGCAGAATCAAATTGGGCCCATGAAAAAATCATAAATTTGTGAACAAGTGGAATAGAACAATGTACAATACATATTGGCTATTCTAATACAAAAAATATATAGACACATCTAATGCATAATCAACATGAATACTTCTCACACCTTCATGGAAAGAACTTTTCTATAAGAAATTGTGCAATATAGAAGGTCTGCATAAGAGGCTTCATAAAACTTATAGTAATATTCCTAGTTTATAAATTTGCGAACTACAAAGTAAAGTTAAAGCAAAATAAAATTTCAATCTTGTTCCAAACAATACAACTATCAAGGTTCAAGAATGATCAGCCACATCAGCCATAGCTGAATTCATAGATTGATTATGTGAATTCATTTCATATTGTTGACCTCTTCCAATGCCACACATTCCCAACTAGCCATCATCCTACGATCGTCCATTGTTTTTTGTGCCTCAAGGTTACTACCTGCCATTGCCAATGAAAGAACATGAAACAACCATCCTGCCTGTTCTAATGTAATCTCAACCGGTGCCTCAATATCGTATGTCTCACTGTAAATGACTTTTGCAATAGCACCATGTATAGCTTTGCTACCAAAAGGATCTCGAGATCCATCAAAATTGACTTTCACCCTCCAAGCATCACCTGTATAATTATTTCCAAATCATTAGATTGGACAATGAAACATGGTCAATTAAACCATTATAATAGGGAGGAAAACTATACACATACTGTACCTACTTTTAGTTCTTCCATCTTAGCTCCACGGCATGCAATTTCTTCTAGAGTGGCATTACTAAGCAAAACAGGAACACCCAAGAGCCGGAACAACTATGTTTTTGCTATGCCTCCAAAATTTGATCTCCAATTAGAAAATGTCCTAATAACAGTGGATCTAATGTTCCTTGCTGGAAGTCGAGGCTCATTCCATATCTTTGTAAATGCAACACGGGCTTCAACATCTTCATCAATCTCAAAAGACATAAGAACTGCTTCCATCATCATATCAAGTGAAGGAAACATTGTCGAAAAATCATAAGCACCAAAAAGAACTTTGTTGATGATCCCTGGGAGCTTTGCCTATAAAAAATGAATGTAGGATTAAATTGTCAAAATCAATAAAGTCATTGTAATAAAGTTAATCAATGAAAGATATTTTCTAAATGAGAAGTTTTTGAGTACAACAATCAAATTTTAAACTGTCTATGAAACATTACCTTGATCTTGATAATGTCCAAGTAATCAGTGATTGGCTCATTCTTTTGGAGGGTCGCTTTCAAAGCATCCGTTGCCACTTTTTGTCCTAGAGTCTGGGGGCTGTGTGACTCAAACCCTCCAAATCTAGCCAATTCGTTATTTTTATACTATTTTTTAGGCCAGGTTTGGGGGGATTTTAAGTAAAACATAAATCTAGACCAAATACTATAATGGGTATGACACAACCCTATTTCGGTTTTACACTCTTTTTATGGCTTTTTGTATACTTTTATCAACCTTAAATTGCAAATTTCCAAAAAAATAATTCTATGAGTCCTAAGTGACAAATTGGGAGCTCACACCATCTAAACTCTTGGATGGAAGCGTTGCATGAAAATCTTTGTTAAATCTCTAAACAATCTCTACAATTCCGTTGTGATTACTAAAATCAACATTGATTTTGTAGGAGGGAATAATGAACTGTCCACCCTCAGAAATGAAACCATTTCCTTCACCCATAACAACCAATTCACCCGTTTTCGAAAGTAAAGGAGCCCAAATGCCATATGCATAACTGTTGTAATCATTGTCCTTGTGAACTGCATTAGAAAAATCATTAAGAGCGAAGGTTAGGTTGCTTGCCAAAACATTCTTGTTCTGCTCCAAATCCACATACTCTGTTTGACAAAAGTCGGGCACTCCAGATGTGGTTGCCTCCTTGGATACGTCCTCAAACAATCTTAGAGCCATAATGGAAAAACGTTTTCGATAAATATCACAAATCCAAACAATGGTTTGTTCTTGATCCTCTCTCCACTTCTCCAAGTTTGTTGGTGATTTTTTGGTTGAACCATTAGGCATATACCTCCCCATGGTTAAATTAGCATCTGAACCCCCTCTCCAACCAAATGCATACATGGATCTAGTCCCTTCCTTCTAGTTTGCATTTCCCCTAATTATGTTGCCCCTTTTGGATAGCCCAACAAAGGCGGGCGTCAACTTCTGAAACTCACTCATCTCCTCAGGTTGCATGTCACTGAAAGGAGAAAATCTAATCAAAGCTACTATTTCCCCTGTGTCTACATCCTTCACTGCAACCTGACCATGAAAGATCAGAGTATAATCATTTGGAAATGATTTCATGAATTCTTCTTGCAAATCATCATCTACACGTTTTTTTGCAAAAATGAACTCAGAGTTCTTAGGTCCCAAACTCTCTAATACTCTCTTGATTTTCTCAACATTCTCAGTCTTGCTAATCTTTTCTTCCCTCCTGGATTGTAAACCTTTCTCCCTTGAAAGTCTGCCCTTTCTAGGCATTTTGAAAGATCCTGTAAAATTACAAAAAGACAATCTATATTGATATCATAAATAAATAAAAAGTCAAAATCAAGCTCTTTTCAGTATAATAATACGTTCAAAAATAAATAAAAATACATACCTTGCACAAAAGTTGTCCAAGGAAGAGAAGTTGCCCAAAAGGCCTTATTCGTTAAATTGAGACAAAATGGTCATTTTGAGACTTTGAAATCAAGGGTGCCAAGCTCCATTGCTTTAGTAGAGTTCGACCCCAAGATAAATAGAGCACGTCCAAGACCGAGGACAAAAGTTTTCAAATGCATTTCCCTTTCTGATTTGGAAAGAGCGAGCATGAATGCATGAACAGATAAAAATAAGATAAAAAAATCCTTCACACTATGTGCCACGTACTCTACAAATAGAAAAGCAAGTGAATTTACAGTCAGTAAGCTCAACAATTTCAGTACAAAAAGAGTGTGTAACTCTTGCTCACAAAGTCATGTGAACTGAATGAATTATAAATGCTGAATTCCTAAGATCTTTGTAGAATTGAAGAGGCTTACTGTATATGAAACACTCTGCCTTTCTAAGTCATATTTCTGTATGTTTTTATTTACCATGCTATTTATAGTAAGGGCTTCTGAAACTGTTCATTGTTGCCTAAGTTTTGCTTTTCGCTTTACAGTTGCTTTTGGCTGCCTCCAATGCTTTCTACTTATCACGGGCTCTGAAGAAATCCTCGCGTCGAGAGGGATATTGCGCATACCGATAGTCCGGCAAACCTCCAAAGTCCGCACTGTGAGATCCATTGTCCTTAGACTTCCTCTTGCCAGTGCTTCCAGAAACCTTGGAGGTCGAAGCAGATTTAAACCCTCGAGGAGGCGGCCTCGGCAGCGTACTATCGACATTGTTTATGTACAAACGTCTAGATCCTGTTGACTTTGAGTCCAAAGACCGCCGATGGTCTCGAAGATACCTTTGACTATGTATACTGTCGGCAGAGGGCAAGCGCCTCACGTCCATTGACAACGAAGGGCGCGACTAATTATCCTCGAGGCGAGGAAACCGAGGCGATGCCAACGGAGCGAGATGCGCTGATTTGCGCTGCCCCCCCTATTGCAGACGCTGCGTCCCTGCCACTCATATGAACGGCCCGACGTGCGGGCTGGGCCAGAATATCATGTTCGAGACGAGGATCAGCAACATGTGCGCGAAGGGGGAGATCTAGTTTCCGGTTTGTTCCCGGTTCCACCCGCGGCGTTGGCGAAAAAGATCCTCCTCGAGTCGAAGAGACTGGTTTCAGCGGGGACGGCGAGCAGATTGGAGTGCGAGGCGATCCTCGACTCGGGGGGCTATCCACGACGCCGTCCTCTACATTGCCTTTTGAAAAATTGACAGCCATGGAGGCAACGTCGTCAGCGGTGCGCATCAAGTACGGTCCCGTATCTACAGACGGCCTAGTACTCCCCTTCGTAGATTCGGAGGTTAAAAAAAGAGATTTCACTAATCCGGAAAGCAGGCTCCTTGTCAATCTTTGCCTTTCTGGTGGTTCAACAACAAGATCCCCTCCAACCTGCAGGAAGAAAACCTTAAGGACTCATGTAGGAATAGTCCTCTATTAAAGGACAACAAAATGCAGTACAAACGCAAAGATAAGAAGCAGAGAAAACCGGCATGAGAATTTCAAAAACACATGACAAAAATTATAATTTCAACTTTGAGCTTCATATATTATTTACAAATGAACAATATACACATTGAGTACCAAAAAAATAAAATCCCAGTCCAAGCGTGCGCCCACGACAAAATCTAGGTCCTATCCCGGGCTCTTTCTATGACTATATTCATGCCGGGCAGCTTGAATCGCGAGCCTAGGTTCTTTGCCGACTCCTTCATTCCTGCCAAGATATGCTTAACGCCTAAGTCCGACACTGTAAGCGGCATCGAGCCTATCCGGTGGGAATCCACGTACGCACACAACTGCCCCTTCTGACACTCTGAGTCTAAACGCCGTAGCCAGGGAAGGAGGTTTGCCATGAGGTAGTCATCCTCCCGCTGGTCGTGATTCCAGGTCTTCAGAAAAATTGCATTCCCGGTCTCATTACAAACACTCTTCTCCGGTGTATCGTCTATGAGAAGGGTGTTATCCCTGGTGAAAGTTGCCCCCTCCCCACGCCCATCAAAGAACTACTCTGAGAGCACCTTCAACATGACTTGCTTGTGGCCCGAGGACAGGAACTTCCTACGAGACAACTCAATCTTCCTGCAATGTGCTTGCCCTAAGATATCGTACGGGATTTTTGAACCTCTAAAGATGTGGTCTACAATGGGTTCCGCATTCAATTTGACCATCGAAGTCCACACCACGACCCTACTAGCGATCCGAAACACGTGTTGCAGAAATTCCTGCACGTTAGGCCGAGTGAATACCGCTTTGGGCCCAATTATTGTGGGAACTTCGTGGCACAGAACATTGTCTTCGACTGATAGTGCTTCGATTTGAAGCTCTTGCCCTTGTGAACGGTATGACAGAGGACGCCGTTCTAGTCGAAGACAATGTTCATCCACTTTCGCGGGCGATCAAGCACTACAGGCGGGACACTCCGCAGCACGACCTCTCTCCACTCCTCCGACCCTACCTGCTAAAAGCAAAACAATATAGAAATGGAGTTACCTGTTTGAATGCAGAATCAAGCGAGCCAAACAACGGGTATGAGAATTGAATTCCACTAATCGATGGCTTATTCCCATTAGAAATCGTTTTCATTGCCAGTGGGCTGTGCAAACTTTTAAGAGTTGTGGGCTGAGAAAACAAAACATGGACAAAAGAATACAATTAAACGGAGATGTATGAAATCGCAAAACGTGTATTATATTTACAAGGAGGACACAATACATCCGCAAAATGGCGCTCGAAATAATATTACATGCGAAGCCTATACTACATTACTCTACGTGAATCGCAGTCAAATAGTGTCCGTCAGCGTTGCACAATCAAGGGATGATCTCGCCTTCTTGCCAAGAAGAATAGATACAAAATAAGTGTTGCATTCTAGGACGAAAGTGGTGGGGACAAGCCATACAAAAGTCCATGAATTTGGATTTCATGGACTCAAACGAAGTCATACGGGTTTGCAAAAGGTACCTCGACTGCTTTCTTTCGCTGTCGCACTTCACCTTCTGCCGGAGTAGCCTGCGAAGCACCTTGATCTCCCTCCTCCGGAACATTGTCATCTAAGTTGATCTCGTCATTGCCGTAGTCCAGTAACTCGTCCTCCACATTATCTTGAGAAATCGCAACATGATTGTCTTTAGCGACTGCTAGACAGAAAGGGAGCATTTCTTGAGCAGGATTGGCCACATGTTCAACCGAGGGTGCATTTGGGACGGAGTTTGGAGGTGCACCGCTGGGCGGGGATTTATCTTCGCCCCGAGGATGATGTACATGCCCTGATCTTGGCGCTTTGGTAGGAGGCAAGGCACGAGTCTCGGGGACTATAACTACCACTACCTTCTGACCGGCAAGCTCCAAGATCTGCACTTGGGAGGCGGGAGTAGAGGCAACGCAGTCTTTGGAGGGGGCAGAATCCTTTTTGGCCGTATCCTTGCCTCGAGGATCCGTCAGAATAGTAACCAGATTCTGCACATTTTGAGCCAGACTGGGTGCAGAGGCGGAGGGCAATGGCAAAGGTTGCGAGATAGTGACTCCAACAATAGGTGTCGACTATGTTGAACTCAAAATGGAATTGGCACGGTCAAAAAATGCCTTCATCTATGCTTCCATCCTGTTGCACCTCTCCTGCATTGCCTTGTTGCTTGCGTGGGCTTCAGCGATCTGCTTGTCCTTCCTTGCCATCTCATCCGCCAGCGCTTTCTTCCTGGCAGCCCTCCACTCCATTCTTTTGTCAACTTTTGTCCAGAACTGCTGCTCTAGTTTCACAGCGACTTTGGGAGAAACACCTATGTGAGCTCCCAATTCGTCACTTGGGACTCATAGTCTTTTTTTTTTTTAGATTGTACAAATTAAGTTATAATTATACACAAAAAGCCCTAAAAAGAGTGTAAAACCAGAATGGACATGTTACATACCAATATGCCCTTTGGTCCTAAATAGCCTTTTCTCCTTAGAATAGTCCTAAAACCCACTTGTAAATAGGTTGGAGCCATAGAAGTAGTGGGAACTAGAAGGTTTGAGGGTTTTTACCCCAAAATAGCCTAAAATCACTATGCAAGTGACCAAGTTGGGCTAAATTGGTCTGAGGAAAGTCTAGGGAGATTCTTAGGTGGATTCCGCAAGAGAGGTTTCAGTTTCCCCATCCCATCGACGAATAGTAGAAACCCCAATTGTTTTCTTGCAGGTGTCACTTTCGCAAGACAGGCCAGTGGAGGAATCTACGGTCACCGGATTGTGATCTTGGGTCTAAACCATACCGGGAAGTCAAAAGCGAAATCCATTCGCCAAGATTCCCCCGTATGCGGAAGATTCCTTGACTGCCGGTAAACCAACGGAGGTATCTTTTTGCCCTCCGTACCAAGACATGCAAGATCAAGATGTGACCTTGCAAATCTCTTGGGAAACCCCATGAGAGGTTCCCCAAGAAGTTTCGAAATTTTCTGGATTGAAGAAATACTCCTTCCGGACAGTCAACCGCCTAAAACCACGATGGGAAATTCACGATAATTACCCAGGTAGCGGTAAAATCTCACTAAAAATTAGGATAGTTTCTTTTATGCTAATAACACGCCCCGACGAGTTTCATGGTGTTTGGATAGCGGGAGACAACCGAATCACCGACATTCCTTCGAATTATCCACACGGCGGGATTTACGTGGAGTTGACCGGCATCCCGGGAGCACACAAAGTCGGAACGAAGTCAACAAAGGGTCTTTTCTTACTCCTTAAGACCTCCCAGACCACCTTGGCTAGTCACCTTTGTCAGAAAAGGTAACCTCCAAAAAGTAGATTTTTACCTCTTTTACTGACTCTAGTTGGCGATAGTTTACGGTGGAATTTTGGCATTGGAATAGGGGGTAGGAAGACTTCAGGACTAAAAATGGCCTTCTGAAGCCAATGGCACAATCGGTTTTTGATTTGGAGTTAATCTCCAATAGTTAGAGTGTTGGACCAACGTAAAACCCAAACTACGTGAAAATCCTAAAAGATAAGGATGAAAATCCAAGTTGATAGGGTTACCTAGGTCAAAAGAGGGGAGGTGAGGGCCTTGGAAAACCTATAAAAGGGCCCTCATTTCTCTCCAAAACCACCCCCATTCATGTTTTGGGTCTGTGGGTCCAACTTATGTTGGATTTTTTGGCTATTTTAGCCAAAGGCACTTCCACGGTGTTTTGAGCACGTGGTGCTCCGTTGTTGTTCTATTTTTAGCTTTTGAAGGTCTTGGGGGTCCTTCTTCCTTTGTATCTATGAATTTTGAGTAGTCTTGGGTATTATTTGGCTTATTTCTGGGTCACTTGGGTCGCTAACTTGTCAGTTAAAGTCCTTTGCTTGAAGTGCTAGCTTGCTTGGGAGTTCTTTGAGTTTTGTCCTAATCCTAAAGCTCCCCCCTCCGCACCTTGGCTTTGCCGTCCACCGGGGGGTCTTTAGCGTTTAAGGATTGTGTTGTCCAACCCACGTGTCCGTATTAACCTCCGAGTGCTTCTCCCTTCGTGGAGGACCTCTTTTGCTCTCTCTAAGGACCCGTGGTGTGTGGTCCTCCCTCCGTACGGCGGAGTTGTGGGCCCCCCTAGGGTTGTAACGTTTTAACGGGCTGGGTCCTTCTTTGAAGTTGGTTGTTGACGTGTGGCTTCCCCCTTAGACGGCGAAGCTTTGATCCCACTGGTACCTAAGTCTTAGAGGAAGTGTTAAAAACCCGGTTAGACGGCGAAGCTTCAAACTACCTCGTGTTCTCAAAGTCTTAGAGTTGGTATTAAAACCAACTCAACGGCGAAGCTTTGAACCCCCCCCCGAAAGTTACGTACAAGGTTTAGTTTCCAAAACCTCTTGGAAATAATTCAAGGTTTAACCTCCAAAATCCTCCTACGGGCTTAGATCGAGTCACTTGTGATCCAGTTTAACTTTGCCTTGTGGGGAGCCCGGCTAGCATGCTTGGGCCCTCCCTAAAATCCCAGCCAACCAAGGCCCCAACTAGCCAAGCCCTAGCTGGCCAAGCCCCAGCCAGCCAGGCCACTGCAGCGCCGGATACCACAGCAGTCGGGTATTGCAGCCCCGGGTACCGCAACAGCCGGGCCACCGCAGCGCCAGGCTCCGCAGCAGCCAGGCCGTGGCCAAAATTTTGGTCTTCTCGTTCTTTCTTTTTTTTGTCCGTTTTTTTTGGCAATCTAGGCTTTAGGGAAGGAAGAAAAAAAAAACACAAGTGACAAAGAAAGAGGGGAGTCAAGGCCAGAATTTGAATAGTAGAAGTAGAAATTAGCATAGAAGAAGTAGAAATTAGCCTAGTAGAAGTAGAAATTAGCAAAGTAGAAGGATGGAAACAAAATAGTAGAGATAAGGGTTGGGCAAACGGACGTGTAAGCTAAGATCTTGTAGGGTTAGGGAAGAACTCGTGTTAAAGCACCAAGTAACCTGCAAACTCACACAATCACTCTACGCACAACTCACCCAAGCTCTCCACACACCATAACCAAAAACCTTGAGCATTACGAACAAGGAAGAAGATGAAATAGGAGAGAAGCATGTTAGTGGATGGATTAGGGGAAATCTCAACTAACAAATTTGGGCCATTGGGAGAGTAAGCGTAAGAGTAAAAAGAGCGTGCCCTTGGGCGTAAGAGAAAGGTCAACCGCGTAACCACTTGGGAAGGCCAAGGTGTAAGAGATGTAAGAACGAAGTCAACGCGTAAGAACTTTGGAAGACAAGTTGGTTGGTGTAAGAAGGGGTGGAAAGAAGGAGAAGAAAGAAAACCCACCGCATCTACCACTTCGTTTTCAAACCTTCCCCGATTCAAGAATCACTCAAGGAGCCAAGAATCCAAGAGGGAGGGACATGGCCGAGGGGGGGAACCTCGACCGTTTGATCCAAGACCTCCAATATGAGGTGAGCCCCTAAAACCCCCACTCTTCCGTGTTTAACTTTGTTTTATCAAGATAATTAGAAGGAGGCCGAGAGCAAGAGTAGGGAAGAACCAAAGTCAGGGTTAAACTAAGCTTAGAACATTGTATTAAAAGTTCCCGGGATTCCAAAAAGTCATCATTCATCCAAATCCGAGCTAAAACAAAGGAGTTATGGGCGGATGAAGTTAGGAAGTCATGTTGGATGAAACTTAACAAAATTCATCCAAGAGGAACAAGGAATAGTATTTGAAAAGATAAAGTGATTAGGAACCCAACCGTGAAATTAGAAGTTAGTTTTGGAATTAGAGCTAGCCGTAATTAGCAAATGAAGTTTGAAGGACCGATTAGCGGTCAAACTTCATCCATGGATAACTTTTGATAGGAAAACCCAAATCTAATGTGATTAGTCCAAATAGGAAGCTACAATCAAGATCTCCTCGGAACAAGTCTTAAGTTCTACGATTAGTACACTGGTAACCACACTTAAGATCCTTAAGTAAGATTAGAAGGCAAATTAGGGGCTTTTAAGATTAAGGTTAGGTTAAATATAGATTTAGAGCATCTTCGAACAAGTTTAGGGTAACCCAAAACTAAATCCAGCTTAAGAAAATACCTAAACCCCAAGCAGTTAAGCAGGGATGAAGTCCGGAACAAGTAATGGATGAACCCTAGAGGATTTCATCCATCTGAGCCAAAACTTGGTGATTAGGTTAAACTTAGGGGATCAGGCTCATAGCCCAAATCCCAAGTCAAATCAAAATCCGTAATCCATAGAAAAGTATGGATGAAGTTTGAGGAACCGAGTAGCGGTCAAACTTCATCCGTCCCTAACTTTTTCTAGGAGAGTCCAAATCAAACAAGCTTTATACTTTTAGAAATGGCATAAGGTACTCTTTCATTTAGAATAGATAAGTTTAGACTAGAATTCACTCCTCTCCCAAACCACTAAGCCTTTGTAGGCTTTGATCCAGACTTAGTAGTCATAGCAATTCCAATTAGGGTTTCGTTTTGTTTTCTTCATTATCCAAACTAACGAGTCTTAAGAGCATAGAAAAGATCCATTGCTTGGAAGGCACAATGGATTGGCGCTAGACACCCATAGATCGAGTCAAAATGGTTAATTACCGAGAGCCTGGTTGTGCTCGCTTCTTTACCAAGGATGGGTAAACAAGCGCTCACACCTCGCCCAAAACATCCAACGCAAGTACCCTAAACACTTTGGAAGGATATTGCTTAGAACTCCTATTTTTTTCATTTGTCTCATTAAAGACTCCGCCTCATTCTTCTCTTAAATTGGCAAGTCCAATTGTTGCTTTAAGTCGTCGACCATAGGGTCGACCGGTTGCGTGGGTTTAGAGCCTTCCAATAAGAGAAGAGGCTCAGGTTCCAAGCTTTCAACAACCACTTTAACTTTTGTGCTCTCGTCCACGGCTTTGCTCTTCTCAACAATGTCAAGGGCAAGAGAGAGAGGAGGGACAGCGTGATGGCTCTCAATGACCTCTGCAACTTTTGTTGTCTCGTCCACGGCTTTGCCCTTCTCGAGCGGAAGAGAAAGTCGATCACTATCTTCAGTCCGTTCACTTTCCTCCCATGAGCCCTTGCAATGTTCACATGTCTTCTCGTTTTGTAATTTCTGTAACATCTCCCGGTGCTCACGTAACGTCCCCTCGAATGTCCTGCAGTTCTTTGTCAACTGCAAATTTTGGACCTTCAATTTCTCATTTCTGAACCGCTCCCTCTCATACTGTTGCTTATGTTCCTCATGTTCTTTCTGCAATGTCGTATACTTTTTTTTCAACTCGTCATGGTCTTCCTTTGCATAAGACACTTTCGTAAGCTCTATAATCTTCTTTTCAAGGTCACATAAGTTGTTTAGGTCTTTCACCCTATTATCCTGCAGTTTGTTTTGCGAAATCAACAAACTTCCTGAAAGCCAATGCACCATGCATAATCTGTGGCATGATTTGAGAGAAGGAATCTACGATTGCCTCAAGGGCAGGTGTGCATTCAGCCACAAGTCTAGCTGTACATGATAGAGATAAAGCGCTTTTAAACATGTCTTTGAAGTCAATTTTAGAAAAGCGTGACTTGGAGTGTCCTTCTCCCCCTTCCATTGAACTGTCCCTTTCCTCTTCAGTACAAGTTTTATTTGAAGGGCCCCCTTCATTTGAAATGGCGAAACCAACTGGGCCGATTTTAATTTTTTGCCATCGAAGAGTACACTCTAAGAAGTTCTCCATTTCTCGTACTGGAGGAATCTGGCATAATTTCTCAAAATCTTCACGATCCAACAAATTCAATACTGGATGAAAGAATGGAGAAGGTATCCCTTCCTCATTATTGACAACGATATGAATAGGTGGCTCTTCCGAAGGCAACATTGTATGCATTTGCCTCGGGGATGGGCTCTGTCTTTGGTTCCCGTCCTCATAATCATCTCTGGTAGTAATGTCCCCCAAGACATTGCTCTCTAGAAGATTAGTGATTGTATTGGTTGCCCTCTCCAGTACTTCGACGGGAACCTCTTCCTCGAACTTGTCAAAAGGCGTCGTTGAATCCTCTTCATTTGGAAGACGAGCCGCCTTAAATACACAAGTTTCCTGCACTGGATTTGATACGTTCGGTACAAGATTTATAGATGATGCTCGAGCGTCTGCCACAACTCCTTTCGCATATACAACCCTAAATGCACCGTCCGTAGTAACATTTTGGTTGGTTTCACCTTCAGCGTTACTATTTCCTCCGATGCCTTTCATACCATCCACTTCGGTTTGAAGTGGAATGTCTTGCCCTTTTGCTAGATCATTTGAATTGGTCTTTGCTTCACTGGATGGAAGCAATGGCTCCTTTTTTTTTCCCTTTGTAACTTCTACATTCTGCTTTTCCGTTTGAACGGCACTAGATACTTGTTCCGTTGCATTCTTTGATGTACCACGAGCTTCAGGAAGTTCGACATTTGATACAAACGTATCCGGAATATCTTTTTGATAGAAGGACAGTTGAACTGGTGCTGCTGATGTCCTAGGATACGTGTTCCACTTCACTTTGCGAGGCAACACAAGTTCAGCATAAACCATGCATGCCAAACTGTAGTTTATTTTTTCCTTGCTCATACCCTTGTCTCCAAAAAGAGCACGCCATACCTCCATCGAGCGATGCACGAAATGATCATTCAAGCAATTTTCTGGTTTAAAACAATACTCCTTAGTGTGAAGAGCATGACAATCTTTAGGCCACAACTTCCCAATGTGATACATCTTCACATATTTCTTGCACAATTTAAAAGACCAGTACTCCGTCCTCCTTCTTCCAACCGTCCTCCGCCTTAATATTGTCGTTCAGCAAAATATCATACCGCAAGTGATGACCAGCTCCTCTAGGTTTGGATTTCTTGCTGCTTTCAGTTGCACTAGTATTTTTTGTTGCCATAACTACTGAATGTTTTGATTGTCGAGTGATGACTGTCGACTATGAAATTGAAATTATAATTGTCAAAGTCTTGAAGTCTTGATATGTTCACCAAATACTAAGAATGCGTGTCGATATCTTCGAGCGTGTCAAAGTGATGAATTCCCAAAGGCCAAACGCTGTATCGGAAAAAGATAATTGACCCCAACTCTCCACCACATAGGGCAACTAGCGCGGTGAAGCAATAGTAGCACATCCAACGTGACTTGTTTCCTCAATGGGAGAGTGGAAGAGAAGAGAAAGATATTGGCCGTCCGCTCATATAGCCGTCCGCTCCCAGACCTAAAAAGTACCCTCCCCCAAAGCTAATCCGGACGATGCGGACCTAGCCCGAACCGGCGGACGGGCGGACGAACCTCCGCAGCGGATGGGCGGACGGCTCGAATCACGGGCGGACGGACCCGCAGACGGGCGGACGGCGGGCGGACGGGGAGGACGGGGGGCGAGCGGGGGGCAGACAGGGCGGACGGGCGGTTGGGCCAGACCGCCTTGGATTCCAATTTCAATTAAGGTCGCCTAGGATTCCATTGTTCTTATCAAACTTGTGAGGTTCAGAATCTAAACCCTAAATCCTAAACCCTAACGATTTCAGTCCTAAGTATTTTTTCAGAATTCATTAGTTCTCTTCTTTGATTGAAGTTTAGATTGAAAGGTAATGGAAGAAAAATTACAATTGAAACTCAAATGCAATTGAAATTTGTGAATTTCAATAAATTTCAAATTTCAAATGCAAATACAACCTACAATCCTATTTGAATTGAATTGAAATGTAATGCAATGCACATACAATTCAAATTTAAATCACATTCACTTCTAATTCAATAGAAATAAGAAGTTCTAAAAGCTTTTCATGAATTTAAATCTGTACTTTCCTATCATTTGAAAAAATGAAATGCGCTGTGCAGTACAATTTCATTTAAAATATGTATTACATTCCATTTTTATTGGAATTGATACCAGAAATTGATAATCTTAATTTAAATAAAAGTTACATTCAACTAAGAATGAAATTACATTCACATTCATATTCTATTTCATTTTTTTGCCGCAAAATTGCACATGCAATTTAATTTGAATGCAAGGCAAATTGTATTGCAATTCAAGTAAATTTCCAATTCAATTTCGATTGAATTCCAATTTCTACGGAAATTCAATTCATGGACAATTCATTGAATTCAAGTTAAAAACTTAAAATTCATGAAAGCATCAGATTTATTTTGAATTTTAATTGGAATGACTTTGTAAAATCAATTATACTTCGAATGGGTCGACAATGCAATTCAAATTGAAGTGGAATTGGAAAATGAATGATAAACCATTATTAGGTAACACTATTTGTACCATAATGAATGAAATATATATGAAATTATGAATCAATCATTTGTCTAAAGATAATTTCATATTAGTGTTAAAGATAATTTCATATTAGAAATGAGCTCATAAGAGCTAGGAAGTAAAACTCTAAATGGATATGGTAAAAATTAGGTAACACTATTTGTACCATAACACTAAATACCATCATTATTATAGTGGGTTTAGGGTAAGTATTCTAAGTAAATATTCAAGTAATGGAAATCGACGCTTTCTTCTAAATTCCATGGAGAATTGTCCAAAGCTTAGAAGTCACAATCCTCCTGAAGTTCAATCCAGTGAGTGTGCAAGTTGGTTATGGACGTGAACTCTTATTTCTCTACAAGGGATTTGTCATCATGTCATGGGCTAAGCAATTTGTGGCTTCTTCAAATGTATTCTACTATATGCTGAAATGAATCATTAATGTGTATTTGATTCCAAGGTCCATTCTATTTGAGGCTCATTTCTAAAAGTTGTTCAGACATTAATACCATAGATGCATCTTCATTATGGAGAACAGTGGCAATTCAATAATTAGTTGTTGGTTCTTAATCATTAAATATAATTGTATACATGAAATAGAATATGCATTACCATTGAAGATTATTTTTAACAGAAACAAAAAATTTTGGTATCAATTACTAGTACTTAAATCTTTCTTTCATAAAAAAAAAAAATACAATATCTTTTAGTATGATTTTATTTTTCCTTTAGAAAAATAAAATCCCACGTTCGTATTTCATATTATTGTTGAATCTTCCCTTAGACAAATGATTGATTCATAATTTCATATATATTTCATTCATTATGGTACAAATAGTGTTACCTAATAATGGTTTATCATTCATTTTCCAATTCCACTTCAATTTGAATTGCATTGTCGACCCATTCGAAGTATAATTGATTTTACAAAGTCATTCCAATTAAAATTCAAAATAAATCTGATGCTTTCATGAATTTTAAGTTTTTAACTTGAATTCAATGAATTGTCCATGAATTGAATTTCCGTAGAAATTGGAATTCAATCGAAATTGAATTGGAAATTTACTTGAATTGCAATACAATTTGCCTTGCATTCAAATTAAATTGCATGTGCAATTTTGCGGCAAAAAAATGAAATAGAATATGAATGTGAATGTAATTTCATTCTTAGTTGAATGTAACTTTCATTTAAATTAAGATTATCAATTTCTGGTATCAATTCCAATAAAAATGGAATGTAATACATATTTTAAATGAAATTGTACTGCACAGCGCATTTCATTTTTTCAAATGATAGGAAAGTACAGATCCAAATTCATGAAAAGCTTTTAGAACTTCTTATTTCTATTGAATTAGAAGTGAATGTGATTTAAATTTGAATTGTATGTGCATTGCATTACATTTCAATTCAATTCAAATAGGATTGTAGGTTGTATTTGCATTTGAAATTTGAAATTTATTGAAATTCACAAATTTCAATTGCATTTGAGTTTCAATTGTAATTTTTCTTCCATTACCTTTCAATCTAAACTTCAATCAAAGAAGAGAACTAATGAATTCTGAAAAAATACTTAGGACTGAAATCGTTAGGGTTTAGGATTTAGGATTTAGATTCTGAACCTCACAAGTTTGATAAGAACAATGGAATCCTAGGCGACCTTAATTGAAATTGGAATCCAAGGCGGTCTGGCCCGTCCGCTCGTCCGCTCGCGCGCGACCGCTGGCCCGTCCGCCCGTCCGTCCTTCATCGTCGGCCGTCCGATGCGAAGCGGTCGCAACTTGGGCCGTCTGATCGGGACAGAGACGTCCGCCCGGGATAGCTTGGCCCGTCCGCACGCGCGATCGTTGGCCCGTCCGTCCGTCCGCCAACCCGTCCGCCCGTCCGTCCTTCATCGTCGGCCGTCCGATGCAAAGCGGTCGCAGCTTGGGCCGTCCGATCGGGACAGCGACGTCTGCCCGGGCGGATGCTATATATTTGGCCGCGGACGGCTCCGTCCGCACAGTTGTTTGCCTTGCGGAGTGGGCTGAAACAGTGGCAATTCGTCTCTGTGCGCATCCTTCGACTTTGAGTGCAAACAACTGTGAAATTGTGAAACATTGCATTGTGATTTGTGAACTTGTCATTTGGACACCATGCCTCCAAAAGGGTTTAACAATCCTTTCAAGAAAAGTACAAAAGGAAAACCTCAAGAATTCGATATGGATGTTTACTTTGACGAGTTCAATGTGGCAATGGAAGGATGGCAGTACGAGACTGAGAAGGTTTGGAACTGCACGATGTGCAAAAAATATGTCAAAATGTCACACATTGCCAAACTATGGCCAATGAGTCAAGACTTAGAGAGAAATATCAAGCGTTGGGAAGGTCCCATGAAGACGTGCAAGAGTGAACATTTCGTACGGAGATATGAAGAAATTTGGGCAGCTTCAAATCTAGATGCCTCCAAGCCCAAAATCATGAACTATTCTACCATGGCTATGGTTTGGGCGGAGATTGTATTGCAAAAAGACGTAGACTGGCGTACGGTGATAGGGATGAACAAGGAGACCAAAATGACTTGTGATTCAGTCGTGGTACTTAGCAATTGGAAAAGGCAAAGCGATTGTCTACCAGCTTGGTCTAATCGTGGTCAATTCGGCAATCCTGCTTGGCCAATGCGAGATGCAGAGGACAGTGATGATGAAGATGATGAGGAGGCCTCATTACTGTTGCCACCTCCACCTTCGGAAAGACATGAACACCAAGACAAGCGTGACAACATAGAATACGAGAATCAAATGCAAGAAGCGCTCAGGAGAAGTACAGAGGATTACGGTCCACCACGTAGGCACCACGAATCATCACATGATTCCCATCGTCATCGAGATGCAGGTCCCCCACAATATGGAGGAGGAAGTTCACGATCCAATCGTGACCTCCAAGACGACTCAAAAGAGTTTCCAAATGTCGGAGGAGGCTTCTTAGACCCAAGGAACGTGGACTTGAGGAGTTCACAACATGGCGGATCGCAGTATTATCCAACAACAAGAGGACCCTATGGAAACCCGAGTTATCCAGACTACAATGGTTCTCAATACGGCGGCTCACAGTATTATCGTGGAACGGGAGGACATGATTTGTATGGGCCTCATGGAAGCTCATTTTATAGTGGATCAAGTCATGGAAGAACTATAGGGTCTGAAGAAAATGCTCCAATTCCACCTCCAACTTTTGGAGGGCCTTACTATGACAATTATGCCCCCGGAGGACAATCAAGCGGATATGGGCCACATGGTGGCTCCGGTTCTGCAAGGGAAAGTCAGAAAGATGATAGCAGTTCTGACTCGGAATGAAGTATAGTACGATTGAAAATATTGAAGATGCTCGTACTATTGGTTTGAAGTCGCTTTTTGTAGTTTGCAATGGAGTTCTATTTTGTTAGGAAGGGAAATCCTATGGATTATATGTGATTGTAGCTTTTTTGTGAGTACGATAGTACTTATTGTCTACATATTTTACATAGGAATTGCCCTACACAATCAATGTGTTGATTGTGTTCATGTTTTGAATCAAGTTTTGCAATAAATCATGGACTTTTATTCAATACGGTGTACAACTCTAAAATTCTAAAATTAGTATGTGAATAGGAAATTAGGAATGTGAAATTCTATGTACTTATGGATTTATGGTGATTTGTTGTACCTAGAAATTGGTGCAAATGTACAAATGAGATTATGAGAACCTTCATGGACTGGCACTCAAGCATAACACTATTAACACCAAATTAGACATTTTTGCACTTGGAGGGTGCGACATTGCACTTGGCTTGTACGCCAGTCAAAATGGTCAATTTCAAATGTTGGGGGGGGGTAAAGATAATGAAAATCATTGTTTTGTCTTTGTAGAAAAATTGCTCAGTGCATATTCGTAAAATACTGCTTACTTTAGAATTACTTCAAGAAAACCTTGTACACTTTTCACTCAACACTCATTTACAGGCATGTTACTCTAAACTCAACACTAAAGTAGATATAAATGCCTACAACTAGAAGGTCAGAAGCACACTACATAATATGGTACTTCACTAATACACATTCAAATCACTCTGCAAACGTTCGTCGTCTAAGTCCTGCATCTGCCTTGCCAAATACTCTACAAGATGCGGTTTAGCCTCGAGCGGAATGATCACTGTCTCCTCTGTTTCCACACCACGCACGGTAACGTTTGAACGTATGATGTGACCACCTCTCCCTCGACGAGGGACATCCATCTAAGAATATATAGCAACTTCCTTCTCAATCCAATCCAAAACCTCACCGGATGGTTCCCATGTAGATTCCATGCAGTTCATGTACCTCTCTCTGCTGTTATCTGCTTCTTCCTCTGCTCCAGGTCTCATAGTAGGCCTATACCACAGGATCTTCATCTTGGAGGCCCACGTTCCCCGTCCAAATTCTAGCACCTTCCCAATGAAAAAAGGTACCCCTTCCCTCACTTGCCTCAGCTCTACTGTAAGAGCTACATATTGGCCTATAACGATGTCGTTCATTGCATTGAATGGGGGAAAAGGATCTTCATTCGCATCTCGTACTACTTCCGGTAAAACTTCATTTCTTCTGCTTCTAATAGGCCCTCCAGTCACTCTCCGTGATGCTTCCTGTGTGGGTCTTCCTCTGCGGGGTCCAAAATAACCCCTCCTTTCCGGATTTGGCATTGTCGCCATAATCACGTCAACGGCTGCACTCCCCGTTTCGGTCCCATTTGCATCGGTTGTTCCGCTTGAAATTGCACATGCTTCCTCCACATTCGAAACAGTATCACCATCCCCGTTCTGGTTCAAGACATCGCTCGGCCAAAATGGTAAATCACGGAAGCCTTCTCTACTCTGTTGTGGGAAATCCTCCAAATACTCCTTGAATTGGTTTGTTTCGTCCACAACTTCCATGATCCTGATTCGGTCGTTGTGGCCTCTCAATAACATTTTCTCCTTATATGCAATGAACTCGTCCAGTGCTTTCAATTCTCTCTAATCGGTTGCAAACACCTCCGCAAGGTCCGGTTTCTCTGCTGTGCTTGGTAGTGAGTTCAAATACGAATGTCCACCTGCTGGGCCCCATGCATCTGAGCAAAAATGTTTGTGCTGCACACGTACCAAGCCATTCTCCATGTAAAACCTCATGTGGTGCGGAAATGTTATGCCCGTCAATTGCTCTCCCCCTCGTAGCAAGTGAGGTGTGATAAAGGCCTTCCAATCACAAATATGCTCAAGCTTGCGAGCACTCACAAAAGCCTCGGTATACAACGTCCCTTTCTCCACTAGTTTCAACATTTCTTCCAGTGTATCTATATCTTTCCTCTTCAGTACATTGGAAATCACACTGAACCTCTGATCAATGTCCTCATGAGTGTGGCCCACTATGAGAAAACAAAGTTGCACTTCCTTGAAGAAACCCAACCCAACTAGTGCAGCGCACATGCCAAACATGTAAATGTTCTTGTTTTCTCTCGTGGTGTTATCCGCTTGAATCCTCAACGTCGGTGGCAACGACCCCTTCCTTCGCTTCACGTCGCATATAACGTTCATCACTGATGTTATGACTTGATTGCTATCATGCTTGTGGTGAGCATCTATCCACACGTCTGCATACAAGCCGATCCCATGCACAAGTACTCCACACAGATGAGTCTTCACGAATCGAGATTCGATGTTCTTCACAGTCTGCCTCATCTTCGGTATCATGGTCGTATTCTGATCCATACCATCCACAATCAAACACATGAAAAAGTCTGGAGTGATCATCGCGGATCTCTTGAACAACCAATAATCTCGCCTCTCCTCCATCTGATATCGGATGTGCAGCATGTACAACTCTTTTATCTTCACCTTCGCTACTGCATTCGTCGTGGACTCCATCCCACACTTATACTCCCAACAGTGATAGCACTTGGAGAATCTAGAGAACGGTGGGATTTGCACATGCGGAAACTCCTTCCGCCAAAGTCGATGGAACGAGCTGATCGACAATTCCGACCCATCCACTAGTTTCTTCACTTCTTCATTCACATACCGAAAAACATCCAACTTGCTTGTGTTCATTGGCAACAGAATCAGTGGTAACACCGCATTGTCCATTTTCCTGCGTACCGATCGGTGGGGTTGCTGACACCCAGCTTCATTCACAAAAACGTCAAGGCTTTCCCTAGCTGCTGACATTTTTGCACTTTCCCTCCCCTGACAAGTGTTTCCATGAATGGCTGCCACTCTGCTGTACACAACATGTGCCGTCTTCAACTGCTTCAAACGCCTCTGCGAATAACCCAACGCCGCGGCGTAACATGCATTGCAAACGACAATGCCATCTAATTTCGTCACGTACTTGTCTCTTGTCGGCCCCTCTGTGCGAGTATAGAAGGCATTCAGCATTTGCATTATCCAAGTAGCCCGCGCTTCATACTTCTGCCCCCAGGCCATGTACCGTTGATCCAATACATATTTCGCATCTACATCACGCAGACAATTTCGTTTGCATGCTCCTTTCTCCTTCGCGCACAAAACGCTTTCGAGAGTAACTTTTTGACTTGCTGCCTCCCCCCTCTCTCTTGGACTTCTCACCCTGGCCCTCCGATTTGCCATGGAGTACCTCCTCCTTTGTGTAAGCTCAGGTTGTCCTTCTATTCTTGTAAAATCCGCAGTGCTGCCTTCAGAGCCTTGCGTCATAGGAGAACTTCTCTCAGGTGTGCTTCTTCCACCATGACTTGGCGGTGTAAATTCAGAAGTGTTTGGGTTCACCTCCACGTCATGAAAATCAAACTCAGGTGTCGCGACTAGAGGAAAAGAGAAATTCTGCCCCTCCCTTGAAGTCGAAGTCGTTGCTCTCACTTCCGAAGGAAGCGGCCAACGAATTGAAGCACAAGGCCACCGTATGACCTTCCCTACACAATCTCCCATACACTTCTCTACCAATTCACCAACCCACTCCGTTTCATGCACAGCATGTGTAATACGAACCGCAATTTCAAAAGGGCGTAATTTCACTCGGTGCAGTTCATCACCACATGTGAAGCTCGCATCCACCATGCCCACTCCTACCACACGGTTGTCGTTCCCAAGAAGTTTAACCATGCCATTTGTAGCCACGGATTGTCCAACCACAGGCGGTACATCTTCTTCTTGGAAAAGTCTTCCATGAACCACATGCGCCAATCTTTCCCCAACGCTCCTTTGCTCAGTGGCAACCACTGTTGTGCCTACCGCATTGAATACTACTGGACCTCCAAATGCCTCTGCTGCCATTTTCTTTGGTCACTTGTTTTTCACTAGTACCGTACTCAGTACATCACTTTGGAATTTTATTATCTTTGCAAAACACTGTCCTGTGCACTGCAATTCAATTGAAATAATAAATATTAAAGTACTACTACTTCATCTTCCAAGGCACTATAAAAAATCACGAAACACAACACATCCAAAGCACTAGGTTTTTTTTTTGAGTTTCTGTGTCTCACTTTCCCCTATGTGAGCAACAAACCTATGACATTTTGTTGTGTCACTATCTTGTGACATCAGGAAAAGTTATAGAATTAATGCTCATATAGGGAAAAGTGAGCCATGGAAACACAAAAAAAATGTAGTGCAAGCTCCAATATAGAGCATTACAAAACAAACCCAATGTTGTCGTATTCTTCTTCACTTCCTTCTCTTCAATTACGTTGTTCCAATATAATAGTTAAAACAATTTAACCCTTTAGTGATTGATTGACCACTTTTTGGTTGATTTTCGGACTCTCAGTCTAATATTGTTCAAAATACATTTGATCACAAAAATATCAAAGAGGAACGCAATTAGGATGTCTTTGTGCGCTTCAAACAAAACCAATTTCAAGAGAATTGGAGCATTGATGAATTAGCTATGAGGTTGCAAACTCAAATGGCCTAAACCTTTAAATGGGAAGTGTTCAACAAAAATACCAAAAAATATCAACCAAATTGTGAGATTTTTTTGTAACTTGATGTCTTGACAAGGTATAAGTGTTGCTTTATAATCTCATGAATGCCCAAAGTAAACTTATGCATTGGTATTTATGTAGCGCAAATTCTAAAGGATCATTCAAGTCATTGATTTTTGAAAATTAAGGAAAGCAACTCAAACTCCAACAAGGCTCTAGAAGCAAACATGATTTAGAGGTACATTTCACTTTCTTCAATGTACCAAATCTGCACATTTCACAAGGATATTCATTTTGATGACTACATATGACCACTTTTTGTGAACTTCAAAAATTTGTAACTAATTTCACAAAGCTTGAAAAAATATGAAACAACTTGGATTACATGCCTATTCTACTTGTCTTTTGAAGAAAATTTACTAAAAATTATTTAAAGATGTTTTACCTCCACAAAATTCAATTTTAGCCCTTAAAAGGTTGATTTATGGACCTCCTACCTTATTTACAGCAATTTGTACCATTCGATGAGTTTGATATTTTGTTAGGTTGAAGAATCTCCCTTATGGAAATACCTTGTACGGTTTGATCTAAGACTACATCTTTAGAGTGGCCACAAAATTCATTTTCTTGAAAAACTACGCTCACCCCCCAGATCAACCACGGTCACTAAAGGGTTAAGCAACCATTGCATACTACATCTACAACTTCCACAACAGGAAGAACAGTCATTCTAACTAATTCCAATGTCCACTTCATTCACCTTTAGAACACAAATAAACTAGATAAGGAAGACTACACTGGAAGGGAGATTCTATGTATTCTTAATGACCTCTTCAAAGTGCATACTCACTACATGGAAGTACTTGTATTTGGCACTGTTGACATTGTTCGCGTTTGTTTGTATCCATTGAAATTGACAAAATGCAAAAAAAAAAAATTCATGTTGCGGGGTGATTG
The DNA here is from genome assembly GCA_951799445.1 of Pseudisothecium myosuroides. NCBI lineage: Eukaryota > Viridiplantae > Streptophyta > Bryopsida > Hypnales > Lembophyllaceae > Pseudisothecium > Pseudisothecium myosuroides. The sequence continues at coordinate 25,753,670 of OX637294.1, forward strand.
CATGAAACAATTGCATTATTTTTTGTGACACGTAGCGTGCTAATTAGTTTTTAGGCCAAAAAATTTAGGTTCAGGCTCCACCTGATTCAAAATTCATACACAATGTACTTATGACTACTATACACCTTGTCTATTTTCTTGGAGTTTCTTAAAAATGAAATACTATTTAATAATAGCCCCCAATATTATGTCAGAAATGCCAATTTGGAGGTTCTAAATACTATTTAGTACTCATAAAACAAATTTGGAGCTGAAATTTGGTAGAAATGGTCTTCTAGTACTCTTGTAGATATTGCCCTAAGGAATTCTAGAAATACTTAATTTTATGTGTTGTTAAAGTTTACAGTGAGCCCCTTCCTACTTCCATTTTGAAACATGTATTAAATTATTTTGGCGGTTCTTTTGGTGAACGACCAACTTCCTAGAGTTCCCACAAATGACCATTTTTTATTTTTTTTAATTAAGTTTTTTCCTATTTTCTACTAATTATAACATCAAAACATGTTTTTTCTGTAAGTTTGGCACTTCTCTAGTTTTCCAATTTAGTGAATCTTTTAATGAATTTCCTTTGGTGGTTACCTTCAACTTAAAGGTGCATACATTGACCATATTTTTAAATTATCTTAACACCTTGATTTCATAGTTCTAAAGTACTTCCAAAAAATCAAGAGTATTATTGCAAAACACAACAAATAGTTCACGTGCTTGGTTCAATCACCCTGCACTTTCGTAGTGTATACGACACAATTGTAAATCTTTCATACACTTAGCCATCTTTTCAAATTAATTATGTAAAAGTTTGAATATTGCTACCTACACATGTAAATTGCTAATTAGTTAATGCGCAATGCCTTTCCTCTGAGTCTTTGGATTGTTTGTATCACAATTAACAGATGAGTTAGATAATGGTGAAAAACTCCAAGAATTTTTTTAATATTGTTATTGTACAAATTCTTCTTCCGTATGTTCATGAGCACATGTTCATTTTGTTTCAGAATTCAAACAAAAAACACTTCCTCTAAGTGACACAGTACTACATATCTTTTATAGCATCGGCGTTGTTTACGTAAAAATCATATGCCATCTCTCAATCTTTTCCTTCTATGTGAATGGAAACATTGCGGTCTTCAAAACCGAGAAAGTTTCAAATTGCTCATGTGCTATACCATAATCATTATAGACTTGTATGATTTCAAAAAAAATACTAAACAACTTCCACATTTGAATTATCCATGTCATTTCCCCTACATCTACTTCATTTCATGCTCTTCCCCTATGGTTTTCAAGAACTAACAAAATTGGAATTGTGAGTGTCCCACAGACACTTCAACATTCAATAAAAGTGAAATAAGCCAAAATACATGAATAAATGGCCCGGGGAGGTCACTCAGCGCATTTTCAAAACTACGTGCGGCATAATATAGATAGCAATTTTTTCTTTTGAAATAAAATTTATAAAGAAATTACAAATAAATTAGGGAACATGGAAAGGAGGAAATGAAGTATAAATAATATATGTAGCCAAAAAATCTGGACCTTTCAAAATTAGTACAAGTAATTAAGGGGCTGCTGAACTGGATTCCATATACTGTCATTAGTAGGATACATTTCATAAAGCTGGATTTGAAGGAGGTGGGTGAAAAATACTCCAACTTTCAAGGTTTTAATGGATGAACATGCACTTCAATTTAGATATATGTTCAATCAGTGTAATCATATGTTCAATTTTTTATCCTACACATTTACAATTTTATATTGGATTCATTGGCAACAATGTTAGTACTACCAATATGATGTAAATGACTTAGTAAATTTTAAGATATCTCTGAGTAGGAGCTTGTGTTTATGAACATGACTAAAGAACTCGCTAAAGAATTGAGATTTTTGTGCAAGCATGATGATTGAATATTGATTCTAATTTCAATCCGATTGCACTTCTACTATGCCATGTTTGTGAGGTTCGAACTCTAATTCAATTGCATGTTTGAATGACATGATGCTTTCATTTGTATGGATAAAGTATCACTAACCTTTTTCAGAGATTTTGGTAAACTAATTCAGAGCTGATTCTTTGGAGTTTAGGCAAACAATGTTGACTTCATTCAAAGAGTAAAGAAAATAGATTTGACCCTACACGTAGGTTGTTTCAAATTCTAGGAACCTCTGCGAAAGTCTAATGTTGCATTTCTAGTATAAATTTGGAAGTGTATGTGTTTAATGACTCATTAATGGTTCAACATTTTGATTGAAGAAATTAGAAAAAAAATGTGTCATGATCATGCATTGTTAAAATACCCACAATACCTACTTTTTTTGTGTGTACTTTTTACCATTATAATTTTCTTTTCAATTTTCTTTTCAGTTTACGTTTTTTCCTTCTAAATAATATACCCTACCAAAATCTGCATTGCCATACAAATTATAAGTAATGATATAGGCCATTATATAGGCCATTTTTTCAAATTATGTAATTATAGGGACCGTTTCATTTCCACCTAGGAGGTAAATAGCCCCCCACAAAATACCCCATCGCCACAAGTGGTGCACAAAATATACATAGAGTGACCTCCCGGAGATAAATGGTTGGAAAATGTTATGCATAACTATATAAGCATGAAAATAATAAGTATCACTCCACTTACCGAAAATAAGCGCTTCGAAATGTCCTTAGTTTGCTCCACAAAGAAAAGATCTTGCCTGAATTCACAAACAATCAAAATAGAAAGTTCAAAGACAAATTCAAATCAAACAAACGGTTCTTTTTCATGTCCACCCATTCAATGTTGCAGTAATTTTTAATGAGATATCCTACAAAAGGATTTCTAAATTAGGATTTCTACACACCACATAATATTTGTAATTCAAGTGCAAAGAACAACTTCTTACATTCCTTCCATGATTACATTATTTAACTTAGAAAGCAATAATCAACATCGTTTGCACTTTGCACTCTACAGTTCATGTTCAATCTCTTCAGGTTCATGACTGCAGATTCTAAACAATGACTGAACAGAAACACATCCCAAACTCACCGAAATGAATTCTTTCATCCATAAATTTTATTCAAAGACTCTTGTATTAGTTCTTCAACATTTGCATAGTAAAGATCACAAAGATTTAGCTTTGCAGATACTCCATAATTCAAAAGGTATTAGTATGTCTAGGCTCAATAAGTAATTTTTTCAGTCCAAAAATTGACACTTCATAAACTACTTAATCAAAAAATAATATAAAAATCTTTAGAATTCACTCCCTTTATGAGCTGGGGGCTGTTTGGATTTCCAAATTCGTGAAAATTTATTATAAATTGCAATTTATAACAGTATTGAAATGATGATTCTTAGACAATAGTTGTAAAATATGGTATTTAGATCACATCCACATGGTTATATCAAAAAATGCAAAAACAAGTCTTTAAAAAAAAAATAGGATGCCAAAAAATGAAAACTCTTCCTAAAATCAATATTACATTCAATATTTATGATTTCTAGACAAAAAATTTTCTACTAATTTAAAATGCTATATTCTACTCATAGTGATTTTCTGAGATTTTGATTTAATTTTTAAAAAAAATCAATTTCAAAAAGTCATTTTAGAAGAGACACTTCTTTAATACAAGAAATTATTTTTTTAGGCTAGACCTACCAATATCTTTGGAATGATAGAGTATTTACAAAGCAATTATTTTGTAATCTATATTAAATAAATGTTAATGAACTCATAGAATAATCTTTAAAAAAATTGATGGATGATAAAATGCATTTACATCAGTCCGAGATGTCTATCCGTTCATTCATTGCTCAAAATCTGCACTCATGGTCCTTAACCCCTAAAAGACCGAGGACGTGTCCATAATTACAAAATTGTAAAGATCTACTATAAAATGCAACTTCAAACAATATTTCATTGATGACTCTCAAACAATAGTTATAAAATTCTATTCATAGATTACATCCATACAATTAGATCAACAATTACAAACCAACATTTTAAAATGACATTTGAAACTAGAAATTGTAAATTCTATTTTAGAAAATGAATTGTAGCTTCAACACTTATGATTTTTACAAGAATTATTTTTCTATAAGTTCAAAGTAATAAGCTCTAGTCATAGTGATTTCTGAACATTTTCATTTCATATTTTCATTCAAGTTGTTATTGAAGGGTCATTTTTTGATTGGAAAAAGTTATCTTCTAAGGCTAAACCTATTGCTACCTTCAAATTATAGAATAATTGCAAAGCAAACTCTTCATATTCTACACCGTAAAAATGTTAAAGAACAAACACCAACATCATTGGAAAAAAATGTTTGATTAAGAAGTACATTTCCTTGAGTTCAGGGTGTGTTTCCGTTTATTCATTATTCAAAATCTGCACTCGTGGACCTTAATCCCTAAAGGACCGTTGTCCATTTAGGGGACAAATGGGATTTCGGGCAGGTACCTACGGGCTGAATTTTTGTCGTGATTTTTTTAAACTTATTTCTAAAACACAGAAATGTATAAGTTTTCTGGGAATAAATTTTTTCCACAATCGGTGACTGGAAAACAAAATAAAAACCTAATACGCTCTAAGTAGGGATTGGGGGGCAAAAAATTAAAAAAAGCAAAAAACTGAATTTTGTTCCTTAATTTTTTTTTCTCATAGATTACAATTTTGCCTATCTAGAAGCTTTGATTCTTGTCATTTAGATTTAATATAAGAAAGTTATGGACATTCTTGTTTTCCGGGCAGTTAGAGCATCTTCTCGAAAAACATCGCTTGCAGGACCCATTTCTGAATGCTCGTTTTGCAATTTTTCATGCAAAATAAATTCTTATGGTTAGGTTTACTTGCTAGAACAATCTCACCATTGTGATTAGTGCATTATAATTCCATCTAATAGATATTAAATATTTTAGATTTTCCTTCTATCTCATAACTACTATTTAACAAATTTTTTAAGAATGAAAAGTAAGATTTTTTTTATTTTTTATTTTTTTCCTAGACTCTCAACTCAATTCTCCACTATAAAGAGTTGAAGCTCAGAACTCTGTAGTGCACAAAATCTAAGTTAAAAATGTTCAAAGTCAAAAAATCTAGTCACGCACTGTGTTGGAAATCTTGTTTTTTCAACTTCAAACGCAAATATCTTGCAATTTACGCGGTCAAACATCTTTAAATTTGTTCCACACATTCTCATTCTAGTTGGAGGTAAGATCATATGGTTAGATGTGAAAAAAGAACAATAATTTTTTTTTAACTCTTTGCTATACAAATGGTAGTTTCCAGTGTTTTTTGGCAAAAAAACAGCCTCGGTCCTTTAAGGGTTAAGGGGTTAAAGGATTCATTGTGGGTACATTTTTCTTTCTTAAATGTGCAAGTAATTCACATTTCAAAAGGTGGTCTCCTTCAATGACCACTCTGTGTCTACTTCAAAATTTGTAACTAGTCCCATATACATTAGAACCTCTCTAAGTTGATCCCCTCTTAGTCAATAAAGCGTTGTCAGGAAGTATTGATTTTCGGGTTCCAACTTAACAATATGAACCACAAACGAACATGAGGAGCCTCCCTAATGTAATAACCTTTCTAACTCAATGTGTCAGACCGGTCCCAACTCTATCAACTTAGAGAGGTTCTACTGTATAAGCTTACTTGCCAATTCTATTTTCTTTATATAAATATTGCGTTAAAATTCTTTCAAGGAATTCACCTTTGCGAAATGGTAATGAATTCTTAAATGACAAATTTCAACTTGAAGCATAAGAAGTTACTGTATTATAAAAGTGACTAGCCAATAGAACCTAACATAGTACATTGGTTCATTTTGCTTTCTTCAATGTACCAATGGTATACATTTTAGGAGGGGGTCATTTTCACTAACCACTGCATTTCAACTTCTGAAACTTTTAACTAATTCAACAAATGTCGAAAAAAAAAGAAACAACTTAGGTTCTGGACTTGGTTTTGGCTAAGAAACTACTTTCAGTTCTCTTCCTACAAAAACTACTAAAATTGTTTCAATAACATTAGCGTGTACGAAAATGAAAACAACTCTTACATATAAGGTAGTTTGCTCTAAAAGTGAGCGGCCTCTTTAAATCGACTCTACATTTAGGTTTGAAATGGACATTAGGTAGTCCTTAAATGGACCTCTCAAGCCATTGAGAGAATCAAGAGAAAAGCATTATTTATTGCAAGAGCCACTCACTGGCCTTCATTTACTCAAATAAATTTAGAAGTTGCAAGTGGTCAAATTTTGAAAGACCTAGGGTCACAAATAGGTGCCTACAATAGTTTAAAAAAAACACATAAGTAATTCAAAAATGCTTCCAAAAATATGAAACCACTTATGCTACGTTCCGCATCCATTTTTCTTTCTTTGAAAAATGATCCAAAAATATTTCTATTCATGCAAACCTGTGAAAAAGGCATACCAGTCCTTAAATGGTTGATCAAACAGCATCAAACAACATCAAACAACCTATTATTTAAGTCGATCAAACAACATCAAATAGCATAAATGGTCGATCAAACAGCATCAAACAACCTATTCACTAAGTTGATCAAACAGCATCAAACAACATCAAACAACCTATTATTTAAGTCGATCAAACAACATCAAATAGCATAAATGGTCGATCAAACAGCATCAAACAACCTATTCACTCAGTTGATCAAACAGCTCACTACCTTACCTCGGGACAAGATAGGGAAGAGTTCAAGACGTGCAAAAGAGCTAGTCGGAGACAACACAGAGGACGGATGTTTTTAGAACGGAGATGGATTACATTCCATCGCGGATGAAATTCCGTCACTCCATCTGTCAAACCCTAAGCGTCGGTCTTCTATTGCTTCGAGACAGCAAGACTGGAGTTTGATTTCTTGTAGCGTGTTCCAATCGTGGAGTCGTCTTCTTCTACTTTTGTAAATTTGCGGAGTTATTGTGCTTCGCAATTGTCGTAATGCACGTCGAAATTGCGCATGAGTGCCTCTTGGTTGACACGTTCAGAGAGAATTGCAGGAGGCGCAACACGAGGTGGGAGGAAAATTAATGGGGAGCGCCCACCTAGATCCTATAATTCTGGTTTCTTTGTCCACATTCTTGTGAAATTCTGCTCTGTAGATCTCTCTACACGACAGATTTCTCTAGTTCGAGCGACAAGGTCATCATATTTCTCCTCTAGGGTTTAGAGAAACAGTTCGTCTACTTTGTGGCGAGCAAGGCAACTCAGTTCTGTACTACTGTTCACCAGTGAACAGTGTTTACAATCAAACCCCCCGCAGTTGCGAGGGGTCTGACGCCAAACACTGTTCATTGGTTCCGCTTGAAGTTCGGGGACTTTCGAAAGTGGTGTGGGGGGGACTTTTACCTCACTTCAGCGTCTCTTTCAAAACCAACCTTCTATCCTGCCGCTCCCTGCGTGAAGACATCCTTCAGTTCTGCACAGCGAATTGGAGGTTGCAAATGCGACACATAATTTTGCGACACGGAGGTATGAATGATTTCTATCGCCGTCATTGCTCTATTTGTATGGTATTGAAATTTGTTTCAAGGTAACAGGACGCACAGACGTACCTGACTTCCCGTTGTTGCTCCAGAAGTGCTGTGCAACAGTTACATGCTCGTCTCCTGTAATAAGAAACACTGTTTGGCTGAGAGGAAATGGAGAAGGACACAAGTTGAGCAAACTGGGAAACGCAAGTACTAGCAGGTGAAGGCGGGTCTTACTAGTACAATGTCGATTTCTTTGTTGTGACTGCTGGCAAGTTATCGATGCTGAGATTGGCGCCGACCATCCCACCCGGCTGTGAGTACTAACGTTATCAGGCCTACTCAGTTCAACCCTAATGGTTGCTTGAGTTAGAGCATATAGAAGCAACCATGTGGGGTTGTCTTCAATTACTTTGCGAGTTGAACGCTCAGGGTTTTCTCTGTAGCTTCTGCGACTTAGGGTTTTTTAGGGGGGGGGTTGCCAACGAGGTGAACAGTGTCAGTCTTCTTCCTAGCTTCCAGCGGGTCTCTATAGATCGTCCCGCACCAGGTTTGGGTGTAGTTGCAGTTAGTACGTCGTGGAGTTCAGCTTGTTTGGTTGTTAAAACGTATTATGATTCTGGATTGATCAGAATTGGTCAGCTGCTAGTCACCTCTTTTGATCGAAGGGATTGGTCTTGAATTCGGAAGCGTGATTTTGCATATGCAAACGTAGAGATGATCGAGCTGCACAGGTCTACTTTTTGGGCATGCGCGCCAGGACTGGTGGAAATTTATACTGCGAATTCTGTATCTAGTTTTGGGTGCTTTGAAATTGTTGTCTGCAGAGACTTAATTTCTTCCTTGACATGGATTATTAGGACTTGTGGTTTTGAGCAGTCTAATTAGTGCTAAATGCCTTCTGTTAATTTCTCCGTGTAGAGTACGTAATTGCGGACGACCGAATAGAAACTACTGGTCGAGGGTGATGGGAAGGCTTTCATAAGAAATTAGTGGTTGACGTAGAGAGAGAGAGTGTTTCCAAGCTCCGGGGTTTGCTGGATTTGTCGCGGCTGTCAGCTTGCGGGAGTGGTTCAAATTTTACAGTGTGCGTGCAAGATTTTTTTGCTGTTCAGACTTCTATTTCCTTGTCTTCTGTTCTGCAAGGTGTGTGCGTGACAGTCTTATTCTGTTGATTGCCTTTTAGGAGTTTATAAAAAACTGAATTAGTTTATTGTTTCTGAAACTTCCAGAACAGCATGATAACGTGGTCAACTTTTATGTATCATAAAATGCTGTTAAACTCATGTCCGAAATTTTATTGTGCATACCATGGTTTTAGATTCGAAACTGATGATAAGATAAGCATGGAACTCTTGGTCTTCAGTTGTACCGAAATTGAACTCAGTCGCCTCATCTCTCTCTGCCTTATGATATACAATCCAGATCCCAGAACACCTAGATATGTGCACTTGACAAATGAAGTCGACAGAGTAACATCTGAGGAACTTGCAGGTTGAGGGTGGTTTCATTTCTTGGTTATGGACCATCTTCTGGAAGCACTTGAAATAATAATTCTAAGCTCATGTAAAGTTAGGAGCATCTGTTCGAAGATCAATAACAGTATTTCGTAGTATGACCTAGGTGCCACATTTAACTAAATAATTGAGCACCTTGATCTCAGGAAACACCTAGTTTTGAACCTGCCTGAAGTTTATAGGTTCCTAGAATATAGGTCTTCACATATCATTTGCTTAATGATATAACCTTCCAAGATGACTTCCTATTTTAGAAAGTTCTAATCTAAGAACCTATGAGTGCTACTTTCAGATGCAGATTCAGTGCTACTAAACAAAATTCCATAACCCTTACCTCTGTGATTAGCTCTTGTCAAATTGACTGATGTAGCACAGATAACTTCCATTCTTCCCATACCCAGAACATGCTACCTGAAAAAGCACATTGAATAAGATATCTGGAAAGCTTTGATTCTTGTCATTTGAATTTGAATGAGGAATTTCAAAGCTGGGGGAGAGAAAGAGAAGTTGAGTCAACCATGACTGACACAGAATTTGAGAAACACAGTTTAGTGCAATGCATTAAATAAAACGTAGTGATGCCACCAATACTGTCAGTTAACAGGGAGTACTGTGGTAGTATGCTCTGAAAGCAATCCTTTAAGGGCTGGTCTGCCTTTTCCAGAGTCTTGCATGAACAAAAATATTTATAATTCATTTTTCAGAGAAAGAAAAATAGATGCCAAACGTAACACAAGTGGTTTCATATTTTTTGAAGTATTTTTGAATTACTTACGAATTTTCAAAGATGTCTATTGTACGTACCTATTTGTGACCTTAGGTCTCCCAAAATGCATCCACTTGCAACTTCTAAAGTGATTTTAGGAAATCAAAGCCAATGATTGGCTCCTGCAATTAAGAATTTTTTTTTTCCGATTGAATCAATGGCTGAAGTGGTTCATTTAAGAACCACTGCATATCCATTTAGCACTATTTTATAGGGTCGGTTTGAAGAGGAGGGTCAATTTTACAGTACATTACCTCATAGGGCAGGCACTGTTGTTTCTTCAGAAATCAAATTGCAATGTTCAAGTAATGTTTTCACATACTTTACGTTCATCAGCCAAGTGATGATATAGTAAGGTAGGAGGTCCATAAATCACTCATTTAAGAGGTGGAAGTGAATTTTGGGGAGGTGAAACATCTTGAAATATTTTTCAGTAAATTTTCCTTAAAAGACAAGTGGAATTGGCATCTAATACAAGTAGTTTCATATTATTTGGAATTTTGTGGAATTAGTTATGAAATTTTGAAGTTGAAGTGACATAAGCTCTACATGTACATTGTCTATACATTGCGGAAAGCTACAAATAAATAACATGTTCTAATCGTGTACATTTGAGGAGGTGGGCAATTTTAGAACATGTGCGCTTTGAGAACCTCCTACCTTACATGACTCTTTGAAGGGTCAAGGATTATGAAGTTCAGAAACATAATTAAATAAGCGTGTTCAAGGAACACCTATGATGCCATTTGTTAGCAAGAAAATATTGGTTGCTCCCACTCTTTGAACATAGTTTCAAGAGCCTTCTCATAGAAAATGAGTGCGACACATTTTCACTGACAATGGAATAGTACCTAAATTGAAGTAGACATGCAAAAGCAATTGGTATATATTAAAAAATAATAATAATAACTTTGTACAATAGGGTATTTCAAGGTAATTCAAGGATAATTATACAAATAGCAATAATGATTTCATGAGGCATTTGCCAGTGTAATTTAAGTTAGTTCGTAATATTTTTTAGTGTACATGAGCATGCATGACCAATCTTGTCGTAGTCATGTCATTATAACGAAAGATGTTTGTTTTGATTTGCACCCTATGAATAGTGAAATGCATGGTTGTTCAAAGACTAGCGTGTGTGACTTGCTACTTTGAATTGCATTTTAACATGTGGTACCTTCCAGTTGCATTTATGCTAAGTCCTTCAAAATTCAAGTGGTATTATATTTGTTCTTTGTAGAAGTTGCCTATAGTTGATTGAAAATTTAAAAAGAGCACTCTTCCTGGAAGGTAATTCTGCAATTAGGAAAAAATTGGGACTTTGACAATTTCCGATGGCTCATGAGCATGTCAGTAGGAAGTGAAACAAAGTTCAAGATGTTGATAAGTCTTCTGGAGTGAATAACAATTGAAGATGTTGACATTTCTTCCGGATGTGGTAGGTTTCTTCAGAGGAGCACGTGTGCCGTAGCCCAATAACGTTGAGAGTGAGCTTCGCATTCATTCATGTAGTGTGTTTGCATGCAGGCTTAAAGGAATACTAGCATTTGCATCAGGTATTTGTCCTTCACTCCTTCATTTCCTTGGACAATATTTTAGTGGATTATTATTTTTTAGAAAGTACAAGTTTTGCCCCAAAAATTCAAAAAAGGAAAACTTAATTTTCACTCATTAAAAATTGTTAAATAGAAATAGGTTCAAGATTGAAGAAAAAATTAAATCATTAATAGCTTGAAGACTGAGTTGAAGTATACAAATTTCAACGGTGAGATTGTTCTAGCGAGAAATCTGAACTTTGAAACCCTCTTTTTTCTTTCATTTTCAAAATTGAGTTCAAAAATGAATCCTACAAGATTTTTTTTCTAGAACATGCTCTAATTGTCCAAAAAAGAATATTTTCCATAATTTTTTAATAACAAATCCATATGAAATAAATCAAAGCCTCCCATGTAGATAACAATAAATTTGAAACAAATTTTTTGTATTTTTTATTTAAAGTTTTTGTGAGGTTTTTTTTTGCCCACCGCTCTAGAATTTGGTTATTTTGTGCCATAACTTTTGCTTCTGGGCACTGATTGAAAAAAAAATTATATTTTCTGAAAGCTAATGTCATTTTCTATCTCCGCAAAAAAAATTCAGAGAAGTACAACAAATATTGAAATTGTATGACCTTGCTTTAAATCCATTTTGTCCGTCGAGTGGACAACAGGTCTTTAGGGGTTCAGTAGACATTTGCAAACAATCTCTATATATGTTAAAAAGAACCCTAAAAATCTTTATACAATAGGCAGTTGATGGTAATTCAAGTGTTTACAAATAGCAATAATGATTTTATGAGGTGTTTGAAAGTGTAATTGAAGTTTGGTAGTATAATTCTGTAGTTTACATGAGCATGCATAGCCAACCTTGTTGTAATCATGCCTTGATAATGACAATTTTTTTTATTAGCACCCTAGAAAAGATGCAATGCATAATTGCTCAAAGACTAGTGGGTGTGGCTTGCTACTTTGAATTGGGTTTGTTCTTCCTACGGTGCCTGTAGTTGCGAGTGCGCTCCATCCTTCAAAATTTGAAATGTATAATAGTTCCTTGTACCAGTTGCCCTTGCTTGCTTGGAAAATAGAGAGGGGACTTTCCTTGAAAGAGAATTCCGTAATTAGGGAAAAATTAGGAACCTGAGAATTTCATGTGGCTCATGAGCATGCCGCTACAAAGTGAAACGATGGTAAAGATGTTGACAAATCTTTACCAATGAAGCACAATGTAAAATGTTCTCATATCTTTTGAATGTGGTAGGTTTCTTCAGAGGAGTACACGAGCGGAAGCCCAACATCATTGAGAGAGAAAGCTTCATGGTCATTCATGCATTGCGGTTGATTGCCGGCTGCATCTAACAATAGCATTTGCAATAGGTATTTGTCCTCAACTCCTTTATTTCTTGGTCAATATTTCAATGGTTTTTTACTTTTCAGGAATTGAAGCCCTAAAACAGATAAGCCTACTTTTCCATCAAAAGACATTACAAATTGCAATTTTAGTTGTACGGGCACATGATTTTTTAATTTCTGATTTTCTATAACATTTCATTGTAGAATCTTTTATTAGAGTAGGATTAGATTGTACAAGAGAGATTTGAAGAACTTTGAAGGTGTACATTCCAAAGAAAAAGCTTTGAAAGCACGCAAGTAGAAGTCTGTTGTATTTTATAATGTCTCTTCAAATCTCATAAATCCTAAAATTCATATCCTATGTGTTGATATTTAAAATTTTAATCATTTTTGAAAAAAAAATCATATATTTGGTAAATGATTTAAATTAAAGAAAAGTTTCTTTTCATGTCTTCGAAGATAGATGCCATCAATGAACATAAGATCTGTAGAACTCAATTTTTTGAAACAACAAAAGTCATGAGAATTCTTATAACTATTTGGGTCCGATAGATATTTATTTATTTTAATAAAAAAACTTAAGTTTAGGAGACCCTAATTGAACTTCTATTTCTAATAGTTTTTATTTTTGAAAAATTCTTTTATAACTCCAATATTAGCGTCAAATATCTTATTTTGAGAATGATTGGTTATGATATGTCTATTACATTTTTGGTGCAAGGGTGTCCATTCAAATATTGACTTTCCCCAGTGTTGAGGGCTCTTGGAAGTGAGCGTCAAATACCCTAGATCTTGTAAAAAATATTTGGAAACATTAAATTACAGAAATTATGGATTTTATTTCAAGAAAACATAAATTGATTGGATTTCATCCTAGATAGCTCAATGTGAGATATTGGTTTAAAAACTACAAAACAATTTTGCATTTGTAACACCTTTGTAATCTAACATTATAATCTTTCAAGGTATAATTAATATTGTTGTGTTTTCTGTTCCTGGCTAAGTGGCTATGTGATCTCTAACATGTCTAGTTATTTGAAGTGCTTCAAAGGATTGCTTAAAGACAAGCATGTCTGAGTTTTTCTAGTAATTTGTGTCCCTCTCAAATGGTGTTTGCCATATTGTATTCAATCAACACTTAGAACTCTGGACTTTGAGTGCTTTAATCGTTCTTAAAAGAATATACCTTCAATTGTTTGCAAATTAAATGTGGTTATTTTCTATAAAGGTTATTCACTACTTAGGACCAATTGATTAATTTGACTTTGAAGCATATAGGTTTCGAGGGATACAATGGCGGAGATGTTGATTAAGCATCTTGTTGTTGCAGACATTTGAAGAAGAGCAAACATCGCATAAGTCAACCTGTGACAGTGGAAGGTAGGCAATTATTTGTGTTACGTGATAGCCTGTGGAATCAAGAAGAACGAGAACGTTTGCATCAGGTATTTTCCCATATCCTTTTAATCTGAACTAGCATTTCATTTTTTAAGTAAGAATTGCTCATGCATATTTCATTCTCATTTGTTTGAGCTTGATGTTTTCTATTTTAATATATGCAATTGTTTGAGCTTCACGTTTTCTATGCATGTAGTCACTATGCAATGTTTATTTCAAAAGAAGTTGAAAATTCTATAGATTTTAAGATAAAAACATCATCAACCGCACAAAGAAGCATTTGGCTAATACAAATGAAATGTTCAATTTCTCTCCATTCAATTAGCAAGTCAAATAAGAACTTTGAAGGTGGCTTCTTAGTCTCCGAAGTGCTTGCAGTGGGTGTTTAATTAATTTTTTTCAAGTGTCAATGCTTTATTGCTCTCATAAAAGTTTGTATTGAAAAAAAAGGAATTGGAGCTATTTGAATTATGAACTTATAAAACTAGGACTGTATAATCTCAATTTCGTTGAAGAACATTTTTTGAAGAGTTTTTGAGTGACGTTCAATTTTTGATTTATGTGTAATTTCTCATTATCATATATGTTTGAGTTTTGAGTTGTTTTGAATGTTTGGAAGCCGTAATGACATTTAAACACCTATGAAAGGGAATCATGCAACGATGCAACTCAGTCCTAGTTGCATTTAATATTCATAATATTTTCACTACGGTTTGAGCTTCATGTAAAGGCAATGGTATCAATTTTTGATTTGTTAGTGAAATAAATTATGTTGGGTTATTGTATTAATAAGCAACAATGACATTTACAGGAATACTACAGTGCATAGGTATATTGGTGTAAAGAATAAAATTTGTGTGATTGACTTTAGAAGATGAAATTTTCTAATTTAATGGAGTAGATGTTGTAATCCTTGGAGGACATGTTTGTTAGGTTATTACATAATCATATGAAATTGCCATGTCAACTAGAAAGTACAAAATTTTTAGGGTTTCTATTATTTTACACATGTAATTGATGAATGATGCACTTTAGTGGAATGAGATGATGTCGAATAAAAATGTAGAAACCACGACTGCAAGGAACACTAGATATTTGCGTTGAAAATATACATAACATTCTTTTTAGAATCTTCGCTCATAATAGTTGAAGTTCTAAAGTGTGTGCACTTGAAAATGCTAGAAACCAAATGTACAATGAAATGTTTAGGTAATATTCTACAAGATTGTGGCCTACAGATCTATGGAAAAGTGTGAATTACTAAGTTCATATAAGTGGATATGCATAAATTGCTGAAGGAGTTTATAATATACCAATGCCACATTGAAGTACCTTTTGGCTTTTGAAAATAACAGTCATTAGGAGGAAAAAAATGATCATGAGGAGATAATGCAAAACATAGGAAAATCTATGGAAAACATCCGGAAATCAATATAAGACATCCGAAGATGTACACAATTATCATGGTATCAGAAGATCCAACGATTGGGGGATCCTACAGTCTTATGTCTCAAATTCACTGAATATTCCAATACTAGTTGAATGTGGCATACGAATCATGAATACTTCATGTACCAATACTATATGAACTAGTTCTTCATAGTTCACGTGCATTTTGAAGGAGTTCAAACACAAGTTATTGAAAGTAGAAATGTATATGAGTTTTTTGTTTTTTTAAAGTGCATGCTTTTATTTTTCTTATAGTTCTTGTTATTGTATGAACTGTACATCATTCAAGTTTTGTTCTTATAGCAGTTTGTACTTGTACATTATATTTATTGAATTGTGATTGTGCACTTATGTTGTTAAAGTTTTTAATACAAATTTGAAGTAGAAGTTTCAATGGGATGTCCATCATGTGCATGAACATTCTGTTTAGCCTCTACCAAGAAGATGGACATTCAATGCAGTTGAACAGTAGTTTATTCATATAATTTTGTTATACTCGAATACGCTATCGTACTGGAAGTTGTGTACTATTTCAAAATGAACTTCTAAATGTTTTAATATCACCTATGTTATGTAATGAGAATTTAGTAAGTCGAAGGTCAATAGGCGGTTATTTTTAAGTGAACTTTTACTTTAGCATTTGAGTTTCGAATTACGTTTACTTTAAATGAAAAATCAATATATTAAGGTAATATTGAAGGCATTTATATTATATTCTATTGAGAGTAGATGTGTTAAGTTTTCATATCATATTAAATAGTATTGGAGGTTGAAGATTGAAAGAATAGTGGATTTGCTAAAGCAATAGTGTACATATTGTTATACATGTACATAACAATTGTTGTTGCAAACATGGTTGCGTTTGATTTTATTAAAAATACATGGTTCGAGAATTAAGTGTTCTTGATCATTATTGTTCGAGTGTCTTTTCAGAAACATATAGTTTGATCAAGTCTTGCGTCCTTGTAAACCTATTTACAACTTTACCAGAATTGTAGGCACAATTCTGGAAATCCTGGAAAAAACAGAAGGGCACTTCAGAAATTTTTCTCTTGCCTTTCACGACATTGGAAAACGTTCTAAAATAAAAATTGTTCTTCAATCATTTTTAGGTCATCATGGCACCGAAGGTGAATTCGAAGTGGTCGGAGCATGGATGGTGGATCGTAGCAGACGCTGAGGAAAAGTCATCTTTGTGGGTCATGGACTTTCCAATGGAGGAAACGCGTTATTGGGCTGCACTGGGGAACTCATTTGGAGTCATTGAAGGCCTCGCGGGTGCTGCAGATGGAGGACTGACTGTGTCTGTGAACAACACGGCAAACGTGTTGGAGAAATTTAAATTGCAGAAGGCGCTCATGTTGACTGCAGTTCCAGCAGAGCTCCTTGTAGTTCCTTCTCCTATGCATGGCTTGAAGAGCTTGGCGAAGTCTTGGAAGAATGTGCTTGAAGAAGAACGGAAAAAAAGAGAGGCATCTGTTCAAAAATTCAAGGACTTGATCCCTCAAGAGCGGCAAAACACACGTGCTAGGTATAATGAGGTTCAAAGTCATGAAGAATTAGGAATGCAGAATCCGAATACAGACCGAGAGCGTCCTCCTCCTGCAGATGTTGAAGACGTGAATGCAGTATATCGAGATCTAGCCGTGCCAATTAATGAAAATTGGATTCTTGTGAATGAATGACATTGGAAGCGAGCAGCTATTGAAGCGGGATTAGCAAGCCTTTCAGATGATGGAGGAGTTTCAAGAGGACAACGAGCTCACCGTCAACGTCTTCAATCCACGGCCGCAGATGTTGCTGTTGAACCCGTGGGAGAAGTTGAAATCGAGAGGCATGACGAGGTAGTTGTACAGGGCAGTGCACCAGTGATGCCACCGTCAATGGAGATGGAAGTTGGAGAGGAACACTTGCAACCTTTGCAGAGTGCATCTGGAGCAACTGTACCGGGTGAAGCAGTAGTTGTTCCAGAATTTCAAAGTGAAGGTGAAGTTGGAGCTCCAACACCAGTAACAGAAGTCGGATCAGGGTCGAGACCTCCAGTAGTTGGATCTGGACGACAACCATATAGGTCACGTGCCAGAGGGGCCAATATGGCTGCTCGAAGATCTGACGTAGGTACAAGTCAAGGTGCTGGTGTAGAACGTGGTAGAGTTGCAGTAGAAAATCGCTCAGGATCGGGAGAGGTCTCAGAACATCCGCAGCAGCATCGAAGTACTAGGACGGGGCAAACAAAAAACAAAAGGATTCGCAAGAGGACTGCAGCACAAGAACGTCGTGTGGAAGCAGCTAGGCAAAGACCTCCTCCAAGAGCAGCTAGACAAGAAACTGTTGTGGAAGGAAATGATGGCGAAGATGCAATTTCTGATAATGATTCATCAGAGACGGAGTCGGAGCAGATACCTACCAGAACATCATTAACAAGCATTCCGAAAGCACCTGCGATTTTTCCGACGGAGAGCGAGTATAGAGCAGGGTACATATTTGGGTACGATCAGTTTTTTGATGCAAGCATCGATACCATTCGGAATGTGATGAATGCAGAGACAAACCACAGGGTGCTCATGGAATGGCGAGTGAAGGAAATGTACGAGCGCCTCAGGGGAAAGGAAGCTCTTGAAGTCAGTGCAATAACACTTCGACCAATTGCATATCGCTATGCAAGCACCAATGATCAAGGCGAACCGAATGTGGTGGAGGTTCCCTTCAGTCATGAAGGTGCGGCACGAGAATTCAATGCCGCATTTTTGAAGCATTGCGAAGCTGATCCATCTATCACAAGTGATGCGGTTCAGAAACGATGGCTGGAGAGCAGTTTCGTGTGGGAGCCCGTGGATGGACAGCACATTGTTGGTGCATGCAAACTAGCCCAACGACAAAATAGAGAGGGTAACTTGCCGGATGCAGAGTACTATACGCACTTTGTGAAGCGAAGAGCGAAGTTTGTGGTATACAACAATCCACAATTTTATATTGAAGCATCAGTCAGAATAAATGCAAGGGAGTTCGACCGGAAGTTCTTTAGCACGCACTACGAAAATCTAGTCAAACTGCATGATATTTGGAAAGCATGCGGAAGTCCTAGCGTAACAGCTCGATCTGATGATGCTCACAGAGCAAAGGCGTTGACAGTGGCAGCGAGCGCGTTACATTGGAGTCAAGCTTTACCGAAACACATGTTGCTAGGACAGTTGACCAAGAAGATGATGGAGTATACACGTCATGCTTGGAACGAGGATGAGGAGTCGTATGAGGCCATCGTGCAGGTGTGTAGAGATTATGAGGAAGGTAGGCTATTTTTTAGCAAAAAAATGGAGCTGAGTTGGAAGAAGATGGCGAGGGAGCATAATCTTGATGTCACTGTGGATGCAAACCCAAAGAGGAAGAGGATGGAGAAGTCTTGGTTTAGGCCACTGACCAAACTCTCAACAGACGATTATGTACGTGTGGTCAGACGAATGGCAACAAAGGATGTTGTGGGAGGAAAACGAGCATCGCAGGAGTACTATTTTGATAAATCCGCTTCTTCCAATCCTCCCAAAGATACAATTGCTTATGCGGTGGATCGTTTGCAGCGTAAAGTTGCGGTGAGGAACCAAATCCGGTTCTTGATGGTACAAGCGGGGGATGAAAATCCATCATTTGTGGATGAATTTTTTTCCATTGATGCAAGTAAGTACGGAGGTGTTCATGGAAAGCAATTCATCCTAATGGGGAAGACACTGGATAAGGACGCGAAGAACTCGTGGTATTCGCCAACAGTGTAGACGGTTCAAATGTTTAACAGTTTGGAGAAATTCATTCCAGCATTTGTTAGACAGCATTTTGTGGATATCCAAGCGGGTCGCGAAGGTTATGCGGGCTACGGGCGAGACGTGGAGGACATATCCAACGCTCGATGGAATTGGCAAGTAGCAATTTCTGGAGTCCAACACGAAGGGAGTGAAGCCTTACTTCACGTGAGGTGTAGAGAAGGCTTTTTCCAGGATGAGTACATTGAACTTGGAAAACCGTGTTTATGGATTTTTGATTGTAGACGGGGAGGTTCGGAAGGGGAAGACGCCGAATGGACAAGCGAGGACTACAGCAAGGTTTTGCAGCAACTCCAAAATTGGATGTCATTGATTGTACGGTGGAATGCCGTGTTCCTTTTTCCGCCAGGGATATACTTCGACGAAGAAATGCAATCAAGAATGGCGGTTCCACAAGATTGTCATGTGTTGCGGGGTTCGTGGATATTTCAACCGCAAACCGTTTCTTCGTATATGCATGATGTACGTCACGGTGGACAACGGAAGCGTGGTGTTCAAGCCGTAGGAGACATTGTCATCATCATGCAATATCCCAAGGAGAGCGGGCCCATGGAAAATCTTCCTCGAAGTACAGACGATTTGGATGTGGTCTTTCGAGACTCTTGGAATACGGAAGTGATGCCCCGAGCGGAGGACAAGCTGGAGAGAACACCAACGGAATTGAGGAAGATGGTGCACATGTATCTGCCCCGGAATTGGGGGTTGGTGACATTGGGAATCACAACGGCAGTGCCGGGGATTTTGGAGACTGAATTTGTGGGTAATGAAGTTATTATCATGGAAGCTCCATCGACACGAACGCAGCTCGTATACAGCACGTTGCAGTTGATGTACGGAGATAGAATGGTGATGGTTAACAGTATGGGTACGGCAGCCGAACGCAGGTCATCGCAAGTGTTGAGTACGGGAAATAGATCAATTGGTGAGGGTCCTTCTGAAAGAAGTGCGAGGGTGCCACATGGTAGGTCTAAAAGGGTAGTGCGATCATCAAGCGAATCATCAGATGAAGGAGAGAGAGTTGAAGTGACTGAACGGGAGAAGCGGAAGGGCAAAGAGACAGCAATAGATTCGGGGGCCGAGTCAGGTGATACTGATTCTGAAAAGACGCACTCAGACGATCTACGTAGTGGTGGCCGCAGTTTGGGTTCTAGGGACACGAATGCCGTGGATGACGTGCAGGGGGATCAAGCAGACTCGATGGAAATGGAAGGGGACCCGGATTATGTTCCAACAGAAAATATTGATGACGTGGAGAATACAGAACCGGAAGATCTTGAAGCTCCCGTGGAAGAAGTCGAAGGTACATCAGCATCAGCAGAAGCCATGTCAGCATTGTCAGCGTACAGCACTTTGGACTCCATGAGCTTCTCTCCGGATGAGGACGGGTATTTCTATAATAAGGACCACGTACGATACGTTCGAACCGGTGAAGAAGGACGATACGTTTTTCACCGTGAAGTTTCCATCTGGGAAGGACTTACTTTATCGCCAACTTTATCAGAAGGAGTGCCAACGCCCGTTGCAAGTGCTGTGGTAGATAGGACGTTGCAAGACACCTCTTCGCCGCCAGTGAGTCCAATTGCTAGACCAAGTTTGTATGAAGAATCGGAGGCAGTTGGTGGAAGAGGAAGAGAAGAGTTCACTCAATCACCTACACGAGTGTCAGAGACACCGGACGAGGGAGTGCCGTAATGACGACACTATAGTATATATTATAGTAGTGTAGGGTGTGTAAGAATGCAGACATTGTATGTTTGTTTTTAAAGTGTCTGTAGATCTTGGAGTGTATGTAGTTTGCTTGGTGTGAACCCGTATTTCATGAATGTGAAGGTAGTTGTTAAACCTTCAATGTCATTTTGATTTTCTAGATAAATGTATCATACATTGTAATGATTATTTGTGTACATATGATATTGGCATTAAATGGCAGAGTATTAATGTAATTGTAGGATACGGTGTTGGAAGACTGAAATATGAAAGTGAAAAGACTGATTCAGATGATAGAAGCATGTAATCAAATGTGGTTTAACTTTATTAAAAAATTAAAAGCGCAACCTTATAGAAAATCTCCATGCACAAGTGAAGTATCGCATGGTAAAACGGAAAAATTGTATTGCAAAAAAAGTTGGAGGTACCCAACTTTTTGGAAAACACTTTTTCAATGAATAGTTGTTCGTACGGTCATTGCACTTGGCCAAGTGCAAGAATGTCTAATTCGGTGTTTATTGAGTCATTCAACTTACCTAATCCACATTCAAACAAAGTTAGTTTTATCAAGTGAATTGAAATCCATTATCAAGAATGAATATAGGAAAAATTAGTCCCTAAAGGTCCTTCACTATGTTTTCATTAAAAATGTTAAAATGCTCCAAAACTGCCATTTGTAATACAAGTACCAAATTTTTGAAGAAAAACATTTTTGAACCTATTTAACCGTAGGATCTTGTAGTATAGTAGTTTAAAAAGACGTGGAGAATTTTTGAAAAGAATCCACCGTGTAGATTGCAAGATCTTTGTGTTTGCACTTGCAGAAGTGCCATTTTTCATTTTTGGGACCCTGCTGAAATCCGGGTAGCTACAGTTTAGTAGGTCAGATTTTCATGAAATCAAAGACAAAATGATTTTTGCTTCAAACTTTCTTTATCAATGACAAGTTGTTCACATGTTTGAATACTTTCAAATCATTTGGAATTGTTTAACATATAGAAGAATATTAGTAAGTGCAAATGTGGTATGAGGTAGACAATGATGCAAAGTAATAAAGTATTAATAGTTTATTTATACAATTGAAAAACGGCAATCCCAAATTTCCAATGGTTGAAATGTTGAAATACACAATGTACATTCTATCAAATTTTTTTCCAATAGTATTGAAAATTGAATTAAATATAGGACTTCAAACTATTAAAAGTTTATTTTATAGTAGAAAGTCCCAAATTGCCCGCAAACTAAAGATCCTCATAACTTTGGACTCACTATGCCTTGTAAAATAATTTGGGCCCTAAAAAATCAAATCTAACTCACCAAAATCCTAAACCCCAAAAATTCATAATTCTCCAAAAAAAAGGCCGGTCCTTAACTCCTGAAGGGGTTGAAATATTCACAAAGGATATTCAAATTTATAAAAGAAAAATGAAAAAATATTTAAATCCCCTCAAATAGTCAAGTGACTACTATGTAACAAGATGTTAAATGAGTGTAGGGGGATAATAAATTAATAATATAGGAATCTAAAAAGCATTATTTAATAGCCTCATGTGAAATTGTAAGGATTCACGTAGTGGATGTCTCCATGATTTTTTTAAAATTTCATTTCAATTCTCTTGAAGGATGCCTATATTTTGTTTTACATTATTTTTTTAATTAATTTCAATATCCTTCAAGGATACTTAAGTTACATTCCGGTTTCAATTTTTTTTCCTTTGTATTCATTATTTAATATAAAATTACAAAATGTCTTGCTTGCCTCCAAAATCAAGCACGATCCTGAAAAGATTAATGTGGAAAACACCTCAAAGGTTGAAGGTTGTGCCTCCAAATTCCTAAATGAGTGCCAAATAAGCGCATTTTTTCATAAGTTCACGGAGTGCATTATGATTTCTGAATTGAATTACTGCACCTAAAAAATCATGGAATTAAAATCATCATACATGGTAAAAAGGGAACAAGCTGAACACGCAAATGGTTGGTGAAGGAGGACCTACCCCTCTATTGCACGCTTGCACCCTCACAAAAATGAATGTCAAAAATGCTCTCTATGAAACCATCTTGTGCCATTTGAATTTTACATTTCATGACCCATTGAAATCCTCATTCAGAATCTGGGATTGCAAATTAGAATTCAGAATTTGCCCGAAACAAGGTATGTGAAAAACTGAAAATTTAAAGTTTTAAGCGTTTAGGGTAAAATTAAAAAAAGGGTAAGACAGTATGGACGGACTGGCGAACCAACAGCCGTCGGACGGACGAACACGTGGACGGGTGGGCGGACGGGCGGCCCGACAAGCGGACGGACAAGCGGACGGCCTCCCGTCCACCTCGTCCGCGCCGTCCGATCGGGCGGACGCTTTTAGGGTCCGCCCAATCGGACTTGCGGACGAGGTGGACGGGGAGGCCATCCGCCTCTTATATAATGGCGGACGGGCTGTCCGTAAGTCACTTTTGTCTTCCCCCTTGCTTCATTGGTTGCAAGAGTGAGCGGAGAGCTTGGTGGTTCGCCCCTCCATTGGCTCCTTTCTTTGGGAAGATAAAAGTGCAATATTTTGGGGGAACTTTTGTCATTTTTTTGCAGGAAAGTAATCGTTACTCAAGATGCCAAGGACAAGGAAGGCTGCGAAGGGAAGAGGGGTTGTGCCCCCTTCTAAATCTGCTAAAGATTATCCGTCAGAGAGTTGCAAGAATTACATGGTTCAATGTATCGTTGCATTCTATGAGACGGAGACTATGACGACCTTGGATTCCAAGTACGTTCGATATGGAGAGGAGTGCGTTGAAAAATTCAAAGCGGACATGAAAGACAAGATGTTGGAGGCTTTGAACAAGCCGGAGTGGTATCACGAACAAGATAAACGCGACTTTCAGGAGTGGTTGGATAAACGAGCTCACGATGCACTATGGAATTCTAGCGTACTGATAAAGAAAGTTGGGATGGTGCATCGTGCAAATGATGAGGCATTTCACCAGGTTGTTTTGAGAGCAGGCATGTTCATAATGAGGTGTAAACCATTTGCTAAGAAGCGAAACAGAGAGGGTCAGTGGGTTGGTGGAATAGTGCGCCTAGAGTCGCACAAGTGCAAAACACACGTCGCCATCTAATAGCGCTTCCGGAAACAGCGAGGGTAGTTGCTGTAGATAACAGAATCATGCGGGGTGGCTATGCAACCATTCAAAAGGTGCGAATTGAAGGATGCGCTGAGATTCAAGCGTTCTGGGAGTTTGCAGCGAAGACGTCTCTTCAAGAAGGTCAAAGATCAGAACTTGCGAAGCTGGAACATAATACCGAGTCAATGGCTGTGCGTATTCCACACAATGGAGTGATACAATTTTTGGCCGTCCACGCGACAAAAAATGAAGGCTACACGTATTGGTGGAATGGCGGTAATTTGCGAGAAATGTTGAGAATGGATAACAATTATCCGGACAACATATTCATTCGAATTGCATATGACCCCAAGGTTACCAGTGAAAGAGTCATTGCTGCTCACCATCTCAAATGCTGGAGAGCGAAGCGGACGGAGCTTGCTTGGGCATTGCTACATATTATGAATGCAGTGCATGGTGCAGGACATCTCCACAACGACATTTCTCCGGACAATATCTTATTTCATTTTCCTGAAGATGAATCATTGGTTTACATTGGAGTCTGCAACTGGGGGATGACTACAACTATTACTGCCCCCCAAAAGTCATTGTATACATACACATCCACAGCTGAATCAGACAAAAATTTGAGTAGGAGGTGGTGGGTGGATCCAGCGATTTCATATGTGCATAGAGAAGGTGCAGATGTGGAGAATGTACCCAACTTATCTAAGCTATCCGAGGAGTTTGCTATCGGTGAAATAGCTATGAGGATCAATGCATCATGCATGTCAGAGGCTTACCACAAATTGCAAGGGCGTGGAAGCAATATGCATGAGAGATACCAGCATCACAAACTCGGATCCGTATTCCAACTTTATTTGAAGAGACTTTGTGTGCACGGTGCAGAGGGTTCAGAACGTGCAAGAGGTCATAGTAGTTTGGCGGAAGTCATTACATGGTTTACTTCATCGCACAATTGGCCTATACCGGATGAACATTTCCGCCGATTATATTGAGTTTTTACAACATAATGTAGGATTATAGGAGTATGCAATATTTATAGATGCAAATGCACATTGTATTATGTGCACGGATGGTATATACTATATACGGACTTATGCGGCATGCGCACTATTTTTATCTTCACTACATGTCTATGTAAATTCAGTTGCATGTGCATTTTGTAATTGATGACTATTTTTTCATTGATAATGAAAGCTTCACATGTAGACAGAACTGTAATATTTTAGGAGCAAAAACACATATATATATGTTGACATTTTGCAAATTTTTGGGGCTGTCCGCGGCACATTGAGTTGAGTTGTAGGCTTTTTGTGGTATAACTTTTGTTTCCGAGCACCAATTGAATTATAAATTATACTCCCACGATTCCACGAAGCGAATCAGTTTTCCTATCTTATCAAAAAATTTCAAAAAATTTCAATAAAAAATGAGGTCATTAGGTCATAAGAACATGCCCGAAAATGAAGTTCTTACTCGTTCTCTCTTCATTGACCAGTCTTCTGGCTTGGCTGTTTTGTATGTGGTTTCTTTTTTAATGCAGTGGATTTTTTCCATTTGTTCAAAAAATAAATAAAAATAAGAACACGCCCAAAATTTGAATTGTCCATTTGTCCCCCAAGGGAATAATGGGATATTAGGGTTTAACCCCTAAAGGACCAAGGTGCATTTTTTGGCAACATAGCTTTCTTGGGCAGGTGCATGTGGGCAGAGATTTCTATATTTTTGGCCCAGATTTTAATACAAGGTGTAGACAAGGAATATCTTTCATGTGCACAAATTTCAGGACATTTGGAAATACGAGTCAAAAGTTATAGACAAATACGTAGTTTGTTTTTCAACTCGGGCAGTCCGGGCAGATCTGAAACCGCCTGTCCGCCCCATCCGCCCACCTGTCCGCCCGTCCGCTGAACGGGGCCGTCCGCCTTTGTAGTTTTGGTCTATGTCTCCGGACTCTCCAAAATGGGCGGTCGTGGACGTTGGACGTCCTAACGTCCAGACGTCCCTACAACCCTGCATTTAACGGGAAGAATGTTGTCTTATCTTTTACTCGGTACTGAAGATAGACGTACTTTTGGAACCGAGAAATGCCGAATGTCCAAGCGTCAACATGCTCTTTGAATTTCCAGAGCATTCCATACGATTCGTCAAGTTCGTCACTCACTGCTTTCTGACCATCAGGTTCCTTGAACGGCTCAAGGAATGGCTCCGCCATCGAGTAATCATATCCGTCTCCTGAATCCATTTTTGGGTACCTGTTTAAAGGATTGAAGACAATAGGCTCTATTAGAATTATCTTCGGCTTGAGGATAAAGAACTCTACTGTGGCTAACAAAACATTCTAGTTAGTCACATAAATATTACGAAACCCCTACTAATTCATTGGCACGTTTATTACAAGACTCCCTAGCTAAGTGTTTCGTATTGATTTTGTTTAGTCCTTTTATCTTCGGTCCGAAGATACTTGTCGAAGTTTACTTCCTTCCAAGTCTAAGTCTTATTTACAGGTACTTTGTCCTCATGAGCATTATCCCCTGCTGTTCATTCAACTCATCTACAATATTTTAGGGCTACGTACTTCGTTATATTATTTTGTATGACGAACTCAACCTCTTTTGGTCCGTTTTTGTCGATTACTTTCTTTCTGTTTGTCTTTCTGTTAGTTAGTGTCGAACTGTAGCTCAATAATCGTTCTGGAGGGTGGTTTTCTGAGGTTATCCTCGAGGCGAAGATAAATGTTCTCTTTGTGAACCTTGGTTTGTGCTTACTTTCTTGTAATGAAATTTGTTTTACTCACCTTCTCTCTCTCTCCTGTTGTTTGATGTTTTTGTTAGCTAATATTGTCTGATGTCGTTGAATAAGTTTTATTGCGGTTTCTGAAATGCATCTATTTCTACTAGTTGGGTATTTGGATGTATCTTCGGGTCGAAGATAATTTTCTTTTGATGGTTGGTTTAGAATTTTTATGCGTTATTTCTTTGTTTGGCCTTATAATATTCGAACTTCGGCTAGATGCACAGTTATCTTCGGTGCGAGGATACCTTGAATTTGTATTAATTAGAGTTTTGCTGGCCGTAAACCCTAATTCAATGTGTGTTTTGTCCAATATTCTTAGATTACCCTAAACCCACATGCATTTAGGCCTCAATTGCTAATTCAACCATAGAACAGTGACAAACCTTGTAGAAGAAGTCACACCACAGGGTGTATTCCGGTCTTAAAAATGAATTTTAGGACGTTCAAAATCTGCACATTACACAGAAGATGAGGGGAATCAGAACCGGTCAATAGCACAAATGTAACTACGAACTTCAAAAATCCTAAACCTGCAGACAGTGCAGGAACCCAAAAATGCGAACAATAGAGCCTTACAGTGCAGACTACGGAAACACACAATTACAAGAAGCAAGTACACAAAAAAATGGTCTCCTAAACCCTAAACCCTGATAGACTACAGCAAGTCCCAAATGCAAACAATGAAGCATTAGATTCAAAACAAAACAAACACTCAATTAGAACAACCAATTACAACAAGAAATGACAAGATTCCTAGCTCAAAACTGAAGCAAGCAAGAGTAAAACTGAATTCATGAGCACGAGAATCACCTGTACGAGGTGAATTGACTTCCAAAACAAGCTGCAGTACCGCAGAGTTCGTGTGTACAGCAGAACTTGAAGCCGATGCAAGGATTCAAGCAACTCAGATGAAGCGTAGGCAATGCACAAACTTCAAATTCCCTGAAAACTTAGAATTTGCGATCGTCAATTTCTGTGCAATGCGCCTGTGAGCTAGGATTTCTACACCCACACAGTTGTGCACCCTCTTGAATTCCAAAAACAATTCTGAATTCCTCAGACACCCTCTCTTCTGTTTGAATTAGCAAATTTATAATTCCTAGTTCTACAATGCAGTGCGCCATATTAATGAAATTTGTGCAAGAAAACAACTAGGGTTTAGAGTAAGCACATACCTCACGTACGCTGCAGTCACAGCGAGCTCCACCGCCAAGGTCCACCGCGAGCTCCATTGCAGAATTTCAACGACCTCCACCGCAGAGCTTCACAGCAACTCCCCTGCTCTCCAATGCAAAACTTCCCGGCGACCTCTCCACCTCCACTGACACGTTCAAGCGCAATGAAAGCAAGGTGCGCTGAGGCGCGATGAGGAAAAATGGACCTGCAGCAGCTCAAACATATCGCAATCACGGAAGAAGAGTGGCAGCCCAAGCCCGGATGAAGAAGACGACTGCAAGGAGGAACACGAGAAAACGAGACGACAAGCAAGGAAGAACAACATGGACTCAACACCGAGCATGGGAAACAAAAACAACGCGCCCAAAAAACCTTGAACGCCGAGCAAGGAAGAACTGCGGGGTAATAGGAGAGAGATGACCTCCCACACCTATGCCGAGCCGCCAAACGCACTCCTAGACCTGGTGGAGGCTACAGGAGCAAGGCCGAACGAAAACCTAACCGAGCCTACCCAGCCGAGCCGCCAAACGCACTCCCAGACCTGGTGGAGGCTACCGGAGCAAGGCCGAACGAAAACCTAACCGAGCCTACCCAACCGAGCCTACATTAGTCTCCTGAAGCAAATCCGAACCAAAGCACACCCGAGCCTACGCACTTGAGCGTACACCGAAGCCCAATTATCCCTATAACTATTTCATCCAAATTTGACAACTTCATCCACATTTTTAATAGAAATAAAAAAATTTGGCACCAAAAGATTACCTTCATGTAGCAAAAAGTAGACATCTGTTTTGAAATGGTGCAACCTAGCCCTATAGTGCCAGAAAAAAAAGGGCTATTCGATACCCATTTGTAGCAGGCACCAACTTCTCTAAGAATGCCCAAGTACTCTTAAATAATCTACTACTATACCATTCGTTCTTGCCAAAAAAAAGAAGAATAATAGTAATTTTATTACTTTTCTATTTTTTATTTTTTTAAATTACTTAAATTAAAATCCATAACTTTCCCAGTCACTATAAATCCTAACACCAAGAAACAAAACCTATACATTCCTCCTTTGCACTCTTAAATATAATTACTATTATTTGTCTCCTATCCCGTTGTCAAACACAAAATAATAGAGAAAGTACATTTTTAATTTTTTGTTTCCTTATTTTAAAATACTCGAATTACAATCTTTAACTTTCCCACCCTAAAACCAAACACCACAAAACAAATCCCAGGCATCCGCCCTTGCCACACTTAAATATAGTTTCTATCATTATGGCCTATATCATCGTAAAACACAAACCAGTAGTAAAAGAATATTTTGTACTTTGTATTTTTCTTTATTTCAAAGTACTATAGTTAAAATCTTTAACCATTGCACCATAAATCTAAATATCTCAAACCCTTAAACCATATCTCCCCTAAATACGTTGTTTGTTTAGTTAATTAACACATTAATATGTTTTTTTTTAATCTGAAGCAGAAGATTCCTTTTGGGGCATTGAAAGCAACTTTAAAATTTAGGATCCAATATAAAACTACTTTTTGTCATTTAAGCATAAACAAGATTCATAGAGGTCTAGATATTAAATTTCTATGATTTTAGTACTTAGTTCCATAAATTTTTGTCATAAACAAATAAAACCCAAAGTGTTTTATACTTGAAAGAACTGTGATGAACAATAAAAGCCCGCATAAATTATTTATGTGAAAGCAAATAAAAAAAACCCAGAAGTAGTAAATATTCTAAGGAAGTGGGATTTATGAGCACATTAAAATTGTGCTCTATTCTTCCTAATCTTGTTACATGAATTCAAAAAAAATTTAAAGTTGTGCCCAGTTCTATAAGAACTTCAACAAACAAAAGCCATAACATTTCTCTGTCAAAAAAGAAACTGTCCAAATTCTAAACAGTCTCCACAATCATAGAGGTTCCATGTGGGGATTAAAGTCATGTTGCTTGAACGCAAAAATTACAAGGAATAAAGAAAGATGAAAGTACTAAGCCGTGCCCAATGGTTTGTGAAACCGAATCCAAAATGTCATGAAAACTACTGGCGATTGGAAGGGAGAAAAAAATGTACAAGTTGTAAATAATACCCACATGGGGAATCCATGTGGGGATTCATTTCTTGGCCCACTACTTCAACTCTAGTACGTGGAAAAAAAAAAAAAAAAAAAAAAGCCACGCTTTATAGTTTGTAGAACTCAATTTGAAAGTAGTGGTGGAATGTATGGCCTAAGAATAATTAGAACTTCCTATATAAATTTTTTTGCATGTATGTATGAAATTCCATGACATTCATAAAGTTGGGCCATTGTAGGACACGGCCCATTTCATTCCCGAAGTTTTTTATTTTCACCGGAAGATGAATTTGCTAATGGAGAAGAATTGCAAATAGTGGTGGAAAGTACAGCCTAATAGTAATTACAACTTCTTAAACAAAATTTTATGCACGCACGCATGTAGGTAAGAACTTCCATGACATTCGACTATATACGTGCATGCATAATGTTTTGTTTAGGAGTTTGTAATTACTCTTAGAATTTCAATTCCACCACTACTTTCAAATTGAGTTCTACGAACTATAGAGTGGGGCTTTTTTTAAAAAAAATTCCCACGTACTAGAGTTGAAGTAGTCGGCAAAGAAATGAATCCGCACATGGATTCCCCATGTGGGTGTCATTTAGAACTTGTACATTTTTTTCTCCTTTCCAATCACCATTAACGTTCATGACATTTTGGATTCAGTTCCACAAAGCACAGGGCATGGTTTACGCTTTTACTACTATTGCACGGCCTATGCTGTTGCCAAAAACAAACCAATAGTACAAATAATTTGAAGTGAATTTCTAATTAATATTTAAATTATTGAAGTCCCTAACTTCCCCACCATGCATCTAATCACCTGTCCACGGAACTAAATCAATGCACCCATCCTTGCCACTTCTAAATATACTACTACTGTGCCCTACAGTTTGCCAAAACCAAAGAAATAGTAATATAAGTTATTTATTTATTTATTTATTTTTTCTTTCTTTAAATTACTCAAATTAAAATTCACATCTTCCCCACCATAAATGCAAACACCAGTAAACAACATTATAGCTCCTCTAAACACGTTATTTGTACAATCAATTTAGATATAAAGAAGGACAATTAAAACCTAACGGATGCCTCTTAATTCTGGCATGGATACCAAATTTTCTAGTTTACATTAAGATATTACATTATTTTTGGACATTGAACAGTTAACAAAATTCATGAGCACACTAAACTTGTAGTCTCTTACTTCTATAAATTCGTGATGTAAGCAGAACAATAAAAAGAACCCATGCCCTACACTTTGAAGAGCTCTAATCAACACTACAAGGTTGCATGCAGTATCTTTGTGAAAGAAGACCAAGAAAATGAATTGTTTTTTAATTGTTTTTTGCTCACTTATTTCCATGGATTGAAATACTCTAGGCAAGAAGACTTCATGAGCACACTGAAATTGTCGTCTTCTCTTCATGAATTTTTTACGTGAATGAAAATAATTTTAAAAAATTGTGCTAAGTACTATACAGACCTCAACCCGCAGAAGCCATAAAACTTCTTTGTCAAACAAGGGAAATGAATGTCCAAATTCAAAAGCATGACTACATAAAACTCCATGTGTGCATTAATTAATTGCCCTTCTTGACATTCACATAACAAGAATCACAATTATTTAAACCATGCCTAGTAGTTTGTGAACTCAATGAATCCTACATGAAAGTGTCATAGAAATTCATGACATTTCACAGAAGAACAGAAAATTGTGCAAGTTGTAAATAATTCCCACGTGGGGAATCCACGTGGGGATTAAATTCGTGTCCCTACTTTACGACATAGTAAAAAAAATTTAAAAACAAAAAAATGATGTCCTACTCTTGGTGCAACTCAGTCCCAAAGGCCATGGAATTTATTGGCAATTCGAAGAAGGAAAAAAATGCTAGAAGTTGTCAATAATCCCCACATGGACAATCCCTGTAAGGATTAAATTATCTTCCGTAATTTATGACAAAAAACGAAGCATTAAAAATAGTCATGATGCCCTGTAGTTTGTGGAATTGAATCCCACATGCTATGAAATCCATTAAGAATGGAAAGAAGCAAAAAAAAAGGGTTTAATTGTAAATAAACTACAATAAATCAGGCCCTACACTTTAATGATCTTCGTGGAGGGTTCACCAACAGAAAGTACAAGCTGTAAACATTCTCAAGATTCAAAATGCACATTTTTCTTTAATTTAGACTCCTCTATTACCAAACCATACAAAAATTTAAAGAATTAGAATAGACTGGGCCTTGTACTTTAATGACCTTCAATTTCAGAAATCATTTTTTTCATACGTGGAGAGTGTACCAGAAGAATGTATGAGTTCTAAACACTCTTGAGATTCAAAATGCATGAACATTTTTAGTTTAAATTCCTTTTTCATGCTTTCCCTCCTAAATTTCATGAGTTGAAGCACTCGAGGCCCTTAACGTATCATTGTGTTTAATTTCCTTTTCATTCTCACATAGGATTCCCAAAAACAAATTTGCCATGCCTTGTAATTCAATGAACTAAAATCTCAAATGTCATTAAATGGATTTCCAAAAGAAAGCTCCAAAAAATTTGCAAGTTGTAAATGCTCCAAGGATGAATGATTCATGAGTGCACTTAACTTAGTGCCCCATTTTCTTAAAAATACTACGAGAAAGAAAAAAAATATTCGCTATGCCCTATAGTTTATAGAACTAAAATCTCAAATGTCGTAGAGTTCGTATCAAATGGAAGGCCCGAGAAAAATGTACCAGTTGTAAATGCTCCAAGGACTAGTGATTCATGAGTGCACTAAATTTAGTGCCCCATTTTTTTTAATATTGTAGTGTGACAAAGGTTTTGTCTTTGCTATGACAAACTCATTAATGTTTTTAGCCAGACATCATTCATTCACACTAATATGAATTAATGTTCATTTTGTTTATGAAGTCTTGTATTTATTTTTACTTTTTGTCATTTCTTCATTATGATTAAAAGTTATTCAATGTAGTAAGTGGTTCATTTATTTATTAGCAACATTGTTGACAATTCAAGGTGTTGAATATGTATAGAATGTATAGTGAAATATCCAATGTATATGGACTTCTGACATTCAGAGCATGTTGGCAACCAATCCTAAACCCTTTCAATACTAGCTCTGAATTTGTAAAGTTTTCAATAAGGCACTTACTTCTTTTCCAAAAATTTCGTTATTTGTCTCTTAGCATTTTATAAAAATTCGTTATTGACATTAATGAATTAATAAAAGAACAAAACCGATGTCACACTACGGTGTACTATGCGAAAGAAGAAAACAAAGAATTTGCCATGCCCTAAACATGTGAATAAAAAAAAAATAGAAAATATGAAGGGCTTGTATTTCAATGGCCCCAAATTCAAAAATGTCACAAACTCTCATACAAAAATGCCTTTCATTCATTTTGAATAAGTTGTATTTGTTTAAAGGTTTTTCATTCTATAGAAGGTTTAATTTCATTTCCATTTCAAATTCATCTACTGCTGTACTTTAAAGAACTAAAATTTGAAATGTCATGAAGGTGGTATCCAAAAGAAGGGGGAAAAAAATGTACAAGTTGTACGTAATCCCCACATTGAGATTCCATGTGGGGATTAAATTCACGTTGAATTTTTTAAAATTTTTGTCCTTTAAAGCAAGAAAATAAAATAACTACTTAGCCACACCCTGTAGTTTGTGGAACTCCACCCCAAATGTCATGGAATTTGTTGGCAATTGGAGGAGAGAAAATATTGTAGAAGTTGTAAATGTTCCCAACATTTACATTCACCAAGTGTATTAAATTTGTGCCCCAATACTTTTGTTTTGCAACGTAAAGGAAAAAATAGGAGAATCAGCCCTGCCTCGTAAATTCTAGAACTCAACTCGAAATGTCATGAAATGTAATGGCCATTGCAAGAGGGAAAAAAATGTACAAGTTGTACGTAATCCGCACATGGAGATTCCATGTGGGGATTAAATTCACATTGAATTATTTTTAATTTTCGTCCCTTAAAGCAAGAAAAAAAAATAATTAGCCACGCCCTGTAGTTTGTGGAACTCCACCCCAAATGTCATGGAATTTGTTGGCAATTGGAGGAGATAAAATATTGTAGAAGTTGTAAATGTTCCCAACATTTACATTCACCAACTGTATTAAATTTGTGCCCCATTTTCATTCTTATACTACGTGAAGGAAAGAATAGAAGAATCAGCCGTGCCTCGTAAATTCTAGAAATCAACCCGGAATGTCATGAAATTTATTGGCCAATGCAAGAGGGAATAAAATGTATAAGTTGTTTGTAATCCGCACATGGAGATTGCATGTGGGGATTAAATTCACGACCCGTTTTTCTTACTTCATCTTGGAAAAACCAAGCAAATAAAAATAATTAGCCTCGTTCAGTCTGTAGTATTTGCGAGGCATGATGCCTGATACTTGTGTTTTTTGCCTTTGCTTTTTAAAAAAAACAAAATGGGGCACACATTTCATACAATTGGGGAATGTAAATGTTTCCAACATTTTTAACTTCTACACTACTTTTTTTTCCTGCAATTGCCGAAAATTTCCATGACATTTCGGGTGGAGTTCTACAAACTACAGAGTGTGGCTAATTATTTTCTTTTCTTGGTTTCTCCAAGAAGAATTAAAAGAAACAGGTCGTGAATTTAATCCCCACATGGAATCTCCATGTGTGGATTACGTACAACTTGTACATTTTTTTCCTCTTCCATTGGCCAATAAATTTCATGACATTCCGGGTTGAGTTCTACAATTTATGAGCCATGGCTGATTGTCCTATTTTTTCCTTCACGTAGTAAAAGAATGAAAATGGGGCACAAATTTAATACACTTGGTGAATGTGAATGTTGGGAACAATTACAACTTCTACAATATTTTATCTCCTCCAATTGCCAACAAATTCCATGACATTTGGGGTGGAGTTCCACAAACTACAGGGCGTGGCTAATTATTTCTTTTTTCTTTTACATAGTTAAATTAAATTAATGGGCCAAGAATTTCATGCCTACATGGATTCTGGATGTCAGGAATATTTAGAACTTCTACATTTTATTCCCTCTTCCAATCGCTAGTAATTTGCATAACATTTTAGATTCGGTTCCACGA
Source organism: Pseudisothecium myosuroides (assembly GCA_951799445.1). NCBI lineage: Eukaryota > Viridiplantae > Streptophyta > Bryopsida > Hypnales > Lembophyllaceae > Pseudisothecium > Pseudisothecium myosuroides. Next base: position 25,788,963 of record OX637294.1, read on the forward strand.
ACTACTAGGCATGGCTTGTTTTTGATTTTTTTTTCATTGCGTGAATTAGAAACAGCGATTGAATCCGCTTTGAGATTTTACATGTAAAGACTATGTACAACTTGCACATTATATTTTCCGTGTTTCCAAAAGTAATTTCATGGCTTTTGCGGTAGAAGGTTGTAAAAGTATAACGCATGGTTGGAATGTTTTTTATTTACATCACAACTTAAATAAATGATTTCACGTAGAAGTTTAATGTCTTCATGAGTTCTAGAGCATTGTTTTTACTCAGGCTTTGAATTTAGGTTTTGTAAGCTTTAATATGAAACATTACATTTGCACTAACTAGAAATTAAAATTATATTAGGTCCATTTAAAATATCTAGTTTTTTTCGGCTTGTAGACCTTCCACTTTAGATTTTTGAAATTGTGATTATATTTTGTAATTCTAAACCTTAAACCCTAAATCCTAAACCCTAAACCCTTTCGAACCCTTCAAAATTCTATGGAATCTGACGTTTCAATGCCTGCCCTTCGTTGCCTCAAACAAGGAAGAATCTCCGTAAAGAAGGCGTAGACATGTGGCGTAGAAGTAGACACCACTGTACTTCCTGAGGAAGTCAACGAAGTTAAATTCTAGGCAGCAACTAAAAAAGGAGGACTACTGTTTTGAGACACAAAGAAGTAAAGGCAGAACTTTTTGGGACCCTACCACAGAAAAAGAGCCCCTGAAATCAGATGGGCAACTAAGTGCTTCCAAAAATACTTGTCGAAAATGCTGGCCCTGTACGTACCCTTTTTCCTAACGGAATTCAAATTTTGTTTTTCCGCGCCATTCCTTTCCCGCCCCTCCCTCCACTGGAGTTCCTCCCTCTGTCAACGGGATGCTCACATCGGGAGCTTGTGTTTCCAGCCTAGTCACCTATTGTTGTTCTGTCGTGCCGCTTCTCCATGCTCCCTTGCAGACAGCGCTGCTCCTCGTTCTTCACCTGAGATCTGTGTTCTCTTGTTGTGTGACTTGTCAGAGACGTGAGTACTTGCTTTGATTCGAGGTTGTTCATGTAAGTGAGTTGCTAGTATGGTATCATAAGCTTAACCGGTGTGCACCGCAAGTTCTTTGCTTCCCTTTTTTTGTGATACAAGATTTTCTGCTGTATACATTCCCCCAGCACTTAGTGTTTCCGTGAAACAATGATGTTCTTCTATTTTTTGTTGCAATTGTTTATGTCGGCATTTGCACTCTTATTCGTTGTTAGCCGAGTTCCGTATAGTCCTAAAATACCGGTAGTTCCGACAATTACAGCGCAAATATCGGGAACACAACACTTCTAGACGTCGTTACTGTTTAAGTTTTATCCTCGTACCAAAGATAATATTTCGTTTGAAGGTGTACATTCTTAAGTATCCTCGTACCAAAGATAATATTTCGTTTGAAGGTGTACATTCTTAAGTATCCTTGACCCGAAGATAACCGTATCGATTGTGAATAAGGTTTTTTATTGGAGAAAAATGAGTCTTTCACCAAGATGTTGGTATATTTTGGTACATTTTGGTACTTATCCTCGGGGCGAGGATAATTTTAATATTATAGAGTGAATTCCGTTCTGAAGGATACTAGACCCTTTTGTGGTGGTGTCCTACCATTTTGATAGATTGTTTGAGGTTATCCTCGAACCGAAGATAACCATGACGGATGGGTAAACTTTGACTGTTGTTTGGCAGTGATCCTTTGAACCGAGATAGTTTCTTCTGAAATGTAATGAATATTATCTTCGGCCCGAGGATAAAAACTGCACTATGTCGATTTCTCTATTGTGATGAGATTTTGCCCATTCTACGACAATATCCTTGTGCTGTAAATATACAGTTAGATTATCTTTGTCACGAAGATAATTTCGGAAGAACAGGAAATTCTATGCATTGTTTAACTGTAGGCTGGGTATTATTTAGTGTTTATGTGGCGTATATGTACTTAGAGTGAGCCTAATCTTTGTTTAGTTAAGTAATGGACTTTCAGGTGAGGTGGTGGTCTGTTATTTTATGCATTGTTTACGGCTTTCTTTGGGTCGAGGAATTCTTTGTCTCCGCAAAGTGTTTCTGTAATGCTTACGTAGTGCGTGGTAATTCTAATTTCCTAAGTTTTGCTAGTTCCATTCAGGAGTTCTTGTTCTCGTCAATATTATTTTTATTGTCTTGATAGGGGTGGTAGTTTTTGAGTTTGTTTATCAGTGTGCACTTGGTTTTAGGGTTGTGTAGATACTATCTTCAGGGCGAAGATAGTATACGCGCATTTGTTGTTCATATAATGTATTCTTTTTTATGATTATATATCCTTTAGCAGTTGAGGTTCGTCTTCTTATCCTCGATTCGAAGATATAATGAATATGGTTTTCATGTTCTATGACTCATGTGAACATTTGGTTGTTGTTGTGGTTGTAGGATGGATATCCATGGTCCGGACGAGTTCGCTAACCCAGAGCCAGTATTGCCTGCCGGTGTTGCAGTTTGCGATGGTATTCCTCGTTCCGCCTGGATGAGAAGATGTGTCACCCTAAGAAACGAAGCTGGAGATGACGTTGCGAAAGGCATCTACCAGAGTGTTGATGCGGACTTGGTCATCGACATGGACGGGAAGCCCCTTGGTGATGATCGTTTCGCCGTTCAAATTGCGGAGTCTTTGTGCGAAGCTGAAGTCCCATCAGGTTGGATGTGGTCGGCTCACTCTTCAAACATTAAGCAAGTATTCTTGAACAATGTTAGTCTGTATGATCAAGATCAGACCCATATATACAACAAAGCTATAAAGGCCATGAACCGCTGCATTTGTGTTGGTGTGCGTTCCTATGACAGCTCTCGTGAGAGGTCGGATCCCGGCCTCCCTCCGAAGAAAGAATCCCTTCTCTCTGCTCAAGCGATCATTGAAGTGTCCACCAAGACTTGTTGCAAAAAGAATTGCTTGCAGCCTTTTCCGCGTGGAGAAATTCAAGCCATACGTTCTCAACTTCATGCAATCGATGAGGTGTATGCTTGTAAGAAGTGTCTTCTTGAAGTGCATAGACAGATGCACAAAGACAATGCTAGTAAAGAGTAGGTGACCTTGAAAAGCACCAAGGTGTGTTCTGCTGCATGGTGGACGATTCATGGGATTTCGAAAGCTACCTTCTACAGGTATAAGCACATGGCCAAATTTGGGAAGCAAGCAGAGTCGCACGGGAATTTGGGATCCAAGAAACCACGCATGCATACTGTACAAGCTGGTGCCACACTTCGGACGTTGGTTGCAAGTGAAGCTGATAGAATGCCACACAAAACTAAGACGTTGGGAACTGGAGAAAAAGTCCCTGCAATGGTGTTACCGTCAGCATTTCGTTGGAGTGACCAATTGCCGAAAATCAATGAGGCGAATGCCGCTTTGAATTTGCCCCCCATTTCTTCTAGTGGCTTAAGTAACATCAGGCGTGCTTCTTTCCTAGAGTATGCTGCAAAGGCTCCTGGGGATAATTTTTTGAGGTGTAATTTGTGCGATCAATATAGACAGCTGAGGAGCACCTGTACACCACTTTCTACCTCACAGGATAAGTGGGGGAGAATTTTGGAAACTCACCTTTTGGTACAAAGGGCCCACAGAGAACTCTATTATTCAAATCGTCATATTTTTGAGAAGTATCCTGAGAAGATGCTCACCATTATCCATGATAAAATGGATCATTCCAAGACTGCTTCTCCACATTTCTCTCACAAGACCAAGGTGATGGATTCTTTTACTAAAATGCCAGTTGCTATTATCGGCATGATTGCCCATGGTCATGGCGATGTTCGGTATGCGCATTACGGTCTAGAGACATTTCCAACAGACTCGAATCACACCATTGGATCCATTGCAAGGCTGTTGCGTGATCTCGAAGGTCCGCCGAAGAATTCATCACGCCAATTGCCCGCCGTCAAGGAGGACCAATCTGCATTGACAAAAGCTGTGTTGGAAGGCTCGGAGATGTGCTTGGACTCCCTTCTTCCTCCTCCACCAGAACCAATCCTTGCTCAACCCCTGTCCCCTATATTGACTCTGCAGCTCGAAAATGCAGCAAGCAACAACAAGAACCGATGGGTTTTTGCTATCTGCTCTCTTCTTGTTTTGAAGGGCATTTTCCGGGAGATATACATTAACTTCCTCATTGTTGGGCACACTCACGAAGACATTGATGCTCTATTTGGTCGATGGAGCACCATATTAAAGATGAATAAATACCAGACTATTCCGAGGCTCATGAAATCCTTCATGGACTGTGAAACCCATCCTGTCATTCCTCATTTCATTGAAGAAGTTCCTGATTTCAAGGGCTTTGTAGAAGGCTATTTGGGCAAAGGTGGAGACTTCCTGGAAGGTCATTCTATGGCCCAGCAATTTAAATTCTACAAGGATTCAAGTGGATGGCCATTGATGGAGTATAAGCATCTTTGTACTAACAGGAATTGGCTGCCAGAGGGTGGCAAAGGAATCCGCTTGTGGTCTGAGATTGAAGACGGACACGCTAAGGTGCCTAGCGGTGTTCCGCGACCTCTGCCTCCGTGTCATATGAGCCAGCTTGATGATGTCAAGAAGGGTTTAAACGGTTTTATTGCGCACTGGAGTAATATGGCGGACAACGATCAATCTGGAGAGTTCAGGAGGAAGAATGAATCTATAAAGGGTTATTGGAAAGGTGTGAGAACCGAGCGGGAAGATACAATGGGAGAAGATGGCATAGTGCAAGAAGAGTTTGCGCGAGATCCACCCTTTGTAGGACGAAGGCGTAATTGCCCATGTCCTTCGTTTCGTGTCGCTTGTGATGTATTTGCCGATTATTTTGTCATTGTGCGCCCTCATCGAGTGACCCAAAGCCGTTTTGGCTTGCTAGAGCGCTAACAAATCCAAGTCCGGATCCAAGGCATCTTAATTCGATACGGATCCAATATTGGAAGCCGGCTGATAAACATCGTCCTGATTCTGAAATGTATGATGGATGGGACACAAAAGCAGCAAATGTGTGGGTCAAGAATACACCTGTATTGCCAATCTGGTCGAGTACGAGCATTATCATGACGGCTTTCAAGGCACGTGGGAAAAGGGGTGTTGATGATCAACCTCAAGTTCTTCCAGATGTCAAAATTCCTAAAGCACAGTTCGACATTATCAAATCATCAGTGGCGGAAATTTTGGCTGAATCTAAGGATGATTCGTCTTCGACAGAAGACGAGGAGTAGTGTAGATAGTTTGTTATTTTATTATTATTCTTGGTGTTCAAGTAGAATACGCTTTTGCATTTAAATGTATTAAGATGTTTTCAGTTTTATGTTGTGCCGTTTGAAGTCGAGAATATTATCGCCATGTAACCATGTTTGGATTCTATTAATAGTAAGTATTTTATTATTTTTAATTGCATTCTTTTTAATGTGTTTTTGCTTTCCTCCACTTGAATGTTTTTTTTTTGTTCTAAATAATGCATTATATGTGGAATGTTTAATAACACAAGTGTGTACATTATTTATTGTTTTGACACAACTATGAGTTTAAAGAAGTGTCCTACTTTCAAACTTGTTGGTCTATTAAAACTTTATATTTATAATTTAAAAAAAATCTAAATGTTCAAAGCGGGTTCTTGCTACTTGGTTAGTTGGTTTAGTATGAGCAAAATATACTAAATAGTATTTTGACATTTGTGAGCCTCAATTTAATGAACACTAAATTAACTCTAAATATAGAAGAAATTAAAATGAGACCCCAACTTGTCTCAATTTAATGAATAAGGCCTTCCAAGGAAAAGAAGTTGTCCAAGGATGATAAACCCGTAGTCCAGCTTTAGGGGGGACAACTTCGCCTACGGGATCAATCAATTGCTGGCAAGAATCCTGCCAAAACCTAATAAAACATGTATCCATTGATTAGAATAAAACAAAAATCAACAAACTCAAGCATTGAAGAACAAAATCATGTATACAATGTTCCATTATTTTCTAATACTTGATCCATGAATCACTACTGAATCAAGACGATAGCATTAGGCCTAATTGGCCTTCATGCGCACAACTTGATCAGTAATGAATAATGAATGAAAGTGCAAACAAATATATCCTAACGCAAAAACTACAATACCGCAATGTTGCAACTGTATGAAAAAGAACTGCACAACAAAATTAAAAAAGAGAAATTACCCAAGGATGAAGAATCCGTAGTGCAGCTTGAGGAAGGACAGCTCCCCCTGTGGAATCAATCAATTGCTGGCGGGAATCCTGCCCAAGCCTATTAAAACGTGCACCCATAGATTAGAATAAAACAAAAATCAACAAACTCAAGCATTCAAGAACACAATCACTGTATATTAGAGTGTCTTTGAAAACCTAGGTTCAAACCAAATGACAACTCTCCTTCCATATGAATAACTAAGTAACATCAATTTGGTCATTTTTAGCGCATTGATGAAATGTGAGGCAAACAAAGGTGATAGCAAAGTCACTTTTGACTATGAAACACAAACTATGAACGCAAAGAAAACACAAAACAACACCCTACTTTCCAATGATCTTAGAAAAGGCCACAATGCAACAGCTACACTTAGGCTTTGATGAAGGAGCTAGTGTGCGTTTAGGCCTTCACAACCTCCCAACCTACATGGTATATATCCAGACCAACTTCTCTAGACACATTCTCGTTCTACTTCAACTAATACAATGAACAACACAATCAGATACAACATTGAACCTTCAAACCAACAACAGCCACTTCAAGAGCGTCCATCACTGACTCGTCTAGTTTCCACTGAGTCCATCCCATTCACTCACTCACCACACCTCTTTCCAACTTCTTGACTCCTCTATCAACCACCCACCGAACAAACATTTCAAACCAAACCCAGACTGCTCAAGAAGTCTCTCCCTCTCCACGAAGATCAGAGAAGAAAGACAATGCAAAGACCCTACCAATACTGCGACCCTCTTGTACAAGCGTTTCAACCTCGTCGTCCTCTATTCTCCTGATCTCACCAACACCTCAAGATCACCAAAGACTGTAACAATGTCCTCTTCTCCACGTGCGCGCACACCGAACCCATGTGAAAGAAATAAACAAAACACGCCCTAGAAACCTGCGTTCTTCACGTTGTCACCCGCATCGTAGCATCAACCCATGAGATCAATCTGCACCGAGAAATGCAACCATTAAACCAAACTGGGATCCACGGGACGAATGGCTTACGTCCTTTGAAATATAGCTACACATTCTAAATGCAAGACTGAAATTAATCTAATCCCAAAACAAAAAGAAGCAAGGAAACAAGTCAAAACTGAAAGCAGTAGGAGAACAACCCAAAACTAAAAGCAGCAAGAAAACAAGTCAAATCCAACAAACAAAATTTGTATTGCAACAGCACCACAAGACAGACATACGTGCAATCACAAGAGACTCAGCATGCAGCAAAACAATAATGGTGGGGCCAAGATGTGGGCGCCATACCCTAGAAACCCTGTTTTCCATGCAATGTTAAGGAATTCTCTTCTCTAACCTTCAAAATGTGCTTTTCATGTCAATCAATTGATCCCTCAAACCCTAATTTTGATTCAATTAGGGCAGCTCTTCCACATGTGCCCCAAACCCTAAAATTCACTCCCATGCATCTTTCAACATCCAATTTAGCAACACATACATTCACAAACTCTTTCCATGATTCAATGCAGTGAAAATTGCAAGCATTCAATAAGAATTGGGCAAAGTTCCATCAAAAACCTCAAATTGGGCTACTTCCTAGGGCAGCAGACCTTCTACTGGCAAAAATGTCTGCCGTGGATTCATCTGAGCTCCAAATGGCGCAAGAACGGTCCTTTTGGAAAGCTAACTTCTTTTCCTCATTCTCCTCCAAAATTCAGCTCCCTGCGCTTCACCAATTTGCCGCAATTGCTGTCCAAAGTCGCAGCTTCAAAATCCTGCGGCAGCGGACCTTCCGCCACAAAATCCACCATCACCACCATGTCCGAGCTCCAAATTGGGCGAGATTGGTCTTGATCGAAAGCTGACTTGAAGGCGCAGCTCCCCTTCAATTTTCAGCTCCAAATCTTGAGGCAATTGTCCGCAGCAGCTCGCCAAAGCTGGTAGTTCTTCCAAGTCTTCCAAACCCTAACTTCTCCTTCTTCCCCCAAAACCAACTTTCCATTTGACCTTGGTAATTTAGCTTTTTCACCCATCTCCCTTCATGAAATGGTGAAAACCTACTCGACAAATTGTCCTACCTTTGATCCTAACTCATTGCCATGATGTTTCTAACACTTTTTCTCCATTTTTCATTGCCATTTCTCCACCAAGCTCTCAAAACACACATACACACATAAGTTGAGAGAGAGAGCTTGGAACCCTAATTTCGCCTATATCCAACACCCTAACGACTAATTTCCCTAATCACATTCATTCCACTCCAATTTACTGTTAAAATCGCTAAATTACTGTAAAATGCACTAAATTAGTGAAAACTGCGCTAGTTTAGTGCAACCCCCCCCTAAATTACTGTTTTTTCCCCAATTTTACTGTTTCTAACACTATCTTAGTATTCTAGTAGTAGTTTTAAGTTTACTAACTTGTTTTGTGTTTTTTCATATTTATTATTTTTTGTGGTTTTCAAGTTAATTTTAGTTTCATTCCAACTTGTAGGACTTTGCTTTAGTTCTCTAAATGTTTTACCATTTGCCTAATTTGGTTACTTTACCAAATCTTGCTTAAAGTCTTTTTAGTTTTAACTTCCCATTTTTTTCCCTAGATTTTTCCCTTTACTTTCTTCTAATTGCATTTCTAGATTTTCAACCTAAATTCCTAAAGTTCCTATTCCTATCTCACAAAAGACTCTTTAAATTGTGATCATGGCTTAATCCATTGTCCTAACACTTCCGGACTTGGAATTTAATACATAATGTTTATGTTTTCTACAATCTAAAAAGTGAACCAATATGGTGGTTCATAAGGTTACAGGGAGAGACAAGAGAAGATGGACGCTTTGATGCGAAGATTTCTAGCATTACAAAGCTACAGCAGGAGGAAACACCAAGCTCCAAGTACCTAACAAAGATCAACAAACCTTTCCCTTCGTTAAAAATACTAAACCCTAAACCCTGAATCTTAACATCAACTCGTCCCGTAACCTCAATAAGCTCTAAACCCTAAACCCTGCCCGTTTAAACATGTATTCCACAATACTATAAGGATGATCAAGAGCTCCGATCAGCGAGAAGGAAAAGAATGCAAAGCGCACCTTCTTGAACTTCCTCTCCCGCAGTATGCCTCCCAAACACTAGCGAGAGTAGGATGGCTCAATGACGATGACGACCGGAAGCGGGCGCCACAATTGTGCCCCCTCCTGCGATCATCCCACTCCCAACCTCACGCCCTAATGCCGAATCAATGCACATTAGAGATCGGACGGCGAGAGGTGGTTGGAACACGGATCACGACACCGGATGAACTTTTCTAATTCTCTGTTCATCCGATTGGATGATTTCTATTCCATTGCGTGCTGCCAGTGGATGACCTGGTTGCAGAGATGAATGAGACCGTTGGTTCATTCAGCCCAGCCTTTGTTCATCTCTTGCTCAGCCAAGTGAAGGGGTCAATTCACCCCAGGCATGAAAGTCCACATTCGGGAGGAAAGTCAATAAGTTAACTTGAGTTAAATAAAAAGTATTTTCTATTTGTATTTATGTTCTTAATTTTTGAAATTGAAAGTAAAAGACAACTTCATGTGCTTTTTCTACCTTCATTACCTACAAAATTAAACCCCTTGTAACATTTTCCTCAATATTTGGAATTGAATGGTTCAAATGTTTTTATGTAGGCATCCAACTATACAACCTTCAAAAAATAATTAATATTTTTATATAATATTTTTTGAATTTTTTGAATTTATATTTGAATTTCTTCAAATCTACTTCAAAATATTTACTCCAAAGCGAGGTCAAAATTCTCATCAATATTTATTATTAACAAACCCACAATCATAGGATCCTTTGGTTAACTTATTCAAGTGCATTGCCCCAAAATTTTAGAGTGAATAATATCTCCACTAATTGTAAATTCAACTTCACTAAACTTCAAAATGTAGGCTTTTGTAGCCTTTTCAAAAAGTGAAGTTTCTTGTCTTTTAACATTTGAAGGAAAAAACATGCATGTCCTATAACTTGTAAATTTTAGTCAATATGTTGAAAAATGGTTTGAAAACATATGTCAAAAATTTTAACCAAAAAACTTCATACTTATTTTATTAAATTATAAAGTGGAAGGTGTTACTCAATGAAAGATAAAAGTAGTATACTACAACCTTTTGGAAGAATGTGAAATTGTTAATTTCTAAAGTGGAATTGAAACTAAATGGTCTAGTAAACAATAAGATTTTTTTTTTTTTATTAATGTTCTTAATTTTTGAAATTGAGAGTAATAGACAACTTTACATGCTTTTTTACCTCCATGGAAGGAAACTGGATGGCATATATTGACTAAGGTAGGCACACCCATTCCCATCCGTGTACCCCATTTTGTCATCATGTACAAATGTAATACATTCTAAAAAGAAAATGTGTGCCTTTGCTACATAGTGACAGGATGCGGTAAATGGACGGAAATAGGTGTACCCGCCTATCTCAAACATTTTCAAAGAGAGACGGAATGAGTATATCGCATTATTTTGTCATGTTCAATTGTCAACTTAGAGTTGTTAATTGAAGGATGTTCAATTTCCATTTCTCTAAAACTCTTTGTGTTTGGCAGCTTGCTCATTTGTGCTTGGCATTGTCATGTCATTGTATAAAGTTAGTGGAAATGACGCCATCAATAAGGATTATTTTGAGATTTTGTGCTGTTTTTGTTGTTGTGCGGCTGTGCTTGTGAAAGGTTTTTATTTTATCCAAAGGTGAAATTTATAGATTTTAGGGTATATTTTTTTGGATGGCCTTCATTCTAATCCCTTGGGAGCGAGAAGGGTCTACTTCATGAGTGTTGCATTTGTATTGTTGCTATTGCAGAATTTGAGAATTTAAGGGTCTACATTAAATTCAATAGGTTTTATCGCGGCATGATAGAACCAGCAAATTAGGGTTTTGCTAAGTTCAATGTAAGATAGCTACTGCCAACCTTCTAAATGCAGGTGACTTATTTATTTACTTATTAGAACTTGTACAAAGTCATTTGAAGTGTTGTAACCATTAAGAAATTGTTGGAGTTGGTTCATTTTGGTAAATATGGATAAAACATTAGGCTGCACAAGATGTGGCCTTTTTAGGTTTTCAACGATGGCTGGTCTATTTAGTCACCAAAGGTCTCGGTGTCAAGGGAGGCAGATAGTTGCTAATTTGTCTACTTCTAGCCCTATAATTACAAGTGGGGTTGGTGAAGCTTTTGTAGCTGAGATTCTTGAGTGTCATAGTGAGATACACAGTAGAAATGACCTTCCAACACAATTGCATGGAGGATGCCAAATGGGAGGCTCTTCTTTTAACCCTGATATGTCCGGATCTCCAAGCTTGCCAACTACACAGGACGATGATATACCTTTACAGCCATTTGATTCTAATTTTCATCTTGTAAGCTTTATCCACAATTGTAAAAACAAGCAGGGTCTATCTGGACAGGATATTAAAGCATTACTGGATTTACTTTTTGATGATCGATTTGATCTCAAAGCTGTGACAATCAGAAGTTTGGATGATATTGAAAAGTATGAAGAGAAGGAATTATATCCTATTGCAGATGTAAGTAAGCATCCTAACAAATGTTTTTTCAGTTTCATTATTTCAGTTTTCTAATTCTTGCTTAGAAATTATTGTATTTTTTAGATTGATTGAGTGGAATGTGAATTTCTAACAATCAATGTGGCAGGGTTGGACAAAATATACATTTGCAGAGGTTGACAATGGTGATGCCAATTTGTACTTTAAAAACCCCATTCATGTTTTGACATCTTTATTCTCAGCTGCCGAGAATGCTAGAGATTTCAAACTCAAGCCAACCACTAACCTATCGGGCATTGGAGAACAAATTTATACAACACCTGATACTGGATCTTGGTGGCATCAAATGCAAGATTTCATTGATTTACAATGCACGGGAGCTGTGATTTCCCCATTGATTTTCTATTCTGATCAAACTTGCTTATCAAACAATACAAGAATCTCTGGATATCCTTTGGTGATGACAATTGGAAATATCTCCCTTGAAAACAGAAGAGAAGCTACTGGGCATGAGTTGCTTGCTATACTTCCTACCTTCCAAGGATCAAGTAAGTAATTCATAGTTAGTATGTTAATGTGCTCAAAATGTTTTAGATAATGTGTTGTTTCAAGTGCATTGTTATATTTTGTATTTCATTATTTACAATAATTTTTTTCTATAAGTTCAAAATGCTAAGTTCTAATCATAGTGATTTTTGAAGATTTTTATTATTAAATGTTAATGATGTATCCAAATTTGTCATCCACCAAGAAGATGGAGTATCTACACCAAGGTCTTGAAATTATTTTCCACTCTTTGAAAGAAGCAAGCTTTAGAGGTCTCCCTTTACTTGATCCCAAAGGAGAGCCACAAATAGTCTACCCTCTACTATTTGCGTATATATGTGATCATCCAGAGTCATGTAAGGTAACGGCTACATATGACACCAATCTTTGCCAATCCCCTTGTAGTAGATGCATGTGTGGAAAAGAAGATCTTAGTAATATGCGCATGCAGCACCATATCCGCACAGAATCAAAGATGGCAGAAATATATCTAGTTATAGAACAAGTGCACCTGAATTTAGCCACAGAGATTGGAAGAACTTAGTCGCTACATCCTATTCAAGTAAGTTCTTTGATCTTGTTCATATTGGAATTATTGGACATGGATTTAGTTTAAATTAAAACATGGATATGTATGAATTTAATATATAACTGAAAGTATACTTGCATTTGTGTGTGAAGTGCGCACTATGGGGATTTAATGGCGGTGATACAGAACTTGGCAATCCTTATCTTGCAATACATGTTGATACCTTACACCAAAGTGACCTTGGGATATTTAAAATGATTGTTGGCATCCTACGTGAGATGGCTACTATTCATCCACGTCAATCCAAATTGAAGGAGTTGGATAGAAGACTCCTCTTTATTAAGAAGAATTGTTGGTTTCCATCATTTCGAATTCCTGGCAATGAGCAAGGAGGATATTTTGTTTCACAAGTCAATTTTGTTGGATTTGAACATCGAGCTGTCATGCAGGTAGCATTTTCAAAATAACACTTTGTTATTGTTTATTAAGAATTTTGTTCAAGTTTTGAAATCACTACTTAATGCCATGCCATTGTTAAAATATTGCAAGTCATTGTTCTATGCCTAGTTGGCTTGTTTGATGAAAATGCTATATCGGCAATAGTGTTATTTCTGGATTGGTATGGTGTAGCATGTCGAAGCACTTTTCACACAAGTACAAGCCTGAAGCACATGGATGAACAAATGTGCAGGTACATTGTCTACTATTGTTAGTTATTACATTCCAACTATTTTTGCATTTTCCATTTGAAGCATCCATACAACTTTGTTCATTTTCATTTGATAATGTGTTGTATTAAGAGGTGAATGTAATTTTTTATTCAGGGCTGTCGAAGCTTTGAAAGGCTCTATGTTTCAATGGCAGAGGTCTGGATTTAATACCTCAAAGGTTCATATGATGAACCATTTCAGTCAATGTATTAAAAGATCTGGATTACCATAGGAGTATTCAACAGATATGTATGAGCAATTCCACATTACTCTTATGAAAACAGCATATCGGAGTAGCAATAGAAGAAATGCAAGACCTCAAATTGTACGACATAATCAAAGGTTGCAGTCTTTGAGGAGAGCTACAAAGCAAATAGAAGGACTAAAAAATCACAAGGAAGTCAATGACACAACATTGAAAAAGGTATGAGTTCAGGAATTTAAAATAAAAGCATAGTGATGCTAGTGATATATATTATTTTATTTTATTTTATTTTAGATTTTTGAAATTTAGAGCTAAATATGTATTTCACTGTGGACAAATATAATGATTAGTTTCTAATTTTTTTAATCCAACTTTGTGTGAATGTTGCATATGTAGGCTTTGAAGACAGGTCAAAATGTTATGTCATCCATCTACTTGAATCTTCACCGCATTTGGCTGCATAGAACAAGAGATGAGTTTGGCCAAACACCAGAGGTTACAAGTGGAGACCTTCGTATGGGAAGAGTACATGAGTTAGCTCAAGTTTCTGTTGCAATCCAAAAATTGTTAGTGGATCAGCCAGAAATTTCCCAAGAGTTTTCTCAAGCTCTACAAATTTATGAAGTACAATTGAATGTCACTTTATCACAAGTTTTGGGTTTATCTCGATGTTTAGCAATTCCTCCTGGAGCTGGAGATAGATATGGAGATTGGCCTATGTATGCTCGAGCAACAATTAATTTTCACAACAATCCATATTTTAGCAATGTTGCATTTGAAGTAGAAGAAGATGGCATTCAACAAATCTACTACGGGCAAATACGGCTTCTGTTTCAGACAAGTAGCCAATCAAATACTGGAGGTGAAAAAAGTCAAAGACAGATGGTCTTTCTGAAGTTATACACCGAAATTGAAAATGATGATTGGAGTGCATTGACAAAATGCAAATGTTTACGGTGGAGTACATAGTCTACCTTGAGAGATGTTCAAAACAGCATGCGAAGAAACTCTCAAGCACAATTGAGAGCACATTATGTGATAACAAATATCCAAACCATTCTGAAAGTGGTACACATCATTCCACATTTTGTTACACCAGGATGCTTCTTCATCAATTGTTGGAAATTCTAGGTAGTCTTCTTGTAAGGACTTGATTGACAATTGATTTAGAAGTGTTAAGCAATGTACAACATTGATATTGTTAACCCTGTCAAACAACTATATTGTATTGTAGTTGTGCTTGTTTATGATATTTTCTAGATACATCTTCACCATGTGTAATATTCATATAGAATATTTACATAGAATATTCATGTGTAATATGCATGTGTAAAGAATGATGGCAATACCAATCATAAATTTTAAAAGTATATGCAGAAGAAGAACAAAAAAATTGTGCCATGAGAGTTTGTATTACTTCTATAATCCTATTAGATGTCATGTGCATGCATTTCAAGTACCAAATGACAACTTTGGCATTGGTGCATTAATGAAGGAAAATTTACATGTACACTATATTTGTGCTTGGTTACAGAAGGAAATTGGTATTGTAGTGTGGCTTTGTCTACCATTAGGTATGCTAATTAGTATCCAAACTTCATTCACCTAAATTCTACATACAATGTAATTACAATGTGATACAAACTATTTACTAACTAAGTCTATGTTTACTAGCAATTGTTAATTTTAGATGCCCTTTTAATAATTAGATATCAATTTGTGTGGTTGTTCCTATAGTGAATTCAAATCCATCTTTATTCATTGAGTTTCATGTACTACAACAAAAAAGATGATATAAGCCTATGAAGAACAGCACTACAGTAAGCTACTATTAACAAATTATCTATCAAAGTACAATAATTTGCAGCAATATGACATTTATTCAAATATATAAGAAAAATGTTGGTGCCAAATTGACAGTCAATTGGCTCTAGAATAGCTTAAAAAATATGTGAACATCAGAACAGTGTGAAAATGACATTGAAGTATTCTTACTTACCATGTCTTTTAAAGTGGCATTGAAATTGTGCATATGATAATTGTAGTGCAATGGCACCAAATAGGCATTGAAGAAGGGAATGTCAAAATTGTGCCCACGTAAAGTTAAAATATTATTGTCATGATGCAAAAATGGCAATACATTTGCCAAAAATGAATTCAGAATTAGTTCACATTAGAAAAGTGTCAAAAAGGCATTCAAATAGTGTTAGCTAAATTGGCATGAACATTGCATTGAAAATGTGCATGTCAACAATGCTCTAACAAAACAACAAAATGGGGTGCAGATGATAAAGGAATAGTGCATATCTAGAGTTGCATTAAAGCAGCATGAAATTGACATTGGAAAACTACATTGTAAATTGACATGAAAGTAATAGTCAAATGGTTCAATCACTATGGCATGGAAATGGTAACAAAATTGCACTAAAATGGCATATACATGACATTGCATTATTCCTTCTCTGTTATTGCAACAATAATATTAGAATAATTCATGTGAAATTGGCATCAAAATAACCATTAGATGAGATTTCAGCCCTGTGGAGGGTTGCGTGTTCCCAACTTGTGGGAACTGCCGAATTCAGGGCCGCGGCAGCTCGCTGACGTGGCCGAGCAACTGCCACGTCGGAAAAAAAAAAAAAAAAAAAAAAAAAAAAAATCTGTTTTTTTTTTCATTTCAAGACTAAAAAAAAATTTAATTTTTTTTTTGAAATTTTTTTGTTGGGAACAGCCGTTCCTTGAAACTATGGGGGAGACCAACGTCGGGATCAGCCGTTCTCTGAAACTGTGGGGGGGACCAACGTCGGGAACAGCTGTTCCTTGAAACTGTGGGGGGGGACCAGCGTCGGGAACGGGCCTAAAACGGCCCTCCCGACCCCCCAAAACCCATCTAATGACATAAATAGTGCATGTCCAGTTTAGCATCATTTTGACCCTCAAAGTAAAGCCAAGTTGACTTTGGATTAATGTACACCAAAATAATGTTAAAATGGCTCCACAATGATGCGAGGCAGACAATGCTAACTTCGCATGAAAATGATACTACAGAAATTTGGTGCCACCTCAGTATCAAAGTGAATCCCAAAATGACACTAAGGTGGACTCCATGTTAGATTGCTGTCAAAATGGCAACCAAATATTCTTGCCCAACTTTTCTGATGTACTTCTCTATACATCTATTTAGGGTTTAGGAATCTACTTACCCAATTAAATTTTAGATGTAGAATGAGTTCATCAATTCAATGTACTAGAGAATGTGCATGTGGAGGCGCATTCTCATGGGAGCAAGCCCTTGGGGTGAGCTCTTGGGTGAGCTCAAGGGTTTTTTGGAGGCGTTTAAGTGCCAGACTCTAGAGTTTTTTGGCTCATTCATAGAGGTTTAAATCTAGAGGGACCATCCTGTATTCTTTGCATGGTGATTGCTACAGTCCAAAATAAAAACGCTTTTCCGTGCGGAATGCGTCTCCATAGGCACATTCACTAATGTTAATAGGTGAGGGAACACGGTGGGAACGCCAGAATCGGCCACTGTGAGCTCCCAATTTGTCACTTGGGACTCGTAGAATTATTTTTTTGGAAATTTGCAATTTAAAGTTGATAAAAGTATAGAAAAACCCATAAAAAGAGTGTAGAACCGAAATAGGGTTGTGTCATACCCATTATAATATTTGGTCTAGATTTGTGTTTTTTACTTAGAATCCCCCAAACCTTGCCTAAAAATAGTATAGAAATAACGAAAAGGTTAGATTTGGAGGATTCGAGTCACACAACCTCAAAAGGGCTAAATCCCACCATGAATGTGGCAATTCATGGCTAGGTCGGTCTAAGGGATCCACAGCAAGGCCACTAGGTTGGGTCCTAGAGTTAGATTTAGAATTCCCCATTAGATCGACGAATTCCCAAAATCCCGATTGTTAGTATGCAGGAGCCACTCACGCAAGATCGGGCCCTTGGAGGAATCTACAGTCCAGGGATGGTGTTCTAGGGTGAATCCCATGCCAGGAGTCCAACGGCAAAATCGGTTCGCCAAGATTCCTCCACCTGCAGAAGATTCCCGCACCGTCGCTAATTCGAGGAGATGGCCAGTTTTAAATCTCCATTGATCAATCGTGCCAGGTATGGAAACACACCCGCACGTCTTTCATGCGACTCCCTGAGAGGTCACGTGAAAAATCCCGGCATCTTCCGACTTGCAGAAGAACCTTTTCCGGGTGGTCAACCCTCCTAACCTCCAACGGGAATTTCATGGAAATTACCCAGGTTACAATAAAATCTCACTAAAAATTAGACTAGCTTGTTTTATGTTAATAATGCGCTCCGTGAAGTTTCACGACATTCCGATAGCGGCAAGTACCCGAACCGGCGAGATTCCTCGGGAATTAACCACGTGGCGGGGTTCCCGCCACGTTGACCGGCATCCCGGGCCCATACGATGGCAAAACGAAGTCAACCAAAAGTCCTTCCCGACTCTCTCGCACCTACCGGAGACCCTAGGCTATTCACATTTCTCAAAATAGGAGACCCCCAAGATCTAGGATTTTACCACGATTTGATTTTTAAACAAAATTAGCCTACGATGGGTTTTTGGCCTCGGTACGGGGGATACGGGGGTTTAGAACTAAATACGGCGATCTGGATCCAACGGCGCAATCCGTTTGGCGATTGGAGCTAATCTCCAAAAGTTAGGATGTTGGTCCAGCATAAATGGTAGAAGTAGAAATTTAGGATGTAGGATGAAAATCTTTGAGGATGAGGATGAAAATCCCCGTTGATAAGGTTACCTTAGAGCTTTAGAGAGAGGGGTGAGCCCTTGGAAACCTATATAAGGGCCCCATTTCTCTCTCTAAAACACCCCCTCACTTTTATTTGGATCCGTGGGTCCAATTTGCTTTGGATATTTTGGCGTTTGAAGCCAAAAACCTCTACGGTGTTTTTGAAGTACTTTTTGCTCCATTGTTGCTAGATTTCAAGCTTTGAAGGTCCTTAGGGGGTCCTTCTATCTTGCCTTGTGTACTTCTCATACGTTGTTGTACCTTTGTTACGAGTTAAGAGTCCTCGTTTCTCTCTTGTAGTTCCTTTGTGATCTAACTTGTGAGTTTAGGAGTCTTTTGGTGTCTTGTCCTAATCCTAAAGTCACCCCCCACCGTACCTTGGCGATGCCGCTTTGGGGGGCCTTTAGCTTGTGAAGTTGTGTGTCTTTACGTGTCCTAACCGTGTTGTTTTTCCTCACTTGTGTATTCTCATCCTCTTCTAATCTTCCCCTTGTTGTGTGGACCCCCCCTCGAGACGGCGAAGCTTTGGCTTTGTCACGTGTGTTTCTCAAGTCTGTCTTTTCTACCTTCTTCTAATATTCCCCTTGTTGCGTGGACCCCCCCTCGGGACGGCGAAGCTTTGGCTTTGTCACGTGTGTTCCTTAAGTTTGTCTTTTCTACCTTCTTCTAATATTCCCCTTGTTGTGTGAAACCCCCCCACGGCGGCGAAGCTTTGAACTAGTGACCACGTCAAGTCCTATAGTGTGTGTTAAAATAGTCTTAAATGGCGGAGCTTTGAACCCGTGGAGTGTTACAAGTCCTAAAGTTGGTGTTAAAATCAATTTTACGGCAGAGCCTTGAACCTCCATAGCCTTAGATTCCAAAGTCTAGTTTCCAAGACCTTCTTGGAAAAGTCCAGAGTTTAGCTTCCAAGATTGATCACGAGTTTCTAGGAAGAGGTGACCATCCCGTAACACTTAGCTTAGGTGACCGTTCTAAAAATTTGGGGCCTAACTCCCCAGACGGCGAAGCTTCGATCCTGGCCCTAACCCCCTACTAAAAATCCAATTTAAGTTTGTGTTAGTGGGTTCTCCTAAGGGAACCCGGTTGTGTGGATTTTTTGGGAAGGGCAGCTAGTACCCCGGACCAGCATACAGCCAACATACAGCCAACATACAGTTAGCATACAGCCAGCCATATCGGACCGGCATACCAGACCAGCCGGCAGCCAGCATACATCGGGCAGTCAGCTTGACTGAGCTGAACATCAGCATTGGGCTAGTCTGTTTGACTGAACTGAACATCAGCCATCGGGCTAGTCAGCTTGGCTAACTGAATTAAATTTCTGGATTTTCAGAACTTAACGGGATGATGCCTTGTGGAGCCCCAACCACCCTTTTTTTTTATTTTTTGATCTTTTAAAGTCTGAAATTTTGGAATCCAGTTGGGTAGAGGAAAAAACTCAACTTGGAACTTCAAAAACACAAGAGAAAGGGAGGGAGAAATAGAAGCTGCCACTCCACGCGCCACCTGCACAAAAACATCCGATCCTACCTACATCACCACTCACACCTACACACAATGGAAGGAAATTAGGGAGAAGGATGTGTTATAGGAGTGGAAAGGAGAGAGACAATGAATAGTGCCTAGCTAGGAGATTAGGTAGGAAATCTAGAAGAACTCCTTGCAACCGTTGGGAAGAGGATTAGGATGACACAAAGCAAGGTTGCGTAAGAGGGTAGGAAGAACATTTAAACCCTTCTCATAGTTTGAAACCATAGTGTAAGATTCATAAAAGCTTAGGTGGAATAGTGCTAGTGTAGAAGAGAGGGGAAGAAAGAAAGAAAGGAGGAAGGGAAAGAGGGAGTTTAGATCATCAAAAATTGTAATATTTTCTCAATAAGCGGTGAGCTCGGAAAAAATTCAAAACAAAGCCAAAGACTACCATGGAGCGTGAGGATGTACACGTGGACGTGGACAAAGTTATTTCCAACACCGGTAGTAAAGAGGTGAGTTTTTGATTTAATCTTTGATGTTTCTCCCTAATTAGCATTTATTTTCCTAATCAGCCCTTAGAGCGTGATTAGCACCCGAGATTAGTGCAAATTAGAAGTTTAGATTCATAAAGTTATAGATTAGTGATAGAGGTTTCCAAAAACATCTTATAATTAAGATTTGACTGTAAACTGACCGCGTTAGGCTAAGTTAAGCGGTAGGGGGTAGAACGGAGGAATTTTAATTAAATTTGATCCACAAGGAACAATGGACGGAAATTAGGATTAGATTAGAAGGAAGATTTAGGATTAAAATTAAAGATCAAATAACGGTTTAAAAACCTAGAGTTAAATTAAGATTTTAATTAGGAAAGTTAAAATTCAAAAGTCGAAATTTGGAGTTAACTTTGGGAGGTAAAAAGTAGAGTAGGAAATAGAAGTCAAAAGTAGAATCCACTTAGGAAGTAGATTGTTGAGTTAGAAATAGAGTTAAAATTAGAAGTCAAAACCCTAGAGTTAAAAGTTGGAATTAAATTTAGGAGGGTAACATTTAGAGTTAATCTAGGATTAAAACAATAGGATTAAATTTGGAAGTAGGAGTCAAAAGTCAAAAGTCAAAAGTTTAGATTGAATTTAAAGGTTAAATTTTAAAGTCAATAGGGGAGTAAAAGGTTAGAGTGAAAAGCTAAAAGTAGAAGTTAAAACTTAGAGGTAGAAGTAAAATTTTAGAGTTAGTTGGAAGTAGAAAAATCTAGAGTCAAAGTGAGAATGTAGAGTTAAATTTGGAGGTTAAGATTGGGGATTAATTTTAGAAGTAAAAATTTAGAGTTAAAAGTCAAAAACCTAGAGTTAAATTAGGAGTAAAAATCTACAGTAAAAAAGTGAAAAGTTAGAGTTAACTTTAGAGGGTAAATCCTAGAATAGTTTAGAAATGAGAATATAGAATTAAAAGTGAAACTTAGAATTACCCTAGAAGGTTAAAACTTGGAAGTTAGAAGTTGAAGTTGATTTAGAAGTAAAAACCTAGAGTCAAAATTCAAAACATAGAATAGAAGTCGGTAGTTAATACCTAGAACCAAGCTGAAGAAGTAAAATCTAGAGTTACATTAAGAAGTTGGAACTTAGGGGTAGCTTTTAAAAGTAGAACTTCTAGGTGGAGTCTTAGAAACCCAAGATAGTCTTAAGGGTTCATGGAAGGAACATAGGGGTTCCCTTTTTTACGTAGTTAGGGACGTTAGAAATGACGCCAACTACCCAGTCGACCCTCGACATAGGATAGATAGTTAGGGAGTCAGGATTTCACCATCACTCTGAACATCGCAGTTAACTTGTGAGTTACTACATGCATTACTAATTATTCGCTGCCATCCACGACCCTTAGGAAACATTAGCAAAAAAGATCCATTGCTTGGAAGGCACAGTGGACCGCGCTCACAACACCCCCATATATTAAAAATGTGGATAAAGGCATAGAACCTGGTCGGTGTTCGCTTTATTACCAAGGGTGGGTAATCTAGCGCCCACAGCCACCCCTACAGATTCTCCTCCTGAATCAGCCTCACTCCTCCTATAGCGCATTCGGCTTCCTAACCGTACCTTCAAATGCACCAAATCAATCACCGAGGCTCTTAATGTAGAGAGATGAGTAAACTCCAACCAATGCAATGGTGGGCATAAGTAACTTACATGAAGAGTTTGTTTAACTCATTGTGCACTGAACCATGAGAAGACGTGGTGAGAGGGAGTGGAATTGAAATTGACATAAATTTTGTGACCTTGTGGTTGCAATATTGTGAGATTTTCAAAAATCAAGTATCCCAATTCTACCATGCCACTAATGAGAGAGAGAAAAAAAAGAGCCTCCCAAACAACATATTTGTCAATTGTGTTGTTGTGTTCATGAGGTGATCTATTGCTTTATTGGCATCTTTGAATGTGAAAAAATATAGCTGCATTCTAGTGGCCTCAAAAACCTTTCCACCACTCTTGAAGGCTTAGGTTGTAAGGTCTAAAAAATGTTGGATGAAACTATGGAGTTTTGTGAGCTACAAAGAACACCAAAATCATCAATTAGATACTTCTAATCCCCATGCCGTTCCTTAGTTAAACAATTATCCGCTTCACCCTTAAATGCCAAGGCTTTGACTATGTAGTCAAACTTTAAGATCCTCCACTTGTAATACTCCATTTTGCTATTGAAAATGAATGGATTTGTTTATTTTTATTTTTCAAAGATGAAATCTTATGTCTTCTACAAGTTGTATAAAACTCTTGTTTTTTAGTGAAAATTTGAAATTCTCGCGAATTTTTGAAGAGGAAGTAAAAAACTAATATCTAATACAAAATAAATTTTAAAATTCTAATATTTTTACCATAAGTTGATTCTACAATTAAAAACTCAGTAGGCTATAGTAATGGATCCAAAATTCAAATGGTTTTGAAATATTCCATTTTGATAAGTTTGATGATTTTCAAATTGGAATAGAAAACAAACTTAATAAGTTTGATTTCATTTGTTGGGCTCAAATTCAAAAAAGAATCATTTTAAGACTAAAATTCAAATTAAGAACGATAAGGTATCTTTTGTGATTATGGGATGTAGATAATTCTAGAGTTGCTTAAAGAGGGACTTTCTTCTCTAAGTGTTGCATTTACATTCAAGGAACTCTCAAAAAAAAATATTGGATGAAAACCATCCATTTTTCTATAAGAACAAATATATTTTGACCATTTGTTAGCTACTTTGGGCTTCTAAAGTGTTTAAGGGTTAATGCAAATCAAACCATCTCTTCAACCTATTACCAAAGTTATATTGCATTATGGTATCGGAGCATTGTCTTTGAAAACCTTGTGTATAATTTAATCTTATCCACCATATCTATGAACAAAAGTATAATTGAAGGATTTTACACTTTGTTTGTTGTATTAAGCACCATCACTACGTACAAAGATTAATAGTATGTTTGTATAGAGAATCCAAGAGCGGTAAGTCAATATAAAAAATTCATTGAAGTGATCATTTTTAATAAAAATTGACTTAATGGTGCTCAAAATAATCCAGTTTGGTTGTTTTGTTTACAACGGATATTATAGAGAAATGTGGTCTGGCAATACTACATAACACCTTTTTTAGATTTGTGAGTGAAGTATAGTCAAAATTCTAAATTTGTTACTTAGACAAGCATTAAAAATCTCATATGTATTATAAAAATTCATTCTCCTTCTAGATAGTCAAAGAAAAATGTCATTTGCTTGTTAATTTTTTAATTCAATTTTATTTATTTTTGGACCAATACTTGTCATGCTCTTCATTGATTCAAGTGACATTAAATCTTGCCTAACCTAAATTATAATTTTTCACAACTAAATTAATTGAATTGTTCTTTTTCAAACTTGAAACCATTTAAGTTTGAATTTTTGCATAATTTTATTAACCACTAATGATCCAAGGGGGATGTAGTTTCAAAATAGGCCAAAACTACCAAAGACTTGAGCAATTTTTTTGCTCATTTTTTCTTGACATCAAATAGAATATAATTGTAGGATCTTAAAGTTTACATTGAGAGTAAGTACCTTAAAAAATTTCAGATTATTTGACTGCACGATTTAGAAGATATTTAAGTTTGAAGTTTTATTTGGTCAATGGCTATACAGGGCAATCGGCAGCGCACTTTGAAGGAGCATATCTTTGTAAGAATATTTTGAAATGATACCCTTTTTGTGCTTAGTGATCTGAAAGATAAGAGAGTTGAAAATGTACATGTAAAATTTCATAACATTCTAAGCATTTTTCAATTCATGGTGGAGCTTGCAATGCATAGTGGTCACTGAAATGAAAGTGGTGTTTGTAAGAGAAAAAAAGATGGGTCACTTGTCTTCTCCTTGAACTCCTTGGATGTGCCTTTTTCAAGGTAGATCTGACCTTTTTTGAGGTGGGCAAGAATAACCTTGGTTGGCTGACTTTTAATCCATGTCCAAACTGAATCCAAAATAATGAGCTGTAAACTACACTACACCACTTAACTTTGAAAAATTCCACAAGGTAGAGTTTAACTTGGAATTTGATGAAACTACCATAATAATTGTATTTATACTATGGTTTGTTTTTTATAAAATAATTTTCACTTTTAAAAAAACTCAAAATTTGAGAACGGGCAGTCTAAAAAAGAGAGGTAGCAACAAAAAAATGGTCAATTGGGTCATTAGGGGTTAAAGTAGATTTTTGTAAATCCAACCATTATCAAATTCCACAAAAATTTAAGAGAGCATGTTGTTGTTGAATGTTGATCTAAAATTGTTCAAAATTTCTTATTTTAGGGCACTCTAACATAAATAAATAAATCTTGGATAGTTCTAGATTGACATTCTATAATGAATACAGCTAGTTTATTCTGATAGAATTGGATCTACAATTTGTTTTATAGCAACTCGCTTTAATATCTTTGTGCAAATATATTAGTGACTACAATTCTTTTAAATTGGTTTTATACAAAGGTTGATTTCTAATTTTCTATAGAATCAAGCATTAAATTGGATGAAAGTGAAGTTTTTTACATGAAACATCATCCTCAAACATTTTAATTAATTGGAGGATGGCATTAGGTCAAATAAACCACCTAGTCGCATGGAGAGCCTAGTATTGGGTAGAAGGATTTATTTTGAGAAAACATTGAGATTTTAGCTGCAACTTCATTTCACCCATAATCTAATGAATGCACTCATATACATACATCCACTACTTTGTAAAAAATATCTATAGATAGATGTATTCCAATACTCATGTGATACATATAGAATCATATGTAACCATAAAAGTATAATGCATATGAGTCATATTCGTATTTATATATATCCCGTATAATGCATAAAATTATATGCATACTTGCATGAACCTCATATAGTGTTATATATGTAAAATAAAATATCAAAATTCTATATAGAAGTAATATAAGTTATCTATAAACTGCATAAAATCTCTTGAAAGTGTTGTAAACACTCAAATGAATGTAACAATTGTTCTAAAACTTCACATCAATAGTGTGATAGCTTTTTGGAAAGCTAACATAAATTTCTACCAACTCTTTAAATTTCAACTCAAAATCTTTTATTTTCTTATTTTTATAGTGGCTCAAAGTTTTCTCTCCTCAATTAATCCCTAAAATCCTACTGTCCCCTCAAGAGACAAAATGAATTTTAGACAGGCTCCTACGGTCTCAATAATTGTCATCATTTTCTAAAATTATTGGTGAAAATAGAAAAACACATTAGCTTTTTGAAACTATAATTTTTATTTCAATCGGTCCCTGGGAACAAAAGTTATGGCACAAAAAGCCCAAATTTTAGTTAGGGGGCAAAAAAAAACCCTCTAAAAAACTTAAAATAAAAAAATTTAAAAACTTGTTTTATATGGATCATATTTTCATCTACATTGGAAGCTTTGATTCATTTTAGTTTGTAATGTGAAAGTTATAGACGATCTATTAGGCATACATTAGAAGATCAAAAGTCTTCTATGGACTGAAGAGAAGACTTCTTTTCTTCATCATCGCATTTGCTGCTGGCCATCAATCTTGTATGATTGCAAACGTATATGATACAATATTAGATTTGTGAAACATAAAAAGTTACATGCCAAAAAATGAGGAAAAAAAATGCAAATTTACTTACTAAATTTTGTTTTCCGAAATACTTCTTAGCCACCACGAGTGCCAACTCAGGAACTTGTGATGCAACAACTGCCAGCGGCAGTTGTATTGTCATTACAGTCGGAGCATCTTTCTTTCTGGATTTGAGGAGTACATTAAAAATGTCTTTGTTCTCCTCCAAAGCCACAATGTGACGCCTCAAGCCACAACAAGCAATAATTGATGCACCTGAAATGAACAAATTCAAATACTTTAGTTCAATGACTTATTTTGCTAAAAATAATTTAAATACTCAATAATAAAATTGAGGACTAACTTGTAGATGCACTGCAATCTACTACTAAATCTCTTTCAACAGTTGTGCCTTCAATGAGCATCTATAAAAACCAAGGATCCTTTTTGCGACCCGCCCGCCAGGATTTAGGACTTTTAATCGCCATGCTCTCATGGAAAGTATAATTATTGATCATGTCGTTCCATACAAGGTCAACACCTGCTTTCTTCATCGCCATTGCACATTTGAAAGAGAAATTTGATTTTGCATCATTGCCAAGATTCTTCACGAGAATGCTAACACCAAACTTTATTTTTTGCAGGCATTTAAAATAAATATACATTAGCTTTAAAAAGAACAAGAAGCATTACCAACTAACCTTACAATTTTAAAGAAATAGAAAACTTACCGTGATAGAAGCATCAATAGCGGATGTCAAGAGGAGACAATTCACGCCCATTAAAGAAAGAACCGGGGTTTTGGAGGGCCGCTCCAGAGTGACATCCTTAAGAATATCCATGTCATCATTGGGCCTAGAGATTCTAACTATCGCAAACTTTACCCAATTTGACTTTTGCCAAAAATGTCAGGACCTTCACCAAGGCAGCAATGTACAAGGCAACTAAATACAATTTATTTAATTGACAAATTAGTCCAACTAGGTTCAATTGAACGAAATGAAGTGGGATTTTCTTTGTTTTTTGAAGCACACGGTCAAATTCCAAAATTAAGTAGCTTTTCAAGCTAGTTGCCAAAGGCAACTAGTTTTTAAAGCCACTTAATTCATTTTGTGAGTTTAAAGATGAGAAGAGAAGCTTTTTATAGGATTGGGATAGTAGTAGGTCAAGCAATTCATGTGGGATATGTAAATTAGGATTAGTAGGAACTCAACCACTCATAGTTAAGTCAAACTCAGGAATTGTGTTAAAAGTTAAATTTCAGACCTCATTTAGGCATAATGAAATAATTATTTTGAAAAAAAATTAAACTAAAAAAAGTTGGTTAATTAAGCTAAATTTTATCTCCAAAAATCTATTTGAGGTTTTGAGATTCCAACTAAAAGTTATAGACAAAATACTGAGAGGGTTGGATGGGACATTTTTTTGGACATTTTCAAACACTTTCTCTAAATTTTGTTCATAACTTTTAGTTGGAGGCTATAAACCTCAAACAAATTTTTGGAGATAAAAGTTAATTTTTTACTATCCAACTTCTTCTAGTTCAAAGTTTTTTCAAAATAGTTATTATAGTATTCTACTATGCCTAAATGAGGTCTAAAATTTAACTTTTAACACAATTTCTGCGTTTTGACAATGAGCAGACAATCTTTCAATTTCAAATTATTCCATATTCTTTGGCAATTCATGATGAACAATTGATTTTGTTATAAAAATAACCTCTTCGCCCTTCATTCTCACCAAATGTTAATAAAGTAAGTCTTCCACATCGCCATCAAAAAAAAAAATCAATGGCAATTTGAAAGATATATTTCATTGACATTTACTTTATTTTCCAAAATTTAGTTAGAGTTCAATTAGCATTAGAGTTCAATTAGCATTTTAAGGTGTTCAATAATTAGATTAAGGTGAATTAGAGTATCTTAATTTTGATTATTTGAACACTTAAACTTGGCTTTGGAACCCTTGACAGTCATCCGACGTCTTAATGGACGGTGAGCGAGAATAGGAAAAATATATATCCCTAAGCAAAAAAAAAGTTAACTCTGGGGTCCTTAGAGGGTTGCAAAGCGGCCTACCAAAGGCTCAACTTTTTCTCTAATGCCACCAATTCCTTAAACTTCATCACCGGGTACGTTTCAAACATTCCTAGAATATTATTTTTGGAATCTATGGACCATGAGTGAAATATAATTATGCATCCGTCGTCATGCAAAAACTTTTTAGCAAAACCAATTGTTGATTGAAGAGCCTCTAGCTCTTGGTCCGCGTTCCATTTGAGCACTTTAAGTTTAAAAGAAGACACTCTCAATACGGGCAAATTTTTGGGCAATCAAAAATCACGAAGTCCATTCTCAGAAAATAGTTGACTACACCAATACACTCCAATACATATGAGTCTTTACTGCCAACAGTTGCACGTATAATACTTCAATAAATTAATTATTGACCCTAATAATGTTCATATCATTTTGCTTATACATGAAATTTCAATTTCAATTTAAAAAAATGTGCCTTTCTCAAGAACTCCAGCACCTTCGTAAAGCAATTTGGTAGATTAGTATCCATGTTCACGACAAGGGATGATGCTATTTTGCGTGCGTAGAGCGGTGAGCGTAGGGTCGCGAGCGTAGAACGCAAAAAGTTTGATAATTTCTTGAAACGGGCAATAAAGTGAAAGTTTAGGATTTTTTTTAGAAGGAGGAATTCTTAAATTAGTATTAATGATGGACCTATGACCGTAGAATATTTTGCATAATTTTTCTGCATAAAAAGTGTAAGGTGGCCAAATATGTATTTTAAGGTCAAGGAAAGATGCAAGTTTCAAGATGAAGGGTCTATAACCGTGGAGTCTAGGGATACGAATGATTAAAAGATATAATTTTTGTGGTCGTGAATGTAAGCGCTATGGAAACAAGAAATGGTGGATATTGTGAGGGGCGAAAGAGATTTCTTTGCAAGAGAGGTGTTCGAGAGAGTTCTAGAGAGGGAAAGAGGGAGTAAGAGAGTTCAAAAGAGGGACAATTGGTATGGAGGATTTACATAATTTGAGAGATGGGGGCCCAAGGTTAGATTAAAGAGGATCAAGGCATTAGATAGGGAAAGCAAAGGAAATAAGCGAGGGTTATGTAGACGTTTTCTTTGGAGACAGAGATTGGAAGTGGAGAAGTTAAGGGTTAATTGGAGGAACAATTAAGGAGTGGGTTTAGGGTGGGAGAAA
This sequence comes from Pseudisothecium myosuroides, assembly GCA_951799445.1. Taxonomy (NCBI): domain Eukaryota; kingdom Viridiplantae; phylum Streptophyta; class Bryopsida; order Hypnales; family Lembophyllaceae; genus Pseudisothecium; species Pseudisothecium myosuroides. The sequence goes on from OX637294.1 coordinate 25,818,230, forward strand.
GAGACGGATATTGATACCAGGAAAAGGATGTTGTTTAGTTTAGGAAAATTTTTGCAAACGATAAGGGAGGTTGGTATGAGGTTTTCAGATCTGTTGGAGGGAGACGTACTTGGGTTTAGGTTTAAGGTAGAGAATAGGAAGGAGGCGGGGACTAAGGATTGGGGTGAGTTAGTGGCAGTTGAACAAAAATTGAGCTATGCAAACAAAAATTGGGCAAATGATTTAGGCACCAATATGACCATGTACAAGCTTCGATGGTGGCCCTTTTAGTCTCACCATCGTTTTTATATTAGTAGAAAATAATGTCTTAATAGTACGAACAATAATTACGCTCCATAATGCTTTAGGAGCAGAATCTGAAGAACTCTTTTAATCTCATTCTAGCTGAAACTAGGAGCGTGAATGAAGATATCAACCTCCGGATCTAGGCTATAGACTATGTTGAAGATGAAGTAGATGTGCTTACAATACGTCCATGCACCGCGCTTGCCAAGTGACTTGTCAGACATATCCTTGAAAGATTGGCAGTCACAGTTCGGGAACTAGCCAATCGTCAACAAGTACTTAGAAACCTTAAATATGCTTCTAGACTCAAAAGTCACAATGCATCCCAAAGCTGGAGGAGGTACCATCAGAATTGAGCAGATCTTTCCAACAACTGATAGAGCAGAGGCGCAGCTATTATGATGTTTGGTAGTCGGAGCAGAAGGATTTTTTCTAATATTCTTACCATACCTCTTTATGGGGTGATCCGCAGGGTTAGGGGGTGGAGGATAATCGTCCAGATTCACGGATATTCCGTCATTGAAGAGTTGTCGTGGAGACAATTGGACGCGCTCGGCAAGAGAGAACCCGGCATTTTCTAGAGAGAGAATCTCTTTCCTGCTTAAGTTTGTGCCCATAATAACAGACCAGACATCTGAGATAGGCGGTTTGGAAACCACCCATTTTCGACTAGTGCCCTCCACACAGCAATGGATGTCATCATTGCAGAAGAAAAACCGCATTCTCTCCAATCTAGTCTTCTTATAATTGTTCATGAGACCAGTATAAGTAGGGGCAGCTGTACTGTGATTGTCTTGCACAATCCTGGCCACGTACTTCTTCTTTGTCTTGACTTGCAGCGCAAAACAAGCTTTAGCAGATGTCTTTGGCAGCCTTGCAATATGCCACTGGTGTTCATCGCAGACAGTTTCCTGAACAAATTTGACGTGGTGCACCCTAGCGGAAGTTGTAGGTGTCTTGGGAGGAAGATCTTCCGATTCTTCTGGCACATGATCGGGTTCGGATGGCGAATCTTCTGCAGTGAGGTCAACTATCTTTGGATCAATTTGACGAGCCCTGACACATGGGCGAGATATGCTTATCTTGTCTGGACGGTACGAATCAAATTCTGAACCTGGTGGAAGATCTGCTTTCTGTTTGGTGGAAACAAATACTTCTTCACCCTCAAGGTGAGGTTGGCGTGTGCAAAAGTCGTCAGCACTTGGCATGTCGGCGAGGGCGGCGTGAGTGACCTTAGAATTGTAATGCATTCAATAAATGACTCAATTGTTATGAACAATGACAACCCAAAAACTTGGTGAATTGAAAAGAAAAACTCGTAAATTTCAAAAACTTCATGAACAACTTAATTGTTGTGAAATCCAAAATTGCTTCAATTGAATAAATTTCTCAAATCATTTGGTAGTAGCAATAGAATTTTGAAATCATAAAATCTGTGAAAGTGATATTATAGAGGTGATTGCAAACTACTACTCTATTTCCGTAATATAACATTGTGTGAAAATATTATTTTTATGTGCATGATTGAAAATATTTTTACAAAATATTAAAATTAATTATTTCAAAGACTTATTGAAATCATTATCATGCATTCTATTCAAATATATCAAAATTTTACTAATATGTGATACAATGAATGCGTAGCATAGCAAGCATGAGCCCCTATTATTAATGGTAGCATTTGTGATATTACAGAGAGAGTTATGATTTTAGTAGTATGATATGATGAACTGATGATCAACGTGTCTATCCAAGCGGCTAACGTACAAAATTCAAAGTGAATATTGGGAGACAGAGTATCCAGAAGTACAAAGCTAAAATTGGTTTCAATTAAAGCAATGGCGGCAATGCAAAATGAAATTGAGTTTGTTAGTCTAAATGAAGTCTTCAATTATTTGGTTTAGCATTAATATAATGAGATCATGTCAGTACAGATGGAGGATTTGGATGGAATTAATACCTAGCACCAAGGCACTTACCTAATTGTGGAATGATGGAATTTAATATTCTAGAATAGAGCATATATGGATGAAGGCAACGGGGCACCCGTTTGTAGAGATTGGCCAGGAATCACACAGTAGAAGTATGCCAAAGGGAAAGAAAAAAGCTCTTTACTTTTCAAATCCAAAGCAATTGAAGAGGTCGAGGCAGATGAGGGAGTTGAGATCCAACACAATGAGATTAGACGCAGGAGAGACGGCCAGAGTATTGCAGTTCCCAGATATTGATTGTGTGGGTAAACAAATGCAACGAAATAATTCTATAGCCTTACAAAGAATAGCTGAAACCGCCATGGTTCGAGGGCATCCAAATTCTTCAAGCCCAAGGGCGTGTGAGAGCGGGAGTAACAATGGTGGATGCATCAACGCTCATGATGGGGGGCCAAATGAAGACGTGACCCCTACAACAGATATTTGGATAGCTTGGGGAGGCATCATTAGAGTATCTTTTTTGAGGTGCCGTTCATATTTGTGAGGCCGAGACTTGTGTCTTCACTGCAATTCAGAAAGTGTGTTTGGGTGGGTCTCCGCCAACCGTCGGCCCTATTCTGTCGAAGTGACATTGTGGGCAGTCTTTTGTTTTTGTTTTCCTTTGAGGCGTTGATGTGGGATTGTGGGTATTGAGAGTGCATATTGAGTGTGTTCGGGCGGTTTTAGGGTTTATCTTGTCATGTTTGCATTCAAAAAAATTTGCACCTATATGAGCTGCGTAAGATAGCTTGGGGCGTTGGGGTTTTTGTTGAAACGCCCGGTCGACCATTCGACTCAAAGAATTCGGTGAGCGCAGGAGGCGACCCTTCAGACCGGAGCAGACACGAGGAAGGATTTGCGGAACACCAGCAGCAATGGCAGGTACATTGTGACAGGCCTTTTAGAGTAGTCAATGACTGATTGTGTTTTGCGTAGCGGAAATTAGGTGTTTTGTTAAGATTAATTTCGGACAAGAACAGGATTTAGGGTGGTTTCCGGTCTCCCAAAAGCAACGCCGACGTCGGCGTTGCTTTTGGGAGCCGGCAGTTGCTGGAGAGAGCGCCCCTGAAAAGATGAAGCCGACATCGGCCATGGTTTGGGAGGGCTGCTGGGGGAACAACGAGCGGGCCCAAAAAAACGACGCCGATGTCGGCTGGGATTTCGGAGCGCCGTTGGCTGTTCAGACTGCAGCCCTACAAAGGCGTCGCCGAGGTCCGACGAATCTGCATTGACTGGCTGCAATTCACGGACTCTTTTGCAATTTGGGCATCCATCTCCTTTTCCAATTCTTCCGCAGACATCTCTGCTGTACTCATAATCCAAATCTATGGGCTGGCCAACATTGCTATCATGCTCTCCTTCAACACCTTTGTCAAGTTCACCAACAACAAAAGAACTCCGGTCAATGTCAAGTTCACCAACATCAAAACAACTCCGGTCAATGCCAGCAAATGGAGGACAACATCAAAAACGGCACCAAAATGGGAAATTTAGAAACCTGATCCGGCAATTTCTGACTGTAAAGACTCCTGCTCCTTCGCTTCTGCGTCACTTTGAAGGACAATATCTTCCATTGCATCACCTAAACCAGATGCTCAGAGTTAGGGCAAAAATAATATGTTGTAAAATGCCGGCAGTTACTGGAGAGAGCACCCCCAAAAAGATGAAGCCGACATCGGCCATGGTTTTGAACGAATCTGCATTGACTGGCTGCAAACTTTGGAGGCCAATAACTTTTAGAGAAATTGTCCAAATCGGGCATGTGAGATGTTTTTTGGCATCTACAATTTTTTGTAGATGCCAAAAAACATCTCACATGCCCAATTTGGACAATTTCTCTAAAAGTTATTGGCCTCCAAAGTTTGTAGCCAGTCAATGCAGATTCGTCCGTGAACAGTAAGATTCTATCCGATATGAAAACCCTGATTCAGGTAATACTTTGCAAGCATGCAAGGCAATTGGCCGCCACATTGTTGCCCTCGAGGAAGACACCGAAGTCTTTGAGGTGAAGTTGAAGCCATATCTGACTCTGCCTCCTCGGCCGATTTTGGCTACATCTGCGTCTGTGTTGCCTGCAATTGATATTGACCCTCCAATCCGCTTTATAAAGAAGAAGAACCGATTGAGTAAGTGAGTTAACTTTGGATTTCTTTCATTTTGCCAATTGAACTTTGCTTGTCAATACTTACATAATCATACTAATTGTATTTCTGATTTTTCAAACTGAGGGCAATGATTGTCTCACCGGTGAAAGACTACGTGATGGTTCCATGGGACGCTGAAGTTGCAGATCTTCAAGCGGCCGCGTCCTCCCCAAGTTCGGCATCACCATGGCGGCAAATTGATCCCCAAGTTTGTAGATTCATTGACGACGAGGCTGTTGTTGACATGCATTATCTCTCATCATTGTCTAACAGTTCTAGTGATTGGAGGATATGAATTTTGAGATTTCTTATATGTTTGTGAATTTTGGATAATTACATCAGTGAATCTAATGATAATTTTCAATGGTTTTCTTCTTCCTTCCACTCTTTCATTCTATTCTTCGTATTAACGCCTTCACCCCTCAACGCCCAAGGGGCCTAAAAATGGCCTCTCCGAGTTTCAAGTCCAATTCAAAGTGTTGTAACTTTTGCATCCAATGTCCAAATTCAATGAAAACTGTTGGAAAATTTGCACTCTCTTTTCTAGTTTGTGTGGTAAAATTTTCAGATCAATCCAAGATGTACTGATTTTTTGTAAGCCAATCGAAATTCAGACGTTCAAGTTGAGTTCACCAAACTGCTAATGATGGCTGCAACTTCGGGGACTTGTATCTCATTCATCCAATGTTTGTTTTCAAAAAACATTGTTGGGTTATGTTCCCCTTGAAATCTAGTTATTGTGGAAAAAATTTCATATCAATCCAAGTTGTTTTGAAGGTTTGGGAGCAATTCGAAGTTCAAAATCCAGACATTTTTGGACTACAGCAAACTTCCGCAGCTTGTTTCTTCTTCATATAGTGTCCGTTTGCAATAAAAGTTTTTGGAAAAGTTGCGCATACTAGTCTAGTTTGTGTAGCTAAAATTTCATTTCAATCCATAAAGTTATGAGTGACTGAGAAGCATTTTAGTAGAAGGAGGTTCAGCTTTAGATGTGTTTTCCTGCAACTTTTCTTGCTATTTTTTGACATTTGAAAGCCATTTTGCAGACACAGTGAGTCAATTCAATGATGCTTTTTTTTCACCAATGAGTTTGAATGTTGATTTTGAATCACTTTGTAGTTTAAATTTTTTTCATTTGAGGAGGTCTAGAAATCAAATTTCACCTCCAAATGTGTTTCTAGGAAAATTTCAGCATCTTTTTATTACACTAAAACATTATAATCTTGCAATCTACACAGTCAAATGACTTCAAATTTGATTTACGCCATCTACAACACGTACACTACAAGATTGTATGGTTGAGATTTTTATACCTTACTAACATTTTGAATTGTATCACTTCAAAAGCAATGATGTTTTTAAACCCAAAAAGGCCCTGGGCCTTGAGGGGTTAAGCCCCGAGGCCTTTTCTCCATGAAAACACTCAAAACTGCCACTTCTATTGCAAAGAGCAAAAAACTATGAAAATTGTTTTTTTTTGCATATATAACCGTAGGATCTTATACTAGACTAGTATTTACAAGAAACTTTGATCAAATAGATTGCAAGATATTTGCATTGAAAGTGAAGAAAACAAATTTTTTCGCACCTTGCTTGACTAGATTTTTGGGCTTTGAACCTATTTAACTTAAATTTTTTGTATTGTTGATTTTGATTTTCTAAGTTTATACGTTGAATACTTCAGTTGGGAATCTTGGAAAAAAAAATTCAAGAAAAAAACACTAAATTTTTACTCATTAAAAAATTATTAAGTAGAAGTAGGTTCAAGATTGAAGGAATAACTAAATCGAAAATAGCTCTAAGACAAAATTGAAATACCATAATTCCAACAGTGAAATTGTTCTAGAAAGCAAATTCAACCTTGTCTCACTATTTTTTTCTGAAAATTTTAAAATTTGCATTCAAAAATGAATCCTAAAAGTTATTTTTTCAAGAAGATGCTTAGATTGCCCGAAAAAATGAGATTGTCCATAACTTTTTCATTATTAGTCCAAATAGAATGAATCAAAGCTTCAAATGTAGACAAAAAGACATAGATTTGAAAAAAAATATTTAAGAAATTTATTTTGACTTTTTGTGACTTTTTTATACTGCCTGCCAAAGTCTATTTTTGGCATAACTTTTTTTCCCGGGCACCAATTGAAATAAAAATGATATATCCACAAAGCTCTCGCAGAACCGCACAACCTCAAAAAATCCCAAAAAAATTCTCTACAAATTGAGGTCACAGGAACCTACCCGGACCCAAAAAGTCCCCTAACAGGACAAACAAGCCTTTAGGGGTTAACCTTAGCTTTGTTTATTCTGATCTCATTATTTTACCTGGGTCCTTTAGTCCTTAGTCACTATCATCACATTCGTGCATATTCCCTCATGCACCCATACTCCCCACATGGACATGAAGATGGGGATTCCCAAAATGTTAATAATTCAAATTTCACAGAAGATAATCTTTACAAGTTGCAAGACTTAAACATATTTAAAAAATTGGAAGTTGAAATACCATATAGTTAGAAGCGACTCAACTAAGTCCGCATTCATGAACACATACACCCTACCCTGAAATTCTATTTCGCAGCAGCACTTTATTACTCGGACAGTTGAGGGACATAATATTTTCACTTTTACAAGAATGATGATAAAATGACCTATACTTGTATTGTGATCTTATCCATACGTAAAAATTTCTGCTTTAATAAACCTTTACAACCCACGGCCATAGGGTACATAATAATCTACCCAAATTGATGACTATTCTATTTATAATTTAAACACCTCCTGCTACATCACTAGATTACTATAGTTTCCATTATCACAGCAATTTCCACGGTTATAGGGCCCTAACACTACACTATTACTCTTATTTTCACATTTATTTTTACTTTTACTTTTACTTTTTATCTTTTGTCTCTATTTAACTTTAACTTTTAGCAGAAAAAAGTACAACTTTTTGCACTCTACGCTCACGACCCTACGCTCACCGCTCACTGCTCACCGCTCTGCGCACGCAAAATAGCAATCCCCTCACGACAAGGTCCTCAAAAAAAAGATTTAGGATTAAATCCTCAGTGTTGTTCGCATCATCCTCACCCAAGACAATCACCTGCGTCCCATGAGTAATGACGTCTTCAATCAATTACAATAGTGTCTTTTTCGTCAGTCCGCTCTGAGATCCTCTTAGAGTCTTATTCCACCGTCAAAGATGCTAGAACTAAGCCACTTCCATAGACCTTTTTTTGCCTTTCAACTTTGTCTTCTCCTTCTCTGCCAACTTCTCCAGACATTCTGGGTTTTTTTTCTTTGAGGTCGTCAAGTCAATGAGGCAGACTTCTTTTTTATTATCATTATCATCTTTCCTCATAATGGCCTTCCTTCTTTACCTGTTACTCAAGCTTGCAAACTCATCCACCTCCAAGTCAATAGCACCTTTGCTTTCCTAAGATGCTTGCAGTTGTAGCTCCAACAAATGAGTGAAAGTGGCGTAGCAATCCAAGTATTAACTACTACCACGAAGATGAACTGTTGTAAAAGTACGCAGTTGGCTTGGAATACATGCAAATTCTTAAACTACGGTCCAATCATGTGGACAAGAATGGAGTGAGGTTGTTCCTAACAATTGCATCTTTGGCTTCAAGCTCATGCTTGAAGTAATTGTAGTGCAAAAACAAAGTACTCATTAAAAAAAAATTTGAAAATGAAAATTGAAGTTACGAAATTTTTTATATTATTATTATATATATAAAGGAGCTATGAATTCAAACAACAATAGAAATTATTGCATCCTATAATCCAAACCAATATTCTTAGGTAAACATCACAATACCTAAGAAAGACAAAAAAAATGGGAACAAAAAAAGAACAAAAAATGAAGGTACCTTGAGGTACCTTTACAACCTCCGTCGGATCCAACAAAGTACTTATATATACCCTCATTTTTTGTACTAGAAAAACAAAATTTTAATAACTTTAATCTATTTAATTATGAACCCAATAATTATGAAGTCATAGCAATAAGAATTATTCAAACACTAAGAAATAGATTAGTGATCATGTTTGTTCACGTATTGGAATAGAACCTTTTGAACTACCAGATTTGACCCTTTGAATGTTGTGAAAGAGCCACCCTTCTTGAAATAATTGGCGCCTTTCAAATACAACTCAAACCTCTGATTCCAAATCTTTTTTCGTCATTCTTCCACGTACTCCAATAAGAATTTCGGTTGTTGCCGGACTCCAGATAATGTTGTAATATTTCACAACATCATCAAAGTATTCCACAGTTGCAGTATCTTCAATCTGTCAAAGCAACACACCTATTAGCCTCTGTAGTTCATCAAGTAGTATACTTGTTTTTGAATTTCATCAAATTATAAATTTTACTAAAGCACGTAGTCACTTATTCCCGTGTATGAAACACATTTGTTCAAGATCCGTCCAAGAGTTGTCTCAAAAACAGGCCTAGGCGGAAACTTCTGGACGAAACAAGGAGTTCCACCAGTTCAAGAATTTGATCTTGTGAAATCATGTTGTTACGTAGGTTGCTACCATCTGTAGTTTCTTCAATGTCATCTTTGAAAACTCGTTTGAGTTCCAATACATTTTCACCTGCAACAATAAAAAATGATTTGTTCATACAATTGATCAAATCCAAAATGCAACAAAGACATATCATTATTTTATTGAAAATACAACTGATCTCTTGGAAGAATCCGGGCCCATTTTTTGGATGTGCAATTGTTAACAATTTTCTTATTTTGAAGCATAAGTGCACAACTTTACATTCTTCTCTTTAACTTCAACCCATATGGCATGAACGACGCCCTCAAGACTCCTCTCTTCAAATTTTGTGACTTCATTATACTTCTTCATTGCAATGTCTGCTGCCTAAAAAATCTCTTGATGCAAGAGCTCAACGACTTGTTAATTACAGACTACATGCAAATAAAAACAAAAAATTATCAAGTACTATATTTAAAATATAGAATAACTCCACATAAAATTCTTATGTGGAAAAAAAATGAAGTGAAGATATGAGGTATTGAATACCATTTTTTGATCGGATAACCAACACATCATTTAACTTTCACACGAGAGTCCGTTGTCGCTCTACATATCATATAACAGTTTAGATTAGTTCTTTTTGAATGAAATGCACCACAAGAAGTTTGACATGAATACAAAGAACTCTGAACTGCAAATTACAATTACATGTGGAAATTTACTTGTTTATGTCATGCAAGACTTGCATGATTTTTTTTCCCTTCATATTTAGCACGATACAGTCCACGACACAGTGAAAATTAGGGTTTGCAGATTTGACCCTTGACATGTAGCTCATCCACACTTGGAGTTGATGATTCCCGTCGTGAACATAGGAATTCAAGTTCTTCAAGAACCACAGTGGAGGCACGGACTATATGTACTCATTGAAGATATCGTTCTTTTCCCCATTAGAGAAAATTTCAGCCCTCGAAGGGGCCGCGAGTTTTGAACCCCCCCGGTGCAATTGTGAAAAAAATAAAAAATAAAAATTATTTTTTATTTTTTTTAAATTCAAATGCTTATATAGCACTATAGGTATCATATCAGCGCCACATCAGATTTTTAAAAATTTAAAATTTTTTTAAATATTTAAAATATTTAAAAAAATAATAATATATTTTTTATTTTTTATTTTTTCTGTAATTGCACTACAAGGTGGCCAAAAATGAACAATTAGCGGCCTCTTTGAAGGCTGAAACTTCTTCTATGTCCAAATCGAATTTTAATTATTTATATCTGCATCCGTGAACTCCGATATTTCGTCAGCTTCATCAGTAGTGGACACATAAAATACTATTGCACCCTCACAGTATCCAAACACAAATTCCGTCTCTAATTTCTTTATATTGTACAAAAGTGTTGGCCTTGTCATGGGCATTGCAACCACCCAATAGAGCAAAATTTGAAGCTAAGGCAACTTCTTCGGCTTCATTCTCAACAAAGCAACCATAGCAACAAAATCCTTTGTCTGAAGTCGACGGAGCTCGTCCTTCAACAACTTCTCTTCGTCCTTTTTTACATCCTCTTCTATGAATTCTACAACTTCATCAGCTACTATGTCTAGTTGAGCTATTTCATCACTACCCGGAGTTTTAAGTTTTGTCTTCTTTTGCATTCATTCTCGGGCAACACATTCATCTAAAAATGAAAATTCAAAAACAAAATGTTACAAGTGAATCAATTAAAATATCTACAACGTCATCCAAACTACAATTAAATTTGACGAAGACATTGCCAAGCTTTGAACAACATGAACCAAAATGATAATAGTAATATAATGAATATAAACACGACACCAATTAGCGTCATGGCATTTTTATACATATGTATAAAATACAAAGGAAAGAAAGGTAACTTCATTCTATGGAGAATCAATGTGAACCGATTCATCTGAGTCAAAGCTCAGATGAATGATGACGATTTCGTGCTGTGGTTTACTAACATTGAAGCATAATCGCAAAACTCCTTTTGCAGAGGACTACAAATAGACACTGACAAGCTCAATTCTGAACTATACTTAGTCTTAAAGCTTTTTGATGACCACACAGACTGCTTCTTCTTTCAATTTCTCTACTAATTGAAATGAGTAATAAGTGGCAATTCTTGTGAGTCTGTAGGCAATCACAAGCATCCACTATCGTACCAATGCTTACCAAGTCATCTTTCTCATCTTTTTTTATTGTAGAATCGTTAAAAATGTCCACATTGAAAGGGGCTAGAGTTATAGGTTCAGATGGATCTTTAGCCCCTTTAATAGCGAGCACTTGAAGAGGGATAATTGTTCTTGGCCCCTTGGAGGAGGAGGCTTGACCAATGTGGTCATGTGTAGCCTGCATTAGCAAAATAAAATCAATATTTTATAAATCCAAATTAAAATTAAAAAACATTAAAAATAGTGCATTTAAAAGATAAATCAAAGCACAAAATTAAAAGAATAAATCAAAATGAAGAAAGATCTAATCAAAACATTTGAAGAAAACTTCAAAACATGAAACAAATCATTTAATCAAGGCAAAACATGAATCAAATAAATATAGAAAAATATTCAAAGAATAAATCAAAGCATGATACTGTACAAATAAATAAAAATAATTGAAGAATAAAGAAAAGCAATTGAAGAGTAAAATAAAACATAAAACAAATCATTTCACAAAATAATAAATGAATGAAATACAATTAAATCATGAAATTCAAAAGGCGCAAGCATCAATCGCTCTAAAAGCTTTAAAATTCCCATTTAAAAGATGATTCAGAAGTGATTTTTTTAAAACTATAAAAAAATAAAAGTTTTCAAAGAAGATTTGGTTAAGGTACTACAATTTGGGGTAGCAGCAACTACCTCTAATTGTAGCACCCTGACCAAATCTTTTTTGAAATTTTTTATTTTTGAAATCTTGAAACTATAAATACTTACAAATTTAAAAAAAAACGCACTTGCGTGCTAGACCACATAATGTGCAAGGTTTAGAATCTTTTGAGAGCCAATTTAATTGAGCAAATCTAAGTGAGTGCTGACAAGATGAAAAAATTATCAAACATAACTAAGATATCAAAAACGATAAAATAAACATATAAAAGCCAAATTTTAAATGTGTTTTAGAAAAACATAAAAACTTTAAAAAATATATGAACTTATTGGTTCTGGTCTCTCTCAGACACCAGAGTGAGAGGTAGCACCCGCTACCCCTGGAGGACCTATTGGATCCAACGGGCCCTCTAAAGGTAGCGGGTGCTATCCCTCATTCTAGTCCCCGAGGAGGACCATAACCAATTTTTTATTTAATTTTTGTTTTTAATTAAGTAGGTCATTGTATGGGTCCTCCAAGATGATTGGAAACTACAATTGTTTACATTTAATGAAAATTTTAAGATTTGAAACAAAAATAAGAGTTGAAAATCAACAACCTTTTCAATTTCACCAATTGCAAGTATCTGAGTTCAAGAAATCAAGGAACTTCCTATACATTCAAAATTTGTCATTGTGAAATAGCATTACGTGTTACCTGCTTTTGTTAGCAGTTGTTGACCAAGATTAAAACAACAATCTAAAAGCATAAATGAACAAGATACTTAGCTGCATCTGGGGCTTCAAATCATGAGTTCAACAAAAAAAGAACTCAAATACTAACTTCATCATCTAGTGGAGTACGTTTCTTCTTTCTAATTTTACCAACATTCCTTAGCAGCCTGTCAATTTTATACTTTTTGGAGTTGATGCTCTATGTACTTGCCACTCTACTTAATCGTCTTTCAAAAAAAAGGTCAAAGCACTCCTCATCCTCATAGATGATGCATATGCATTTGTACAATGAACTATATGTGACAAGTGAGTGATTTTCAACCAACAATAACATAAAAAATTGTTTCAAATAGGATATGTAAAATTAACGCCTCCTAGTGTTGCTTCAAGACTTTTTAAGCATAAATCATTACGATGAAATACCAACTCTCGACCTTTAACCACCATTTTTGTACAAATAGTGTTTTTTATCTTGATGCCTAATAAAAATTTTGTCTGCGTGTCCAATATTGTATTGTCTTACATTGATAATAATCCTTGTAATTGCTTCACCATAATATATATGGTGTGAATAATAGTTGGCATGTCATTTAAGGTTCACTTTTATACTATAAATAAAATGGGATGATACAAAATCTGATAAACTTTGATATTTGGTACTTGTTCATTGAGTTTAGGATTGAAATCTAGAACTCTGTACCCCTCTATATTACACATTTTATGAATATGACCTTTTGTATAGCGTCAAGCTTGAAGTTAAGCGCAGACAAATTTATGAAGATGCAATTGGTTCAATTACAATAGAATACTGTAATCAAAGATATTTTTGTTCTATAGAACCTGAGCTGTTGTAAAAGTTTGATAATGATATAGAAATTGGTCTATAATAGGCTCAACAATTGGTATATTTCACTTCATACCAAAAATAAAACCCTGCATATTTTTACTCTGAAGTGATGAAAAACATTTACCATAGCAGAAATAAAAATATTTAGTTCATTCTTGAAGAGAGTAAAGATATCATAATGTGCAATTAATACCATACCATATCAAAATCGCAAAATACAAATCATGTTCTTCTTGAACTACATTCTCATCTTATGATTGTTTTTTGCATATATTTTTACTACCACTAGATTTGAAAGGACATGCATCCAATTGCGATATTCAAAAGTATTTGTCTTATTTTTTCAACAATAGATTCTATTTAAATAATTTACAACTTGTTGAGGGTATTTTTGTGTACGTTTTGCTTTACAATCTATGCCTTTGATCAATTTAGAACCTTGAAGTTTAATGCATGAATTTTTTTGTGATTTTTTGCTCACAATTTCAACTTTAAGAAAGATAAACGAGGTTGATGTGCTTATGAATTTTATCAACTCAAAAATATTACAAACCTATTTGGGAATTGATTTTAATTTCACATAGTACCAAGTCTAAGACTTTTATTCGTTCAATTTTCTTAAGTACAACAATTTTATAGGCCTTGGAATTCTTGTTCAAAATTATTTTAAAATTAAATTTCTTCAATGTTTCCATAAATTTTATCTATTTAGATAGTTTACAACTCATTGAGGGTATTTTTCTATACGTTTTGCTTTACAATCCATGACTTTGATTAATTTAGGTCCTTGAAGTTCTATGCATGAATTTTTTTGTGATATTTTGCTCATAATTTCAACTTTAAGAAAGATAAACGGGGTTGATGTGCTCATGAATTCTATCAATTCAAAAAATTTACCAACCTATTTGGGAATTGATTCTAATTTCACCTACCAAGTTTATGACTTTTATTTGTTCAATTGTCTTAGGTGCAACAATTTGTAGGCTTTGGAATTCTTATTCAAAATTAATAAATGTCACAATAAATGCTCATGCTATTCATTTACTTAATTCATTTTGTTTGTAAGTATCTTACGTGTTTTCAAAGTTTTCTTTTTTTTCCTGTTGCCTAGCCTTTATCTAAAATCCTCTGGAAACCTCTGTGATAGCAAAATTTAGAATTTAGAATTAATAAAGATTTTTTTTGAGAGCTCAAGAAGATTTAAGTAAATGGATGGCATAAACATTTCAGTGTAGCTTTAGTTTGTAATTCATTGAAAAAAAAATAGACAAAAATTGCAACTTCTAAATTGTTGTAAAGATAATTGCAAAAACATTGAGAATTACCAGATTTGCTGGATTTATGCTGAAATTTGGTGTAAGATTTTTTGAGATCTTATTTTTAGTTGCTTAGAGCATCAAGACTTGTCAGAGCTTTCCAAAAACAACAAAATGATCAAAAAATGACAAATTGCGAAAAAATTATGAAGGTTTGCAAAAAAATTATGAATTTTTAGAGGAAGGTTTTTTAGAGTTGCAAGAATTGTTGGATTTGTGCTGAAATTTGGTGTGAGATCTTCATAATCTCTTGTTTTTAGTTGTTAAAAGTGTCTGAAAGTTTGAGCTATCCAAAAACAATAAACTATCAAAAATTAATATCAGAAGAGGCTCAAAAACAACTTGGGCTTTAAGAACCACTCCTACAAAAGCACCATGAACAATGCAACAGGATGTGAAAATGGAATTGATTCAGGGTAGCAGAAAAGTTTGGTCCTCTGAGTATAGTTTTTGAGTAGTCGAGAGGTGAAATAAGTGGTTGTAATGTGTGCAGAACAAAATTCAATTCAAGTTTAGGGTACAGTGAAGTGCACTTAATGGGGTGTTCAGAACTCTTTTGTGGAGTGGCTACTGATTAGAATGAAGATGTACAATGCTTGATTATTGAAACACCATAAAATAGAAAGATTCTATAGTTCTGATGCTCAACTCAAGGCCTTAAGTGGACACACGTCAGACTCGCCTTCTAATTACAAGGTAGTCATTTCAGCATGCAACTTAGCACAAAGAAGAAGCTCATTTAGGGTCATTAATGAATTGGCAACTTGTCTACAGAGGACTTTACATGTGTCCATGGCGTGATTTTAGACTCCTGAATTGCTCGCTCAAAGGACTGACAAGAGCATCCATGGCTCACTTTTCTAGCATTTCTTGGAGTCACTTGCTCTGTGATGAGACATGTTCATATTGCTTACAGCTCTGTCTAGGAATAGAAATAGTGACCTGCAGCAGTTGTATTTCGAAAATACATATGTAATTCATGCATTGTCTGTAATTTTTGATAAATTTGGTTCCTTTGCGGTTCCTACTTTTTGAACCTACCCAAAATATGGAAAAAATTATTTTCATCAATATATTTTTCTAGACAACGCTAGTTTCCCTCATATAGATGCTTTTTGAGTCTTCTACCTTAAATTAAGAAAAATCTATAAAGGTTTGAATTTTTGAAGTTGAACAAAGGTTTGGCAAGTTGTTTTGCAAACAATTGTTGATGCCTTTGTAGTGTTGACAAAGTTTGGCCAAAAGAAGAAATGAAGTTGTCTAGAATAAGGCATTAAGATCATTGATGTTTTCGTCATTCACTACAGTAATTGAAAATTTACGAAAATAATTACTGTGATAATTTTTAAATTTATCAAGATACTTAGTGAGATAATGTTAAAAGTTACTATGATAATGTGAAAAATTATTGGAAAAAATTATTATGAAAACTTTTAAGTTATTAAGATAATTATTATGATACATATATAACTTTTGTATAAGAATTACAAAATTCATTCATTTAAAGTCAAAAAATAACCTTAAAATTGAATTAAAATTTAGACTCAAACCTGGAAAAAAATCAATTTGGTCAAACAAGCCAATAAAAATTTATGGATGAAGTTTTATAAGTCAAAATATCATCTGTTTATAACTTTTGCTAGGAAAGTCCAAATACTAAGTGCCTTAGCATTTTGGATAGGTAACTTTAAGTTCTTTAAAGAACAAGTATAAAATTTAAAAAATAATAAACTAGTAGAAGTAATTCAGCGATTTTAAGAAAAAATAGTTGTCAAATTAAAAAAAAATTGAAGATAATTAAAGGAGAAATTTTAACTTAAAATCTTATAGAAAAAGATTCAAAGGATTCAAAGCAAACTCAAACTTTGAAAACTATTTAGAAAATCATATGATAATAAAGGATGAAATTTAAAATAAAAAATGAATGAATTTAAGAAGATTTTGCTCATTCAAGGCCAAACTTAGTATTTAAATAATACATTATAACTTAAGATCATTAAAAAAGATTGAAGTCAAATCAAATTTAGGAGTTGGTAGAAAAGGATGGATGAAGTTTAAATTTTTATTTGAAAGGCTAAACTTCATCCGGTCATAACTTTATTTAACCCTTAAAGGACCAAGGCCTTTTTTCTGCCAAAAAACACCGAAACTGCCATATCTATAGCAAAGAGTAAAAAAATTGAAAATTGTTTTTTTTTCACATCAAACCGTAGGATCATACACCTAACTAGTATGAGAGTGTGTAGAAAAAAATTCAAAATTTTTGACTGCACAGATTGCAAGATAACTGCGTTTAAAGTGAAAAAAACAAGTTTTTCAACACATTGTAGGACTAGATTTTTTAACTTAAAATTTTTTGCACTACAGAGTTTTGAGCTTTAAATCTTTCTAGTGGAGAATTGAGTTGAGAGTCTAGGGGAAAAAAATTCAAAAAAACTTAATTACTATTCTTAAAAATATTGTTAAGTAGAAGTAGGTACATGATAGAAGGAAAATCTAAAATATTAATATATTTTATACGGAATTAAAATACACTAATCCCAATGATGAGATTGTTCTAGCAAGTAAATCAGACCTTGTAAACAAGAAAAAATTAAAAAATTAAAAAAATTGCATTTAGAAATGAATCCTATAAGTTATTTTTTTCAAGAAGATGCTCTAACTGCCCGAAAAACAAGAATGTCCATAACTTTCTCATAACAAATCCAAATGAAATGAATCAAAGCTTTCCAGATGGAAAAAATATAATCTACGGGAAAAAAAATATTAAAAAAAAATTCAAATTTTTGTCCATTTTTTTGGGCTGCTTGGGCTGCCCCCGTCCTCTGTTTTGAGCTTATTTGGTCATAACTTTTGTTCCCATGCACCAATTGTGAAAAAAATTATATTCTTACAAAGCTTATTAGTTTTTCTATCTCCAAAAAAAAGTTTCAAAAAAGCATGACAAAATTTCAGCCCGTAGGTACCTGCCCGAAAATGCATTTGTCCCTTGAACGGACAACGGTCCTTTAAGGGTTAAGCGTGTTGAATTTGAATGAAATTTATATTTTTAGAAATGGCATGATTTGATTTTTCACTTGGATTTGATAAATTAAGACTATAATCTCTTGCCCTCAAAAGCATTATGATTTTGTTTACTTTA
Source organism: Pseudisothecium myosuroides (assembly GCA_951799445.1). NCBI lineage: Eukaryota > Viridiplantae > Streptophyta > Bryopsida > Hypnales > Lembophyllaceae > Pseudisothecium > Pseudisothecium myosuroides. Next base: position 25,835,996 of record OX637294.1, read on the forward strand.
ATCTTTTGGCCCAAAGTTGTGGTTTATGTTAAATTTTGTTGATTATTTTGTAAGTATACATCCAATAGGCATTTAGCAAAGATCCATTGCTTGGAAGGCACAATGGATCACTCTCAAGAATTCAATTAACTTAAGATTACATATTAAATTAGAACTTGTTTGTACTCATTTGAATATTAAGGGTGGATATTGAAACGCTTACAAGTCTTTAAGTTTGAGTAAGCATTTCTAAAAGTTTCACGTACTAACCAACATATTTTTTTTTGTTATACTAACTCCTTCATTTGTTCGTTTTAAACTTTTTGTCCTTGTATTATTTGATATTCTCTTTATTTGTGTAATTTTATCCCATACAATAAAACTTTAACTCTTGTTTTAACGTTTCTTTTGTTTGTGTATGACTTTTGACTGATATGACTTTTTGAAGCTTTGACTTTGATTTTAATGCTTTTTTTGTCTTTGTATAATTTTTGTCTCGATAAAGAAGCTCTGACTTAGAATCACGTGCTGAATTTGTGTGAGAACTTTTTCATGTTTCATTTCTAGTTGTCAAAAGTGTCAAAATGTCAAAAGATGTCGGATCTTTTTGAAAACAATGAAATTATTAAAAAAATGCCAAACTATTATAAAATTATGAAAAATTGAAGCTTAGAGGTCAGATGAGGTTGTTTTACAAATGAACATTAATGTTTTTGCAATATTCATAGTTCTATAGACTTGACAAAAAATGAAAGAGAGAATGAAAGAGTAAAATCTTCAAAAGGTTTCCTTTGTCTGTAAAGCTTTTCAAAAAACTTCTAATATTCATAAAATTATTTAAGAAGCTTCTACTATTTAGAAATTTTTCTCGAGAAATTTTTAATATTTGAGAAGCTTCTCAAGAAACTACTACTATTTAGGAAGCCTCTCAAAAGACTTTTTCTATCTGAAAACGTTATACTTGACAATAAGATGATAAGATTAATTGATTTTTTTCATAAACTATGATAGTTCAAAGTTATAAAGATAATTTCTAAGATAATTTTTAAAGTTATCAAGATAATTATAGTATTGGAATAATTTTAAAAATTATTAAAAAAAATCAATGTAGTAATTTTTGAAATTATTGAGAAAAGTTATTATAGATGTTTTTTGAAATTATTAAAAAAATTTACTATGATAATTTTAAAAGTTACCAAAATGATTATTGTAATAACCTAAAAGTTATCAAAATTGTTGTGGTAATTTTTGAAGTTATTAAAAAAAATTGTGATAATTTAAAAATTATCAAAATACTACCTACAATAATTTTTGAAATCACTGAAAAAAACTATTGCAATAAATTTTAAAGTTATTAAGATAGTTATTGCGATAGATTTAAAATTTAGATATTAAGTCATAAGATATTGATGAATGAAGTTTAATAGATTAGTTTAGAAACAAAATTTTATCCATTGATAAGTTATAATAGAAATGATCATTTTAAATATATTTTAACATTTCAGATGCTCTACGGCTTAAGCTAATTGAAATTTTGGTTTAATTAATTTATCTTTGGAGGATTAGAATTTTGGTCCACTTTAGCTAAAAAGAGTCAAGCTACAAACATTTTTTTAAGAAAATTAGTTAAATTTTGCATTTACATGCTATAAAAAATAGAAAGAAAACAAGATTATCTGTTGCTTAGAGGCACAATTAATGATGCTAAGCATCATAGAAATTTGACTTCAAAATTGTTTATAATCAGTTGTGTTTGATTTATTCTAAGGGTGAGGATGAAACGCTCTTGAAGAGCATTTTTGAAAGATTGAACTTTTTAGGATATAATTCTTATTTGATTTATCCACTAATTTGTAAATGTTGCAGATCCCATTGTATATGATATAATTATTTTATACTAACCATGTTGATAAAAAAAATTGTTTTAAAATTAGTTTTTTTTACATTTCTACTCGAAATTGGCAAGCACTATCTTCTTTTGTATGTAAACTTTCTACTTAACTAATTCATTTTCTATAATTTACATTCAATATCCAAATGGAATTGCATCTTCACAAATACATTCAAATTGCACGATAGTTCATGAAAGTGCATAGGACTTAAACTTGTATAGTAACAAGACTATAAACTAATTTTTGGATTATTTATTATTTAAATTATTATCAATAAATGATATTCCCTCCATCTCTAAATGATCTTTTTGTTAGATAAAATGTTTTGGATTAAGGTTTAAAAAATAATTTTTAAAAAAATGAATTAAAAATAGAGTTTAATTCACTCCTAATGTCTTGTAAATTTAAATTTCAAATTAGTTTTGAAAGTGTGATTTTGGAGTACTTAAAAATTGGATTTGGGGGGCATTTTTAAGGAGTTTGCTAGCTAATTATTCTTTCAATTCTCTTGTGGTCAGTGTAGTTATTTATTTTTCCGTTATAACCTTTGCCATTTTTCCGCTAGCATTGTCCAAGTTAAAGTTGCAATGTGATCCAAGGCATTGTTATTTCCATCCTGTATTTGCAATTTTTTGGAGCACTTTCAAATTTTGAAGAACGTTGTGTCTTTTATTCAAAGAATGAGTTTTTAATTTTAGGAAATGAGTTCTGAATGTCGATGACAATATGAAGGCAAAGTGTTAAAAAATTAGAAAAACTAGAGATTGCAACATGAGTTTCATTCTTTCTAATATTGAATTATATTTAAGTGCAAACTTTTATAGTTTTGCTTTCAAAAATAGGGATGCCACTCTAGATACAATGAGAAAATGAAAACTAATTAATCTTTTAGGGAAATGAAAATTTAAATCAATAACAATCAAAGTTTTTTCAATAACATCCAAAAAATATTAAAAAAATATATTTTTTGCAACTTAAATTATATTTTCTATTGTTTGCCGATGAAAATTTGTTATAAAAAAATCCCTTCAACAGTCTAATCATTCCAATTTCTAATCTTGGATTAGTTGAATTTCTAGTGCTTAGATTTTGAAAACTAATTATTCTTTTGAAGAAATGAAATTTTTTAAGTTGAAGTCTTAAAAAGATTAGATTGTGTTTGGTAAATTGAAACAAAAATTGTATGAAAAAATGTGAAGTAGGTTTTATTTTTATCTTTCAATTTTATTATTTCAAAATTTATTTGGATGTAGAGAATATTAAAATCAATTAGTTTTTTACTTTTTGCAAAATACATCACATTTTTTAATGTTTTGTGATGGAAACAGGCCTGTAAACCGCAATTGAAAGTTTAGTTTATTATTACATTGATTTTTAAAAGTCAAAGTTTTGGAATGTTGTAATATTATTTATATGTTAAATTGTCTTTAAATTTTTGGTAAATCAAGTTGTTTTAATATTTGAATGTTGTAATTTGCAGGATTTAGGGTCTCAAATATGGATGCCTACGTTATTCTTGCTTTGAAGGCACACAAAAAACAAAAAGTACAACAATATTGTTGCACATTGTGCAACATCTATATGATCGATGCACCTCAATATTGTAGAGGAAAGCCTCATGCTATATATCTTCCCGTCAAAGAAATGTTGTCAAAATCAGAAATGGTCTTAGATTCAAATTGAGAGCACAAAGGCCGTGGTCTCAAATCCACTCCAACTTCATCTCTTTTTATTTTAGCAATTTGAGATGACAAGACATCAAATTGCCTCTTCAAACACTTCTCCCTAGTTTCAAAATTTTCGTACTTCAAATCACATTGTTTCAATTCCAGTATAGCTGCATCATAATCGATCAGAGCGTCCTTTACCATCTCATTAATTGCTTTTAATTTATCCGAAGCAACCTCCACGTATTCTACTTCATGTTGTAACTTCAGAACTTTGTCTCTAGTTCTCTGCAATACTTTTTCTTCTTCTGAGGCCTTGGATTGCAACTCAGTTCTCTCTTTTCTAATATTGACATAGTATAACCCATACATTTATAATTTGGTGTTTTTAAGTTCAACCAACTTTGGCAGCCTTCTTGATATAGTATAATCATTTTTTTCAAAACACTTTGAACTAAGAAATGTTATAAAATCAAACTAACTTTTATTTACAAAAATCCGTTTGTAATTTTGAATCTCTAATAAAAAATTATGGACAAAATTCAAAGAGGATGTTTGAGAATGTAAAAAAAAATGTTCTTCGTAATTCTTCTCTAAATTTTGTTCATTATTTTTAATTGGAGGTTTAAAATTACAAATGAATTTGTGGAGATGAAATTTAGTTTGATTTTACAAATTTTTTTAGTTCAAAATTTTTTGAATTAAATTATTATACTATGCCAAAATGGCCACCAAAATCTATTGAATTCAAAAAACACCAAATTATAAATGATTAAGTGAAAAAATATATATTTTCATTATACATAAAATTTCAACTGTGATGTTTTAAATGTTTCCTAAATGAAGAAATTTTATTTCAAATGCTTATAAGTCAAAATTGTGTAATTGTATGCCTTCCAATTATGGGGATTATGTTAACAATCTTGTTGAAAGAATTTTAAACCAATTAGATCAATTTGGCATAGTTGTTAAAAATTGCCTACAATTGAAAAAAAATGATCTTTTTAGATATAATTTTTTAATTGCAACTTGAAATGGTTAAAAAAATTCTAGGCATCAAGCTAGCAGTAAAATAACCTCTGATAAAAAATTCACAAAAATTGTTCTAACAAATATTGTAGTAGGAAGGACTTGTCTAGAAGTAGAAAATAGTTTGAACTTTGAAATCATGCCTTGAGGCTTTAAATATTAATTAATTATTTGGCATCAATGTGCTGACTTGTTTTAATGTTATGACATAAAAACATTCATAAATATTATAAATGTGCTAAATAGAGTTCAAAGATTTCAAAAAAATTCAAAAGATTCCAAAAAAATTCATAACATTTCAAAAAAAATTCCAAAAAGATTTTAGAACCCCTAAATTTTTGTTGATTTGATTGTTGCACTATTCAAATCAACAGAAAACAAATGGGTTTTTTGTTGACTTTTACAAAATATTTGAAAATTAGTAAAAATAGTCATTAGAATGTCCCAAATAACAAAAGTCAACAAATGATCATATCAAAAGTCACTTTTAGTTATAACTTTCAAATAGTGTTACTAGTGATGATTCTAGATTTGGTGTAACTTTGAAGCCTAATGAGGACTGATATTTGTTGTTGTTTTTGCTCACTAGTTCTTGTAGATATGCCTTTGTGAAGTCTCAATTATTGTCGTTGATCTCTTGTTGATGTAATAATTTCTTCAATTGCAGTTGATGAGTAGCCGAGTAGTCGAGTGGCCAAGTTGCAAACATTGAAACTGGTAGCAATGTCGTCAAGGGTCTTGGAATTACAGATATTTTGTATAGTTGTAACTTATGAAAGTGCGAATATTACGATGTTATGAAAATTTTGAATTTTGCATAACTGCGGAAGTGCGGGCCGTGTAAGATATATATAAATTTACAGTAGTTTTACGCGATTTTTGTTTACCCAAAATGTCACACTATGACAAATTAGTGATGTCAAAATGTCATCTTTTACTCTCTATAAGTCTTTGGCTTTAAATCTATTCTATATTGCAATTATATTAAAAATAATTTAGATTTAAAGAAAAGCACCCTTGAAGCCTTGATGCTTGAATCCTTGAACTACAAACTCTTTTTTATTGCTAGCATTTATTTACATGGTTGAAGAAAGATGTGCTAATGTTATTAAAAGTTTTATGCCTTGCATTGCAAATTTGAATTTTATTATAGCGGTTGCATTACTGTAGTATAATTGTTCTTATTTTGTTGGACATTACTCATAGAGGCATTTGTAACACTTCGACAAAAAAAGATAGTTAGAATTTAAAAAGAAGCAATTGTCCGAAAAGCACTTTAAAACAATTGATTCATTGAAAAAACTAGGTACGAGAAGGCACGACAAAAGAGAACAATGCAAACATATTTCTTTGTTCCTATGATCCAAACAATAGCAATGCTCTAACAGTCATAGTAAATGAAACAGAGTAGCAACTGTATACTTTGTTGGTAAATAAAATAATTTTTTTAATTCAAATTTTGTTCCTTCTATGAAAAAAACACTTCTGTTTTTTGACACAGCTCATACCTTTATTGAGATATCAAAGACTACTTGGACGATATGAAAGAAAACTTGAAGCTTTTGAATGGAGAAACTGAAGTGAATGTGAAAACACTTGAAGATATTACAAATTATTAAAAAATAAAAATAAAAAATAAAAAATAAAAAATAAATAAATAAATTTAAATATATATATATATATATATATATAAATAGTATTTGATAAGAATTCACAAAGGGTTGGAAATCATAGGATGTTATAGGATATGATTTTGGTAAGAATGTCCGGTTAGAACGTACAAGAATGAGACGGGTTGGACTACTTCAATTTCCATCATTATTTTGAGAGTTATTTCAGCAACAATACTCTTGTTTAATAATGATTCTACCTTTAGTGTTTTCAAAGACAACTTTAATTTTGGTGCACTATATATCTTTTATGTATCATCTAAGAGTGAGGAATCATCTAGTGACAATGATTTTGAAATTCCTCCACCTCCTGTGTGTAAAAAAACTATGATTTAATCTGTAAATTTCAGATAGAGTGATCTGCTAAGTGTCATTGGACTAAAGTGATCTTGTTGTCTGATGGAATATATCACATAAAAAATGGAGAAGATGGCCTATTTAATAAATTTAAAGTTTACACGTCGCAAACATGTGAAAAGAGAGCAAACCATAAAAAAATATGTTGTTGTATGTTGCCAAAAAAACTACCGTATTTTTGTAGCAGATCAATAGCAACAATACTATTGAATTCATGAAGAAACGGATGCAGTTATTCACTTTATTTTAGAAATCAAGTGATGGTAGGTCAATGGTTGAGTTTATTTCTTGTATAAATTGTTTGCAATTCTTAATTTACCAAAAATTCATTAGATTGAAAAAAGATGGATAATAGAGTGTCATATGTGCTTTATAATTCAAAACAAAATAAAGACTATTATTGTGGCTACCTAATATATTGTCATTATTGTTCATAAAACAAGTGCTATGGATAGTTGCGACTATATTGTTCTTCATTGTGATAAGATGCAAAATTAAACTTGTGATCCTACATTCATCTTGTTGCAAAAGCTTGGGGTGATGGGACTTTAAAAAATAATCTAATTTTTATCATTGTTTTAACCTTTAGTATTAAAGTTGAATTGTCTACAAAAGTCATTATAATCAAGTTCATGTGCTTTGGTACTAATCATGTAGCTGCCTTCTAAAGTCAAAGAAGTAAAGTACCAAAACAGATTCAAACTAACCATATCTCTTTTGCTTATAAGATTTACTACATGACTTATAGGATTTACTACATGGCTTATAGATGCAACTTGGCCTTCTAGACATTGTCTTCTTTGAACATAATAGTTGTCATAATTGAGAATTTGCTGCAAGTGTATTATAAGTACTTTGTATTCAACTTCCAAAAATATATTGAATATCATAGCCTTGCAGTTATGATGAAAACAAAAGGCTTGAAATTCTTTAAAAATGTATCTACATGTTGAATGTCTTTAATTGATCCCCTTAGACGGCTTTTAAGTTAATATTATTCAATTTTAACCAAGATGAACGGTGATTTCACAAACAACAAAGAAACAGTAACATTTTCTTTGATGTACTTGTCTACTAAGTTGTTGAATTTTTTTTGATTAAATTGTAGAAATTATTTTATTATTAAAAAAAAATTGGCTAAGTTGTAGAATTTGACTATTGGTAATTTATTTTAACTAACTAAGTCGTGGAGTTTGTCTACTGCTAAATTATTTTGACTAAATTTTGAAATCTATCTAGTATTAAATAAATTTGGCTAAATTGTAGAGTTTGTAATATTGTTGAATTTTTTATAGAACTTGAAAATTTCTTTTGTATTTTTTAGATTGGTGCTAACTACATTTTGTGTTGTGACATGTAGAAATGCGTAAGAGCAAAGACTAAAAATATTTTGGCAAAGCTCATTGACCTTTATGTTGTATTGGGCACAAGAAGCTTCTTATTGCTTTTTGAGAGCATTGATAATCTTATCTACTTTGCCCAAAAATAGAATGTACAATATACATTTCAAATTTTGTAACCGCTCAACAAATTTGTCAAAGATATTGATCATACCTTAGTAGCAAAGATATGGACATTGAGCATACATTTATCACTAAGAAATTTTGGTCCTCAAGTAGCTTTAGATTGCTCTCATGAATAAATGCACATGAAATAAGTGCCTACACCTATGGATTTGAACATTGATGGACAAAACTCAAAATTAGCTTTTGTTCCAAATAATTAAACTATATTTGTTATGCATAAAGGACAATTGTAACGCGGAAATCTTTTGCATACATTACAAGAGCGATGAAAGATGAATACAAAGATACATTCTACTATTAAAAATTTTGAGCTATATTGTGGAATTTGTCTACTACTGTATTTTTTTGTCTAAGTTGTAGAATTTATCTACTATTAAATTTTTTGACTAGGTTGTGAAATGTCTTACAATTGCAATTTTTTGGCTAAATTGTGGAATTTATCTATTGTTGTATTTTTTGTAGGTGTAGTATAAAAGCTCATTGATGAACAATAATTTAAATTTTCAATCCATGGTCTTATAGATGCACTCAGCATAATCTATCAACGGCTATATTGGTAATAGGTGATTGCAAATCTAACTTTTGCAAGCACCATGATCAAGAAAAAAAATTGTGAACCCAAGTGGATTTTTGAAAAAAAAAGGCAACAAACTTGTATTGCCTATTTTGGACTACTTTCAACTAAAATTGTAGTAGCTATTATTTAAGTTGGTTGTGCTTTCAAATCCCATCGCAACTATAGAACCACCATTTTGAGTGAATCCACTTGATCACAAAGATTCAAAGGTGTTTGGATGCAAATTTAACCTTTGCCAAAAGCTTCAATGAATATGTGAAACTTGTAGAAATTGTATTGATTCATATAATTGGTTTTGTTGAGGATGAACACTGCTTTATCTTTTTCATTCTTGAAGAACCAAGTTTGAAATAAGTTGAATGTCAATTTGGGAGTGGTGGTTGGCATAAAGACACAATAAATGTACACAATCAAGAACTTCCCATACAAAAAATGTCTTTACTCACCTAAATGGGGCTGCTATAGTGACACAAGAATGTAAGTTTTTGTAGCTAACATTGTCTGGAAATATTTCTTTTAAGTGATGCAATAATCATCCTTGCATAATGATTGAATTATTGTGGAGTTGTTTAAATTGTAGTTTGAAAAATGGCCCTTTGTTTCCATCATCTATGCGTGGTTTTGGAATTTGTCCAAACAACATTTTTGTTCAATGAAGGTTGTCTATGAAGTCCAATTGCACTATTTTTTCCTATTGTTGTAACCTCCTAACTCCTTTAAAAAATATTACCATTGCCAATGTTACAACAAAAGTCTTAAAGTTGTTGCCTATTTTAACTCCCTACAATAACCTACTAATGCCAATTGTTTCTTTGTAATTAGAAAAAATAGAGCCACTAGACTTTAAAATTGCATATATAATAGCCACCTCCAATTCCAACCCAAAATAATGAAGAAGCTACATCTCAAACTTGAAGGAAGACGATTTTTCAACAAATATTGTACGGAAGTCGTGAATTCATACTTACTTACCATTACTGCACGGATTCCGTTTGTTAAAGACACCCACGACTTTCGTGCGTTTAATGTACTAAATTGATATGAACAGATGTCATGCTACTTCCGTATCATTGAACCATGCATTATAATCATGTAGATTTGACACTTTCTTACACCAATGTATCCGTATATTTTCTTCATAGAATCAACGTTGTTTTGAACACATCAAGAAAAAAATTATTATTATTATTATTATTATTTATTTGCTCACCACCTAGGCAGGCCACCTAGGCAACCCGCCACGTGGGCAGGCACCGCCATGGGGTTTTGAACCTTGGACCTCGTGGTTGAGGTCCAAAGTTCTTAACCATTGCACCATGTGAACTTCTATGTGGTAACATGGCATGTAGAATTCTATATATGTAGTTTTTGCAATTATTTTTCATTTGCTTTTTACAGTCAGCAGACTTTGAAGAACGTTTGGACATAGTAGAACAACTTTTTTCAGAAAACTCTGAACTAAGAAAAGTTGTAAAATCAAGTTAACTTTCATCTCCAAAAATTCGTTTGAGATTTGGAGCCTCTAATCAAAAGTTATGGACAAAATTCAGAGTGGGTGTTTGAAAATGTCCAAAAAAATGTCCCTTCCAACCCCTGTCTAAACTTTGCCCATAACTTTTGATTGGAGGTATAAAATCTCAAACAGATTTTTGGAGATGAAAGTTAACTTGATTGTACAACTTTTCTTGGTTTAAATAGTTGTTCTACTATGTCCAAATGACCTCCAAAGTCTGCTGATTGTAAAAAATACCGAATTGTGAATAATTAAGTTAAATTAAAAAAATCATTAGTATCGCCGAAAATATCACAAAAATTTCATAACAAGATTTTAAGACCAAGGACTATCATGGCAAAATTACACGAATTCCGTGCTAAGCATTCAATTAGTGTTTGTATCGCACGGATTCTGTACAAGTTGATTCAATACGGAATCCGTGGCAGATTTGTCAAGCATTATTTAGACACGGAATCCAAACGGAATTGGTTACACACGTTTTCCATGCACCATTAACATGATGGTAATATACACGGAAGAGACACAATAAACGTATTGTCATAATGGATGTCGTTTACGTGCGAATGGGACATTTCAAAACCCACGTAATTCGTACGTTTATATGAATCAATGGAATCCGTACAACAAAAATTGACATTTAGTCATATAGGAGGTTTGAGATGTAGAGAACTCAAAACCTTCTTGAAAGAAAGGCCACATAGCCATTGGTCCAACCCCCCCAAAAAAAAACACTACTAATAAACTCCTTGAGGTTTCTTCAAGTCTTGACTTTGAAAACTTACAAAACTAAATACAAAAACCCACCAAATTTTATTTATTTATTTTGAATATTAATGATTTTCATTTACTATATCTGCATGGCAAAAATAAGACCTATACAAAATAGTGAAATTAGATTGCCTCATACTAATTTCTTGACATTTGATACCATATACTATAAATATTTATTGTTATTGTACAAAAATGCACTACTTTTGAATTAGGTATTGTTGTAATTGGCCATGTGTATGAATGGAAGTATTTGTAGAAATATTTGTTGTCTTTGATGGCTTGTAAAGTAACTTTCTTAGGATAAGGCAACCTTACTCTTAAGGCAACCTAGTTTCACTATTTTGTGTAATTGTAATTTTGACTCCATCTATATACATAAACATCAATTGAATCCCTAAAGGGCCAGTCTACTATCTTTAGCAATATAGTGATTTTGGGCAGGTACCTGAGACTAAAAATTTGTATATTTCAAGCTGAAATTTTAATAGAAGGTAGAGACGAGGAATATCTTTCATATGCACTAAATTTCATGACATTTGGAAATATGAGCCAAAAATTATTGCCTAATGTGTTGTTTGTTTCTCAACTCGGGTAGTCCAAGTAGATAAAAAAAAATCGCTTTTTTCATAATTTGAAAGTTGAAATTGGTTTTTTAGATTTATACACACGTGGAAAGCTTTGAATCTTTCAATGAATCAAAAGTTATAAAGAGTTTTAGTTTGCGGGCACTTATGGATTCTCTATTCTAAAATAAATTTTGAAATCGTTTGTTTCACTCAATTTTTAATATTTTTTGAAAAAAAATAAGATCATAGGATGTAGATAGTTTATAATAACATTACAACCACTGGGATTGACATTTTTCAATTCCATAATTAAATTCTTGACAATTCAGTATTTTGAATCATTGTCTATTTTTTTTTACTTATGATTTTTTTCCTATATGTTGTACAATTTGAAATGATTTGAAAAGCTTTAAGCATGTAGCCAACTTGTTTAGGAAAAATAATTCAAAGAAGCACCACCATTTTGGACATTTTTTCATACAAATGTGACCTTGTGAAGTGTAACTGCCCTGTTTTTCACAAGGACAAAAAAAGGATTTTTGCCAATTGAAATGCTAATATCTTCCAATTTGCATTATTGATAATTTTGAATTTTTTTCACATCTTCTAAAACTAGCATACTATTTTATACCAAATCTTAGATATGTCCAAAAATGTATTTTTTTTTAATTTGGTATAGGAGGCAACCCATTCCTGATTGGCCACCCGTTGTGCTATGTAGGCTGTTTTCTTTCTGATTAGCAAGAGATGACCAAATATTAATTACGATGCGGTTCCCGATGTGGTTGTGACGCATTTTGATTGGCTTTAAGACCTCTCAATATTGCAACACCCCTTGGTCGATTTTGTTTCCAGTCCATGGTCAAAAATAGCAAGCCCTATATCACCGATATGGGAGGAATAGAATCTTCCACTGAACCCCTAAAGGCCCAAGGCCTTTTTTCTGCCAAAAAACACTCAAAACTGTCATTTCTATAGCAAGGAGTAAAAAAAATTGAAAAATGTTCTTTTTGCACATCTAACTGTAGGATCTTACACCTAACTAGTATAAGAATGTGTGGAAAAAATTTCAGAATTTTTGACCGCTCAGATTGCAAGATATCTGCGTTCAAAGTGGAAAAAACAAGTATTTCAACGCATTTTGGGACTAGATTTTTTGACTTCAAACATTTTTAACTTAAAATTTTTGCACTACAAAGTTTTGAGCTTTAAATCTTTATAGTGGAGAATTGAGTTGAGAGTCTAGGAAAAAAAAGAATATTCAAAAAAACTTAATTATCATTCCTAAAAAATTTATTAAGTAGAAGTAGATACGAGATAGAAGGAAAATCTAAAATATTAATATATTATAGATGGAATTAAAATACACTAATCCCAATGGTGAGATTGTTCTAGCAAGTAAACTAAACCATGAGAATTTATTTTTTTTGAAAAATTGCAAAAATAGCATTCAGAAATGAATCCTACAAGTTATTTTTTTCAAGAAGATGCTCTAACTGCCCGAAAAACAAGAATGTCCATAACTTTCTCATAACAAATCCAAATGAAATGAATCAAAGCTTTCCAGATAGAAAAAAATATAGTCTAAGAGAAAAAAAATATTAAAAAAAAAAAAATCAAATTTTTGCCAAATTTTTTTTGCTGCCCAGACTGCCCACTTACAAAAAAAAAGTAACATATTTGACCATAACTTTTGACTCCTATTTCCAAATGTGCTGAAATTTAGTGCATATGAAAGATATTCCTCGTGCCCACCTTCTATTAAAATTTCAGCTTAAAATATGGAAATCTCTAGTCACACGTACCTGCCCAAAATTTCTATACAACCAAAAAACGCATGCTGGTCCTTTAGGGAAAAATTCACAGTAATTATATTTTGAGAAATAAAAATCTGAAAAATTATGAAAATCTTCCGAACTCTGTTTTTGCACACAGAAAAATTGCCCTAGTGAAGAAATCCGCCCTCCAGATGTGTGTAATCGCTTAAATGGTCGGAAATGAGTTGCCTCCCTCACTAGTACTAGAAAATGACAGATTTGGAGCGTTTTGGGTGAAAACATAGTCAAGGAACTTTAGGGGTTAAATGAATAGATTTTTCTACCTTATTTCGTATTCAAGCTCCTGAATATTTGACCATTGTAACTGTAGGCCACTTCGGTGCTGATGTTGCATGCATTGGAGGATTTGGAGCCATGTGCCTCTCACTCAAAAATGGCGCGCGCCTTCCCTCTGGGGCAGCAGCCACTGCTTCAGTCCCTCCCTCCCTCCCAAAACCAACGCCCCTCCCAAACTTTTGCAGCACCAGCCAGACCACCAACCAGCCGCAATGCGCACCATGCTGCGAGCGCCCTGCACCGCCTTCACCTCGCTCCTCGCTCACCGATGCACCCCGGATCGCTCCCTCACCTCCACTGCGTCCAGTTTGTTCTCGCCTCAAGTGCCTGGGGTTTCCAAGGGTTTTCCACTCCTGCAATTTCGTCCCGGCGCCGCCATTCCTCGCTCCTCCTTTGCAGCCATGGCGTTCCACAAAATTAAAGTCGACAATCCGATCGTGGAGATGGACGGTAGGATGATCGTGTGGTTGGAGGAGGGAATTTTGATTGGGAGGAGGACGGAGGTTGTTGTTGTTGCTCTTGTAGGGAATCGGATTCGGAATTCAAAAAGAATTAATGGAATTAATTACAGCTAGTATGCTCGTATGTGTTAAGGTTGACAATGCTATCGTGGAGATAGACGGTGCGATTTCATGTGGTTTGATTCGGGAATTTGGAGAGTGTTTGTTTGGGAGGAGGAGTGAGTGTTTTTGTTCTTGTGTGAGACGGATCTACAATTAGGGAATCGGTATTTGTAATTCAGAGAGAAAGGAATCGCAGCTGATATATTTATGTATTTACTATTAAGGTCGGCAATCCTATCGTCGAGATGGACAGTCTGATGTTCGCGTGGTTTGAGGAGGGAATTTGGGAGGAGGATTGAGGTTGTTGCTCTTGTAGGGAATCGGTATTCGGAATTCAAAATGAATGGAATTAATTACAGCTAGTATGATCGTATGTGTTAAGGTTGACAATGCTATCGTGGAGATAGACGGTGCGATTTCGTGTGGTTTGATTCGGGAATTCAGAGTGTTTATTTGGGACGTTGAGTGAGTTTGTTGTTCTTGTGAGCTCCATAATTAGGGAATCGGTAATTTTAATTCAAAAAGGATGGAATCTCAGCTCGTATAACTGTATGTATTAAGGTGAAAAATGTTATCGTGGAGATGGAGTGTACGAATTTAGTGTGATTTGGTTCGGGAATTCAGAGTGTTTGTTTGGGATGATCAGTGAAATTTTTTGTTCTTGTGAGCTCCAAAATTAGGGAATCGGTATTTACAACCCGCAGATTGGAATTACAGCTCGTGTATATGTTTGTATTTTCGGTCAACTATCCTATGTACGATTTTCGTTTGGTTTGATTCAGGAACTTACTGTTCTTGAGCTCAATAATTAGGGAATCGGAGTTTAAAATCCAAGATTAATTGGACTACTCCTAGAACTTATGTATGTATTGAGGTCGTTAATCCAATCCTCGACATGGACGGTTTGATTTTCGTGTGGCCTGATTCGGGAATTCAGAGTGATCACTTGGGACGAGGAGGGAGTTTGTTGTTTTTGAGCCCCGTAAATAGGGAATCGGTATTTACAATCCGACATGAAGGGAACTTCAGCTAGTACGTGTGTATCTATGAAGTCGAAAAATCCTATCGTGTGGTTTGATTCAGGAATTGAGAGTGACAATTTGGGACGATGAGCGAATTTGTTGTTCTTGAGCTCCACATGTAGGGGGATCGGTGTTTTCAGTACAAAAAGAAAGGAATCACAGCTAGTATATGTAATTTTCTTGATTGTATCGTAGTAGAGAATCCCTTACTCAAATGGAGTAGTTTTACAAACCATTTTTAACTTTGTATTTCCAATCCATGGAGCCACAGCTGGTCTACATATGGTTTTTGGACAGTATCTTGGAAATGTAGACAGTTCCTTTACTCAGGTATACTGCACAGATGTAACAATGTTGGAATGCTTGGAGTGATGACCGTCATTACGAGTTGTGACTGGATTCATCTATTTTGAGTTTAATTGTGTTTTTGTGTATCGTCTTGTCCATGTGTTTTGTTATTTCTGGAAACTCGAAGGTTGTTGAAACTATTTAACGTTGTCTGATTGGTCTACAATGTCCATTGGTCTCCGTTTGTTTGGTATGGAGTTCCATTGCACCAGTGTGTGAGCCCAATTGTCATTTCAAGATCTGCAATTCTTTACGACGCTCTCTCGACTTTGGATTTCTTTTGCTCGAGGAGTCTTCCTCCTCCTTATTTGTATTGTAAGGGATCTCCAAAACTTGAGGTATTGATTGGAGTTTTGCATGTTCTGATCTGTGCGCTCACCACGGAACAGGTGATGAAATGACGAGGGTTATTTGGCAAATGATCAAAGATAAGGTGAGTGGCAACCTGATTTGAGGTTCTCATTTGTTGACCCCTGATCCATGTTTTGCCGTTGTTTTTAGAGCGACGAATGAATTAAGACCAGGTTTTGATCCCAAATCGTTGGAAGCGGATAGTGCAGTTTTGAGGAGCGCGTTTTCTTATCAGTTGTGATCGGAATCTGTTGCAGCTCATCTTTCCATTTCTGGACGTTGATTTGAAGTACTACGACCTGGGAATTCTCAACCGAGACGCCACTGATGACAAGGTGACGCATGAGAGTGCCGAAGCTACGCTCAAGTACGAACTACCCTCTTGCTGAATTTTCCTTTCAATGCAATGTTGTCCTCCATTGAGATGCTTGTGTAGCTTATTCGCTTTGCTCCTTGATGTCAGTTCCCTTCTCTCTCCTTGATAGTAGGAGAGCCATTCCATAACGAAGGAAAAATAGACTGGAATGATTAATTTCCACCGCGTGCGTTTTTCTAATTTGTTGTGCCCTTCTGATGCAGGTACAATGTCGCTGTCAAGTGTGCAACCATCACTCCTGGTTCGTTTCGTACCTGGCATTTGTTCGGATGGATAAACCTTGCCCGAGATTGTCATATCTTCGTACTCGTGTAACATTTTTTTGTTGGGAAATGTCATCGTTGATTTGCAGCCCGTCTAACCGCTGCCTCAATTAAGGTTAAGGTTGCAGGCAATAGTGTTTTCACAGGATATATTTTCGACCCTGGCAGCTTCGGTTGCTACTTTTTTGTCAACAAATGAACGTGTTTTTGTCGTCCACAGATGAAGGTCGTGTGAAGGAATTTGGACTTAAGCAGATGTGGAAGAGTCCAAATGGGACCATCAGAAACGCTCTCAACGGTACTGCTTGTCTATGTTTGACGGGCTAAAATGCATGCTTCTGTAACGTTTGCATATGGGTTTCCTCTACTGAGCATGAGAAAGCAATTGCATGGTATGATCTTTGGTTTGAGATCTTTTGTGGTTGTCCACATTAATCTATGGAAGTGAAGTTCGAGTGTGGATGATCCCGCTCAAGTCAATCCAAGTAGGGGATATGAGGACACCATTGATGAGTACGAGCAGAGTTTCATTCCATGTTGGAATCCGTTAACGTGAGTGTACTGAAGTGTTGCTTTTTCAACTGGCAGGGACTGTGTTTCGTGAGCCGATTTTGTGCAAGAACGTTCCCCGCCTTGTCCCTGGTATGCACCGAACCCCTGTGGTCCTCTTTTTGCTTCATACTTGGAGACTGATGGGTTTGCTATTTTTGCTGAGAGGTGTTTGTATCTGCCGGAGCCTTTACAGAAGATAGTGTGCAGGCTGGACCAAGCCCATTTGCATCGGCAGGCATGCCTTTGGCGACCAGTACAAGGCCACCGACGCTGTGTTCAAAGGGCCGGGCAAGCTGAAGATGGTTTTCGGTGATCCTCTGGCTCTATCTCTCTCTCTCTGTGTGTTCGTTTGTCCTTATTCCGATCTCGCTGTCAAGTCTAGCTGGGGATTCGAGTTTCGATATTGACCCTATTTTGAATTGAATCAGTTCCTCCTGTTTTGAGTTCTGAAGGTTCCTATTCGAGTTGTCTGCAGGTCTAGTTGCAAAACGTTATGTGGCTTTGTTGGAGATGGAAAACCTATTATTGACCTTGAATTCGTGGAGTCTTGATCCCCAAACTCTTGATTTGTTTTCGAGTTTGCAGAGCCCGACAACGGTGGAGAGATTGTCGACTTGGATGTCTACCACTATGACGGTGCTGGTGGAGTTGCCCTTTCTATGTATAACACTGATGAGGTGTGTTTTCTCCTTCGGATCATTGTCCTGAAAGCTAAGGTGTTAGATAATTGGAGTTTATTTCATGATGTTAGCCAAAGATGATGTTTCCATCCGTCCTTCCTATAGTTTTTCTTGAGGGATCTGATGTGTGTGGTCGTCTGCAGTCTATCCGGGGATTCGCAAAGGCATCTTTCACTATGGCATTGCAAAAGAAATGGCCCCTGTACTTGAGCACAAAGAACACTATTTTGAAGAACTACGATGGCAGGTAATCGGTTCATTTTTGGTAGTGGTGCCTTTGTCTGATGAATCCATGTTTGAGCTGCTGTTCGAATAGGAAAGCAAGTTAATACCAACCGTATGTTGGTGCACCATTTTGTTTTTTTGTTTTTATTATGTCCACTAATGCGATATCATGCGGATAGTCTTGGCGGTATCTAAACTTGCTAGCCCGTTCTCAAATTTCTTGACCCGTGATATGCTCGTTCACATCGTGAGCTTATTAGCCTGGTGCGCATTTGGTTCAGGTTCAAGGACATCTTTCTGGAAGTCTACCGGAATGAGGGATGGGAGGCTAAGTTCAAAGACGCTGGAATCTGGTACTTGTCTACCGCCTTTGAGCTCTTCCTTGTGTGCAGCGGTTCATTGCCCTCCTGGTGGATTCTGATCCGCCTCCGGGTTTTATGGTTCTCCACTTGCTAGTGTATGTGTTGTGAATTCGTTTTTCCTGATCCTGAATTGAGGACCTGGATTATCACAGGTATGAGCACCGGCTCATCGATGACATGGTGGCATATGCCCTCAAGAGTGAGGGTGAATACGTCTGGGCGTGTAAGAACTACGATGGGGATGTCCAAAGTGACATGCTTGCTCAAGGTACCTTTGTCCGACCCCCTTTCTTTTTCATAAGCCTCCAATGTCTTTCGCTTCCAGATGTCCCTTGACCCGCCTTGTTTTTTTTGAAACCTTCTTTCGTGGCACAAAGAGACGGTTTGGTATGCCTGCATTTTTCAGTTCCGAGGATCTCAAACCCCAACCATCCCCTTTCTTGTTGTGTGCAGGTTTTGGATCGCTTGGCCTGATGACTTCTGTGCTGGTATGTCTTGCATGGCTGCTTGAACCGTGTGCTGGACTTTTGACATGTGAAAACATATCTAGAGCTTTCAACTGTGCACTGTCTGTGCGTCCACCGTGCCCTTGCAGCTCTTGCTATGATATTGTGCTATTTGGGTTTCACTCTGGTTCGGCGATGGTAATGACCACGCAGATTTTGTCCAACTCATCCTGCCTCCGCCCTCTGAACTTGCAATCCCTTACTGTGCAGCGCTTGTTGTGATTTGTCTTCAGATTTGTCCAGATGGCAAAACCATTGAAGCCGAAGCTGCTCATGGGACTGTGACCAGGCACTTCCGAGTGCACGAGGAGGGTGGTGAAACCAGCACCAACAGTATTGCTTCTATTTTCGCTTGGAGTCGTGGCCTGGGCCACAGGTATGATTTTGACTTGCATATTGTAGCCTGTGAGTTGCATATTGGTCGTAACCTTCGTCATTCTATCTGAGTTCAAGCAGCCTTGATCACTGAGAATTCCATGGAGTTCTCTTCCATCTGATGATCATAGCAGTTCCTGCTACTATACGGAAATGGTTTGCATATCTTCTCGTCGTGGTCAGTATTTGTTCAGATGCTTCGATGCGAATCTTGATCGTGCCCAGTCCACGGGGTTCTAAGTGTTGGCTTGTTTGCTTCAGAGGTTTGTTGGATGGCAATGCGAAGCTTCAAGAGTTTGCTGAGAAGCTGGAAGCCGCTTGTATTGGTGTTGTGGAGGGTGGAACGATGACGAAAGATCTTGCTATTTTGACCCATGGTCCCAAGTAAGTTCTCCAAGGAAGTTGAGACTAGATGACGTGAGAGTCCAGCGTAGGAAGTATGGGCAGTTGATCGAAAGTCTCCTCCATGCCCTCTGTCGCTCGGCTGCATGAAATCTATTTGTTTCTTACCTTGAGCGAAGTGATGGGCTCCGTCATGCGTTGGAGTTGCAAACCATTGAGTTGTTTGCGAGTTTCTGAATGTTTTGCACTTCACTGCAGGGTCAGCAGAAAGGCTTATGTGAACACTGAAGAGTTCATCAACGCTGTTGCAGAGGAACTGCAATCCAAGTTGTCACCAACATCCAAATCAAAGTTGTAATAATTTTTCTTCCTAACTGTTTTAAACTGATAGGACAGTGCCTGTCCTGTTTCTTTAAGTTGTTTATTCATATTCAGTTGGAAATTTTGGAATTATTTGATGTTTGTTCTCTTTGGCCTTGTCACCCATGGTTGGCATGGCAGTGCAAAATGCATTTAGTACACCCTTTTGCTTTTGAACTGTACTTTATAGACATGGTTGGCATTTGGAGCAAGTTATATTGCTGATCAACATTCTATTCTTAATATTTGCCATAAAGATTCAAAATGATTTGTGAAGATTTTAATGCAAAGTTGCCTCCTAGAGTTGCTTTTGAGGACTATTTCATCAGTATATTAATAAGGTCTTGCTAGGCTGGCATATCTATAGTACATCAAGGTTTGCACATGCTATGGGTGTTCCACTGTCTTTCTTTCTAATATCGTCACGTGGATCATGCAGAGATGCATAAATAAGACCCATATGTATCAAGTGATATGTATTTTTATTCAACTCCAAGTTTGTATTGCAGCAGACTCTGGAAGCTTGCATAGATTCTTCAACTCATCATGTTGGCCTTGCAGCATTATATACCCTGTAAGTGCAGCCTGAGAGGGGTACATGGGCTGACATCATGCCCATTGCCCACACCGTTTACAATGAGTTCATCCAAGTAATAAATTTTGGGTTGTTTCATGTACTGTACAGTCTTGTGGGTTGCCAGATGTGGAATTGTGCATAGACCAGTGCTTTGTTTCTTCTTTCCTTGCACTTGTCCTACACTCCACTCTTGGCAGTGAATCCTGACTTTCCAATCCAAGTTTCCACAGAAGTTGCTTCAATAGTCAGTCTGTCATAACTTGTGTGCAATTGATGATATAGGGCACACAACCCACTGCAATCTGGCTCCTGTGTCAGCCTCGCAGTCCTGTGCCATGACCCTTCTGTCTAGAGCTCATCATGACGTTTCAGATAGTCTTTTGGACAGCCCACAAGACTGTATGAACTTTGCATGAACAATGTCAACCCATTCCATTATCAGAACTGGGCAACAGGGCAAGCAGGCAGCCAAGACGACAAGTTGAGCAGGGAGCAAGAACCTGCAGCTTGTGCACGAGTACTCATTGACAACCAAAGACTCTTTCATGTCTTCCACTCTAGCATAAGAACCAAGATCCTGTTTGGTCGCTAGCTGCAATGTGCAGAGTGTTTTGCCTGCTTAGTTTTGTTTATGGCACCTGCCAGTTTGTCTTAAACCTTTGTATTTTTAGACCGCATGATTATGCACTAGTTTATGCTATGATCATGGACTACAGCTGATTAACATATGCAATATGAGTTGTTCTCCTCAATTGGGGGTCACAGTAGCTCCCCCAACATTCTTGCAAGTTTGCTGAAAAAAGATTCAGCTAAAAATTGGACTTAGTGACTAGGATGCTGATGAATTTAAAGGGGGGGGGGCATTTCCCTCATTTCCCTCATTTCCCTCAATTTTGATCCCTCCTTGCCAACTTGGTGTTGCCAAGGAGTGATGTAAACCTCAATAAATTGAGAAAGTGAAGGCAATACAATGTGATTGAATTGCATGTGTTTATCCATTGTTAATAGTCCAAAAAAAATACAAGTTGAATATGAATTTGAATGCAATCTAGAATAAGTACTAAAGAAAAGACTAAATGGAGGACTAAATTTCATGACTTTTAGAATACCAGCAGCTATATTGAATCGAGTTTTGGTAAATGTATTAAAATTTCAAGTCCTTAACCCTTAAAGTTGCTATACTATGTTTTCACCAAAAATGCTCCAAATCTACCATTTTTAGTACAAGTACCAAATTTTAGAAAAAAAAAAACATTTTTGGACACATCTAACTGTAGGATCTTGTAGTAAGCTAGTTTGAAAAGATGTGGAAAGTATTTCAAAGATTTCCACCGTGTGTTGCAAAATATTAGTGTTTGAATTGACGAAAATCATTTTTTTGGTTCTGCAAAAAATAAGGTAGCTACACTTCACAACGGGTCACATTCATATGAAAGTATGTCCATATTGGTGGTGCTTCTTTGGATTCATTTTTAAAGGTAAGTTGGCTACATGCTTGAAAATTTTCAAATCATTTGGAATTGTACAACATGGAGGAAAAAATTGTAATTAGAAAGAGGTAGATGATGATTCAAAATACTAAATTGCTAAGAATTTAGTTCTAGAATTGAAAAATGCCAATCCCAACGGTTGTAATGTTGTAATAAACAATCTACATCCTATGGGGGGGTTTTCCCAAAAATATTGAAAATTGAGTAAAATGAAGGACTTCAAAGTTTGTTTTAGAGTAGAAAATCCATAAGAGCTAGCAAACTAAAACTCCTCAATTTCAAATTTTTGTTTTGAAAAAAAGATTTTTTCTAATCTGCCCAAATTGCCTGGTGGATAAAAAAACTACATATCATACAATAACTTTTTAACCATATAGTCAAAAGTTAATGAAAATTGTTGGGCTTTAAAGAAAAACTTTGTCCCCAAGCTTTGTGAAAATTTCAAAGAAAGAAAATAAAAATTGCATTCATAGTGAGCTGCCCAAAATTGTTATGTTGCCCAAAAACCCAGCTTGGTCCTTTAGGGGTTAAAACATTGAAAGAATGCCATGTTTGATCCTTGGAAGTTGTACTTCACTTCATACTGGCATTTTTTATAAGTGTATTTAGTGTATTTGATAATAAGTTGGCTTTTATCAATAGTAAGTCAACTTTTGTAAAATATACACTAAATATATCACCTGTTTATCATATCTTACACTCTTCTTTGTCATAGAAATTATAAATTTTCAAAATAACTATTAGAGGTATACCCAAAATCAATCATAGGTTCTCTTGTTCAGAATGTATATAGTGTAGACAAGAATCTATAGGAGTTAGCTTTGCAACAAGGTTAAGATTAGGAACGGATAAGATAAGTATATCCATTTCAAACCATCAAACTAAGAAAACTTAGGGCCTCTTGCCATGCTCCATCAATAGGCAGAAAAAGCACTAGAAGACAAGAAGAATTCCACGGATGTCTTGCCGAAGTAGGTGAGCAAAAAAGAAAAATCTCATATTTCACCGAAATCAGTGGACAACCCCATTGGTCAAGATTGGTCAATCTTCATGAAATCAATATGAGTGGAATTCTAAGACGATCCCTCCCCACCCATTGGGTCCATATGAAAGTGCAATTGCTCACTTAGACACTTTAGTTCACCTTGTGAACTTTGCCCATTGCTAGAACACGACAAGAGGCCCTAACACTACTTGTACAGACCAAATTCCGACCACTACATTTAGGGACATCAAATATACGACAAAAGCAGTGTCATCAGTTTTGGATGTGATTTGCGCATCCTTATTATTCACAAATACTTTAGATTTATTTTTTGACCGAATGTCATGCTTGATGCACGAAGTCGCACTTTCACCTTCACTTCCATCAGACTGACATTTCTGATGACATTTCTGATGGCCTTGACGACAAAGTAGCATTTGGTAGTTGGCGAAATGCGCAAAAAGCTGTAGGACAGCCACTAATCATGTCTGCTGCTTGTGGCCGCGATCGTGGGAAGGGTATGCTAAAATATGTTCCGAGGGGACAGCCCGCACTAAGCTTACCTCTACTCTGGTGCACATTTTGTCTTGGAACCGGCAGCTTTGGCAGGCTCTTGGAGGCTCACTCCTGGCGGGCGGGTGGGGTCGTTTTTCTCTTTCTCCAGCTGCACGGATCTCCTGCTCACTTCTGAATGCATCATGAACTGGAATACTTGAGAAACTGAAGAGGACTCCAGTTTCTGTCTGTCTGCAGTTTCTTCCAACGTTTTTCTCTTGTATTTTGAGAAACAAACCGTGATGGAGAGTGATCAAGAGGGGGATTACAATTTTTAGTTCCAGACTCATGGACAAGGGAGGCTTTACACCTAGAGGCCGGACTGATCTGTTGTGTAAGAAGTCCGAAATCTTCACTTGTGATTGGACAAAAGGCTGGAATTTGTCAGTTCTAGACTTATATATAAGGGATGCTTTTACACTTAGAGACCGGACCAATTTGTTGTCTAAGAAGCCCAAAATCTTCACTTGTGATTGGACAAAAGGCTGGAATTTGTCAGTTATGGACTCATGTATAAGGGATGCTTTTACACTTAGAGGCCGGACTGATTTGTTGTGTAAGAAGCCCAAAATCTTCACTTGTGATTGGACAAAAGGTTACCTGGAATTTGTTAGTGCAATCGACCTCAAGGGGAATGGCCCACCTTCTTGGTGTAAAGCGTCCCTAAGCTAACAACTTTGCAAAGCTTAGGGACACCCAAAATTGCCACTTTTGTTGTTGTTGAATGTATCCTTGTAGGTATTCTATATATGTGGGGGAGGGACATTAATTGGAAGGTATGATTTGAGTCTTATAAATTGATTTGACCAATCACATAGATTTTAGAGGTTGATTTTGATTTTCGAGTGAAAGTTTAACCAATTGGGTGAAGTTTTTGACTTTAGATACAACTTTTACACCAAAGATAAACTCCATGTGAAAAGGAAAAAAGCAAGCAAAGGCCTACTTTCAAGACATGTGTATCTTGTGACTCATCTTCCTTTTAGGAGTCATGGATGAGCCACTTGCAAATCAAGCAACATGCGTGTATAAAATGTGAGGATTGTCAATCTCAATGAACAATTGTGTCAAGGCATCCTAAGTGCTTCCCAATATGCATGATACTCCTATTATTCCAAAGCCACCGCAATTTTCATGGACATAGTTATTGCATACAAGATAGTGAAATTAGGTTGCCTTACTTCACACGAAAGTTACGTTTTTTAAAACTTGAAAGTAATGGTGTGCATTTTTATTTTTATTTTAAGGGGAAAAAAAACAATGATCAATCTGGTTCTCTAGGAAGACTAGGAGGCAAGGTCAACGAGAGGTGCCATTTCCGGCTTGTAGAGAGTATCTGAACAAAATACACAAGAAAGTTACTTTACAAGCCATCAAAGTCAACAAATATTTCTACAAATATTTCTATTTGTATATATGGAGATTAATGAGTCCGAATTACAACAATACTTATTCCAAAAGTAGTGCATTCTTGTAAAGAAATAGCAAATATTTATATAGTGTAGAATGTCAAGAAATTAATCAGGAGCAACCTAATTTCAGTATTTTGTGTAGATAGCAAATTTCAGTGGTACTTAATAGGCTGCTCTACCTCAATAAAGTTTCACATAAAAAATGAATGAAGTCTGTCATCCCTTCTCCTCCAATCAACATGAAAAAAGGCTGTTTAATAACCTAATCATCCAAACGACAGCTTTTAGACCCTGGTGTCGTCCTTACAACAAACTTAACACTGATTCTACTTACAGACAGAGCAAGGGTTTCATTTTCTGACGCTAATACCTTCAACAAGGGTCAATGAATGACAGTAAATTTGGAGGGACCGACTGCTGCTTCCTGGCCCATACAGAGTGTATCGTGCAAGTTATTAGATTGTATCTCCAAAAAAGAAAAGAAACTGCCGAGCGCAAATTTGAATGAATGGCAGGGCTAATCTAATCACTCAATAACTTAGATTTGGCGATCGAATCGGACGGTACCATTCTCCGTTGCAAACAAAGCTGGACGGACTCTCAGAGCAACGGAGTCTCAGGTGAAGGAGTTTTTTTTGTCGAGCTTATAGTTGTGCAACAAGCCTCTTGCGGAGGTAAAGCCAGAGGTAAAAATGTAAAAAAAAAGCCCGCCTATTTGGTGTTGTCTTTAGGGTATTTTGTAGACCTCTCCAAGCTAATTTGGAGCCTCTGCTTGCAAATATGAACTCAGAATTTGTAAATTTCATCATGCCTCGTGAATAAAAAGTTCCTGCATTTTCTCCAGGGGTTAAATGGGGGGGCAAAACGCCCTCCACAGGAAGCTCGTTGCACAATTATAAGCTTGACCGTTTTTTCTCGCCTCTAGTTTTGTAGTACAGTACTGTACACAATTTCCCAATTTCCATCATGCACAGGCAAAGTCACCAGATCTTTGGCTGTTGCAAACTTACTGACACTCGTACATAGACAGATCTGTTTGCAGTAGCGGTGGTCAGTTGGTCACACATCCGGACAGGGCTAAGAGTATATGAGCGTACGTCACTCTGGATCCGGTGCGATCAACCAGGTTCACTATAAGTTAGCACCCCACAAGATTTTTCTAGAACTCGTACTTCGTCGTCTGTGACTAGTGAATGACGGAGGATTTCGGGTTACAATAACGCAAGTAAATTAACGCAACCAGGAAGGTAACCCAACCTACTATTAGCCAATCATAGCCAAATCTTATTTCAATTTTGTCGCTACGGAAGGTACGATGATTGACCATTTGTAACATTGTTTAACATTCTAAAACATTTTATCCCTCGAGATTGGGATAATCTCTCCCTGGATCCCTGGGAGTGAATTTAGCGTAATGCGCAGAGGATCATTGGTTGACTGGAAAGTTGCCACACTAGTGTCATTGGGTGAAGTGAGTAGGAAGTTGCAACGCGAGTGTCATTGTCTGACTGGAAAGTTGCAACATTGGGTGTGTTGGTTAATAATGATATGTTATTGTTCTATTTTGTAGTTGTTGCACATATTTAAACTTATGGCAAATTTGCAATTTTTGTTGTTGCAACACAATGGCAAATCGGAGAATTTTTCCCATGTATCTTAAATAACTCAATTTTTAGTAAAAAAGATGCATTATATGTGATCAAAATAAAAACATATTGACTGCTTTCCATTGTTGTCTCTAGGGGAAAGTATTCTTGTCCATTTGGATTCTAATGTGACTCTCTTTAACTCCCTATACAATTGCAGATTCTTTTTCTTTTTAATTCTTCATTTCTAAATATGCTTGCAATTGAGTTCCAAGTGGCTCAAATTTGGTGTCATTGGAAAAAAGGTGGAACTTCATGTAAAGGTGGGATTTTTTGTTTTTTACTTGAAAAGGTTATAAATTCTATCCAACTCAATTATTTATAAGACCATTGCTTGTGAAACCATTCAAGGAAGGATTTGAGCATGGTTCCTATTACTAAATTATACTAAAGATTTAATTTGTTGAATCTTGTTGGTAGTTATAAGGGGATTTTAGATTCTCTCATAATGCAAATTTAGATTCCATATGAAAAAACTTATAAATTTTGAAGTGCTAAAATAGCAATATCCAAAATTGACCGTAAGCTCAAATGTACGGAAGATGTACATTTTTAGGCAAGAATTTAGGTGTGGTGAATTTGCAATACCTTAGTTACAAAACAATTGTGACCACTTTTTGGCTCATCCATTCATTAAGGCTTTAAATCCTTTGATGTGTCTGATTACCCCTTAAAAAACCAAGTGAAGCTGTTCAACGTACACACGAAATCTTGGATAGTTTTACACATGAAATCTTGGATAGTTTTACACAAACTAAGTCAATTTTGAATAGACATTGATGAAAAATTTGACACAAGATGGAGACATTCATCTCTTTTGCAAGAGTTTTAAAAAATCCAATTGGATGGCTACAATCAAATGTTATTTTTTGCCCCAAAAAATCCATGTACTATAGGCAATTGGAGAATCTTTTTCATAATTCCTCATCTACTTCTTAAATTTGGCATACATATATAGGTAACATGATACAATGTGAAAATTTATTAAAAAAAATGGTGCAAAATCTCATTCTAAAATTGGTCAAAACTCTACTAAACTCATTGGGCAAGTTTTAAAATATATATATTTTCTACTAACTACAAATGCTATTATCTTAAAAACTATGGTCCCAAAATTCTTGAAATTTTTTCTACATATTCCAAATGTTTGTCTCTAAATTCTTACCATTTGGGTTTAAAATTTAAAAAATTGCCTCACTACACAAGAAATCATCAAAAAAGACTAGCCTGTAGCCAATTTATTTGACTTCTGTGTATTGCAAGGTGATTTAGAGTAAGATAGACTTCTTATTTGCTTGCAAAATTATGGATGTGTAACCAACAAGATGTATTCAATGGTGTAGAGAGTCAATTTTGCATAAAACAAAAATTTTACTCCAAAAGGGCTCAAAGTTATGAAGGAGTGAAAAGATTTTTTTCTCTCACTTCAATTGTTACAATCTTTCAATCCACGCAGTCAAATAAGATGTATTTTTTTCCACATTTTGCCATAATGATCTACTACACTTTTGCATGGTTGAAGTTTAAAAAAATTATTTTTATTTTCAATCCTAGTGAATGCACCAAAAATGACAATTTTGACAATTTCTCTTTAAAAATAGCCTTAGTCTTTTAGGGTGTAAATTATTGTTTCCACCTCTATTAACACAAAAATCTCAAGAAATAACAGGTTGGTACTCTCTGTAGTGTAGCTATCTCCGTACAAAGGAAATAAACCTTCAGTCCAACTGACCACTTAATACGACAAATAGCGGTTTCAAAGTGATGTAACATTACACCAAAAGCTCTGTCATTTTTCTCGCATGATCGACCCTGGTCTCAATGAAAAGAATAAAAGAGTGATGCTTGTTGTGGCCGAGAAACTTTTCACTAGTACACATTTTATGACAATTTATGAGCCTTGTGAAAATTTATTTGCTCGGCCAGTTCTTCCACCCCCTAGAAGGCTATCTGTATACATCATAATAATGGAAAGGAATTCAATACATCACCAAGGACCTTCTGACTCCAGGACTATTTCTTCCTTGCAAAAACTTACCGGAATTCATGATTCTCGCCAATGTTCGCTTGTTAGCTGGTGGAAATGGGGGAAAAAAATGGTTGCAGTATTATTTTTTTTTAAGCCCGGAGTTTATTCCAAGATGAAAACCAAGAACAAACGACATAAAGCCGAGGGCGGAGCCTTGGAGATAGAAACCATGAGGACTAAGGTAGAAGCACCAGTAACAGATCATGTCCAGTACCCAACCTGTAGGGTGCACTATTTCCGACCAAGGCTGGAACTCAAGCTTGGAATGTGTACTTTTTGTCCTTTTCAAAGTAGGGACTAATAAGGTCATGACACATGCCCCCGAAGTAGTGAACAAGAAAGTGGTTTGGCTATGATTTGAATTGAAAGACTCTAAACATTGGCTATTGGTGAAATGCACTTTTTGGTTCCCAAAATTTGCAGTAATTTCAAATTTGGGAATAAATTTCTGGAAATTTTGCTACCCCATATCTCTTATCTTCCTACATGGGAAAATTTCCATCACCTCATACTGCGTACAATCTGCTCCAAAATTGCTTAACCCCTAAAGGCCCAAGGCATTTTCTGGCTCCGAAACCATTGAAAACTGCCATTTCTACTATGATCACTCCCTAAACCCAAAAAAAAACTATTTTTTTAGAATCTAACCGTAGGATCTTGTACTTCACTTGTCTCAAATCATGTGGTAAAAATTTCATGAAGTTTGACCGTACGGATTGGAAGATATTAGCGTTTGAAGTTGGAAAAAGAAGTTTTCTTGAACCCTGGATTGCAATTTCAGATGACTTTGACGGCCATTTGTGGATTTTTTTTGCACTACACACCATAAAGTTAAATTTTTTTATGTTGAACATTCGAGTTGAGAGTCGGGGAAAAAATTTCAGAATGTCAAAACTTGATTTTCACATATAAAAAAATTGTTAAGTAGAAGTAGGTCCAAAATTGAACAAAACACTAAATCTTCAATAGCTCTTAGATGGAATTAAAGCACCATAATCCCAATGGTGGGATTGTTCTTGCAAACAAACTTAACCTTTTCAAAAAAAAAAAATTGAAAAATTTCGAAAATTGCATTCAAAAATGAATTTTATAAGCTGTTTTTTGAAGTAGACGCTTAGATTGCCCGAAAAACAAGATTG
Organism: Pseudisothecium myosuroides; assembly: GCA_951799445.1. NCBI lineage: Eukaryota > Viridiplantae > Streptophyta > Bryopsida > Hypnales > Lembophyllaceae > Pseudisothecium > Pseudisothecium myosuroides. The sequence continues at coordinate 25,865,818 of OX637294.1, forward strand.
TCCATAACTTTCTCATTCAAAGCTTCAAATATAGACAAAAACATGATCTTTGAGAAAAAAATCAAAAAAAAAAAAAAATCAATTTTTTAAAGTTTTTTTTTTCTGCCCGACGAACTGCTTTTTTGACTTCGGGCGGCATAACTTTTTTTCCCGGGCACCGATCAAAAAAAAAATTATATTTTTGGAAAGCTAATGTGATTTCCTATCTTCAAAAAAAGTTCCAAAAAATCAGGTCGAAATTTCAGGTCGCACGAGCCTGCCCGAAATCCCAAGTGTCCCCAGAGGGGACTTTGGGCCTTTAGGGGTTAAATGATCGGTTACTAGTGCTTCTACCTTAACAAACTAAACCAAACCAAGAAATAAACTACACAAAGGACCCACACGTGGCATTCCTCAAATGCCTAGTGATGGCCGTGTCTTTGCAAGAGTCGAAGAACAGAGTATGAAGTGAAGTATTGTCAAATTTTATGGAGAAACTTGTATACCTTCACTAGGATCCTATCACAGAGAAAAGAAGTCCTAAACCAAGCTGTCAAATGGTTGCAATTTGAAAACATTGGAGAAAAAATAGTGAAAAAATTTACAAAATTTCTGCTTGGAGTAAAAATAGAGAAAAAAACTGGTTGAAAAACTTGTTCAATATGGGAATTAATGAAAAATATCTGGTCAAACTCAAAAAATATCTACAACACTGGCTCTGACTGTGTGTGTGTTTGTTTGTTATTATCAAACAAATGAAACGGAATTGTTTTATTTTTTTTAAACACATGGATAATTTCCATTGCAAGGGGGAAACAGTACAGCGAACCAGAGGCAAAAAAACCCGGCAACCTTTTTTGAAACAGAATTCCATTGCCAAGGGCAAAGTACACGACCACCAGACACAGGTTCTTATTGGTTGCAAGCGCCCTTGAAGTGTCCCATTCCCAAAGGCAACTCCAACAGCAATATCTGAGCAAGGGGGTACAAATTATTGCAAATGTAATTGCACACATCATTGATGCTTTGAGTGGCCGGCGCGCTTTTGTGAACATCATAAGTTATTGGGAAAGCATAAAAGAGAAAGGATCACTCACTGAGGCCGTTTTGTCAAAACTGTGGAACACCAATATAGTGTGACCTTGTCATAAATTATAAGCTTATCTAAATTGAGACAAAGGGAGAATCCAAAACTTGTGTTTCTTGGGTCTTGACATTCTTTCTCCAGGGCTCTGCCCTTGGCTTCCGCCGGTTGTTCTTGGTTCTTTTCTTGGAATAAACTCCGGGTTTTAACCCCTAAAGGCCCAAGGCATTTTCTGGCTCCGAAACCACTGAAAACTGCCACTTCTGCTGCAATCACTCCCTAAACCCAAAAAAACTTTTTTTTTTAGAATCTAACCGTAGGATCTTGTACTTCACTTGTCTCAAATCATGTGGTAAAAATTTCATGAAGTTTAACCGTACGGATTGGAAGATATTAGCGTTTGAAGTTGGAAGAAGAAGATTTTTTGAACTCTGGATTGCAATTTCAGATGACTTTGACGGCCATTTGTGGATTTTTTTTGCACTACACATCATAAAGTTAAAAATTTTTATGTTGAACATTTGAGTTGAGAGTCCGGGGAAAAAACTTCAGAATGTCAAAACTTGATTTTCACATATAAAAAAATTGTTATGTAGAAGTAGGTCCAAAATTGAACAAAACACTAAATCTTCAATAGCTCTTAGATGGAATTAAAGCACCATAATCCCAACGGTGGGATTGTTCTTGCAAACAAACTTAACCTTTTCAAAAAAAAAAAATTGAAAAATTTCCAAAATTGCATTCAAAAATGAATTTTATAAGTTGTTTTTTGAAGAAGTTGCTTAGATTGCCCAAAAAACAAGATTGTCCATAACTTTCTCATTCTGAGTCCAATTAGAATGAATCAAAGCTTCAAATATAGACAAAAACATGATCTTTGAGAAAAAAAATCAAAAAAAAAATTCAATTTTTTAAAGTTTTTTTTTTCTGTCCGGCGAACTGCTTTTTTGACTTTGGGCAGCATAACTTTTTTTCCCGGGCACCGATTGAAAAAAAAATTATATTTTTGGAAAGCTAATGTGATTTCCTATCTTCAAAAAAAGTTTCAAAAAATCAGGTCGAAATTTCAAGTCGCACGAGCCTGCCCGAAATCCCAAGTGTCCCCCGAGGGGACTTTGGGCCTTTAGGGGTTAAATAAATAAATAAAAATAGTGATGAGCCACTAAAATGAAATTGTCATGTTTTCAGAGTGACAAATGACATTTCACACTGTGCCCACTCGAAACGCCGACATTTTTGGAAAAAAGGACCAAAAGATCATTAAAAAACCAAAAGAAGGAACAATCAATCCTCCTCTCAAGGCCTCACTTGAAACACTAACGTAGGCAACCCATTTCAATTAGCCACTGCCCCTTCTAAAATAAATGAAAAAAAACAATTTTAAAGACATATGCAGAGAGGAGTATGAAAATGAATATGAATAAAAGTACGAGTACAAGTAAGAATGATGAGTACATATGTATGGAACAAATACATGTATATTCCATACTTTTTTGGCAACATTAGGATGTTAAAAAAACATAAGAGTCTCAAATTCATGCAAGTGCTAAGATGTGAGCAAAGAATCCATGAGCCCATGAGCCTAGGAGTTTATGTTATTAACACTTTCTATAGGTGTATATGTTATAAATACCTATGGCATAGACTTTTTCCATCTTCCAGTATACCTATGTTACATGTACATATGATATTAACACCTTCAAATGGTTGCAGGTACATACCTACAAGTGGATTCAAGGCTTGTAAGCTCACATCTCTGTGCTCATGCACTAGCATTGTTGAAAACAACAATAACCAAGACACACTCCCTCACTACTCATTCAAAAGAGTAAGCAAAAAAGTCACACTATTCCCTCAAAAATACCACCAATCCTATATCAAGGTTTATTTTAACATTAAAAATTATTAAATCAAAATTTTGAATGAATTCATAAACCATACCTTTTGATTGTTTGAAAGTAGACTTCCAAAAAGACCTCACCAATCAAGAAGGATGAAAAACTATTCAATTGGTTGAAAACTTCTTCTAAATGAAATGAAAATTGTTTAAATGGATGGAGAATTATTCAAGTGGAAAAAACTTTTGAAATTCCAAAAATTAAACTATGTGCTGGAAATTGGGGATAGGATAGTGACTTCACTCCTAGATTTGAATAACCTTCAATATCATGCAATTATCTCATACAACTCTCATCTAAACAACTTTTGTGTGTAACTATTCCCTCGTTATCTCCTAAATTGTTTTACTCACTTTTCAAGGGAAAAAAACAAAAAAATCCCCAACATTCTTTAATCCTTGAAGGTCAGAGACTATGTTTTCACCAAAATTGCTCCAAAACTGCCACTTCTAGTACAAGTACCAAATTTTAGCCAAAAAAACATTTTTGGACATATATAACCATTGGATCTTGTAGTATGTTGGTTTGTAAAGATGTGGAAAAATTTCCAGAAATTTCCACCATGTGGATTGCAAGATATTAGCGTTTGAATTGACAAAAATCATTTTTTGGGCCTTGTGAAAAATTGGACAGCACTAGTAGAAAACAGGGTCCTAAATGACCTGTCCACAATGACTGCAACAATCATTTTGCAGTCATTGTGGACAAAAAATGACTGCTGCAATCATTGTGGACAAGTCATTTAGGACCCTGTTTTCTACTAGTGCAGCCGCACTTCACAAGGTCACATTTGTATGAAAAAATGTCCATGTTGATGGTGCTTCTTTGGATGGTGCTTCATTCTTCAAGGCAAGTTGGCAACATGCTTGAATAATTTCGAATCATTTAAAATTGTACAACATAATTATAGGAAAAAAATAGTAAGGAGAAAGAAATAGAAAATGATTCAAAATACAAAATTGTTAAGCATTTAGTTTTGGAATTGAAAAATGTCAATTTCAATGGTTGTAATGTTGTAATAAACAATCTACATCCTATGATTTTATTTTTTTCCAAAAATATTGAAATTCAAGTAAAACGAAATGACTTCAAAGTTTATTTTAGAGTAGAGAATCTCTAACTACCCGTGGACTAAAACTCATCATAACTTTCATCTCATTGATCAAAATAGAATGATTCAAAGCTTTCCACGTATATATGAATCTAGAAAACCAATTTCAAATTTTTATATCTGAAAAAGGCGATTTTTTAAATTTACCCAAACTACCCAGTTGAGGAAAAAAATCACATATTGTACATTAACTTTTTAACCAAGTAGTCAAAAGTTATGAAAATTGTTGGGCCTTAAAGAAAAATCTCATCCCCATGTTGTGTGAAAACTTCAAAGAAAAAAAATTAAAAATTCCATGCATAGTGAGCTGCCCTAAATTGCTATGTTGCCAATAAATGTACCTTGGTCCTTTATAGGGGTTAATTAGCCAAATGGATGAAATTCATACTCTTATTAAAATATGATTGAACTTGAATGTGAATTTCCCATATATTCACACTCATAATCGCACTTGTGTACAGGGCTTAAGGTAGAAGCACCAGTAATAGATCACGCCCAGTACCCAACCTATAGGGTGCGCTATTTCCAATCAAGGTTGGAATTCAAGCTTGGAATGTGTGTTTATTGTCCTTTTCAAGGTAGGGACTAATAAGTCATGACACATGCCCTCAAAGTAGTGAACAAGAAAGTAGTTTGGCTATGATTGGAATTGAAAGACTTTAGACATTGGCTATTGGTGAAGAGTACTTTTTGGCTCCCAAAATTCATAGTAATTTCAATTTTGGGAATAAATTCTGAAAATTTTGCTATTCCCATATTTCTTATCTTCTTACATGGTAAAAATTTCCATCATCTCATACTGCGTACAATCTGCTCCAAAATTCCTTAAATGATCAGTTACTGGTGCTTCTACCTTAGGCATTCCTTGTTGTTTTGCCTTTGGATTTTGTCCAAGCCTGCTCGCAGGCCATGAACATAGAAGAACCCGATTATGATAATACTTGAAATCTCAAACTCCCGAGCATACAGTCATATGGACCTCTCATTGAGAACATTGAAAACCTAAATAAGTGTGAGTATGTCTCTCACTAGTAAGATAGTGAGTATGGTTATTTGTGCCACATTATTGTTGCAAAGAGTTGTAATATTCAATGTCAAGCAAAAAAACAAGCAACTCACCCCCTGTTCATTTAAATAATTTTGGGGACTACTGTAGTTGCACAAAACTACTGTTTGCATAGAGCAGGGAAATGATCAAGCAAAGACAAATAATCAATCGAATTGGTCATGTCCTTCTCATGATCATAGAGAACGGTGGGTACCTGAAATCGCCACATTTTGCTACTGTGCCTAATTACTACTATTAGACTGATCAAATTTTCATAATTTTTTATTAACCCCTAAAAAAAATAAAAATTTAGAATCTAATTGTAGGATCTTATACTTCACTTATCTCAGATCATGTGGTAAAAATTTCAAGAAGTTTGACCGTACTGATTGGAAGATATTAGCATTCAAAGTTGGTAAAAAAATGTTTTTTGAACTCTGGCCTGCAATTTCAGATGACTTTGACGGCCATTTGTGGAATTCTTTTGTACTATGGACCATAAAGTTAAATTTTTTTATGTTGAGCATTTGAGTTGAGAGTTGGGAAAAAAAATTCAGAATATCAAAACTTGATTTTCACATATAAAAAAATTGTTGAATAGAAGTAGGTTTAAGATTGAACAAAACACTAAATTGTTAATAGCTCTCAAATGGAATTGAAACATCATAATTCCAACGGCGAGACTCTTCTTGCAAACAAACTTGACCCTATCAAAAAAAATTTGAGAAAAATTGAAAATTGCACTCAAAAATGAATTCTATAAGTTGTTTTTTGAAGAAGATGCATCGATTGCTCAAAAAACGAGATTGTCCATAACTTTCTCATTATTAGTCCAAATAGAATGAATCAAAGCTTCAAATGTAGACAAAAAAATAATCATTTTTTTAAATTTAATTTTTTTCTGCCCAGTGAATTGCTTTTAAGACTTCGGATGGCATAACTTATGCTCCCGAGCACCGATTGAAAAAAAATTATATTCTTAGAAAGCTAATGTAATTTCCTATCTTCAAAAAAAGTTTCAAAAAATCATGTCAAAATTTGAGGTCACATGAGCCTGCCCAAAATCCCAAGTGTCTCCAGAGGGAACCTTGGTACTTTAGGGGTTAATAAGTGAAAAGAGGTTCTGATGGACCAAAGAAAGCAACATTGGATATTGTATGCCAAAGTTATTGAAGGGTCTAATTTTTTTGGTAGATGTTCTGAAATAGTTTCTTCAGCATAAGTACATGTTGATTTTAGAGATGTATACAAAGTGATGATGGTGGTTTTAGGCAAGGTGTGATTTTGGATGAACCTACCTTATACTAATAGTATTGTGCGTAGTTTTGAATGACTTGTCATTTTAATTAGAATCCTATTAATAATCCTTTAACTTCTAAAGGATCAACATGTATTTTTTGGCAACATAGAAATTTTGGATAAATATGTGTGACTGGAGATTTGCATATTTTAGGCTGAAATTTTAATAGAAGGTGGAAATAAGGAATATCTTTCATATGCACTAAATTTCATGACATTTGAAAATAGGAGGCAAAAGTTATTGCATGATATGTAGTTTGTTTCTAAACTTGGGCAATCCGAGCAAATTAAAAAAATCATTTTTTTTGAAATAAAAATTTGAAATTGATTTATTAGATTTATATATATGGAAAGCTTTGAATCTTTCCATTTTGATCAGTGAGTCAAAAGTTATGAGGAGTTTAGTTTGTGGGCAGTTATGGATTCATTACTCTGAAATAAACTTTGAAATTGTTTATTTCACTCAATTTTCAATATTTTTTGAAAAATTAAAATCATAGGATGTAGATTGTTTATTACAACATTATAACCATTGGGATTGACATTTTTCAATTCCATAATTAAGTTCTTAACAATTCCAAATGGCTTGAACATTTTCAAGCATGTAGTCAACTTGTCTAGGAAAAAGAATCCAAAGAAGCACCACCATTTTGGACGTACTTTTTTTCATAGAAAAGTGAGCTTGTGAAGTGCAGCTATCTTGTTTTTTGCAAGGCCAAAAAAATAATTTTAGTGAAGTTGAATGTTTATATCTTGCGATCCACGCGGCGGAATTTTCTGAAATTTTTACCATGTGTTTTAAAGTCAATACACTACAAGATCCTACAATTACATTTTTACCATCTATACCTTTTGTTTGTTTGTTACGTTGAGATCTCTTGGACCATGTGTCCCCCAGTGGCGTGCTTGGTACCGTCGGAAAGCCTTCGGTAAGGAGGGATGCACGGGCTTTGTTTCGTGGCGTTTGGACCCGAGATGGAAAAGTTATAGATTTTTGAGTTACTTTTGGATCTCAGAAATTACTAAATTATGCTAAATTATCTATCTTTTGAAGTGTGTGTCAATTTGTCACGTTCTTGGTACCATTAGAAAGCCCTTGGCAAGGAGGGATGCACGGGCTTTGTTTCATGGCATTTGGACCTACGGTGGGAAAGTTATGGATTTTCGAGTTATTGTTGGTTTTAAAAACGATTTTCACTTTTATTTTGGTTGTGGCAATGGCACAAGGCACACTAGTGTGTTTTGAAGTTAGCATACTACAAGATCCTACAATTACATATGTTAAAAAAAATTCGAAAATTTGGTACTTGTACTAGAAATGGCAGTTTTGGAACATTTTGGATGAAAACATAGTCCTAGAACTTTAGGGGTGAAGGACATTTGTCTCCATTGAATGTATAATCGAAAATCTTGATAGATTCTTACGAAGTCAATTTTGGATGGATCTCTCTAAAATTTGAACCATAAGGAGTGAATATGTAAACTTCAGTGGGAGTAGGTTTTGTCCAGTTAGGTGTCCGGATCAAAAGTGTGCTCCTCTAAACTTTTCAAGTAGCCTAGGCAATTGTTGGGCAACATGTGCATAATTCCTCTCATTCTGAAATATGTTAGGTATGTAATTTACAAGATATAAGATGAAATTGTCAAAAAAATAACCATGTGCAGTACAAAAATCTCTTTCTAGGAGGAGTTAAAGTCTATTGGCCATAATGCGAGAGGTCAGAAAAAAAACTTTTTCTTTTAACTTCAAACATTATAATCTTTCAATTTGTGCAGTCAAAGTTTTTGAAATTTTTTCCACACATTCCCATGGTAGTCTAGTCCTCTGTACAAATTTGTAAACTTGAATATATATTTTTTTAAACTTTTATTACTCACTGCCCTAAAAAATAGCAATTTTCTACAATTTTAGTCTAAAATGTGCCTCGAGCTTTAGAAAATAAGTTTCAACAATTAAACTAAGGTGGAATACTCATAATCATCCATGAACCCATTTGTAACAAGTAGACTTTTTTTGAAAGCATCTCCAAAAGTGCAACTAAATCATTCTCATATTTAATAGTGATTGATTGTTTATTGGTATTCTAGATTTTGAATCTATGATAAGTCTATGTGATGGTTTTAGTGGTTTAGGTAGCTTCAACTTTGAGATTTCATAGTAATTACATCTCTTATCTAAAAACTATAAGTTATTTTTTTAATTCATAATTATCAATTGCTAATACTACAAAAATATTTTCTTGAAAAGTCGCCTACATCTATATTGAATTGCTTCTTTTGATGGTTTGGGTGTTTTCACCTTACAGAGTCTCTCAAAATATTTTATACACTAACAATAATTGCTACAACTAATTAAGGAATTAGAGATTTTCAAGAAAATTTAAAGATATTGTTCTATAAGTAGCACACTATGCATAAAATGTAAATCTAAAATTTAAAATAATAAAATGAATTTTAAAAATTTAAATAAATTTACTACTAGAATTTTGATTAATAAACATAAAAATTTTCAAGATTCTTTAGTAAATGGAATGAGAAATCTTTTTAGAATTTTGTAGCAAAAATTTAAAGAATTTTAAAATTTTATTAAGTGAAATAGTACTAACTAAAATACGATTCTAAATATTTATATTTTTATAATTTACAGGGGCGTTGCAAGAAACACCGGCCTTATTTTCTGTCAGAATGAAAGTGACTCTCTTATCATCCTCTATAACTTTTGAAGCATAAACCTAATGAACTTGAATTTTTTTTATTGGAAATGTCTAACTTGATGGTAATTATATTCTTTATTTTTTTAAATTAAAAAATATTTTGTATTTAAAATTCAATTTTGTTGATTTGTCACACTTTGAGGTTTGGTAATTTTTAATACATTAAGAATCCCCATATTTAATGATTTAGGCTGAAATTTTCATGGTCTATAACTACAATAGGCAAACGTATTCCTACTAGAAGAAACTTGAAAATATATTATTTTATTTCCTCCACATTTGTACAAACAAGCCTTCTTTGTCCATATACTTCTAAACATTGAAGATGGTTTAAGATCATTCTTTTGGTGTAACCTCATCACTATCAAGTATTTATAAATGGCTAATTTTTATTTTTTTGATAAATTTTATTTTCAATTTTTTACAAATTAGTGTTCAGTTTCTTTAAAAATATAGTTATTTGATTTTGTGAATAACTTTTGACCTACATTATTTTTAGTCTCAAATTTTTGTGGCATGTCATTTTTAGTGTTATACTAATTATCCACATTTCATTTTGTTTTTAAGTTATCTTTTCCAGAAGGTCATAGTACAATGAATACTACGGTAACTACTACAAAAACAACACGATATTTCTTGCAACAACCCTACTTCCAAAATTCCAAAAAAATTGTCGAAATTTTAAATATTGTATAAATTATTATTACTACACATATATAATATATATAGTATGATTTTTTGAAGATTTTTGGAGTAAATTATAAAAATATAATTCCTCAGGGTCATATTTCAACCAATACTATTTCATTGAAAAAATTGAAGTCATGAAACTTTCATCATAAAATTCCAGAAAGAATTTTCATTCCTTTCACTAAAAACTTTTGAATATTTTGTACTTGTGCTTAAAGGATTTTCTTCAACAATAAAGTTGAGTTAAGTTATAAAACTGTCTAAATTTTGAGTTCTAAATATTTTTTAAATCACATTATACAAAAATATTACTTATACCTCAACATGTCCAAAACGTGTTGGAAAAATCTAATTTTCCAATTAGTGATAGAAATTTTTGAAGTGTATATAAATTAATGAGCCATTGTAGCTAGTACTAGTAAGTATCACTTGCAAATAATTGGTTCCAAAAATATCACTTAGGGATAAACTTCATTAGCATTAAAAATGTAGTTAGGATTTTGAGGGAGGCCACCTTGTTTCCTCCACCGGTGCAACTTACTAGACTAACTTCTTGCAAATCACAACTCTTCTAGTTGACAAAAGAATAAAATAAGTCAAATTTATTACAATGAGTTGTTAATTCTAGAAGAAAAATAGATATTTAGAAGACTTGCATACCTTATCAATAATACAACTTATTAAAGGAGTCAAAGAGAATTTGAGGGTGGATCCCAAAATTGTGCATACAATTTTCAACCAAAAGTTGAAGATGCAATAGTTTTTTTTACATTTCTATGAATCTTTTTAATATTGGTATTTGTAGCAAAAGAAACTCTTTGTTCATTAAAAGCCTTTGATCTTTAGTAATACAAAGTAAGTACAATTAAGATTTTCCAATTATGTATTTGAAGCGGGTGGCCTATTATTACGTTTACTTAGTTTTTGAGGGGCCTTATTAGCAATTGAAGAAAAAATAGATCTATATTCTTGGTATAAGGATTGAAAAATAAAAACATATGCAAACTCAAAGGCAGTCTTTAACCCTGGAGCGTCTGGATTCATCTCCAAAATTGACGATTTGAGAAAAACCATTATAAACTACAATTTGGAAGAATATTTTGGAATTGGTATACAAACAAAAGCTGTAGATTTTGATTTTTAAATTCTATCCGTATGGTTAGATCTACTAATGCTATCACCAATCTTTTTCTATAAATTTTGAAAAGAAAATTTCAGAATTCCTTCTAAATTCAATTACAAGTAAAATATTATCATTTTTTGAGTAAAACTTGTTGGAATGGATTTGAAATAAGGTTCTCTTCATATGGTGATTTTTTGAAATTTTTGTGACCTTTACATCTTTGACCTCATTTTTGCACATCTAATTTTGAACTGAAGTCAATGCAAATTGACCACTTGACATACTTCCACATTTCTAATTTTAGAAATGTATATGTTCTAGTAACACCCAATCCAACCGATGGATAGGACAACAACTTGATAAAGTATCACCAAAAATTAGGATGACTTTCATCCAAGCAGGAATGAGACAGAAACAAGGATCTGAATCTGTTCATCGTCCAGAAAATGGACGTCGGAGCGCTCCAGGGTTAAAGGTGCAAGTTTGAACTTGAATGTGTTTCAAACATCTTTTCAACTTTGATATTTCTTGTTCCATAACTATACTATGTAATTTGATTGTAGGGTTGAATTTCTTCACTAGTGTAGGATTCATTCCTTTGAATTATAAATAGTGCTCATTTCTTAAAAGGTAAGACTAAAAAAAATATGAATTGATTTTCAACTCCCAAATTCTATATTTTCACAACTTTGTTATAATAATGATTTGATACAGTTATTGCAATAGACAAAGGTAATTAAAAATATAAAAATCTCTAAAAACATTAAATATCTGTTGTGATATTTCAACACAAATGTATCATTGATGTTTCAACACAAAATAATGTGTTTATAATTATGTTCTTGATAACTAGATTTCAATTTCAAAATCTTTTTTTATTTTAATATTTTAGCTATCTACATTGAATATTTTATTTTTATTTCACCTTGGATTATTTCCCATTATTTTTTAATTTATAAAACTAAAAATATTTCATTGGAATACAAAAGATAAAGTATGATTGAAATGGTTATAAAAATAAAAGATTAAAAGAATCATTAAATTTACTACAATATGATATAATCCCTAAATGCCTTAGGCATCATATTTTGGTGTTGACTAAATTTTGAAGTAAAATGAAACCTTACCCAAGTTACTATTTTTGATAAATCTTTTAGTTGATTACCCTTTAAAGTGAAATTTAAACTTCAAAACTCTGATTTTGAAAAAAATTGTGTATGATTTTTTATCGAAGGTTTTTTGCCAAGTTGAACAATGCAAATCTTGGTTCTTTAGTGTTAGGGGCTCTTGGAGATGAGCCATCTTATAGAAAAAATCATATTTGGTATACTAGATATTTAAAAAGCTGTAAATTGCGAGGTAAATTGATTGCGGTTATTTATGTTATGTGTTCTATCCTCATAATTTTTATGTGACTTGAATTGTAGATTTGACATGTAAAAAAATATTGAAAGACTTAAAATAATTTTTATAGTTTTAACACGCTCTTGATCAAACAGTATGTAATCTTTCAATCTATAAGTGATACTATTGTATGTGTTTTCCGTATGTGATTCATAACATGTCTAGTTTGAATTCTTATGGTTGTAATTATTTAAAAATTGACAAAACTTATCAAATCTTGGACATTTTATTTAGTTTTGAATAAACTCCTAGAGGCTCAAAAAAAGCCTCCAGCAATTAGGGATTAAGTAAATAATGGTTCTTAAGAGAGCACTCTATATAATGTCCGTTTGCATTACTTTAGAAAACTTTGATTTTGAAATTCATTATTGCAACAATGTTTATAAATTATAAAGTTTGAAATTTTTTAATATGTTTTTTAGAGTATATGCTCCCTTACCAATTCCTAATTTAAGTGAGTTGGATTTAATTTAGTTTCTATTTTGAACTTTGGATTTTTCAATATCCCCTTGTTCAAGTGCATTCTAAATGTAACATAGTTTAGATTTTAAGTATCATTTTTATCTTTGAAATCATTCATTTCAAAAAATTAACTTTGAAGCTAAATATTTTAACTCCTAATTAAAGTTCTTTGGTTGTTTTGTTGAAATACAAAATTTGAGTCATGAGGTGTAGATGTCATTTTGTGAAAATTAGTATTTTCCACAATCCCAAAAATTTGATATACAAACTAACTAAATCATGCATATGCTATAAAGGTTTTGTGTAATTTCAAATGTTAAATTGTGAGATGTTAATACTTAAGTACACTTCAAGGGTTTTTTCAACGGAATGGTTGGCTTCAACTTTGCACTTTGAAATTCTATATCTTTTCTATAGATAGATTTACATTGATTGTAGGATTGTTTTCTCGTAGATATACAAGTTTAGAATCCTTCCACCAAACTTTACAAAATGATTACATGAATTTTATTTCCATTAAAAAATTAATAAACAAGTCACTAGATTGTAAAAATAACAAAATTGCCAATAGCTTTGTCATTGAATAGAAAGTTTTAAATCCCAAATACACAACTATTGTAGTAAAAAATTCAAATCCTAAGGGATTATTTGTTTTAAGAAATAATGGAAATTGAACCCAAACATGAACTTCATATGTTATTTTTTTTAGAAAATATTTTATGTGCCTGCATAATAAAAATTCCCATATCTTTCATTTCATTCATCGATCAAAACAAAATCAATCCAAACTTCTTGTGTTTTAGTGTATCTATTGAACCATACTCTAAGAAAAAAGTTTATAAAAAAGAAAGTTTTTATAGGTGACCAATCTTAGTCCCCCCCCTTTATAACTTTAGACTAACAAGTTCAAATTCTATGGAATTTAGACACCCATTAGATGTGATATTTATAAACCTCTCCAAAAAATTCATTAGAAATTCAAAAATTTAGAGTCCATTGATCTTGTCCAAAAATATGAATGACCACATTATGGTAAGAAAGAATTTTATGGGTTAATATAAATGCCATTCATCAAAGTTCAATTTGAAAATCTTTATTTTATTTCAAATATTATAGAGAGCATACAATGTGCGAGCATATAGTTTATACTTTAGTTCTTCCTACTTCATTGTGATCCTACTTAAAAAGATAAAAGTAATTTCATTTAATATATTCAAGATTCTTTGAGGGTCAACAATTTATTAACTCAAAACAAAGTTTGTTTGTTTTTTTCCCTTTCAAACTTTAATTTAATGAATTCAATATGCATGAAAACTAGATTGCTATATTTCCTTATAATTTTTTAATTCATATTTTGTCAAAATTATAATTTTTCATGAACTTTATAATAACCAATATATTTTCTTATTAAAAAAGACTAAAGACAATAATGATACTTTCATAATTATTTTGAAAATTTCATTGTAAATAGAGGACATTGACTTGCATATTTGAAAATACTAGTAGTCAAAGACTTAAGTTGTATATCTTAAAAAATTGAGATGAGATAGATAAGTAAGACTATATTAAAATCAACTAAAGTTTGTCTCAATGAAAATCAAGGATTAATTGCCTTTTGTTTTGTGCACAATGATGAAAGTTCAATAACTTTCATCATTTGCATGACTACCTTACCAACAACCTATAAATATTTCTACAAGAAGCTTGTTTTAGTTGATGTTGTTGCTAGAGACATGAAAGCAAAAACAATATGTATGCCAAACAATATGGTCACTAGAAGATTTTGCGTTTGCTTCAACAAACACATCAAGTAGATTTTGTTGAGGCAAACACAAATTTCTTCTAGTGGGTATAACCTATCCGATGACTACCTTGGTATCATCAAGCCATTTATACTCTGGAACTTCAAGGTTCCGCGGGGCAGGGCCCTTACGAATGCGACCGGAGATGTCATAGTGCGAGCCATGGCAAGGGCAAAACCAACCTCCATAATCTCCAGCTCCCGGAAGAGGTACACATCCCAAATGCGTACACACACCAACTACTATGAGGTACGTTGGATTCGATGCCCGAGCGGCGTCCGGTTGGGGATCTCGTAGCTCCGATAGGTTCACTGAATTTGCCAACTTTATATCATCCGCTGTTCGGTTGCGTACAAACACCGGCTTCCCTCGCCATTTTACAGTTACGGTGTTTCCGGGTTCGATGTTGGCAACGTCCATCTCTAGTGATGCCATTGCCAATACGTCTTTGCTTGCAGACATTGACAGAATGACTTTGCACAAAAAGAGTCGTAAGCCTGCTGCAAGAAAAAAACGCCCAAACGTGAGGACGAAGTACGTGAAAGCCCTTTTACTGGGATCGCCTGGAGGATGGCGATCCATGCACGACTTGTCGTAGGTAATTTGGTTGGTTGGATTTTTGAGGGCTACAACTGTTGCTGGTAAGTCTCTGCTATGGGATAAGTCATGGCCAAAATCTGCACATATTCACACTTCAATCTTGTCAATTTTAATTATCTTTAAACCGATTGAACACTATTCACGTATATTTTATGCAATATATTCTCAACTAAACATGATAGGAAACACAAAAGCATTATATGTAATTTAACAAAACCAAAGAAAGGAATGCTTTGCATATCAACGATGCTAGTGCATGAGTGTAGAGACGTGAGCCTACAAGCCTTGAACCTAGTTGTAGGTATGTACCTATAATCATTTGAAAGTGTTTATAACATATGTGCTTATAATATAGGTACACTACAACATGGAAAAAGTCTATAACAATTGTACTTATAACATAGACACCTACAACCATAGAAGGTGTTTGAAATATAAACTCCTAAGCTTATGGGCTCATATATAGATTCTATACTCACATGGTAGAACTCCCTCTTTGCATATCAACAAAATCAACATTGTATGGTGATGTTTGTCAAGTATATTATTTAGCCAAAACTTGCATTTTTTCAGGTTTTTTGAAAATTTTAATCTCTAAGTGTACAAATTAGACCACAGGACCCAAAGGCAACGGTGCTAGTATGTGAGCCCAAGAATGCGAACTTGTGAGCATTGAGCCTACAATATAGGTACCTATAATATAGATACCCACACTATAGAAGGTGTATGTATCATAAACACCTATAATATGGGTATTTGTAATATATACCCTATAATTATAGCCGGTTTCTATAGTATATACACCTATAATATAGGTGTGTAGTATTCTAGACTCATGGGCTTACACTCCTATGTTCACATAATAGCAATCCTCGACCTAGAGGGCCGAAAGCTATATCCAAATATAAAAACAAACAACGTAGAAGGATTCTAAGAGGTGACTTAATATTCTTGAAAATGAAGGATTACATCCATTCCATTGTTGGGCTCAACGATTTAATAAGATGTTAAGTTTGTTTTGAAAATTCTAATGAAGAAAAAAGAGTAATTTTTTTTCTAATATTGTATACTTGTTTATAAAAGATAATAATAATAAATTGATACATTGCATAAACCATGATGGATGTAAATATAGACCAAGAACAAAAAATATATGAAGATTGGAAGCTTCTATTCCTTCGTATTTAAACTATGTTGATCTAATTTCCTTCATTTAGGGGATGAAACCTTCCATTACAATGCTCCCAATGCTTTAACATTCTTTCTCAAATATTTTATAATTTTCATTTCTTTGTGAATATCCAAAAAAGAGAAGTTTTTGGACATTCCATTGAAAATAATAATGGATTTGAATATCAATATTCAACTTTGGCATTTCATTTTGATATTTGTAATCAACTTAAAATTGTATTATCTTTTGCACTATTGAATCTTAATGAAATTTAGTATTTAATTGGATCTTTTTCAAGATCTTACAATTAATTTTTTTTAATTTTGTGATGTACATGGATTTTTGAGCTCATTAGGTAAAGAATCATTTCAAAGCTACATGTATCTAAGGATCCTAAGTAACGACGGGTTAACCCCTAAATTAAAGGCCCATTGTCCCTTCGGGAGACAAATGCGATTTCGGTCATGTACCTTTTTGCAACCACGTTTGTAATATTTCCTGAAAAATTTAATGGAGGTGGAGAATGGGAAGACCTATGTGGGGACATAATTTTTTTCACATTCAGTGCCCGGGAACAACAATTATGACCAAATAAGCTCAAAATAGGGGATGGCAAGCAGCCCGGGCAGCAAAAAAAATTTGGCAAAAATTTGATTTTTTTTTAATATTTTTTTCTCATAGATTATATTTTTGCCTATCTGGAAAGCTTTGATTCATTTCATTTGGATTTGTTATGAGAAAGTTATGGACATTCTTGTTTTTCGGGCAGTTAGAGCATCTTCTTGAAAAAAATAACTTGTAGGATTCATTTCTGAATGCTATTTTTGCAATTTTTAAAAAGAAAATTCTCATGGTTTAGTTTACTTGCTAAAACAATCTCACCATTGGGATTAGTGTATTTTAATTCCATGTAAAATATATGAATATTTTAGATTTCCCTTCTATCTCGTACCTACTTCTATTTAACAATTTTTTTAGGAATGATAATTAAGTTTTTTTGAATATTTTTTTCCCCCTAGACTCTCAACTCAATTCTCCACTATAAAGATTTAAAGCTCAAAACTCTGTAGTGCAAAAAATTTAAGTTAAAAATGTTCAAAGTCAAAAAATCCAGTCCCGCAATGTGCTGAAATACTTGTTTTTTCCACTTTAAATGCAGATATCTTGCAATATGAGCGGTCAAAAATTCTGAAATTTTTTCCACACATTCTCATACTAATTAGGTGTAAGATCCGACGGTTAGATGTGCAAAAAAAACATTCTTCAATTTTTTTTACTCCTTGCTATAGAAATGGCAGTTTTGAGTGTTTTTTGGTAGAAAAAAGGCCTTGGGCCTTTAGGGGTTAAACTACCAGTACCTATTTTTTCCTACTCATATATACACTTCTCATATTTACACAAGGAATATACTAATTTTATGCACTTTGCTTTAGAAGCCAAAGTAAAGACCAAACTACTTCATTAACAAATACTCTTTCAAGTGCATTACTTCAAAAATAGATCTCTTAATGGTTTCTCAAAATTGTTTTTTTCTACTCATATTATTGGCAAAGGACACTTACAAATCCAATTTTTTTTGTCAATATATATATAGGTTCTTTAGATCTTATTTGGAGTGGTTTACATAGACTTTTTCAATGTTGAACATGCAATCTTTGGTTTGATCATGATTAGGAACAACTATTTTAACTTGCAAATCATTTTAATTTTTCTTAATTTTTCAATTATTGGGCATTTCATTCTTGATGAAAACAAAATTGGAGTAAAATGATTAAAGTCATTCACAAAATTTATCAAAATCAAGTTCATTCTTGCTCATCAAATGCCTATCATTGCATTTTTTTTTTCTGAATTTAAAATTAGCAAAGATAAAGAATCTATTATTTTGTCTATAAATTGAAGCTTAGAGGAAGGATTTGAAGTAATCTTGGTACTCTTTGGATTTACATGATGCAAATACAAGAATGATAAAATGCTAGCTTGGAGAATTAAAATTTCAAGAAATGAGTAAGTTACCTCGAGTGGGAAAAGCTTGCCAAGCATTCAATTTAGTACAATTCTCAAAAATAGGGCTTGACCAAAGTGTTTTTTTTTTCAAGAGATCTTTGTATTCCATACTTGTGAAGGATCGAGGAGAATTAAAATTGACTTGCACATGTTGAGATATTGCATATGAAATAGGATGAGAGCAACGTGAACAAAGGAGTGAGGGCATCCCCCTACACAATGTTTTTAACATCATAGGTATTGGAATTCAATATTGACCAAGATTGCGCTTATTCGAAGAATTCAAGAATAATAGTAGGCATCATGCTCTGAGGCAATGCACTATACTACTTGATGGGTATTGTATGTCCCTCTTAAATATTATCAACATTGAAGTTTTTTTGTTATAGTTTCTATTGTATATCAAATTCTTCTTAGCCATTCTTTGATTACCTTTCATGATTTTTGTGCGCACACCTGTAGATGTAATCAAATCTCATATTAGTCTTTTACATTCAAAAAACTTATCTTGTATCAAGTGCAAAGATTAGGTTTAATAAGTGAAATGATTTACAAAACTTAATCAATTTTCTACTTGAAATTGATTAAAACATCTTATATTCCATATTTGATGTAAACAATGATTTTGCATGATACATTCTTTTGGTTGAATTGTGCAAAATCATATTTACGTAATCAATAATTGTTTGATTTAGTAAAAGACAAACTAGCTATTTGTATACAAATTATTTTGTATTGCAGTTGGTATTGAATATAAAGTTTTGAATGAAGCACCTGATTTTTTATGTACTTCTTTGTGGATTTTTAATCTACATCAATCTTGGCTCTTAAAAAATTGCTTTCCAAATTACAAGTTTAATTCATTTTTCCCATAATATAAATTTTGAAAACTGATAAATGGTCTTATTTCCAAAGTAGCTAGTAATGTTGGTTAAGAAATGAAGTCAATGTAGGTGAAGTAAGATATGCATTACAATTTTTGAAATTTTCTCCAATTAAAAAATTCCTTTGAATACAAGAGATCAGAAGAAAGAGTCAATTGTAAAGTGAGCAAATGCGGGACCAGGAGTCAGAGTTCTGAAAAACACAGGACCAAACTACCTGGAGCACCCAATTTCGTGCCGTGTTTGTTTTGTTCTATTCTTAGTTAAACCTTCCTCTAACACAAGTTCACAAACATAGGACAACTTTGCGATTAACTCTAATGTGCAAAAGTCATTTCTACACAACTATCGGTGGAGGTTTCTTTTCACCAATTGCTTTTGAATTTTTTTATGAAGTTATTATTTAAAGTTAAAATGCTCCTTGTGCCCTAAATTTTGTGTTATACAATCATGATGATCATCTAACCTTTTCAATGTGTTCACCATTGCAAGATCTAGGAACATGCAAAAGATGTGGATGCAAGGAGGCGGTTACTCTAAACTACCCATCAAGTGTGATAAATTTTAGATATCTACTAGTAACCTAATAATATAAAAATAAAATTACATATCCCAAAACTTTTACTACTAAAGAATATGATGTCCACTTCAAAAGTTTTTCATACATGTGTGCTAAAACAATTAATTAAGACATTATAATTCAAATGTTTTAAACACATTTGTATTGATCACAACTACATAAGATTCACTTAGCTTAAAGAAATTCCATGTCATCTTCTAAATTTGCACATGTTTGTTGATGTGGCAATTTTATACATCTCTTTAAGAAGATCTTGAAATGTACATTATTAAAAGATTTTGGTATAAGCATGCATGAAAATGTTTGAAATGTACACTAATGAAAGAATTTCAATAATACTTGATATTATCTTTATCATCGAATAATAAAAATAAAAATAAAAATAAAAATATCTAGTTTTTGCCTCCACCTCAAATCTACATATATGAAGTATTCAAAATCTATATTCAGAGTATTCTATGAAAATATTCAAAATCTATGAATTAGTATAACTCTATCAAATGTATTAAATCTTTGTAGTATTCTAATTTTGTGAAGATTGAAGATGACCAAAATGAAATACCGCTCTATCATGGATCAAAAAATTTCATGTCATCTTTGAGGCCCAATGTCATGCTGCCTTTGCATTACACTCGTTTTTATATTATTCTCCACCTACACAACTAATACAAAATTAAGTAAATCATTGCAACACTCACATTTATAAATTGTATGATTTGAAATAAAAAGACCCCCAAAGTAGCACATATATCATCTGTTATAATACACTAACATCTATACCTTAAATTAAGTTGTTGGTTTTGTTTTGTTTATTACAATGAGATCTCTAGAACTCTGCATCATCCAGTCACATTCATGGTACCGTTGGAAAGCTCTCTATAAGAAGGGGTGCACGGGCTTTGTTTCGTGATGTTTGGACCTATGGTGTGAAATTTATGGACTTTGGAGTTATTTTTTAATGAAGAAATTAGAAAATTAATTTTACTTTTAATTTGGTTGTGGCACAAGGTACACTAGTTTGTAAGTAACTTGGAAAGACCCCATTGAACTTGTCTTTGTCTTTGGGGTTCTAAATTGATTCTTTGCACAAGAACTGGAGTAGGCTGATATGTCTTCGGGAGTGGTTTAGAAGACAACCTCATCAATTAATTGTTCTTCAAGTTAACCTAAGACTGAAGTCCCAAGGCCATTTTTTGGGTAAAAAACACAATCAAAAGTTGTCATTTTCTATGCAAACAATGAAAGTTTTTGACATTTGTTTCTTTTGCATGTTCAGCCGTAGGATCCTGCACTAGACTAGTATGAAAATCTGTAGAAAAATTTTCAAAAAATTTGACCATATTGATCACAAGATATAAGCATTTAAAGTGAAGAAATCAAGTTCTTTTTGCTCCTACCTTAACCCCTAAAGGACTAGCATGCGTTTTTTGGCCGTATAGAAATTTTGGGTAGGTACGTGTGACTAGAGATTTCCATATTTTAAGCTGAAATTTAATAGAAGGTGGGCGCGAGGATTATCTTTCATATGCACTAAATTTCAGGACATTTGGAAATAGGAGTCAAAAGTTATGGCCAAATATGTTACTTTTTTTTGTAATTGGGCAGTCCGGGCAGCAAGAAAAATTTGGCAAAAATTTGATTTTTTTTTTTAAATATTTTTTTTCTTGTAGATTATATTTTTATCTATGTGGAAAGCTTTGATTCATTTCATTTGGATTTGTTATGAAGAAGTTATGGACATTCTTGTTTTTCGGGCAGTTAGAGCATCTTCTTGAAAAAAATAACTTGTAGGATTCATTTCTAAATGCTATTTTTGTAATTTTTCAAGAAAAATAAAATTCTCATGATTTAGTTTACTTGCTAGAACAATCTCACCATTGGGATTAGTGTATTTTAATTCCATCTAATATATATTAATATTTTAGATTTTCCTTCTATCTCGTACCTACTTCTACTTAATAAAAGTTTTAGGAATGATAATTAATTTTTTTTGAATATTATTTTTTTCCCTAGACTCTCAATTCAATTCTCCACTATAAATATTTGAAGCTCAAAACTCTGTAGTGCAAAAATTTTAAGTGAAAAATGTTTAAAGTAAAAAAATCTAGTCCCACAATGTGCTGAAATACTTGTTTTTTCCACTTTAAACGCAGATATCTTGCAATCTGAGCGGTCAAAAATTCTGAAATTTTTTCCACACATTCTCATACTAGTTAGGTGTAAGATCCTACGGTTAGATGTGCAAAAAAAACATTTTTCAAATTTTTTTACTCCTTGCTATAGGAATGGCAGTTTTGAGTGTTTTTTGGCAGAAAAAAGGCCTTGGACCTTTAGGGGCTAACTAGATTATAACCAAGTCTTTTTTGGAGGGGCTTTCTGGTGCCATATTGTACCAGAAAAAAATAATTTGGCGAAAAAGTCTTTGAATTAAAAAAAGTCTTGAATGAAATTGTTAGATTGTGGATGGAAATAGAACTATGAAAATGTAATATGTGCTAATGTGATATTTTCTATCCAATATGTGGATGAATGTTGAAATTTGGAGCACTACTACAATATATTATATTGCCACTTCATAAAAACCAAGAAACAAAATAACTAACTGATTATAACACTATTCATGCTAATTCCAAGATTTGAATTTTATGTCGATGAATAAGCTCTCATTTTACAAATGGGAAGGTGGCTTCCAAAATACACTGGCTTTGTAATAATAATAATAATAATCATAATGATGATGAGAGAAAGATGATGCCAATGATACTTGTTTGCTGATTCTACAATCTATTGCTAGGCCCAGTTAGTACGAATTTCACTCATTATAATTGTTTCCTTTTTCAGTTCCAAAGCCAATGTATTTTGGAAGCCATCTCTTGATTGTTTGTACCACATGTTGTGTCCTTCCATCAACTTCAGGTTGAACAGGTAGTTCGCTCTCAAAGCCCCCATGCTCCATTTGTTAAAAAAAAAAAAAAAAAAAAAAAAGTCCCCATGCTCTCAAAGCGCCCATGACACAGAGGTACATTTTGCTTTCTTCAATGGCCCAATAGTGTTTCAGGAGGTGGTTGCTTTTAGTGACCTTTGCATTTCAACTTGTAACTAATTCCATGAAGGTCCCAAAAATATGAAACAATTTGGGTTAATAGTAGGAACACTCATAACCATCATTGTATCTATAACCAAATCTTAGAAAATTTGTACAACTGAATAGATGTGATTACAAGGATGTAGTACATTAGAATATCAGCCCCTAATGTTGGTATTAGGTGCATTTTGTAGTTGGTTCTTTAAAAATTCACAACGAATTTGCACAATATTCAAATAATACATTAAAAAGTGCACATGGATTATTTTTCCCTTGCTAAAAGGATCCTATAATTTGCTGGATGTCTATTATTAATAATCATATTCAAAACCCTTAAATTGACGGTTATGGATGTTGCTACTTTAGATGCCAATTCCATTTTCTTTCCTACTAAAATTTACTTGAAAATTATTTTAAAGAATTTGACTTTTTTCAAAAGGCAATCAGCTCGTAAGTGGTCGCTTATAGAGCAAACTACCTTTAGTCATCATCCAATGATACATGATCATAGCTTTAAGCCTTAAAAAGACATTATGTATTCTCTTTTGATCAAACTTTATGAGTTTTCTATATTAAAATACACCTTTCAAAAATTTGATATTTTTTCATATATATAAATATACATTTTTTTTACTTGATTTTTTAATAATTAAAAACATTAAAATGAAAGTTTTATGAATATTGAAATTAATTTTTTTTGGTAAGAATCATAATAATTACAAAAATATTTAAAATAGTATAAATTTTTTAGCAAAATTGGAGATGATAATGATAAACATTATGGTGTAATTGTTATATTTCTTGAGCTCAGACTAAGAAAAATTCAATAGAAAGCTCAAAAGTGGTGTATTTTGAGCTTTCAAGATGCTACTTTCAAATAGCCTCAAAAATATAATTTTAACAATTTAACAATTTTGAAAATACACATACAAAGAATACAAAAGTAGATTATTGAAACTACATTTTCTTAATCCAGCTTCAAGATATTCAAAATCAAAAACTATATGAAATTTAGATTTAACCATAAAAACCATGCCCTTGTGTTCTTTAAAGGTTAATTGGAAGAATTTTCAAATGTCACTAATGTATATTTTTTTATGTTGTAAAGTAGGTACCTCCAAACCACCACTTTTGCTATTGTGCCTATTTTCTATTATTAGATTGACCAAATTTTCATATTTTTTTGTTGGCAAGTGAAAAAAGATCCCAATTCACCAAAGAATGTGACATTTGTGTACCGTATGCAAAAGTTATGAAGTGTCAAAGTTTTTTTGGTAGATGTTCTAAAATTGTTTCTTCAACATACGTGCGTATTGATATTAGAGATGTACACATAACCATGATGACAATTTTAGGCAAGGTGCAATTTTGGGAGTGCCCACTTTAGCATTATAGACGATGGTGCCGTAAACTCTAAAACAGTTTACGGTCCAAACCAATGATGCCAATAATATATATATGGTTGCCATTCAAATTTAATGCATTAAAAGATACTACATCTACTTGTGACTATTACATTTATTATTTCATGTTTCTCCACTAGTAGTATATTTGTAGCAAGAGAGCAATATTTGATGAGCCTAACTATTTAGTGTTGGTGGCAAAATTTCTCCTGAAGGCAAAATCTAATGATTTTTGTTTTAAATTACAGCATTAGGTCCAAGAAATGAATTTTTTGTATCTAAATGATGGATGATAATTGGTGTAAAATAAATGAGACCATCAAAATGAGTAAAGTGCAAATATTTAGACAAATATGTAATGAAAAATAATGATATCTATCTCAAAATGGCTATATGATAGACTTTGCTGTTGCCACTTAAGAAAAAAATTTAAATACTTAAAGCACCCTCCATCCAACAAATATGTTGGTCTTCCAAATTTATTTCTAACTTTTGATTGGTATATAATTAGAACTTTAAATTATTATATTTGGAAGTGCATCCACAATTACTTTGAATAGATACCATATAACAAATTTATTTGGAATTTAGACCATTAAAGTCCATTGAAAGCTAGCCAAAAGTTAATAAAAATATAGAGAAGTCCTTCAAATCATATCAAGGAAATTCCATAATCATTTCAAGGAAAAATTCTCTTTAGGTTTCTAAAACCCCTAAAGCTCTTTGACTATATTTGAACCAAAAATGCTCCAAAACTGCCATTTCTAGTATAGTGGGGTACCATTCAAAATAGTGTTTTTGCATTCGGAGGAAGGAAATTTCACATCTGCCAACTTTGATAGCCTCTCAAGGGCTGAAAATTTGATCTTTGGCCATGAAATTTTTGTCATGGGAACATCTTTATGTTAATAACATGTATACCAAATTTCAAGGTAAAAAAATCACCAAAAAAAAGATATTCAAAATCTACCAACATGTGTAGTGGTGAGAAAATTTTCATTGCTGCCAACTTTGACACCCTTCCAAAGATTGAATTTTTTTTTCTTTTCCTATGAATTTTTTGGCATAAGACCATATATATGTTGATTACATGTGTGAAAAATTTCAAGTCCAAAAGATCCACACTAAAAAAGATATTCAAAATCTACCAACATGTGTAGTTGTGAGAAACAATTTCAATACTAACAACTTTGATACTCTTCCAAGGGTTGAAAAATTATTTATTTATCATGCAATTTTAATTATGGAATCATCTCTATGTTAATAACATGTATACCAAATTTCAAGGTCATAAGATTCACCAAAAAAAAGATATGCTAATTCTACCAACATGTGTAGTTGTGAGAATGATTTTACCTAGGTATCACCTAGTTTTGATATAAGGTAGCAACACCCATGATCGTGAGTATACCCTGACACCAATTGTAGAATTCCCTTAAAGTGCTCCCAAAAGTTTCTTGAAACTGTGTCCATGCTTAATTGTGATTGGTGGTCTCTGATTTTTTTTGGTGTTAGAATCGAGGCACATTTATTAGAGTGCGGTATAGGGTGCCCTAGGGAGTTCTACTTTGGAAATTTGTAGAAATTAGATGCCTTATCCAAAAAATTTATTTTATTTTTTGAAAATTCATGATTTTCAATTCCTAACATTGAAAAAATACTTTTTTTAGAAAATTTTGCCTCCAACTATGCTGAAATGCTTACTTTGACGGTTATGGGTGCTCCTACCTTAGATATCACCCAGTATCACCGAAGTATCAGTCGAGTATTGAAGAAAATACTTCGGCTACTTCTCCCAAATGATAAAAAAGACACTGACCACATCCCAAAATCATGCCCACGGACCCCAGCCAGTTCGTGTGAGGAATTAATTACACATCCACATTCAAATTATTGAAAAGAAAAAGATTTCCCACTCCAATTGATTAATTTTCCCACACGTCGGGATCCGGCCTTTTGTACAAACTGCCCTTTGTTGCCTCGGGCTCCGTGTTAGAATTAGCGGTCGATCTAACGTCAAAGTGGCCGTTCCAGAGTTCCCCACTCTGGAACACGTTCCCAATCACCCCGTTCCCCACTTCATCTTGCACCAGTGAAGCTTAGTAAGTTTTCGTCATGGCGCCAGGCAGAGAGAGCTTCCTCTGCACCATCGCTAACTTATTAGTTCAATATTCAGTACTACCGCGGCTTCCATTTGTTGCTGTTTACTACTAGCTCCTTGCCACAGTAATAATTCCGTGCGCCGATGACTCCAAATCAAATGTTGCCTGAATTCAGAGGTATATAATTTTCTCCGATCGGTGGTTTGTTTGGCTATTTCTTGGTCGTTTTCGCAAGTCCGTCGCCTTTAGCTCGGTGGTTTTTCTGTAGCTTCTCGGCTGGGAGAACGTGCAAGTGAAGAATCTTTCGTCTATATTTGTGAGCTTTCTTTCTTTAGAACTTATTGATACCTGCATGCGTGTCGAAATTGGAGGTGCTGGCTAAATTCGGTAGCGAACAGGTGCTGCAAGAGTTCGTTGCGGAATTGTGTGAAAAAGCGGAGTTCGATTGGTATTTGTATTATTTTGGAGCTGTTCGTTGTGTTTCTCACGGCCGCTCATTGATTCATTTTCAATGTGATGTAGACTTTTTGAATTAGAAATTAAGCAGGAAAGTTCGGTGATAGTTTTTTTAAACGGGAGTGGCGATGCATCGGGACGACGTGAGAACCTTCTTCACTGTCTCTTTTCAGATCGGGCGTCTATCTAGTGACATTGATTTTGCTATGGTTACTACCGGAGTACAGTCTCTGCTGCGAAATCTACTGCTTCTCTTCGAGCTTGAGGATTTGATTTACGGCGATTCGTGTTCCCTGGTAGCTTCTACTGTAGTTTTTCAATATGAAATTCGGTAGCATCTCCAGAAAGCCTCTGTAACAACGGTTTAGGGCAGTGAGGACGACGTGTGATCGTTATTCACCATTGTAATTTGCCTTCCATGAGTGCCTCTTTGTTGAGATTTTCCCGTCGGTCCCCAGTGGACAGCCGGAATACTAATCGGCGCAGTGCTTTTTCATGGCTTTCGTGCCTGTACGCCATTTAGCGCTTTGGAGGCAAGCAAAACATAGCCGGAGCCAAGCAGGCTTTTCTCTCGAAATTTCTCAGTCCCTTTGCAAAGTTGATCTTCAATTTCAATTTACCGAATTGCTATAGGATCTGGTTAGCTTCCGTGGTTTGCGTAGCGAGGTTACGGCTCAGCTACTTAATCAGGATTACATTACATTTCGTTTCTTGCCATGGCCAGTCTGCCATGCCCGCTTCCGACTTTTCTTTCCGACATATTTGCCAGTAGATTGCAGAGATTTTCACGAGTTTTTTTAAGCTGGATTTGCGGCCATGTTGGAATGAGAAGCTCTGTCTCTTGAGATCGTCTATCTTGCGAATGTCAGTGTGCAAGGCTGCTCTCTAAAGAAATCCTCTTCGGTCGAATGTAAGGCAGTTGCGCACAATTGAGCCATTTTTTTTCCTTCGCCATCTACGTTTGGCCCTTTAGGCCTTGAATGGTCACTTTTACGTCACCTGAAACAG
This sequence comes from Pseudisothecium myosuroides, assembly GCA_951799445.1. Lineage (NCBI taxonomy): Eukaryota > Viridiplantae > Streptophyta > Bryopsida > Hypnales > Lembophyllaceae > Pseudisothecium > Pseudisothecium myosuroides. The sequence continues at coordinate 25,893,728 of OX637294.1, forward strand.
CCGTAAGTTTACAAGAGCAAACCAATAGGAGTTGAAGAGCTCTTTGAGACAAATAATGGGAGTTGAAGCATTTTGGGTTTCAAGGGTATTCATTTAATGATCTAGTGCCATGTGTAGGTACCTAATACTTTCAACTTTGAAAATTTACAAAATATTAGAAGAAGCAAAAAATTTACGGAACAATTTGGGTTTGATTTCTCCTCGTAAAAGAAAAAGAAAAAAAGAGATTTGAGCATAGGTCATTGTAGAAGCAAAAAAAGTGGCGGTATTAGGTGTTTGGACTTTATTGCGTCTTGTTGAGCTTGAGAGATTCATGTTCACTGTAGTTTCTATTTCTGTTCCATGTCCTTCACCGATAAATAGGAACTCGGAGTGAGATTGACAATTGTTTATTTGGGAGCAATTCCGTTGTGATACCTTTGAAGCACTCCCTGCCGTTCCCTGAGTCAATGGCAATATCAAATGTGTATTGAGTTTAGTACAGTCTCTGCGACAAATTATATTGCTTCTTATCGAGCTCGAGAGATTGTTGTAGCGATTCATATTCACTTGTAGCCTGTGGTTCTGTGAAGTGTCTGCTGGCGGAGATTGGAAGTCAGCGTCACATCGCTGCCTATGGCCAGTCATTTGATATAAGTAAGATTGATAGACTTGTGATCGGTTGAATCTGTGAGAAGGATAACGTAGAGATAATCTGCTAATTGGTACTCAGATTTGTTGACAGTGCAGGGGGGTAGTTTGGCCTACGGGACAGGATCCGATGCCAAGAGTACAAATTTTTTGTCACGCGGAAGCAGCTGTACGGTTGCCGGTACCTTTGTGTTGCCGTATAACTGAGCATCTTACACAGCGAAAGGTGGTTGAGAATGGCGGATCTTTCAACACGGCTTGCTGGACATGACGACACTGTTCTTCAATGGTGAAATAGCGGTTGTTTATAACAGGTACTCAACCCTAAACATTATGTCAATCTGTCGTTGCAATAATTTTCACAATCTAGATGACGAACTCTAATATCTGTCAGGAAGTCAAACTGCGTATGACGATGCACAAGTGGGATCCGCAATAACACTCAACGGTTATTTATCGGAGATCTTTTCTCAAATATCACATTGTCTCATCTTGTGGAGGGCCCTTCATGATCATCTCTATGTTACTGTCCTGTACCAAAGCTATCTTAAGAGAAATGCAAACTCGTTTGTTTGCGCTAGATCTAAGATCAACAAGATAGAATGCCGTTACTTTTTTCTCCTTGAGAGTTTGAGGATGTTATGCCAGAAGCATGCTGCCCCCAAGCATTTTTACGAAAGTGGACTTGGTCGACTTATTCAAATAAGATCGGATGCTTTAATCTCCGAAATTCACCTTCAATATTCGATCTGTACTGTTGCTTCTAACCTCGGTGCAGAGAGGAACGTGTCAGACGTTTCTACCTGCCCCAGCCAGCTGTACCAAAGCTGGCGAATGTGTCCTCATTTTTTAAAATATTTATATTCCGCTCTCCATAGACGAACCTGTAAATCTAGTTTTAAGTGCAATCAAGATGAAGGATATGAGTTGCTTTGGAGGACAATATACTTCGTAAACTCTTCACTGAAGTTCACCTCATCGGAATGTGGAAGTTTATGCCTTAGTATACGGGATAAGCATGATGGTTATTTGTTTCTCTTTCTATTCACCCAGAAGTCAGGCTATCTCCTCTTGGAGCTCTTTTATCCCAAAGTAGCCCCATGTCGCATCTAAATTAACTAAGTTCATCAGAATTATCGAAAGTTGTTCTTAGCTGGAATCGCTAGAGCGTCCACATGAGAAGAAGATTAAGCATAACTGCAAGGTTGTCAGCTCGACAGCGCAGGCAGGCGTGACAACATCCCAGAATGGGTGACAATCTGCACTTTAAATTTGTCAGATTGAATGGGTTGAGTTATGTTCATTTAATTCTGAATGAACGTAACTGGATAATATGCGAGCACATGACTATCATCTTGTTAGATCCGATCGACCAGATTATTGGCCCTTGGAACTAATCTTACAACGTGTGGAACTGAATTGTAATATACAGTTCGTCTGTTGCAGTTTACTGTGCTTACTGTGGGAGCGCATTCTTCAAGAGCAGTTGTGAAAGAGTTGTGAAGGCAAGTGGTGAAGCTATAGCCATTTAATCACATTGTTTAGGAATCTTGGCATGATTGTCCAGGTTTCTACAAATTGGTTATGGTGGAATGAAGGCGTTCTATGTTGTTTGAATTGATGACGACGACTGAGGAATGTTTGATGATGTAGTAGTCGTTTTCCAATCTCTCAGTATTCCGGAAGGATTTTTTCATCAGTAAAATGGAAATGGAAAAGTAGATCAAGAAACGAAGCATAGGTAGAACATTTAAGAAGCTGGGGAAAGGGACATGGCATCGCTTCTATTGTAGCAAGGAAATGTCTACAGATTTTTGAGAGAGTTCAACATGACGGGCTTAAGGTTTCGTTGTGGTCCTCAGCGAATACAATAGCAAAGTGATTTAGAACGGAATATATCTTAGGAGAGTTTTGGTGAGAAATTCAGAGATAGACACTGCACAATGTTGGATGTTGCGGAGCAAGTTCCAGGAGACCTATCGAAAGGCGGAACCCCTACTAAGAATCATCAAGCGCATCTCGCAGGTCTCAAGCGCTTGTCCGCGCGCGCGAGTGCAGGTCCTGTTACCCCACCAGGCACCCGCCGGGTTTTCTTCTCCTTCTCTGCTTACGCCCGCAGTGTTATCGACAAATTAAAAGAATGCGAAGTTCCCATAGCCGAAGGTCTCTCCTGCGAAGAGTTTGAGAGGATCGAAGCAACTCATGGATTCACATTTCCGCCGGATTTGAAAGGGATACTTGAAGCTGGTCTACCTGTTGGAGCGGGATTTCCCAATTGGCGAGCTGATAGTCCACACCACCTGCGCATGCGGATCAACCTACCTATAGTTGGTCTTCTACATCAAGTCGCCAATTCAAGCTATTGGTGGAAAGGATGGGGTCCAAGACCATTGGAGATCAAGCAAGCGGTCAATTATGCTCGCTTTGCTTTACGCAGATCCCCAATCCTTGTCCCTATTTACGGTCATTGCTACGTACCGTCTTCGCCAAGTCTTGCCAGCAATCCTGTATTCTTTGTATACCAGAAGAGTGCAGTGTACTGCGGGCACGACGTTGCTGATTTTTTCGACCGTAAAGCTTTTCTTACACATAAATTCGAGTTTGGAGACTTGATGTATGATATGGGTAGTTTTAGAACTGAAAAAATCCTCCAAGGTGGAGCCTGTGAACACAATAGTAAGCACCTGCACAATTCAGACCTTGATTATGTGCACCGTAGCTCGAACTCATCATCAGGGACTGATTCCTCGGAAGCATCAGGATCTGGGACTTCCAGTGGCCAGGGTGAGACATGGGGTCGAAGTCTGGACTCCCTTGCCCAGAACATGGAATTTCTGGTGATTCCGCGCGAAGAAAAGCTTCAGTATGCAGGCTTTGGGCGATTAAGTTCCGGCAGGAGCGCAAGCCGACAATTAAGCTTCTCTAGAAGTTTCGATCATCGATCACATGAACCTGACTCTCAACTGGCAATCGAAAGCCAGGATGACATTTTGAATTATCCTTACATTGTGGAGAAACCTCTTCCTCCAAAGACCTTGATGAGGCTCTCTATGGTCCCGTGGTCCTCCCGGAGTTCTCGACACATTGAATTTTGGAGCGATCTCGCTGAGAAGGTGCTCAAACAAATTGCTTCTCGAGGTGATGGTTCTTTTTCTCCCCAGAGATCAGATGCCAATGTAGCGAAGCCTCGAGTTTATCCCGTGAAGAGGCTTCTTGAAGAGAAAGAGAGAAAAGAAAAGTCCTCGAAATGGTTGAACGGGTACCTTGATGAAATATCTTTAGTTCTTCAGAAGGGCGGTTGGCAAAAGGATGATATAAACGACATGATAGATTCCAAGTCTCCATCACGGCGTTGGAGTCAGCAGCTAGACGCACAGGTGAGAAACTCTAGCGTGTAATTCCAACTCCATCTTTCTAAAGATTTCTCTTGCATTTCTTTTCTCTATCTGCAATAAATCTACTCACTGGATAGACGTTCAAAGTTGTGAGAGTTGAATTACAAACTTTTTAGAAGGACTTCAAGCGTCTATGACAGCTATGTTTTCTCGGTGTTCATGGAGATATTTGGGTGTATGCAGGGAGTTCTGGTTTCCTTAGCCCGGGAAGTCGAGTTCCTTTCTATCTCACTCAAAAAGGCCGGATGGAGTGTCCCAGATGTCACTGAAACCATGACAATGGGCCTGACTGCTCTTTTCAATTAAGGTGGTCAATTTATAGGGTGCTATCTGAGTGTGCATGCTTCAATTGCATACTGGATTTAATGTATGACGCAGAATGCATACATAATTTGTGTAAATGAACGTTGGAGTAACTACGGTTGGCCTTACGTTGCTTTTGTAGTTTGCAGGAACGGATCCTTGCATGCCAATTTGATGTCGCTTTCTTGGAATGAATCGGCTCCAGATACGGAAAGGATTGTTCATCCAGAGCATTCAAACTGCAACAATCTACTGGGAGATGGATTGCTGCGACAAATGTTCAGGTGCTACTTCGGTATGCAATCCAACTGTATCTGTTAAGAAACCTAGTAGTATGTCGTCATAGAGGTTTCTCGCTTCATTGTGAATTTTGTAATCTTCTGTATATCCGAATACCGTAAGCTCTTTTGACAGAAGTAATCCACAATTGGACCTTCTCGAGTTTCATGAATTTTTTTGTTTTTTACTAAAGTCAGTGTAGGACTCTTAACAATGTGTAGCATATCGTCACAACTAGATGAGTATATCGACCCCTTTTACAGACGGAAATATAGATGTACGGAGTGTCGGAGATCTTAGTCATGTTTGTGGGTCAGAGCCCATGTTTAAGATAGTGGTGTCCAACATTTGGGCGAGGTGTTTAGACGATTTACCCATACGGGGCTCTTTTCAGCATTGCAATTATTGAAGCTCTTCATATGGCAGTACATTTTGAGAGCAGTATGCTTCAATAAAGTACATCCATTCACTCCGAAAAGTAATCTCACTCTGTTGTCAAACGTCATTTTACTTTTCTGTCCTTTCCTCTCTCGACAGTTTGATCACTTTGATGTTTGCGGTGTAGTAATGCTGCATTTTGAGTTAGAAGAGCAGATCGAACTCTTATTTGATTCCAATTTGAGTTGATCGTCCCAATGATAGATCATCCATCGGCTATACTCTGTCGATCTGATTTCATCCTGGTCTTCCTTGGAATGATGAGCATTGCCGGCGCTTTTAGGAACAATCCAATCGGACTCGTTCAGATTTTCTATTCAGTTCATTGAGAATTTGAATCTCACGTTCATGAATTTCAGTGACAAAATTGGGCGGTGCAACTGAAATTTCATATGAAAATGAAATATCATGACTTCGATTTGGAGAGGACAAGTAATTTCGTGATTTTTGTAACAAGGGTTTGAGTAGAATTTAGAGAGTCCCAAGAGCTTTTGAAACATCATGAAGAGCATTCCCAGTACTCATGTAGAAGTTGCGCAATAAAGATGGCTTAAAGATGAGGAAAGCATGCAGAGGGTGAATGGTACAATCGCTCACAATTGCTCTCGCTCATATGCATCCGGAGAAATATACAGGCCACGACAAAAACAGCAACGTTGATGAAGATGAGGAGCATACCCTCAGTACTGTACAGTCGGGTACAACAATCTTACGATTTTTGCAGCCTTGAGATTTGGTAAACTTTGGGAGGCCGGTGTATGCTCAAAAATGAATGGAATTTCGAATCGTAAATTGCGTTGGAATCACACTCAAGTCTACTTTATCATCATTGCAAATACACATATGTAATTGAAAATCATACAAAAAGTTTGATGCTTTCTATACACTATCTACCATCTAGTGTTGCCACCATTTGTGAAAATTACAACTAGTATTTAATGGACCATATTAGAAATGAGCCTTCACAATTGCTTTAGAGATACTTGATCTCATACCACTTGAACTGCTTGTATGATTACTTTCTTCTTCTTCACCTAAATGCAAAAAAATTGTGACTATCTTCCAAAGAATCTCTATGAAATGAAAGATAGTGTACAAAAGGAATCCAAATTGTTGTATGGTTTTCAATTATTCATTTTTCACTTGTTATGAAGTTGAAGTGCACTTCATTACGGTTCCAATGCAATTTGCGGTTTCAAAATCGGATCATTTTTGAGCATGCTAGAGCTTCTTGAAGTTGATGAACTTTCTAGTGAAAACTGACTTGAAAAAATCGTAAGATTGTTGTACCCGACTGCACAACCAGCGAGGTTTCAAGTTTTAACTACGGCAAAGAAGGCATACTGGACATGTGTGTAAATCTGCACGGACTTCTTTCTCAACAGATGCGCATCCCGTATCACCAAATGCAAGAGAACCACGTCAGTTTGCACGCAAAACAAGGTTTACAATAAGTGGTGTCAGCGAGTGCGCTTTCTGTTACACAAGAGCAGGTACCTCCTCAACATGAGTTGAAAACTCTAAGTAAGGGTAGTATTTCTGGGGCGAGATTCTGGGGCTCAGAATCACGCGGGCCTAAAGTAAAAAGAGGTTGTGAAATCTCGCACCAGAAGTCGAGAGCGCTCTGACACCCCCGAAATCGCTACACTATACCAAAAATGGGAAGTCTATTCAGCCGAACCATCAGATAAGCCACCTCCGTCTGTTTTTTCTAAAGAATCATTATGCTTCTTGCCCTTCGATTTGGCTTTCAACTCTTCCACCCCTTCTTCCTCTTCTTCATCTTCACTATACTCACTTTCATAGTCTTCATCGAAGTCGCCGTTCGCATTCGCATCCTCATCTTCTTCCTCCGAGCCTTCCTCTAACAATGGGCCCTCCTCACTGGCCAGGCCACCACGCGTGCCAGCTCTGCTCCTCTTCAACACCTTGAGCTTGATGTTCACCTTCCGGTCCACGCCAATCCAAGTGTCTGAGAGACAAAATGAAGTTAAGTTGTAAATCCCCTCGGCAGGGGCCTGAAACTTCGCCATTACAAGGCGAGAGCCCGATTTCACTTTCTCCACTGCAGCGCGAACCGCTTTGGCAACTTCGCTGTCATCTGCCCCCGTCCCCTCCAAGGATTCTTGAATGGTTTTTGAGGCAGCGGATAAGGCCGCGGTTTCGTCTGTGAACGTAACACGTTGCGACACCCACACGGAATTCGCTTGTGTGTCAGCCAGCAACAACCAATAGTGTTCATCTTTTGGGTAAGGGAAATGAGGAGCATGTGGCTGACAAGCCACAAGGCCGTTTGGTCGCTGCAAGGTAATCCAGGCTTTCAAAGTGACTATGTCTCCAGCTTGAACACCCTCTTCCCCTTCAGTCTCACACACGACGTCAAGATTGATGTTAGGAATAACCTCCAGCACCGCTTCAACATCTTTTGCTTCGTCGTCTGAAAAGCCCGCTGCTGTTATTAGAATCTCCCTGCGGTCCTCAGGGCTCATGTCTCGCAACTCCTGGAATGTACGGATTTTCTGTACAAGCATGGTGATTTAATTAGTATATGTGATGTCATGCCAATTTACAGAAACTTCCAAATTGATACATGTATTGCCTTGATTGTGTAGAAGCGGGAGCGAAAGGAGGAATCCACCCCACACGTAAAGATTCTATACACGAATGTAAAAAACAGACGATGATTCACTTCTACATAGATTGAACTTGAAACTCTAAAGAATAGTCATGAACAATTACCTTGCGACCAATTTTCTTCACAATATTTTCACTGAAGTGTGGTAATTGCAAAAATGGTGAAACCCCGTCACCGGCTGCTGATGCCGTAGACGACTTTCTTGCACTCAATGGAACAGCCTGCAAAATGGTGAGAAGGTAGAATATTTATTGCTTTCTGTTAAGAGAAAGTAACAAGAACCAACCTCCCTAATTCAATGTGCTCTGCCCCTGTCAATATAGGATGGTGAAGCAGACCTCTATTTCTAAGTAAATGCATTTAGATATCCATTGCATTGGCCAAAATGTGACGAACTTCTAACAAGAAAATACATAGTAGTCCCTTCAAGACTTATCTATTCAAAGTTTAGGACAGTAGAGAGACTTTGCTGTAGTTTCCTTAAACTTCTAATCAAAAGGGGCAACTTCCTTCTTGGTACTAACGCTGCAAGCGTACTCTCATGATGCAGGGAGAGTTTGAGACAATGAGGGCCAAAACAACTGATACCTGTGTGATGCTTTGAGAGAGCTCCATGACCCCAAGAGCAGGTCGCAACCAACCGTGACCCTCAGCATTCCGGGCTGCTACTGCCATCTGCCAACATTGTCACATTCAGACCTACTTAATAATACATATGTTCAGGGACCAAGTATCTAACCGTAACTAACAAATTATTGCACGTACTCAACATAAAAAATATTTAATACGAGCAAAGCTGGCCATGGAAGCGCAACACTTAAAACAATGCTAACAGGAAATACACCATACTTGTGAAACTCGGTTTTGGGACACTTAGTTAACAGATTATCTTGCACTAGCAGTAAAACTAAACATCACCCAAGCTGTAAGAAGAAAGTTCATCAACCATGCACACGAGCAGGCGCTAAGTAAAATACTCAAAACAGCAGCAGTACCTTCATGAGTTCCTCAAGAAGACTGGGAGTGTATCGAAGAACTTGTTGAAAGTCGGCTCTCAAAGCAGCGGGCACACTGCTAGACTCTCTGGTCAACTGGGCTAAGAGTAGCAGCTCTGTCTGCCACAGTGTACGTGCAGAGGAAAAACATCAGAATTTCAGACAGTAAAACCTTCTAAACCCGGAAAAGATAAATAGAAATTTAACTAAACTGAAACAAGATATACAACTCGCATTCTCACTGTAGACTTTGGGCAACCTCATTGTGGGATAATCAAAACATAGTGCTCTTTTCCTTCTAGTTGTGCTGTTTTCAATTGTGTCTGAATCCTCCGCAAATGATATATTTATAGTGCTTTGAACTGCCCCAGAAGATGCCAGAGTAGTTCCATCCTCTGCTGTTAAAAACACGCACCTTAATCAATGCAGGATGACCTTTCCAGAATTTAGCTTGCTCTTGCTTGAGGTTTTTGGGATCCAAGTTAAGTTCACTTCGAACAACGAGGAATAGCTTTTGGAGCGGTTCATCATCTTGGCGTCTAACTGGCATCTCAAGAAACTCTTGGGCTTTCACTAGAACTTCTAATACTTTGCTGCAATGACCAGACGAGCACGTCGTTAATGACTTCTCTGGCGCCCTCTAGAGTACTATTTGATGGAACACAATAAATTCCCCTGGTGTGAGGAGGAAAAGGCTAAACATAAAGTGTAATCTTCATAAGAAATTGTGTTGATAGCGTTAGGTGTGCTAAATGCCCACACGATGATGTGAACTGAATCTGACATCATAAAGCTACAGAAGGTGAGAAACCACACCTGGGTGCAAGATATTGCTTCATAAAGTAATAATAATTCTGCAGTGTCTGATGCATGACGTAGTTTCCAGTGTATTTAGAGGAGCGTGAAAGGTAGACTACAGCAATCAGAAGAGGCAGCAGAATGCCGAGTCCAACCAATCCCAGCAAGATAGCACCACTGGCTGCCCCTTGAATATTGAGAAGGAATGAAGGAAGGGCAATGCCCATTTGCATCCCCTGCAATAAGTCCCCAAACAAAACTTGTGAGAGAATATATAGAAACTGCTGATGACAATAGGAAATGATCGATTATGATAGCATGGCTCATAACACAGATTTAACGAATAGATACACTGAATACAATATCAAAACCGAGCTTCATGGATTTAACATTCGCGCGATGAATTTGCTGAAAAATGATCTGCAAATTACAAATTTCGCTACTCCTTCATGACCAGTTTCATATAGGAGAAGTGAAACAAACCTGGCGCCCATCCGGATGACCATATTTCTCATAGTTCTCTCTTGATACCGGATCTGTAAGAGCCTGATATGCCTTTGAAATGAAGTCCACGAAAAATTTGTTCGCCTCTGCACGCAAACGAAAAGGAAGTCACAATTGCGGACACATATAATTTTCTCATGAACTATAAACCCAGAAATGAACCATTTTCAATTCTTTAAACAGCACCAACTCAATCGGATGACAACCTATAGCTCACGTTAAAACGATGATGCCCTAAACTACCATAATGAAAAATGTGCGCACCAGGATCTGGATTCTTATCAGGGTGATAAAGAATAGATAATTTTCTGTAAGCCTTCTTGATGTCAGCATCTGTGGCGCCTGCTTGTAATCCAAGAATTGAAAAGGGTTCGAAGACCTGGTTCTGCATCGGCAGCACACAAATTAGTTATGATTATCCACTCACGCTAACATCTCCAGCTAAGAGCCTTTTCTGAAAGTCATAAAGTTCGCCGATACTATTCTCTTAGGGACCGGATCTCATCTCCTATATTGACCCCTTTTATCATCAGGAATTCATCTGTTCACACAATTGGTTGGCAAGCCCATGCTATGCCCACTGATGAGAGTACGCATGACTTGACCAAATGCTATGCCCACCGATCATTGAACGAAGTGGGATTGTCTACTGTCCCTTCAATGCAATTTCCCACTTTGAATGATTGCATAAGAACTTCACACGTTGTGATAAAATTTGGTTTCCACAAATTTGGTACCTTGTACACAAAAAATTCTCCACAGCTCTATACCAATCTCCCAACGTAATCACACTCCTACAAATTGGTTAAAGTCCAGTATCCTCTAATTTACATGCTTCATAGAAACTACGCCAAAATGACACGCTCCCTAATATAGACGACGGTGAGTGAGGGAGAAACAGGTTACCTCTTGAGTACTGGCCCTGATGTAGTAGACAAGGAACGCCATGATTATCCACATTAACAGTAATGTCACATTGCTGAACGTTGATACCCTCCCTATCTGCAATTCAATAGCGAACCACAGTCAGCCCCTTAACAGAGTTTTATTTCTAGGGCACCAGCTGAAACACCTAATCTAGACAAAGCCACCCTATTTACCGGACTTCAAAGTGCAAGCCGCCGCGCCTCAATGTGCACCTCTAGTACATGTTCGCTCCATAGGGACACACTGGAAGTCTCCTGAGTAGCACTCCACCCCAGAAGACACTATCCACACTCGTGACTTCGTGTTGCGTTCACTCCCTCTCAACATACCCTACTGATACTCTGTTTGACGATAAACCCTAATCCCTCTTCAACTCAGGTCCACAAACTCAACACAAATTATATAACACTGGGGATCTTCTGAACGCCCAAAGACACTACTTTCGCAATAAATTCCACACCGCGACTTAATATTCTTGCCTCTCCGTCTTCTCAACAAACCCTCATGGCATTCTTTTCGACTGTAAACCCTAATCCTTGCACCAACCACCCAATTTGTATCCCAAATCACTACAAAAACACTCCACGGGTCTACCACCACGCATCTAAAGGATCTTCACTCGATCGCAGCCCAAATCTTCCAAAATCCCAGTGACATAGGGTTTCACAACCTCACCACCCAAACCCTCGCTACTCATCAAACACCAACTTTTCCTGCCCTAACCCTAGATTGACCCATCCGAGCTACTTCCTTATCGACAGAGCAAAGTCCAGATCCTCAGAGTAGAGAAAAAAAGGAGAATCCATATGAGAACCTGCTTCAGCACCGACGTCTGGTACTTGGGCGAGCGCATACACTCGGAGCAGCGACAATGCAAATTCTTGCCCTTGCCGCTGGCTGCCGTGGAGATCCGGTACAGCGTCCACGGCACCACGAACAAGCCCAGCACCGACAAGATGAAAATCGGGAACAACGAGCTCATCTCCTCTGACGCCGCCATCGCGCGTCTGCGTCGGCGTTCTCCACTCCAGAAAAATGAATGAACCGCACAAAGAGAGAGGTAAGTTCAGTTAGTGGAGAAGAGGGAGAAGAAGAAGAAGAAGGGGAAGGGCTGAACACGGTTCAGGGTTTTGAAGAGACTGGATCGGCTTCAGTAGTCTCGAGAGGAGGTGAGCTCCAGAAACAGAGCTCCGAAAGCTTCGTCGTCTCTCTGCAACAACCCCGGCTTGCCTGAGACTTGCGAACATGTTCATTCGTCACTTCGATCGTAAATGACAGGTTGCCACCAATCGGTGCGTGACAAGTGGCGGTTTTGGAGTGGGAAATAAATAAGGAAGGTCAATCTTAAGTTACGGTATTTAAGCCCGGAAACAACGGTAGGCCTAAGGACTTTTTGTGCCCTTGAGGACTTTTTGTGTCCCATGAGTAGGATGGAAAAAAATATTTTTTCATTCAAAACTAGGATACCTTGTGTTGTTGCCATAGTATTTAATAAATAGTGTAATAAATAAAAATAGAAGTAATTTTTTGTATTTTTTAATTCATGATAATTTATTAATCTTCAAACTTCAATATCTTTCCTACCATGAGTTGAAACATCATGAAATAAAGTCCATGCACCACTCTTTGAAACGGTCTTGAGAATGCAACTAATCGATGCATGGTTCTGGAGATCTCACCATAACAAACAAAATAAACAAACAAAACAAATAGTCTCATTTAAGATACAGACTAGTGTGCTCTATATTGTTGCCACATCCAAAATAAAAGTAGAAACAATTTTTTAACTTTGAAATTCATTAAAACTTTGAAATTCAATATCTTTTGTACAAGAAGGAGTGCAAGGGCTTTGTTTTGTAGCATTTGGACATGTGATGTGAAAGTTATGTTTTTTTTCAAAATAAAAGATATATAATCTGATTAGTTCAATTTTTTTATTCATAAAAACTTTGAAATTCAATAACTTTCACAATGTAGGTCCAAACGTCACAAAATAAAGTCCATACACCACTCCTCGTGAAGAGCTTTTCAATGGTACTTAGAATGCCATCTGAGACGCCATCGGGGGGCTTATGGTTTCTGTTGAAGAAGAATAATGTCCGAATTGAAAATTATCCTATTAGTATTATAAGTTTGTTCCAAGGGAGGCTTGTCAATGGGAAATTTATATCAATAAAAAAATGATATTTGGTTCCTAGTTCCAATTAGGAATCTATTTCCAACTCAATTGCTCAAGATATACATCACACTCAATTGCGTCACATAAGCACATACACACATTCATTCCAAAGATATTTTTTTTATTACTTTTGATTTGGTGAATATATCACCTTTAAATCTTATAGATTTGTCATACAACATTAATACTTCATCAGTTTTTATCTATCCCACATTTCTATCGTCATCACAAACATAACTTCTCAATTAAGTCTCCTCGTCTTCCTCATTCACACACAAATTAATCTCCTTCTACACTACACTTCTCTAAACATTCTCCGATTTGATTATACCTTAGTGCAACTCATAATCTTCAATTTTCAATTTCTCCCCAACTAGGATATAACTGCAAACTTCACTCACTTCCTAGATCACCCTTGTGATATTGCAAGACTAACACTCTAACACAATCCAAGCACCAACTTGGAATCAAACAAACACAAACAAATATAAATAGCCTGACTAGCTAGACACATTGCCGAGCACATTGCAAAAACGCTCAAAATTGTGGTAAAGAAAAATGGAATCAAAACCAACCTAATAGGAAAGACAGAAGTGGCGGTTACAAAATTGAGAAAGATGACTAACTACCAACAACTACCCAATTTGAAATCACAGACTTGATCACTAATATTCATCCTACCGATATTGACAAAATTAACATACTACCGATTAGGATTACAATTCCACCTACTTACCCCTTTTTAACTCATCCAACCAGATAAACACTTAACCTAATCCAACTTGGCAGTTGACTTGACTGCATTCCTCCTTTATCCCATTAGATACCAATAAAAAGACCTAGCTAGACAACCAAAAAGACTCTAATTTGGATCGAAACAGCTCATCCAAATAGCCCACTTGGACTAAAATTTAACCAACAAACTGTCAAAATACTATAAAACATTCAAAAATTCAACCCCAAAACTGCAAAATTAACAATCCAACTAGGAAATCTACAGCTTTTTAGATCTCAGCATATCAAATAAACAAACAAAAGCTCACCGTAATAAACAAAACAAATGAACAAAACACATACCCTCTTTTAAAATATAGACTAGAATGCCCTGTGCCGTGGCACAACCAAAATACAAATACAAACAATTAGCCAAATATTACAAAATTTTCTAATTTTCTAATTCATTAAAACTTTGAAATTCAATAGCTTTTCCACAATAATATGAGAGTGTGTTTGGACATGCAATGTGAAAGTTATGTTTTTTTTCAAAATAAAAGATAATTTAATTTAATTTTTTTAATTAAAAAATCTATAACTTTCACATCATAGGTCCAAAAGCTACAAAACTAGCACCAATAGAAAGCTCTATGCACCAAGGAGTTGAAGGGCTAGTGTGCCCTGTGCTATTGCTACAATCAAAATAAAAGTAAAAATAATTTTCTAATTTTTTAATTCATTAAAGTTTAAAACTTTGAAATTCAATAACATTTACACCGTAGTAGAAGAGGTTGTATTCTTGATACAAATAGAAAGCTTTATGCACAAAGGAATGCATGGGCTTTGTATCATTTGTTTTGTGACATTTGAATATGTAATGTGAAACTCATGTTTTTTCTAAAATTAAAAGATAATTAAATCAATTTTTTAATTTAAAAGATCCATAACTTTCACACCGTAGGTATAAACGCCAAAAAAGTGGCACGAATAGAAAGCTCTACGTACAAAGGAGTGCAAGGGCTTTGTTTTGTAGCGTTTAAACATGCAATGAGAAAATTATGTTTTTTCCAAAATAAAAGATAATTGAATTCAATTTCCAAATTCATAAATACTTTGAAATTTGATAACTTTCACACCATAGGTCCAAATGCCAAGAAACTCAATCTATGCACCCTTCCTTGCCACGAAATTTTGAGTATACCAAAAATGCCGCCAAGCGCCTCATAGTTTGTTACATCTCAACGTATCAAACAAAACAAAACAAAACAACTAACTTAAAGTATGGACTAGTGTGCCATGTGCTGTTGCCACAACAAAAATAAAAATAAAAATATTTTTTAATTCATTATTTTTAATTTTTAATTTTTAATTCATTATAAAACTTTGAAATTCAATACCTTTAACATTGTAGTGTGAGAGGTTGCGTTCTTAGTACAAATAGAATATTCCATGCACAAAGGAATGTAAGGTTTTTGTTTTGTGGCATTTGGACATGCGATGTGAAAGTTATATTTTTTCCAAAATAAAAGATAATTTAGTTCAATTTTTCATTTAAGAAAATCCTTAACTTTCATATTGCAGGTCCAAATGCCACACCACCAGACGCCTCACAGTTTGTTATATGTTAGCGTATCAAACAAAACAAAACAAATACAACAAACAACCTAATTTAAGGTATAGACTAGTGTGCCCTGTACCATTGCCACAATGAAAATAAAAGCAAAAATAAAATATTATTTTTTTAATTCATTAAAACTTTGAAATTCAATAACTTTTCGACCATAGTATAATGAGAGGTTGCATTCTTGGTACGAATAGAAAGCTCTATGCACAAAAGGGTGCAAGGGCTTTGTTTTGTGGCATTTGGACATGCAATGTAAAAGTGTTTTTTTTCCCAAAATAACTTTCACATTGTAGGTTTAAACACCTCAAATTTGGCAAAGGAGTGCAAGGCTTTTTTTCGTGGCGTTTTGACGTGCGAAGTGAAATCTATGGTTTTTCCAAAATAAAAGATAATTTAATTCAATTTCTGAATTCATAAAAACTTTGAAACTTAATAACTTCCACACCATAGGGCCAAACTCCACGAAACAAAGCCCGTACACCCCTCCTTTGTCAAGAACTTTTGAGTGCAAGCAAGAACGAGCTAGGACACCTCACGGTTCTTAGATCTCAGCGTAGCAAACAAAACAAAACAAATAAAACAAACAACTTAACTTAAGATATAAACTAGTGTGCCCTGTACCGTTGCTATAGTCAATGTAAAAGTAAAAATAATTTTTAAATTTGAAAAAATAACTCCAAAATTTATAATTTTCACATCCAAAGTAGTGCAAAGGCTTTATTGCCGTGTGAAAGGTTGCATTCTTGATATGAATAGGAAGATTTATCCAGGAAGGAGGCCAAGGACTTTGGTTTATGGTGTTTGGTTTTAAATCTATAACTTTCACACCATATGAAATGCCACAAAGTTGGCACGAATAGAAAGATTTATGTTTATGTACAAAAGAGTGCAAGGGCTTTGTTTTGTGGTGTTTGGACTTGCGATGTGAAAGTTATGTTTTTTCCAAAATAAAAGATAATTTAATTAAATTTTTGAATTTTAAAAACTTTGAAATTCAATAACTTTCACATTGTAGGTCCAAATGCTACGAAACAAAGTCCGTGCATCCTTCCTTTCTAAGAGCTTTTCAATGATACCAAGAGCATCTCACGGTTTGTTAGATCTCAGTGTATCAAACAAAACAAAACAAACAACTTAATTTAAGGTATTGATAAATTTTTAAGGTATTGATAGATTTTTAAACTCTACACAAAACAAAAATTGGCCAATGGATGACTTTCTAGATTATTGTAGAAATTAAAGGAAGAATGCATCTATTGGTCCATCAACTAGATCATTTTTGGCAAAATACTTTGGTCGTCCTTTTAGGATTATGTGAATAGTAGGGTGATTGCAAGAAAGACGATCCGTTTTTTGTCACACTAGCACAAGGTTGTACTTTGCTTTAACTTTTGAATTATGTATCTAATGCCAAAAACAAAAAAACAATTTCTAGATATCTTGATTGTAATTGTATCCCTTATTTTTCAAAATTTTAAAAAAAATCATTTAATATTTAAAATTCAATTTCTCTAATTTGTCACACTTTCAAATTTAGAGGTTTTGAATACTAATGAGCAGCTTAGTTTAATGATTTTCAATTGAAATTCCTACAATACATTTCTCTAGTAGGCAAACATGTTCCTATCAAAGGACATCTAAAAATACATTATTTTATGCCGTCTACGTCTATGTAAAGAGGCCCCCCTTGCACGCACACTTGTGAACAATAGAAATGGTTTTGACCTCATTTTTTTGGTTGAAACTCATCACTAGGAAGCCCTCCCAAATGGACAATTTTTAGTTTTTTTAATAATTGTTTTTCCTATTTATTACAAATTAAAACGCCAAAGTATGTATTTTTTGGGTACAATTCTATGTTCAAGAATATGTCCCAAAAAATACATACTTTGGCGTTTTAATTTATAATAAATAAGAAAAAAAATTATTAAAAAAACTAAAAATTGGCCATTTGAGAGGTCTTCCTAGTGATGAGTTTCAACCAGAAAAATGAGGTCAAAACCATTTCTATTGTTCACAAGTGTGCGCGCAAGGGAGGCCTCTTTACATAGACGTAGAGGGCATAAAATAAAGTATTTTTAGATGCCCTTTGGTAGGAACATGTCTGCCTACTAGAGGAATATACCATAGAAATTTCAATTAAAAATCATTAAACTAAGTTGCTCATTAGTATTCAAAACCCCTAGATTTGAAAGGGTGACAAATTAGGAAAATTGAATTTTAAATATTAAATGATTTTTTAAATTTTTTGAAAAATAAGGGATACAATTACAATCAAGATATCTAGAAATTGTTTTTTTGTTTTTGGCATTGGATTTATAATTCAAAAGTTATAGCAGAAGACAACCCTAGTTTTGCCAATGTGGAACAAAATTGACCAGTCTTTCTTGCAATCACCCAGTATTAAATATTCCCTCACTATTGTATCATTCATTTTTCACTTTTCAATAGAAGAAGATGCTCAATCCACAAATTAACTTTGTAATGTATTTTGGCTACTTCTTGCTTTGTACTCTTAGTGTGAATCTTTGCCATAAAAATGGTATTTTTTGAACATGAGCTCAACTAATGAATGAAGTTTATCAAGTGTAGTTTATACTCAAATTAGAAAATCAAACAAATTTTTATATTTCAAAATTTTATTGTGATTTGAACTTTGGACCTGTAACCATGGTTTGTTGGTTTTTGAATTTTTAAATGACTGTAAATAACTTTGTTTTATACTATGATGTTATAAACTATAATATATAAACTAGTGCTGAAATTTCAGATTTTTTAGCATATTTTGTATTTGATAAGGATTTTCTTCATTTTTTAAAAAGGATTCACAGTAATTTGAAATTTTCATGACTTACAAAAGACATGTAACTTCATCTCTAAAAAATAAATATAAATGTTTCATTCACATTTAGTTGCAAAATGGTAGCATATAGAGTGAAGGATTGTGAAGGATTGTGAGGCTTGAAATGCTAAAAGACACAACCTTTCACAAGCTAACCCTTAATTTTAAAAAGATGAGATCTACCACAAAGCATTTTGCCAAAAATGCTTCAATTTATGAACCATTAGGTGCATTCTTCATTTCTACGTTAATCTTAAAAGTCATCTATAGATCACTTTTGGGCCTCAATGTTCTTCCAAGGTTAAAGGTCTAGACAACCTAATTCTAAACATAAAATGGTGAAGTTTGGGGTAAGGTAGCTACACCCAGATGTGTCCAAATAAACTATTGAGTATTATTCCTATTATTAAATTGCCTAATTTATGGTTGGATATTATTGGAAGTTTATAAAATATTTTAGATTCTTGTTTTATTGATGCATTTTATGAACAACAAATGAATATTAAATTCTAAATTTTTAAGTGCTCTAAATAGATCTAATGAATAATCTTACAACCAATAATTCCTTCTTTCCTTCTACTGTAGTTTAAATACATGTACTAAATCAATGAATTTATCAACAGTCACTATAAGAAACCCCCGTTTTAGGTGATAAGCCCTAATTTTTTATGACGGATTTTAGGTGATGTCAATGTTGACAATCCAAAAATTTTATATCAAAAAAAATGTACAACGTAACATCAATATTGACAATCCAATGTTTTTAAGTCAACATTGATGTTACGTTGGACATTTTTGTTGATATATAAATTTTAAGTTGTCAACATTGACATCACCTAAAATTTGTCATAAAAAATTAGGTCTTGTCATCTAAAACGGAGGTTTCATATAGTGAGTAAATTAGTTTTTAACAAAATGTCTATTGCGGACATACAATTTAGACGTCCGTCTAGTCTTTCAAATATTTTTTTTGGAAAAGATGTCCAAATGAACTATTCTATTTGTCTCTCCCTATGAGTTTCAAGACACATATAATTTGTTGTATAAAGGGATGATACATACAAAATATTGAGATAATCTATTTGAGATTCTTTGTATAGGAATTGAGAAATGTCATCGACAAGAATTGGATGTGGCTTGCCAAGTGGGAGGGTATGCAACTAGACGATTATTGGATGTGGCTCTAACAAGCACACAACATTGGATAGACAACTACTCTATACTCAATTTAAATGTAATGGGGAATGCCATTGATGAGGCTTTGATGTGGATTGACAAGGAAGAGTACATGCAACTAGACGAGGAGTGGACGTGACTTTAAGGAATACACAACGTTAGTCCGAGATAGACAATCGATCACACTAGATTCATTTTAGATAGACATCCTTGAAGCTCAAAATGTCTCAACTCTTATTCAAAGCTTCAATTTTTTTTTGGTCTAAATCAATGGTTTGCATTGAATAATGTTTGACCCAAAGCATGACAAATATAGGACGCTCTGAAATCGAAAACCTAATATATTAATTGTTACAACAAATCAATCCTCCATGGCTATATAATATAATGACATTTTTAGAATGGAAGATATGGTAGTTCAAACAATGAACAATCGCTTGCCTTGAACATTCAGTGACCCCAGAAGAATCAGGTGACTTCAAATTTTGTTGTTTTATCCATATTAGATAAATATGTGTCATCCATTGTGGTCTATTAGACTTCATTGACACACATCAATTAGTTTACACATGTCCCTACTAGTGTTTGTTGTCTCAATCAGACAACCTTAATATCTTAGGCCATCAACCTTGTTGGCTAGTTTTCCATCGGCAATGTCATCAACTGTATTCATTTGGACAATTACCCATATCTATACAGACAAACGACCTTTACTGTCATCTACAATCCATTTTCATTTGTATATGGCAACCATTAGAATCATTTGTCAATCTATTTGTATAGGCATTTATAGCAATTGATGTATTTCACCCCTAAAGGACCAATGCAATTACCAATCTAATTAGTCCAATCTTATAACATTGTTAACTGCCTTGATTTTCTCCCCTTTGGTGGAGGTATCATTTACTCCTGAATACTTGGAAGAATAAAGTTATAATTGTGAAAGAAACTATTGGGTGGCCAATTGGACGTGTTCATGTGAGTTGGTGGTTGGGCATTGGATTTGAGAAAAGTGGGTACAGTGCGTGGGGCAGTTTGAGTGGTTACATATAGACTTTGACTCAATTGTAATTCAGCACCCTTAGTGTTGATTAACCCCTTGATTACCAAGGCATTTTTGGCTCCAAAACCACTGAAAACTGCCATTTCTAATGCGATCACTCAAGAAACCAAAAAAAACATTTTTTTTAGAATCTAACCGTAGGATCTTCTTCTTCACTTGTCTGAGAACATATGATAAAAATTTCATATAGTTTGATTGTACCTATTGGAAGATATTAGCATGGGAAGTTGGAAAAATAATTGTTTTTGAATGCTGGCCTACAATTTTAGATGACTTTGACCTCCATTTGTGGAATTTTTTTGCACTACAGACCATAGATTAAACTTTTTTTTGTTGAACATTTGAGTTGAGAGTTGGGGATTTTTTTTTAATATCAAAACTTATCATTTTCACATATAAAAAAATTGTTAAGTAGAAGTAGGTATGAGATTGAATGAAACTCTAAATTGTTAATAGTTCTAAGGTGGAATTGAAACATCATAATCCCAACAATGAGACTCTTCTTTACAAACAAACTTCACCTTACAAAAAAAAATTGAAAAAATTGAAAAATTGCATTCAAAAATGAATTCTATAAATTGTTTTTTGAAGAAGATGCGTAGATTGCCCTAAAAATGAGATTGTCCATCTTTTTCATTATTAGTCCAAATAGAATGAATCAAAGCTTCAAATATAAACAAAAACATAATCTTTCAGAAAAAATTAAAAATTAAGACTTTGGATGGCGTAACTTTTGCTCCCGGGTACCGATTGAAAAAAATTATATTTTGAAAAAGCTAATAATGTGATTTCTTATCTTCGAAAAAAAGTTAAAAAAAATCAGGTTAAAATTTGAGGTCACACGAGCCTGTCCAAAATCTCAAGTGTCTCAAGGGGACTTTGGTCCTTTAGGAGTTAACCCCTAAATGCCTAAGGCCCTTTTTGGAACTTCTACGAATTTGCTCTAAATGAACAAAAAGTCAACATTTTTGATAAGTTGTATCAATATTTCATGAATTGTAACTGTTCAAATTCAAACTAGAAATGTTAGAGGTCACATACAAAAAGAAAACACAACAATATCACTTATAAATTGAAAGATTCTAATGTTTGAACATGAGGGTGTTAAAACTGCGAAAGTAACTTGAAGTCTTTCAACCCTTTTTGCACATGCCAAATCTAAAAAGTTGGTGACCAAAAAAATATGAGGTTCAACAACCTAACATGCATAACCCCAATCAATTTATGGCTTTTCAAAATCTACTCTACAATTTTTTTAAATGAATTTCTAATGTGAATTTTTCCTCCAAGATCTAGTATATTTGAGGCTCATTACCAAGAGCCCTCAATACTACGGAAAGTCAAGATTGCAATGGGTACCCTTGCACAAAATCTTGAATAGAAAAATCATAATCCATCATTTTCAAAATCGGACTTCTGACGCTAAAACTAGACTTCATAAATAATTTTTCAAAAATATAAATTACTAAAAATAGCAACTCCGTTAGGTTTTATTTAACTTCAAAGTTCTGATGACACCAAAATTTGGTGCCTTGGGCATTTAAGGGGTTAACAATGTTATACTAGTCGATTCTGGTCGAATGTGGTCTAATCTAGTTTAACCCCTAAAGGACCATGAGTGCAGATTTTGAACAATGAATGAACGGAAACATGTCCCGAACTCACCGAAATGCGTTTTTTCATCCATCAATTTTTTTTAAGATTCTTATATTAGTTCTTTAACATTTGTATGGTTCAGATTATGAAGATTTTGCTTTGCAAATATTCTATAATTCAAAAGGTATCAGGAGGTCTAGCCTCAAAAAGTAACTTTTTTAGTTCAAAAAATGACCCTTCAAAAATGACTTGAATCAAAAAATCAAATAAAAATCTTCAAAAATCACTATAATTAGAACTCAATATTTTAAACTTCTAGAAAAAATATATTTTAAAAATCATAAATATTCAATCTACAATTGATTTTAGAAGGAATTTCCAATTTCTAGCTTCAAATTTTATTGAAAAATATTGGTATGTGTTTTTGTTGATCTATCCGTATAGATGTGATCTATAAATAGCATTTTACAACTATTGTTTGAGAGTCATCATTAAAATATTCTTCTAAGTTGCATTTTATAATAGATCTTCACAATTTTGGAGATTTGGACACCCCTCCGGTCCTTTAGGGGTTAAGGTAGGAGGTCCATAAATCGACCATTTAAGCCCACCTACCTCATCAATGACAGTATTAGATTTTTTAGAGAATATGTCGCTCATTCCTAGATAGGGGACGCATTTAGAACCCGCTCGATTTAAGGACCTCCTACCTTAATCACCAAGAAATGGAAAGAAAAAAATTCACTAAAAAAACAGAAAGCAACTGCAGAGACTAAAAAGTAAAAGTGAAGAAAAGGGAATCTACACGGGTCCCGAATTAGGGCAGCGGATACTGGCGAAATTAGGGTTTCCGACTTTTCGATCACCCAGCTCCTTGTAAGGCCAGAGGCTGCGCAGTAAACGGTCCTTTTGCACCTCCGTCGTCAAGGCGCTGCTCGCTCGCGAGCTCCACGCCTGTGGAGGTTTTATCCTTGTTCCATCACTTCCTTCGATTTCTGTCGCGCTGATTTGGCCTAGTCTTTGTGGAGCCACACCGCCACTCAGAGGGTCCAGCCGCTACCTGCAGGTCTTTCAATTTGAACGCTTCTTTGTGTGATTGAGGGTTTGGAAGTTGCGGAGAATTCAGCACAACGTGGGGGGAATTTTGAGCTCGAGAGTGGTTGAGTTTGGTCGGTGAGGATGCCGGGACCTGTAGCTATGGAGAACGGTCACTCGGTGGGAGAGATTGTGAAGAAGAGCAAAAAGGTGAAGGTGGTCGACGAGGCTGTCGTCGCTGTGGCGATGTCGCCGCCGGCTCCGGAGTCTGAGAAAAAGCAAAAAAAAAAGAAAGAGAAGAAGGCGGAGGAGGCGGCGAACGGTGACGCTGTGGAGACGGAGGGTTCGAAGTCGTCGAAGAAGAAGCGGTCGAAGTCTCCTGAGGACGAGGGCGCCGCGGCGAAGAAGATTCAGAAAGTGGTGGAGAATGGGGGGAAGCAGGCTGGTGTGGCCGTGGACGCGATGGCGGTGTCGAACTTCAACATCTGCAAGGCGTTGCGGGAGAAGCTGAAATCGAAGGGCATCGAGTCTCTGTTTCCGATTCAAGCGCAGACGTACGACGCGGTGTTCAGTGGAAACGACATGATTGGGCGAGCTCGTACTGGACAGGTAGGGTTTCGGGGCAGGGTGTTGCAGTGGGAGCTGGTGTGATGCATTTTGCGAAGATTTCAAGTAGTTAAAGGTTGGAGTTGTGGAAAGAATTCGCCGATTTTAAAACGATGTTCTGGATTTCTTGCACATGTCGCCAATTTATGTGGCTGTGGTTTTTGTGGCCGCACTTCTTGCTCGACCCTGTGCGTGATATCGAAGGTCTAGCTTGTCGGGCAGAATAGTCCTCTGATTTGAGAGCAGTAGCAAGCAAAGTTTTTTAGGGTTCCTACAGCTGAGTGTATTTTGATGAGGTTTGGACCTCACGTAAAAGATGCATTTTGATGTGCGCTCTGTTCTTTTTGGCGAATAGCTTGTCTGACATTTGTTTCCGGCGAATGTTTGGTTTGATTGTTGGCAGGGAAAAACTTTGGCGTTTGTTCTGCCTGTGTTGGAGTCTCTGACCCAGGGTGGGCAAGCGAAGAACCTCCAGAGAGGTCGAGCTCCGAGTGTGATCGTTCTTGCGCCGACCCGGGAATTGGCAAAGCAGGTGCATGCAGATTTTGAGACATATGGCAATGTGGTGGGATTGAGCACCGTGTGTGTGTATGGTGGTGCGCCGTACGGTCCCCAGGAGAACGCTTTGAGAAAGGGTGTGGACATTGTGGTGGGCACTCCCGGACGAATCAAGGACCACATCCAAAGAGGGGGCTTGAACCTAAAGAACTTGAAGTTCCGCATTTTGGACGAAGCCGACGAGATGCTGAACATGGGGTTCGTGGACGACGTGGAGTTGATCCTGAGCGGGGTGGACGATCCCGCGAAGGTGCAGACTCTGCTGTTCAGTGCCACCCTTCCGGAGTGGGTGCGCAAGATCGCGGCGAGGTTTTTGAAGGCGAGCAGGAAGACGGTGGATCTGGTGGGCGACGAGAAGATGAAGGCCAGCAACAGCGTGAAGCACTTGTTGCTTCCGGGTCACTACAGCATGAGGACTCAACTGGTGCAAGACGTGATCAGCTGTTACGCCACCGGGGGCCGGGTGATCGTGTTCACGGAGACGAAGAACGACGCGACTGAGTTGTCGGGAGCGTTGAAACTGGGCATGTCAAGGGCTCTTCACGGGGACATTCCTCAAGGGCAGCGTGAGGTGACCCTTCAAGGTTTCCGTTCAGGAAAGTTCACTGTTCTGGTGGCCACGGACGTTGCTGCGAGAGGGTTGGATATCAACGACGTGCAGTTGGTGATTCAGTGTGAGCCTCCACGAGATGCGGAGACGTACATTCACCGGTCTGGGCGAACGGGCCGAGCTGGAAACACGGGTATTTCTGTTTTGTTTTACGACAGGAAGAAGGAGTACATGATTCCCCAGATCGAGCGTAAAGCAGGGTTCAAGTTTGAGCGAATAGCGCCCCCTCAACCGGCCGATATTGCCAAGGCCAGCGGCAACACGGCTTTGGACGGTATTCTTGCCGTAAACGCAAGTGTGGTGCCTTTGTTCCGTAAGGCAGCTGAGGATCTTGTGGCGAGCAGTGGTCTGCCGGTGCTGGATGTGCTGGCAAAGGCCATAGCAAAGATATCTGGTCAAACGGAGCTGAAGAGAAGGTCGTTGCTTACTTCACATGATGACGCCACCACGCTGATGTTGAAGGCAAACACGAGCATGTACTCTCCGACATATGCGTTCAACTGTTTGCGAAAGTATTTGCCAGAGGAATCCGTGAATGAAGTGAGGCGCATGAACCTGACGGTGGACGGCACGGGAGCAGTGTTCGATATTCCATCTCGGAGTGTGGAGGAATTCACAGCAGGTAAGATTGGCTTGTTTGATTGCAGTGTCGTGGACGGAATTTTTTGATTGCAGTGTCGTGTGCCATACCTTGTAGTTTTCGGGATTGAGAGGGGATTTTGCGTTTGAGCTGAGTGGTTTGTGTTTTGTGAATTGCTTCAGAACAAGAAGGTGAAAACTTTACGGTTGAGGTTTTGGACATTCTGCCGGAGTTGCAAGTGAAACCGGATCGGGGCGGTGGTGATGACAGGAGGTATGTGCGGCTGAATGTTGGGTGATTTCCTTGTCGGTTTCAACAGTGATAATGCTGGACGGGAGCTAGTTTAGATTGTCAAATTTTTGGCTTGAACGGTTTGGCGTTGGTTCTCCAGCGTACTTTGAAGTTGGTAGTGAGATGGTGGAAGTCGTTGTGGGAATGCGTTTTGCTGTGAGCCTTTTTTAAGAGAGTGGCCCTGAGCTGTTGTTGTTCAATTGTGTGGGTGCAGCTTCGGTGGAAGAGGTGGAAGAGGAGGAGGGTTCGGCGGACGGGGAGGTGGATGGGGTGGTGGTCGAGGTGGAAGCAGAGGTGGTGGCGGTGGTGGTGGACGGTTCAATCGTCGTTGACGACCTCATTGTTTTGGCCTCGAATAAGAGGCGCTGTAACTTTAGCTAATTTCTCTGCAACCCTAGCACCTGAGATAGTCACAGAGCTGGAAGCAACGATTGATAAATCTGCCAGTGTGATGATAAGGCATCTTTGCTGTGAGCGGACATAGATGGAGCAGACTACCCTGTAGCGCTCCTTGATTGTGAAAGACTGATGTCAGCAGGATGCCTCAGGGTGCCTGGAGGTGGAATCGGTAGTTGCGACACCATTCCGATGGCAGAAATCTGCTGTGGTGTCGGCCTCATTGCATATGCATTGTTCTGTTCTGAGATCTTGATTATTCAATATTGGATACGATCATGTGCAATCCGAAGCGAATCAAGATTGCACATCGTTTACTTTAAGTCTTTTTTTTGCGTACCAAGTTTGGGGGAACATCGCCAACTGTGTTGCTTTTGGATGGTTGTGGTTGTCAGCTATACTATATAGAGAGAATTTTCAATGTTGTTTGCAACTTGTATCTGGAAATATCGTGTATTTGAGGGTGTTTTTTTTATAACTGCCATTGATTTCTTATCACGGGACTTACAGTATTGCGGTTTCTAATATGTATGGACAATTAACATTTCAGGTTTGGGATGGTTTTAGAGCACTACTGTACCATCTTCTAAAATTCATAATTAATTCTATGAAGTATGGCCGGAGTATGAAACAAAGAATTTTGATGTGGCTTCAATTTATC
The DNA here is from genome assembly GCA_951799445.1 of Pseudisothecium myosuroides. Classification (NCBI taxonomy): domain Eukaryota; kingdom Viridiplantae; phylum Streptophyta; class Bryopsida; order Hypnales; family Lembophyllaceae; genus Pseudisothecium; species Pseudisothecium myosuroides. Next base: position 25,920,563 of record OX637294.1, read on the forward strand.
TTTCAACGAAAAATTTGAATGCAAGGGGTTTGATGTGACTGCGGATCAGAGCTAAGAACACTGACTTTATGGATACTCTCACTTGATAATCCATTCCTTCTGATTCTCTGAAAACACTTCAAGTGTTAGAATTCATCCGTAATAGAGCAATATTGTTCTTACATTTTGTAGCAATTGAGTGGTTTCATCCACAAAAAATAGGGGAATATGTCACCAAATATTCTCTAAAAAATACAAGTTTGTGTGAGACGAACTATTTAAAGTATATGTATTCTTAATCTAGTAACCCCAAATTTGGAATCTATATAATAGGGGTAGTCACACCTTCTTCCCATTCTCAATATTCAAAGAATGGGGACTCTCGTTGGCTCTCTTTGGCAAGTAGAGGCCCCATTCTATGAACATTGAGAATGGGGATTATTCTCCACTTAGAGGTGAAGAATGGGTCATTCTATGAAGATCAAGGATGGGATTTTCTCCACTTTTCTTCATTTCTCTCCATTCTCCATTTTCAGAAGGGGTGTCACACCTTCATGGAGAATGAGCTCCTATTGGCTCCTCTTTTCTCTCTACAACTTCTCATTCTTCATAGAAGTTTCATTCTTGGAGAAGGTGTGACTATCCCTATTACTTATTGGAACAATTACATGACCAAAAAGAGTACTAAACGATCCCATTTGACATATTAAAATGATATAATGAAACAACCACGAAAATCTACAGCTGGTGTAATGAATGCAACGAGTGCTACAAGATGGACAATTTAAAACAATATCAAGGATCAAAGGTTGGCATTGTGTAGGCATTGAACGGAAAATGTAGTTTCTCATATGCATGGATAGGCTATGCAGGTAACAACACCTAATTTACACCCCTTTTTAAAACCAACCCCTACAGAGTCTTGCCTTAAAAAAATGTACTCACACTATTTATGAGAGTCTAGTGTCGGATTTTAGAAACACTTATATTTAGCACTATGGAAATTCATAGTTTATTCATACGGTGTGTAAAAAAATGTATTATGAAATAATCTAGAATCTCCTTTTGATTGCCAACCAGACCCCACAAAAATATTTTCAATATAAGAATGGAAACCATGCTAAATTGCTAATTTGGATGTGTTGAGGTGTAATTACCTAAATGACTGAAGTTGATTGATTTGAATGCAAATATATTCTCCATACAAACAAATTTTGAGGGAAACGGTGACTTAGTAGATTACATATAAATGATTTATTTTATTTTATTATTTATTATGGAGTATGTACTACTTTTCCAAAAATTACATAATTATGTCTTCTATAGGTTGTAACTTTTTTATGTTTTGTTGTGAGAATTTGAAATTAGCATGAATTTTAAGGAAAAAATAAAGATAATTTGATACAAAACTTTCAATAAGTCTAATATTTAACTTATTGTGGACAAATGCATATTTCAAAATTAATATCACTTTTGCCAACAAATGATGAAAGTATAAAATGTATACAATCCAAATATAGACTTTTGAGTTAAAAAATGAATCAAAATCATCATTTTGGATCAAAAAAATTAGTGTAAAGTAAAAAATTGGTAATTTTTGGATACATTCTGAATTACAAAGAACGTCTATAATTTTATAAAGAGTCCAAAATTAATTAATTATGAGTGACAACAAAGGAAAAAATCATAGTTTGAACCAAATTTACATTCCGTTCTATGTTTGGAAACTTGTTGGCAAACTAAAAACTTCAAAAACACTGAAATAATCATTTTGAGAAATATTTTAAAGTTTTCAAAGAGTAGAAACTGAATATGAAAGCTAAATTATCAGTTTTGCTCAAAAGTCAAAAAGATTTAATTTTTGAATTTAAAATAGTCAAGAAGTTTTGGAATATACTATAGAGTATAAGGTATGGCATTTACTTAAAAACTCATATAAAATCTAAAATTGAATAGAATTTATCTCAATAATGCAGATATTCCAATAGCAATTGTATTCATGAATATGGATAAAAATCATGCATTTCAATTAACACATAAATATTTGACCTCTTTTAAGCCATTTTTGGGTTCCAAAAGGCCTTACAAAATTAAAGAATAGTAATAATTGAAACCAATTACTTGCTCTTTAGTCATAAATATATACCAACATTCTAAATATTATATTTTATATTATCCATACATTAAATTAGCTTAGATTTTTTTAATTATATTTACGTACCATATTTTGTTTGTTTGTCATGATGAAATTTCCCAGACCGTTCTTGTTACTTTTGGAAAGAACTCTGCGAGAAGGGGTGCACGAGCTTTGTTTTGTGGCATTTGGACCTATGATGTGAAAGTTATAGATTTTTGAGTTATTTTTTAATCTTAGATTATCTTAACCCCTAAAATAACAAAGCATTTTCTGGCTCCGGAACCACTGAAAACTGCCATTTCTGCTGTGATCACTCCCTAAACCCCAAAAAACTTTTTTTTAAGAATCTAACCGTAGGATCTTGTACTTTACTTGTCTCAGATTATGTGGTAAAAATTGCAAGACATTTGACCGTTCCGATTGGAAGATATTAGCATTCAAAGTTGGAAAAAAAAGTTTTTTTGAACTGTTTCCTGCAATTTCAGATGACTTTGACGGCCATTTGTGGATTTTTTTTGCACTACACAACAAAAAGTTGTAATTTTTTATTTTGAACATTTGAGTTGAGAGTCGGGGAAAAAAATTTCAAAATGTCAAACCTTGATTTTCACATATAAAAATATTGTTAAATAGAAGTAGGTCCAAAATTGAACGAAACACTAAATTGTTAATAGCTCTTAGGTGGAATTAAAACAACATAATCCCAATGGTGGGATTGTTCTTGCAAACAAACTTAACCTTGTCAAAAAAACAAAATTGAAAAAATTTGAAAATTGCATTCAAAAATGAATTCTATAAGTTAGTTTTTTTGAAGATGCTTAAATTGCCCGAAAAACAAGATTGTCCATAACTTTTTCATTATTAGTCCAAATAGAATGAATCAAAGCTTCAGATGTAGACAAAAACATAATCTTTGAGGGAAAAAAATAAAAAAAATAAAAAACTTTTTTTTGTGTTTTTTATTTTCTGCCCGACGAACTGCTTTAGGATGGCATAACTTTTGCTCTCGGGCACCGATTGAAAAAAAATTTATATTTTTATAAAGCTAATGTGATTCCCTATCTTCAAAAAAAGTTTCAAAAAATCAGATCAAAATTTGAGGCCACACGGGCCTACCCAAAATCTGAAGTGTCCCCCAAGGGGACTTTGGTACTTTAGGGGTTAAATTATGGATCTTTTGGGACCATGCATGCAATGCATTTATACTATTTTTAGAAAGCTCTCTGCAAGGAGGGATACACGGACTTTGTTTTGTGGTGTTTACACCTACGGTGTGAAAGATATTAACCCCTAAAGGACTGGCATGCGTTTTTTGGTTGTATAGAAATTTTGGGCAGGTACGTGTAATTAGAGGTTTCCATATTTTAAGCTGAAATCTTAATAGAAGGTGGGCGCAAGGAATATCTTTCATATTGCACTAAATTTCAGGATATTTGGAAATAGGAGTCAAAAGTTCTGGCCAAATATGTTATTTTTTTTCGTAATTGGGCAGTCTGGGCAGCAAAAAAAATTTGGCAAAAATTTGATTTTTTTTTTAATATTTTTTTTCTAGTAGATTATATTTTTGTCTATCTGGAAAGCTTTGATTCATTTCATTTGGATTTGTTATGAAAAAGTTATGGACATTCTTGTTTTTTGGGCAGTTAGAGCATCTTCTTGAAAAAAATAACTTGTAGGATTCATTTCTAAATGCTATTTTTGCAATTTTTAAAAAAAAAAAATTCTCATGGTTTAGTTTACTTGCTAGAACAATCTCACCATTGGAATTAGTGTATTTTAATTCCATCTAAAATATATTAATATTTTAGATTTTCCTTCTATCTCGTACCTACTTCTATTTAATAAATCTTTTAGGAATGATAATTAAGTTTTTTTGAATATTTTTTTTTTCCCTAGACTCTCAACTCAATTCTCCACTATAAAGATTTAAAGCTCAAAACTCTGTAATGCAAAAAATTTAAGTTAAAAATGTTTAAAGTCAAAAAATCTAGTCCTGCAATGTGCTGAAATACTTGTTTTTTCTACTTTAAACACAGATATCTTGCAATCTAAGTGGTCAAAAATTCTGAATTTTTTTCCACACATTCTCATACTAGTTAGGTGTAAGATCCGACAGTTAGATGTGCAAAAAAAAAAACATTTTTCAAATTTTTTTACTCCTTGCTATAGAAATGGCAGTTTTGAGCGTTTTTTGGCAAAAAAAGGCCTTGGGCCTTTAGGGGTTAAATTTCTAAGTTTTTGCAAACTAAAAATTAGAAAATTATTTACACTATTGTTGTGGTTGTGACGACAACACAAGGCACACTAGTTATTTTGAAATCAAAAGTCTCTTCTAAACTTACAAAGCATATATCAAACTCAATTTATAGAATTTCTAAAAGAAGAAAACACAACAAGCATCAACTTTTTCTCTAGTTTTTCTAGGGCTTGCTTTTGGGAACATACTTCAATTTGGATGATCCTACCTTATGTGTCAATTGGATTTGGTTACAATTACATTAAGTTTCAATTCAACTACACAAAGTAATAACACTAGGTTACTTTAACAATTAGGTTGCTTTAACCAAAGAAGTTACTCATGATTCATTGCTGTGTGCATGGAAGTGCAAACAATTCTCTAAACCTAGGCCATAAACCATTGCACCAACCCCATGCAACACACATGGTTCCACCATGACTACACCCTTCTACAATACAATAATAGTACATATTTATATAGTGTAAAATGTTAAGAAATTAGTGAAGGACAACCTAATTTCACTATTTTGTGTACCATATACATGTATCCATTTTGCAAGTCACTTCATGTGCAAGAAGGGTTCATGTGCAAGAAGGGCCTTGAAGCCATACGTGCTCTAGAGGAAACAAATCATGCAAGAGAAACCCAAGACAATGATCATAATAACTCAAGCTTCATCCACCACTTATAAATGGTAAGTAATGGAGTACAAATAAGACATCTAACACAACATGTTTCTAAAATCAACCCTTCCAAATAAGACCTAATATGGCATGCTTCTAAAATTAACTCTCCACATACTTGCCTGATATGTACAACCTCTATACATGAGACCTTATTGTCGATTTTAGATACACTATTTTCAGCACTTTGAAAATTCATAAATTATTCACATAGTGTCCAAAAAATGCATTCTAAGAGAATCTAGAATGCTCTAGTGAACTACAAACAAGACCCTAATAGAATACTTTAGAGTTCAGCCATAGGAACCGTCCTCAAACCCTTATTCGGAAGCTTTAGGTGCTGTTACCTTAATGGATCCATTGAGTCCGTGCCTTGCCAATTCTTTCAGTGAACACTCCAGAACAATCAGAAGGGGCTTATTTGTGAATTGAGGCTGCTCAGCTTCTACGGTATATCTGACACCAGCTGTGTGCAAATAGGTCTGAACAGCTGGAGTGCAGAACAACGGCAAGTTTAGGGTGTGTAAAGCATATCGCACTTAACTCCTCATTAGATCATTACGTGAGAACACCTGAGATTAGAGGCAGCATTGGGAGATGACGAAAAAGATAGAATCCCTTGTAGCATCTGAGGACAAGATTCTATGCTTCCACTTAGTGATTTAACATGACGAAAATACCGGTGTTTCTACTTCAACTGCTTGTCGATTTCACGGAAAACAAGGCAACGACCTCACAAAGCAATTACCAAAAAAAGTGCTTAGGATTGGACCTCTGCCTGGCCTAGAGTTTTACGTACAAGATCAAATAGAGTTTAGGTTTAGGGTTCACATGCAATGGATGCTTCTTCAGCTTTAAACCACCAAAACCAATCCAAGATGGATGGAGAGAAGAAAGGTTGAAATACCAGTTCTCTAAGCTCGATTCTCCAACCATGCTCAGGTTGCAACGCTTCATCCTGCTCAGATATCCTCGCACAGCCGTTAATGAGACTCAGGAGTCTGCCTGGAAGGCTCCAAGCTATTAGTGCGCCTGAAAAATGGAACTGTTCTTGGGGTTGACAAAAGGGGTGCCGGAAGAGGTGTGCGCCTCTGCGCCTCTCTCCATACATCAGCTTCCAGTTCAGTGCTTTCATGGCTCGCGCTTGATCCCCCCGAGTGCCAGTAGTCATTCTCCACCCACCAGTCTCCATAAATTGTCGAAATGTCACTTGGGCCTCGCCAGATGGAATTTCCCTTCGTGCCTGACCGCGCAGAAGAAGCTCCGCCTTGATGTCTTTGCTGCCAGGACACCGCAATCGAGTCTCGAGAAGTTGTACCTCCTGATTTCGAGTCAGAAAGAGCAGGCAAATTTGGATCTGGCAGCCCTCCCCCGTACCTCTGCAACTCTGTAGATACACGAAAGATATGCTGAAAACCACAGGGAGGCAGGCATGCATCATATACCACATACCCCAGCTTGTGAACATTGTTCGCCACTCGGCTTCAAAACCAAATCTAATATACAATCAAATCTGAGGTACCGGTATTACCATGCTCCAAACAAAGCAAGCCCCAAACAAGCAGAGCAGAGGTGAGAAACTCCTCCTAAGAATACCAATTCCACCTTGGCGGAATAGCAGGGAAAATCAAATCCTAAATTCACGGTATCAAAACTGTAGGCAGACATTCCCAACAGCATGCATATCTTGGGCTTGCCCGAGTGTACTGGGAAAGAAGGCATAGGACTTGTCCTCACAAGAGCGAAAGTTTACAAAAAATCAGCAGAACAAATCAACTACGGAGGACAGATAGGAGAAATGAAAACGGGCACGGAGTCGTACAGCGCCTGCACGAATCCTCAACGACTACTACAACACTGACGAGAATTTTCTGAGCTACAAACTTACCATCCGACCCGTGTGCAAAATGGCATTTCTCTCCAAACGGACAATGTCCTGTAGTTTCCCATTTGTTACACAACCTAGTTTTCCAATTGGAAGGGCGAGCATTTGGAGGTGCTGAACCTGCAGACGTGGAGCTGCCGCCTGCGCCTGTCTCCTTGAGGTGATCGTTGTTGGTAGGAGCGAGTGGGGTTTCAACTCTGGGAGAAGCAGCGACGACACCACCACCAGAATTCGCAGCCACAGCCGCCTCTCGGGCTTCTCGTACAGCACGAGGCACACTCTGTTCATCGTGCAGAAAGTTGCACTTCTCCCCATAGGGGCAATTCCCTTCGCCAAAGTATTTCTTGCAAGGGCGTGTCTTGTGGAACCGCACTTGAGAGTCCGTCGGTCCAGCGGCAGCGCCGGTGCTCCCAGCTCCGCCAGTCTGGCTGGGCGGGGGAGGAAGCTCCTGAGACGCCACAAACTCTTCCCACCCGGGCGGAGGCTTGCGCAATTCCTCCATCCCGTGAGCAAAATTGCAGTTACTGTTGTAAGGGCAATTGCCACTCCGGAAACGACTGCACAGCTTCGTCTTGTAGAAAATGCTGCCCATGCCTCGACCCCGGCCCACGGCTCCAGCGCCCGAAGGTGACGAACCCACACCACCACCGCCACCACCAAAATGTGGAGAGCCAGCAGAGGAATGGCCTCGCCCCGAAGGCGGACCGGCACCATGGCCGCTAAACCCTAAACCTCCGCCATCGGGCATGGAGCGCAAAAGCTTCGTGGGAGGTTCAGCGGTCGAAGCTCGCGCGCGGGAAAACCCGGAAGGTGAAGCAGGTGGGATGTCAGGCGACACAGCAACAGGAAGGGCGGAGTGCTCCCAAGCATCATCATCACCGTCGTCGTCAAGCAACGCGGAGTCGCCAGGATTGCCCCAGTGATCGGAGCCAGCGGGGGCGGAATGCCAGAACGTCACCCCATCACCACCACCACCACTATCCAAATCGCCCAGGCCTAACTCGGCAGCCGCGGTGGTATCCATAACCACCGCGAAAGACTATGGCCAGGGCTCACACAGCCACAACGAGGAGCAGGGAGAAAGACGACATGAAGCAATGCGAGAACGAAGCAAGCGAACCCTCTCGAGGAAACCCTAAAGGCCCGGCATGGCATGGCACGAAACGAAGAAACAGAGAATGCGCTACCCACTGTCCTGCACTGCAATGATCTCTCAGAATATACGGCCGTGGACGCTGCTACTTGTTGGCCTCTTCAGTTGCCCTCCCTCCTTCCCTCCCTTTGCAATTTGCAAGTACTCCTCCTTCATTACCTAATGCTAAAGCCACGCAACCCTAGTAGAATCAGAATGGCAATTTGCTGGCTGCTGTCTCCATGAAGGAAGACATGAAGGAACGCACGAACGAAGCGAGCGAACCCTCCTGAGGAAACTCTACAGTCCCGGCCACGCACGAAAGGAAGAAACAGAGAATGCGGACTCTCTCTGTCCTGCACTGCACTGACCTCTCTGAAAATATACGGTCGTGAACACAGCTGCGTGTTAGCCTCTTCAGTTGCCCCTCCTTCCTTCATTTCCCTTCAATTCCCTTCAATTCCCTTCAATTCCCTTCAATTCCCTTCAATTCCCTTCAATTCCCTTCAATTCCCTTCAATTCCCTCCCTTCGCAATTTGCAAGATACCTCGATCATGCTACGCAACCCTAATTGAATCGAGGTATCTTGCAAATTGCCACGCAACCCTAATTGAATCGAGGTATCTTGCAAATTGCCACGCAACCCTAATTGAATCAGAAATGGCAATTTGCTGGTTGTTGCCTCCATTCTTCCCTAATTTTCCATCCCCTCCCCCGCTCGCTTGCTTGCCTGCCTGCATCCTTCCCCAACTGTCAGGCTTGCCGTGAGTGGAGAGTCCTCGCTCCCACTCCCCGTCATAGCCAGCCAGGCCCAGCCATGGCTTCTTAGCGATCTACCGACTCCGTCTCTCTCGTTCTATTGCACGTATTGTGCACAGCGCCTGATCGGCGCTTCCGGGTCGCAGCTCCACTCGTGCGAACTAAGAGGTCGGCAATCACGGCATGTGAGATCAACAACAGGAAATTTGAAAATTTGTTTTGCCATTTCCATGTTTTTTTCCCCAAGTGCTCTACCTAAATAGTAAAGTTACTTTTGAAGATTTATCAAAGCTACCCTACGTGAAGGTTACATTCAGACATAAAATTAAGTATTTTTGGGAGTGTCTGAATGTTTGGAATATTACAAGTGAGATATTACCAACATTTGATACACTACCCCACCAATATTTTTAACTGTCTGAATCCACTTTGCGTGCGAAAAAGAAACTATTTCGGCACTCACCAGCCGAATCAGACCTTCACGTATGGTAATTGAAAGTATCCCAACACATCTAAGGTGGGAACCCCAAACCACCACTTTATGCTATTGTGCCTACAGTAACTCTACCCATCATAGGCAAAATGGGAGCCAACCCATAACAGGCAAAATTATACTAATGGTATACATTCCAGTTCTGAATAGAATGTACACCATTAGAATAATTTTGTCTGTGATGGATTCCCTCCCATTTTGCCTATCATAGACAGAGTTACCTTAGTTATCATTAGATTGGTCAAATTTTTATATTTTTATTAGAATAATTTTGTCTGTGATGGACTACCTCCCATTTTGCCTATCATAGACAGAATTACCTTAGTTATCATTAGATTGGTCAAATTTTTATATTTTTTGGTTAGCAAGTGAGAACCAAAAGATGTAGTTTCTTGCATTAGGCACTCAAGGACCCTCACAATTATTCTTGTGACGTGGATTTTTAAATATATGCATTCCAGATTTCTATTAGTACGAAACAAGAAATAGTGGGGGTAGTCACACCTTCTTCTTCCCATTTTCAATCTTCAGAGAATGGAGATGTGGCGCTCTCTCCAAAGGAACATTCTATGAAAATTAAGAGTGGGGATTCTTGTCCTCCAATGGTGAAGAATTGGCCATTCTGTGAACATTGAGGATAGAATTGTCTCCATTTTCAAAAGGGGTGTCACACCTTCAAGGAAAAAGATTCCTATTGGCACCTCTTTTTACTTCATACCTTCTCATTCTTCATAGAAGTTTCATTCTTGGACAAGGTGTGGTGACTACCCTAAATAGCAAAAAAGAAAAAAGAAAAATCATGCGTACGAAAAAGATAATTTGCAAAAGTGAGGTCCGGGTATATGATCGGGGTATTGAACCCGACGTGAATCGAACACGCAACCTTCTGATCTGGAGTCAGACGCGCTACCATTGCGCCACGGATCCGGGCTCACAACATTTTATCTCCGAGTAATAAATATGAAGAATTTGAACACTGCGTAGAGGTACCTATCGTATAACCCGACTTTCTTCAGTTGAAGTGAACATCATCATGCCTAGATTTAAGACTTTAAGACTTTAGAGTTTTTCAGGGAAGATCCATGAGTCGAAGCACAAGGGACTCACCACTCTTGGCAGTGAGAGAAACGTGTAATAAACCAAGTGAAAGCTAGTTAGTGGTCATTCCAATATTATGTGACAACAAAATCATTACCACAGGTTGCAAGTGCAAACACTACAAATGTGTACAGTACAACACTGTTGTTCATACTCCAGCACAAGGAAACATTTGGTACAGACAAATTTTGCTTTGCAAAATGTTATGAATCCTCATTTCCTAAAAGAGGAGTCCCGGAGATAATATAGAAAAGCGAAACTTATACGATATTTCCCAGGAACATGAGTGCTAAGGTGTCTAAATCCAGAAAAGATACATCACATTTTCTCCAGATCATTGCATTGGACACACAGTTGAGTCCAATATTCTCCCCAAAGTACATGGGGGAATCCAAAGCTCAGGGTCAGGAGCGCCACGACTGGAGCAAGATTACCAAGGTGCAGTGTCTCAGAATACTCCTCCACGTCGCCACAATGATAGATACACCTCTCATTGCAACAAAGCCTGCTGCTATGGCTTTACATAATCTCCGCCAATCCACACGTCACTACCCGTTATCTTTACATGGTGGATTGAGAGGAAACCCTTCTCCAACGTACTTCTGGAGCTGCTGAGGAAGCCGAGTCCATAGAATGCCTGCTCATCAATGTAAGAATTTCTAGAACTGTTTAGTATGTATGATCACCTGAAAGAACTTGCCACAAACAGATGCCATAGCTGAACAAAGTCCGGTTAAACTCAATGCCTTGTTAAAGCATTGACTCGTTACTCAAAACGTCCATTATCAAATTCTAAATAACATCCAAAGCAGACCTCATCATATATACTAATTTCAAAAGGACCGTATCCACACAGGGTGTCACCACTTGCTCTACAACCAAAAGAGTGTAAGAAGACTTACCCTAGATGAAATACTACAAAGTCTTGACATAATGCTCTAAAGTTGCGTTGAAAAGCTCGCACCTGCAATTACAGCAAAATTACATTACATACAAAAAAAGGAGAGCAGCGTGGCATATGCGAGTGTCACTACCTTCACAAGTTAAGTAAATCTAGTTACTCAAGAAGAAGCTCAAAATGCACCAGCCTCTCCTAGGATGAACATCACGTAACACATCCATATAAAATGTCATAAAATGTTGCTCAGAATGGTAAAGATTCAAACACCGAAGACTCACTTGAAGGGCTGTCCAGGCGTGTACAAAGGATTCTTTACTACATACTCCACATAGATGTTGCTGTAGATGAATTTCAAAGCCTCCCGAAGATCACCCATCCTCGGATCCGTAACCAATATGAGCTGCAGACATGACATGAAGACTATCAATCTATTTATTTTGGGTATCAACAGTCACAAAACACAAAATAATACTACGTAACAAAATAACGTAGAGTACAAAAAGGCTTCAAGCAGTGCAAATTAACCCTACATCACTGGGATTACATGGCCCTATCTAAATTAATCATCTTGTGGAAAGCTATAAATCATGCAAGGCTAAATGCCAATCACCTGACACAATGTGGAAAATTACACGTGTTGACCAAATCACTTGAATGGCATGCATGTGTTAGACAAAACATTCACCCTAAACCCTACGTGACCGATTCATAAGCGCTAAAAAAGTATTTCAGTCATTGGTCATTTAGGGTTTATCGAAGGCTTTAGTCCAAACATTCACCCCTAAACCGTAACTGACCCATTCCAAAGCGCTAGAGCCGATTTCAGCCCGATTTCAGCCATTGGTCATTTAGGGTTTGAAAAAAAACTTCCAATCCTCAATGCCACGGATTACCTTAATGCCAGACGGCGATTCCATGAAGCTGAGCTTATAAGTGTTGGTCCGAAAGCTGTGAAACGAACACCCTTGTCCCGGCAAGTTCGGCATCCCGAGGTTCCCCTTATTCCCACTGCAATTCACCAAATCACAATCAACCACAAAAACCGAGTCAAGACAGACAGACAGAACGTCAACCAAAGTCATACTCGAAGCGAGACGAGACGAAACTTACCCGACGGGATCCATCTTGGCCGTGAACGACTTGAGCGAAAACAGCAGCCCGAACATGAGCTTCTGGTCCTGCTGCTGGCTGAGCGTGGTGTGAGGCCGCAACCACACGTGGTAATGCAAGCACACGCCGTTCCGGTTGAAGATGTACATGCAGCGCATGCGAGAGGTCGGGACGAGAGCCGCCATCGCGAAGAATTGAAGACTTGGGAGGAAATTCAAAACATGGGTGTGCTCTGAAACCGTACCCTAATGAAAAACTGCAGAGAGTGTGTGCTGTACTTAAGGACTACATTTCAATGAAGTGGGGACGACGATAGAGAGACAGAAGAGAAGCTCTGACTTTCTCTGCGACGATCTCCGCCGAGAGAGAGATCGGAGAGAAGAAGAAAGAAAGAAACGAAGGCGCCACGACGAATGCACCAAGAGAAAGAAGAAGAAGAATGGATCACTATAATTGTTTATTTATTAGTCACCGACACTATGTTTGCATTTAGTGCTACAAAAGCCTTTATGCAACTACTATCAGGATGGTCACCCGTTTCCAATCACTTAAGCACTTTAGTGTATGTGCGGCATGGGGAGGTTGAGGAGAAAATTTCTCCGTGTAGAGAGATAGATTTAAGAAGGATTTCATAATTTTTGACATTTTTTCGCTCAAGAACAAAATTATTATAAATTTTTTTCGTGAAGATTCTCTTTGACCCATTTTCGATCAGTAGGCAAACCAATTTCCAACCATAGACCGGTTACAAAAGCGGTCTGTGACTTTCAATGTACATACTGTGATCATTTTATGGTTTCAATTTATACCTCCAGAACATTCTTCTGCTCCTGTTGTACGTGAGCTGTCACCTACGGCACAACTGATCGGAAATGCAGCACGCTATACTGCAAAAATGGAATACTGATCGGAAATGGGTCCGCTCCTTTAATACAGTAGAACCTCTCTAAGTTGATCCTCTCTAAGTTGATAAACCTCTGTAAACTAATCATGTCAGACCGGTCCCAAACTGGGCCACATAACAAAGGCTGTGACTAAAAATGACCCTCTCTAAGTCAATAAACCTCTATAAACCAATCTGTCAGACCGGTCCGGGACCAATCAACTTAGAGAGGTTCTACTATAACACTAACTTGGACTAATTTTGAACATTAATAATTTTCACCCCGCATTAATCATATTAACCCCTAAAGTTCCTTGACTATGTTTTCACCAAAAATGTTCCAAAACTCCCATTTTTAGTACAAGTACCAAATTTTAGAAAAAAACATTTTTTGGACACATGTAACTATAGGATCTCATAGTATGCTAGTTTTAGAAGATGTGAAAAAATTCAAAATTTTCCATCGTGCAGATTGGAAGATATTAGCGTTTGAATTGGCAGAAATCCTTTTTTGACCTTGCAAAAAACAGGGGAGCTACACCTTACAAGGTCACATTTGTATGAAAAAATGTCCAAAATGGTGGTGCATCTTTGAATTATTTTTCCTAAACCAATTGGCTACATGCTCTAAAAAAAATTCAAATCATTTGGAATTGTACAACATATAAAAAAAAATAGTAAGTAAAAAGAATTAGAGATTGATTCAAAATACAAAATTGTTAAGAATTTAATTATGGAGTTGAAAAATGTCAATCCTAATGGCTGTAATGTTGTAATAAACAATCTATATCCTATGATTTTATTTTTTTCAAAAAATGTTGAAAATTGAGTGAAATAAACGACTTCAAAGTTTATTTTAGAGTGGAGAATCTATAATTGCAAGTAAACTAAAACTCTTCATAACTTTTGACTCATTGATTAAACTATGGAATGATTCAAAGCTTTCCACATATATATAATTTTAGAAAACCAATTTCAAATTTTTGCTTTTGAAAAAAATGTTTTTTTTTTAATCTGCTCGGACTACCCGAGTTGAGAAACAAACAACATATTAGGCCATAACTTTTGACTCATATTTCCAAAAGTCATGAAATTTAATGCATATGAAAGATATTCTTTGTCCCCACCTTCTAGCATAATATCAGCCTAAAATATGAAAAATTTTAGTCACAAGTACCTGTCCAAAATCGCTATGTTGCTAAAAATAACAAGCTGGTCCTTTAGAGGTTAACTTGCACTAATTTTAAAAGTACATGAAAGCAATTTGATACAATAGAACCTTATTTAGTGCATAGTGTTGGGACTATGCACTAAAAGAAGTTTATGCATTTCGAGAGGTATAATAATGGCATCTAAGTAATGTGACCTCTAACTATACTACTTTCTAAAAAAGTACTTGAAATTGGATCCATCCAGTAACTCTTTTATTGCACTTTATGCACTAAGAAAGTGGTAAAAGAGATTCTATTCAATATAGTGCGGTCCATATTATTATTATACTACTTCAAATACTATGATGATTTTCATCAATCTATATCTGAAAGTTTGCACTAATTATTCCTATGGGGTCTCATTCTATTTGAGAAATTAACTTATATACAAATATTGATTTGTATACTATTCGAGAGGACATGGTTAAATTTACAGTCATCTAAGTTAATCCTCCATTGATTGGAAGGTCATTTTGGACTTTTGCATTAATTTGGCAACCCATTGTAAAGCAAAAATTAATTAATTAATTAATTTTTGTAATATGTGTGTCATGTATGAGACTTGTTTGCAAATGCACTAATTTGTGCCTAGTTTGACTAAACAATTGTAGAATGATGAAGTAAAATGTGTTTGGGGTCTAAACTTGCATTAGAAGAAATTTGAGGGCTCCAAAGGGCCGTTTCAGGGTTGTTCCCGCTGCTGGGAATAGTCAAAATATAAAAATAATTAAATAATAATTAAATAATTAAAAAATATATATATTTATAAAAAATTTATAAAAAATTTATTTTTTTTATTATTTTTGACGTGGTACAATCTTTGCCACGTCAAATTATTGTTCCTAGGGCGTTCCCAGAGTTTTCAGGGCCTAATAACTCGCAGTCTCTTATTACCCCTAAATTTCTTCTAATGCTATGATAACCCATTGTGACCTACAATTTTTAGTACAATTGATCCAAATATATTACGTTACATTCTAATGCAGTGAACACTGTGCATATTCAAATTTGCTTTATGACAAATAGGGCTCAAAGTTGAGAGATATAGAATTAGAATTGGGTTGAAAAGTGACTTCCACTATTATAAATTCAATAAACACCACCATCGTTTCTATACATTGCAAAAGGTTGATTCATTATTTTACAATCTAAATGGATGCCTTTGAATTACCATTGCAACCCTACAAGGAAATTAAGAGAACTACATTAGCATCCATAAAGATAAAAACACATCCCTTACTTCTTGGACAATAATGGGAAGTTACATGTTTTTGCTTTGACCACCCTAATATATATATTTTTTCTAAAAAATGAATTGATTCCAATATACATAGAATATTTACCAATTTTTTGTTCTTATCTACAGTAGAACCTCTCTTAGTGCATATATGTAATAAGAGAGGTTGTACTTTGAAGCATTTATTTGTGAACACTAGTTGGAAGCCCCATATTTAGAGGCCATGTTAGCCAGATTTCAATACAAAAATTTTCTAATTGTAATTGTATAAACCTCTCTTAGTGCATAGTCCCGGCACTATGTACTAAGAGAAGATCTATTGTACAAAGAAATTGAGAATCCAATAAATCTAAATATGTGAAACGACCAATGTCCAAAGGGACGACAAACAATGCAGTTTTTTTTTTTTTTTACAAATCACCCATATAGCTATCAAATGCAAGATGAAGACGCTTCTTTATGCTACTTTAAATGATGTCAAACTAATACCATCCACTTGGATTTAAAATAATTTATTATATTAACTATGATAAAAAAAAATATTTCAAAAATCCCTTGTCCTAGATCAAAATGGAATTGACAAAATGCATTCCCAAAAACTATCAAAATTCCTACACTCTTTTTGCTAATTTGTGGCCAATAATAAATTGCCCAAAAAATTTACATAGGATCATCCTTGCTGAAACCTTGAAAGCAAAACTTGAAGATGTTGAATTCTAGAACTTCAAATTTTCAAGAGCAAGTAATTAACCCCTAAATATCCAAGGCCTTTTTTGAGCTTTTAGAAATTTGCTCTAAATTGAAGAAAAAGCCAATATTTTGATAAGTTGTATCAATTTTTTTTTAAACGGTACAAATTCAAACTAGACATGTTAGAGATCACATAGGAAAAGATCACAACAATATCATTTGTGGATTGAAATCGTATAATGTTTAATTTGATCCCGAGGTTGTTAAAACTGAGAAAATGATTTGAAGTCTTTCAATCCTCTTTTCACATGTCAAATCTAAAAAGTTGCTTACCAAAAACATATAAGGTTAAAGGGCCTAACATGCACAACCCCAATCAATTTATAGCTTCTCAAAATCTACTTTACAATTTTTTGAAATGAATTCCTAATGTGATTTTTTCTCCAAGATCTATTGTATGTGAGGCTCATTTTTCAACACTATAGAAAGTCAAGATTGCAATGGACACTCTTGCACAAAATCTTCGAAGGATTGGATTTTTGATGCTAAAATTAGACTTCAAAAAGACTTTTTCAAAAATAGAAACTACTAAAAATAGAAACTTTTGTTTAATTAGTTTTTAGTTTTAACTACAAAGTATTGTCCACACCAAAATTTGATGCCTCGGGCATTTAGGGGTTAATCGAGGAGGGTTAGCGATGGCTGTTCCGATTTGTCAGCCGAGAGATTTGCTTGAAGACCGTTGAAGGCGATGGTGGAAACGCTTCGGATGCTGGCACTGCGAGGAATCAGGCCAAGTGAAGGATCAGTGCTTGTGTCCCCTCGGCAATTCGGGATGCGAGAGTCAGATCCTCTACTCCATAATCTCGATGAAGTTAGAGACAATTAAATGCTTTGGAGCGTTCGTGGATCTTGCGCTTGGCACCAGACGCACTGGCGTTCTTCGAATGCGTCAGCGATCTGTAGTTTGAAGGGGGATTGTACATAAGAGGACAGAAGTCGAGGAAAGATCGACAGGGAATGCATTTATAGAAAGCTCGCATTGACTGGAACTGAACTGGGGGTTGTGTGGAGATTGTGCATTTTGTGGATTGTGGATGTGAGATCTGCTCTACTGATTCGGGAACTGATGTGCTGGTATGATTCTTCACCTCTTTGTTTGTGTATTGGTACTGCGTCTTAGAAATGGCGATGTTCGCAGATCGAGTAGAGTGCCATGGGTTTAGGGTTTGGATTGTTAAGTTTGAGAAACACTAGGGCTGCTTGATTCATGCGTGGTCCAGTGCAGTTTTTGAAGGACTTGTTCGTAATACCATGCTGTCGGCTTTGTACGATGTTCATTGTTGTCTCGAATGTGACGACCAGTTCAGAGTTAGGGTGTGAGAGGAAGAAGAAGAGCCTTGACTGGAAATTCTTTGGTGTTTGTTTGCCGTTCCCTTCTATCAAGCCTGCCCCGTCTTTTCAGCATCGTAGTTGCTCAGCATCCTCCATGTCTTACTCGCTATCGAGCTCTGCTTGGGGAGAATGGAGGGTTTAGGGTTTCTGATTCGGGGCTTAAAGGGGAAGAAGCATTTAAACGTATGTAGGAGTGTGATTATCGGGAATTCGCTGTAGAGCCGTGCAGAGATTACTTTGGATGTAAGCGCCAAATCTGTGGAGATCAAGTTTTTATCATGATGTCTGAATTTCTTATGCAATTCCAAAGTTCTGGACTGTAAATCAGTAAGACCATTGGAAGTGATGGTAAACAACTCCATTTCGATCCAAAGATGAGTGGCTATTGTCATTTAGCGAAGTCGTGCTGACACCACTTGCGAATTAGTCCAACCGAGTGTTTGAGTAGATGGGTTTGCTGTTGGTAACAGGGGTCATTCAATAGGAGACGGAATCTGTTCCCGACTAATCGTTTAGTATTCTCTACCTTAATTAAGCTGCGCAGTGACCAAATTGGATGACTGATGACGTGTTCGTGATATGGCAGTCCTTACGAAGGGTTTGAGGTCACCAAGAGATGGCTGACGTGCCGAATTACCTTGAGGTAGCTCGTGTGTTGCAAGGCAGGTTGCGTGAGCGGACGGCAAGCGAGTCTGCCACCAAGTGGCGAGAGTTACTTGAATTTGCAGCTGCAGAGTTTCATGTTCAGGAGGGCAAGTTTGTCCACAGCAGGAAGCGAAGCAAAATGCCAAGGAGAGAGGAAGATTACAGGAATGTCGGAGGGGAGGAGCAAGCATGTCGACACGTGTGCTGTGAACACGAAGAAGTAATGAAGCCAGATCGTTGGGGTACCTTACCCGATGAGTTGTTGCAGCTCGCGTTTGCTCGCCTTCCAGTGAATAAGATCCTCGATTTGCAGTGCCTCTCCAAAGACTGGAAGGAAAGCTTGGCTGCAAGGGGAGACTCTGACTTTTTAAGGGCATGCGATGAGGCTCATCCGAAGATGTTTGCTCTCGTTAGTAAGGAGGTGGAAGTTGAAGGACCTAGGAATTTGTTTCAGGTGCGGGTGCTTGATACCAAATTGAATTCATGGCATGCCTTCCAAATTTCCTCTGTGGATCCAGAGAGGGATTGGCCAGTGAGGCACCTGCGGCCTCAATGGAGAACTATGAGTTGTGAAGATGGAGGGTTGGTGCTTTTTGACATGGAAGCACATCGGGTTCCGAAGAGAAAGAAATCATTTCGCTCCTTCTTCTATAAGGTGATGAATCCATTGACAGGATATGAATATGATCTGCCCCCTATCCTGGATGTGGAAGATGTCTGCATGGAGCACATCATTGTGGATCGTGAAACGAATCGTTACGAGGTGCTCATTGTGGTGAATAGGGGAGGCGCAGCTACAGAAGATATTCAGGTCTTTGATCGTGAAACAGGGCGGTGGTCCCAACCAAGTGAGGCAAGAAATGTCATGTTTGGGAATGAATCGGCATATGATTTTGCGATGGGAAGACTTATTGAGTCACATGAACGAAGCCCGTGGAACGAGGAGAACGTACAACATCATACATTCCTCAAGAATCGTTTGTTTGTACTGCTCAAGGACACCAATGCCCCTGGAAGTGAAGTGCTGACAAATCAGCGTCGAGAAACATATCGTATCAAAGAATATGTTGTGGAGTATCATCCTGAACATCCGCCCACGTGGTTGGAAGTGGATGTACACAATTGTGTCCCTTTTAAGAACATTTCGAAGAGCAACAGTTACAAGTTGATATTGCTTTCTTCAAATGGCTTCTTGGTGGTGTTTGCGACCTTGAATGAATTGAAGCCTTGGCGCAATGACAAAGGATGGCTTTATGATTTGTCCTCAAGAACTTGGCGTGTTCTTCCAAAATTTCCAGGAGATGCAGATGTGTATCGCGATGCATATCAGGATAAGAATGTTACTTGTGAGATTCGATGGAACACTCAACCATAAAATAGATCAATTTTTTGATGTGTAAAGAAATTGTTCATGTACAAATCAATTAGGCTCTATGATTTCTTTCTAGCAACTTGAAAGAGTACAGTGGACTATGTACTAGTTGAACAATGACGTTGTTGGCATCAATTGTGTTCCAATGAGGCAGGGGTAGAACTTCCCAATTGGACTTTTTCTAGATTGATTGTAGATTGCATCAACACTTAAATTTAGCACACATCCCAATTGGTGAAGGTTATAAAGTAATCAATCTTGTAACTCATGTAATTCACTTTGTTGTTGATTTTGTGATATTCATTGGTAATATGCTCAAGTAATACAAAGAAGGAGCTTTAAGACAATCCATCAATGCTAGTTAGATGATTGATCATGGTGTATCAGACCTAAATAGAATTTAATCATACACAATATGAAAATAAACATTGTCATGTTAAACAATCTATACAAGGTATAACAAAATGTGTTGTGCTAGACAATGTGCAAGACCTAAATAGAATTTAATCATACACAATATGAAAATAAACATTGTCATGTTAAACAATCTATACAAGGCATAACAAAATGTGTTGTGCCAGACAATGTGCAAGACCTAAATAGAAATTTAATCATACACAATATGAAAATAAACATTGTCATGTTAAACAATCTATACAAGGGTCAACAAAATGTGTTGTGCCAAACAATGTGCAAGTGTCACCTCCCACTTAAGTTGATTCTGCACTACACACTTTGGACAAGGATGATGTATTGTTTGTCACCTTTGTAAGTTGATTCCTTAGTACACACGCTCCACAGTTGCAACAGGTTTGAGGAATACCACAATCACCGTGATGTTATCACAACTACCCTGTTCAATGGCCTCTGTTGCCAGCCTCTTGGAAACCATGCTTGGCTCTTTCACCGTGTCTTTGATGAGTGTCACAACGTCATCATTTGGCATGGTCTCCCAGAGACCGTCACTTGCGATTACCTGAGTCAGATTTCACCATCAAAGCAAAAATTGGAAAAATAAGCTTAAAGAATTAAGGTAACTATCAAAGCAAAAGTCGGAAAAATAAACTTAACGAATCAAGGTAACCTTGCCAAAACCTTCTAAATAAGCATTTATTATTAAATGGTTCCTGTTATTAAATTGCCTAATATTTAGTTGAATCTTGATAAGAGTCAAGAGGGGATTCTACAGCATCTTTGCATGCATTTTCAAGACACTGTGAATAAATTCATAAAGTGAAGGCACGTATGCCCAAAATCGACCCCAAGGTCTCAAACAAATAGAGGTTGTATATTTTTGGCAAAAATTTATTTTAAAAATAGGGTGCAGTTACCTTCAGGTGTTGGTGACCGCAGAAAAGAATCGATTATTCTATGCAGTGAATGATACAGTAATTCATAGGCCTCTGATACACTATGAAAACCACGTATTCATGTAACTATTGATGAACTCCATTTACTTTTGAATCACGTGTTGACTAGCCACTAAGTGACTACTCAATCAAAAGCTTCTTGATCGTGATCCCAGGGAACAAGATTTAACCATGAATACATTCACTCTATGGTACGATATTTTGGTGTTTCATCAACTCATGTTTCGGTGTTCCATTAAATAGGTAGCCACAGTAAAAGATTACTTGCCGCCAGATACTTGTAGCTGAATACTTGTAGCAAGGACTAAATGTAGAAGCCAACCTCAGAAAGGAAGAAAAAAATTTACCAAAAATTCGTCGTCAGTGCACAACTTGCATACAGTTACTTCGGGCTCCGCTGTGACAAACGGTTTCAGATCATCGTCTCCTATTGATCGTGTGACCTGCCAATAAGTTGAAGCTTACCATTTAGTAGATTAAAAGAAAAGGATATTAAAGCATACAGCTGCCGATCTATCTTAGCGAGTACCTCAAGCGCAGCTGCACCAACTCGCCAGGTGTTGACTCTCCAACTGACAGATCCACCAGCTTTTATTACTCGTTCCCGCTCACTGTTGCAGCTTGCTGTATGATCCTGCGGGGTCCAACAGTTTCTTGACTAACAATAGCAGAAGCACTATGTAAGTAGGGAACTAAACACCAAAGTATTCCTGAAATCAACCACCAAAAAATATGATTGCCAACACCTAGTCATAGAGGCCCATCTCGTTCAGTTCGTCAAGAATGAATTACTCCAGTATTTTATTTTCAGATTTTATATTATCAAAGTTGATCAGAATTTTCCTTGACATTTGTGATTTTTAAAAGGAAATAGAATATGCACGTCCATCATACACGATAGTACTCAATATGATAGGGACGTCAATAGAGTGGGACCATCTAAGTTTAGAGTTAGATCCTCATCACTGGAACTGAAATATTTTCTTGGTTCTTTTTCTCAGAATAATTATTAAATTCGAACATTACCAACTCTGCAGTATCCATGGCATTGTTCATTCAATTCACCTTAATTTTTCACTGAAACAAGGTCAGTATTGAGTTCCTTTCCTTTGAGTTTAGAATAATAGAAATGTTCAGACACATGATGGATAATACCGTGCTAAGAGGAACAGCCTTTCCTCTCCGGCAAACAATGGTTCGGCAATCTCCAGCATTGGCAACATAGAGTATGTCATGCACAAGAAGCGCTGTGGTTGCAGTACACCCGGGGTGCCAATCAAAACCACCACCTTTCCTCCATCGGCGTTGGCTGTCCAACTCTCGGCGGAAAGCCACGTCCGTTTCAATGAAGGCACTCGTCAAAGCATCCTGTGGGCTACAACCAACAAGTAACATAGTTTTCAAGAATGAGTTTGTTGTTCCCTGTCAATTTCAAGTAACAAATAGCACATTCAACTTCCAAAGAGAGAGTAATGGCTCCACAAATAACATTGGCTAGCCGAGCCTACAAATAGTGGCAAATTGAGTGAAATGAAACACGAGGTTGTATTATCTAGGGCAGAATCTTCATAACTCTGTTTCACTGTACCGTTTATTCTATTTAGTGTTATCCATCATTTCATATAACACCATAATAGTGTGCTGAAGAGTAAATGATTTTTTCCTGTTAACCCCTAAAGGACCGAGGCCTTTTTTCTGCCAAAAAACACTGAAAACTGCCATTTCTATAGCAAAGAATAAAAAAAATTGAAAAATGTTTTTTTTTCACATCCAACCGTAGGATCTTACACCTAACTAGTATAAGAATGTGTGGAATTTTTTTTAGAATTTTTGACCACACAGATTGCAAGATATTTGCGTTTAAAGTAGGAAAAACAAGTTTTTCAGCACATTGCGGGACTAGATTTTTTGACTTTAAACATTTTTAACTTAAAATTTTTGCACTACAGAGTTTTGAGCTTTTATTTTTTATTGTGGAGAATTGAGTTGAGAGTCTAAAATATTCAAAAAAAACTTAATTATCATTCTTAAAAAAATTGTTAAGTAGATGTAGGTACAAGATAGAAGGAAAATCTAAAACATTCATATATTTTAGATGGAATTAAAATGCACTAATCCCAATGGTGAGATTGTTCTAACAAGTAAATCAGACCATCCAAAAAAAAAAAATTTGAAAAATTTGAAAAATTGCATTCAGAAATGAATTCCAAAGTTATTTTTTTCAAGAAGATGCTTTAACTGCCCGAAAAACAAGAATGTCTATAACTTTCTCATAACATATCCAAATGAAATGAATCAAAGCTTTTTGGAAAGCCAAAAATATAACGTATGAGAAAAAAAATATTAAAAAAAAAATTCAAATTTTTGTCCCTTTTTTTTTTGCTGCCCGAGCTGCCCCCCGTAGCTTGTTTTGAGCTTATATGGTCATAACTTTTTTTCCCGGGCACCGATTGTGAAAAAAATTAAATTCCCTTGAAGCTAATCAGTTTTTCTACCTCCAAAAAAAGTTTCAAAAAATTAGGAGAAAATTTCAGCCCGTAGGTACTGCCCGAAAACGCATTTATCCCCCGTAGGGACAATGGTCCTTTAGGGGTTAATAGTGTACCTTGAGACCACCGTCAAGAAGCTTTTGAGTGAAAAGTTCTCTAGCAACAAATGGCCAACACATAATGGCCACTACAAAATAGTGAACAATACGCTAATTAGAATAAATGATGTACCTAGAAGTAGAAGCCATTGAAAGCAAAAACTCAGGAATTGCGATAGCTGCAAACTCTGCTGCCTCAGGCCCTGATCCATTTGTAAAATATCATGTCATAAGCAAAATGGTAGCAAGATCAACGTTTCTTTCTTCTGATTTCACAAATTAAACACATTGATAGAAATTTACCCAAAATGACGGGAAAGGAATTTCAAATAACATACCTCGATGTCCATCAAAGACGCCAAATGCGTAAACATTGGCAGCTCCTCCCAGCTGAGATTTTAAGAAGTACGTATCCTCCATTGTTTGTCTTGCTCCTTTTGTTGCAAATGAACCCATTGACAGCACCGGGAGGTAGTTTGAGTCCTCGGATGCTTGGTTTAGCCAACCTGGAGATGAAGACTCCATAACGGTGGATCTCAAACCTTCAACAGTCCGAGAGGCCCAGTTCACATCTGTTCTCTTCTGCTGAGTGTAGTTCAAACTGCTTCCAGCCCATTCTTATCAGTGTTTGATGAGATAGAAACATCTGGTTTCCCGGCTGATGTGTCTTCCAATTTTTTCCCAGAGAATAGTTTGGCAGTGATTTCATGCAAGGACTCCACTACATAGTCAAAAGACGGACGCTTCGCAGGGTCGCAGTGCCAACATTGTTCAATCAAGGTTGACAATTTTAATGGAATTCCAGATTCTGGATCTGCAATTACAGGTCTCAAGCCTTGTGAAGTTACAGCCGAAGAGAGCTGTTGCTCTGAGTAATTCATCTCCAGAACCGTGTGTGCCTGGCAGGTAAATACCCCAAATCGTAAGAAAACACTGTTATAGGCGTATTGAGCAGGTCACATAGGGAATTCTTTTAGTTCGATTTTATGTACTTTCGACGAACAAGAGCAATGATCTTCACTGATTCTACTGCTTAAAAATTTGGCCTCATCTGTAACATAACTTTTCAGTATATGATCAATCAAAATCGGCCATTTTAAAACCATGAAATCTCCGTCATTTAGGGGTAAATTATCCCAAGACTAACCCACATAGGGACCACCCACATAGTTCAATATTTCTTCAAAGTGGGCCGGTAGTTTATAGTGGCCATTTCCTACACTTCATATTTCCAAGAAATGGAAATCTGGAGAGTTCAAAGACGACGCTTCCTTTGAGAGAGCTAACCTGAGCTGCAGTCTTTCGGTCAGTGTATGGTACAACACCTGTAATAAGTTCACTGCCAACAATCCAGTCAAGAAGTATCACGATCAGAAAAGAAGAAAACATTTGGCATATTCTCAACAACATTACTTGACTAATGTGTTGCAATAGCATAACACCATAACGACGTTCATCACACGAATAAACAAAAATCCATTCAACCAAAATTGACAATGAGCGCTAAAACCCTTATCCAGAAACATCTATCAACCCCCAAGTGTTCAATTGACTGCTTCCATATCTTTAGGAGTTGAAATGAATCAATTAGGAAGCTTCAAGGAAGGTAACAAATTCCCAATAGAAAGACAAAGTCATACTCTACGGTTTTGAGCAATAGAAATATGTTCAATTCTTTAAAAGACTTTTACATTCTAAAATTGACTTTTTGATTTAAACTTAGGCAAGGAAGATACAAGTAGTCAAGGAAGAAGCATTATGAGCTACGTACTTGAGAGTGATGCCGTATCCATAAACATCAGATTTCTCTGATTGCACGTCTTTCCTGAGAACTTCGGGAGCCATATATAAAAGGGTACCGACCATATTCTTCTTGTGGAATCCACCAGTTGGCTTCCCTGAAGATTTCCAATTTTCTAAGCTGCTTTTTGCAAGGCCTGCAACATGAGCAGCAAGCCCAAAGTCTGCTAAATGCGCATCCCAATTGCTGTCAAGCTGCAAAGTACTCTCCGTCAACAAGCATACCAGTACTTAGAGAAATGACAATCCAATCCTCTTCAAGAATACAGCACCCAAAATTCACAGCTTCTGGCCGCTTCCATAACTAAAGGAAGGTAACAGAATGTACTAACAGAAAGAAGAAATCATACCTTACATTTCGAACAATAGAAAAATGGCTTGAAAGTAACTTCAATTAATTATTAGCTTCCAAATCGAAGCTTACCTCAAGCACACCAAACGAAGTTCCAAAGTAAAAACAATAAGCCCAAATTGAGAAGCACTAACCAGAATGTTGGCTGGCTTCACATCTCGGTGCACAATGCCCTCCTTGTGCAAGTATTGCAGCGCCTTAGCTGCAGCACGCCAAACTGAGATTCACTAATATTCACAAAGCAAAGAAACAACATAAAACTGCTCTTCACGATGAAAAAACTCGAACAAAATAGCAGGATAGCAAACTAACCCAATTGTGTTCCAATGGTCATAATTTGTTGCAAAGAGGGTTGCCAATCAGACACGTGAAGAGCATCACCCAAGTTCCCATGCTCATAGAGCTCATACAGGAAGTAGTAGTCGGGTGGATAAGCACGTGCACCAATCAAAGTAGCAACATTTGGATGATTCAACTTGCTATAGAATTAGAAAAATACAATCAGAACGTTCAATCTGCACTTACAGTAAGAAGAAACTTTACTAGAATCTGAGATCAACCCTAAAAATAAAAGGTTGGAGAAAACGAAATTGAGAAAGCATAATCAAGGATTGAGGGAACCCAAAATGTGAAGGATTACTAACCCAAGAATCTGCAATTCTGTGTGGAATCGGTTCATGTCATCAGTTGTAGACAGACGAGGCTTTTTCGCTGCTACGGACTTGCCACCAAACCGGGCTTCATATACTACGCTTTCAGCCCCTGGACCATCAAATCAACCATGTGCAAAATCAACACACATCATCAACTACATTGCAAATAGGAAATAATACACAGATGAGCATCACAAGTAAAATAGTGAATCCTTTCTCGTGGGAGAGTTTTTGCCATAGGTGGACTAAAAATGCTACTGAGAATTGCATACTTAGAATCTAGTGAATATGACAATGAGGAGTCAAATCCCACCCATGGTTTTGCTCACATTTTAAAAATTCATAACTTATTATTACAATATCCGGATCACAAGAATCTAAGTGCACGGGAATCCTATCTAAAAATAGGGACGAAACTCACATTAAATATTTCCATTTTAATAAGTGAACCACTCAAAACCATGCGAATATGTTCCCAACCTTATTAGAACCTAAATTTTCTGAAATCCAAGCTTTCCATTGACGGATATGTAAGGTGTCATCAGCAATCCACTAAACCAACCGGTATCATTGAATTCATGATAAATAGAAATTTAGTCTAAAACTCTATAAACAGGAACCTGTGCCCACGTTCCATAATTTTGATAAAAATCATTCCAAGATGAGATTCTTACTTACCCCGAGCAATTTGAGCCACAATTTGAATTTCAGACTTCGGGATGTCCAAAGGGAACGAATCGCTCCGGCAGCATCCTCGAACACAAGCACTGGGAGAAGAGTCCGCGCCCTTCCTTTCCGGCATTGTGACCAGTCTATGAGCTTGCCAACCCTAGCTCGATCAGCAGTGTTCACAAACAAATCTGCGAGAACAAAGCCCTTAAAAAATTGAAATTGAAATTGAAATGGAGAGAGAGTTCTGATAAGCTCATTCACGGACCAAACACAACGTAGCCGCACCTTCACAGCCGAAACATTAATTCAAAATTCAAACGGAAAGAGATTTCAAAGCAAGCTCATCGGCCTCGTTAGGTTCTACAGTTCCGCTTCTCGAAATTGCAGATTCGAAGAGATTGCAAGAGACGAATTCATTGACCAAATACAACTAAGAAGCAGTATCAGCTTCACACACCGAGAATACTACGTTGAAGTGCAAACCCAGAACTCTCTAATTGCACACTGTGTAACATTGTTTACCAATGAGGCAGGGCCTTTGCATCGTAAAAAATGGGACCCTTAACCCCAAATGTTAAAAGCCCAAATTGGCCTACGACTTTGGATACCAAAAACTCTACATATTTCTTGATGTCTGTGAGGAGCATTCAATGAACCCCATTTATAAAAATAAAAAAACCTCATAAGTTTGACCTTGTCCCGCTTCTTTAAAAGCAAAACTATCCAATAGAACTAACTTGGTAATCAATTGTCTAGGTCCATTTATTCGAAGTTGTAGTCATTCATGAGGATGCAATAGTTCAGAAGCTGCCACATCATGATCCAACTTAGTGATAATTTCTTACTTCTAAAAAAACAAATTGATCTTCTTGTTGGGCTTAATTTTTGTGTCTTAAAGTGATCTTCCTAGATGACTTAAAGGAAGGGCCCGAGGGAAGAAGCAATGTACAGTAGTTACACTAAAATTTCTTCAAAAATTGGTAGACCATTAGCTATCTCTATGGCCATTATTGTATGTCAAAACGGGCATGCATTTAGCAACTTTATCATGCCATGACACTAGGAGGGAATATCAGCAATCAATGTATATCAGAAAAATACATAATTAGCAAGTTTGTTGCCATGCCACTAATATTGATTGTACATTATTAATCCTATTTCTGCTTGTTCACATATTCTTGCTGGTTATTCTTTTCCAGTGTCTCTTGGCTTTGATCATGATTTTTGGTCCTTTTCTTGGTAGATTCTTGTGATGTGGCTCCGACATGGACGTGAAAATGACAAGAAGACTAATAGACAGTACGGGAGTGAAAGTGATTGGCTAGTGGTGCTTTTCAAAAATGCCCCCAAAATCCAATTTTTAAGTATTTTGAAATCAAACTTTCAAAACTAATTTGAAACTCAAATTTGGAAGGTAATAGAAGTGCCTCAAACTCTATGTACAACACAATTTCTTTTTTGAATTTCTTTTTTTGACCTTAATCCGGAACATTTTGTTTAACAAGAAAATCATTTTGGGACAGAGGGAATATAAGATAGTTATGTGTTTTATGTGAACTTTGTCAAAACAATACAAAAATTTTAACTAAATCTTTTAATGCCAAGTAGCTGAGATGTATGCATTGTAAATTGTATGGCTTCTAACATCCTAAAGGGGTTAACAAAATTGTCTTCTATGACTCCTTACCAAACCCCAATCTTTGAAGTATCTGATAAGGGAGGCAAACCAATCCTAATCACCCCCATTTCTGAAAGCATAGGATGTCCTCCTTCCATGCACTTCAAATGAATATTGATCAATTATGGCGTAATTCCCGGCGCAATTGTGGTGCATTATGATTAGCTACAAGTCTCTCAATATTCTAACCAGCCCTAACTTGGTTAATTTTGTTTTTAGTCCATAATCTGAATAACAAGCCTTATATCACTAGTATGGGAAGAACAGAATCTTTCGTTGAAAAATTCACGATAAATTTGTTTTGAGAAAAAAAATTGGAAAATTATGGAAACCTTCCAAATTGTATTTCTACGCACCAAAAAAATTTCCCACTAAAAATATCCGCCCTGCAGATACATATAACTGCTTAAGTTGATTAGAAATGGGTTACCGGTACCTCCCATAAGTTCCTTCTAGGCATCTTGAAAAGCATTATACTTTTCCAACATAGGAAAGACCATTACCTAGTTACAAAATGTTATAGGTGCATAGCATGATTTAATCATTTGTTTTTTGGGGGGGATTGGTAGAACAAAATGCCCCCTAACATGCATGCATATTATAACACATAATTACAATTTTAGAAATCTAGACTCCCTTCCATCCTTAAGGAGTTAAAATTTTGCCCTTCATCATCCATTGTCTAGCTCTCATCAAGGATAGTATACAACTAAATATTAAATTCTTATATATTATATATTATATCATTTCATCAAATTTTAAGGTACATTCTTGCTAAAGATGAAGAAAAGATGGAGTGTAATTTTGACCTCCAAGGCTAAAGAAGAATTTAAAATATCACCCATATAGTTTAAATAGTCATTTGAAGATTGAGAATTTGTTTACACACCCAAGAAGAATTTATCCTTCAAGAAATGAGCAAAGAATGAAATCCCCCTCCCTGCCCATAGGATTAGTATATTGGAATTTTCAAATAGAAGGGCACAAACCTCATTCTACTCTGATGACTTTCAAAAAGAAAGTACCCCAGAGCAAAGCCGGAAACCCAAACCTCAAATGAACTTTTCTTGCAACATTAAAAGGAGTAGAAAATATTCTATATTAAAAAAAGACCTTTCATACAAAAGAAAAAGAAGTTCTCAACTAGATTTTGCTTGCAAAAATAAACAAAATGAGAGGAAAATATTATCTATTAAAGAAGACATTTTATGCAAAAAAAGAAGTTCACAAATGGACTTTGTTTGCAATATAAAAGGAAGGAGAAGAAAATATTCTCTATATATTAAAGAAGATCTTTTATGTAAAAAAAAAAGTTGCAAACCTCAAATAGACTTTGCTTACAATATAAAAAGAAGGAGAGAAAAATATTTCCTATTAAAGAAGACTTTCCAGGCAAAAAAAGAAGTTCAAATTTATTGGTACACATAACAAAGATTGAAAAAGTATGACAATTATAACTCTTCCTATTGTAGAACAATTTGTGGGCTCTCTATATCTTGCCAACTTGCTAGGCTTGGAAAAGAAAATGGTGGGGTTGGAAATAAAGAGGGATGGAAAGGAAAATAGTAGGGCCGGGAATAAAGAGGGACAAGAAGGAGAATGCCGTGGGATTGGGAATAAAGAGGGGCCAATTCCATTGCATTATAGCATTCCAGTTGCATTATAGCATTAATGTGGTGTTTTTCTATTGGATTGAGGATGGTCTAATGGATATGTCTACCTCGCAAGACAAGGAGAATAATGAGAATCTCAAATTCTCATTATCAGATCCAAATTGGGATGTACATGACAACGGTGTTAGTATGTGAGCCCAAGAATGCGAGCTTGTGAGCATTGAGTCTACAATATAGGTGCCTATAATATAGATACCACACACTTTAGAAGGTGTATCTATCATAAACACCTATAATATGGGTATTTGTAACATATATATCCTATAATTATAGACGGTTTCTATAGTATACACACCTATAATATAGATGTGTAGTATTCTAGGCTCATGGGCTCACATTCCTATGCTCACTTAATAGCAACCCTCATGCACAAGAGAAGCAAATGAATAAACTATGGTGCCAATCAAAGGCAACAAAGATATGCATCTCAGTATTTAGGAAAAAAACGGCGGCTAGTTCAAAGTTAGCCAATGGATTTGGAGAAAATTAAGTTGCAATTTGCAAACATCAGATAAAAAAAATTGATGAAAAAATCTACAAAATTTCTATTTAAAACAAAAAGTAGAGAAAAAAAAATCAGACTTGGTATTTGAAAAAATGGTTCAATATGGAATTTAAAGGAAAATAGCTGGTAAAACTCAAAAAATATCTTGAACACTGCGATTTATTGTGAAGCTATTTTGTGATGTGCAATTTATGACCATTGTAAAAGCTTTTCTATAATGATTGTCCAATTTATGACCATTGTGAAGCTTTTCCATGATGTCCAATTTATGACAAGCTTATGTTAAAAGAGTTGGAATAGTAAAGTTGCACTTTGTTGCTTCTTGGATGAGTGGTTTGAGATGTCAAGACAATCACATGGCTCAAACTTGTAATGGAATGGAACTGCAACAATTCAAGTCACGTCAAACAACATTAGGTCAATACTTTCTTGGCAACAAATCATCAATTTATAAGCTTTTGCACTTGGATATAGTGTTTGTCTATTGGATTTTTTAATGCTTTTTTTTAGGGTCATGACTTCTATTTTGTGCATGTGGTTTGCTGATTATATCCGTGTTATTTTTATTTATTAATATGATATTATTGTCTTCCCTAGATACTACAAGCATGTAGTTGGTTATTGTTATGAATATTGTGGTTTTGGTGGTGAAGAGGTTGACTTGGTGAGATTAGATTATGTCATTTGTTTGGTTTTATTAAGGAATGCATTGGTAGTTTGAAGAAGAAAATTATAGGTGTTGGTTCATCAAAGAAGAATGAAGACATTGTTGATAAGATGGCAACAACAATACAAAAGAATGGAGTTGATAGGATGACAACAAAGACTAAATTAAGACAGCTTGCAATGAAATTTCAATTCATACAATCATGATAATTTTGCTCACATATATTCATATTGGTTTGTAAAATTGTCTACAAACTTTGGTAGCAAATTCGTACTTATTATATGATATAGGTGGTTTGAAATCATTGTAGTCACATCAATCGAATTAGGATCATTGAACATCCGGACGGGCGGACATATCGGACAATTTGGGCGGATTGACCGGACAATGTGACTACCTTAAAATAGTCACATTGGGTAGGTTAGGGTCATCAAATATCCCGGACAGGCAAGAAAATTAAATGGTTTGGATGGACAATCCATCAAATGTTGCAATTATATTCAGTTGAAATGGTTGTATTAACTATCAACTAAATGAGTATTTTTTTCCTTTTAAATATGATATTTTATTTTGAAATTTGAGTTATTATATTATATCATTTTAGATTTTTTTTCAAATTATTTATTTATTTATTTATTATAAATGATTACATAATTAGTTTGAAAATGGATTTATGATTCGAATACCTTTGCAAATTATAGTGGAGTTGATTACGGGGGAGTGATTTTCAATGGCATATGTCCCGTTTGCAATGTGTGTCCCATCTACTTGATCTTGCATGTAGTCAACAATGCAAGTACGTTACATTTACAGATTGGTACACAATTGAATTGAAAGAGCTAGAGGGTTGCTGATTGGAACTATCATGAATTAACCACTCCGAGATTATTGCACCTGAGCTGTGAGTCCCATTTGCACCCAAAGCGACGTAAGTGGCGTTTGAATGATTCCTGTTGAACCTGAGCTATAAATCCCATTTGCACCCGAGGTGACGTGAGTCGCATTTGAGTGATTTCCATTGGCATATGTTCCATTTACAATATGTGTCCTATCTACTTGATTCTACCTGTAGTTAACAATTCAAATACATTACATCTACAGATCTTTTAAAATCGATTGAGGCCCACATCGATCAACAGCCGGCGCTTCACTTTGAGTTCCGATCTAGCTAACTATATTTGACATATTTGCGTTTATTGCAGGCCGGAGCAATCAGACGCAACTCACAATCGGAATCATGCAAACGCCAATGGGTCCTATTTAAACAATACTGGGGACTCATGGAAATGTCAATAGGCATGTCCTCGTATGCAACAATTTCCAATTCCGAGTCTACTAGGTTTGTTCTTCACGATCTTTTGGAATCGATTGAGGCCCAGATCGATCAACAGCCGGCGCTGCACTTTGAGTTCCGATCTAGCTCTAGCTACATTTGACATATTTGCGTTTATTGCAGGCCGGAGCAATCAGACGCAAATCACAATTGGAATCATGCAAACGCCAACGGGTCCTGTTCAAGTTCGACTCTCGATTCCGGTGCGCCACCAAATGGGACTCACGTGCCAGTTGAACATGAGGCTGGAAGCCTTGGGTGCAACAACGGAAGAATTTTCCTTGCTTGGAATTGAATTTCCTCATGATCATTTGGGTCTAGGCTACCACCGCGTGCCACCACCGGATTCTTATTAGTGTCTATAATATCCAGTGTAGAGATATCTCTGATAAGTGTAGAGACACTACGAAGTTCTCTTGTGCCTCGCGTGCAACAACAGAAGCATATTATCTGTGTGGCAAGAAATTCTTACGGGTGAGCGTGTGCAGAGCTTTCAATCAAACATGGAAGAAGAGAACAGGAGGACTATGACACAAGGAATGTAATGCTGAAAGAGTAAATGAAAATCGATTGCAACACATTGTAAAACATTGGTTCTATGGGTCTCTTGCATCACCACCTTGTCAAGTGGCACAAGCCAGGTAGACTACCCTAAGACCGTCCATGGAAATGACCACTAGGTAGTCTGTTCTGAAAGTGCCAGGCCTCTAAAACCGTTCATTGCACGCAGGTACATTTTTGCGTTCTTCAATGTACCAATGGTGTACATTTCAGGAGGTGGTTGCTTTTAGTGACCACTGCGTTTCAACTTCAAAAATTTGTAACTAATTTCACAAACGTTTAAAAAATATGGAACAATTTGGGTTAGATGACAATTCCATTTTCCTTCCTAAAAAAATTTACTGAAAATTGTTTCAAGGAGTTTAGCTTCCCCCAAAGGCAAACAGTTCGTTATTGAATTGCCTAATTGTTTGTATTCTAGTGGAATTAGAAAAGAGAATTTGAGATTCTCATCTTATGTCTTTTATGTGCAATATACAAATAAATTATGAGTTTTTAAAATGCTAAAAATAAGTATACCTAAATCATCAATAGGTTTTTATAAATAGAAGTTGTACATCTTAGGCAAGAATATGGAAGTTCAAGAAAGAAATATTTCAAGAAAAGCCAAATATGTCCAAAAAATGATTTTTAAAATTCTAAAGATTCTCATTAAATCAAGCCTTAGGGGTTTCAAAATTCTTTTTAATTTTCATCCCTCCTATTTGATATTGCTCTAATAAAACAATCCATTATTTCAATTCTTAAAACAAGTTTATTTTGAAATTTTAGTGAATTTCTTGTTGTTTCTTGGTATTTTGCTCTTTATAAAAGAGAGAAGTAAAAATGCAAGGTGTATAAGTCTTTTACAAAGTGGATTCGAGTTTTCTTTTGGATGCGGGAATTCCTAATCCAAGCATCTACATCAAAATAAAATGAGCAAACCAAATTCTACACACTCTAACATTTCTTCAATTTTGAAGTTGGGATACCCTATAGGGATGCAATGGGGAAAAAAAAACTCAACTTTGAATGCATAGATCCCAC
Source organism: Pseudisothecium myosuroides (assembly GCA_951799445.1). Taxonomy (NCBI): domain Eukaryota; kingdom Viridiplantae; phylum Streptophyta; class Bryopsida; order Hypnales; family Lembophyllaceae; genus Pseudisothecium; species Pseudisothecium myosuroides. The sequence goes on from OX637294.1 coordinate 25,955,290, forward strand.
AACTGGTAAAGAATTTGACTCTTAACTTTTTCCATACATATTTTGCATGAACATGGAATTAAGATCCTATAGTTAGAATATTTACATTTTACATCTTTTCCGTTCCAAAATCTTGCCCCAATGGTGACCATTTTTTGCATTTTATGGGTTCAAATTGCAATGGATTTTCTTGGATTAAACAACTGACCTACTTTTTGGAAGTGATGAATTTCACCACATTGATGGGAATTCTTGTAGCCTCGAAACATACTCCAAGGCCAATATGCGTCTTTTCAAATGACTTAAAAGAGCTCTACATGACAAAAAAAGATTTTTTTTCATGCAAGTATTTTGTTTGGTTTCTTGAACACATTTGAAGAAGATGGTACTATTCTAAATTCTTTCATTATTGTGGTAATATTAACTTTTCAACATAAGAAATTGCTTAATCTTTGAAAGACAAGGTATGTTGCAAGCTTAAATTGTCAAAATTGTTGATTTCTAGTGCATTCAGCAAATATAAGAATTTTATTTTCAAAAATTCAACCATTCTAAATTTTACTCGGTCACTATGTGAATGAGTGGAAAAGTTTCATAAACTTTAGATCTATGCATAGATTGTAAGATTATAGTATTTGAAGGTAGAATGAAAAACTATTTGTTCATTGCACAATATAATCAATTAGCGGCGCTGGTGCAATTAGGGAGCCCCAATCATTCTAAAGTCACATTTTCCATGAAGTTATTCTTTATTTGCCCATTTTTGTAGTGTTACCTTCTTTTGTTTTGCTTCACTAGGGTTGTGCTCATGCACCTTCATTTCACTTTGATTGGAAGCTCAATTGGAAGTCAAAGTGCTTAAAGCAAGTCCTACCTAGAAGGCCACTTATTGAAGCATACAAAGGAAAAGGTGTCTAGAGCATATAAATGAATTTGTTACTTGGTCGCTTGGAGCAATTTTAGTTAAAGGATAATTACATGGTTGGAAAGGCTTGGTTGGGGCCATGGATATAGGAGGCAATCTTCATGCAAAGATGGGTTGCTCCCTAGAGATTGAATACTAGTACTATGTTTCACCAATAACGACTCCAAGGCTTCCATTTTTGTTTGCAAAGAACATAAATTTTGAACACATGCTTGCCGGTATCATACTTCGAAGCCGACGCCGTCGTCGCCAATGGAGTTAGTTTCGATTTGATTCAAGCAAGGTGCACCACCCAGCACTCAAGAATTTCCGTTTGTTCGTTACTTTTTTAGTGCTCCTGCCTTAAAAGACTATGGCAATGGTGGTTCAAGGCCTCCACTTTTGAAAAGCGACGCCATCCTCCCTCACCATCGATGTTTCTCCTTCTCCTCCCTCCTTGAGTTCGTAGTGCAGGTTCTTTCTTTCTCCTGCTTGGCTTTCACAATTCAGGTTTTGTATCAAGTAATGTTGGGCTTTAGAGTGGTGAATTTCACCATTAATAAAATACTTTGTCACTCCCATTCTTCACGAACTCGTCCAACTCTGCAAGCTATTTTATACATCCTAAGGTGGTGGTTAATGGTTTTTCATCGTTGAAAATTGATCATTAGGCTTGGTGATTGGAAACTTGTCTTTGTGCTGCCTTAAATTTGCAAATTGTCAGATGGGATTGCAACGCTTTTGCGACCTCTTGTTGATCCTACTGGACCATTGCTAAGAGAAAGGGGTATTGTTGAGTTTTGATTAGTAAGGATTAGTCAAAAGTCAAATCATTTTTAGTAAAGTACCTTGGTGATAGGTCTCATTCTTTCAGGGTTAAAACAATCTAAAGCCATCACTTGCGGCCCTTAAAAGTACATTGCTAAGGCTTATTTTTCTCTAGAAGAATTTGTATTGGTTTTAGTAATAAACTACTCCTAAAAGAACACATTGCATTGCAAAGACCAAAGATTTGCGCTTGAAGCTCTTCTTAAAGAAGTGCATATACATTGAAAGCTAAAGCGAGTGCTATTGAATGCGATTGGCACAAAACCGAATTGCATCATCAACCCGTTTTCAATCTAGCAAAACTTGTCGTATCGATGGAAGATTTCTCCATTTGCACAAGTAGATCAAGATAAGATCTTGGATCCATACCAAGGAACTTCTAAGGTTTTGAACAAGAAGACAATGTGTCGAATGGCAGAGCTCATGTTGGATCAGGGCAATGAAGATGGAAACATCTTGTCAAAATTATTAGTCAAGGAAATATAGGAAACCGAAGTTGAAGAAGCCTACATGGATGAGATTTGAAAATACCTAACAAACTTCACAATTTTTTCCCGAGTTGTATGGCCAATGAGCCAGTTGGTGTTTTGATCCACTACCTACTTTCAAGGCATGGAGCACATTTTGTTCATTTTTTTTTGCTCCAAATATCACTAGTTGTTACTTCCTATGTCCCAAAAGGATTTTCTAATTTGAATGTCATGATTTTATAAGGTTGTTTTGGATAGGTCAAAAAAATACTTTCTGTGGCTAACTTCATTTAAGTTGCAATGAACACATGCAATTCAAACTTTATATTGTTTAAAACTATTATGTCTAGAAATTTAGAAATTTGTATATTTATGAATTTGTAGAATTTTAATGCGGCAAACTTACAATTTGTCAACTTTTCAATATAATATATTTGGTTTGTTTAATTCTAAATGTTTAAATTTTATATTATTGAATTGATAATTTTTATTTCTAATATAGTATTTTTAAATTTAATTATATTCTTATACTTTAAATAAATTGAAATGAAATAATTTTTCTTACCAATTATTTATATTGACTAAGCTACCAACAATACAATTTTTTTCTTGAAAGTTGAGCGGACTCAATTATTATAAATAAAATCTCAGGATAAAAGTCATTTGATGCATATATTCTACAAAAGTAAAAACATCTACCAAGTTTATCAATGACCTTATCTTTTTTGTCAAATGCTTGAATTGTCATTGCAAGAAATAAGACCTTACATGCCAAAATACAAAAAAAATTTAAACAATGATAGTAAAACATCTTTGAAGTTCACACTATAAATGGTAGCTTGTTTACTTAGAGTATGCAATCTTCCAAAACCTTAAAGGACGAGCCCATGAATATAATTCAAACTTCAAAATCCTTCATTCTACATATCTTCACTATTAAGGCATTAAGAAATTACTTTTTTTTTTCAAAAAAGAAATCACATGTCTTCAATACGTTATAAATTTCTATTTTCATGTAGAATTTTGAATATATTGTAAAATTTAGATGTAAGATTGTTAAAAAATTGCATCAATACACAATCTTAAGCTTAAAAAATCTACAAAATAGAAAATTAGGTGTATATAGTTAGAATTTAAAATGCGGTAGCGCATACAAAATTTCCATATCATTCTATATTTAGTTGTCAACTTTTAACTTCAAAGTGCAATAAATATGTACATTTTCAAGAACTATACAATATCTTCAATTGAATTACAAGTACGAGTAGAAAGCTTCATTTTGATTGTATTGCTCTAAAGAAAAAATAATAATTTTCGGCATAGAAATCAAGGGTTTAGAACTAAAAAGCAATAGTGCAATAATAAATTATATGGGTATTCAATTATTTTAAGACAATGTTTCAAATAAAATAAAATAAAAATTTCAGAAATATAAATCAATCATGTGAATATTTTTTTAACAAAGTTACACTTATAAAACTAAATGAAAAATCATCAATTCTATGTTGTGAACTTTTTTGGTCTTTGCCATCATTCTAGTGTTAAATCACAAATTGCAAATGCATTCATAAAATAATAAGTAAGCCTTTTGTATATATGTCAAGCCAAAAGTTTTAAGTGCATCTACATATAATTTAAAGATGTAAAATACTTATTAGTCCAATAAAGAACTACATTTAATAAGAGAACACTATAATATATAAATTCATTTACAATACATATTAAAATGACATGTTCATTATGTCCTAATAGATTACATATTGTGTTCTCTCATTATTCAAATACAAATGTAGGATTGGATTTGCAAATTTTTATCAATCCAACATGAACATTCAGCAAGAGACCACAATATTTACACCAAACTTTCATATTGAATTGATGTTTGTGTAGTAGATGGGACTATGTACTATGGGTCAAATCACACTCAAAGGTACCAGAAAAGGGGTCAGACGCATTGAAATCTGCAATGTATCTTCTTTGAAGCTATTATTTTTTAAAGCTAATCTATTAAATTTAGTCATTTTAGTCCTTTTCTACTAGTAGTTCAAGTCATATTAAGACTAATATTTTTTACTCATAGATAAATCTAAATTTATCTACTAAAGTTTCAATTGAAGTTTAGATGTCAACCTGTTAGATTTTTCAATGGTAGAAAAGGAGTCTAATTTCTAATAAATAATATTGTGATTGAATTCAAAAAAATCATGTGTATAAATATTCATAAAAGAGAGTAGAAAAGGACTCTTTTGCTATAATTTTAATATTTTTTTCATTTTCTATAATATTCAGAAGTAAAAACATGTGAACGTCTTTTTTAATACAAAAATTAATCTAAATGATGATTGTGATAGATCAAAAAGTGTTTATATTATTCACATTGAGGGTCCTATGAAATCTATTTTTGGAATTGAATGTTTAATTTTTTTTAAAGATTAAATCAAAAATTTGTCAAAAATAAATAAATTGATTAAAAAATTATATTATTTTTAGTTCAAAATTTAATCACTATAAATTCTTTTTCATAGTTGTATGTTTTGAAACTTAAAAAAATTTGGATTAAAAAATCTATTTAAAATGCTATATTGTAATAAAGATACTAAATTTAGCCTTAAAATTGATGATTTATGTCTTTTGAAAGATTTTTTTAATGAAATTTTTTCTTCATCCCTTTCAAGGGATGCATTGCTATATTATTCATCCATATATTTTTTTCAAATAATGACAACATTAAAGTAATTGAGAGCTTCAAAAGTTTAGAAAAGGACTCAAGTCTTATCCTACAAAAGTAATTCCAATGGTACCTTTGAGTGTGGTTTGACCGCTATGTTCTTTTGTGAAATCTATACATATAAGGACTAATGATATAAATTTTCTTCAATGAAATATGAACATTCATCATAGTATAACCCACAAATGCACTAATTTACTACACAAATCTCATATCATAATGACATTTGTATCATGGATTAGTAATATGTGGAGAATACTTTTGTGGAATCCATATATGCAAATTTAAAGATACAAATTTGCATTGGTGGCTAAGATAACCATGTCCACAACTTCAATTTGATAAGCAACTCTTAAAAGAAGATTCTTCATTTACGTACTCAATTCTTTATCTAGACACATAGTTCTTGGAATATGTGCGCAAAAGATGTACTAGCTCATTTTAAGTCACTTAATATCAACCAAAGTAGTGCACTACTAAAACAAGGGAGAGAAATGAAGTGGTATGTTGGGAAAAAGAGCTTGATATATACTAATAAAAATTCTCAAGATTGTTGAGTTGGAGAAGACATGCAAACACCAAACGATGTACCTATGATGACAAAAACGATGCGTTGAATAGACACGCCTATTATTAGGATGTTTGCAGGAATATGGATGATAATTAAGGCTACTCATATAGCCAGGCATTCACAAATATCTCTATGTGTCTTCAATGAACATGTCAATTAAATGTTTCTACCAACTTTCAAGATCTTATTGCACCGGCGGAGACAGAAAATCCAGCCGCATAGTCATCCTGCAGTCACCCACGTGACTTCGGGATGAACAGTGAACGACGGTGGAGCTTCGTCCACTGTATTTTGTTTACAGCAGTCCCGCCCCGCTGACGTGGATGGAACAAATTCCATCATAAAGGCCGCAATCATGCATTGTGACTATGTGTCACTTCATGGTGACTATGTCGCAACTTCCGCGTGACTACTAGAATACTACCAACTTTCAAAGGTTAAGGTTTTCTTTATCTTGGCTTGTATTCTTTTTCCTTTTTGTTGTTTCTGTCTTTTTTCTTTTTTTGATCTTTTTGCAACACAAGACTAAGTGTTTCATAACTTTCACCTTTTTTCTAACCTTCCATTTTTGAAATAACTTGCTCTTCCTTTCTTTGATCTCCTCTTTTCTTTTTGATCTCCTTTTCCATTTATTATTTTGTTTTATATACCTAAAAGAAATTACATTTCTAGTGCTTCCAAGTTTTTGGGCATTTTTTTTACTTTGTACTTCTCTTTGCCACTCTCTCTTATACATTTTGAAAATGACCACCTCTATTTATTATATTATTTCTTTTCTTTTTTGGAAATGACCATTTTAGTACTTCTAATTTTTTTTCCTAGAATTTGCTTCACTATGCTCTTTTATACATTTTTGCCATATCCTCTTTTGTTTAATATTTTGTTTCATTTCTGAATTGGAAATTATCATTCTATTACTTCCAATTTTTTTGGGCTTTTCTTTGGCTCTTCATTTTTTTTACTACTCTTTCTTATATATTTTTGCCAATTCCTCTTCTATATGTTATTATTTTTTTCCTTTTTAGAAATGATTGTTTTAGTACTCTCTATTTTGGGGGGCTTTTAAAAGAGAATATATTCATTTTCTCTACTCTCTTTTATACTTTTTTTTAATCTCCTCTTTCATTCATTATTTGGTTTCATTTCCTCTTGGAATAACTATTCCAGTAATTCCAAATTTATGAACTTATTTTCTTTGATCTCTCTTGCAATTTTTTCTAACCCTCTCTTTTATTCATTATTTTATTTTATGTTGTTCCCAAAAATGACCGAGGTAGTACCCTATGTGAAGGTCAGATTCGGACATAAATTAAGTAGTTCTTGAGATGTTTGAATATTTGAAAATATTACAAGTGAAATTTTTGGAAGATTACATGTGAATTTCTGGAATATCCTAGAATATACCACCTGCCGAACCCATTTGCACGCCAAAAGTAAAGTTTTCCGGCACTCAGGTGCCGAATCAGACCTTCACGTACAGTACTTCTAATTTTTTTTTTCCTTTTTTCTCTTTGGATTTATTTTCTCTACTCTCTTATAAAATTTTTTGATCCTCTCTTTCAAGTATTACTTTATTTAATTTAATTTCTAGAAAGGACCGCATCATTACTTCTAATTTTGTTTTCTACTGCATAATGACTTCTTAAGACTGCAAAATGTCTTCCTAAGACCGCTAAATCACTTCCTCAGACTACATAATGACTTTCTAAGACTACAAAATGACTTCTTGAGACTGCAGAATGACTTCTTAGGCTCCTACTTTAATACTGCTTCATCGCCCTATGCATTGTGAATTTGTGATGCATTGTGCAATTTTCAAACATCCTATATACCTTTCATCACACTTTCCTTGCATCTATAGTACATTTTCATGTACGCCATATATAACAAGGATGGACAAAATTCAAAAAGGATGTTAGAAAATGTCAAAGAAAATATCCGTTCCAATTTCTTTCTCAAATTAGTCCATAACTTTTGATTTGAGATTTGAAATCTAAAACGGATTTTTGGAGATGAAAGTGAGATTGATTTTCCAACTTCTTTTAGTTCCAAATTTTTAGAAAAAAATGAATCTACTATGCCTAAATGAGGTCTAAAACATTACTTGTAATTTAATTCCTGCGTTTTACATATCCCACATGGTTTGTCTTGCTTCCTACCACCCCACTTGTATAAAAGGCTTGTCATTTCATCTCTTCCTACTCACATTCTAAGTGGCTTCGGAAGCCTCGTGGCACACATGCCAAATATGGTGTATGACATATAAAGTATGGCATGTGGTGTATAATGTATTGTATAAGGCATATGGTGTATGGTGTATTATGAATGGTGTATTGTTGTGAAATTTTGAATGTACTCATATGTGATTATAGAATGACTATTTCCCATGCAATTGTTATTACATTCTTTTTTGCATACATTCCCACAATTTGAAAATGATAGGAAAATGACTTTCTACATTCTTGGGGATTGATTAGAATCTAAATCGATGTCACTTAAAAAAGACTACGAAATGACATGTTGCTTGGCAGTCTACCAAAATGGCGTAAAATGACTACATAATGACTCTTAAATAACTACAAAATGACTTCCAAACAACGTCTGACGTCGACGTCCACGTCAGATGTGTAAAGGGTCTGTTGTGATTTGACAATAACTTCTAAATGACTTCTGACGTGAACGTCCACGTCAAATGTATAAGGGGTTTGACGTGACTACGACATGACTACAACATGACTGGCCACGTGGCTGTCCACGTAGGTCTTAATGTGTGGCACTTCCACGTGTCAGCCCAAGAGTAGTTTCCTTAACCCCTCTCTTTCTTTATCACTTGAAAGGAAGTGCTCTTTCATCCACTTTGTCATCCGTCGGACTTCATTGTTGGTGATATTAAAAACCGCAGTACTGTTGTATATAAACAACTTGTCCGAAATGACTCCGGAATGATTCTAGGGCCCTCAAATCACGTTACAGTCACTTGTGCTAAAATGACTGCCAAACAATTGTATATCGCAGTCCTGGACATGGCCACTTTCTTGTAGTGTTAGCTTTCTCAATTGCCCAATTCAGATTATTTGCCCAATCCATACTAACGATTATGATGGATTTAGGATAATTTGCAAAGATGCAATATCCATGTGTAAAGAAACTATTTCTAAGACAAGGAATTGCATTCGTAAAAACAAGCAATTAATTTGAATGATAAAATGTGGAATTTTACATTACAAAAAATTTGTTTGGGAAAGTAAAAATTGCAACACCTAAAAAAAATTCAATATATCAGAGATGGCTAGTTTTCCTCTTTTCTAATTGCTCCAATTGCTAGTGGTACAAGAATATGTCAAATAATGGCTATTTTTTTTAAAGTTGTAGAAAAATATTTGTTTTGAAATCTTATAAAATGAACAATTCCTTCAATTCTTTTATTGAATGTTATACTTTTCAATAGAATGCAAGTTACACATAAACAAATAAAATTGTCACTAAGACTGAAGAAAATTGACCCCTATTTGCTACAAATAAGATTGCCCAATGGCAATGTTAGTGTTTTACATGATACAACACAAACAATCCATTTTAGAAGTAAAGGATAGAATGAAAAATAATTGTAGCAAGTTGTAAAAAGCACCACAAAGTTGATGATGCCTAGGCTTCACCTTACAGCAAGTGCTGTACATCAGGGAGCACAATCTAGTGCAAAACTTCAAAGTCAAGGTGAAGTTTTTGGATTTGAACCGCAAAGCATGCTTAATCTCATGAAAATTAAGGAAAGAACATTAATGGTGAGGGTACTATCCACCGATTCTAACTCAAACATTCCCTTGCTTGCCAACCTTGCCAACACTTTTCCAAAAGTCAATAGCTTCTTTATAAAGGAAATTCTCCAAGGAAAAGTACATTTGGACAAATATGCGCACAACAAAGGAAAAATGTTTGCCACGCCTATTTTTCTAGTAAGACTTAACGAACTTTAAAGTTGAGAAGCACCTGTCATCCTCAATTGGCGTAGAACCAAACAATGTTAGTCTATGTCAACTACTTTGGAATGTTCCAAAATGAGCTTACTCAAGTGCCATGATTGTGAGAGGTTCCGCTAAAGTTTGATGATTAGATTGATGTAGAAGAGCAGTGCACATGCAACCTCACAATTGACTTTCATTGACACTTGAAATAAACCTTGTTGGTTTTCTAAATTGGATGCTAAAAGCATCTTAGGGGCAATATAAGACCTCTTTCCTTTATACAAAGTTTGTCTTTAGTTTACAATTTTTGTATGAGTATAGAATTTTTTGAGTAGTGACAAATGTTGTGCAAAGCTTTTTTTGCCCCCTCTTGCTTCTAGTAATGTAGATTAATGATCCTGAAGGCATCAAGAAATTCTTGTTGTTGTAATATTAGAGTCAAACTTGAATATACACCACTAGTGAATGGGGACTTTATGAGGTGACTCAATTTTTTGTCCTTCTTTTCACATGTTGTTCATTGGTCCCCCATGGTCACTCAATTGTTGCCTAAGCTTAGTTGTAGTGACACAATTTTCCAATTAACTTGAGAATTAACTAACTGGCAATTACAATGTGCTTGTAAATTTTATTTTGTACCCCTATACCTATATATGTTTTGGAAGTTGTTTTCACTGCAATTGATATGGGATATTAATACTATATCCAATACCAATACCTGTGTCTATATACCATAAATCGTATAAATGGATACAATGTCAGAACTACAACCAATGTTGAATAGTATATCCTTGTGATAAATAGTTTAAACCATATTAATTAACAATTTCTATGAATTGACTACCTATGGACACAATATGATCATACTCATAATTTACGCAAACTGAACCCTCCACCAAGGATTAAAGTTATTTCTTTCTCTCTGCAAATCCATTTCACTCCAAATTGGAAGTAAGGAGTTACTGTACTACACCAAGTTTCCTAAAATAAAATAGGTAATTACAAAGCAAGCCAAATTATAAAAAATAATTGTTGGTTAGATCTTACCAAGCCGTAGGCAGCATGGCTGATATTGACCTGCAATTATTTTTTATGACTTGGCCTACTTTGAAATTACTAGACATAATCTCAATGTGGGAGAGTTGAGCTGTTTGACTTCTTTGATTGCTTAACCCCTAAAAGCCCGTTGTCCCTTCGGGGGACAAATGCGTTTTTGGGCAAGTACCTATGGGCTGAAATTGTGTTCTGATTTTTTGAAATTTTTTTTGGAGATAGAAAAAACTGATAAGCTTTATGGGAATATAAATTTTCTCTCAATCAGTGCCCTGGAAAAAAAGTTATGACCAAATAAGCTCAAAACAAGGGACGGGGGGCAACCCTGGCAGCAAAAAAAAAGGGACAAAAATTTGAATTTTTTTTTTTAATATTTTTTTTCTCATAGATTATATTTTTTTCTATCTGGAAAGCTTTGATTCATTTCATTTGGATTTGTTATGAGGAAGTTATGGACATTCTTGTTTTTCGGGCAGTTAGAGCATCTTCTTGAAAAAAATAACTTGTAGGATTCATTTTGGAATGCATTTTTTGTAATTTTTCATTTTTTTTTTTGTAATGGTTTAGTTTACTTGCTAGAACAATCTCACCATTGGGATTAGTGCATTTTAATTCCATCTAAAATATATGAATATTTTAGATTTTCCTTCTATCTTGTACCTACTTCTACTTAACAATTTTTTTAAGAATGATAATTAATTTTTTTTGGATTTTATTTTTTCCCCTAGACTCTTAATTCAATTCTCCACTATAAAGATTTAAAGCTCAAAACGCTGTAGTGCAAAAAATTTAAGTTAAAAATGTTTAAAGTCAAAAAATCTGGTCCCGCAATGTGCTGAAAAACTTGTTTTTTTCACTTTAAACGCAGATATCTTGCGATTTGTGTGGTCAAAAATTCTGAAATTTTTTCCACACATTCTCATACCAATTAGGTGTAAAATCCTACGGTTAGATGTGAAAAAAAAACAATTTTAATTTTTTTTTACTTTTTGCTATAGAAATGGCAGTTTTCAGTGTTTTTTGGCAGAAAAAAGACCTTGGGCCTTTAGGGGCCAATCAAAACATGCCACAACTGCAAAACTCTCTTGCGTTTAGATTGTGTACATAATACATTTATTTCAAGTGGTGATTTGGGGATGCACATACCTTATCAGAAAACCACGAGTTGCGAATTGGAGAAATTGCAAGCGGTTTAGACGAAAGAACTCGGCAATGGCGGTTCAAGGCCTCCACTCTCGTCAAGCGATGCCATCCTCCCTCACCATAGTCGTTTCTCCTTCTCCGCCCTCCTCCGTAGTGCAGGTTCTTTCTTTCTTTTGTTCTTCTGCTTGGCTTTCGCAATTCAGGTATGTGTCAAGTAATATTGGGCTTCAGAGTGGTGAATTCCATCATTGGACAGTACTTGTCACTCCCATTCTTCACGAACTCGTCCAATGCTGGAAGCTTTTCACACATCCTAAGGTGGTTGCTAATGGTTTGTCAGCGTTGGAAATTGATCATTAGGCTTGGTGATTAGAGACTCGTCTTCGTGCTGCCTTTGGCAAAATTGTGAGAAGATGGGGTTACAACGCTTTGGCCTGCTCCTGTTGATTCTACTGGACCGTTACTGAGACAAAGGGGGATTGCTGGGTTTTGATTAGTAAGAGAAAGAGACTTATCAGTGTCTGCGCTGTGCAGGCAGTGGCTCCGAGGGGAAGTGCCTGTAGAGCAATCAAGGGGAACGTGGGAATTGCACACAATTTGACGAAAAGTCCAAGAATAAACAGCGCATGTGTTGCTCCTCGAGATGCCGCGTTGAACGGAAGACGATCCCAGGTTTATTGCCATGCGAATCCGTTTTACCACTCGGGTTCTTGTGTTTCATCCGTGCTGAATTGTTCTTGGAAGACATCTTGACTATGCAAATAGTCATATTTCTTAAAATGGCGTCCTTCATTGGTCAAGATTGGGACATTCAAGTGCACAGGCTCTTAAAAAATGGACTGATTTTAGACCGGCATGTTTCTTAAGAAGTGACAATGTCTTGAAACTTTGCCATTTAAAGAATATGATGATGTATGCAGATTGTGGTACACGGACGATCTGGTCGGAGTGCAATGTAAGTTACGGAGATGCAGAAACTTACGTGTTGATGGAGCCTGGTGAAGACGAGCAATTCGTCACAGCTGAAGAGCTGCAAGAAAAACTTAAGGTACTAAGTCCCACCAATGTTTGAATGTGTGCGCCATTGCAGGGGTGCTGTATCACCCAACCAAGGTTGGCACAGATTTCCAACCAAGCTTGGAATGTTTTTTTTTCCCCTTTTCAAGGTTGGGACTAATAAGGTCATGACATGTTTTCCAAAGTAGTGAACAAGAAAGCATGAAGTAATAAGCGGGAAAATAGTTCTTGAATGATCGCAATTGAAAGATTCTAAACAAGGGCTACAAGTGAAATGCACTTTTTGGTTCCCAAAATTCACTGTAAATTAAATTTTGGGAATAAAATTCTGAAAATTGTGCAATCCCCATATTTCCTATCTTCCTATATGATAAAAATCTCCCACCACCTATTATTGCACACAATCTACTCCAAAATTGCTTAAATGATCGACTACTGGTGCTTTTACCTTATTGAAAAAATATATGTATGGGATTTGGAAATGCAGAATTCTCAAACCTCTAGAATCCCCTACCATTTTCTTATGTGTGAGTTACAATGGGCAATCGGATCAAATTGAGGATTTTGTATGTCTATGTTGTAAGCTTTGAAGTACTGATTGTGATTGCTTGTTTATAAAAAAAAATCCACAAGCACAGTATGTGACTTGTTGCAGTAGCACAGCAAAGTCATTAGTGCAAGCTTGTGCAGCTGAGTCAAACATGGGAAACTTCCGGCAAGGCTGTCTAAGGTAGACGTATCCAATACCAACCGTTGACCTAGTACCACCCAAATGTAGGGCTCTCTTTGATTCTAGAATGAGAATCTATAACACTAGTACATGCCTTAACCCATTAAGGACTAGTCGACCATTTTGTGGTCGATTTGGGTCCTTTTTGGTTTGTAGAGAGAGCATGTCAACGAATTTGATGACGTGGCAAAGGGGACGGGTCTGGGGAATTGGGAAGTGAAGAGTTTAGGACAATAACTAGGCCAATCTGAGGTGGCATGTAGCTAGAGGGTTGAAAAAACCAAGACAACAGGGGCTGAAATTACACCAAGATTTGCTAAAAATTCCTACTTCACAATGAACCTTCACCAAAAAATTTAATGCTAAATCCTATATCATGTGCAACACTTCCATCCGTACGGTTAGATCTTTGATAGGCACTTGCATTCAAAAGTTTTAAAATTGCTCCCAATTGGCCATACAAAGGATTGCCCACCCCCCAAATCAACCACGGTCCTTAATGGGTTAAGTTCACTTATTGTGAAGTTAAGGCATGTATTACTATCATAAATTCTTACTTTAAAATCAATGATGGCTACATTTGGGTGGTATTAGGTCATCGGTTGGTATTGGGTACGTCTACCTTATACCTTAAAGTTGGAGCACCCATAGTCCATCACTTAAGCGATTTTTAGACAGATTGTGAGCAGTATGAGGCAAATAAAGTTTTTGCTATGTAGGAAGATAGGAAATATGGAGATTGCAAATTTTTAGGAATTTTATTCCCAAAATAGAAATTACTGTAATTTTTGGGAGCCAAAAAAGCAGTTTGGTCTATTAGCCAATGTCTAGACTCTTCCAATTCTGATTATAGAATAACTACTTTCCAGTAAACTATTTCTTGCTTTCTTGTTCACTATTTCCCATGCACTTGGGGACATGTGACACAATCTTATTAGTCCCAACTTTGAAAAGGACAATAAAACAATTCCAAGCTTTGGTTGGAAATTTGTTCCTAGCCTTGGTAAACAGTGTTACCCTACAAGTTGGATATGGTTCCTTAGTCGAGATGGGTGCTCCAACCTTAAATGACGTTGTTTGTTTTGTTTGTTTGTCATGGTGAGATCTTTTGGACCATGCATCCCGGGTCACGTTCTTTGTACTGTTGGAAAGCTTTGTGCAAGGAAGGGTGCACAGGGTTTTTTGGTGGCGTTTGGCCGGACCTACGGTGTGAAAGTTATGAAATTTCAAAGTTTTTATGATTATGAAATAGAAAACTAGAAAATGACTTTTTTACTTTTATTTTGGTTGTGGCAACGGCTCAAGGCACACTAGCCAATACTTGAAATGGGGTTGTTTGTAAATTGTATTGTATTGTTTTGTTTGTTTGTTACAATGAGATCTCTAGAACTGTGCATCCTCTAGTTTCACAATTGGAAAGCTCTCTGCAAAGGAGGGGTGCACAAACTTTGTTTCATGAAGTTTGGACCTACGATGTGAAAGTTACAAATTTTCAAAAAAATTATGAATTAGAAAATTAGAAAATTACTTTTATTATTATTATGGTTGTAGCAGCATACAGCCAACATACCGGACCAACGGCTCAGGGCACACTAGTGTGTTACTCCGTATTATTTTTATTTTAGAAAATTACCTTTTATTTTATTTTGCCTATGGCAACAATACAGGACAGAATGGCACCCTAGTCTATACTTACCTTTATACCTTAAGTGAGGCTGTTTGTCTTGTATGTTTATTTGTTTTGTTTTGTTTGTTACGGTGAGATCTCCAGCTTTGTGCATCCCCCCGTTATGTTCTTGGTATTGTTAGAAAGCCCTCCGCAAGGAGAGATGCATGGGCTTGACGTTTTCGACATATGGTGTGAAAGTTATGGATTTTTGAGTTATTTTTTATTTTTTAAAATTAAAAAATTACTTTTACTTTTATTTTGGCTGTGGCATAGGGCACAGGGCACGCTATCGTATTACCGACAGAACCTCAGGCAAATCAACCTTGAGTTCCACCACTGAACAGTAGTTGGATATGGAAAACATTCTAGAGGAGATTCCTCATGAATTGTGTTAAGAAACGTACTAGTGTGAACGCTCCCCATAATGCATGTTAGATTAGTCAACAAAGTGTTTGATACTATTTCCTAGCCAATACGGAGAGAGTACTATTGATCGTCTCTCTCCTTTTGTATATACTTCCATTCTTCAATGTTAGTGGTATTCTTTTCTCTTGCATACTTTGGTTTTTTATATGTTTTGAGCTTTTGTTTCGTTTATTATACTCAACATGTTATCAGCATGCTCTTAAGTTTTTCATTAGCACGCTTAGTTTGCAATTTTTTTTAAACTTCCAATTTAGATTCATTTCTAGGAAGGCTTTGCAACCTTCCTATAGCCTCTGCTCCCTGTTCTGTCAGGTTGCACGTCTCCCCGTCTTGCTCTGTGCACTCTCTCCCTTGACGCTCTGTGCACTCACTCCCTTTCTCTGTCTTCTCCTACCGTACCGTCTCTCCACCCCCGGGCTCCCTCCAGCACTCCCTGGCGTTTAAAGCTCCCTCCATCCCCATCGACCAGCCTTACTCCCTGCGCCACCCGACTTCGACCTCCCGCTTCAGCCCTCTCGCCGCTTAGACTCAGCCCCCACTGCCCGAGCCTCCTTACACCCCCTGGCCTCCAACCTGCTCCGCCCTCCGTTCAGACCCCAGCACCAGGTCCTTACTCCCAGTGCAACTCTTCTCAGCTCAGTGCCCTCCACCTCCTTCCGTTTTTTTTTCTTTGTTTGGTGTTCTTTTGTTTCCTTTTAATTTTATTTTTCCTCCTTTGCTCTTCGCCCTTGCACCACTTCCCATCCTACGGTGTGTCCACCTTTCTCCTTAAACTTCCCCTTCGCCTCCATCTCTCTCTCCAAACCCCAACTACATTTTAAAATTTTAAAATTCTATTTTATTTTATTATTTTATTTAAATTTTTTCAATATATATATATATATATATATATATATATTTTCTTTATCTTTATATACATCTTTATCTTTACCATTATATTTTCTTTATCTTTACAATTACCTTATCTTTATCTTTATCTATATTTTTATTTTTTACTTTTACTTTTACTTTTACTTTTACCTTTACCTTTTACCTTTTATTTTTATTTTATTTTTATTTTTATTTTATATTAAACTTTAACTTTAACTTTTATTCAATTTCATCTTTATCTTTTTCTTTAATTTTTTATATCTTTATCTTTATCTCCAATTTCATTTTGATCTTTATCTTTCTATTCAAACCCTAATTTCCTTTTCAAACCTTAATTTCTCCCCGAAGCCATTTTCATTTTACAACATGACTACTTCAACTTCTTCTGTTGCTACATCTACGACTATTCCGGTGGCTGCTACCATTATTGAACCACGGAGGTTTCAGCCTCTTCTTTTTACACCACTAGCAGCTGACGGCAACAATTATTTATTATGGGCGAGGACTGTCAAAGCACATATATTTGCCGATGGATTATCAGATGCTATTGCTTTTGACACTATTCCCACTGTAAGTCCTACTGCTCCTGCTGCAACTGTTTCTGCTTCCATTTTGTGGAAAGCTTTACTTTTGCTGCGTCGCCATGTTGTTTCTTCTTTACAACATCAATACTTAGAGATAGAAAAACCAGATGAGCTTTGGCAAAAGCTCAAAGCTCGTTTTGACCATCAGAAAAACATGTTCCTTCCTACCGCTCTCCACGACTGGACACATTTACGAGTATTGGATTTTCCAACACTTGTTGCTTTTAATAATGAGTTTTACCGCATCATATCGCATTTACGATTATGTGGTCAAGCCATTACCGAACAGGAACTGATTGAAAAAACCTTCTCAACATTTCCACTAGTTTCTGCTGTACTTGCCCAGCAGTATAGAAACATGAAATTTGAGAATCACTCAGATCTCATGTTTATGATACTTCTTGCTGAAAAGCAAAACGAGATACTTTTGCGCAATGCAGAAGTCCGTCCTATTGGGACTACAGTTCCTGAGTCTCATGCTATCAAGGTTTCTACTTTCAAATTTAAGACACAAAAATTTAAGAAACATCGTTATAAACAGTCCGGTAGTCATAGTCATGCGCACAAGAAGAATACCAATTCTTCTTCTCACAACCATGGTAAGCGTCAGTCAGAGACGCGTACTTGCCATAAATGTGGTAGAGTTGGCCATTTGGCAAATGTTTGCCGTACATCAGACTATTTTGTCAAAATGTTTCAAGAAAACAAGAAACTTCGAGCTCAGGGTCGTGAAACTCATACCATGGATGCGTCTATGGACCCGTTTGGAGCTGAAGACATTGAAACACATGTTGCTGAGGATACCTCCACTGGTGAGTCTTGTGATGCGCTCCTTGACTCTGCAACTACACACACTATTTTACAGAATAAACAATTTTTTAATATTGATAATCTTTCAACTTGGCAAACCAGAAATTTAATAACTATGGCTGGATCGAATGTGTTTCGTTTCCAGGAGGGACCTGCAAAGGTGATTTTGCCTGAGGGCACCACCATAACATGCATGTGTGTTATGTTTTCTCCCTCTGCGCCTCGAAGCCTGATCAGCTATCGAGATATCCGCACCAATGGTTTTCATCTCTCGACCAAAACTTTAGATAGGCGAGAGGCTCTGGTTTTTGTACAAAACAATAAAGTAGTGGAAACAACCTTTGCTGCGGCAAGTGGCTTGTATCGGATCCCAATCCGACCACCAATTGTATCTAGTTTTGCTTTATCTTCTAAAGATAATAAAATTTCACTGTGGTATGAAAGACTAGGTCATCCAGGCTCCACTTTATTTCGGAAAATTCTTCCATGTGTTCTTGGTCATAATTTGCAGCCAGCTAATGTCAATTCAATGACATTATGTCAAGCTTGTGTTCAAGGCAAACTGATTGCCAGACCATCTATATGGAAGCTGCCCAGTGAATTACCACCTATGCTTTCGAGACTGCATGGTGACATTTGCGGTCCTATAACACCTATGTCTGGACCATTTCGATACTTTTTAGTTTTGGTTGATGCATCAGGCAGACAATCTCATGTCTCCTTACTATCAACCAGAAATTTGGCTTTTGCCAATTTACTTTCCATGCTTATCCGCTTCAAGGCTCATTTTTCTGATTACCCAATCAAAACGCTTCGGATGGATAATGCCCAAGAATTCCGATCCAAATCTTTTGAAGATTATTGTACTGCCACAGGGATTGATCTGACATATTCAGTTCCGTATGAACATGCTCAAAATGGATTGGTAGAGTCTTTCATCAAGCAAATCCAACTTATTACGAGGCCTTTGCTTTTACATGCAAATTTGCCTGCATACATGTGGGGACATGCAGTTCTACATGCTGCAACTTTAATCCGACTTCGTCCTTCATCTGTGGAGATTGTTTCTTCTGAAGAACTTCTTTCAGGGCGAGCTCCTAATGTATCTCATTTGCGAGTATTTGGATGCCATGTTTGGGTTCCAATTGCAGAACCTCAACGTCATACTATTGGCGCTCATCGCCAAGAAGGCATCTATGTTGGATTTGACTCTCCTAGTATTATTCGTTATATTAACCCTTCTACTGGTACACTACTTCGCGCGCGTTTTGTCAACTGTCGTTTTGAAAAAGACGTATTTCCAATTTTGAAAGGAGCAACTTCTCTTCAACAAACTCCTACTAGTCTTACTTTTCAAGCACTTCAAACATTTACTTCCAATCCTGATCCACGAACATCTTTGACCGAAAGCGAAGTTGCGAAGATTTTGTATTTGCAAAAGATTGCAGATCAGACACCTGATGGATTCAATGACGCACCAAGAATCACTAAAACTCCATTGAATAAAGTTCGAAATCTTCCTGCACGTGTTTTTGTACCAGAAACAACAACTATTCCTACTCTTCAACCTCTGACCAAACGGACTCATGGACCCGATAAGCAACCACGCAAACGCAAGGCAATCTTTGATGCTGCTAATCCTTCTCTACCTACAGCAACCATTGCCGATTTTATTCATCCATCTACTTCTAAAGAAGAAATGTCTAAGGTGAACACAGAATTATCTATAATGTACTGTGGTACTGGTCACATATGGGACAGAGAAAATATTGATATAGATGAACCATTCATTTCTATGGTAGTAGAAAATCTTTCATGCGAGAAAGATGATCCCGAACCGCTTAGTGTTAAAGATGCGATGAATCGTTCTGATTGGCTCAAGTGGAAAGCTGCTATTGAGGAGGAGTATGATTCTTTACGCAAAAGACAAGTCTTTGGACCTATCGTAAATAATCTCAATTCACGACCTCTTGGATACAAACTCGTTTTTGTACGCAAACGAAATGACAGAGATCAGATTATTCGCTACAAGGTTCGTCTTGTTGCTCAAAGATTTACACAGAAGTTTGGCATTGATTATAATATCACATATTCGCCAATTATGGATACTATTACTTTTCAATATCTTCTTGGAATGGCGGTACACACCATCCTTGAAATGACGCTTATGGATGTTGTTACTACTTATCTATATAGCTCACTTCATACTAATATATATATATGAGAGTTTCGCCTGGCCTTGAATCTACAAATTCAAGTGCAACTATTTCAGGCAAATATCGTGGCGTTAAATTACAACGTGCATTATATGGTTTCAAACAATCTGGACGCATGTGGTATCAATGCCTACGACAATTTCTTATTGAGAATCATTTTATTAATGATGCATTGTTTCCATGTCTCTTTATCAGACGAGACAAAGATGATTTTGTCATCATTGCTGTTTATGTTGATGACTTGAACCTTATAGGTACCAGCTGCATGTATTGCAGCTATTCAGCTTTTTGTTCGTGAGTTTGAAATGAAGGAACTTCGAAAAACTACTTTTTGTATTGGTTTACAAGTTCACCATTTGAAAGATGGTAGCATTTTTCTTTCTCAAACGACATACATCAACCGAATCCTAAAAAGATTCAACATGCTCGATGCATATCCTCTATCATCACCTATGGTAGGTCGGAGTTCTAAGGGTGAAGACCCTTACCGTCCTTGCGAGGAGGAGGAGGAAACATTGGGTGAAAACTACCCATACCTCGCTGCAGTCGGAGCACTTTTATACTTAGCTACGTCTACAAGGCCTGATATTGCATTTGCAGTTAGTGTTCTTGCAAGGCATAGCGCCCGTCCTACACTTCGACATTGGAATGGCATCAAACATATTTTCCGTTATTTGAAAGGAACTGAAGATTTGGGATTACACTATACTCGATCTCTAGATCCAACATTGGTTGGATATGTTGATGTTGGATATAGATTAGATCCTGCAACATCCAAATCTCAAACAGGTTATGTTTTCTTACGACATGGAGCTACAATATCTTGGAAATCAGTAAAGCAAACTATCACTGCAACATCATCTAATCATGCAGAAATTATTGCTTTACATGAAGCATCTCGAGAGTGCATCTGGTTAAGATCGATTGACAAGTTCATTCGAACCAACTGTGGATTATTTTATGATAACTCTCCAACTATTTTATACGAAGACAATAGTGCTTGTATTACTCAAATGCAAGCAGGTTTTATTAAAGGTGGTCGCACAAAACATATTGATCCAAAATATTTCACCTATACGAATGATTTGATTACAGACAAGGTACTTGACA
The DNA here is from genome assembly GCA_951799445.1 of Pseudisothecium myosuroides. Taxonomy (NCBI): domain Eukaryota; kingdom Viridiplantae; phylum Streptophyta; class Bryopsida; order Hypnales; family Lembophyllaceae; genus Pseudisothecium; species Pseudisothecium myosuroides. The sequence continues at coordinate 25,976,360 of OX637294.1, forward strand.
TTAAGAAAATTGCATCAGCAGATAATCTTGCTGATCTTTTTACCAAGGCTCTTCCATCATCTACTCATCGTCAACTTGTCCATGGTATTGGAATGCGGCGATTTAGTATTTTAGAACAAGAAATTCAATAAATTTTCATTATGAAATTTATTGATCCTTTTGATATCCTTCCATAGATTTTTCCCACTGGGTTTTACTATGAGAATGAATTGATAAAGGAGTTGTACTCTTTTTCCTTCATCTGTGGTTTTATTCTTAAATATAACTAAGATTTTCCCAGATAAGGTTTTAATGAGGCAACAACCGTAAACTTTTAAGATTACGGAAATTTTCAAATAAAAAAAGGTGGGGTCGTGGTGAGAACCACGGTTTGGGGTTCAATGCTGGAGCTTGTTAACCATTTTGGGGTCCTGCATCTTGTCACATCACAGCTCAGGGGTGGGATAGCGGGTCAACTGTTATTCCTGCCTCACTAGCATGCCAAGCCGTGAGTTTCCCGAACCAGTCAACGAGGCCGACGAGAATCGAACCGCGGACCGGTCGATTGACCACCGACATATGAAACCAGCCGACCAAGTCCACGACTTGGCGACTCAGTTCGGCATTCAAATGATTTTATTCCCTTCATCGACCAGCCAGTATGATTTTATTATTTTATCCATATTATGTCGAGCGAGGAGGAGTGTTAAGAAACGTACTAGTGTGAACGCTCCTCATAATGCATGTTAGATTAGTCAACAAAGTGTTTGATACTATTTCCTAGCCAATACGGAGAGAGTACTATTGATTGTCTCTCTCCTTTTGTATATACTTCCATTCTTCAATGTTAGTGGTATTCTTTTCTCTTGCATACTTTGGTGTTTTATATGTTTTGAGCTTTTGTTTCGTTTATTATACTCAACAAATTGGACCGAACCATTTGGCTTTTGAGATACACAACCAACCAAGTGAATGGAGTGGTTGACTGAGTCATTGGCAATTTGAGTGGCGTCCGCAATTGCTTGCCCCAAATAAAAAATCAAGTAAGGTAAGGTAGTCTGCTCTAAAAAGCGACTATTTAAGAGCTGATCCGCCTTTTCCATAGATTTTAGAGGACATAAATCATTTTAGCTCATTTTTCGAAGAAAGAAAAATGGACGTGGAACTTAACACATTTGGTTTCATAATTTTCCAAGCATTTTTGAATTACTTATGAATTTTTAAAGATTTGGGGCATAGCTCATGTATGACCATAGTTCTTCCAAAATTCATCCACTTGCAACTTGTATAATGATGTGAGGAAATCAGAGACAATGATTGTCTCTTGCAATATAAAAACAAATTTTTCTTGATTCACTCAATGGCTAAAGTGGTCCATTTAAGATCACCGCCTATCCATTCTACAATTAATTATAGGGGAGCTTTTAGAGCAGACTACCTTAAAACAACCTAATATTGTCTTCCACTCAATTCCGTCATTCATAGGCCCCTCTCAATTGCGACAATGGCCCACCCATTACCACAATCTTAGCAATCCTTTATCATAATGACAATGCACTTGAAGAGGGGACACCACAATGTGTGGTTGGAGAGGAGAAACCACGCTTTATTAAAGGTCTAGCCAATCTTTCTTTACCATTTTAGCTTGGAAAAAACAAAGAAAATTCATTTCTTGTTGGAATATCTTGATTTGACTTGCAAGTTGCAAATGACTTTTTCTCAATCTTTCTAATCTTTGAAAAATAGGTGACATCACAAATCACTTCTCCAAGGTACCTAGATAGCAAATCTACTTGGTGGTAATAGGCATGTTGACCTTCTCCAACTGGCTACTTGTGCACGAACTGTGCCACTTGTGGCCTATCAAAGGAGGAAGCTTCCGAAGCTCCATCGGAATTAAGCTTCACATATTATTGAGGCACCGATCACTTTAGCATCCTTGAAGAAGGGAACTCCTACAATGAACAAAATTGACTTATGTGGCTCCTCAGCCAATCCCAATCCTTGCATTAACTGATAAGTCTGTCATAGGCATCTAGGGAAGCATAATACCTTCCCAGCATGGGAGAAGATCATGGTTATACAATGCAGTTATGCATCACCAACTCATTCTTCCTTTCTACAACTCCTTTCTCACAACTCCATCACCCTCACAACTCCATCACCAACTCACTTTGCCAAACTACTTCATTCAGCGTACGTAACTTACGTCCATCTTCCTCGCTGCCTGCGCTCTTGCTCCCTGGCTGCTAACGACCAACCCAGATGTGCTTCCGGACTGTCAAGCAGCAGGCCTACTCTTGCGGCCAACACTTCAAGACTATTAGCCGTGAGAGGACACAGTGCGAGGCCAAAAAAGGCACCGCGAACTGGCATCCCGTCGAGGCGTAGACGGAGGATGTGAAAGAGACGGTGCCCGGCAGCGCGGGCATCTGCGCCGATCACCCGCAGGCTCCTCCTCCTGAAACTCAGGATCCGGTTCCTCCAGTTCCTGCTATTCCTGCTCAGTACCGTAAAAAATAGTTCGCTTCTAGCTCGTATTGGCATGCCGTTCAGTAGAATGGAAGCTAGCATCCTCTACTGAATAGCGAGCTGAACCCTGTGCTCACTCATGACTGTCCCCATTCATGCTTCCTTAGGTGACTCGAAAATCTGAAAACCTTCCAAAAAAATTCAAAAACCTGGGAAAAAGAAAAAGTAGAAAACAACAGAAATAACCCAATCCTCTCCCACCGGGAGGGGGCCTCCCCTTGGGGTGGTCCAATACGCGGGCTCACCTCTACGCGGTGTATTGGACAAGTAGCCCCGACCTTGGGGTGAAACCAACGAGCCCATTCTTGCGAGTAGAGTACAGTCGTTCTCGATCTTACCAAGGTACGTCATCTTCTATTCGTTTGCACTGTCCGTAGTCTTGAGCTAACAGACGAATCTCCCAATCCTGTCTAGCTCTTCTTCCCTTTTAATTCGCACCATTGGCTTCGTCATAGACTGGTGAGCTTCACCCTGTAGTCTTGGACCGATCATAATTGGACCAGCTTCTTCCTTACTTTTGTTTTCAATAAAATTTGTAAGGTTATATTTCCATTGAAGTCTAGTTATTGTGCTCAAATTTCCATATCTATCCAAGCTGTTTTGAATCTTTGGGAGCAATTCGAAGTTCAAATTTTAGACATTTTTGGAATACATTGATCTTGGGCAGTTTGTTTCTTCTTCATACAGCACCCATTTGGCCATTTCCAATAATTTTTTTGGGGAAACTTGTGCATACTAGTCTAGTTTGTATGGTTGAAATTTCATTTCAATCCAAGAAGTTATGAGCGTCTAAGAAGCATGTTAGTAGAAGGAGGTTCAGCCTCAAATGTGTTTCTTGCAACTTTTTTTTGTTATTTTTTGACATTTAAAAGCCAATTTGCAAACACAGGCAATGAGTCATTTGAATGCTATTTTCTTTCACCAATGTGTTTGTATGTTGGTTTTGAAGCATTTTATGATTTGAAGTTTTTTCATTCAAGTAGGTTTAGAAATCAAATTTCACTCCAAATTTGTTGCAAGCAAAATTCCAACATCCTTTCAAAACACTAAAACACTATAATCTTGCAATCTACGTGACCAAATGACTCCAAATTTGATTCATGTCATCTACAACATGTACACTACAAGATTGTACAGTAGAGATTTCTATACCTCAGTGACATTTAAACCTATAACACTTCAAATGTAATGATGTTTGTAAACCCAAAAAGGTCCTGTCCTGGGCCTTTACTGGTTAACAACGACGTTTTAGCTTTCCATATTCCACTTAGTTCATGAGCACTTATTTTTCAACAATGCCAACAGGGAAAATTCCTTATTGCTCACAAACGAAGTGCGGTGCGCATGGTCGTGCTAGGCATGGTGGACTTCCTGGGACTTCCTTTCAGAAACCTAGAAACCTGACGACTGCTGCTGCGGGTGTTACTCCAGTCCAGTGTGCGCGGGCAGCTCCGTCAACACCATGGAATCGAACTTAGTAGTATACAGTTTATGCTAGCTGTGAAACGAACTAGCTAAGACCAACTTAAGGTATGGATGCTAGCTGTGAATCGAACTAGCTAAGTAGTGGTCTTCAGGGTGTTCAATTTCGCTTGATGCAACTGGATCTCCGTTTGAAAGCTATGGAAGCTTATTAAATATTACCTGCTGATGGACACTTGATCCAGTCTATATGCAGTATACCTTCAGTTCCCGCTTCAGTTAGTTCAGTCCCTGGATCGATGTTGGTCGTCTTCTGAAGCATGCAAACGGCACGTTTTTTGCATATGCACCGTTCGATGACAGTGTTGGAGCTTGGTGTTCACTTGCTTTTTTGACTCAGTGTTTGCAATTGCATCATCATCACGGATGCACCAAGTTATGGAATTTCAAAGTTTTTATGAATTAAAAAATGAGAAAATTATTTTCACTTTTATTTTAGTTGTGGCAACAACACAGGGCACACCAGCTAGTATTGTAAATGAGGTTGTTTGTATAGTATTGGTTTGTTAGCTTGTTTGTTATGGTGAGATCTCCCAAACCGTGGCCCTGTTGGTTGTGCTCTTGGTACTATCGGAAAGCTCTCTGTGAGGTGGGATGCATAGGCTTTGTTTCGTAACAATTGGACCTATGGTGTGAAAGTTATGGATTTTTGAAGTCTTTATGATTTAAAAATTAAGAAAATGAATTTTACTTTTATTTTGGTTACCTTTAGCACATTTGTGCCGAATCATTAATTAAATTCCATACTAAACTTTGGCACTTAAAAATATCATTTTAAAAAAAATTCGATATTAAAATAAAAAATATTGAAGTTATTTGGCAACTAATGCACGTAGATTTGAAAGTCACTCTTTTATTGTGAGTGAATGAAGATGTACAAAAAATCTCTTTATACAAATATTGGCAATTTTGTTAAAATGACAGTATTTTTTTAAAATGGCATGAAAATAGTTCAGAATGGCCGTTCTGAAATCTACACCTATCCTAGATGGTTTAGAACGGCCGTTCTAAAAGCTATATGAGTCCTAGATGGTGAAAATGGCACACTGTCAAAGTGGCACTTGGAATACTCCCATTTTAACGAAATTGCCCATAAGTGGAGTGGTAGGAAGTAAAGCAATCCATGTGGGATATGTAAATTAGGATTAGTAGAAGCTCAACTACTCATACCTAGTTAAATCAAAAGCAAGAATTGTGTTCCATGTAGAACTTCAGACCTCATTTTGGCATAGAAGAGTAACTTTAATTGAAAAAAGTTGATAAATCAAGCTAGTTTTCATCTTCAAAAATCCATTCAAGATGTCGAGCCTCCAATCAAAAGTTATGGACAAAATTTAGAGAGCAGTTGAGAGGGACATTTTCTCTTACATTTTCAAAAATCCTCTCTGAATTTTGTCCATAACTTTTTTTTGGAGGCTCAAAATCACAAATGGGTTTCTAGACATGAAATTTAGTTTGATTTACCAACTTTTATTAGTTCAATTTTTTGGAAAAAATTCGTTCTACTATGCCAAAATGAGGTTAAAGTTCTACATTGAATACAGTTCTTGCGTTTTGACAATGAGTGTTCAAGCTCTCTGCTTCAAATTGTCCCATATCCTTTGAGGATTCATAATGGACAATAGATTTCATTATAAAAATGACCACTCCACCCATTATTTGGTGGACATGTATTTGCATCAAGTTGCATGGGTATCTTTTCTAGCATTTCGACTTGCTTTACAATTTTTTTTTTTGATTTGGCAAGGTGGCTTGTTAATTTTCAAGATCATTTGGTTTTGAATTTAAAACCCCTAGGTTCCCAAGGTATTTTTTTCATCAAAAACCTTTCAAAACTACCATATCTATTGCAAAGTGCACAAAACTTTAGAAATTGTTTGTTTTTCATATCTAACTGTAGGATCTTGCACTAGACTTGTATAAAAATGTGTGGAAAAAATTTCAAAAACATTCCTTCAAATGGATTGCATTTGAAGGGAAGAAATGGGGGGGGGTCACCTTACCTAAATAGATTTTTTAAGCCTTTGAATCTTTGTAGCTTAAATTTTTTGCACTACACATTTTGAATATCTAAGTTTTAATGTTGAAGAATTGAGTTGAGAGTTTAGGAAAAAAATTTCAAAAATCACACACTTAATTTTCATTCATTAAAAAATTATTAAGTAGAAGTAGGTTCAAGATTGAAGGAAAAACTAAACCATTGATAGCTTGAAGATGGAATTGGGAATTACTAATTTCAACATTGAGATTGTTCCAGCAAGCTAACTAATCCCGCTGCAACTTCTTATTTTGAAAAATTGTGAAAATTGCATTCAAAAATAAATCCTATAAGTTATTTTTTCAAGAAGATGCTTAAATTGGCCAAAAAAAAAGATTTTCCATAACTATTTCATCACTAATCCAAATCGAATGAGTCAAATATTACCATATAGACAAAAATACTTTCTATAAGAAATAAAAATTTTAAACTTTTATTTTGACTTCTTGTGATTTATTTTGTGCTGCCCGACAAAACTCCATTTTGGGCTTCAAGTGGCATAGCTTTTGCATCTAGTCACCGATTAAAATAAAAATGATATTCATGGAAAGCTAATGTGATTTTCAATCTTCAAAAAAAGTTTCAAAAATTCACCATACAAAATTGAAATCCTAGGAGCCTATCTGAAATCCATTTAATCCCCAAGGGGACAATTGGAGTTTAGGGGTTAATTATTTTTCGCCGAAGGTGACCTCTGGATATGGTACTGTAGTGTGCTATTACCGACAGAACCTCAGGTAAGTCAACCTGGTGAGTTCCACCAGTGAACAGTAGTTGCATATGGGGACTGGTAAAAAAATTCTGGAGGAGATTCCTCATGAATTTGATTGAACCATTTGGCTTTTGAGATACACAACCAACCAAGTGAGTGGCGTGCTTGACTGAGGAGTCATTGGCAATTTTGGAGGAGGTGAGTGGCTGCCAACTGCTTGGCCCAAATAATAAAATTATCTAAGGTAAGGTAGAATAGCCTAATACCGCCTTCCACTCAATTCCGTCATCTACAAAAACCCATCCAATTGTGTCACTGGCCCCACCCATTACTGCAATCTTAGCAATCTTTTACTATGATGGCAATCCACTTGGAGGAAGGTACACCACAATGCCTATGGATCCATCCACTCTTTACCATTTCAGCATTGGAAAATCACATAAAATTTATTTCTGGCTTGTCGGAATGCCTTGATTCTACTTGCAAATGACTTCTCTCCATCTTTTCCATCCCTAAAAAATTTGTGAGTTCACAAATAGCTTCTTCAAGGTACCTAGATAACAAATCTGTTTGGTAATAGGCATGTTGACCTTATCTAATTGGCTATGCACAAACTATACCACCACTTGTGGCCTATGAAAGGAATGAGCTCTTGAAGCTCCATCGGAAGCTTCATCACCAATTCACTCCCCCTTTCTACGGTAGAACCTCCTCCAATAAGTACAAGGTCCGGGACCGGTTTGACACATTGCAGTACAGAGGTTTATTACACTAGCCGAGGAGGGGTGTTTGCTTTCGTGACCTTTGTATGAAGCCTCCAGTCCAACACATTGCAATACGGAGGTTTATTACACTAGGGAGGGTCATTTGTCTGGTCCAACACATTGCAATACAAAGGTTTATTACACTAGGGAGGGTCATTTGCTTTCGTGACCTTTGTATGCAAACTGTAGAGAGGTTTACTTATTAGAGGTTCTCACAACTCCCTCCCTCAGTCTTTTTACAACTCCATCACCCCCCTTTCTGCAACTCACTTTTATAACACCCCGTGCCAAACTTCATTCACCGTATCTTACGTCCATCTCCCGCTGCCTGTACTCTTGCTCCCTGCTAACCGCGACCAACCAAGATGTGCTTCTGGACTGTCAAGGAGCAGGGCTACGACTGCGGCGAACACGTCAAGACTATTAGCCGTGAGAGGACACAGTGCGATGCCTTCAAAGGCACCACAAACTGGCATAACTTCACAACGGTGACGTCGTCGACGGTCATCCCGGTGGCCGGCAGCGCGGGCGTCTGCAAACAATGTGCCCACCAACGCCGGGAAGACGCAGCCCGCAATGAACCCGGATTTCCGGCATTTAGTTACAAAATTCTTAGAGGAAACTAAGGATATTTCTCCCCGGACTGTGGCGGGCTTTCGTAGGCGACTCGAAAATCTGAAAACCTTCCAAAAAATTTCAAAAAACTGAGAAAAAGAAAAAAAAAAGAAGAAAAAGGAGAAAAAACAGAAAAAAATTCCCAATTTTCTCCCTCCGGGAGAGGGGGCGGTCCAGTACGCGGGCTCATCTCTACGCGGTGTGTTGGACGAGTAGCCCCGGCCTCGGGGTGAAACCAACGAGCCCATTCTTGCGAGTAGCTAGAGTACAGTAGTTCTCGATCGATCTTACCAAGGTACGTCATCTTCTATTGGTTTGCACTGCCAGTAGTCTTGAGCTAACAGACGAATCTCCAATCTTGGCTAGCTCTTCTTCCCTTTCCGCACCATTGGCTTCGTCATAGAGGTGAGCTTCACCGTGTAGTCTTGGACCGATCATAATTGGACCAGCTTCTTCCTTACTTTTGTTTTCAATAAAATTTGTAAGGTTATATTCCCTTTGAAGTCTAGTTGTTGTGGTTAAATTTCCATATCAATCCAAGCTGTTTTGAATCTTTGGGAGCAATTCGAAGTTCAAATTTTAGACATTTTTGGAATACATTGATCTGGTGCAGCTTGTTTCTTCTTCATATAGTGTCCATTTCCAATATTTGTTTTGGGGAAAGTTGCGCATACTAGTCTAGTTTGTATGGCTGAAATTTCATTTCAATCCAAGAAGTTACGAGCGTCTAAGAAGCATGTTAGTAGAAGGAGGTTCAGCCTCAAATGTGTTTTTTGCAACTTTTTTTTGTTATTTTTTGACATTTCAAAGCCATTTTGCAAATGCAGGCAATGAGTCATTTGAATGCTATTTTCTTTCACCAATGTGTTTGTATGTTGGTTTTGAAGCACTTTGTAGTTTGAAGTTTTTTCATTTGAGTAGATTTAGAAATTGAACTTCACCTCCAAATGTGTTGCAAGGAAAATTTCAACATCCTTTAAATTCAACACTAAAACATTATAATCTTGCAATTTATGTGGCCAAATGACTCCAAATTTGATTCACGTCATCTACAACACATACACTAAAAGATTGTATGGTGGAGATTTCTATACCTCAGTGACATTTAAACCTATAACACTTCAAATGCAATCATGTTTGTAAACCCAAAGAGGAAAGCTACGGGTTAACGGGTTAACGGCAACGCTTTAGCTTTCCATACCCCACTTCGTTCGTGAGCACTTATTTTTCATGCGATCAACAGTGCCAGCATGGAAAACTTAGTGCTCATTAACGAAGTGGAGTGCGTATGGTGTGTCATGCTGTTGTTCTTGAGGCAGTGGTGGTGATGGTATAGGCTTCCTCGGACTTCCTTTCAGAAACCTTGTGACTGCTGCTGCGGGTGTTACTCCAGTCCAGTGTGCGCTGCTCTTCCTTCAACACCACTGAATCGAACTTCTTAGTATATTAGTTAGCTGTGAATCGAACTAGCTAAGTAGTGACCCTTCTGGGTGTTGAATTTCCGTTTGAAAGCTATGGAAGCTTATTAATTATTACCTGCTGATGGACTCTTGATCCAGTCAATCTACATAACTTATACCTCCAGTTCCCGCTTCAGTTCGTTTTGTCTCTGAATCGATGTAGGTCGTCTTCTGAAGCATGCAAACGGCAGGTTTTTCCATATTCACCAATCTATGACAGCCTCGGAACTGGGTGATCGCTTGCTTTTCTGACTCGGTGTCTGCAATTGCATCTTCACGGAATGCACGTATGCACCCGGCACGAGTTAACAATATCTTCGTTTTACCACTGTCAGTGCTTCAACACGCCTCAGCGTGCGTTTCTTGTGAATGCTGCAGCAGGTGCATCAAGGACGTACGTGCAACGTCTCCAAACTAAGTTTCATGAGTGGTGGTGAGGTCATCTTAGTCGAACACCCTATGTACACTTAACACTTGAGCATAGTTTCTTATCCCCAATTCGACAAACATAAATTTTTATTGCTCTAACTTCTAGGGTTTTTGTGACCCCTACACGAGGTACAAGCGTAAGTCTGAGCAGCAACTGCTACATCCCATCACCTAATTGCATGATATGTATGACACGCATATTACATATTTGCCAGTACTATTACAACTAAAGTTCTGATCTTTCCATATCAGACTTGCACATAATGAAAATATTTCCTATTGCCATCGTCCATACTGTGGTAAAAATTTCAGACCTACACAGTATCATTCTACAGTATCAATGTGTGAAATTACTTCACGACAGCAACAAGGGTATTGTCTACTTCGGTACAGGCCAGTTGCCAATCTCCAAACCGTTACCTGCAATGAATTTTTCATACATCATTAGAGTGGAAAATAAAATAAAACCATGCGAAGACAGGACTTGGCTGGTTTGAACCGAAGGACCGACCCAGCTCAACATGAATGCAGATCTTAATTATCGGAATTATTGTAACCTTCTCAAATGTCGAAGCTGCTAAAGAAAGAACCGTCTTTAGTTAATTTTGTCTATAGCTGCTGACTTCTTCAGCTACTTCATTGAATGCGCCATAGATTGCATTCTCAAAGCAGGCTTACCATCAGGATCGAAGAAGAAGCATTGCTTCACTTTGCCTTCTTGTTGCGTCTTTTCGAAGTATTTGATGTCTTTTTTCTGGCACAAGAAGATAGAGACGCCGAAGGTAAGGAAATGTAAGAAACACTGAAATCAACAATTGCATAATCAGCGGAAGAGCACATATTAAGGGTTCTGAAGAGATAAAAGTCAATGTGAAACCTATTTCTGGCATCATCCATTAATTTTCAAGAAGTAAGGTAGTCTGCTCTTAAAATGAGATTTAAGCCTAGATAACTCATCATTGACAGTAGTAGATATTTTAAGCAACATGTCACTCATTCCTAAATAGGGGTTGCATTTAGAACGCATTCGCTATTAGAGCAGACTACCTTAATAGAAACATCCTTTCGCAAAAGTTATCAAACTTTGAAAGGAATCCAATTTGGATACCCGTCAGTGATATGTTTGTGATAAGAGGACACTACAGAGAACGAGACAAGGATCAAACTGAGCCCACCTTTTGAGTGTGCAAGTCAAATCATGGGCTGTAAAATGTTAGAATATAATGCTTTGAGGAATTCAACTTGGTGCTATTTTGACATAAACAGTGCATTCATTCTATGTCCAAAATATCAGACTACAAGTATACTATGGATTGCAAATTCTTCGATCATGTAGAATTTCTCCAAATTCTGAGAGCTTCTTCCATACATAACTTTATTCCAGTAAATAGTTACTTCTTCATAAATAGTAGTACCCACAGTAATTGCACATTTGGTGAAACTTTCGTAGCCACCATGTCTACGTAGGAAAAGTCGAGCACAGTAGTGCAGTATAATACCTTCAAAGTATCGATGGCAGCATCGTAATCAGATACTCGGAATGACAAATGAGGTCCCCGCCACAAAGAACTCACGTCAGCACTGCAACACACAATGGTGCACATTCAGTTTGGAGAATTAAGAACATGGATTGAAGAATCGTTAAAACATCATCATTTCTAACAATACGGATAAGTGAAAACCAAGCTTTGTTAGTACAATTAGGCTTTCTAGAACTCATTGACGACACCACATGTATAGTATGAAATCGGAGGTCTGTGCATGATCATTGTGACTACAGATTGACCCTATAAATCACAAGGAAGAATCTTTGCAATGCCGTCTAGAAGTTCTAGACACAGGTTCTAGAAAATCCCCAAAACCCTGTTCAACAGCAATAGACTCATGGACGAAACATGGTCAGCAGTGACATACTTGGCGTCACTGGGCACCACAAAAGGACTCTCCGGCAACCGCGACTTCGGGTCTCGCTCAACCACATGCAACTGATATACTGGCGGCAAGCGCAGCCAAGTTACATTGAAATCTCCAAACGACTCAGGCGTTTCCAGCTTCTCAAATCCAAGCACCTAATAACCAAGAAGCACAATTGCAGTAAATCATTCAGTCCCATATTGTGTATTTATACCAGAATGATCCAGAGCTCTCAACCCAGACCTCTCAACATGCACGTACTCAGAGCTATTACATTTCAACAATGCTAAATTTCTTCCGCATGATGCTAAATCACCTCTTAACTATCACCTTAATCTACAAATCACACACCAACTGTATAAGGAACGAATCAATACGAACTACAAAATTGGATAACAAAAACCCTCAAATTACATATATCACAACTGCATCCACCATACATATCATTCTCTAACCCCAATATGCACACCTTCTGGTAAAACTCCACCATACGATTAACGTCGGAAGTTTCGCGAGCAAAATGATGCAAGTGGACGCCCTGAAACGGCGACACGTCCGCCATAGCTGCCTCCTCCCTGCCCATCTCACACACATGATAACCATTCAGACAAAGAACCCTGACTAATAATCCAATTCCAAAACTCTGACTAACTAATCCAATTTCAATTCAATTGGGTGAGTTTCCTATTGCCAACACCGAGATTAGGGTTTACTACAATTGCAGAAATCTTTCGCTATTTCAACTAACAATCACCTGATTACTAGAAATTCAGTCCATTCTGGAGCAATAATAAGTGGCAAGGAAATTCTTACGAGTAAGCCCCTGACTATTCCAATTCCAAAAGTCTGACTAACCCAATTTCAATTCAATTGGATATGAAGTCTCCTATTGCCAACACAGAGATCTCTGTGTTTTACAACAATTGCCGAAATCTTCGCCATTTCAACTGACAATCACCTGATGACTAGAAATTCAGTCCATTCTGGAGCAATAGAAGCAAGAAAATCTTACGAGTAAGCCCCTGACTAAATCAATTCCAAAACTCTGACTAACCCAAATTCAATTCAATTGAATATGAAAACTCCTATTGCCAACACATAAATCTCTGTGTCTTACTACAACTGCAGCAATCTTCGCCATTTCAACTGACAAGCTCCTAATTACTAGGAATTGAGTCCAATTCTGGAGCAATAGTGGCAAGAAATTCTTACGGGTGAGCGTGTGCAGAGCTTTCAATCAAACGCGGAAGAGGAGAACAGAAGGACTGCGACACAAGGAATGTAATGCTGAAAGAGAAAACGAGAATCGATTGCAACAAATTGTAAGACATTGACATTGATTCTATGGGTCTCTTGCGTCACCACCTTAGAAAATAGAAGGTGCAGATGGTTTCGGTGAAAAGAAGGTAAGTGAAGGGTGTGATCGACAGTCATGGAATTGAAGGTGCAGCTGCGACAATCCCAAATTCCAATTCCAACTCCAAGGGGAAGGGAGACTGAAGGAGGAAGAGGTAGAGAGAAGAGTCCACTTGGCGAGAAGTGGCCGCAGCCACGCGGGAGAGGCTGGGTTGCATGGGGGCGCCAAGTGGCGTCAACCAGGTGGACTGCCCTAAAACCGTCCTTGGAAAGGACGGACCTATGACCACGAAGTGGAGCGTTATCTTAATGGAGGGCGTTAAATAGTGCTCACCAAAGTGGGCCCTGCTGGCCGAATTTACCCCGGGGAAAACGCAAGAATTTTTTATTTTTCACACAAATTTTTTTTTGCAAATTTTGAATTCATATTTGCGATTAGAGACCCCAAATTAGCTAGGAGAGGCCTACAACATACCCTAGACACGGCTAAAATTAGGAGGCTTTTATTTACTTTTATCCCCCGAAAACACAAAATTCACCCTGCTGGGCCCACTTTGGAGAGCCCGATTTAACGTCCTACTATCTTAATTTTGGAAAACTGTTGAGGCCAAAAAATGGCCCATAGACTACTTCGGTGGAAACATCCAAAACCGTCAATATAAGCAATTCAGCATAGTTGGATTTACCTTTTTCTAGAAATAATATTTTTGTAGTATTAGCATGTGAAAATCATACATATTAAAAAAAAATAGATTTTTTAGATGTGGTATGTAATTTCTTTGATTTTTCACAATGGCGGCTCCCTAGACCACTAAAACTATCACATAGGTGGATTCTGAACCAAAATCTACAAAAATCAATAGTCAATGAATTAGAGTTAAGTATGTGTCCTTCAAATGCATCAGCAAATCAAATTTAGGCATTTAAAGGACACATTAATGGAAATCTAGGGAATTTAGTGCTAGTCTGTAGTACAAGAATGAGAACAGAGATGATTTTGGGTGTTTGTACCTTACTATTGAATTGCCTAATTTTTTGGTCACGTTGGAAGTAAAAAGAGAATTGAAGATTTTTTTTACGTATTTTATGTGCAATATATGAATAAATTATAAAAAATTCATAATGCTAAAGATAAGTGTACCTAAATCATACCTAGCTTCTCATGAATAGAAGTTGTACAGTGCCCTCTACAAAGTAAGGTAACCCCAAATTCGACTTGGAAGAATATTTTTCAAAATTTGCCTTAGTCTGACCTAAATTTCAAAACTAACCTATTAAAATAATTTTTTTATGCAATCTTCATAAACATGTCAAATTTCAATTTCAAAAAACAAAAATTCTATTTTTGATAAATGGTTTTGTAGTTTTTTCATTGTATTACAAAATAATTGATTGGAAAATATTACTGATGAATTTTTTAAATTTTATTGTGCAAAAATTTAAGAAACATCAATGTGCACGTTTGACTTTTAGGAGAAACTTGCATTACCTAGGAAATTTTTTACACTACAAAGAATTCAATGTCAAAGTGTCACTAATCTAAAATTTGTACATCAAATTTGTCTAAATTATAATTAGATTTTCACAAACCAATTGTACCATCATGCTTAAAGGTATAGATGTAGTCATAATATAAGGTTCAAGTACTAAAATATAATTGCAATTTAAAGATGTCTACTTCATAAAATTTGGGAAGGCAATACTTTGATATTGAATTCTTTGTAGTATAATTTTTTTCCTAGGTAATGGTTTTTTCCCCTAAAAGTGAATTGTGCACATTGATGTTTCTTACATAATTGCATAATAAAATTTAAAAAATTCATCTCCAATATTTTTCAATCAATTATTTTGTAACACAATGAGAAACACAAAATTTTTTTATCAAAAATAAAAATTTTGTTTTTTGAAATTGAAATTTGGCATGTTCATGAAGATTGCATAAAACAATAAATTTAATAGGTTAGTTTTGAAAATTAGGTTAGAAAAGGGCAAATTTTAAAAGATATTCCTCCAAGTCGAACTTGGGGTTACCTTACTTTCTAGAGAGCACTGTACATCTTACGAGAGTCGACCTACTCTTGACCAACCCCCCATTTTAGCAATGTAGGGTGTTCTATTTCCATGCAAATAGAGATGAGTAAAAGATAAGTTGTGGCGCAATAAAACGCATTATAATTAGCTCCAGGACTCTCGATTTTGCACCTAGCCCTTGATTAGAAATAAGACGACCTATAGTACTAGTATGGAGCAAACAGAATCTTCACCTAGAAAATTCTTGGTAATTTTGTTTTGGGAAATAGAATTGTGAAAAATTATGGAATACTTTTGAAATTTATTTCAATACATGGGGAAATTTTTCCACTCAACATACACGCACTCTAATATGCTCAATTGCTTAAGTGGTAAAAAATGGATCAGCTCCCTTAGGCAAAAATCTGAAGGGGTTGGTTCTAAAAAGGGGTTATAATTAGGTTTAGTTTCCTAGAAGGCGTTGGAGCATGGAAGTTCAAAGAAGAAGTATTGGCCTTATTTCAAGTATGTCCCAAATTCTAAAGATTCTCAAAATCAAGCCTTGGGGGATTTTCAAAATTCTTTTCAATTTTAATCCCTCCTACTTTATATTGCTCTAATAAAATAATCCATTATTTTGAATCTTAAACAAAACTATTTTTTGAAATTTTGGTGAATTTCTTGTTGTTTTTCGTTGTTTTGCTCTTTAGAAAGGAGATAATAGAAATGCAAGGTGTACAAGTCTTTTACAATTTGAAAGTGGATTTGAGCTTTTATTTTGGATGCAAGAATTCTCAACCATAGCATGTACGTCAAAATAAAATGAGCAAACCAAATTCCACACCCTCTAACTTTCCTTGAATTTCAAAGTTGAGACACCCGTGCAAGTATGCATCAGGCAATAGGAAAAAGAAACCTCTCAACTTTGAGAACATAGATCTCACAATTGGTAAAGAATTTGAATTCAAATTTTTTCATACATATTCTACATGAATGTGGGATTAAGATCCCATAGTTACAATGTTTACATTTTTTATCTTTTCCATCCCAAAATCTTGACCTAGTGGTGACCATTTTTTGCATTTTTTGGGTTCAAATTGCAATGGATTTTCATGGATAAAAACAAGTGACCTACCTTTTGGAAGTGATAAAATTTCACCACATTTTTTGGAATTCTTGTAGCCTTGAAAATTTTGCAAGGCCAATATGCATCATTTCAAATGACTTCAAAGAGTTGTATAGGACAAAAAAGATTTTTTTTCATCCAAGTTTTTTTGGGGGTTTCTTGAACTCATTTGAAGTAGACGGTATTAGAAATTTCTTCATTTTTGTGGTATTATTAACTTTCCTACATAAAAAATTGCTAAATCCCTAAAAGACAAATGTATGCTTTAAGCTAAAACTGTCAAAATTGTCAATTTCTAGTGCATTTGGCAAATATAAGAATTTTATTTTCAAAAGTTCAACCATTCAAAATTTTACTAGATTACTATGCAAATGAATGGAAAAGTTTTATAAACTTTAGATCTATGTATAGATTGCAAGATTATAGTATTTGAAGTTAGAATGAAAAACTATTTGTATATTGTATAATATAGTCAACAAACTCTTGGAATTCTCTTGGAATTAGATTTTTGCACCAAAAACAGGGATTTTGAGGACATTTGCATGCTAAACCATGTTGAATATGTACTTGCCAAATTTTAGAAGCAAAAGAAGATTTTAGCTGACAACTTGCCCAAAGTTGCCTATCCTACTAAAATATCTATTGACATCGTAATTATTGATACATACATCCGATATATCAACAAAACTTTTCAGTTGCCTAAAAAGGATTAATGTCTACACCTTGCTTTAATATTTTGAAAAATATCCATTTACAATTAATTGACTTCTTAGAAATTTGCTTGAATTTCCATTTGTCTATTTGATGGACAATTATCTTTTAGGGTGTAAACTTTAGATTACTTCGTAGAATATAACATCAACTTCTATCTCCTTATTCTTGATTTCAAATTTTTCTAGTGAAATGATTTTTTTTGAATTTGAGCCCAACTAATGAAATGAATTTTATGAAGCCTAGTTTCTAATTTAATTTTAAGAATTCCAAAATTCCAAAAATGGATAATTTATTGCAATTTGAACTACAAGCACATAACTATAGTTAACTAATATTTTATATTTATTCATAAAAAGACACAAAATTTTATTGTACACCATAGTGTCTATCCCAAGATATACACCTTCAAAGAAAATTTTAAATTCTTTGACCTAATTTTGTATTTGATGTGGATTTAATACATATTTTTATAAATTTTCTTCAATCTTTTTCCAAAACTTCACAACTTGAAATTCTTAAAATTTATGGACATAACATTCTTAAACTTCAAGGCAAGAGATCCTTTGCTTCCTATGAATCAAGGTTCCTTTCACCATAGAAAATCTTGAAAGCAAACTTGCCTATGAATTGTAGGCTATTAACTATAGCACAAATCCTCTTTTTACACCAACACTCTAGAAGGACCCTCTAGCCTATTTATTCAAGAATGTAATGAAAAATATGTGATTTCATCTTTGAAAACAAAAATCTCATTAATATATAGTCATTATAATAGGAGGATTCAAAAAAGGAAGTATATCCCTCTAGCTCCTAATTGAGGTATGTAGTTAGTTCATCTTAGAATTGACATCATGTTCTTTAGATTGGAATAATTCTTTCTTCTTCTTTAGAAAGGTCTTCAATCTTGAAAAAATGAGGCCCCTATGACCAAAGTAGTTGGCCAAAAATGATCTAATTTTGGAACCAATAGGTGCATTTTTCATTTCTAATATTAGATTGGTCACATTTATATATGTTACAATTGACAAATGAAAGGAGATTTAATGCACCAAAAAATGCATCATTTGGATAATATTATAGACAAAAATTATGAAGGATTAAAGTATCTTTTGGTAGATGCATTAAATAGTTTCTTCAATAACAAGTTCATATTGGTTTAAGACATGTGTATAACAAGGGCATCTAATCAAGTGACTCATTTAGGCATCTAGTGCTTTTGGTAGTCCCTATTTGAAAGGGAGTCTAGCGTTTTGCATATAACAAAATTAAAATTCAATTCACTACAAGAGAAAGTTAGGGGTGTTTTAAGTGAGTTTTTAAATATAGTCCTAGAC
The DNA here is from genome assembly GCA_951799445.1 of Pseudisothecium myosuroides. Lineage (NCBI taxonomy): Eukaryota > Viridiplantae > Streptophyta > Bryopsida > Hypnales > Lembophyllaceae > Pseudisothecium > Pseudisothecium myosuroides. The sequence continues at coordinate 25,994,825 of OX637294.1, forward strand.
ATAAGATTATAAGCAATGACCTTTGAGGAGATTCTCAACAAAATTTTACTAAAAGCACATGTATTTCTAGTAAATTTTTGGTGAAAATCTCCTTAACCCCTAAAGGACCGGCATGCGTTTTTTGGCCGTATAGAAATTTTGGGCAGGTCCGTGTGACTAGAGATTTCCATATTTTAAGCTGAAATTTTAATAGAAGGTGGGCGCGAGGAATATCTTTCATATGCACTAAATTTCAGCACATTTGGAAATAGGAGTCAAAAGTTATGGCCAAATATGTTACTTTTTTTCGTAACTGGGCAGTCCGGGCAGCAAGAAAAATTTGGCAAAAATTTGATTTTTTTTTTTTTAATATTTTTTTTCTTGTAGATTATATTTTTGTCTATCTGGAAAGCTTTGATTCATTTCATTTGGATTTGTTATGAAAAAGTTATGGACATTCTTGTTTTTCGGGCAATTAGAGCATCTTCTTGAAAAAAATAACTTGTAGGATGCATTTCTAAATGCTATTTTTGCAATTTAAATAAATAAAAAAATTCTCATGGTTCAGTTTACTTGCTAGAACAATCTCACCGTTGGGATTAGTGTATTTTAATTCCATCTAAAATATATTAATGTTTTAGATTTTCCTTCTATCTCGTACCTACTTCTACTTAATAAATTTTTAAGGAATGATAATTAAGTTTTTTTGAATATATTTTTTTTCCCTAGACTCTCAGCTCAATTCTCCACTATAAAGATTTGAAGCACAAAACTCTGTAGTGCAAAATTTTAAGTGCAAAATGTTTAAAAGTCAAAAAATTTAGTCCGGCAATGTGCTGAAATATTTGGTTTTTCCACTTTAAACGCAGATATCTTGCAATCTGAGCGGTCAAAAATTCTGAAATTTTTCCCACACATTCTCATACTAGTTAGGTGTAAGATCCTACGGTTAGATTTGAAAAAAAAAACATTTTTCAAATTTTTTTACTCCTTGCTATAGAAATGGCAGTTTTGATGGTTTTTTGGCAGAAAAAAAGCCTTGGGCCTTTAGGGGTTAAAGGTCATTACTTATAGTCTTATATCTAGGACTATATTTAAAAACTCACTTAACCCGTAAAGTTCCTTGACTATGTTCTCACCAAAAATGCTCCAAAACTGCCATTTCTAATACAAGTTTCAAATTTTTGAAAAATATCATTTTTGGACACATGTAACCATAGGATCTTGTAGTACTCTGGTTTGAGAATATGTAGAAAAAATTTCAGAAATTTCCATCGTGCAAATTGCAAGATATTAGCATTTGAAGTGGCAAAAGTCCTTTTTTTGGCCCTACGAAAAACCGGGCAGCTGCACTTCACAAGGTCAGATTATTATGAAAAAATTTCCAAAATGGTTGTGCTTCTTTGGATTCATTTTTTAGGGCAAGTTGTCTATATGCTTGAAAATTTTCAAATCATTTGGAATTGTACAACATACAGGAAAAAAATAAGAAGTAGAAAGAAGTAGAGAATGGTTCAAAACACTAAATTGTTAAGAAGTTAATTATGGAATTAAAAAATGCCAATCCCAATGGTTGCAATGTTGTAATAAACAATCTACACCCTAAAATTTTATTTTTTTTGAAAAATATTGAAAATTAAGTGAAATAAACGACTTCAAAGTTTATTTTAGAGTAGACAATCCATAACTGCCCGCAAACTAAAAATCCTCATAACGTTTGACTCATTGGTCAAAATGGAATGATTCAAAGCTTTCCATGTATATATAAATCTAATAAACCAATTTCAAATTTTTATTTTTGAAAAAAGTGATTTTTTCAGATCATCCCGAACTGCCCGAGTTGAGAAACAAACAACATTTTTGGCCATAACTTTTGACTCGTATTTCCAAATGTCATGAAATTTGGTGCATATGAAAGATATTCCTCGTCCCCACCTTCTATAAAAATTTCAGCCCAAAATATGCAAATCTCCAATCACACGTACCTGCCCAAAATTTCTATGTTGCCAAAAAATGCATGTTGGTACTTTAGGGGTTAAAACACCCCTTTCTCTTGTAGTGATTAAACCTTAAATGCTGGGCTGGTGACCGTGGAAATCATCCATTTTGATACTGTGTAACATCATCTATTTTTAAATTAAAAAAAGTACTCTTTGGAGGTCAAACTAATGTGCAAGATCTCCCTTTTCTGCACAAAATTCCAAAGATGAACAATTGCACTTTAGTCCTACATAAAAAAAAATTTGTCATTCATCGGCTAAGAAACGGCCACAGCATCATTTAACCCTTGAACGCCGAAGCGGATGTTTCGTGTCCGATGGATGACAAGGAATCAAACTGTATAGGACAGAAATGCAACTATTCATCCTTGAAATTTGTGGAAAGGGAAGATCTTCTACAATAGTTTGACTTGCAATGAGTACTTTTGCAATTTTGGAGGCTACTAATTCACACCTTCGGTGTTTAAGGGTTAAGGGTTCAATACTACCTCAGTTTTGAATAAGTTTCACAAAATTGTGAAACAATTTGGGCAAATTTCCTTCTAACTTGCCAAGAACCTCTAAAAAAATACCCTTGTTTCCCTGTCGATGAAGCAAGACCACCGAAAGGTGAGGAGATCCCAGTCCAACACTGGCGTGAGAATCTCACAGGCCCACAAAGGATTGCTAACTTAGTGATCCACTACTGTAGTGTGCCCTGTGCTGTTGCCACAGCCAAAATATAATTAAAAGTAATTTTCTAATTTTTCCATTCATAAAAACTTCAAAATTCAATAACTTTCTCACCATAGGTCCATGCCACAAAACATTGCCCGTGCACCCCTCCTTGCCGAGGGCTTTCTGACAGTACCAAGCACACCCCCAGGGGGACGCACGGACCGGGAGATCTCAACGTGAAACAAAACAAAACAAACAGCCAACTTAAGGTATGGACTAGCATGTTGCCCTATGCTGTTGCTACAGCTAAAACAAAAGTAAAAGTCATTTTAAAAACCAAAAATAACTCAAAAACCCATAACTTTCCCATCGTAGCTTCAAACACCACGAAGCAAAGCCCATGCATCCCTCCTTGTTGAGGGCTTTCCAATGGTACCAAGAACATGGCAAATTGACACACGGTTCAAAAGATACATAGTTCAATAATTTTTAAGATCCAAAAATAACTCAAAATTCAATAACTTTCCCATAACAAGTCCAAATGCCACGAAACCAAGCCCGTGTGCCCCTCCTTGCCGAGGGCTTTTGGACGGTACCAAGCATGCCACTGGGGGACGCACGGTCCAGGACATCCCAATGTGACAACCAAACCAAACCAAACCAACAAACCAACAAACAACCTATCTTAAGGTATGGATCATGTCGCCCATGTTGGATGTGCATACTCAATATTGTTTACTGTTCAATATATCAAATTTTCAGCACTTGAAAAGTGCAGTAAAAGTAGTACTTGATAAACATCATTCACATAGCCAGAAGTCCAGAGCAAATCAGGTTTATAGTTTATACAGTCAGGATGAGAAAGTTGCGGTATTAAAAAGGTTTACACACACAAAAGAAACGTGGCGGCAATGTACTATATCCCCCAAAAAACCCACTTACGATTCATTGTCTACAGTATACCCATTCCAACATCTCATTCATTCCACACAGTTGGCAGAACACCACAATTGTACGCCACAAAATTTCATCGAAAAGATGTGTAATCTTCCCTTTGGGATTGCACATAATTCGTATCACATCCAATAATCATTGATCATGGTCCCAACTCGGAACGATTCATATGCAGAGAAGTCGACACCGCAGCAGATTTCTGCCATCGGCGTGCTGTCGCAAATACCGATTCCACCTCGAGCATCCTGCTGACATCAGTCTTTCACATTCAAGGAGGGTTACAGTATAGCTGCTCCATCGATGTCCGCTCACAGCAAAGATGCCTCATCGTCACATTAGCAGATTTATCAATCGTTGCTTCCAGCTCTGTGACTATCTCAGGTGCTAGCGTTGCAGAGAAATTAGTTAAAGTTACAGCGGCTCTTCTTCGAGGCCGAAAGAATGAGGTCGTCAATAACGATTGAACCGTCCACCTCCACCTCTGCCCCCACCCCATCCACCTCCCCTTCCGCCGAACCCGCCTCCTCTACCACCTCTTCCACCGAAGCTGCGCCCATACATTTGTACAAACACAATTCAGGGCCCCTGTCTCTTGATTACACCAAAACTCTTTCTCACAACACAACCACCCACCACCATCTGAATACCATCGCTGCCGATTAAAGGTATGCTGGAGAACCAACGGCAAACCGTTCAAGCCAAGAATTTGAAATTCTAAACTAGCTCCCGTCCAGCATTATAGATGTTGAAACCGACAAGGAATCACCCAACCTACACCCCGCACATACCTTCTATCATCACCACCGCCCCGATCCGGTTTCACTTGCAATTCGGGTAGGGAGTCCAAAACTTCCACCGTAAAATTTTCATCCTCTTGTTCTGAATCCAATGACCCCACACAAACCACTCAGTACCCACGCAAAGCAAGTCCCAAAGGACCTCCAATCGCCATATATGTACTTCCTCACAATACAAGACAGTTTAAAGACCTCGTGCCCTAGAAAACAACTTAGTGGCACATCACATGAAACAAAAAAATGAATCATTTCAGCACACCCCATTCACATAACCCCACATTCATTTACAAAGTATTACGCCACACCTGACAACCAACACAGGACAGAGGCATCACACTCCAATACACAAGAACTTCTTGCGATGCAAACAGACCAGCGAAAAGTACCTTCAGTGAATGCTTCCACACTCCGATGTGGAACATCGAACACTGCTCCCGTGCCGTCCACCGTCAGGTTCATGCGCCTCACTTCACTCACAAATGACTCTGGCACATACTTTCGCAAACAGTTGAACGCATATGTTGCAGAGTACATGGTCGTGTTTGCCTTCAACATCAGCGTGGTGGCGTCATCATGTGAAGTAAGCAACGACCTTTTCTTCAGCTCCGTTTGACCAGACATCTTCGCGATGGCCATTGCCAGCACATCCAGCGCCGGCAGACCACTGCTCGCCACAAGATTCTCAGCTGCCTTACGGAACAAAGGCACCACACTGTCGTTTACAGTCAGAATACCATCCAACGCCGTGTTGCCGCTGGCCCTGGCAATATCGGCGGGTTGCGGAGGTGAAATTCGCTCAAACTTGAATCCCGCTTGACGCTCGATCTGGGAAATCATGTACTCCTTCTTCCTGTCGTAAAACAAAACAGAAATACCCGTGTTTCCAGCTCGGCCCGTTCGCCCAGACCGGTGAATGTACGTCTCCGCATCTCGTGGAGGCTCACACTGAATCACCAACTGCACGTCGTTGATATCCAACCCTCTCGCAGCAACATCCGTGGCCACCAGGACAGTGAACTTTCCTGAACGGAAACCTTGAAGGGTCACCTCACGCTGCCCTTGAGGAATGTCCCCGTGAAGAGCCCTTGACGTGCCCAGCTTCAACGCTCCCGACAACTCAGTCGCGTCGTTCTTCGTCTCCGTGAACACGATCACCCGGCCCCCGGTGGCGTAACAGCTGATCACGTCTTGCACCAGTTGAGTTCTCACGCTGTAGTGACCCGGAAGTAACAAGTGCTGCACGCTGTTGCTGGCCTTCATCTTCTCGTCGCCCACCAGATCCACCGTCTTCCTGCTCGCCTTCAAAAACCTCGCCGCGATCTTGCGCACCCACTCCGGAAGGGTGGCACTGAACAGCAGAGTCTGCACCTTCGCGGGATCGTCCACCCCGCTCAGGATCAACTCCACGTCGTCCACGAACCCCATGTTCAGCATCTCGTCGGCTTCGTCCAAAATGCGGAACTTCAAGTTCTTCAGGTTCAAGCCCCCTCTTTGGATGTGGTCCTTGATTCGTCCGGGAGTGCCCACCACAATGTCCACGCCCTTTCTCAAAGCGTTCTCCTGGGGACCGTACGGCGCACCACCGTACACACACACGGTGCTCAAACCCACCGAATTGCCGTAAATCTCAAAATCTGCGTGGACCTGCTTTGCCAATTCCCGGGTCGGCGCAAGAACGATCACGCTCGGAGCTCGACCTCTCTGGAGGTCTTTCACTTGCCCACCCTGGGTCAGAGACTCCAATACAGGCAGCACAAACGCCAAAGTTTTCCCCTGCCAAAAATCAAACCAACATTCGCCGGAAACAGACGTTAACAGCTGATCGTCATGGCGGACACACGGAACGCAGAATATCACAATTCCTTGTTTACTCGGAGTACTAGATGTCCAAATAGAAGTCAAGAACACTAAGCTGCGTTTCAAGCGTCGAAAAATCGAGTAACCCGAACCAGATTTGTATACTACAATTCTTAGATCAGTCGAACATTCCCCAAACACGCATTGGGTCGAGCAAGAAGTCCGGCCACAACAACTCTCACAAAAGGGACACATTGCCAAAATGTGCGGGGAATGAGGGAAACATTTAACAAATCAACGAATTCCATCCACAATTCCAAACATTCAACTCCTTGAAATCTTCGCAAAATGCATCACAACAGTCCCCACTGCAACACGCTACCCCGAAACCCTACCTGTCCAGTGCGAGCCCGTCCGACCATGTCGTTTCCACTGAACACCGCGTCGAACGTCTGAGCTTGAATCGGAAACAGAGACTCGATGCCCTTCGATTTCAGCTTCTTCTGCAACGCCTTGCAAATATTGAAATTCGACACCGCCATCGCGTCCACGGCAACACCAGCCTCCTTCCCTCCATTCTCCACCACTTTCTGAATCTTCTTCGCCGCAGCGCCATCTTCCTCAGAAGACTTCGACCGCTTCTTCTTCGACGACTTCGACGCCTCCAACCCCGCAGCGTCCCCGTTCGCCTTCTTCTTCTTCTCTTTTTTCTTTTTCTTCTTTTTCTCAGACTCCGGAGCCGGCGGCGACATCGTCACAGCGACGACAGCCTCGTCGACCACCTTCTCCTTTTCGCTCTTCTTCACAATCTCCCCGGCCGAGTGACCGTTCTCCATAGCTACAGGTCCCGGCATCCTCACCGACCACACTCAATGACTCTCGAGCTCAACAAAATTCCCCCGCATTTAACAATCCCACGGCGTGCTGAATTCTCCGCAACTTCCAAACCCGCAATCACACAAAGAAGCGTTCAAATTGACAGACCTGAAGGTTGTGGTTGGGCCCTCTGAGTAGCGGTGTGGCTCCACAAAGACTAGGCCAAAATCAGAACAAGGGTTTAGGGTTTAGTGATGGAAACCTCCCCAGGCCTGGAGCTCGCGAGCGTGCAGCGCCTTGGCGACGGAGGTGCAAAAGGAATGTTCGTCTCGCAGCTCTGTGACTTATTTAGAACCAGTGCATGGGAAGAGTTGGAAACCCTAATAATCTCTGTATCTGTCCTAATTTGGTAGTTGGGTAAACTAATTACACCTACAATCGCATAAATATTAAGCAATTCAGCATGGTTCCCATTGTTATGTTGAATTTTTTTGGGTGAGGTCTTGTCAATAGTCCAAAGGGGATTCTAGATTCTTTTAGAATGCATGTTTTGGACGCCATATGAATAAACTATGAATTTTCAAAGTGTTGTGAATAGGGTTTGGGATAACCAACTGTACACTCTCATGAATAGTGGAAGTGCATTTTAGGCAAGAATCTAGATTTAGCACCAGTGTATTAGAAAAGTTGGAAACCCTAATAATCTCTTGAATCTGCCCTAATTTGGTAGTTGCTTTAGACTTTAGAGTAAGGTAACTACACCTAAAATTATACAAATAATCAATTCAACATGGTTCCCATTATTATATTGAATTTTTTTAGTGAAGTCTAATTGGTAGTCTAAAGGGGATATTAGATCCTCTTAAAATGCATTTTTTGGACACTGTATGAATAAACTATGAATTTTTAAAATGCTGAGAATAGAGTTTTGGATAACCAATTGTAGACTCTTATGAATAGTAAAAGTCTAAGGTAGGAACACCCATAACTGTCAAAATAAGGAATTCAGTATAGTTGGAGGCAAATTTTTCTTAAAAAAATATTTTTTCAATGTTAGCAATTGAAAATCATGAATTTTCAAAAAAAAATTAGAATTTTTGGATAAGGCATCTAATTTCTACAAATTTTCAAAGTACAACTCCCTAGGTCACCCTATACGGCACTCTAATAAATCTGCCTCGATTCTAGCACCAAAATCTAAAAAAAACAGAGACCACCAACCACAATTAAGAATGGACACGGTTTCAAAAAACTTTTGGGAGCACTTTAAGGGAACTCTAGAGTTGGTGTCAAGGTACACTAATGCTTATGGGTGTTGCTACCTTAGACTGTGCGGTTCTAGAAAGTGGTCAAAATTAGATGTAGTTATCTTATTTCTTTTTGTTTTAATACCTTTAAGTAGCCTTGTATAAGTCTCTTGGGGATGGAGGCAATTCCTTTTTCTTCACTTGTTCTTTACTCAGTGAAGCATTAGAAAAAATTTGAGCCCTGCGGAGGGCCGTTAAGAAAACTTGTTTCGGCGCCCCGCGGTGCAATTACAGGAAAATAAAAAAATAATTTTTTTTTAAAAATAATTTTTTGTGAAAATAAAAATATTACAAAAATAAAAATATATTAAAAAATACTGAAATCTGACATGTCGCTGACGTGGCACAAGTAGTGCCACATCAGCTGGAAAAAAAAACAATTTTAATTCCTCTACAATTGCACCGGGGGGGTTGAGAACTTGTGGCCCTCTCTAGGCCTGAAATTTTTTGTAATGGAGAGGTAGAAGCACCAATTGGAGGCACTATTAGTATTATTAGACTGGTCAAATTTTCATATGTTCTTTTTGGCAAATGAAAGAAGATTAACTCCTACCCCTTGAGGGGCCCAAAATTGTCCACAGGGAATTTGTTAGAGCCTCACCACTCACCGCAGACGGAGAAAATTGAGCATCCACTTTTATGCGGTGGTTTAGGATTTTGTTGTGCATATAAGCGCGACATTTCTAATGATTTACAATGAAATTTTTTAGAGTTTGATCCCAAAAGGATTTAGTTGGTCTAAAATTGGACATGGCAGTTTGTGCAAAGTGAATAGTGTCTGTCAGTCTTGAACCATTGGGCTTTGGTTAGTTTTGGACGTTAGTTTTGAGCCTCATTGATAGTCTTCACAATTGGTTGTAGGATGTATTGTGGAAATGGTGGATTCCATGTTTTGGACTTTTAGGATTGTTGGGATTTCTAAAGCGCATCATGTGCTTAATTTGGAGACATTGTGGAATCATTTTTGAAATTTTGAGAGTTGTTTGGTCAATTGTGGACAAAATGTGGTCTCTGCAACCCCCCTTCTTTTTTGCATTTCTGATTGTAGATAACTGCCTCACTGCTGCGACTAGTCATCAATTTGAGGCTTTTCCAGTTACTATCAGTGGCCTTGTCTTTAGGCTATGCCTTGCAATTTGTGTCGTAATTTTTGTGATGTAATTTTTGTGTCGCACAATTTTGGGAAGTCACTCATGAGTGTGTTCTCAGCGCACACATACTCGAATTTGTAAATCTTGGCAATAAGTACTCTGGTTGCCAACAATCTCTAACCACTAACCATAGTTAGAAAAAGCAAAAGTTTTGTTTGGGTTGAAGGCAAGAAACACTTGTACTATTTTGCATCACACCCTGCGTGTTGATTTGATTTTCAGCCATAACTTTTGTGTTTGGCTCCGAATGACTCAAGCTTTATAGGTAAGGTACTCATAAATATTATACACCTTGCATAATTTTTGTGTAATTTTCAAAAATAATTTACTTTCCAAAAATAGCCCCCAAATTTATGTCACACTAACCAATTTGAAGGGGTTTTAGTACTTTTTAGTACCCCAAAAAACAAAATTTGTAGGTTTTTTAGTACTTTTTGAGCTGAAATTTGGAGGCGATGGTCTTCTAGTAGACTGGCTGGTTTACCTTATTCAAGACCAAAATGACTAAAACCCTACAACGCGGAGATTCTCAGAGGCCAATAACCGTTTAACAAAACATCCTATTGATACCCTGAGGACACCGTTGCTGATACACCGGCGACAGTATTCCAGGGTGTCAATTTCTTCTTCTTCTGGTGCATGGATTTGCCATCTTCAGCAATCGGTGCCGGTCTGCCGTGAATTTATTGCTGCTCCTTGGAGATGACGCTTCGCGACGATCGAAGTCAATTGTGAAATTGATGCATTCGCGAGACGAACAAGCTTTGGTTGCAACAATTTCGTGAGGTGGGTAACCGTGAAACGCCGCCTCAACTAGCCGTTGCACACTTTGCCGAATTTGAGTCTGTGTTGACGAAATTGAGAGGAGTTCGCGGCGTTGTACGTGATTCGAAAATTGGAAGTGTGCGAAGTGGAAAATTTCTGTAGGGTTTGTGAATTTTGTTGGGGGCCTCCGGGATTTTGAAATCTGTGCACCTGCTCTTTCGTCAATCACGCAAAACTGTTGGTTGAGTGAGTCCATGAAGCGATTGGAGTTTTGGATCACATAGAAGAATAAGCTTGGGCTCATTACAATCTCGAATTGCATGGCAAGCCACGATGATGTACAGAAATTAGGGTTTACACACACAACAACGATAAGAGGAGTGCATGAGCGAGGGACATCCACTGCCATAATTTTATGAGAGGATTGTAGCCACACTATGTGCTTGAAAAAGTTCACAGAGTCTCTCCAGACTTGCCGAATGCGAAACCACGAAGGCGGAAGGGAATTAGGGTTTGCACAAGCAGCAACGATGAGTGGAGTGCATGATCAATCTACGCGAGGGAAAGCCATAGCTATGATTGTATGAGAGAGATTGTACCATCACCATGTCCTTGAAAGCCTTCAAAGAGTCACTCCAGACGTGCAGCGCTCAGAGAATCAGAACTGCAACTACGCCCGTGCACTCTGAGCCTGAAGCTGAGCCTTCTGTTACCCGAAAGCCTCCAAAATCAAGCCTCCGAGACCAATTTGCAGGGCTTGAGCATTTTCTGAAACCTCCGCTACCATCCACTTCTAGCCGAGCTCCTGCAACCCCTTTGCAACACGTTGAGTCAGATGAGCCTGCTGTAACTCGAAAACCTCCAAAATTTAGCTTCCGAGACCAATTTGCAGGGCTCGATCATTTCCTAAACCCTAAACCTCCGCTACCGTCCTCGTCTAGTCCAGCTCCTGCAACCCTAAGGTCAAATTCAGCAGCACCAGCCGGGGTCCGGGAGTCCCGGACGAAAAGGTCGTTCTCGCAAGACGTAGAGTTGCAGAGGTGTGGCAGCGGGGTTTCTAGGGTTGCAGAGGAGGATGTAGCAAAAGTAGAAAATGAGGAGGATGCAGCAAATGTGCGGAAACGCAGGAAGGTGGAGAGTGTTACTGTCGAACCTGTGGCAGCCGAGGATGGGACGCTTCATGATAGTGAGGCTGGATTGTTCATACAGTCGGAGAAAGAGGGTCCATATGAGCCCCTGGTACTGGAGGGCACCTCGAGCGGTGACAGGGTTGTGCAGGTTCCTGCGTCCATCAATTCTCGACTTCTTGCGCACCAGCGTGATGGCGTGAAGTTCCTCTACAATCTCTACAGGGAAAATAGGGGTGGAATTCTTGGAGATGATATGTAAGTACTGCGTTTTTCACATTCTATACCAGCATATGATCATGTCAGATACTAAGGAAGAGGATAGTCTTTCATTCCTTTCAAGCATTTTATGCAGGATTGTGCATTCGTTCGGAGATCAGTATGGTGGGTGCAAGAGCCAAATTCTCTTGGGATCAATTTTTTATCACTATGTATGAATATCTAATGCAGGTGGGAGGTTGTAGACCACTATTAAAAGGGATATTGGATATCCTGATTTCCATTCAAAGATCAGTGTCCACAGACATGGTCAACCAAGTCATGCTTACACCTCCAAGAAGGGCAATCACGTGTATGATTAGATGAGTTGCTGTTGGTAACAGGGTCAGTCAATAGGAGACGGGATCAGGTCATTCATGCTTTTAGTATCCTCTCTACGTTCGGTAGGGTTTCGTCTCTCATGCTTTGATAGTTTGATATTGTTTTATGTTGGCAGGGGGCTGGGTAAAACAATCCAGACGATCGCCTTGATTGCTGCTCTCCTGCAACGAGACTGCGAGGTTGGGAGCCTCTGTTCTATGCGGCGGAGGACGGAGAGTGGTGCTGCTGAAAAGGGAACTGCTCCGAAGGTGTTTCTTATTTTATGCCCCACCTCCGTGCTCCACAATTGGGAGCAGGAGTTTCAAGCGTGGGGGTCGTTCAGGGTGGGGATCTATCACGGAGTCAACAGGGACGCGGTTTTGGACAAAGTCCGGACCCATGAGCTAGAGGTGCGTGTATTACTTTGCCAAATGTTTGTGTCACTTTACGCATTTTAGCATATGTAAGAGTGTGATTTTGGGGAGATCGCTATAGAGCTGTGGAGAGATCACTTTGGGTACAAGAGCCCAATCTGTTGAGATCAAATTTTAAGCACTATATATGAATTTCATATGCAATTTCAAAGGGGTGGTTGTAGATCACTGTCATTGATAGTAGATACCCCGTTTCAAAGATACACATTTAGCCGAGTCATTCGTATGGTCAGAATGTTGAAGACCGATGAAGTGTATGAATAGACGAGTTGCTGTTGGTAGCAGGGGTCAGTATCATAGACGGGATCGGGTCCCTAACGGTTTAGAATCCCCACCTTACCTCCGCATAGTGTTTTGTTGCATTATTGTTTATGTTTGCCTGTAAACTTGAGCATCTTCTTCCTTTTTCTCAACGGTTTGACTGGGTCTTTGTGGAAGTTCATCTATTCGACTGTTTGGCTGATCGTTTTTAAAGATTTTGCGAAGCTGTTAGTTACCTTGACTCTGACAGGGGGTGTCGATGGACACAGGTGCTACTGACAAGCCATGATATGTTTCGGCTGAATCTGACTGCCCTCTGCGAAATCAAGTGGGACTGTGTGGTAGTAGATGAAGCTCACCGTTTGAAAAACGACAAGTCCCAGCTCTACAAGGCTTGCATTCAAATGAAGACAAAGCGCCGGTACGGTTTAACTGGAACGATCATGCAAAATAATTACTCTGAGATGTTCAATGTTTTCGATTGGGCCGCCCCGGGTAGCCTGGGTCCGCGCGAGCATTTTAAGGAGTACTATGGAGAGCCTCTGAAGCAAGGTCAGCGTATAAGTGCACCTGAGCGTTTCGTACGAATTGCTGAGGAGCGGAAGCAGCACTTGGTAAGATTCTTGATAACTAGATGCTTCTTCGGAGGTTTGTTTGTTCTTTCGGCATGTTTGCCATTATCTGATGAATGAAAAGGAGACAAAGTTACCCTGCGGTTGACCCCTCATGGAGCAAGGATTCGTGGTTTAGAAATGCCCAGTTTAGAAATGCTTCAGTTCAACTGATTCTGTTACTTGTGTACGATTTAGTACGTGCGATGACAGAGACGTATGCACTCTCTTGCAGGTGAAGGTTCTCAGTCGTCACCTACTTCGTCGAACAAAACAAGAAACCATTGGGCATCTTATGCGAGGCAAAGCCGACAACATAGTGTTTTGTAAGATGAGTGATGTGCAAACTCGAGTGTATAGAAGGCTACTTCAAAGTCCTGATTACCAGCTTCTTATCAGCAAGGATTCGCCATGTAGCTGTGGCAGTCACTTAACTCGTGTGGAGTGTTGCCATCGAACGGCTCCTGATGGTGTCATTTGGTCATATTTACATCAGGAAGACCCTGATGGCTGTGAATGGTGCCCTTATTGCATCGTTCTCCCATGCTTGACTAAGCTGCAGCAGGTTTGTGGTGATCTTTTGCTTTGACTCTTGTATGCTACTTTAAAGTTTTGACGCACTTTATCAACTCTGCAAATACAGCAACTTGAGAGTTACAGGATAGTTAGGTGTCTCCACTCTCCATTAAAAAGAAAGGAAAGTGGTAGAACATTCCTGTGTGATATAGTAGTGACAGTGACTCAGAATATTCACAAAGCAGCCGACTAAGTCACGACTATATCACTATTATATCACTTAGATTGATTTTGCCAAAGCCTACATTTTGGTCTGGATTTTCTGGACTAAACAGGAATTCATATCCAGAATGATTCCTCTCTTAACTCTTAGATATCATTTGGATTCTGGTCTATCGATCTTTCAGATATTGAGTAAGGTCCATGCGTTGGGCCATGTTACTTGCCCAGTGGTGTTGATGATTTTGTATGACTGCTGTGTAGGTGAGTAATCATTTGGAGTTGATTAAACCTAGTCCAAAGGATGACCCGGAAAAACAAAAAAAGGATGAACGGTTTGCTTCAGCTGCACTTGGTGAGGATGCAGTGCTGGTTGGCGGGGTGCAGCAGGATGAGAGCTTTATGGGCTTAAGTGATGCTCAGCATTGTGGCAAAATGAGAGCACTGGAAAAACTATTGGGGACCTGGTTATCAAAAGGGGACAAAGTTCTCCTTTTCAGCTACTCCGTTAAGTGAGTTCTCGAGTTTATTTTTGTGTTTTCTTGCTCACATTTTTCAGTTTCATTGCTTCTGTACAGCATATCCATTGGCATCATTTGGATGATCAGTGTTCTGACGGTTCTGTGCAGATTATTTTTCTCACCCTCTTTGTTTGCTTATAATAGTTGGTGACCTCAGAGTGTTCTCTTTATTGATGATTTTATCCAAAACTTTTGTGAGTGCTGTTATTTCCGCAGATCAATTATTGATACGTCTGCATTTTTCATGTTGTCGTAGGAAAAGTAGTTCGATTGACAACAATGGCCTTTTGCAGGATGCTGGATATTCTGGATAGGTTCATGGTGCGAAAGGCTTACAGCTTCTGTCGCCTTGATGGATCCACTCCAATGGGTTTGCGTCAGACCCTGGTGGACGAATTCAATAATAGCCCTAGTAAGCAGGTAAAATTTCATCTGTTTTGTTAGGAACTTGGACTATCATCCATTGCATTTTATTAGAAAGGTTTTGGAGGCATGTGTAGATGCAGGTGTCTACTGATTCTAGTAGGTGGCACACGCCGAAAGTGTTACACATTCTTGGAGATATACACTCAATCTCCTTCGAGCTTCTAGGAACTTGGCGCCAGTATCCAGATTACACAATTGTTATAAATTATCTAATTGCTTTGACAAGTTCCTCAATCCGGTAAATTATCTTGGTTATTAGTTTATTGTTTGTATGAATTTTCAGTGATATGACTCATTCTTATTCTAATGTTTCGCATGGATTCAGGTGTTTTTGATCTCCACCCGGGCGGGTGGATTAGGACTCAACCTTGTGAGTGCCAATAGGGTGGTCATTTTCGACCCCAATTGGAACCCTGCCCAGGATTTGCAGGCGCAAGATCGGTCCTTCCGCTTTGGGCAACGACGGCACGTTACTGTGTACAGGCTACTAGCTGCAGGATCAATAGAGGAGCTTGTTTATTCTCGTCAGATATACAAACAGCAGCTATTCAACATCGGTGTTAATGGCACATTTGAGAAGCGCTACTTTGAAGGTGTCCAGGTAAATTAAGAAAAGTCCAGTTTCTCATCTGATTCTAATTTTTTTGTCGTTGATTTATCTCTTTAGATAGATGCAGAACTCTTTTTCACTGAATAGAATTCCTTACAAATAGATGAGGGTGTTGTCTATCCAAATGAAAAGTTTAATCGTTATCCCCTCCATTCTGAAAGCACCATCTTATGGTTGACTTCCCTGTGCTAACTTATATTGATAAGAAGGGAAAGGAATTCCTTTTCGTCATCGTTGGCTAATTTTAGAGTTGTCACTTGCACTAGTTGTATTCTTAGTTTTTTGATGGCCTTTGCATTGATAACTTGCAGGACTCTAAAATGCATAAGGGTGAGCTTTTTGGAATCAGTAATTTGTTCCGGGATCTTTCGGCAACCGTTTTTACGAGCGACATCATTGAAAAGCACGATGAGAGAATGACAGGTGTTCATCGCACCAGCCCAGAGTTGAATTCTCTTAGGAACAGTACTCAACCAGAAGTCATCGACGAAAAAAATATGAGCTGCAAACACATTGAAGAAACTGAAATAGACGACATCAGCGGCTCAGACGATACAATTGGCTCAAGAGGCGAACTTGAAGACGACATTGAGGACAGTGAGTCCTCTGAAGTGCAAAGTGCAAGTATAGATAAAATCGAAAACAACTCTGAAAGCCAGTACGAGCACATGTTGAAAGATGCAGGTAAGCATCTCAGACCACTTTTGGGTGTTAGGTGTGACTTGACTGACCCCAGGATCTAGCAAAACCGACAGTGGCTGTGAAGATCATTCTTAACGAACTCCGTTTGCAATTTTTGTCTGTCTGACTCTTTTTGTTTTGTTTTGTATTCTGAAAGTGTGAATAGATCGGTGTTAGAGGTCTCCCTGTAAGCTAGAGTATACTGTTTGCTTCACTCTAAGCATGTCAGCATATGTTGAAGTGTTTTTTGGGGATTTCACTGCTGAGCTGTGGAGTGATTATTGGGTACACGAGTCAAATCTATTGAGGTCAAATTTTTATCACTAGGTATGAGTTTCTTATGCAATTTGAAAGTGGGAGGTTGTAGGCCATTGTGAGTGATACTGGGCATCCCCATTTCCATTAAAAAGATTAGTGACCATATACATTTAGTCAATTCATGCTTTCACCACTTGCTAATTGAAGCCCAACGAAGTGTATGAATAGATGAGTTCCTGTAGGTAACAGGGACAGTATAGGAACCAGCACCAGGTCTCTAACGGTTTCAGTATCCTCTATATTGATTCGAGAAAGCACTTTCTGGCATTAACACAACATTTTTTGTATTACTTGCAGGTGTTATTTATGCCCATCGGAATGAGGAAGTGGTAGGAGTGTCGCAGAAGCGCAAGAGGTCCAAGGCTAGAGTGCAGCATAATCCAGTTGGAGGCCAGAAAAACTTGACTTCTAACAACTCTCCAGTTGTTGATCAACAACAAGCCATACAAGGAGTGTCGCAGAAGCGCGAGAGGTCCAAGGCAAGAGTGCAGCATAGTCCAGTTGAAGACCAGAAAAGCTTGACTTCTAACAACTCTCCAGTTGTTGATCAACAACAAACCATACAAGAAGAAGTCTCTACCGTCGATACCCCGCCAGATAGTGTGCACAAAACTGGAGTGGAGGCCAACAGCAATCAAAACGAATTAGAAGAGCCACATAAGTATGGGGAGATGGATGCGACAACAAAATGGCTTCTAGCTACCAGTGGCCTCTGTACTCTTGAAGTGATTGATAGTCTTAGTCTTCTGTAAATTATCTCTATTTTATACAAATTCTGTGACCATTCGAATTTTTGGTCGACGGCGAGTTTCTGAGGACTTCCGTTGAACAATTTATTCTCACCAGAAGTGACAGTGGTGTTTTAACATCAATCGCCCCAATACCTGCTCCAGGTTCGATTCATTGTCTTTCCGCATATTCTTTTATGTTCGTACTTACGTCAGTCTGCATTCTCATTTCTCAATAAGATTTTCTATTAGATTCCCCTTGCTATTGCTGATAAATTAACCCTTGAACGTCGGGCTCATAACCGTGGAAATCATCCGTTTTGTCACCGTGTGAATTGTTGGATTAAAATAATGCAAAAGCACTCATTGGAAATCAAACTACTGTAGATTATCTTCCCTTTTCCCACAAAATTTGGAGGATGAATAGTTGCAGTTCTGTCTTACACAGGAGATTTTCTTGTCATTTATCGGCCACTAAACGTCCGCCTCGACGTTTAAGGGTTAATGTTCAACTAATGGAATATTAGATCAATATTAAGATAAAGTTAAATTAATGCAAGGACACTAACATCACACTTGTATTTTGTGACTAATTGGTTATATAATATCAACTTAATGGTAGTATAATATCAAATTAATGCCAAGGACACTAACATCACACTTGTATTTTGTTAACACCACTTGTGTTATATTAACGTTAATTTAACCTTTACTCAGCATGAGGATTATGTGAATCTAATGCCATTTAACTAAACATGGAAGGCTTTTCAACCCTATGGGGATCTTTTGTATGAATCTGATATCTTACAACTTCTCGATCCTGTGGAGTCTTTTATGATGTAGATATAGACCAGGGTTATATCAGGTCCATGTTGCATTTGAAAATGTGGTTTTGATTTACTGCAGAGACCGTTACAACCTTGGCATTTTAATGTTTGGTCGTACTCTATGAGTATGTGTCTGTTATGATCATGTATTCTCTGCGTATTTCCAGTTGTACCCATCATTGCTCGTGGTTGAGTTTTGTTTGGCCTTGGGGGTTCCATAATCTATATGGGTTCTACATACCATCCTTTGATTTAAATTTTGACTAGGGCCCAGATTCGGATCAAGTCTTTAATTCTAAATGCTTCCCTTTTACTGCCCTGCTCTCTGTGATCACAGCTCAGTAAACCTTCTGTGAATACTCGAATCAAGTTGCCAGTTAACCCCTAAGTGTCCTAACATAAAATAGAATGTCCAGTCTAGAAACTAATAGTCAAAATTGAGAACTTCCAAATCAGATTTCTACCCTACGTGCATGTTTGGCATTATTTTATTTTATTTTTGTTACATTTTGTTACCATCCGTGCAGCTACCTAATGATTTGTTTCAAATCCTAAAGATACGGAAGAAGCCATTTTTGGACACTTGGGATTAAGGGAAAATGGTTATCATTGTTCTTCATAGAAAGAACTTTGGGGTGATTATTGAACAATGTCATGCCTAATGTCCACGGTGTTGCAGGTTGCTCAGAATGAAGCGATTTCAACGACATTGTGTCTATAAAAGCTTTAACCCTCACAGGACACAAGTTTTCAAAATACATTGAGAGGCTTCGTGTGACCTTTCTAAGGTTTAAAGCAATTAAAGGGACGTACATCATTAGTCCAATGTGTTGCAGCACCGGCAGTCAGGTACTAAATTACGGAAGCAAAGGGCCTTAGTTCTTAACAGTAGTTCCTCACTTCTCGTGATTTGTAATTCCTCTTATGTTTAGCAGTAGCGGTTAAGAGCTTCCTAACTATAGTACTGCCGTTGTTAAACTTGGTTGTGCTATGGTTTGTTCAGGATCATGGACACATCCATCAAGCCATCGAATAGAAAAGGTTCAACTCAGGTGGAGGATGATTTTATGTGGTTCAAAATGACAATTGGAGTTTGGCGCTGTCACTTTCTATTGAAAACCAGGTATTTCTCCCGGACGATTGTTGGTTGCGTGTTTTTCCTAAACGTTGGAATTCTGAGTTTTTGCATAGGGTCACTCATCAGTTGTTTGTTCATCAGGTTCGTTGTCTCCTTGTGCACTTCACAGATTCTCTACCAAAGTCTCTGGTACATCCTTTGTACAATTCTTTTTAGAATCATCCTGTGCAATTCGACTCGTAATGTTGTCTGGAGATTGCTTCTGTTAATGAGTTAACGTGATGTCCTTCACCCCCAAGTGACCAAATGGCCAAGAGTGTTCGCCTCCATATCTTTAGGAGCTTTGCTTTACTTTAAGTGAAAAATAGAAACGGTTAGGTCTGACTGTTTTCCACTGTTGTATTGAGTGCAGATTGGTGGAAAGATGATAGCATTGTTGGTAGTGGGGGTTCAAATGTGCAAAAGCCCTGCGCTCCATATTTACTCAAAGTTGAACCTTTCTTTTTGATAGTTTAGCCACGTACCTGTAATTGTTTCCATTCAGATCATCTCAATACAAAGTCATGCCACTTTTTGCTGAACATGGTGCTGCAAAGAACGACTCTGCTGCTGTGTCTGGATACTCCAAATAGAGCGAGAATGATGGTAACTTAGTAAGTTAACTACACTTGATTTCAACCGCTTTCTAAAACCGCACTTTAGATTCTTGCCTAAAATGTACTTCCACTATTTGTGAGAGTCTATGGTTGGTTACCCTAAACCCTATTTTCAACAATTTGAAAATTGTAGTTTATTCATTAGGTGTCCAAAAAATGCATTCTTAGAGAATCTAGAATCCCCTTCTAACTTCCAACAAGACCCCACAAAAAGTTTTCAATATAATAATGGGTTGAATTGCTTACTTGTGTGATTTTAGGTGTAGTTACCTTGTCGTGAAGTGGTTTCAAAGCTACACATTTTGTTTTCTTGTGGCCCTTGTCTATTTTGCTAATGCTGAATGATTGGTTTCTGGTGAACATACAACGTAGCGGTGCTTAAATCCGAATAATGCAACGTGGTGCGTTCAGATTAATTGAGAGGTCAGGCACTATATCCCAGTAATGCACTACTGCCCTCGACTCAATTTTCAGCCCTCATTTTTCCTACCTACTGGTACTCAGTTTGGGCGTTAAATTGTACAATTCAAAATTCACATTTCAGGGGTCCTGCACAGTGCATAGAAATTACGAAAGAGCTTCTGCTGGTCATCCTCGATCGGACTTGATGAAATAAGTCCATGAAGGGCCCTGGCTATTTGAACTACAAATGCAAGAAATTGAGAATCATAGCGCATGCTGAACACTCTAGACTTCACAACAGCTGGCCAAAGAACTGAATTTCCGGAAAGTTATCTTCAATGCTTCAAAAGTAAAATGACTGGATGAAAACTGGGTTGTTCAATTCATTCACTTAAGGTAGAAACAAACATAAGCGTCCCTACTCTCATTCCTGAACCTTAGACTGTCACCAAATCTATACCTAGACTTCCCATTAATGTGTCCTTGAAATGCTTGGCTTTGATTCGTTAACGCATTTGAAGGACACAAGACACGTACCTCACTTTCATTTGTTAACTACAGATTTTTGCAGATTTCAATTTTGGGTCTACATATGTGACAATTTCTGTGGTTTAGGGAGCCATCTCTTTGAAAAATCATAGAAATTACATACCACATCCAAAAAATCTATTTTTTTTTTAACATTCATCATTTTCACTCGCTAATACTACAAAAATATTGATTTTAGGAAAAGTTGCCTCCAACTATGCTGAATTGCTTATTATTGACGGTTTTGGGTGCTTCCACCTTATGCCTCCTCTTTATTCTCAAATGGCACAAAATACAAGCTAACTACACCTAAAACCAACACCTTCCTTAAAACCAACATCTACAAATTCTTGCCTACAATCCCACCATTCATGAGAGTCTAGTGTTGGTATAGAAACACCTATTTTCAACACTTTGAAAATTCATAGTTTATACATTTAGTGTCCAAAAAATGCATTCTAAGAGAATCTACAATCTCGTCTTGATTACCAACAAGGCCTCACAAAATCACATCAACAGGGTATAATAACTGAAGCACTCACTCTATTCTTGTTGCGCAATAAAAATTGGACAAATGCCAGGTTGACAAAGGTAGAAAATACCAGAACAATAGTGCGTCATAATAATTTAGTTTGCCTTCAGTTGTGTCACATCACTGCATGCGCTGATGCCTATTAGTAGCAAATTCAAGCACAGCATGGATAAACCTCAATCTTATCCCACTGCTCATTAAATTTAAGCCAAATTCTCCTGCTCATATCACTGACATAAATAGAGATCGAAGTCCCAATTCTCAGAAGTGGATAGAGATATTTGAAAGTTGACAACCGGGATTGAGAAGCACTCCATAGAAAGAAGGCTGAAATACCACATACGCATAGAATCCAACATTTTCAATAGAGCTAAGCAGGAAGAAGCCTCTTTCGAGCGCAGACAGGCTGGATATGAAACCGAACTCAATATTAATACGGTAACCCAAATAATCCTAAATCGTTCACTTATCTTTGTGTGCATCGCTCATAGCTTACACGGTAGCTTCCACCATCGTTTTAACAACGATTCTTGCTTCCAATTCTCCAAGCGTAAATTATGTGAAACTGAAATACGGAGTAGTGAAGAGTGATCTCTCTTCAAGTTGTGCCAGGTCTCTCGGCAGTTGAAACTGCACTTTAATTCCCTCAACCATTCCATCTCGAAAAAGGCAACTGTGTGTTGGTGACTGCAAATCCAAAATCTTCACCAAGCAGTTGTGATGGTGACACCTCCGGTCTTTGCATAACATCGACATACCTGCTAAGGATGCTGAAACCTGCTCTACAATAACTTAAGACTGTTTGCGGATGAAGCGCTTTGCGCATGAGGCCAGAATAGAGACGAACCGTTTTGTGCATAAATGGGAAGACAAAGAGTGAAACTATCGCATCCCTGAGTCTGTGAAGCTCAACAGTGTTGTTATCGGTAATAATATCACCCAACCAGGAGCGCATCACATCACGTTGACGGTGAAGAAGCTTAA
The DNA here is from genome assembly GCA_951799445.1 of Pseudisothecium myosuroides. NCBI lineage: Eukaryota > Viridiplantae > Streptophyta > Bryopsida > Hypnales > Lembophyllaceae > Pseudisothecium > Pseudisothecium myosuroides. Next base: position 26,017,086 of record OX637294.1, read on the forward strand.
AGTCAGATATTCGAAACATTTGGCTCCACTAGTCCTCAAACCAGCATTGTATCCCTACTAACCTATTGCTGTAGATAAATTATGATCTGTACTGTACCTATGCAAGGATGGAGACCTCTTCAAAGGTTGGGTACAGAGAGTATGGATCCCAAGAAGGTGGAATATGCTACAGGCAAAATTGTGAGGAAAATCCATAGCTCTTTCAGGACTCAGGTAATGCAGCAGGAACCTCCCCTGGCGAGGGTGCCAGATCATTCCTATTGAACCTGTCCTCGTCATAAAAGCTGGCTCGCACAACGCGGCCCCCAAAGAAACGACCATCCAAGTCTACGAGGGCTTTGGTGGTTTGTTCTGACCGTTCAAATTGCACGAAAATTCGAACCGCTTCTGTGGCAGGGAAATTTGGCTCGGTAATCTCAAAAATGAGAACCCGCGTCACATTCCCATACTTCGAGCACTCTGACGAGATTTCGTCCTCCAGCTCAGAATCAACTTCCCCAGGCCCAACCTGCCAATAAGAAGACCAGTGAGTGAAAGGTTACACATGTCTCTGAGTACACAATCAATGCGTGTTATGTGACGTATTCCATTCCCCTGCACTTTAATTCTCAGAATACCTTGATTCAAGCGAACGATGTTCCGTAATTTAAGGTCAGCTTAAACCCAGTGCAACCCACGGTTTGAAACCCTAACGTGATTTTAAGCACTTTTGAGTGGGTCACATGAGGAACCTTCTTTTGCTCAATTCTGTTTACGTACAGACCCACACATGCAATGCTCTTCGGTCATCCTGTTCAAATTAAAATTTTCAAAATCTGATCAATTCAATTGGTCATTTTAAGGCTAAGAAATCTCGGGGTTAGTGCTCAGACCACTGAACCGAAACGAGGGAAATAACTGAAAACAACATACCATGTTTCGAAGCAGTACAACTCGAGTAGGCGGCCCAGAGATGGAGACCCCCTTCACAGCCTGCTTCTTCTCCAGAACAGCGGCCGACTGAGCTGCATTCACGATGACCCCAGCCCTTTTATCCGTCTTCCTCGCCATCAAGGGCACAGTGATCCCCTGCTCTTGTTTCCCAAGCCCCTGCCCTTCCTTCCACCCCATCCTGGCCATCATCCTTTGCGCGGCAGTCATGGAACTTTGCTTGCTCCCACTACTACTAAATCCTTCGCCACTCTTTGGTGGCGATGGTGAGCGAGCTCGAGCCGGACTTGGACTTGGACTCTGACTCTCCCGAGCTGCAGACAGCATCGCCCTGCGTTTCCAAGCTTCCTCGCCACTGATCCGCAGCGCCGCCGCCCGCTGTTCAGGCCCCTGCTCCTTCTCTCTCTCGCTCTCTCTCTCCCTCTCCCGCTCCCTCTCCCTCTCGACCTCTCCCTCTCTCTGCCGCATGGCCTCCTCCCGCTCCTCCTCTTCCTGCCGCCGCCTCTCCACCTCCATTCGCATCTCCTCCTCCACTTTGCGCCGTCGACGCTCCCTGCAATACTCGTCGTAATCGTTTGGTCGCGCCGGATCGTACTCTTCCAGCACTCGGCTACTCACGCCCACCAGAGCCGCCCCGTGGTGTATCGCCGGGGGGGAATGCGGCCTCTCCAGCGTGGCAGGCACATCATCACTCGTCCATCGCGAAGCCGCCAACAACCCTTGCACTACTGCGGGGGCCGCTGCCGCTGCTTTCGGCTTCGTTGCAGACCCCTGATTGCGCAGCACCGACGTCGGAGGAGCGAAGAAACTCGGTTTCCGCACATTCGAAGGGGCCAGCTTGTTGGCACTCCACGCAGAAGCCCCCAGAGCCCCGTTCAACGACAACCCAGAGCTCTCATCGTCCCCTGCCGCAGAAGGGGGCGGCAGGTCCCCATACAAACCTCCCAGCATCGATCAACGCAAACCCTAATAACCCCAAAACGTCACTTTCACCATGCTCGCTGCACGATTCTCCACCGGTCTACAACCACCGACACCGCAAGAGGTCACCTCAAATGCAACACAAATCCTCGTCTTGACGAGCTTAACGACGAGTTCATCAAGCAAAACACCCGTTCAAAGACCAGGAATGTGTCCCAAGAAATTCACTCGCAACTGCAATACCAGCATAATCGACCGCAGAGAAACAACGTAAGTCCAAAACGAAACGAAGAAACATCAGAGACAACACGAACGCAGATCGAACGAATTCCTACGAGGAGAATAAATTTAAGAGCAATGCGATTGCCGATTGCCAGAACTCGGAGGACGATCGAGCAAGCCCTAAGGAAGAGTTCGGTGAATCTCGATTCGACAATTCGGACTGTAGATTAGCCCAAATAGATTCAAAGAGTCTGCCAAAGAAGAGTCTGTTACTCTGAAAGACGAGCCCAACTGAGCCCAACTGAAGGGGACGGCGGAGCTTTCCCAGAATGTCTCATCTGCTTCTCGTCTGAGGAGGAAAAACGTGCATGATGTGGGCATTGACACTTCAAAGTTCAAACCCCTTGAAAAAATCAAAACTAAGGTAAGGTAATCCCCCCCATTCCCGACCATTGACCCATTCCCAACCTATAGGTGCACATATTTCCGACCAGGCGACCATGCTTAGAATGCGTTTATTTTTTTCATTTTCAAGGTTGGAACTAATAAATACATAACACATGTCCCAAGTTGTGAAAAAAAAAGTAGGAAATAATGATTAGGTAAAAAGTTATTGAATGATCGGAATTGGAAGAGTCTAAACATTGGCCATGGGTCCGGCGCACTTTTTGCCTCCCAAAATTCATAGTAATTTCAATTTAAGCTATAAAATTACCAAATTTTTTGCAATATGTGTCTTTTCAATTTATGTACCTCTGAAAAATATTTGTTTTGCCTTCACTACTCTAGATCATGTAGAAATTCCTTATTCAGTTGGTTATGGGGGGGGTACCTTAGGAGGTCCTTAAATGGACCATTTAAGCCCACCTACCTCATCAATGATAGTAATAGATTTTTCAAAGAATATGTCATGCATTCCTAGGTAGGGGACGCATTTAGAACCTGCTCCATTTAAGGACCTCCTACCTGATAGAAGTAATGGCTTCAATTTTGAAGAAGGAAAAAGGACTTGAAAATGATACAGTAGAACTTCTCTTAGTGCATACTCTGTTAGTGCATAATATGCACTATGAAAGACTATACTTTGAAGCCTTTATTGCTCAATAGTGGTTGAAGGCCTTGTAGTTAGAAGCCACGTTAGGCAGTGAATAGTACTGCACCTCTCCAAATGCATAAACCTCTCTTAGTGCATAATCCCAACACTATGCACTAAAAGAGGTTCTACTGTACTCCGTAAGAAATTCCTCTAGCTGATATTGTAGAATGTAGAATATAGAATAAACTTTGCTTACCACAGATTTAGAGAGTTGTTTAACCCTTGAAAGGTCCTTGGGATCCTTGTATATAGCCTATATTTAGCCTTATAACTCTTCAATTGTGGTTTAACCCCTAAAGGACCAACATGCCTTTTTTGGCAACATAGATATTTTGGGCAGGTATGTGTGACTGGAGATTTTCATATTTTGGGATGAAATTTTTATAGAAGGTGGGGACGAGGAATATCTTTCATATGCACCAAATTTCATGACATTTGGAAATACGAGTCAAAAGTTATGGCCAAATATGTTGTTTGTTGGTCAACTTGGGTAGTTCGAGCAGATCAGAAAAAATCACTTTTTTCAAAAATAAAAATTTACAATTGGTTTATTAGATTTATATATACATGGAAAGCTTTGAATCATTCCATTCTGATCAATGAGTCAAACGTTATGAGGATTTTTAGTTTGCGGGCAGTTATGGATTGTGTACTCTAAAATAAACTTTGAAGTCGTTAATTTCACTCAATTTTTAATATTTTTCAAAAAAAATAAAATTGTAGGGTGTAGATTGTTTATTACAACATTGCAACTATTGGGATTGGCATTTTTCAATTCCATAATTAACTTCTTAACAATTTAGTGTTCTGAACCATTCTCTACTTCTTTCTACTTATTATTTTTTTCCTATATGTTGTACAATTCCAAATAATCTGAAAATTTTCAAGCATGTAGCCAACTTGCCCTGAAGAATGAATCCAAAGAAGCACAACCATTTTGGAATTTTTTTCATAATATTCTGGCCTTGTGAAGTGCAGCTGCCCGATTTTTCGCAGGGCCAAAAAAAGGACTTTTGCCACTTCAAATGCTAATATATTCCAATCTACATGATGGAAATTTCTGAAATTTTTTCCACATATTCTAAAACCAGAATACTACAAGATCCTATGGTTACATGTGTGCAAAAATGATATTTTTCAAAAATTTGGTACTTGTACTAGAAATGGCAGTTTTGGAGCATTTTTGGTGAGAACATAGTCAAGGAACTTTAGGGGTTAGTATATCAATTGTGATACATTGTTATTTACATAATATCATGAACAATAATTTACTTTGAACTAAAATGTATTTGGTCAATGTTTTTCTGATCAAATACCACCAAATATAGATTATACTATACGGCCGCAAATGGCCTTCAGGCATTTTTAGGATAATAATACTTTGAAAATGATAGAATACACTAAGAGGTGACAATGTGGACTGTAGATTAGCCCAAATAGATTCAAGGAGTTTGAAAGAAGAATCTGTTACTCTGGAAGACGAGCCCAATACCATCAGTTGAGCATAAGGGGAGCTTTCCATAGTCTACCAGAATGTCTCATCTATTCATCTTAGGAGGATGAATGTAGGATAGAAGCACCTAAATGTGACACTTATTCAAGATTAACAGACCTTGAGGGTAGCAACAAAATAAAACAATGTGCACTCATTAGAAATGGTTTAGAAAACCAACAAAATTGGTTTCGTATTTTTTTGAGCTTGTACGAATATAATACAAATTTTTGGAAACAACTACGTAGATGCAACTACTATAGACACTAAACTGACACCAAAGTGGGCACAAAAACATCCAAAAGCAACACACTGTAAGCTTGGATCACGCGTAGGTAATTAGCCAATGTAACTTCCGCCCTCTTGATAGTGACAACTTTTTGAAAACCCACCTATCTACTTCGGGTAGAGTTGCACTTGAATAGTTGGGTTGTTTTTTAGGTGTCAAAAAATGACTCGTGTTACATTTGGGTGCTTCTACCTTACATGATGTACGCATTGACACTTCAAAGTTCAAACCCCTTGAAAAAACCAAAATTAGATGGAATGGCTTTAATTTAAAAGAAGTGAAAAGGACTTGAAAATTATAAAAAATTCCTCTAAGCCAATATTGTGGAACATAAAAAACAGAATAATCTTTGTTTACTACTTAGCAAGTTGTTTAATACTTTGAAAATGATAGAACATGATAGTTTGGGAGGTAAACTATAAATTTCACTATATAAAACACCTATAGGTCCAAAAGGTACCCATTTGAAGAGCCAATGCAAACCCCCTACCATGTATTAAGTTTTGGCATTTCATACTCAATATTGTTCCACTCACATGGATGAAGTGGTGGGTATAACTTTTTACTCTAGAGAAAGACAAGGGCTATTAGCAAGATAGTTATCCAAAACTATTAATTAGCTTAAAACTATCAAATTCTTGGATGAGTATGTTCATTTTCCATTACTATATAAACCACAAGTCTTTCTTGGACACTCAATCTTGTCCTTCGTGATGTTTCAAGAAGATCAACATTCTACAAATTGAATATTTTGAAGTGGCTATCAAATCATAAGTTATTTTTAAGTTAATTCAAAGGGATCGTACAACACTTTTAATTCTCAAAAGTAGGTGTCAAATCACAAGTTATTTCTAGCCAATTCAAGGAGACCATTTAACACTTTTAATTCTCAAAATTTGTGCTTTCAAATGTCGCTATTTAATGTGTAGGCACTTACCTTTAATTTTTTTAGAGCATCCTCACTCCTACATTGGTAACTAGGCACTACAACAATACATGCTATGCAAGTTCATGTCTTTTTTGCGCTTACCAGGGCAATCCAACAACGGTACTTGGAACTGTAAACGTTTCACAAGAGTTGGCAACAACACGGGAGTTGCTAATGCAGAAGCGGGAGATGAAACATGATGGAGTAGGATTTGAAGGAGATTGATCAAAGTTGACTCACATACTGCCTGTATGCAAATTCTGGACATTTGTAGGAACTCTTGCACTTGTACGATCTCAAATGAAACTTTTGCTTGCAAGTTAGTTTTAGCCTCGTTGGTTGAGTTGATTCAATTTATGTGCTATATTCACACAAACATCTAGCACTCATACTCACAGATGATTTATTAAAGCAGTTTGCAAACAAAAACAACAAGTTCAAAGGCATTTGTAACGTAATGCTTGCTAGTGCAATGTCAATATCCTCCTCTACTTTTCAAATGAATGTTGCAATGGCTATAAGATATGCAAAGTTATTCCCCTATCTCGCCTTTTGAAACTCGGTTGTTGCTATTTTGCTATTGACTAAGGAATGCAAAGGAATTTAGAGGGCACAATAAAGGACCAATTGTTGCTGTGTAAGAATTGTTGCTGTGTAAGAGCCAAGAAGTGCCACACTCACAAAGGTTATATAAAAAGTGCCGTTAGGATTGGAAGCAAGTTTTAATTGCTTTTCTAAGACCCAAGGAACTGTTAGGATTGGACTCAAGTTTTAGTTGCTTTTCCCAGACTGGCAGAACTTACCATTGCATTGCCTCAATAGAAGGTAGATTGAAGATGAACCGTTAGCATTGAAGGCAAGTTTTAGTTACTTTTCTTAGATCCACAAAACTTGCCAAACTGTTAGTATTGGAGGCAAGTTTTAGTTGTTTCTCTTAGACCCACAAAACTTGCCATTGCATTGTTTCAATAGAGGGCAGATTGGAGATTCTCAATAGAAAGTAGATTGAAAATGAATTGTTAGCATTGGAGGCAAGTTTTAGTTGCTTTTCTTAGACTCACAAAACTTGCCATTGCATTGTCTCAATAGAAGGCAGATTGGGGATGCTCTTAGCACTCTAATGTCCCAATTTTGGACAATAGACACAAAAGTTTGCCATTGCATTGCTTCAATGGAGGGTAGATTGGGGATGCTCAATAGAAAGTAGATTGAAAATGAATTGTTCGCATTGGAGGCAAGTTTTAGTTGCTTTTCTTAAACCCACAAAACTTGCCATTGCATTGTCTCAATAGAGGGCAGATTGGGGATGCTCTTAGCACTCTGCTGTCCCAATTTTGGACAATAGACACAAAAGTTCTAGGGACTTTTTTCACCATTGAACTTCTCATTCACAAAATGCAATGCTTGACTTTTTAAAAACCACACTTTTTGTATGATGAATTTGATGAAATATTTGTACACAAAGATGCAAGCAAAAATATGCAGAAAATCAAGGAAGGATTCAGGCGCTAAAAGGGTTAAGGTCGCAACTTCAGTTTAACACTCAACGTTGGTATATGATCTGTGCAACTGCATTGAGTAAATACTGTGGACTCTGAATTGTCACTAAGTTACGTACAAGAAATTGGTGGAATTTGTTGGGCCATCCGTCGCTCATGAGCTGGTATTTGGAATAATGCGAACACGATGCACCAGAATCAACTCCAAATACGGGAGAAGATTCAGTATTTGACCAGGAAGTGCTTCTTAGGTGTTCACTGAAACTGGAAGTGAAATGTGTTAGCTAGAAAAGAACTACGTATCCGAAATTGTTATCCACCCAGATAATACGGTACTGAGAAACTACAGAATAAGACGGAGATCCGAGAGTGTACATGCATAGGCTATAAAAGCAAGCAGAAAAATGCACATGAACGTAACATAATTTACGCAACACAAGAACTTACAACACTCCAAAAAGGATCCGAGTGCCCAGCCTCAATAAGGACACAATCGAAGATATCAAACATGGATACTTCTCAGCGAAATTGCAATTGAGATTGTTGATACATTAATCTACAACTTCTCCTTTATCTGGTACTGCGTTGACAAAATCTGGCAACTAAACGCAGACTACTAAGGTAAAAGGGAGCGGCAAAATAAGAGATTTACAGAAGCAAATGAGAAATTCACTCCTCAGTTCTCAAAAGTAACCTTTGTATGTACAATCACTTGCGTACAGGCCATGACAGTTGATGTTGCGTATTTCTTGCCATACAGTAAGTCAGAGAACAAGGAGCTTCACCCAATATTCATCCGTTCACCATACCTGACTGACATACGGTGAGGCTTATCCCAGAAAAGTCGAGGCGTCCCGAACATGTTGAGGGAACCGTAAGAGAAGTTATAACATCACTGGAAGACAACCGGTCCACAGGCATTTTTCCTGTTAGGACTCCGTTCTCCGCCTGGCAGCCAAGCCATACACATGAAAGGCGTTCCCATGCTGCTGAAGCTCGAGCTGCAGCAATGAATCGCACACGGTACACCACTCCCAGATCGTTCCAAATTTCATTGCCAACGAGACCTGCATCTTCAATACCTCCGTACCCAGCCAAATCAGAGCTGCTCACTAAGACAGGTCCATCATCAACAGTGTTTATCTCCGATTCATCAATCGTGGTAGGTGTAGATGCCGGTGACCGAGTAGTTGAACATGTCAGGAGGGATGACTGCAGATTTAGGGATGGCAAAGATTGAGTCAAAGTTGTCCCCTGAATTCGCCTGCTGTACTCCTGGACAGCCTGCGGACAATCCACAAAGATTTGATCGTAAGTGCAAGTCACATGACCTAATCATTAAATGTATTTCATAAGACCAGAGGCTTAAAAGACAGGATAAATAAACATGAAGCACAACCCTTAACCACCAGTTGATTACCCATAATTGCTGCAATATGAACCAACAGTCAATCAAACAATGGAGTAGAAAACCACCGACGTCGGAACAAATTAATAGGGCACCTCATATTTTGAGAATACTCAATCTGATCATTTACAGAAGCGGCTCATTATTTCGTACCATCCCTCTCCCTTTCCATAACAACCGATCCCAACATCACATACTCTATCGCAAAGAACTCCAAAGCACCAACTTCTCGACACACTGAAAGCTCATGTCAGAACTTACCCGCCATTGAGCAGTGGCAAGGAGCACCCGAGGTCTTCTAGCCCGGACATACTGGAAAGCATCAATTGGCGTCATACCCTTGTGTTGCACCTGGAAAATAAGATTACCACCTCGTGAACAATCTAACTTATACGGAGTACAAAGAAGGGAAGAAGTCGTCAATTTGCTGCATCAATGCTGTTCAATGTGACGTATATGAGTAAACTCAGAATGTACGAAGATAATAAGTGGTAGAAACGTCAAAGAAAATTTGCAGCACGTTCTATAACATCAACTGCAACAAACATCGTAATTACTGTGGGTCGAAAAATCTTCTTCCACATATATAAATATTTTTACAGCGCAGAGCCACTCCCACAGTAATTAAAATATTTCGTGTAGCTGCAAGTAATGGAAATGTACCAGATAGCACAAGACGACGGTGGTGCTGCGACCACGACCAGCTTTACAATGAACATAGGTGGTCTGTTTGCGCTGTACATGATCTGTAAAATGGCAAAATGCAATTGTCAGTTACATTTTAAATAAGGCTTGCTGGTAAGTACAGTACTCCAGTATTAGTTGCCTGCGATCCTCAATACACAATGACTATTCAAGTTATAATATCGAGGATACCGTCCAACGTTCCAGTAGAAAACCGAAAAATTATAAAGAACATGAAAGACCGGAGAAAAAGTTGCAGAGGTATGATACTTGCCGTGAATGAAGTCCACGGCTCGACGAATATCACCAAAAGATGGAGCAAAAAGGTAATCTCTCGTGGGAATGACAAGATGGTCAATGCCGTGTGCCTGAAAAATATTACAGTCGGAATGAGAAATATTGCAATCGGATCATAGAGGGCCCTCGTTAAGAACATTTCACCCAGCTTCTGAGAAGGACTGAACCACAAACTTAATGTATAAATTCGATGACTCTGTAACTACTTCGATCACAAACTATCATAAGCACAAGCAAACATTTGCAATTCAAGAAGAGCAAACTATCTCAATATAGCTTTCGCATCATCAGATAACGAGCCACTTTGACTAGATACCCTAACACTGAGACTCGGTGATGAGAAGCTCAGAATCACTATACAAGATGAATAAATACCTGGTACATTGAAGTAGGAACAAGAGTTTCGTAAGACTCGTTCAGAGTCACAACCGCATAAACGCCTACATCCTTGAGACGAAGAACGTCGCCTGGGAACGGGACAGCACCCAGCAGCAGATGCTGCATCCCATAAAATCTCCAGGTTAGATACGAATATAAGGAAGTTGAGATATGCTTCAACGATTATAAGATCCAAATGAAAGGTAATCGAGAGGACTGGAACCTCGCAAATAACGACAAGCAAACTAGCAGAAGTATAATATAGACAAGAAAATAAGTTTTTCCAGAAACTAATAAACTTGGAAGGCATCGTGGAAGAATGTTAACAGCATCCACATCTGCTAATCTCTCCATCCCCGATCATCGAACACTGCCTTAATATGGGCACCGCTGTCACAAATCCAGAGTCTTCATTTCCCACTCGGAAGAAGAACAAACCTGATCGATCTGATCCCACCAACGAAACTCGGATTGCAACTTGTTCCGGACGACGTTGTACAACAGAGTCGGGTAAAACAAAACCCGAGCACCAGCACCAACTACAGCGCGTTTCGCAGTCAGTTCTGTTCGCTTCAAGTCTCCCCCTGCCTTGTATACAGGAACAAGTGTCCATCCCAACTTGTCTTGACAGCCGCCCTTGGGGCCTTCCTCAATCATCATTTTCATTACAGGCGCCTTCCGCTATCCTCAGATCCAATTGTACCGACCACTCCGAATTGTTTCAGCAAGCAAGAACTCTCAATCCAGAAGATGATACTAGTCTAAATCCACAGAGAATGATTTCCGCGCCACAGCGTCTTCCTATCTTCTCAAACTAAAACAGAAACACAACTACAAACCCTCATGTTGAAAGAAACTCTCTCCCTCCCCCAAAAGAACTCAATTGCACAAGCACTCTCAGCATAACTTCGTGGAATAGATCAACAGAGCCTACTACACTTCCTCATGCGCGTTCTGGCCGTCCTCAAGCTCAACTTGCCGCAACCAAGAGGATTGGGGACACACATCAGATCCGGTGCTTCCAAGCATTGACGCCTACAGGTACCCCGCTCTGGCTCTAATCAAGACCTCCAATACGGGCTCACATAGCCGCAGTTCCAGTCACTCTTCCGCACACATCAGACTCAAAGATGTGTCGCTTGTGCCGCCAAAGAGCGTCTCCTAAACTACGCTTCCCTCGCTTCCAACAGTCTAGCAAAGAGCCGGAAACTTGCGCATCGAAAATTTGCCTTTCAAACCCTACGTTCGTCTCCAATCAAGACCGTTCTCCACCGTCCAACAGACCTAATGCTTGCATATCCTTCTTGAAGTTCTTGGCATTTCTCAAGGTACGAACCATCGGGTGTCAATAGCCACCGCTTGGAATAAGATGAGAAACCTAAAACTCCTTCGAGATCAATGCGCGCAAAGAAACTTCCGACTTGCGCAAATTAACAACAACCCTGGCGCGTCAGATCCTAATTGCACTTCCGGACTAATCAACCTCAACCATCACCCTTGTAATCCAGCACAGTTCAACACGACGCGAAAACTAATGCCGCTTTCAATACGCGCGCGAGCATCCAACAACTTTAAAAAAGAACTTCTCGGCCACAAGCGGATTTCCAAGCACCACCGCTGGGACGGCCACAGAAATCAATACACCACACCAGAAACAGGATAATACTCCTTCCTAAACGCCCCGCATGAACCAGCAAGCACCAGCAAGCCCGGCAAGGGTTTGCAATCCCTCAAATGGCTGAATCGCGACCGCAAAAGCACCAAAATTGGCGAGAAAGGGCTCCAGAAGACGCTGATTTCAACAAGAACAACGCCGATCCATCTCGGTCGTGAACAATCCTGCACTAATCCGGCGCTCCTCTCACGTCCTAAGCACTACAACTCCGCCTGCTGTATACAAAAGAACGCCATAGCCAAGCCCTTCTTCCCGACTGGGGACCCCTCACATTCTTGAAACCCATGCCCGGCGGTCGGACGTGCCGTCCGTTTGGGGAAGATACCGTCCGCGTGGAAGGGTTTCGTCCGGTGGACGGTGATAGATTTTCGACCGATGGTCGAAGTCACCGTCCAGGAGTCGCGGAAGCTCGATGGTACACTCGGCACTGCGGGGTTCCTGCTTCGTGGGCATGCCATGTGACTGTCATGCAGTGCCTGTTGGCTGACGACCGGCTGCTACCGGCCCTGGAGCTTTGGACCTCGAGTGACGAAGTGGACGTCGGGTCCTGGGGAACCAGCCACCGGGACAGCCGGTCATCAGTTAACCTGAAAAATCCTTGAGGGGAAAACACAAATGTGTTATAAAATATAAGTTCTAGAAGTTTGCAAGAAGAAGAAAAAATTCCAGTCAAAATAAAGGGCAGGCGTGAATTAAGAGTCAATTTATTTTTAATAGACCCTGCCCCACCAGAGCGTACAAGACAAAAAAAATAGTACAATTGATTCTAATATTATAGGAAATAATGTTAACCTCAGAATTTTGGAAGGAGATGGCTCTATTACCAATTGAATATTAATAAATTCTCAAATAACACACATCAATTCCTCAGTTCATTCATTTTAGACTTTGAAGCAAAGTCGATAGTCAAGTGAGAAGGAGAAAAAGTACTATTGATGTTTATATTATAGGAGACAATGTTATCCTTGGAAAGAGTTGTCCCTCTCACCAAGCTAGTTGATCGAATATTAACAAATTCTTAAGAGAGAGACATCAATTTATCAAGTCATTCATTTCAAACGCTAAAGCCTACAAGTCAAAGGGAGAGAATACTATTGATTTTCACATCACAGAGAACATACAATCCTTCTAAAAACACGTCTATATCACCAAGCTGGTCAATCGAATATTAATAGACATGATTCATTCATTTCAGACCTTACACCAAAGTGCCAGAAGTCAAAGGGAGATATTGTTATTGATGTTTACATCATAGGAGGCAATTTTTAACTTTGGAAAGAGACATTTCTAATTTTCTATCATCAAGCTGGTCAATGGAATATTATCAAACTCTTGGATGAATAGGTGCATTTGTAATTTCTATAGTTTCATCCATCAAAAGTCAATTATAGGAGATTTTAGTCCTTATATTATGTTTTAAATTTGAAGGGCATCCTCTTCCTTTCCTACAATGTTTAGCCAAACAAATTCCCTTCAAACTAGCATTTTAACATAGATTTGTTGTTATCTAGGTGAAAGGCGCCAATGATTTTTTTTCCATTTTATTTTCTACTAAATATAAATAATTATAGGAAATTGACATATTTAAAGTACAACTTGAATAAATAGGATGTACAACCCAACATTTCAAACTTCATTTCATACACTCAAAGGCATTAAGATAAAAGGAATTTTTTTTTAAATGTGGCTACTTTCATAAGTATGTTATCTCTAAATTATTTACAAATTTAAATCTCTAAATTTCTAGCCTAAAATAGTTTACTATTCTTTCCATTTGGAAATAGTGTATCCATTCTTAGTAGTATTTGCAAATATGGTGAAAAATCCCTATGCCTCTAACATCCCTAATATTCTTTCAAATACTAAGGTTTGATTCCAAATAAAGTCATATAGAGAGAGAGAGAAAGAGAGAAAATTCTAATTATAAATTGCAATAGACATTCTATGTTTCAAAGCTCAACTCTTCTTATTAATCTTAACAAGATTATGCTGCTAAAATTGTGGCTAGAGTTACAAAATCCAAAATCTATCAAATGTATCCAACAGATGTTCAACATCCTTTCTCCTTGGAACACTTTATATAATTATTTTCTCATTCTTCCTAGAGGAGGTCATTGAAATTTTTTCAAATGTGCAAGGAAGCATAAGCTACCTATGACAGCTAAAAAAATCCTTATGCTTTTTTATTCCTTCTAAGTCCTATAGTTTAGAAATTTTTTCTCACTAATTGCAAAAAATTTCTTCAATTTCTTGGACTTCAAAATAAAAGTCAAGTAATGAAGTCAATCATTAAAACTCTCGTTAAAACTATATGATTTTAAAGCTACAAACTTAGAGGCATGGATTATCTTCTTTAGAAAACATTAGAAATAGTTTGTAGCCTTGAATGACATATTCCTTTGTATGTCATTTTTTAGATTCTCCATGCATAGTGTTCACCACTTTTCCTCTAGTTTTAAATCTCAAACAACAAAATTTGGAGGTAGTGTACATTCTCAATTATTTGAATTTTGAAGCACATCTTTTTACATTGAGAGCATTTTCAAGAGCTCTCCTATAGAATTATGCACATAAGATTTCATGTACATTTGATCTTGCAATAATTTCAAAATTTTAGTGCATAATGTTATATGGATCATGGAACGTATTGGTTATCTCAATAACTATGCACTTCAATTGAAATTTCATACAAATCAAGTCTTTTTAAAGGCTCTAATTTTTTCCTACAGTCATGAACAAGTACTTTGGTAGCACATTTTCTTAAGTCATTTGATTTAAAGCTCTAGTATACCATTTAGTTTTTCAATCATGTAAAAGCCAGTAAATGAGGCTAAAAGAATTGGGCCTTTGACTTTGATTTGGCTCTATATGCCCTTGAGACTTTAGAAAAGAAAAAATAGCTCAATTCCAATCAACCAAAATCATTAGAAGAAATTTGAGGGGTGTAGAAGCTTGCGAGTTCCCAAGCCATTCCCAGCCTGGGAACTTTGCCACACGCGCAGTCCGACGTGGTCGAGAGAGTGCCATGTCATATTTTTGGTTTTTTTTGGTAATTAGGGTTCTAACAATAGTCCAACGTTCCTTTGCTGCATCGAGAACAGAATGGGGAACGAGCCTGAAACTGCCCTCCAATGCCTCCAAATTTCTTCTAATGTGGCTTCTTTATCTTTATTGCATTTAATAAATTTAGATGTTCTTTATTTAGTTGTACATGTGGAAGGGATGATATATGGACTATACTAATGGAGTAAAAAAATGAGGGATGTATGACACTCTTTGAATTCTCTTCTTAATCTAAATTCAGCAAATGTTAAATAAGGAGTTAGAAGGTTAGCACAATAATGGAAACAAACTCTTAAAAACATTAATTTTTTCTAATGAACTTAGTAATGGCTTAGGATGGTTTTTGCATTTATGGCATTTTCAATCAAAGCTCACACTCAAACTCAATGCTAAGATAAGCAAAGCCAAGTCACTCCCCTTCAAAAATCATGGTGGTTGTTGTTGCAATTGTGTATCAACCCAATGTACACGAAATAGAGAAACCAAAATATATTTTTTTAGATGCTAAATTTTTTTGTGTAGAACTTGAAATCATTGAGCTTGTTGCTTTTTTGGACCTTCATGGAGTTTGTTATAAAGCTTGAAGTTTAAATCACATGAGGCTCTAAAAGCGACCACCCTCTTATACTTTCACCATTCGGACATTATGGTAGAGCCACCCATCACCGACCAGTGACCCATTCCCGATCTATAGCTGCACGTAATTTTGACCATGCTTAGAGTGTTTGTTTTTTTCATTTTCAAGGTTGGAACTAATAAATACATGACACATGTCCCAAGTTGTGGGAAAAAAAGTAGGAAATAATGATTAGGTAAAAAGTTATTGAATGATCGAAATTGGAAGACTCTACATATTGGCCATGGGTCCGGCGCAACTTTTGCCTTGCAAAATTTATTGTAAATTGACTTTGGGTGATAAAATTCCCAAAATTTGGGCAATCCCCATCATTTCTGTCTCTACACCTGCAGGTATTTTTCTTTCGCCTTCAAGTACCCCACATCATGTCCGTAGGTGCTTATTCGGTCGGTTATGGGTGGCTCTACTATAACTCCTAAAGGACCATGAGTGCAGATTTTGAACAATGAATGAACGGAAACACTTCCCAAACTCATTGAAATCCATCAATTTTTTTTCAAGATTCTTATATTAGTTCTTTCACATTTTTATGGTTCTGATTATGAAGATTTTTCTTTGCAAATATTCTATAATTCAAAAGGTATCGGGAGGTCTAGCCTTAAAAAGTAACTTTTTCAGTTCAAAAAATGACCCTTCAAAAATGACTTGAATCAAAAAATCAAATAAAAATCTTCAAAAATCACTATAATTAGAACTCAACATTTTAAACTTATAGGAAAAAAAATATTTTGAAAATCATAAATATTCAATCTAGAATTGATTTTAGAAGGAATTTCCAATTTCTGGCTTTAAATTTTATTGAAAAATATTGGTATGTGTTTTTGTTGATCTAGTCATATGGATGTGATCTATAAATAGCATTTTACAACTATTGTTTGAAAGTCATCATTAAAATATTCTTCTAAGTCACATTTTATAATAGATCTTCGCAATTTTGGAAATTTGGACACCCCTCCGGTCCTTTAGGGGTTAACAAATGCAATTGATTCAATAAAGAAAGCAACACACGTACCTACCTCTTTGTTAGGGAAGGAACAATTTCAAAGATTCACCGCTTTATGGACTTCCTACATTGTTCACCCTCATTATTTAAGAGCTTCGAATTGTCCCTTTGTCTCCAACAAGTGTATTTTGAATTTTATAATTTTTTATAAACCTCCATGGAGGAGTTTGTTATGAATTTTGAAGTTGAAATGACATAAGGCTCTAAAAGCGACGACCCCCTTAATACTTTCACCGTTCAGACATTGACAAATTAATTATAATTGATCCAACGAAGAAAGCAACACATTCCTATCTTTTCGTTAGAGAAACAATTTCAGAGCTTCGTCACCACGTTGCATGAACTTCCTACCTTTATTCTCATTATTTATATACTCTCATTATTCAAGAGCAGTTCAAACCCTCCCTCTATCTGTGTCCAACAAGTGTATTCCGAATTTTATATTTTTTCATGGACCATCATGGAGTTTGTTTTAAATTTTGAAGTTGGAACCACATAAGACTCTAAAAGCAACCACCCTCTCGTACTTTCACCGTTCGGACATTGACAAATGCAATTGATTCAACGAAGAAAGCAACACACACCTACTTCTTTGTTAGAGAAACACTTTCATAGCTTCGTCGCCACGTTTTATGAACTTCCTTTCTTCACTTTCATTATTTATATACTCTCGTTATTCACGAGCTTCCAACTGTTCCTCATTGTCCAACAACTGTGCTCGGAATTCTATCAATATTTTCTTGGTAGGTAGGCCCAAGAGCGCACTTCCAACTGTCCCTCTGTGTCCAACAAGTGTGCTTCGAATTCTCTATAGTTTCTTGGTAGGTAGGCCCAAGACTGAGCTTGAAGTGGCAGTTGAGGAGGCTTGGGAGCAGGATGTGGCCGGGCACGGGCCAGGTCAATGGCGTCCCCATCCCACCCGGCCCATATCGTTCCAAGTGTCGCTGGTTATCTGCTTTGATCCGTAAAGGACACTGCTGAGAGTGGCCCACGTTTTGGGATATTTTTTGATTTTTTTGGAAACAAGAAGGACCAGCCCATGTTGCTGACCGAACTGAAGAGAGAAAAATTAAATTAAATTAAATTAATTTCAGCCCATGTTGCTCAAGAGAGTAAAATTAAGTTAATTTCAGCTCATGTTGGGTTCATTTTCGGTGTGAACAGGGAGTGGAGTCGTGGAGAGAGCCAAATTGGGGTCTGAAGAAGGAGTTGAAGCTTCACTGATCATCGGTGGACATTCCCATTGGTGGAGGCTATTTATGTTGAGAGAATCTAATACGTGTGGCTTTCTAATTGTATCCCTCTCCACCCACCGGGTCCACATGGAAGGACACAAACTTTTAATCAACTGTAGAACCCCGGTGAAGTTCCACCGGATCAACTCACATGGCAGGAGGCCCTTAGTGTTACGCAGTACCAGCATTAACCCTTGAACGATGCGGCGGACGTTTTGCGGCCGATGAATGACAAGAGAATCTCCTGTGTAGGACAGAAGTGCAACTATTCATCCTCCAAATTTTGTGGGGAAAGGGAAGATAATCTACAGTAGCTTGACTTCCAATGAGTGCTTTTGCATTATTTTAATCCAACAATCCATACGATGACAAAATAGATGATTTCCACGGTTATGAGCTTGTCGTTTAAGGGTTAACTAGCTCTAATTTTGGAATGGGGCAAATTTGTGTGAAACTTCAAGAAAACCATGTAATAGGGGTTGTGAGTTGTGACACCTTCTTCCCATTCTCAATCATCAAAGAATGAGAACGTCACACTCTCTCATTGGCTTGCGGAGGCTTGTAGAAGGTCCATTTTCAGAAGACCGAGTATGGGGATTATTTTCCTCCGGATGTGAAGAATGGGCGTGAAGGTCATTTCACGTGTGAAGTTTTCATCTCGTTTTTCAAAGTTTCACCCCTTTGTTGCTGATTTCACCGTCGTTCTTTTCACCTCCTTGCACACCAAAGATTTTGCTATCATCCAATCTCCGAAGCTTTTTAGCTACCTTGCTGCTTTTGGGGGGTTCTTTTTGTTCCGCTATTTTGCTTTTGCTTGATTTGGGGGAACCTTTGCTATAGAAGTTTGGCATCAAGTCTCCAAGTTGTATTTTGGAAACCTTTGTTGTAGAGGTTTGATTGATCAAAAAATTATTGCGGAAATCACAAGTGAATCTA
This sequence comes from Pseudisothecium myosuroides, assembly GCA_951799445.1. NCBI lineage: Eukaryota > Viridiplantae > Streptophyta > Bryopsida > Hypnales > Lembophyllaceae > Pseudisothecium > Pseudisothecium myosuroides. The sequence continues at coordinate 26,035,779 of OX637294.1, forward strand.
TTCTCCACATGACACAAAAGGGATGTCACACCTTCTTCATGGACAAGGGCTCATTATTGGCTCCTCTTTTCACTCCACAACTTCTCATTCTTCATAGAAGTTTCATTCTAGGAGGTGTGGCAACCCCTAATGGAAAGAAGAACAAATGCTCGACATGAATCCATGAGAAAGATATGCGAGAGGAGTTTCAATTATTCTTAATAAATTTTCAACGGTAATCTTACTATCTTCAGGTCGAGCACTCAAGGGCTAGACAATACACACAGATGGTACAATGGCTACTAAAATTTGACAACACTTAATCAAAGAAGTGATTCTATATATACAAGCAGCTCTGCCCTGCAACATGGGAAAGGTGATGAAGCACCATTTGAATTCAATGGAAAAGAAACATCAACTCTTGCTCTCATTACTTGGTGGAGTCCACCCAGCCAAATCGTCAACCGAAAACTCATAGCTCCCCTCCAAACCTTTCCTCACCGAAACGCCCTGCTGCTCCAAAAAATCTTCCACGCTACCCTTCTCGCCAAACCAGCCCAGCCGGTCGGCAATCAAATGGAGGTTTCGACACTTGGGGCAGCGCACAATCACAATCCCCGTCTCGTAAGTAACACGGCTCATGGTCTTCGCGGACCGGGTCTCACACACTTTGCACGTGAACAGCATCGCAAGGTCATGTCTCTTGGATGGCTTGGATATCTCCTGGTGCTCGTCTTCTGCTTTCGTTTCTTGTGCTGCTGTACTGATGGAGCTCCTATTGGAATCTATGTCTTGGTCTTTCCCGCTGCAGAAAGATCGAAAGTGAGATAAACTTGAAGTCGTAGTGGTTGAGTTCGAAAATCTTGACTCGGAAGTCTCGAAACAAGCTCCTCGAATTGGGACGGCAATGAGAGATTTTGTAATGTTATCTGTGCAAGACATTAAAGCACTTGGTTAGAAGGACTGGAAAGACTTCATCACAAGTGACGTAGTTGAAATTGAATACGTTCAAAGTCACTTTATTTGTTTTCCTTGACCAAAATCAAAGCCAACATGTAAATTGTTGGTATTCTATTTGGTGCACACTTCCATGACATTTTTGAAATCAGGTCCTCACACTTTGGGGGTCCATCTGCGAGAAAAGCAGACTATCCAAAATTCAGTGATTCTCTGACGATTACTTTCTTTGACGCATGTATGTTGAGTTCCTCATTTGAAACCACATTTGAAAGTCAGCACGGTTGTAGTCTTGGAATACATGCCACAATGGTACTAAAGTTGCAGAGCCTTGGAGCCACAGTTGACAGTTAACATTGTTACGTGGAAACACCCAAAACTGTCAAAATAAGCAATTCAGCATAGTTGGAGGCACCTTTTCTTAAAAATAATATTTTTGCAGTATTAGCAATTGAAAATCATGAATTTTCCAAAAAAAATTAGATTTTTCAGATATGGCATGTAATTTCTATGAATTTTTGAAGTTGCAGCTCCCTAGACCACTAAAGCTGTCACATAGGTGGACCTGAAAATGAAATCTGAAAAAAAATCGGCAGTGAACTAATTACAGTTAAGAAAGGGGACAGATTCATGACACTTTTCAAGAACACTTTAATGGAAGTCTAAGCACACTTCAAGAGAAATCTATGGTGCATGAATGGATACAGGGACACTTTTGGGTGCTTCTACCTTAGCTCACATTATTTCAATGGTTTATTGGTTTCTAAGGCTACAGTGGAAAATGTGCAAGTCCAACACTACTCTGACGTATCCTATTAGTGAGAAGCAAAATTAGTGTCACTACAAAAATTAATTTTTGTGGAAACTAGTACAATGAAGTAAATATTTCAATGTGTACTAATAGAACATAAAATAGGTAAACTAGTGTCACACGCACTAATAGAATATACCACAGTGATAAGTAAATTGTTAATATTCGAATTAAATTAGTGCCAAGATCGTGTCCATAATCAAACAATTCAATTTCATTGAAATCAAGCCCTAGTGTAACCATTCATGAACATCCAGAGCACGAAAACAAAATGGTCTGACGCACCTAAGCAGTCTCTAATAAGCTGTGACATCTACACTGCTGGCCCTCGCCCTGAAAAAAAGAGAAGCAAAAAAAATATCTCGCAGAGCACAAACCTGTAGTAGAAGCGACCCGCAAGAATGAATCATGAGCAAACAATCGTGAAGCTCTCCGTAGCCCTACTCGCAACGCCATCTCAATCCACCTTTAATGAAACCTCCAATTGCGATCAAAACCAATCGGATCTACGGCGAACTGCGACTTGATTCCACATTCAATTTAAGACATTCATGTGATCGGTCAGTTGAAACCCTAATTTTTGAAAACTTCGAAATTAGTCAGAAAGGAATTCGGGATTCCCTGAGAGATAGGTTATAAGGCGCTCTTCCTCCTACAGCATTTTGAGTCTGCTATTACCAACGGTAACTCGCGCTCTGCCATGAAAAAGAATGGCTGCAGCTCACTTGAGAGGAGGGATGGGACGTCGAGACAGGAATCAAAGCGTGCTAAGGAAGAGATTGTGGAAGCGGAAAGAAAGTAATTCAACTGGAAGCTACCTCGAATTCTGAACAGTTGTTGCTAAACGTTCGTCAAGGCGTGAAAACTTCGATTCCCGAATTCGAAGCTTAAACCCTAAACCCTGAAACCCTGAGAACGTTCTCAGAGAGATTCGGGCGCACTCTGACCTCTCTAATTGCACTGTGACGGAGCACTTGTAACATTACATTCGGACAGTATTTAAATTTGTCCTTTGAAACATGATTCTCTATTACGGTATTTCAACCTTTTTCAGATTTAGTTCTTTCTATATTACCACTTTTGTATATAGTAATATTCAAAACATTGACCCCTTATGTGACCCAAGGAAGTTAGGCCACCACATCATTTAGAAGAACGTATTTTCTTAAGAATTTGAGTTCCTTAGAATTTAACCCTTGAAAGGCCCTTGGGATCCTTGTATACGACCTATATTTAGCCTTATAATTCTTCAATTGTAATTTACTATATCGATTGTGATATATTATTATTTATGTTCTATTATGATCATTAATATACTTTGAACTCTAAAGTATTTGGTCAATGTTTTTTTTGATCAAATATCACCAAATGCAAAATGTAGTATACGGTCTAAAAGGGCCCATTATAGAATAGAGAGTGCAATTAGGGAGGTTGGTTACACTAAGAAAACTTTGCTATTACGGGAAGATCTTAATATGACATTCAAACATATATATACATTGTTAATTTATATGACATAAATATATATAAATATATAAATATGAAGGATATAATGTATTTAAACTCAAATCTTATATCAAGAGCATTGAAGTTTTTTCTATTATAGTTGTAGTGAGTGTTTTCAACAATGAATTTCACTCAAACTATGAGTAGATGCAACCATTCTACAACACTCATAACATCATTTCATAAGATTTTAAAAAAAAATCTTAATTCTTTATGTTGAGGAAGCAATCTAACTTAGTGAGGTGGCTCGTGAGAACAACTCAGACTACAACTTTTGTTATTATTGTTAATTAGTTCACTGTGATTATTTATCCTATACCTTAAAGAATTCACAAGCAGCATTGTCACTTGAAACGTATAGAGGGCATTCTTATCAAAAGACGATTTGGTGTGCGCATATTTTAATATCTTCAACCATCGTATAATACAAATAACAAGTTCAAGAATCATTATTTTCAAAACTTTGCATCATATTTTAGTAGTCATCCGGGTACCTATTTGTCACAAGTAGACTTCTACTGAAAATGTCCACCAAAGTACAATTAAATTGTTCCCATATTACCACACTTAATTGCAATTGGTTGATTGTTGATTCTTTAGATTTAGATTTTACGACCAGGTTATATACCTCAAATGCTTCCACTTTAAAAATTCATAGTAATTACATATTCTATACAAAATGATATTTTATTTTATTTTTAAATTCACAATTTTCAATTGCTATTACTATAAAAATATTTTTTCATGAAAAAAAGTGCCTCCAATGTAATATTGTATTACTAGGCAATGGTCCTCCCATGTTGGGAAGGTATTACGCTTCATGTTGAATTGCTTATTTTGACGATTAAGGTAGACACACCCATTTCCACCCATGTATCCACTTTTGCACAATAAAATTCCCATAAAGTGTCCTCCAAAAGTGACCATAAAAGTCTACCATACTTAACTGTGATTGGTGGGCTACCGATTTATTTAGATTTTAATGTTAAAACCAAGGCAACCTTACTAGAGTGCAGTTTAGAGTGTTCTACGGATTTCTACTTTGAAAATTCATGAAAATTAGATGCCTTATCAGTTTTTATTTTTTTATTTTTTTATTTTTAAATTAATGATTTACAATTGCTAATTCTTCAAAAATATTTTTTCTAGAAAAAGGTGCCTCCAACCATGTCAAATTGTTTATATGGACAGTTTTAGGTGTTTCCACCTTCATGTGGGTGTTTTCAGGTTAGTTCTTTGATCTCTTTTTTTTTTCTCTTGAAACACATGGACAAATTCCATTGATAAAGGAATTCTTTGGTCTCTACATTGTCCAGTCCTTTTGAGCTTGTTGGCTGTGTACTTCTTTAAAAAAATTCAATGCTTTCCATTTCTTATCCACAAAAAAGAAAAGGAAAAAAGGGGGTTATCTAGTCCCCAGTAGGGCATGATTGCTGTTTGGCACGTGGTCTGAACCTCTGAAACTGGACCCTACAGAGTCACATTGATGCCAAGGAAAAAATCAAAGGAACTGAATTGGGTTTCAAAATTTAAAAAAATAAATAAAAAATAAAAAATTGGGGAGCCGAAGCTTCTGCCCTATTGCTGATTATTGCAAGATGTGGCCACCAGTGAAGTGCCGTTTCCTGAGGAACTGGAGCCACAAACTCGAAATCCACCTCCAAATGAATGAATGGAGTGTCCAATCATGGAGGAAAAGGGGGACCCGGCCCTTTTTGATGCCTCTCATCCTTTGGGAGGATCATTCTCTTGACAATACAATAACTTGGATTTTGTGGGTTCCTATAAGGCGGGGAATCCAACACTATTGTCCTAAATAAAAAATAATAAAATATATGTATTTTAGTGTCATATGGTACACACTATATAAGGTAATTGTACTTAATTTTGAAAAAGAGACGCCTACAGATTCTTGCCTAAAATGTACCATGACTCCACTCATGAAAGTGTAATGTCGCTTTATGGTACAATTCTTCTTAGAACATCCACATCCTTGAAGCGTGGCCACCTAGGCGTGTTAGAAATGACATGCAAGAGTGCTTGCCGGAGGTGGAGTTGAAATCCCCCCACTGTTAGGCATTGTGACTCCACGTGATTGTAGATTGAAGAGCCATGTGGTGGCTTCTTGCTTGCGCTTTTCACTAGTGAACTATCACATGTTGTTTGCACAGATTTTTTTTGGTATGCTTAGACAAAGACTAAAGACGGATTTCCCTCATTCCACAGTTGTATGACACCAAAGAGGTCCTTAGCTTTTGAATGACTAGTTCTTTTTTTGAGGTGACTCTTGTTGGGAGGCTAATGGTCGGGTGTGAATTCCACCGAACCTACTATGTACTATATGTTGCAACCGTGCACGATGCACCTGGGTGGCCATGCTCTTAAGCATTAGGGGTCAAATACTCTACAAATGTGGACAATAAGTGTTTTGGACCCTTCACAATATCTTCTTGACACTCTATTCTAGTATGTCAAGGAAGGGTCGTAGACATCATTCATCATCCTAAACTTAGTTGCTTTATCTTATTCTACTTAATGAATGATTACTTGACTATTTATTGGTCACATGTGGTGAGCAAGGGTGGGAAACAAGAATTATGAGGGCTCTTAAAAAATAGATGTAAACTTCAAGTGCATCAAATTTTGCACACATAGGTACAGATGCTCTTAGCACTTTGAAAACTTATAGTTTTATTCATGTGGTGTCCAAAAAATGTATTAGAAGGAAATTTTTTGATACTCTCTTGACTTTCAATAAGATCCAATGATAAATTAGTTAGTTTCATAATACAAACAATACTCATTTGCTTATTTGGGCACATTCAAGTGTACTTGCGTTAGCATCATGTAGATAATTTTTCAAGTGGCATTGTTTGTTAATATCTTTACAAATAGTGTCATCCAAATTCACTTCTTATTTGTAATATTCAATAATAAATAATACTCTAGACCTATTACAATACTTCACACAATGTATTGACATTTACAATATTGGAAGTGAGTATTTTAGACATTTACAATACAATAGATACTAACTAGTACAAAAATTTGAGGTAATTTTTTTTGTAATAGTCTCTTAATATAGATTTCATTTGTTTTGATGTTATTGAATTTTAAAAAAAAAATTCAATGTTATGTAGGATTTTCTCAATATTGTCACATATAGAAGTTTGATAAGGTATGTTGTACCAATATATAAATTATGAAGGTTAAAAGCTCTTACTATGTTAATTTTGGCTTTGAATACTATTCTAATAATTATTTAATATCTCACATACTTTTAGAAACCAAACTAAGTGATCACAACAATACTTGTGATTGTAACTTTGAAAATCCATTACAAGCAAATTTTACTTATTAATACAAAGACAAAAAGAAAATAATAATACAATACAGAAAACTGTCTTTAAAACTAAATTGTGATTTTTGAGGTTTTGGTCCATTGTTGTGGTTTGACTTTTGACTTTTTGCCTATGCAAATTAAATTTTAAGATTCACATTTTTGTTGCAAATCCAAAAAAATTAATTGGTGTGCGCATGCGAGTTTGGATGCATTTTGTATTCATTATTGTGTGTTTGGACCTTAAAACTAGTCAATTTCTTTAATCGTTAAAGAAATAGTCAAGTGCTTGTTTTTTCTTTCATCCAATACCTCCTTCCATTTTACAATTTTTTAAAGATGAATATAAAAGTTATTTTGGTTAAATTGTTTTGCATACATTTCCAAAACACCATTTTCCAACATATTGGCTAAATTGCACAAGTTTTTGACATGCATACTTTACTCTTTTTAAATGTTTGGGAAGACAAACTTGTCATTTGGGAAGGGCTTGAAAAAACAACTTTTTGAACTTACGGGCACATTGATGGGGATTCATACTCTAAAATTTTGGGAGGACGTACTTGAACAAACTAACTAAGAATATCCTATAGTTGAATTTGTGGGAGAATGAAGATGATGAATTTTATTAGCCTTGCCTTAGATACAAGTACTGGTATTTTGAAGCAGTTTTGGGCCTCAAAGTACTGCAATACTTTAGGGGTCAACTAATAAGATTTCATGTATTTTAATAGAATTAATCATAAAATGTGTGCAACGCAGGACTAAGAGCCAGAGTTTAAGAAAAACACTAGACAAAACTTCTTGGAGTACCATAACAAGGACCATGTGATGAAGTTTGGTGTTGTGTTTCTTTTGTACTATTCTTAATGAAACCTTCCCGTGACACCACTGTTACAATTGCAGATGACCTTTCCAATTGACTCTAATATATTTTGAATTTTGAAGTTGAAAGCGTGCATGTCTTTAATTTTGAAGTCTGAAAGTGATTTTTCCAAGTGTACTGTTTTTTCTTATTGTTTGTCTACCACTGAAATTTATTCCCACATAATCTAGATTGCAAAGTATCCTAATGCACTAGTCATTCTGTGCAAAATGGGGTAAGTAGTTTTCCTTATACAATGGAGTTAATCATAAAGTGTGTGGAAGATAGGACTAGGAGCCAAAGTTTAGGAAAAACATATGATAAAACTCGCTGGAGCACCAAAACTCAAGTCTGATGGAGTTTGTTGCCATGTCTATTTTGCACTCCCTCTGTCCTATTAAAAACCTCCAAATCAGCACAATTTTTGTCCCACTAAGAAGCTTTGTTTTATGATTTTGACCGTTGAATAAGTGTTGACCGTGTTGAACGACCTTGTGGGGGCAAGTCAAGAGATCAGGGAGCACTCTTCGCCTAGAAAACTTGGCCTTGCCCATATGAGGCACCTTGTGCTTGTTGTGCTTTTTCAGACAATAGTGTTGATGTTGGGTTCGGTGACTACTTTGGGGCTATGAAAATTTGTTCATGAAGTGGGCCAAGTATCTTTCTTGCAGGTATTTAGGTTGGATAGATGTTTTTAGAATCCTATTGTTTCCACCAACCTTTAAATAATCAAGAATGATGTAGCTAACAACATTCAAAAACTATGTTCAAATATGATACTTTCCGCATGGATTTTGGGTGCCTAAACGACAGCGCCTAAGCCGGAGATTTTGCATAGATTTAAAGGATGGGTTGTTGGTTTTTGAATGCATGTATCACTAGAATGCAAAGACTAAAAATATAGTTAATACCTCATGGGGAAACTTTTTGGAGGTTTTTAGTGGGATAGAGGGAGCACTATTCTTAGTTAAACCTTCCTGACACCGATTCACAAACACAAGTGACAAACTAGAGTTAATCGGAAAGTTGTCCTGTGTTTGTGAACTTGTGTCAAAGGAAGGTTTAACTAAGAATAGAACAAAACAAACATGGCACCAAACTCAATCAAACAGTTTGCGGGTGCTCCAGAGAGTATGGTCTTGTGTTTTTCCAGAACTCCGGCTCCTGGTCCCGCATTTGCTCACATTACGATTAACTCTACTATAAGCTTACGAAATAGGTTGGTGGAATCGGTCAAGAGCAGTACAGTGCGAGGATAAGTTTTGTTTTGAACACTCTTTCATGCAACAGCTTTCAAGCCACAAATAAGTTAAGCGTCTGTTATGTTGGGTGTTTCTTTTGAGTATTTTTGGGAGAATGTGAGACTGACGCGCCTGGAACCAAACAATTTTACACTAACTGAACTCAACTTCTTTGGTGTGACACATCTGTGACGGAATGTGACGGAAGTTGTTGTGAACTTTGAAGCTTTGGTTGGGCTCCACTGATCATGGACTCCCACGAAATCAGAGAATAAGTTAAGAACCATGTGAATCTCCGACTCTTCAAAGCAGCCGTGGAGCAACAGAGATCTAAGTTGTGGATATTCCATTTGGCTTCTGGAAGGGAAGCAAAGGAACTTCAAAATCTGTGCGCTTCATAACTTACTAACTTAGTGTGCCCTGTGCCGTTGCCGCAGCCAAAACAAAAGTAAAAGTATTTTTTTTATAGTTTTTTAGAACAAAAAATAACAAAAAAATTCATAGCTTTCACATCGCGTGTCCAGACGCTACAAAACAAAGCCCGTGCACCCTCCTCGCCAAACGCTATAAAATAAAGCTCATGCACCCTTCCTTGCCGAGGGCTTTCCAACGATACCAAGCATGCCACTGGGGGACGTACGGTCCGGGAGATCTCAACGTAACAAACAAACAAAACAAAACAAAACAAAACAAACATCCGTATGGATCTCAAAGCAGCCATGGAGAAGAGATCTAAGTTAAGTTGTGGATATTCCATACGACTTCTGGAAGGGAAGCCAAGGAACTTCAAAATCTGTGCACTTCATAACTTACTGTATCATGTTCCCATTTTGGGAGTAAGGTAGACAAGCCTATGACTACCTTGCTTTGGAATTATGAATATCTTAGGGCCAATTCCAAGAGGGGCACATATTTTTCTTCAGAGGTGTGCGCTGGTTTCACAAATCAAACCCAAGTGGAATTATAATTTTCCGATAAAATTGTAACTTCTGTGAATTTTTGAAGTAATTAGCTTGAAATTATAAAACCGTCTGTAGACTAGAGTCATAAACGCCCTATCGGCAACTCATAATTGGCCTTCTATGTATCTATTAGCATTGAAGAATCCACCAATCAAAGGCTGACACGTTATTGCATGTTGACATTAAAGCCAGAGTCATGTCAGATTTTGTCAGAATCTTAAGTGGTATAGGATATTTTTTGGACAAATTTGGGTAGGGTAGTGAACGCAATTGGGGCCAAATAGTAGTGCACGGAATTGGAAAGCAAACGGTGAAGGGCTAATCCACTCTATTTAGTCTTGGAATTTTTTATGTTTATTTTTCAGAGATGAAAACACATGAAATACAATACCAGGAATGAAAACACAAAAGAATTCAGAATGCTCTTTTTTGTGACAATTTGAGAGAACTGTGAATTTTTGGAAGGAAAGAATGAAGGAAAGTCATATGAAATAGGAATATGCTCTAGAAAACTGAAAATTTCTCCATTGGTGTATGGAGTAGTCTAGAATACTCCGTAGAATGGAGTAAGAACTTTAATAGTGTATTCTTGTAATTTGGAAATTAGGAGATTGTAGTTATAGGCCTAAAGTTCTAATTGAAGTAAATTATTCAGTTTTAGAAAATTTTGAAATTGGATCATAAACTCCTTTATTAACTTCATTGAATTAAAATTCAAAGAAGATCAATTCTATGGTTCAATTTCACATCAAGAGTATAGTGTGTGAAGGTTGTCAAAATGCAATCCATGGTGATCCATGGATTGAACATCTTTTCATTAAAAATACTCAATACATAACACGATGAGGGAATATCTGATTCCATTTATTAAATATACATTCAAGCAACTCCCCCCTTCTAATATTGAATGAAAATTTCTTTTTTTTCCATCCTGGAGACCTCTGTGAAATCATCTAAAGGACATAAATCATCTTCTCAAGTGTTTCAAGTAAATAGTTTGCATAACATTATGAGCCCTTGAATGCTTCGACTAAGATTTTGATTTGAAGTTTCTTAAAAATATATTATAAAAAAGGAACTATGCTACAAGGGGCTCCATCACAAAGTTTAGACCCTACGATTTGGCAACAATTATCGTGCGGTTATCGTTGTTTCATGGGTTCGTACTATAATCGCACTGACTCAATGTATTTTTACGCACTAAATCAATGCGAAAACAATGAATATCAATAGTGTACGGTTTATGTACTTTAACTATACAATTGTTGTATCAAAACTGCACAACAATCATATAGTTAAAGTACATAAACCGTACGCTATTGATATTCATTGTTTTTGCATTGATTCAGTGCGTAAAAATACACTGAGTCAATGCGATTATGGTACGAACCCATGAAACAACGATAACCGCACGATAATTGTTGCCAAATCGTAGGGTCTAAACTTTGTGATGTCTACCTAATAGCATTCAAAATGTACAACTAGGAAAATAGTGAGAATATTCATTTCATATGTATAAAATTTACATTTTTGGATTCCTTATTAAAAGGGCTACAAGAATTTTCTATATTGAAACATATTATATTCCTTGAAATTGGACTAAAATGCATTATAAATGATTATAATCAGGGCCATATAATATCAAAGTTGCATACCTGGGTCACTCAGTTTTCTACCATTTTGCAACTAGATATGGATGAAATTTTTTATATTTATTTTTCAGAGATGGAACTACATGTTTTCTGTACTTTTAAAATTTTTTAGATATTTTTGTGGAAAATTGATTTTTTTGAGAATTGTTGATGAAAAAGTGAAGAAAAATCATATCAAATAGAAAAATATTTCAAAAAATCTGAAAATTTCACCATGTGTGTACAATACAGGGAAAAACATCATGGTGTAAATTCAATTTCTGTATCATTCTATAATTAGAAAATAGTAGACATTGAAAATGCATCCAAAGTTCAAATTGCAATAAAATATTCAATATTAGGAGTTCTTTCAAAATTCAAATTAGAGTAGAAACTAGAATAGATGACCTTCATTTTGTTAGTTGGGCTCATATTCAAAAAATATCATTTTTATGGAAAATTTCAGATTTAGAGCAAGGAGCAACAACTTCCCAAAATACACTAAAATAGCATATTTTGTGATCTGTTTTTTTTACTAACTTCTCATTAACTTGAAGACAAATACTGGCAAGACTACAAACTCAATTGAAGACTCTTCATAACCCACCAAGAAAGGTCAACAACAAAAAAGTGGATGAAAAAATGCTTCCAATCTCCGTGTAGACCACAATATTATCATCTAGAAGCCACGAAATGGCTTTGGCGGCGTTACTGGGTTAAAAATATTTGTAAACAAGGAATTGTAGATTTTGAATTATGAATACGGCAAATATCATTATAATGGAGCCATTCCGCAACTTTGGCACTTTTGCAATTTAAACCACATGGTCTGAAATCTATACCTATACTAGACGGTTCAGACCACGCGGTCTGAAAATGGCATATGGAATATGGCCATTTTAATGAAATTCACCATGAATTGCAAATGTATAGTTAGATTTATAGTTGTTATCACTGTTATTTTTACCATAATTTATTGCTTAAATTGAAAAACATTTCAATAATTTATTGCATCCTAAAAATTGATAATTTTATAATAAAATTTGGTTGCATAGGATTTGTAATTGAAAGCCTCTTAACCCCTAAAAGCCCATTGTTCCTTCGGGGGACAAATGCGTTTTTGGGCATGTACCTTTTTGCTGAAATTTTTTCCTGATTTTTTGAAACTTTTTATGAACATGAAGAATTGAGAGAGGTACGTGGCAGAAAAAAAAAATTTGAAATCGGACCTTTGAGCGAGAAGTTATGCCATTTCTTGGAATGCGTGGGGACAGGGGGCAGCAAAAAAAATTTGCAAAATTTTGCAAAATTTTAAATTTTTTTTTTCTCATAGATTATATTTTTGCCTATCTAAAAAGCTTTGATTCATTTCATTTGGATTTGTTATGAGGAAGTTATGGACATTCTTGTTTTTTGGGCAGTTAGAGCATCTTCTTGAAAAAAATAACTTGTAGGATTCATTTCGGAATGCAATTTTTCAAATTTTTCAAATTTTTTTTTTTGGAATGGTTTAGTTTACTTGATAGAACAATCTCACCATTGGAATTAGTGCATTTTAATTCCATCTAAAATATATGAATATTTTAGATTTTCCTTTTATCTTGTACCTACTTCTACTTAACAATTTTTTTAAGAATGATAATTAAGTATTTTTAATTTTTTTTTTCCTAGATTCTCAACTCAATTCTCCAGTGTAAAGATTTAAAGCTCAAAACGTTGTAGTGCAAAAATTTTAAGTTAAAAATGTTTAAAGTCAAAAAATCTGGTCCCGCAATGTATTGAAAAACTTGTTTTTTCCACTTTAAACGCAGATATCTTGCAATCTGTGCAGTCAAAAATTCTGAAATTTTTTCCACACATTCTCATACCAATTAGGTGTAAGATCCTATGGTTAGATGTGGAAAAAAAACAATTTTAATTTTTTTTTACTTTTTGCTATAGCAATGGCAGTTTCATTAGAAGAGATTTGAGGGCTCTAAGAGCCCACGAGTTATCAGGCAGTTCCCTGCCTGGGAACTCTGCCACACGCGCAGGCTGACGTGGTCGAGAGAGTGCCACGTTGGATTTTTCGATTTTTTTATTTTTTTATTTAAATTTCAGAAGCAAATATATATATTTTTTTATTTTTTATTTTTTATTTTTTTTTAAATTTTTGTTGGTAATTAAGGTCTGACAGCAGCCCGACGCTCCCTTCCTGCATCGAGAACAGATCTGGGAACTGGCCTGAAACGGCCCTCCAATGCCCCCAAATCTCTTCTAATGTGAGTGTTTTTTGGCAGAAAAAAGGCCTTGGGCCTTTAGGGGTTAATATAATTATACCAAAAATAAATTGAATTTGTGTAGTGTTTTTTTCGGAATCAACTTTTGAAGTACCAAGGGACATGTTTTTACACGTTTGTTTGACTAGCTAAAATTCCAATATGATATTTATATAATTTTTATAAAATAAAAATCTGAAAATTCACACCATTGAAGTATGATTCAACTAACATGAAAATCAAGAAGAATTAGGATATATGAAAAATTTATCCTTCAAGATCCAAGGGTACATTACACTCTGTCTACCTTCTGTCTGTAAGGTAATTAATATAAGAATTTGTAAATTATAAGAAGTGATTGACTATTTGGTGAGTTATTGCCAAAGTGTTATCTAGTTTATGTATTGGATATTGTAGTAATAGTAAAAATGTCAAGAAAATCTGAATGAAATCTCCAAACCACCTTCAAGAAACACAAAATTAGTTTAAATTTGATGGAAATTTATTAATTTTTTGTAGTAATACGGATGAAAGTATATGAAAAATGGAAGGATGTCAAAAAATAAATGATTGTTTATATCCTCTTGCCTTTTCAAGGTACATTTCAAACTATAGGCAAAAAAATAGGAATCAAGCATTGTCCTTATAAATTTGATTCATGACTTTTGATTTTGCTTTAGTTTTCTTTTATTCATCCATATGTAGGAGCCAAAGAGGCTTACACTTTGATTTTCTCTATTTAACAAAGGTTTCTATAGTAAACAAAATTAAAAATATGAAAGAATGATTTAGGAAGTCAAGATGTTTCCCACAATGAACGGCTAAAGGCAAAATATTTTGTAGAGTTGTTTGGCTCTTAATTTTAACTCCTAAAGGAGCAAGTAACAACAAATAAAAATTTGGTCATCCAATTACAAGCAAGATTTTATTTTTTTGATATTTTCACATAACACTTGATTAAGGTCAAGAAGGAGTTTTAGTCACAATAATATTCATAAGATTCAACTGTACAATTAAAAAATTATTAGTTATAAATAGTTTTGCTCTCAACAAAGGCAATTTCAGATATCTTAGAAAATTTGTAACAAAAAAATTTGAATTTAGTTCTCTAATTTATATATAAATTTAAAAAAAAATTCTATATTGACTTGTTTATCATTTTTATTGCCTTCAAATATTATTTAATGAATATTTTTTAATTCACTTGTTTTATTTGATGGTCTATTTAATTCATGTAGAAGAAAATTTGTTTCAAAGTTGCTTTTATTAATTATGTCTAAGCAAATAGTTTCAATTGATTGTACAAGTTTGAGAAATTATCATTTTTCAAATTCAACATAATTTTCTTATAGAAATCTTTATAATCAAGTGAATTTTTCAAACATAATGTAATATTCAATATGCCATGGTTGAAGGATCTTTTGGATCGATATGAAGATGGAAAATGTTAAAACAACAAAAGAGGTATCAAGATCAATGTATAGATTGAGATTGGACAATGGTGGAGATGAACAGTTGTAAGAGAGTACAAGATGGAAAATGGTTGTTAGCAATTAGACAATGGTTGAAATTGAAAGTCACGGACAAGTGAATAGATAGAGATGGAGGTTGGTGAGCAATTAAGTTGAAAGTGAGAGTCTTGTATAAGTGAGTAGAGAGAGAAGGAGGTTGGTGAGCAACTAGATAGAAAATGACAGTATTGTATAAGTGAGTAGAGAGAGATGGAGGTCGGTGAGCAACTAGATAGAAAATGACAGTATTGTATAAGTGAGTAGAGAGAGATGGAGGTTGGTGAACAATTAGATTGAAAATGACAGTATTGTATAAGTGAGTAGAGAGATGGAGGTTGGTGAACAATTAGTTTGAAAATGACAGTATTGTATAAGTGAATAGAGAGAAATGGAGGTTGCTAAGCAATTAGGTTGAAATTGATGGGCACATAGAAGTGAGTAGATAGAAATGCAATGTTGTAAGCAAGTCTCAATGATGGGATTGGACCGTGGTGGAGATGAATAGTTGTAAGTAAGTACAAGATACTATATAGTTGTGAGCAAGTAGGTGATGGTTGAGATAATGGTAACAGACATCAAGTGAGTGGATAAAAATAAAGTAGTAAACAAGTTTGGATGATGCTATATACCTTTATAAGTAAGTCAATGATGGTGATGGGTTGTAATTAAGTAGTAGCTTACAACATTGCCATGTTTGTACACTCAAATGGAATGCACCATAAAAAAATAAACCAATTACAAACAAACACATATTTAGTGGAAGATATTAAATCCTATAATGGTGTTATGTCACCCAAAGATATATCCAGATAAAGATTTACCAGTGTCGTTGTGAATTCTTAATACTCTCTATTTTATTGTAATTATTATGTTTGAGTGTAGGTTCTTTATTTTCATCCACATCATTTTATGTTAAAAATTTATTGCATGATATATAATTTATTTTCAGGGAGGACAATTTTTATAGCTCACAAATTTTATTTTATTTATAGAATTTCTCAATAATTACTCCTCTAGATCTATGTGTATACATTAGGTAAAATTTTGGGCCTAAACAAGGCCACCAATTCTTGAGTATTGGGAAATATGGGAATGGTGCTATATCAGCAATTTGATGTAGTCCAGAGACTATCATGTCAAATAATATTATATAATGCATTTTTAAGTATTTTTTTGGAAAAAAATTCAATTTATAATTTATAATATATATAATCAATTTTTTAATATTAAATATTACTCCGTATAACAATAGTGTGTTGTGTTGTAAGCTACCACCTACTTGCTCACAACCCTTTGGCATCGCCACTTGCTTACAACCATCAAATAGGTTCATCATCTATTTGCCTACAATCCTTTACCTGATTGTCTTTTTGTTCATAATCTTTTATTATCACCCACTTGTTTACAAAGGTATATATCATCACCCAAACTTGCTTACTCCTTCATCTTTATCCACTCACTTGTATTATCTCAACCATCACCTACTTGCTCACAATTATATAATATTACTTACTTACAACTATTCATCTCCACCAGAGTCCAAAACCATTGCTTAACGCTTGCTTATAAGTTACAACATTGCATTTCTATCTATTCACTTGTACATGCCCATCAATTTCAACCTAACTACTCACCAAACTCCATCTCTCTCTACTCACTTATACAATAGTGTCATTTCAATTTAATTGCTCACCAGCCCTCATCTCTCTCTACTCACTTATACAATACTGTCATTTTCTATCTTATTGCTCACCGACCTCCATCTCTCTCTACTCACTTATACAAGCCACTCTCACTTTCAACCGAATTGCTCACCAACCTCCATCTCTATCTATTCACTTGTCCGTGACTATTAATTTCAACCATTGTCTAATTGCTAACAACTATTTTCCATCTTGTACTCTCTTACAACTATTCATCTCCACCATTGTCTAATCTCAATCTACACATTGTTCTTGATATCTCTTTTGTTGTTTTAACATTTTCCATCTTCATATCAATCTAAAAGATCCTTCGACATCCAATGTAAAAAGATTTGAATTTTTCTATTATGAACTATTATATTGCTTTAAAATAATTGACTAATATTTCTAGTAAAATCGTTTGAATAGGTGGTCTACTTAATTCTTATTGAGGGAAGAATTGTTTTAAATTTGCCTCTATTGATTATATCTTGGCTAATCAATCACATTTCTTGATTTGAATGCACTGGTTTGAGATTCATCTCAAAAAAATAACAAAATTTTCATACAGAGAACTTTCCTTTCCAAACCACATGTTCATACATATTGAAAAGTAGATGAATGCAATGAATTTTCAGGCACACAAAGTCTTGGTTTTTTCATCCATCTATTTTAAATGTTTGTAGATTCTTCTATTAATTCTTTTACATTTATATTGTATAGATTCTTTTATTTATTTTACAAATATTCTATAGTTCAAGGAATGTAGGTACTTTTAACAAAAAAAAAAACACTTTAATTCCAAGTACCAAAAATGACCCATAAAAAACTTGAATAAATAAGTAAAACCAAAATCTTCAAAAAAATCACCATTATTATAATTTAATATTTTGAACTTAACTTTTTTTGTGTATGAAAATAGCAAATATTCAATCTACAATCAATTTTGAAAATCATCAATTAATTAAATTGCCTAGGTTGCATTTTATATACATTATTACAATTTTGGAAATCCAATTTTGGCTTAAGGGATCAAAGGTCAAGTGAAATGTCAAATTTAATGTCAAATTTGACATTGTCCAAGGATTTTTGGATAGAGGACTGATGAATCGAGAATGCCATTGCAACAAAGTGGATAAGAACATCTTGTTGATTGTTAAGGATTGAGATTGAATAGTTGTAATTAAGAAAGTACAAAGGGTTGTGTTTAATTAGGTGATGTTTGAGAATGATGGTTGTAAGTAAATAAATACATATCATAAAGAAGTCTAAGTAATGGTATATTCCTGTTTGTGCTAGAAACTGATCTTTTGGACCAAGGGCTTTTTTCCATTTATTTAGGACAATCCATAAAACAATCTTCGTTGGAGTGATGCAATTGTACACCTATATTTATAAATAAAATGTGAAAAATGTTGATGAAATCTAAATTGTTCACCCAAAAGAGTGTAAATTTATCCAAAAAGAAAGATAAAGTCCTTAGAGTATGTACCCAATCAAAAATTTCATCCATTAAAAATAGGGGAATATATTGCCTAATATTTCCTAAAAAACAATTGTATTACATTTTAGCACAATATTGCTAAAAACCCTATTGGTTGGGACTAACATACATGTATCTAGATTGGGATGGAGGATTGTAACCAAACTTGAGTGATGGTATATACCATTCTAAGCAAGTGGGTGTTGGTTGCGAGTGATGGTCGCACGTAAGTGGATACAGATGGAAGAATGTAAGGAAGCCTGAGCGGTGGTATGTACCTTAACCCCTAAAGTCCGAAGGCCATTTTTCCATCAAAAACCACTCAAAACTGCCATTTTTATAGCAAAGAGAAAAAAAACATTTAAAATGTTTTTTTTTTGCATATTTAACAGTAGGATCTTGTTCTAGACTAGTGTAAGAATGTGTGGAAGAAATTTCAAAAACTTTGACCGTGTAGATTGCAAGATATTTGCATTTAAAGTGAAGGAATCAAGTTTTTTTGCACCTTGTTCAACTACATTTTTTGGCTTTGAACCTTCTTAACTTAAAATTTTTGCTCTAATGATTTTGAATTTCCAATTTTATATGATGAAGAATTGAGTTGAGAATCTAAGATAAAATATTCAAAAAAGAAACACTTAGTTTTCACACATCAAAAAATTGTTAAGTAGAAGTAGGTTCAAGATTGAGGGAAAAATTAAATCATTAATAGCTCTAAGATAGAGTTGAAATATACTAATTTCAACGGTGAGATTGTTTTAGCAAGAAATCTTAACCTTGCGAAACTTTTTTTTTGAAAAATTGTCAAAATTGAGTTCAGAATTGAATTGTACAAGTTATTTTTTCAAGAAGATGCTCTAATTGCGCAAAAAATAAGATTGTCCATAACTTTTGCATAACAAATCCAAATGGAATGAATCAAAGCTTCCCATGTAGATAAAAATAAAATATATATGAAACAAATTTTTTTAATTTTTAATTTAAAGTTTATGTGAGGATTTTTTCTGCCCACCGAACTAAAATTTGGGATTTTTATGCCATAACTTTTGCTCCTAGGCAGCGATTGAAATAAAAATTACATTTTTGGAAAGCCAATGTGGTTCTCTATCTTCACAAAAAAGAATTCAGAAAATTACAACAAATATTGAGACCATAGGAGCCTGTCCAAAATCCATTTTGTCCCCAGAGTGGACAACGGGACTTTAGGGGTTAATAAACATGGGAATAAAGGTAAAGGATTATAGGCAAGTAGATGGTGAATATCGGTACAGTTGAGGGTTACAATTAAGTGGTTGATGGTGAAGTGTTATGAATAAGTGGATGATGGTTTATAGCATATCCAACTATTGAGTTTCAATTGGAATATGTTGTAAAATAAATCCGCCTTAAAATTTTCATACTATGCTCAACAAACTATTAAATTTCAAACCACTTACAAACCACTACACATGTAATAGTAGATGACAAGTCATATACTAGCACTATTTTACACAAAAAACTATCTAAATGATGATTTATAAGTTGATCTTGTTATAAACTCTCAATAGGAGTTGTCAATCTATACATTTTTTGGCAAAATGATGCTTAACCCTAGAGCACCATGGATGCCATTCCGTGGCGTTTCAAACTATTCAACCAAAAGAGTTCAAAAGTATTTTCTCATCCCTCTTTTCTTTGTTGACCTTTCATATTGGGTTATGAAGAGTATCCAATTGAATTTGTACTCTTTCCAATGTTTGTCTTCATGGAAATGAGAAGTTCTTAAAAAAAACGGATCACAAAATAGTGCTATTTTAGAGTATTTTGGGAAGTTGTTGCTCCTTGCTCTAAATCTGAATTTTCTCCACAAAAATGATATTTTTTGAGTTTGTCTCCAACTAACAAAATGAAGGTCATCTACTCTAATTTCTACTCCAATTTGCATTTTTAGAAAATTCCTAATATTGCAAATTTTATTGCAATTTGAACTTTGGGTGTATTTTTAATGTCTATTATTTTCTAATTATAGAATGACACGGAAATTGAATTTACACCATGATGTTTGTCATTGTAATATACACACATGGTGAAATTTTCAGAATTTTTGAAGTAATTTTCTATTTAATATGATTTTTTTTCACTTTTTCTTCAAAAATTCTTTAAAAAATCAGTTTTCCACAAAAAAATCTAAATTTTTTGTGAAGTAAAGAAGACATGTGATTTCATCTCTGAAAAATAAATATAAATTTTTTCATACATATCTAGTTGCAAAATGGCAACAAATTGAGTGATGGGCAGTGAGGTTTGAAATCAATGGTCATGGGTCCGTCATTTAGGGGATAAAAGATGGCCACTGAAGGACGTCAAGTGCGCTTGCCCACAGTGTCTACTAGGATAAATAGGAGTAAGCCTTTGGTAGATGGACAACTATTTACATATAAAACTTTACCTTTTTTGAATTGGCAAATTAGCAAAGAAACCGATGACTATTGCCACATAGATAGACGCCTTTGGCAAATGGCTGGTGAATGTTTTTGGGCGGACAAACAAATCAAGAATGACATTTTGTAGATATTAAGAGGATTCCCTTTGGCGGATGACGTATAACTTTTGGGAGACAAAAAATGACTTTGGGCAATTGTGTGGATAGATTTTGGTGAAGAATGAGACAAGCTTGGAAGGATAAATAGATGAAAAGGGACAAAGTTGGTTAAAAAAGGAGATCAAAGTGGTGCATGACAAATCGCGGACGTGTCAATGATATTTGACAATTTATAATTGGAGGTTGATAGGCAAATGGTAATTTTACCTTCTAATAAAACATGTTTTTTGCTTGCCATACAACATCTACGTAGCCAAGTAGGTCAAACATGTCTATGTGCGACAATCCTACTCTTAATGCTCTCTATTTTTTTTGGTATTGACTATGTTTTTAATGTGCCCCTTTTTTTTCATCCACATTTGGAGTGTCAATTCTATTTGGTGCCTATAAATGGTGATGCTTTAAGGGTGAGGGTTACAAGTTAGGAAGCTAAAGTTTAACTTCGAGCAATTGGGCAGAAGGTTTCAAGCAATTGGGCCATTGTAAGCTTGGTGGACTATAGAGCAGGTTTTTACAATCCAAAGCTTGTGAAAGGAGTGAGATTTGAGACTAATACCAAGTTTTTTCTTCTGATACATTTTGGTGGCCTTTTTGCCTTCATTCATTGTTTTATGGAATAATACCATGATTGATTTTATTCAATTGAGAACAATTGGATGCTATTTTTGATTCATATGTACAAAATCTACAAATACTAATCACAAAATTCTATGAACAAATGATCAAGGAAAATAAGTAAACAATTGCATAAAATGAAAGAAATTGCTATTAGAAAATGTGAAGTAGAAACTAAAAGCTAGAAAATATTGTAAAAGAAAGTTTTATGAGATGCAACGCACGTTAAACTTGACATAAATATGTGGAATGAGAGTCCATCAAAAATTTGTTGTACAACTATCAATTAAATGAAAATGTCTCACTTAACCCTTAACTGCCTCAGCGACCATATATGGTCGAGCTGAAATTTCAGGCTCATTTTGGTATGGGCAGTTAAATTCGTTTGACCGTTTTAAAAAAAAATTCGGGCAGTTTTTAGGGTTAACTATTGAAAACTTTCATTTTTCACTGCAAAAGGTAAACATTTGATTTTTGAGAGGTCTTCAAAGCCATATATGTCCCAAAGTGGAAGAGTAAAATTTCCTAATTTTAGTTCATTTCCCAACTTTTGCCAATTTCACTTGATTTGAGATCTAAAAACTTGTACTTATCCATTTGCTTTGAAAATGGTCCCAATGGAAAGAGTAAAGTGTTTTCATGATTTTCACCATTGAAAATTTAAACATGCAAGTGTTGATTTGGAGTTATTTGCGATTTATACTTATAAAAAAAATTGCATTTCACCAATTGCAAGGTGGATTGTGTAATAAGTTTGATAGCTTTTCATATGAAATTAAGTTTTTTGAAAGTGCATTTTAGTGTGCTAACATTATTTGTAGTCATTCATGTCACTTCCCATCTCAAAAAACTTTTATATGCAAATTTCTAAAACATGGCAGCATACTAAAAATAGAAAGCATACATTTCTCTTGTTATAATCTCACAACTCCTATGCAATTTCGCACTCAAAATTGGTATGCATACTAATAACCAAGCTCTTCAAACATCTATACGGTTAGATTTTGAAAAAATACAATTTGCTTCATTGGGGTTAACTATAAGCCCATGCTCTTTTTTCATAGTTGAAACACTCTTGAAAAGGCTTGGGCATTTAGGGGTTAATAGTATGGATGTCTTCAAGAGCTAATTGTACAAGCTATAGGAAATGAATGAAGCACATCTATCTATCTAAGTAATGATGTTGAAAAAGGATATTTTGTCTATTCTTCAACAATGTGATCGACTAGCATATTCACTCAAATGCTTCATGATTTTAGGTTTAGAATCAATTTATGTAGGGAATTTTTTTTTATAAAAATGAAGATCTTAAGGGTAGATTCTTCTCATGTCATAATTTATTTTGCCTAAAAAACTCCAAATCTACATTCTTCTTCCTGCTAAAAGCTCTTTGGAGTTTTTTTCCTTGGGGACTAAATGTCCAAATTTTGAACAACAAAAGAATGCAAACATGCTACTCAAAATCTTGTTTTTTTCATTCATCTAAATGTTTGTAGATTCTAACGCCAGTTCTCTTACATTTGTACATTTAGAGTTTTTGAATACTTTTTGCTTTAAAAATATCCCATTAGTTAAGGGCTATAGGCATGTTTGACATCGAAAACTATTTTTTCTAGTTCAAATTAAAAAATGGCATGTCAAAATCCTACAAAATCACTATAATTATGTGTAATAAGATCTTAACATTTTAGACTTTATAAAAATCTTGTGAAAATAACTCATATTCAATATTGAATTGATTCTTAAAAGAATTTTCAATTTTTGGTTTCAAATGTCATTGAAAATTATTGGTAAATATAGTAGGATATCTAATAATATAGATATGGTCTATGGATCATATTTTACAACTTTTGTTTGTAAACCATCATTGATGAATCTTATATATTTCATTTTATAATACATCTTCACAATTCCGGAAATTTGGAAGATGCGTTATCAAAATTGTAAAGGTGTATGATAAAATGCAATTTGAAAAAATAATTTAATGATGGTTTTAAAATAATTTTTTTAATATAATCCATAAATCATATCCATATGATTAGATCTTCTAATGTACTTACTAAATAATTTTCAATATAATTTGAAACCATAAATTAAAAATTCCTTTTAAACTTGATGGAAGATTCAATATTTGTAATTTTCATAAGAATTTTTTATTTAAATTCAAAATGTTAGGTTCTGATGATGGTGATTTTTAAAGATTTTTAGTGTAAGCATTTACTTAAATAGGTTTTGAGGGATATTTTGAACTAGAAAACTTACTTTTGAAGGGACAAATGTATTTATACCTTTCGAACTATAGAATATTTACAAAGAAAGATTATGAAAATCTACATTGTACAAATGTTAGAGAACTAACAAACAAATCTACAAACATTCAAAAAAATAGAAAAAGCAATGAGTGCTTGGGACATGTTTGTGTTTATTTAGTTGTTCAAAATTTGAACGCTTAGTCTATAAGAGGTCAACTCTAGAACATCACTATGGACATTAAGTGTCCAATAGATGATAAAAAAATCCTTTTATATAATCAAAAATGCAAATGTTCATCCTTAGAATTTTGAGTGAAAAGGAGAGGTCTTCCACAAGGGTTTGACCTCCAATGTGTGCTTTTAGATTTTTTTAAGCATGATTCACATGGTACCCCAAAATATGTTTTCCACATTGACTAGGTCATCCTTCCAGAATTAATGTTTTCATCTTGCGAATGAAAGTTTTATTTTGACAACAAATAGGTGAAACAATGAAGTATCATACAAAAGTTCATGTGACATTAGAGGTAGTCACACATTCTCCAAAACGAGAATCCTGTGAGGAATGAGAAACTGAGGAGAAAAAAGAGAAGCCAATTAGGAACCTGTGACACCCCATTTGCTGGTGTAAAGAATGAGAAACTCTCATATGCACAGAACTCAGGATGTACATTTCAAGATGCTCAAGTTGCGATGGACACGCAAAACACACAATGAAGGCTCAAGTCACGCAGACTGTAAGATGAAGGCACAAAACGTGAGCAATGCACAAAACGGCAAGGTGAAAGTGAAAATATACTTCACTCGCTAAATCTTCTTCACATCCATTCTTCACCTCTGGAGAAGAATGACCATTCTCAATCTTTAGAGAATGGGACCTCCGCAAGCCAAAGAGAGCCAATGTGAGAGCGCCACGTCCCCATTCTTTGAAGATTGAGAATGGGGTGAAGAAGGTGTGACTAAGGTAGTATGGCCTAAAAGTGACCATTTACGGGTTGATCTGCCTTTTTCACAGGTTTCCTTGAACAGAAATATTTTTGGATCATTTTTCAGAGAAAGAAAAATGGATGCGGAACGTTACACAAGTGGTTTCATATTTTTTTGAATCGTTTTTGAGTTACTTATGAATTAAAAAAACTAAACTGTTGTAGGCACCTATTTGTGACCCTAGATCTTCCAAAATCTGACCACTTGCAACTTCTAAAGTGATTTGAGTAAATGAAGGTCAATGATTGGCTCTTGCAATAAAGCTTTTCTCTCGATTCTCTCAATGGCTTGAGAGGTCCATTTAAGAACCACCTAATGTCCATTTCAGACCTAAATAAAGGGTCGATTTGAAGAGGCCGCTCGCTTTTAGAGCACACTACCTTACCCCTACTGACATTTCTACTTATCGACAGCTACTGTGAATCATTCTAAAAATTATCATCGGCATTGCCAATGTGAAGTATTCCTCGACTTCGTAGCCTACGAACGCCCAAAATAAATATAAATAAAATTTGACGTTACTATCCTCATTGATAGAAAATATCTGCTCTGTTCATACAAACACGCACAGTTGATTATAATGAATGACCTATTGTTAAAAGTGGCGAAGAACTCTCTTTGTTTTCGTGACAATTTTCAATCACACCAGACATTGCAAATTCTCTGAATAATTTAATTCACCTTCGCCACCTTTGAATCTTAGGGATCACAATCAAACCCTTTGCTGAAATGGTGGGAAAATTTCTCGTACCCAAGCAACAATCTTTTGCTCGGCAACCCAAGTGTAAAAGATCTACTGTACCAATACCAAATTCTGAGCCTCCAGGGGGCAGGCAAATAAATGACTTCTTCCCATAATCCTTTACCTTCCCCATTCTATACTAACCTCTAATCTCTCCTTGTAACTAAGAATTCATCTTTACCTCAAGAACGTGCAAGCAGCCCACAGGAAGATATATGAAATAAGGGAGGAGGTAAGCTCCAGGGTCCACGACGACGGAAGAATTTGCGTAGGAATGACGGGCACCAGGAAGGAGCTGAACACCCAACCTAAGACTAACGCACCAAATCTGTACACAAGACCAGTAATTCGGGGTTAAATATGTGATAGCAAATGACGAAGATCATATCTGATGCTTCTCCAGTAATCTGGAGCACAATAACTTACCACATCTCAAAAGATCTACTACTAGAACACAAAGTTATTGATGGTAAATAAATGGTAATCTAAGAGAACATTAGAGCAGTATTAAAGATAACGTTAAATTAATGTGACTCCAGTATAACATCAAGTAAATGCCAAGGACAATAACAGCAAGTAAACACGTGTGTGACACTAACATAACATTAATATACCATTAATTCAACAGGAGGACTGTATGAATCTAATGCCTGTTAACAGTAAAAACTTCTCTCTCTACTAGGGAATGTCTTAGTGATGCAAGATGAACACGGGAATCCAAGACACATGATAGGCATCCCTAACAATAACTAGGTTATGACAAAGTAACACAACATCCTCCAAAGAAGAGTACTTGACTACGGTATGTAGCAAAGATACGACACCATGCCAGAACATGCGTCCATTTGAAATCCTGAACGATATCATGCCAAACATGGAAGAAACAGATGAAAAGTTCTGGGAACATACCCGATGAAGAAAGATCTGGCCAACTTCTTGGTTCGGTCATTGAGAAAGTAAATACATCCCACAAACGACATGAGCACCTGGAGAGAAAACCAGTAAACAATTGTTTTATCACATGCTAGACGACCATTGAGAAAAGAACAATCGACGAAAAGATGATCTCTGAAAAAGTGAATTTATGAGTGCTTTCATATGGCGTAACAATGACCAAGAAAGATTTTCACCTGGATTGAAACAAAGCACAAAAAGTAAAAAATAATGAAAAAGTGATGCTCTAATCAGTTGGTCATGGTTCAATAATACAAGAACGTAGTAGTGTAGTATAGTGGGACTGTTGGCAAAATTGTCGGCATCCACTCCTGAGTTGCTCTAGAAAACATATGGAAAGATCTTGACTTTGAGACATGGCTGAAGGAGATGGTTACCTGAAAAGCAGGGCCTCCATTTCCAGGTCGGAGGATACTCCACAACGCAAGGAAAACGTAAAAAACAGCTCTCTTCGCAATTAAATCTGTAGTCGGAACTTGATACATATTCACAATCTTCTGCATCCAAGCGGGCAGTTCCTTAACCACCTTCGGCTTCTTTGGATTACTTTGCAGTTTTTGGTATTCACGCAATTTCTCCATCATAATCTTATCATATGCTGACTCAATGGACTCCATGCTTTTAGCATCGCCACCGTACTACGCAAAAAATAAGCAACAGAAGACAGTTTGTCAGGAGAAGATTACGATTTGCAATAGTCTATAAAAACTAATAGCAGCAAATGTTCTTAGAGGTCTGTCAATGACCCAAACAAACCACTTTCGATGATTGACAAAAAATGCTGAAGATAACCTAGCTACCTGACCGGCCAAGTAGCTGCGGGCTTCCCGTATCTCTTCCTCCCCAGCCTCCCTGCTTATTCCCAAGCGCTTGTAGGGGTCTCGCACGTTCACTCTTGGAAAAACTGGTGGAGTATTTCAATGGATAAGTGCATATTGGTAGAGACAATACACGGTCTAATAATTTAGTGCACGATACACTATTTTGAAGGTTTAATGCTAATTTGAGCATCATGCATTAATGTATGTCTTGACAGATACGATTAAAATACAGTATCATTTAGTGAGATTTAAAACCGTGTTGCCTCTTTCCTCTCTTTTGATGGTCACTAAGTTAAATCAAGTACACTACTAAACAAAAACAAGTGCATACACTGTATGGGACACTATTTTGGAGGCACATTAAATCGTGGTTGACATAACATGGAACGGAAAGTGTAGTTAAACAGAAGTTCCAATTGTTTAGGTGATTTTCTAAAGTGATCATTGTCAAAACATCTAGGAGCTGCCAGAACTCACCAGAATCCGAACCACCCCTCGAAGCATCCATAGCCGAACAAACCAGCCTCTTCGATGACTGTTGTCTTGGCCATGACTTCCTGAAAGCACACACAAAACCGTTTGAAAACACCCAAAAATTTATAAGGATCTAGATAACATCTTCTAAAACATAAGTTCACCCCATTTACGGAGGTCTAAAGCCTAAGGTATATGATCTCCAGCACCACTATTCAGATAAAATGCAATAGTTATTGGTCTTTCAAAGAAAGTCACCTTACTGCAGCGCCAAATGATTCATTTGTCCGCAAAGAGTGTAACAACTGTCCAGATACCCTTGGGTAGACTGCGAAACCTCCAGAAAAGCATATAATCATATAAGACAGAAAGACAACAATCACAACATCACTAATTTTCAGTCGTCAAAAGTCACTAAGTCCAAACAGCTGAATCTATGTAGACGCTACCAGCAAGATAGAAGGAATCCAAGCAGGAGCCAAAAAAATTTCAAAACCAGAAGAAAATGAGACCGTCAAAGTCTTAATTATTTGCCCCAACCCAAGTACTTTCACAGGATGAAAGAGGCCTAGAGGAGAATTCACAATGACCATTTAACCTACCAATTTTGGACATTGTGCTCTAAATTATTTAATTTTTCAACATAGAGAAAAATTTAACATATAAGAGCGTTTCAATTTCTCGATAATTGGGGAAAGCAAGTAATGAAGTTTCTAATTGTAAAAATACAAAACCAACTATATTCCAATATTGGAGATATTGGATGCATTTTCCTTGAACCTTCCGTATGAATGAAACAGGATGAATAGGATATATATTTGTGCTGCTAGGCATTTAGGGGTTAAGCAAGCTAGATAGAGATTAAATTTGAATACAACAGATAGAGACAAAAAAGATCCAAGAAAAATGGAAACAAATGCACACTATAGTTTCATGAGATCCGAACTATACCTGAGCACTTGGATCGCTTCACATTGAACAGTCTGCTGGACTCAAATCTGTAATTAACGGACAAAGAGGAGTTGTTGCCCCTCGTTAAAGAACACGTCAAATTATCAGATAATGCCGCCATCCTGTTCACACACACATATCACAGAGACTCAAGATTTTGATGGGACAGTGCAGAGTCCTGGTATGAGTCCTAATTGTGATCTTTGTGACTGAATTTTTATTGATTTGGTCATGTGTATTAAGGGTTCACGAGTCAAAGTGCTTGGGAGTACATGTGTCCAGGTATGTAAAAATATATACATCGTAGAGTTATGCAGCTTACTGAGCAGTTACTTGCAAAGACAGACACTTTGCTTAGCTCAAGAAACACAAATTACAGAAGTGAATCCTAAGTGGAGTAATAACAAAAGAAACTCACTCCATGGCGCACAACTCACTCATCCAATTAAATTTGGACAAGAGAAAGACTCCGTGTGACCTACTACATCCAGCTCAAAAAAACATAACGTCCAAATCCGGCCTTTGGTCCTTCAGGAATTAAACGAAAATGGACAAATTAACGCCCGTAATGAACACCTTCCACACGAGCTATGTCTCACTGCTCACAATGTGAAGAGTTTTTGAAAATGCCAAATACTGTGTAAACCCCTTAATCCTAAGAAACAAGGATCCGCGGATTCAAAACGACCAAATTCATGATCAAACTGTGAAAATGATACGATTCACCAAAAAGACCGCACTCTCGCCGTTCCAAGCTTCAGAAAGATTGACCTCTCCCTTGGCCAAACCTCCACAAATGAATTCTTAAGCTCCCAAGGTAGCGGCCATTGCACAGAATAAAATTTTGGACCAATTTCAGATGAACACTGCTCACAATGTGAAGAGCTTTCGACAATGCCAACCCCATAAAATACTGTCTAAACCCCTTAACCCTAAGAAACAAGGATCCACGGTTTCAAAACGACCAAATTCATGATCAAACCGTGAAAATGATACGATTCACCAACAAGGCCGCACTCTTGCCTTTCCAAGCTTCAGAAAGATTGACCTCTCACTTGGCCAAACCTCCACAAACGAATTCTTAAGCATTGCACAGAATAAAATTTCGGACCAATTTCAGATCAACACTATAGTAGAGAAAACCATCAGATTTCGTCAATAGATCAAAGTAGCGGACCGCGAGAAAGAATAGACAAACTTACGTAAGAAAATTCTCTCGCTCCAGTAACAATGTTCCGAACCGGTTGGCGGTGCAAGTGAAGGAATGGGAGGAAGGCCGATGAAGAAGGCAGGTCTGTTGGCTATGGCGGACTGGAGCTCGGGCTCCGTTGCGACACGGAGTGTGAGACAAAACCCTAAGGAAAAACATTATCCATTTAGCCTTGCCAAGGTTTTAACCCTTTAGCGCCTAAGTCCTTTCTTGAATTTTTGCATATTTTTGCTTATATCTTTATTATTGTTATATAACTTATTATATATATATTATCTACCTCAGTTTCATCATAGAGAAAGTGTGGTTTTAAAAAAGGCAAGCATTGGTTTAGATCGTTTCTTGAATTTTTGCATATTTTTGTTTATATCTTTATTATTATATACATTATCTATTTCAATTTCATCAAATTTTTCATAGAAAAAGTGTGGTTTTAAAAAGTCGGGCATTGGTTTGGATGAATGAGAAGTTTTGAGGTCAAAAAAGCCCTTGGAATCTCTCTTTTCATTATTCTCATTTGGGACATTGAAGTGCTAAGGGATTAAGGGGAGTTCTCCAAAGCTTTGAGTGCAATTTAAACAAATTTTGGTAAATAATTGAGCGATGTTTTATATCATTAAATTGCCTGATTGATTTATTGTTGAATCTTCAGTTGTTGGAAGACAAAAGAATATTCAAGATTATTTTCTTGTACATTTTTTGGACTCTACATGAATAATTAAACTAAGAATTTTCAAAGAATATAATCAATAAAACTGCAGTAACTTACAAATCATGAAGTTTGTTGGTCTTCACAAGTTAAATTAGTCAAGTTATTTCAATTGGTTAGTGCAAAAGTTTGAAGAATGCAAGACCCTCTTGTACAAATTGAATGAAATTTGGATGATGTGGTCTAATTAGTGTAAATATTGGATGAAATTTACATTAAAAATGAATGGAAGTGAATGTAATTGGATGATTGTAAAGAGAGTGGATGAAAAGTGAGATGATAGTTGAATGACAATTACAATTACACTATTAGAAATAGTATCAAAATAAAATTAAATACAATAAGTTGGTTTTATGTAAAATATCGTGAACTATTGTATTTGTGCTCCTTACAAATATTGCATAATTTTAAGTTTAGTGCAAATCAATATTATCACTTTGGGGTGTACTAAGTAAATTAATTGAATAGTGCTATGAAAATTTTTACAAAAATTAATTAAGTTCCAAATGAGAGTGTCATGTGCCACTAAAAAGTGCAAAAAATAAGGTAGCACCAAAAGAATTTATGATTCAACATTTAAAATGTTGAAGCTATAGACTATGGCAATACAATATGTAAAAATCTCTAGCTTTGTTTTTGTATACTAATGTGTGTTTTTCAACAATTAGAAGAAATGACATGCTTAATTAGGTGAAAATCGAGAACTTCAATCCAAAAATGAAAAGATACTCGCTTCCGAAGATTACCATGTTAAACTATGGTTATACTTGGTATTTAAATTTAAATATAATATAATACAAAAAAATTGCACAAATTTTATTGAACAAATAAGTGATTTTTCATCTAATTAAGATTAAATAAAATATTAAATATATATTTTTAATTATTAAAATGATTTTATTTCAATTTTATTTCAAAAACTTTATTTTAAAATATCAGTATTATAATAAATGCTTATAAATTTATTGATGTAATAAAATTAATCACTCATGCCTACAATTCCTAAAAGAATCAATTCTACTTAATCTTGTACTAGTATCTTCTACAAATTTGGGTTGTGCAAAATCTAAATCAATAATTTTATATAATTCTCTCCACAATGTTTGATTGTTTACACTCATATTATTGATTACAGATTCAAGATCTCCTTGTAAAGGTTCATTAACCCACTTATTAAGCATCACTAGTGAAGGCGACAATATTTCTTTCATTTTTGGCCAAGATTGTAATGAAACTCTTGCTTTAACAAGTTGGGATCGAGTTAAAGAGTTGAGAACATGATGCCAATTTTCTTTTGCCATTGGTGGACACATATCATTGCATTCTAAAATTCTAAGACGTGCATCTTTAACAATTCCACACAAAATTTTACGATTTTGTCTTATTTTATCCAAACTTGTTGAATTTTCAAGAACATCTATTTGTTTTTCAAGTTCTTCGAGTTGCTTTTCAAAACGATTAAAGCTTGATAACCAATATTGGCTAGTTTGTTCTACTTTATCATTATCATTTTGATGTTTTTGCATCATCTTACACTCCATTCAATTTTAATTCAATCTTTTAGAATTTCAATTCAAATACATAATAAAGTAAATTTTGAATCCACTAATTATAGAAACTATAGGTTATTAAGGTGTAAAATCATCCATGTTATTAGAAAAAATTGTAATAACTTTGATTCATCTCCATGATCAATGTTGATGAGTATTCATCCACAAGATTCTTCTTATATTTTTACATTGAAAATATGGTGCAAAGAATGATTGTATCGGATTTCAGTTTAATATTTTTTTATTTTTTTTTTCTTGTTTTTTTTTAAATTTTAAAACCATATATAAAATAATAATATAATTGTTTTGCTATAAATGATTGATTTCAAAATGTGATATCAAAAGACCACAATTTAATGTGAACTTTTAATAATCATTTGATCAACATTTATAACATACTGTATATCATGAATGATTTTAATTTGAATAATTATTGTAATATATTTATCTAAAACTCATTTTATACTCAAAAGCAAAATCACAAAATACAAAAGCTACCAAATCACCAATACAAAATTGACAATTTAGATTTGACCACACCAACCCTTTAAACATATAGGTTGAAATGAATAGATATTACAAAACATGTTGTTGGAAAATAATTACTCAAATCCTTTATTTCAACAAATTATAGTTCAATTTCAAATAAGGTAGAACATCCATTATCTCTACCTTAAACTCCTACCCTTCCAATTTCAAAATCTTAATGTAGTTAAAAATAAAAAAATACTCTATAATTCAATTAGATACAACATGTTGGCCGAGTGGCAGTGAAAGTTCTTGGTTCTAGCTCCTTAAAACTAGAATTAAGATTTAGCTCCACGACTATACAATTAAAAATCATTTTCAAGTCAATTTGGCCTTTGAAAATTTATACTATTTTTCTATATTATTAATTCCTATATTTTTTAATATAATTCACAAAAAAATTTAAGAGTTTAAAGAAGTTAGCATGGTATTAGTTAAGATTGTTTGGAGATTTGAGAATTGTTTTTTGCCCAAGAACTATAGGGATTAATATAAGTGGTAGAAATTAATATAAGAGTACTCACACGGTTTTAGAAATTTGAACAAGCTTTTATAATTGTTGCATGTAAGGGCTTGTTTAAATTCATTAATTATGCAAAATAGGATTTTTAAGGCAATTAGGAATTTAGAATGTGAGAAAAATTCTAAGAGAAAAAACAAGGTTGAAATATATGAATTTATTTTTTGATGCCTTAATAATATTTTTGAATCTCCAAAAGTTAATTGAAGGATAATGTACAAGTAAATTTTGCTTCTTCCTGAAAACATTTGACCATGGTATTTTGGGGAATGCTACCGCATGAGCGTAGAGCATAGAGCACAGATTTCAAGTAATTTTTTTTAAAATTTTAGAGTTTAGAAAAGTGAAGACCTATGACTGCGAGTGTCAAGGATCTATAACTGCACAAAAAATAGGTGCATCTAATCTGAGTGGATGTGAAGCCAAAATAATTCAAGTAATATAACTTGACTCTTTTAGTCCTCTATGTCTCTGTCACATGTATTGTTCCTATTGAATTTGTCACATAATAGAAGTATAAAAAATACCTTTGTTTGAATTAGAAATCAATGAAATAAAAACAAGCATGAATTGTATGAGTCTTCCTACTTAAACCTAAATAATTAAATCTACACAAGTCATGACCTTTATTGTGCTACCTTTTGTGAGGAATAGGTTTACTTGCTATTATGATGAAGACTAAAACCTAGTAGATGAAGACTAAAATCTATTAAATGAAGATGAAAGAAAGGAGTCCATAGATTTGTCAACACTATGTGTTAATGACACGTATAGCAACAAATATTAGAATCATATCCTTAAATGAGGTTTTGAGATATATGGAATCGTGCATCTCTTGGTTGCATTCTTGGTACTATGAAAAAGCTTCCTACAAGGAGAAATGCATGAACTTTGTTTCATGGCGTTTTGACTCCTAATAGAGAAGATATTGAATTTTAGAGTTTTTATAAATAAAAAAATTAGAAATCTACTTTTACTTTCATATTATATCATATTGTGGCAACCGCATATGGCAACACTAGTATAGTTCGAAATGGCATATTATATATATTATATCATATTATATTATATATAGATAATTAAAATTCAACTATTAAATCAAGGTTTTTTTGAAGGTGTCCTAAGTAAGTGGCTCATTAGATTTTTGAAGCTTTAGATGTTGAATTCAATCTTTTGTACCATGTGCACATTAATGATACTAATAAGTAATAACCTCATTCATTATAAATTAAATTATATAACTACAATTATCTAGCCAAGATGTAGATTTGGATGACATATGACTAATTTTTGTTCAATCATCAATCACCTTTATTTTTGTCCACTATCAAATCATTGGCCATGTTATTTGATTGAATATGGTGTTCACTTGAAGTTGATGGTGAGGTACGATTGAAGCTAACAATAGATGTCCAAAAATTATTGCATCTTGACTAAGACTATTCTAAAGCCTAAAGCATTGGTTAACTACAAGATACAAATCTACAAGTCTTTAAAGCAACCAAAATCTAAAGATTTTAAAAACAAATAAGAATCAACTTGTAGATTAAAAATCCAATTCAATATCAAAGAAGGTCAATATTGACCACAAGCAAGGAACCTTGGAACCCAAAAGACCTTTATCATAAACTACATCATTTCTAAGTACATTAAAAGAAATATACCAAATCTTTCTAGCATAGTCAAATCTCCAACTTGTTAAATTCTGTCACCAAGTCTCAAGCACTAAGATAATTCAACTTAATGACTTGGTCATAATACAGTCGGGTCCAATAATCTTACAAACTACCTATTGTACTATTCAAAGAATTTCGCATAATATAGAATATACTCGGGGAGGTCACTCTCCGAAAAGTAGAAAACCACGTGAGTTAAACTATAGGGTGCATTTTATTCATTGGAGGAAAAATTTATAAATGATTTGGATCTACTTTAGCTTGGATTTAATTCTTGAAACATCATTATATGTAAAATAGGGTATTGAAAAATCTTGTGATTTAAAAAAAAGTAGATATAAATTAGTATGAATAGAATTAGAAAAGAGAAAAAATTAATTTTAGAATGGATATAATCACTGGTCTCTCTAATGGAAGAATGAGAAATAATAGATTTTTAACTATTTAGCACTTTGGATATTGTAGCTAGATGCTTTAGATTTCAGTCACTTTTCTATCAAGATTGACTCCAACAAAATAAAATGGATTGAAGTAGAAATTAACTACACAATTGTATTCTCAATTGGAGTGAAGGTATCAAATCATTTAATGGTGGAATTGGAAGATCATAGTGTGTATTTGAACCGGATTATGCACATCCAAAAATGAGATTTTTGAGGATGTGTGCTTTTAGAGTTAAATAGAATTTTGGTTAAAATTCAAAACTAAAAGTAAAGAGCTTCATCAGTTTTTGATATCATCACCTCTTTGTTGCAACCATTTATATCAAGAGTAATAGACTCACATAATTATTGTGAAGTTAATGAGTGAGAATGACTTTTGAGTTAAAGGGTTAATACAATACATATGATGAGATGTAAAAAAAGATTTGATTGTTGACATAGATATTATTAAAAGTTCCTAATTTAATTGCCTTCAAGTAACGTGAAACATTATAGAAAATTGGCAGCTTGTTATAACTTAGATTGGAGTGTTTTACAAGTTGGAAGTTTATAATAACAAATTTCTTAATTTTTGGGCCTATAAAATGTAAAATAATGACCTTGACACACCAACATCTTCAAATTAAATATTTTAGTGAGTGTAATATGAAATGTCAATTAGATAGAATGTGATGAGAATTCCAACAATAGGAAACGACTGATCAAAAGGGAAGTCCAAAAGACATAATGTGGAAATTTTTATTTATTAAAAGAGTGAAAATTGTATAAAAAATGTGTATTTCAAGTTAGGGTCAAAACACTATCTACAATCTAGGCTTATCCATTCATATGCTACTCTTTCATTGGTCAAATCCTCCAAATCTATTGACTTTTTTGTCCAAGCACCAGCCACCTATACTTTGGGATTTAAAAAAAAATCCACAATAGCTTGATATGTAAATCTAATCGCACACAAAGATAGCCAACTTGATTCTTCAAAGCATCACTTCAAGTGCAACTTCATCTAATTATTTTTAATAATAGGAAAAACACTTCAAAAACCAAAGTGACCACATTCTAATTGTTTAGGAAGTTATGGATTAAATGGTTAATCAATTATTGATTGTTTCATGTTGCTTTTGAGTTTGATCCTGATTTTTTTTAATGTAAGTAGCATGTTTTCACGCCAAACATTCATCCTAAAATCTTTTATTATCAAACAAATTTTTTTTCCTAAAGTTTATAAATACTATAGCATGCCAAGAATTAAGCTAGATTTTCATTTATAATTACCTATAGGGTGCTTAAAATTAAGACCAAGTAGCTTTTTTCTACTACAGGGGTCCTTTAAAATCATAATTATTAGGTAAATAGCCCCCAAACAAATATATGGTTAACGCACGTGGTTACAAAATATAAAGGGAAGTGACCTCCCCGAGAGAATATAATAGGCATTTTTGATCTTGCATAAGTAATATTTGGTTCTTTTGCAATTCCAATCAAGCTTACTAGTTATCAGTTTCAGAAAAACAAAACTCCATTTTTGGTGAATTGTCTCGTGAATTGTTTGATTTGTTTTATTTAATATGCATGGTTTTATATGATAATTGATTGGAAAACACTGGCAATTAATTTTTAAAATTTGATTGCATAAATATTTAGAAAACATCCATACTCACATCTTTTCTTCAATAAGCATCTCCAAGAAAGTTTTAGAATTCACTCTATAGAGATTTGAATGTTGAAGTGACCATGCCCAAATTTTGTAAAATAGATGTCACTTTATTGTAATTAGATTTTGCTATTTGATCTTCATACTATAATTAATTTTTTTTATCTTTGAGCAATTGAGCATGATGATATAATTACTTTGTCCAAAATCTTATTAATTAATTAATTAATTAATATATAAATATATATGTTTGTTTGTTTGTTTGTTTGTTTCTCTAGACTTCATATCCTAGGCTAAGGCTTAGTTTAAAGATAAATTTAAAAGAAGTCTTTTGGGATTCCTTGCTTTATAGTAAAAATTTGAAATTGACATTGTGACTAAATTGTACTTTAGATATGCAAATATCTACTAGCTTTGTGATTTGAAAGGGATATAAAACAAATTGCAAAAAATGAAATGTACTTCATAGATAAAGAACATTTGATTTGGACTAGCTAACTACCACCATGGCCATATCCCATGTGTAATTAGCTCCTTAGATTTGGCCGGCTTTGAAATTATAGCCCTAGTGCTTGGTGCACCCTTAGTTAATTATTATTGTTTTATTAGAAGGGCTAAGAGTTAATGAAGTTTCTTGTACTTTGGACGGCTAAAGACCTCACCAAGCTGCATGCCCATACAACGGGCTCTGACCAAATTATGGCCTTGCCTTAACGATGAACAGGAAGAATAGAAACTGAAGCTACAAAGCCCTTGTGCCTCTCCTTTCTCTAGTTCAACTTTACTTACTAAGTTGTGGAGTTTTGAGAATTTTGTAACAAACTCTCATACAGTTGTAGCAAGTAGCAAGGCGTTTGCGATTTTGCTGGTGGTGACTCTCAAATTGCAATGGATCCCTCACAAAGAACGGCACAATGTTCGACTGGTTTTCAGGTTCAGCTTTAGTTTTAGCCTTGTGTGTTTTGATTTGCATGAGTAATTTTGATTGTATTCTAGTGACAGCTATAACATGCGCCATGGATTGAAGACACCTACTGTTTCCTCACTAACATTCCAACGTGTTGTTTTGTTGTGGGATGGGCACATGTGAGGTCCATGGCTTCTCGAAAACTTTTAAAAACTTTTGCATGATGTGAAGTTTCTCCTTACCTTAAAGTTATATTTACTTTTAGGAGTAAGGAAATGATGTTTATTTGAGTTGTCAATGCTTGGATGGTAACAAGCTTGATATCTTTGGCATAGAACTTAGTCTGGATTCCATTTAGTGCATTGCTTGTAATATTATTGATATTGCTGGAAGCCTGCAGTGGTATGGCAAGGTTCGGTACTAGACTGATGGGACTGAACATGCGCAATAGTTGTGAACTTGTAGGATCTGGCTTTGATAGTTTGAAATTGATATGGATAGTCTATAAAGAGTACAACATGTCTATTTGCTTCATCAACTGAGAGGCTATTAAACAACAGGAAGTTTACATGCTCCAAAACTTCTTACTACGCTTCTTATACAAAGTGAAAAGTTGGTCTGTTAATCTTAGAGGTTCCAGCACTAAACTCATGAATAAATTATCTCATCACATAAGTGGATGTTGTACATTAAGTTTCCAAGTATAGAAAGAAGTATGAAAAAATCAGATACGAGTCATGGTGGTGCCCTGAAGATTCAGGGATGTCCCAAAAAAGTATTGTTTATTTGTTTATTTATTTATTAATTAATTAAAAGTAACGTGGATTTATGAATTTTTTATAACAAACAGAGTATGTCAAAGAATATGTTTCTATTATGAACCCTCATTATACAATGATACAAATGCCAAATGTTTCACTAAACATACAATATACAAATGCCAAATGTGCTTAAAATGCAAGAGTGTCATCGGTGCCTCAGTAGATAGTTTCCGAGAGCCTTGATCTTCCTAAGTAAACATAATTGTTGGAATAATGTATAGGCACTGAGCCTCCATGGAATTATTTTTTTCTGAAATTCCTGTGACTATGTCAAAGCTAGAGCTTTTCCCCCCTCTCAAAGCCATACAACCAAGTCACCAAGAGCTCAAAAATCCGTAGATTCGATACACCTCCCTTCATCTGGTACTATCTGCAGAAACAGACAAAATGTTAATCAGTTTCAACCAAAAAATAACCGCACACTAGTAGAAAATTCAGTTTTTCTGTTGTTTTGGTCGCATTGATCCGGTCAAAATGTGACAGAAATCTGTTGATTTCAATAGATTTCTGTCAGATTTTGACCGGATCAACACGACCAAAACAACAGAAAAACTGAATTTTCTACTAGTGGCACGACCTTCTTAGAAAATAACCGCATAGAAGCCATAATTGAGTATTGAGTCAAAACAGTTCAATGAAGCCTCCAGGTCTTACAAACCCACTCTTAGAAAATAACCACATGACTCTCTTAGAAGCCATTGAGTACTGAGTTTAAATAGTCCAGTGAAGCCTCTCAGGTCTTACAAACCCGCAAGACTGGGATTTTCAAATACAGTGATTGGGAGGCAAATAGCATACATGGACAATACAATGGCACTTTGATTGGCAGTCAAATGACGAGGATCAAAAGAGGCTCCAACAAGTCAATCATCTCCTCCAAACAAGGACCTACATACCTTGAAGTATAAATTAGTTTCACTAAGTGAATACAAGCACTTGATGAACTAGTACAAAACAAAGACAAAATAAATCCTAGAATGATCCCATGAGTCACCAAACACTAGTTAGTTTCAACTTTTCATGTAAAGGCATATCTAATCATAGTAAGGACAATGGGAAGTTGATATACCATCTTGTCAATGCTGGTTCTGTTGCTGTAGTTGTGAGATTTTGACCATTATGTGCACTCACAAGAACCCACTCCACAAATCCATCCTTGAATCTACATTCTTGTAGAAAAGGCTCAAGTGTGCTCTTGATGTGGTAGAACCTTTCCATAGAAAAATCAACTGCATCCAATTTGTTAACAACTACAATCAACTATTCTACCCACAAACTCCTCACTAACTATGCATGCTCCTTGATTTGGCCCTCCAAACTTGCTTCATATGCATCAATGGATGCATCCACCACCAAAATGGCAACATCTACTTGTGAAGCAGATGCTCTAGAAGCATCAAAAAGCACCACTAAGAATCTTGCCGTTTCAAAGTGAGCTCCAACGCATGCACGTCCCTCTATTAGATCAAATGCAAATGAGCCTTCACCCTGATATGCATTCAAACTACTCAATTAGAATTGCATTCAATCTGAGAGTTGATATTATCTTGGTCAACGTACAAATAGAATTGACCATATGCAAGCATTGGCATTTATAGGAAATGAATAAACATTTTCAAAATACCGGTCAACAAAAACAAAATAGCAAGCATGACGTGTAGGTGCTGGAGTGCTAGACCTTAGAATGTCAACAACCAGCGACGAACTTGGCCCTTAACTACAACCGGTGGTCAAAATATGGCATATTTCTATTCCAACCATGTTTGTTCATTTGGTGTGAAAGATACTCCAACAGAGCTTCCATTTGCCACTTGACAACAACTTGATCTTAAACTTATTTTTCCTTGTGCTAGATCCTGTCCCCTGAGCTAATCCTCGTATGTTTAGGCAATGCGGAGCTGGCTGATTTTATGACTCCAACTCTGGCAATGCTACTTCTCACTTCAAGAAACCCGCGTTTTAGGTGACGTTAGCATAATTTTTGGAGACGGATTTTAGTGGACGTCCGAGAAAACAACTTGTGTTTTTATGTCAATAATAACGTTCAATGTAACATTTAGATGTTACATTGAACGTTATTATTGACATAAAAACACAAGTTGTTTTCTCGAACGTCCACTAAAATCCGTCTCCAAAAATTATGCTAACGTCACCTAAAACGCGGGTTTCTTATAGTGTCTGGCACCATTCAATACAAGGTGGTGGATACACCCAAAATTGTCACAAAGCCTAGTTACAAATCTTTACATTGTCTTGTTGGCAAGGACGCAAGGTTCCAATGCACCAAAGAATGTGACAATATGCAAAAGATATGAAGGGTCA
Organism: Pseudisothecium myosuroides; assembly: GCA_951799445.1. NCBI lineage: Eukaryota > Viridiplantae > Streptophyta > Bryopsida > Hypnales > Lembophyllaceae > Pseudisothecium > Pseudisothecium myosuroides. Next base: position 26,076,719 of record OX637294.1, read on the forward strand.
AAGTTTGGTTTTAAGCTAGAGCTTTTCTTTCACATACTTAGGTACATGATAGATTTTGGAAAGGTATAGAGTCTGAGGATGGTGCTTTTGCAATTTTGGAGGTGCCTAATGTATCATCAGCCTCTGCGTGAATGCACTTAAATAAGTGCGATAAGAATATATTCAAAGAATGCAATAAGTAGCATCAAAGGTAAACCAAAAAATGCGCCATAACTACTCATATTTGAAAGACACAAAATCGGAATATAACTAGGTAATATGTTCATGTCAATAATACAATTCACTCGGAATGAATATGAAGGGGTACACAACATTCTGAATATTTATATGATGGAATAAGCAGAATTCAAACCAGCACTAGGAAGGAAGAAGACAAAAAAAGAGAAAGCACCACTTACCAATGCGCGGTTTTGGAAGCCCGTGAGCTACAATATATATCTCATCTGGAGAGGGAGTGTCAAATTTAAATGGCACTGCACGGGCAAGTAATCCACCAATTAACAATTATAAAAGAGTAGAAGGTTGTCTTCAAGTAAAAAGAACCGCCATACTGAAGAGTAGAGCAAAAATTCAAATATTGAAAACCTATTCTGAGCAAATCCAGACTTTCTTTTAACCCCCAAAAGACCTTGAGGACATAATCTGTCCTCGACGATTTTCTGAAGCGCAATAAACCAAAATCCAGACTGTATTTGCAAAATCAGTGAACTATACGGTTGGCAAGCATAAAATTGTGAATTCATCGATACTAATAAAGTTGCAAGTTGACATGTCTTTAGGGTTTAGAAGGGGCGGTTTAGGGTACACTATTCTTTGTCTAGAAGGGTTTTGGGTGCCACCTCAGATGGCAGTGCCCAAGTGCATGTCAGCGCGACCCGGAGAAAGACCGTTGGGGGGGACGAGGTCCGTCCTTTGTGACATCTCTCTTCCCGCCAAGGGTTTAGTGTTTTCTATTCTCTTGGGTGAAGATGCGCCTCTTTTGAAATGCACATGAACTATATTCTACTCGTCAATGTGAGGACAAGGATTTGGGGTCGCTGCCACATTGCGGGGAGTTGTTAAGGAGGCACCTGATTCTCGCAAGGACATCTTAAGCTAAGGAGTGGAATTTTGAGGGGAAGGGCGGGTGAGTCTTGGCGATGGAGAGGAGGAACAGGCGGTGGAGGCAATCCAATCACAATCTGTGGTTGGGAGGTGATTGATTTCGACTAATGATGCGAGGTAGTGGTGTTTCGTGCACCTTTGTTTGCACGTTACTGCGCCCACGACTTGTAATCTTCTCAATTTCAGACAACCACTTGTAATCTGTTCAATTGCGGCTTTCAATAGTACCTCCGCACGATTACTGCCTTCACTACCATGGCAAATTTAGGCACCGATGCCCCCCTGCAAATTCCCTAACTCTCGATCTGATCAAGCGCACATCATTGACAATTGGCTTGTGGATATTGCAGCTACTCAGGATTAGAGGAGCAGAATTCTGAAGTGCCTAGACGACCATCACCTGCTAGCGCTGCCTATGTGCGAGAAGATACACCATCTTCCTATTAAGGTTTTGGAGTCGAGGAATTGGCGAATTCTGTTCTATAGCAACCCGGCTTACATTTTAGGTTGGAAGAAGAAGCGAGATTTTCCTGACGAAATTTTCAAAGTCGTCAAATCACTTTGGCCAGACCACAATGGACAGCCAAGTGTCGGCGAAGGGGGTGGCACGCCGTGCCGCGCAGGACAGACTGCTTGTGCGCTCTTCGGCTTGCAGAAGGCGATTCAAACGGATGGAGAGAAAGCGGGTGATGCAATCCAAAGAATTCGGCTTGACTCCGCCAAAACTGGAGGAATCCTTGCCAAATTTCCCGCCCGCAAATCGAAGGAGGCTCGAGCTCTTTGCACCGGAAAAGACGCCGACAGTGGAGGACGCCCCTGCCGCCCTAAGTTGCACGACAGCTGCGATTCAACTAGACGCTCCGGTCTTGCACTTCGCCGCAAAAAGGAGTGCTGCCGAAAACAATTGGAAGACAAGTACGCGCACGAAGGGGAGGCGGTTGGGAGGTGCATCCAGTGGGGACGTAAGAGGTCCCAAAGAAGTGGAGGAAGGATAAGAGAGACCAACAAATCCCCTGGGCAGTAGAAGGGGCGGGGGTGGTAGAGGGCGGGGGCGACAAGGGCAAGGGAGGGGTGGGAGGCAGAATCAAGAAGGCGGGGTGCGGTTGAAGGGAAATTCTGTGAAAGGTGGAGGTTCCAAGCAAGGAGGGAAGGATTTTTTCCAGGGGGGGAAGAATTCATGTGGAGGTGGGAAACGATGTACACGCAGTGGAGAAAGTCAGAAACAATTGGGTGAGGTGGTTCCAGATTCATAGAAACTAGTGACACCAAGCAGGTGGTTTCCGAGAGAAATTGAAGTGGATCCGCTTCGAACTCCTCAACAAGTGAGAAGCGTCTCTCAAAACTTGATATTTCAAATGCAAGACCTTCACCATGGAGTGGCACGCTTACTTCCCAGAGACAAAGGGAGAAGAACATTTTTCAACTACTGATTTTGACATGGAAGATGGCACGAATGACCTCATCGACTACAAGAAGAACCCTGGGTCTGGCTGCAAGAGCGTTGAGAGACTTTGTTTGATTCGTGAAGGCAAGCGAGTGATTGGTGAAGCTGGAGATTTACAAAATGCCAGTCACGAACGAGACAATTTGAACTGGTATAGCGCTTGCTCCGATGGGGGAGATTGCACACACGTCAGAGGCATTCAAGGAGCCCTTTTATCAGCAGCTCCATCGGTTGGGGATATTTTGGTTACTCATGTGTGGGTGGGATGTCCACACCTCGGATAAAGCCCAGGCCTAGAAGGAGAGAACTTTCTGCTGAATGAAGTCACAAGGGAATTCGAGCATGCAATTACAGGAGTCATAATATATAAGGTGGATTTTTTTTTGTGTGTGTGTGCTGGGTACTTGTGCCATCGCTAAAAAAAAACTGCTCCCCTGCTGCCGAAGGAGACATTGTGCGGTCATCTACGAGGGTTAGCCACGATGCCGCCAACGAAACGCTGGTGCAAACTCAAGATTCCACCTTCACGTTGAAGCTACCGAGTTACTTCGGTGCTCTAGGAGATGACACAAACACTACATCGAGTGATCTCGATTGGCAGGCAGACTTCCTCAACTGGTAAGGCATGTCTAATTCAAGTAATTATGATTGGATCATTAGTGATTCCGGTAGTGATCTTGAAGTTATAGAGGACGCTATCCCTTTGGATCCAAATATTGATTTCGACTCTTTAGACTTCAAACATTGCTAGGCCTCCCAACATTGGGAGGAGCTTAGCACAACCCTTCTGCCAAATAGGTTTGAATTCACAGGACCAAGTCCCGGTTCTGTCCGACATCAGAGTCATTGTCCATTAGGTGTGCACCAGTTTTTTGATCCATACTGGCCATTAGAAACCTTGAGTAAGATTTGTGATCAGACAAACAAGTACGCTCATGAACCCAGCTTCCGTGACCCGCTGAAATCCCTATGGAGGACGTCTATGGATCCAATTAGAGAAGGATCAGCTTTGTGTTATAGATGGACTAGAGGGAAAGGCCGCAAAAACTTTCCCACCTCTCCCATTCTCATAGAATACCAAGAAATGATGCGAGGGGTTGACTTGGTAGACCAATGCTGGATGGAATATATCGCACAACTTTGTTCTCATAAATGGTGGCATTGACTATTGCTATTCTAGAAACAAGTTTGGGTAATGCATACGTTTTGTATCGGGCGCATTCAATAGGCTGTCGTCAGAAGCAATTGATGTCTCAAGTAGCCTTCCACTATGAAGTGGCAAATTGGTTGTGCGACAGTGAAGTGCACCCAGGGCGGACAGGTGCCTCCTTCAATCGCACCGATCACGGTCTGCACTACTTAGCGAGGCACCCGAAACTGCGTTGCAAATGCGTTATTTGTGGACGCAAGCAAATCCGTTACTGCCCAGGTTGTGCAAGACGGTACATGTATGAAAGAAAGTGTTTTATCAAAGTTCATAGCATTGCAAAGTACGCTGCAAGAGCGCTGAAGTGACGTTTTATTGCAGGGTTTGTTGAGGAGTATTACGATAGCATTCTAGGTGTGACCTTGGCAACCAATTCCGTGGAAGAATTTGGGAGCCACTTGGATGGCCATTTCAGCGCCGAAACTATTCAATACTTGGCGTGGCTCAGGTCTTTGTAGTGCAGGTCCTCCCTCCTTTCGTTTGTGTAGTGTCGGCTTTTCATTTCAGTATCAGCTTGTCATTTTAGTTTCACCTTTTCTTGTGTGGAATTTTAGCCTTGATAGAGCGTTATGGGACTCGTAGACATTTTTCAACTATCGAGCATTTTGCCGTAGCGGCTGAGACAACCCCTTTTGTGCCCGTACTCATGAATGTGATGCCTTTTATTACAAATTGCTTTATGGGTTCTTGCGAATGAGTGCTCATTGAAGTTTGTGCCTGTTATTGTCGTTGAATTGTGCGCTTAATTTTGCGCCCCACCTCGTACTTCACGTTGCTCATACAAGAAGGTCTGACTTGCTTCCCTGGGCAATTGCACAACATTGTGCAGATTGCGCAGGAAGCGGTTAGTCCTCCCGTGTCCGTGGCAATTCCCTCCGTCGCCACGTGTGAGCTCCCAATTTGTCACTTGGGACTCGTAGAATTATTTTTTTGGAAATTTGCAATTTAAAGTTGATAAAAGTATAGAAAAATCCATAAAAAGAGTGTAGAACCAAAATAGGGTTGTGTCATACCCATTATAGTATTTGGTCTAGATTTGTGTTTCTTACTTAGAATCCCCCAAACCTTGCCTAAAAATAGTATAGAAATAACGGAAAGGTTAGATTTGGAGGATTCGAGTCACACAGCCCCAAAAGGGCTAAATCCCACCATGAATGTGGCGATTCATGGCTAGGTCGGTCCGAGGGATCCACAGCGAGGCCACTAGGTTGGATCCTAGAGTTAGATTTAGAATTCCCCATTAGATCGACGAATTCCCAAAATCCCGATTGTTAGCATGCAGGAGCCACTCACGCAAGACCGGGCCCGTGGAGGAATCTATAGCCCAAGGATGGTGTTCTAGGGTGAATCCCATGCCAGGAGTCCAACGACGAAATCGGTTCGCCAAGATTCCTCCACCTGCAGAAGATTCCCGCACCGTCACTAATTCGAGGAGATGGCCAGTTTTGAATCTTCATTGACCAATCGTGCCAGGTACGGAAACACACCCGCACGTCTTTCATGCGACTCCCTGAGAGGTCACGTGAAAAATCCCGGCATCTTCCGACTTGCAGAAGAACCTTTTTCCGGGTGGTCAACCCTCCTAACCTCCAACGGGAATTTCATGGAAATTACCCAGGTTACAATAAAATCTCACTAAAAATTAGACTAGCTTGTTTTATGTTAATAATGCGCTCCGTGAAGTTTCACGACATTCCGATAGCGGCAAGTACCCGAACCGGCGAGATTCCTTGGGAATTAACCACGTGGCGGGGTCCCCACCACGTTGACCGGCATTCTGGGACCATACGATGGCGAAACGAAGTCAACCAAAAGTCCTTCCCGACTCTCTCGCACCTACCGGAGACCCTAGACTATTCACATTTCTCAAAATAGGAGACCCCCAAGATCTAGGATTTTACCACGATTTGGTTTTTAAACTAAATTAGCCTACGATGGGTTTTTAGCCTCGGTACGGGGGGTAGAGGGATCTAGAACTAAACACGGCGTTCTGGATCCAACGGCGCAATCCATTCGACGATTGGAGCTAATCTCCAAAAGTTAGGATGTTGGTCCAGCATAGATGGTAGAAGTAGAAATTTAGGATGTAGGATGAAAATCTTTGAGGATGAGGATGAAAATCCCCGTTGATAAGGTTACCTTAGAGCTTTAGAGAGAGGGGTGAGCCCTTGGGAAACCTATATAAGGGCCCCATTTCTCTCTCTAAAACACCCCCTCACTTTTGTTTGGGTCCGTAGGTCCAATTTGCTTTGGATATTTTGGCGTTTGAAGCCAAAAACCTCTACGGTGTTTTTGGAGCACTTTTTGCTCCGTTGTTGCTAGATTTCAAGCTTTGAAGGTCCTTAGGGGGTCCTTCTATCTTGCCTTGTGTACTTCTCGTGCGTTTGTTATACCTTTGTTACGAGTTAAGAGTCCTCGTTTCTCTCTTGTAGTTCCTTTGTGATCTGACGTGTGAGTTTAGGAGTCTTTTGGTGTCTTGTCCTAATCCTAAAGCCACCCCCCACCGTACCTTGGCGATGCCGCTTTGGGGGGCCTTTAGTTTATGAAGTTGTGTGTCTTTACGTGTCCTAACCGTGTTGTTTCCCTCACTTGTGTATTCTCATCCTCTTCTAATCTTCCCCTTGTTGTGTGGACCCCCCCTCGGGACGGCGAAGCTTTGGCTTTGTCACGTGTGTTCCTTAACTTTGTCTTTTCTACCTTCTTCTAATACTCCCCTTGTTGTGTGGACCCCCCCTCGGGACGGCGAAGCTTTGGCTTCGTCACGTGTATTCCTTAACTTTGTCTTGTCTACCTTCTTCTAGTATTCCCCTTGTTGTGTGAAACCCCCCCACGGCGGCGAAGCTTTGAACTAGTGACCACGTCAAGTCCTATAGTGTGTGTTAAAATAGTCTTAGACGGCGGAGCTTTGAACCCGTGGAGTGTTAGCAGTCCTAAAGTTGGTATTAAAACCAATTTTACGGCGGAGCCTTGAACCTCCATAGCTTTAGATTCCAAAGTCTAGTTTCCAAGACCTTCTTGGAAAAGTCCAGAGTTTAGCTTCCAAGATTGGTCACGAGTTTCTAGGAAGAGAGTAACCATCCCGTAGCACTTAGCTTAGGTGACCGTTCTAAAAATTTGGGGCCTAACTCCCCAGACGGCGAAGCTTCGACCCTAGCCCTAACCCCTTACAAAAATCCATTTTAAGTTTGTATTAGTGGGTTCCCCTAAGGGAACCCGGTTGTGTGGATTTTTTTTGGAAGGATAGCTAAGTGCCCAGACCAGCATACAGCCAGCATACCGGGCCAGCATACAGCCAGCCATACCGGACCGGCATACCAGACCAGCCGGCAGCCAGCCATACAGCCAGCATACATCGGGCAGTCCGTTGACTGAACTGAACATCAGCATCGGGACTGGTCGGTTGACTGAACTGAACATCAGCCATCGGGCCAGTCGGCTTGGCTAACTGAACTAATTTCTGGATTTCCAGAACTAAACGGGACGATGCCCTGCGAGGCCCCAACCACCCTTTTTTTTAATTTTTTGATCTTCTAAAATCTGAAATTTTGAATCCAGTTGGGAAGAGGAAAAAACTCAACTTGGAACTTCAAGAACACAAGAGAAAGGGGGGGAGAAATAGAAGCTGCCGCTCCACGCGCCACCTGCACAAAAGCATCCAATCCTACCTGCATCACCACTCACACCTACACACAATGGAAGGAAATTAGGGAGAAGGATGTGTTATAGGAGTGGAAAGGAGAGAGATGATAAATAGTGCCTAGCTAGGAGATTAGGTAGGAAATCTAGAAGAACTCCTTGCAACCGTTGGGAGGAGGATTAGGATGACACAAAGCAAAGTTGCGTAAGAGGGTAGGAGGCTCATTAAAACTTCACGAAGTTTGAAACTAGAAGCGTAAGACCACCATCACCACGGTTGGTGGAATAGTTCAAGAGTAGAAGGAAGAGGAGGAGAGAAAGAAAAAGAGAAGGAAATGGAGGGAAAGGGTAAGACCATCATACTTGTAACATTTTCTTTTCTACAACTTAAGCCGTGGGCCTTGAAAAATAAAAATATAAATAAATAAATAAAGACCATAACACAAAAATAAAAGAAGACAATCGCGAGTGGCCACCATGGAGCACGAGGCGCGCATGTGGACGGGGATGACGTCATTTCCGACACTAGCAGTAACAAGGTGGGTCATTAAACTAATCCTAGTCGGTTTTCCCTAATTAGCACTTATTTTCCTAATCAGCCCTTAGAGCGTGATTAGCATCCGAAATTAGCGTGAATTAGAAGTTTAGATTCAAAAGTTGATAGATTAGGAATCGAGGTTTCCGAAAACATCTTATAATTAAGATTTGACCGTAAATTGACCGCGTTAGGCTAAGTTAAGCGGTAGGGGGTAGAACGGAGGAATTTTAATTAAAAGGGAACCACAAGAAACAATGGACGGAAATTAGGATTAGATTAGAGGGAGGATGTAGGATAAAAAAATTAAAGATCAAATAGCGAGTTAAAAACCTAGGATTAAATTAAGATTTTAATTAGGGAAGTTAAAATTCAAAAGCCAAAAGTGAGAGTTAACTTTGGGAAGTAAAAAGTAGAGTAGGAAGTAGAAGTCAAAAGTAGAACCCACTCAGGAAGTAGATTGTTGAGTTAAAAATAGAGCTAAAATTAGAAGTCAAAATCCTAGAGTTAAAAGTTGGAATTAAATTTAGGAGGATAACATTTAGAGCTAATCTTGGATTAAAACGATAGGATTAAATTTGGAAGTAAAAGTCAAAAGTCAAAAGTCAAAAGTTTAGATTAAACTTAAAGGTTAAACTTTAGAGTCAATTAGGGGAGTAAAAAGTGAGAGTAAAAAGCTAAAAGTAGAAGTTAAAAGTTAGACGTAGAAGTAAAATTTTAGAGTTAGTAGAAATCTAGAGTCAAAGTGAAAACTTAGAGTCAAACCTAGAGGTTAAAATTGGGGATTGATTTTAGAAGTAAAAATTTAGGATTAAAAGTAAAATACCTAGAGTTAAATTAGGAGTAAAAAAATCTACAGTAAAAAGTGAAAAGTTAGAGTTAACTTTAGAGGGTAAATCTTAGAGTAGTTTAGAGATAATGACATAGAATTAGAAGTGAAACTTAGAATTATCCTAGAAGGTTAAAACTTGGAAGTTAGGAGTCGAAGTTGATTTAGAAGTAAAAACTTAGAGTTAAGAGTTAAACCTAGGGTTAAATTCCGAGGATAAATTTCAGAGTTAAATTAGGAGTAAAAACCTAGAGTTTCATTTAGAGGTTGAAGATTAGAGTAAGAGTTAAACTTTAGAGTTAGTCTTTAGAGTAGAACTTCTCGGTGGAGTCTTAAAATCCCACGATAGTCTTAGAGGTTCATGGAAGGAACATAGGGGTTCCTCTTTTTACATAGTTAGGGACGTTAGAAATGACGCCAACTACTCAGTCTACCCTCGACATAGGATAGATAGTTAGGGAATTAGAATTTTACCATTATCTCTGAGCATTGCAGTTACCTTGTGAGTTACTACATGCATTCTAATTATTCGCTGCCATCCACGACACTTAGGAAACGTTAGCAAAAAAGATCCATTGCTTGGAAGGCACAGTGGACCGCGCTCACATCACCCCCATATATTAAAAAATGTGGATAAAGGCATAGAACCTGGTCGGTGTTCGCTTTATTACCAAGGGTGGGTAATCCAGCGCCCACACCACGGTGTACCCTTGCATTTTTCCGGCGTCCTTGACAATTGCCACGGGTGCTTCTCTTCGGCAAGACCCTTGCGTTCACCAGGTCACCCCCTCAGGTGCTTGAAGACATGAATTTCATGGGAATGCATTAGTAGATTAGCCTAATTTTTGGCGAGTATAATCACATGTGGATATCCACCATTTAGATCACCGAGTAACCCTTCCAATTTTTTTCAAGAAATGGTCGGATGAGCTGCTCATTTCTTGGCAGTGTTTTGCACATCGAACTTTGTAGTCCTTGCAGTGAATGTATGATCATTCTTCTTCATATTTTTTTTTATAATAGAGCAAGCCATCTTCTGAATTGTTGGACCACGGTGGTTTTGGGTTGAATCATGATTTCAATCGTCCGGGAAACCTGCCAAAGTGTGTCCGGACACCAAATAAGGCCTACTACGTCACCTGTGCACCCTTTCGCAGTTGACAAACCGCGGTACGATCTTGCTATATTTGGCACCAAAAAAATTCCAGAGCCTCATACTAAGACCCTATTTGCAATCAGAACGGTTACATCTCCCTATTAAAGGCACGCCATTATTCTAAAATTTTATGTTTAAGTGCCTCTGTATCATTGCCATGAAGTGCCAGAAGTTGCAGGGTCATTTTGGGGTTAAGCAATCAAACGTAACATACACTAAAAACATGTCACTCGCTCACCTATTGTGGCACTCAGTGATCGAGGTATTGACGTACCAATTCTCACAGGAACCGTGGGTTTTGTTCTTGGAAGTTGTTAGAAAAGGGTTTTCGCAAGTGCAGACATACTCTTGGTTCTAGGTCCAACATTAGCTGCATACAAGCATTCGATTTTTTTCTTCTTCTAACACCTGACATTAAACAATAAAATAAAAAATTTACTCGATCCAAGGCTCTTTAGTGAAAAAGCAGTCCGTGTTTTCTTTTTCATTGACTACTGTGTTGCAATGGTTCCACACTTGTTAACAAAAAACAAGAGAACCACGGAAGCACATAGGTAGCTAAATTTAGCAAAGTTTCTAATTTGAAAAATTACTGCTACAAGAATGTGTACACAGCATTGTTTAAATTTCAAATTTAGTACCAGTGCTAGTAGTGCTTTTTGCAAATTGATCTAATTGCGAAAAACATATACGGGACCATTGGACTTGACCATCAGCAAAACCGACACAAGACGTATTGCAAACGCTCAGGTAAAACATGATCATCCAGCAAACTATGACATCACAACTGTAATGTAAGAACTACAAATTTGCCTACTCAAAACATGAAAGGTCCTAAATTAACACTTCATGCGAAGGAAGGTAAAGCAGCAAGAGAGGCCTCCGAACCCCAAGAACTTCATTACCTATTTGATCTAACAAAATCCCACAAAACCTAACGATGAGCGAGAAGCTAGAGATCTCACCTCCTGCCACCAACAAGGAAGAAGACGTGTCCTTCTCAATGCATTCCTCCTCCTCCTCCTAGTTGTCCGCTTCATTGCGGTCACCACAACCACTGTCGTCAAAATCCGACGGCCTCCAGTTCCGAGGTATTGCTCCCAGGTGGCTTTCTTCTTCACTCCAGCTCCAAAATGTGTTGGCGAGCTATCACCCTGACATTACTGAGGAAATCTGAAAGAGATTGTTTGCGACAGAGTGAGCTCGCAACAAATGACCAAAAGCTGACATAATGCGTTGGCCAACTACCACATCAACAAACACGAGGAAATTCCAAGGAGATTGTTCTGCGACAGAGTGATTCTGAAACAGGTGGAAAAGAGTCAAAGGACAGAGAAACAGAGTAAAATGGCAGAAATCCTAACCCTAAAATTGTGGATTCGGGTTGGTGGAATGCAGGCCAAGAGAATTCCAACTCACCTGGCAACAGCAAGGCTAAGGTAGGGTTTTTATTTTTATTTGATTTAGAGATACAAATCATCTTTTATTGGTTTTGTATTCTTAGAAAAAAAAATTATTAAGAAAAAAAATGCCCAATTGTTTTTTTGAACCGGCTTGGTTGTTGTATTCCAAATTCTTGCAATGGAAATTTTATTGGCTTTTAACTCTCTAACATCCATAGTTTTCTTGGGTCCATTTGGTTTGTTGTTTGTCAAAATTGCCTACACAAATAACTTGGCAAAAAGTTATTCTTATCTGCTACAATTATGTAGTTATTTTTATTAAAATCCCTACTTCAATGATCTCTATGACCAAAATTTAGCTAGAAACCATTGCATAGACGTTAGAGGGTCAATCCCAAAGTGCTTCACCTAAACACAATAAGGTCATTTTTTGAAGATTTATGATAAACAATTGAAATTCCATCAACAAATCTGTATCATTAGGGGTTGTGAAAAAACAGTGAACATGTGTTGTATTATTCACTCAATCTAATGACAAGAAGATTTTTCCCTTTTAAATTACACTTTTGACAATATGATCAACAAAATTGTGCTTATTTGCAAATTATGAAGTCTGTCGGCCTTCAAAGGTTAATTTAGTCAAATTAATTCAATTGGTTAGTTAAAAAGTTGGAAGAATGCAACCCTCTTGGACAAATTGAATGAATTTTGGATGATGTTGTCTAATTAATGCAAACATTGGATGGAATTAACATTAAAAATGGATGCAATTAAGTGAATGAAGTTTGAATGATTGTAAATGGGATGATATTTGAATGATAATTACACTATTAGAAATAGTATCAAAATAAATTAACCACAATAAGTTTGTTTTATATAAAATATCGTGAACTATTGTATTTGTGCTCCTTACAAATTTGCATAATTCTAAACTTAGTGCAAATCAATATTATTACTTTGGAGTGTACTACGTGAATTAATTTAATAGTACTATGACAAATTCAACAAAAATTAATTAAGCTCCAAATGAGAGTGCCAAGTAACTAAAAAGTACAAAAATTAAAATACGCTGCACCAAAAAAATTTGTGATTCAACATTTAAAATGATGAAGCTATTATGGCGTTACAATATGTGAAAATCTTTAGCTTTGCATCTTTTTATTTATGTATATTGTCAAGTTTTAAAAACTTCATGTTGATTGACCACAATTTTAATTAAATCAAATTTTCAATTCATAAATTCTAAAGGAATTAAAAATATAGAATATTATATGATATTACATAATAGAAACTAATGTGTTTTCTTCAACAATTAGAAAAAATGACATGCTTGATTAGGTGAAAATTAAAAACTTCAATCCTAAAAAGAAAAGATATTCACTTCCAAAGATTATCATGTTAAACTATTGTGGGCGCTTATTTACCCACCCTTGGCAAATAAACGAGCACAACCAGGTTCTTAGTAATCTAGGTCCAATTCTATCGATGGGTGTCTAACGTCAATCCATTGTGCCTTCCAAGCAATGGATCTTTCCTACCTATCCTAAATTTTTAATATTCTACTGACTTATTACGGTTTAGGACTAAAACAAGGGGACAACAACTAGACTAAAACACGTGGGCTTAGAACTCTTTCATCCCAAGGAGATTCAAAGCTTCGCCGTCCCCACGGGACCAATAAATGCGAGGACTTGAGAGCTTTGGTTCCAACCCAAAGCCTCCCCCCAAAAGATGCAACAACAAGACTAAGACACGTGAACGTGAGACTCTTTCACCCCAAGGGGGTTCAAAGCTTCGCCGTCCCGACGAGACCAATAAATGCGAGAACTTGAGAGCCTTGGTTCCAACCCAAGGCCTCTCCCAAAAAGATGCAACAACAAGACTGAGACATGTGGACGTGAGACTTTCACCCCAAGGGGGTTCAAAGTTTCGCCGTCTCAATGGGACCAATAAATGCAAGGACTTGAGAGCCTTGGTTCCAACCCAAGGCCTCCCCAAAATAATGCCATCAACGACCGGACTTTGAGAGCCTTGGTTCCAACCCAAAGCTTCTCCAAAAGGATAGACTACAACAGACTTTGAGAGCCTTGGTTTCAACCCAAGGTCTCTCCAAAAGGATAGACTACAAACAAACTTTGAGAGCCTTGGTTCCAACCCAAGGTCTCTCCAAAAGACACCAGAAGAACAAAAATCTGGCCCAAAGGGCCAGAGCTTAGTGTAGCGTGGGCGCCACCAGAGTAGGGAGAAGTGTGTTACAATGAGAGGAGGGGAGGTCCTCTTATACCCTCTCAAGGCCTTGGAGTGCCTTCCAAGCACCAATCAAGTGCCTAGCTAGTGCCAACCAAGCGCCAAGCTAATGCCAATCAAGCGTCATAACTTGCCGTTGACTTTGACTATTTCAACACTAAGGGCTAGTCCTAACTCCTAACTATTGGAGATCAACTTCAAATTGAAAACCGATTGCGCCATTGGCTTCAGATTGCCGTGTTTAGTCCAAAACCCTCCTGCCCCCCATATCGAGGCCAAAAACCCATCGTAGGCTAATTTAGTTTAAAAACCAAATCGTGGTAAAATCCTAGATCTTGGGGGTCTCCTATTTTGAGAAATGTGAATAGCCTAGGGTCTCCGGTAGGTGCGAGAGAGTCGGGAAGGACTTTTGGTTGACTTCGTTTCGCCATCGTATGGGCCCGAAATGCTGGTCAACGCGGCGGGGACCCCGCCACGTGGTTAATTCCCGAAGGATCTCGCCGGTTCGGGTACTTGCCGCTATTGGAATGTCGTGAAACTTCACGGAGCGCATTATTAACATAAAACAAGCTAGTCTAATTTTTAGTGAGATTTTATTGTAACCTGGGTAATTTCCATGAAATTCCCGTTGGAGGTTAGGAGGGTTGACCACCTGGAAAAGGTTCTTCTGCAAGTCGGAAGATGCCGGGATTTTTCACGTGACCTCTTAGGGAGTCGCATGAAAGACGTGCGGGTGTGTTTCCGTACTTGGCACGATTGGTCAATGGAGATTCAAAACTGGCCATCTCCTCGAATTAGCGACGGTGCAGGAATCTTCTGCAGGTGGAGGAATCTTGGCGAACCGATTTCGCCGTTGGACTCCTGGCATGGAATTCACCCTAGATCATCATCCTTGGGCTGTAGATTCCTCCACGGGCCCGGTCTTGCGTAAGTGGCTCCTGCATGCTAACAATCAGGATTTTGGGAATTCGTCGATCTAATGGGGAATTCTAAATCTAACTCTAGGACCCAACCTAGTGGCCTCGCTGTGGATCCCTCGGACCGACCTAGCCATGAATCGCCACATTTATGGTGGGATTTAGCTCTTTTGGGGCTGTGTGACTCGAATCCTCCAAATCTAACCTTTTCATTATTTCTATACTATTTTTAGGCAAGGTTTGGGGGATTCTAAGTAAAAAACACAAATCTAGACCAAATACTATAATGGGTATGACACAACCCTATTTCGGTTCTACACTCTTTTTATGGGTTTTTGTATACTTTTATCAACTTTAAATTGCAAATTTCCAAAAAAATAATTCTACAAGTCCCAAGTGACAAATTGGGAGCTCACAACTATGGTTATACTGTGGTAATTAAGTACAAATATGGTATAAAACAAAAAAATTGCACAAATTTTATTGAATAAATAATTTTTTTTCATCTATATTTTTTAATTACAATTATAATAAAACTTATAGATTAAATAAAATATTTTAAAAAAATCACATTTGAAATATTAAGTGCATTTTTTGAATTATTAAAATCATTTTAATTCAATTCTATTTTATAAATTTGATTTTAAAATATCAATACCATAGTAAATGCTTATAAATTGATTGATGTGATAAAATTAATCATGCCTACAATTCCTAAAGGAATCAACTCTACTAAATTGTGTACTGGTATCTTCTATAAATTTGGGTTATGCAAAATTCAAATCAATAATTTTACATAATTCTCTCCACAATGTTTGATTTTTTACACTCATATTATTGATTATAGATTCAAGATCTCTTTGTAAAGATCCATTAACCCACTTATTAAGCGCGCATCACTAGTGAAGGCGACAATATTTTCTTTCATTTTGGGCCAAAATTGTAATAAAATTCTTGCTTTAACAAGTTGTGATTGAGTTAAAGAGTTAAGAACATGATGCCAATTTTCTTTTGCCATTGGTAGACACATATCATTGCATTCTAAAATTTTAGCACGTACATCTTTAACAATTCCACAAAAAAATTTACGATTTTGTCTTATTTTATCCAAACCTGTTGAATTTTCAAGAAAGTCTATTTATTTTTCAAGTACTTCAAGTTGCTTTTCAAAACGATTAAAGCTTGATAACCAATATTGGCTAGTTTGTTCTACTTCATCATTATCATTTTGATGTTTTTGCATCTTTTTACACTTCATTCAATTTTAATTCAATCTTTTGGAAATTTCAATTCAAATACGCAATAAAATAAAATTTTGAATCAACAAATTATAAAAAATTAGATAATTAAGAAGCAAAATTATCAATATTATTAAAAACGCTTATATTATTGCTTGTAATGCATTTACATGATCAATGTTGATGAGTATTTATCCACAAGTTTTTTCTTATATTTTTACATTGAAGATATTGTGTTGTATTGTATTGAATTGAATTTTTTAAATTATTTTTGTTATTATTATTATTATTTTTATTATTATTATTATTCAATCCTTAAATTTTTCCTTATTTGAATGTAAAATAAAAATATAATTATTTTGCTATATATGATTGATTTTAAAATGTGATATTAAAAGACCACAATTTAATGTGAACTTTTAATAATCATTTGATTAACATTTAAAACATATTTTGTTACTGATTTCAACATGAATAATTACCATGATTTCTTTATCTACAAGTTGTTTTTTATACCAGTTCCAATTCTAAATTTTTAATGTAGTTCATAAAAATTAAAGAGGACAAAGAATTTAGTATGGTATTAGATGAGATTGTTTAAAGAGTTGTGAATGTTTCTTTTGCCTAAGAATTATAGGGATTAATATAAGCATTAGAAATTAATACAAGGGTCTTGCATGGCTTAGAAAATTTGGATGAGATTTTTTAATTCTTGTATGTAAGTGTTGGTTTGAATTCATTCATCCTAAAAAATAGGGTTTCTAAGACAATTAGGAATTAAGAATGTGAGGAAAAACTCCAAGAAAAAAAACATTGTTGAAATACTACGTATATGAATTTATTTTTTGATGCCTTAATATTATTTTTTAAGTCTCCCAAGGTTCATTGACGAATAATGTGTGAGTGAATTTTGCCTCTTTTTAAGAGCATTTAACCATTGTATATTTGTGATAAAATGATAATTAATTATCCAAAACACCCTAAATTGTGAAACAACTTGGGTTACATGTGTCCACTCTTTTTCTTTGTAGAGAAATTTATTGAAAAATGTTGGATGAAAACATGAAATGTTTGAACTTTTTTATGTAATTCATTGTATTTCTAGTTCTAATGATAGATTATGTTTTAATAATTCTAATATATCTTTTGGAAGATTGAAACAATCTATTTGAAATTAATATTGGATGTGTGTTGTGTATTTTCCGCTATAATGTATGAAACTAATAGTTAGGTTTAGCATTTCTTGCCTAATAATTAATTAAAGTTGAAAAGTTTGATTTAGTAGTTGCTTAAGAATTTAAAAAATTCATTTTTTTCAATACAAAAATATCTATTTTTGAAGAAAGAAGTTCACAAGTTTTTTGGCATATATGTTTAGAAATATTTTTTGTTGATCTTCACCATGTGATATTACATTTCATATCTTCAAACTTTAAAGAAAATCTTCAACTCCAAAATTTGTTTGTAGTACTTTGTTAACCCCTGAAGAACCGTTGTTCCTT
Source organism: Pseudisothecium myosuroides (assembly GCA_951799445.1). Taxonomy (NCBI): domain Eukaryota; kingdom Viridiplantae; phylum Streptophyta; class Bryopsida; order Hypnales; family Lembophyllaceae; genus Pseudisothecium; species Pseudisothecium myosuroides. Next base: position 26,093,937 of record OX637294.1, read on the forward strand.
TTGGGGATAAATGCATTTTTGGGCAGGTACCTACGAGCTGAAATTTTGTCGTGATTTTCTGAAACTTTTTTTGGAGATAGAAAAACTCCTAAGCTTTGTGGGAATATAAATTTTTTTCACAATCGGTACATGGGAACAAATATTATGACCAAATAAGCTCAAAACAGGGGACGAGGGGCAACCCGGGTAGCAAAAAAAAAAATGGAAAAAAATTTGAATTTTTTTTTGAATTTTTTTTTCTCATTAATATTATATTTTTTTCTATGTGGAAAGCTTTGATTCATTTCATTTGGATTTGTTATGAAAAAGTTATGGACATTCTTGTTTTTCGGGCAGTTAGAGCATCTTCTTGAAAAAAATAACTTGTAGGATTCATTTCTAAATGCAATTTTTCCAATTTTTCAATTTTTTTCTTACATGGTCTGATTTACTTGCTAGAATAATCCCACCATTGGAATTAGTGCATTTTAATTCCATCTAAAATATAATAATATTTTAGATTTTCCTTCTATCTTGTATCTACTTCTACTTAACAATTTTTTTAAGAATGATTATTAAGTTTTTTTGAATTTTTTTTTCCCCTAGACTCTCAACTCAATTTTCCACTATAAAGATTTAAAGCTCAAAACTCTGTAGTGCAAAAATTTTAAGTTAAAAATGTTCAAAGTCAAAACATCTAATCCTGCAATGTGTTGAAAACTTGTTTTTTTTACTTTAAACGCAAATATCTTGTAATCTGTGTGGTCAAAAATTCTGAAATTTTTTCCACACTCTCATACTAGTTAGGTGTAAGATCATATGGTTAGATGTGAAAAAAAACAATTTCAATTTTTTTACTCCTTGCTATAGATATGGCAGTTTTGAATGTTTTTTGGCAAAAAAAAGGCCTTGGTCCTTTAAGGGTTAAAAGAAATAGAACAAACAAAAGAGTTAATTGAATTAGTGCAAGAGTTTGAATAGGGCAAGACTAGTCATGTTAATTTGGAAAACATATTGGATGAATGTGGTATAAGTGATGTGAACATTTGGATGAACTTCATACAAAAATTGAATAAATTTTGATGATAGTGGATAAAAGTTGGGATTAATATAGGAAGAAGTCTAAAATTTCGATAAAATATGGATGAAAGTTGGATGCTAACTATATTATGTGAAATAGGATGAAAATAGTATAGATGATCACATTATGTTGATTTTATCTAAATTATTGTGAATTTCTATATTATTTAGTGCACCTTGTAAATTTGCAAAAATTTTAAACTAGTGCAAATGAGTGTTATTAATATAGAGCACAGTAATTAAATAATTTATAGAGTATGTAGTACTATGGGATGGAAGAAACAACCATTCATTCACTACTACAAGAAAAAGTGGTGTTTTAAGTATATTCCTATAAATAATCATCTTTTAAAGAGATTTTAGTAAAATTTTACTGAAAACACATAAACTTTTTAAAAGTTACAACTTTAATAAAGGTGTCATTTTATACAACTTTTCAAATTATTTGAACTTCAAGAATTTTTAATAAATTAAAGAACTCAAGCAACTTTCTTAAATTACAACTATCCTAGGGTTATTAGTTTAAAAAAATTACATAAATATCAAATCATAAGAAGTTCATATGAAAGTTGCATCTAGTGTTGTATTGAAGTTTAATGTAACGCCTAAAAGTGACTTTTTCTAGTCCCACTACCTAAGAGGTTGAATGACCAAAAATTTGATGAGATTATCAATGAACTTATGAAAAATGCAATGTAAGTGGTTTCATAATTTTCCAACACTTCAAGAATTTTTTACAAGTTTTACAAGTTGATGGAATATAGGATAGCCTATACTTAACACTAGATTGACCTTGAATGGGCACCATAGAAGCACAAAATGTTTCACCTCTCATTGGTTGCTTCAAAATTCTTCATCTCTTAATGGTTGCTTTAAAAAAGTTGTGGTGGTTTGGAATTATAAAAGTGGTCATTCAAGGCCATTTTTGTGATGTCACAAAATGTAACGTGTTGCAATTAGTTACTTGATTCCATTTCCCCCCTTCTGTCAAACAGGGGTCTATTGAAGTGTCACTAATATGACTTTTAACCCCTAAAGGACCCTAAAGGACCAAACAACGTTTTCTTGGCAACATAGCAATTTTAGGCAACTCACTACAATTGGAATTTTATTTTTTTCTTTGAAATTTTCACACAACATGTATCCAATGAGTAGCTTTAAGGCCCAACAATTTTCATAACTTTTGACTACATGGTTAAAATTTTATTGTATAAATATGATATTTTCGTTGATCTTTGGGCAGCTCAAAAAGTTCATAAATAATCATTTTTTTAAGAAATAAAAATTTGAAATTGGTTTTTAAGATCTATACATACATAGAAATCTTAGAAATTTTTCCATTTTGATTAATGAAATGAATGTTATGAGGAGTTTTAATTTGCAAGTAGTTATGGAATTTCTATTCTAAAATACAATTTGATGTCCTTTATTTAATTCAATTTTCAATATTTTTGAAATAAATAAAAACGTTGGGTGTAGATTGTTTATTACAACATTACAACCATTGGATTGGCATTTTTCAATTCCATAACTAAATTCTTAACAATTTAGTGTTTTGAATCATTCTCTACTTCTTTCTACTTACTATTTTTTTTCTTATATGTATAGTACAATTCCAAATGATGTGAAAATTTTCAAGTATGTAGCCAACTTACCTTGAAGAATGAATCTCTACTTTAACCACCAACATAGACATTTTTTTTATGCAAATGTGCCCTTTGAAAGTGTAGTTGCCTAGTTTTTTGTAGGGCCAAAAAAAGGACTTTTGTCAATTCAAATGCTAATATCTTGCAATCTACATGGTGAAAATTTCTAAAAAAAATTCCACATCTTCTAGTCTTTTCAAACCAACATATTACAAGATCCTATGGTTAAATGTGCCCAAATTTATTTTTTTAAATAAAATTTGGTACTTAAACTAGAAATGGTGGTTTTGAAGCGGTTTTGGTAAAAACAGAGTCAAAACCTTAGGAATTAAATGGCCTTGTATCAGCTTTGAATGGCATCTACCCTATAAATGGCACTTCATGGTTGCAAAGTAATAAGCTTTTTAGTGAATGGTTCTTTTTCAAGGTGTTTCAAACATGCATCTAGTAAATACTTTCATGTTGTTTCAAATCTTACTTTTGAAATTTATAGCAAATTCAAAAAAATTCCAAATTTTTTATTCTAATTTTTAATATTAACCTTTAAAGTTTTCAGGAAACCCAAAATGGGTTGATCCGTTTTTAAACAGCCATTTTCGAATTTAGGAATGTAAAGAGTCTTTTGAACTTGGACTCATTCTTAAGAGAATCAAGTTAGCTATCTAGTGGTGTTTTTAGATTTAGAAGAAGAATCACTATTTAATTTACAAAAATTCCAAAATATGGGTGGGCTAGGGGCTATAGCAAAGAGTCATCACTTTAGAAAACTATAACCAATGAAATGGATGTATGTATTCATGGGCGGGCAAGGTCAAAATTGTACCGCTTGTTATTAGCAAGACCGGGCCCAACCTTTGGGATGGAAGAGACATGGTTGGACAATGATGACGCTTGGAATTCTAATGGGTTCCTAGTGTACACCATTTATGATCTTTTTAATGAGGCCCCATAGTAGATTAGACTTGGAACGGCACTGCCCTCTCCCTTTTCTTTAACTCTGCATGCGTGGTTTGTGGGTACAATCAACCATTGGAATACACATTTTGTACTCTGATTTGAGTTGTTTTAAAATTAAAAAATCCTATAGTGTATCTTTTCTTGTGTTCTGTCCCCTAAGGAGAAAATGGGATTTGAACCTAGGATATAGTATTGTTGTATTTGTTTGGATGGGTGGGCCCTCTCATGCTTCTCTCCCACAGTTAGAACCACACGTGTTGCGCCCACATACGACAAATTTTGACTCCAGATTTGTGACAAAACTTATATTTCTCTCATAATTTTGAAATTTAACAATGAAGTGGTCACTATTGCAAGACCATTTTCTCACTCACTCTTGGTTCTAAAAATACAAGACTTGTTTTCATGCATGTGAAACTTGGCTACCTTGAGAATGAGTATAGGATGCCAACTTTAAAAAATGTTATGTGTCCAAAAGAGCCAGTCAAAGCACAACTTCAACTACTCCAAAATATTGATTTCCTTATAGTACCCTTCACTTTTATGTCATAATCTTCCAATCTATGACTTGGATTGAAACCAAACTTTGTAGAGATGATAAGAAGTTGGCTTTTTACAAGATCCTACAGTTAATTTTGCTTAAAAATGACTCATCATACTTTGAGCTTCAACGCTTTGTGACTTACAAAATTGAGATCCCAAACACCTTGAAAATGGGCAAACAATTTAAAGGTTAATGATTTTCACTTATCTACACAGCAAAAAATAACACCTAATTGTGATTTTCACTCCATCAATACACGTTAGCTTAACCCATTAAGGACTAGTTGACCACTTTTTGGTCAAAATTGACACTTTTTCATTGGTAGCCAAAGTTTTAGAATGAATTTGGATATGGACGAAGGGGTCGGGTGTAGGGAATTGCGAATCAAATGCATTGGGACAAGAATCAAGACAACCTGGCATGCAATTTTGGGATTGAAAAAACAAACAAAATACTAGTTGAAAATACATAAATCAATGCAAAATTTGTCATGCATTTACTCGAGGCATTTACTGCAGCGCCCCAAGCATTATGCCAATTCCTTCAATATGGTCAAATCTTTGGAATGCAAGACGAGTTGGTATTTTTTTCCGAGGAGCGGAAAAAGTCTTGCCTGCCTCCAAAATTGACCCTGGTTCTTAATGGGTTAAATGAATGGTAATAAATGTTTCTACTTTTACTTATAAAGCTTATAGGGGAGGCAACCCATTCCTAATCACCCCCCCATTGTGGCTATGTATAATGTTCTCTTTCTATGAAAAGTGATTCATTGCGGCACGGTTCCCAATGCAGTTGTGGCTCATAATGATTGGCCACAAGACTCTCAATATTGTTACCACCCCTTGTCAATTTTGTTTTCAGCCCATGGTCAGAAATAGCAAGCCCCATATCACCGGTATGGGAAAAACATAATCTTCCGCTGAAAAATTCATAGTAATTATATTTTGAGGAAAAAAATCTGAAAAATTATGGAAACCTTCCGAACTCTATTTCTGCACACAAGAAAATTCCCCACCGAAGAAACCCACCCTGCAAATATGTGTAATTCCGTATTTGATCGGAAATGGGTTGCCTCCCCTACAGTGAAAGTGTTGTGATGGTCACTTTGAGAACGTGATTCTACCGACACCAATCGCGCTTGACCTAAACCTTCCGAAGCAAAATTGTTGATGAAGACGCTCCTCGTTACTGCTACCGAGGCCGCCATAGCCCGGTCGAGCTCCCTTTCTCCTTCCGTTTCTTCAGTTTCCCGATCCGAATGAAGGCTACGGCAGGTCTCCAGGTCAAGAACAACACCGCAACAGCGAGGAACCCTAAAACACTCCCAACAACAAAACCAGGAATCGCAATTACATCGGAGAACGACTGCGCTGCATTCCTCGTTTCGTCATTGAGTCCAGCCGCGCAGGGCCTGTTCTTGAGAGGCGGACCGCACAGACCGTCATTTCCAGGACGAAACGAGATTTCACTCATGCTTTGAATTTGCGTTCCATTGGGAATCGGTCCTGATAAATTGTTATTTGCCAGCGCCAGAGTGCTCAAGTAACTCCCCGATTTCCCCACGGACGGCGGAATCTCTCCGGAGAGAGAGTTGGAGGATAAGTCCAGGGATTGGAGAGGTAAGTCGCCGAGGTTGGCTGGAATTGTGCCGTTGAATTCGTTGGAAGAGAGGTTCAGGAAGACGAGTTGTGAAAGATCGACTAGGTTCGCGGGAATTTGGCCGAAGAGGAAGTTTTTCGCTAAGTTCATGGAGGTCAGGGCCGACCAGATGTACTCGTACTTGAGCTGGTAGTCGTTCACTGTGATTACCAGGCTTTGGAAAAATGGAGCCGCGGTGCCGTTCGATGTGACGTTCGTGTTGAACCCTCGCATTTTGGTGAAGTCGCCCGCCACCTGGTATCAAGAAGATGTAATTTTTTAGGTTATCTGTAAATCTATAGTTTTATATAAGTTATACTTGAAGAGTCTCAGTCATTAGGTGTCTAAGTTGTGATGAAGCAATAGAGTATTTCACGAAAGTCCTGTCCCAAAATGGCACTGGAGCAATGTCATTTCAGTGTTAGTTCTTCCAACATTGAAATAGCAGTTTGTAATCAAGGGGAGGGATTTTTGTGATTGAGTAGTGCTGAAAGGACACATTTCTAGTGTAGCAGTAAATCGATGTTCCAAAGCATGTTGTACGATCGTACCTGGTCCTGCAATTCGTTGTACGAAAGATCGAGCACTTGCAATGCAGGAAGCTCCCAAAGCCACGGCGGGATCGGGCCTTGAAGACTGTTATGCCCGAGCAAGAGAACTCGCAAGGCGGAAAGAGAAGAAATGTTAGCAGGTAAGGAGCCTGAGAGATTGTTTCGAGTGGCGTCCACCATGATGAAGTTCTCGTAAGTAGATAGGGATTTGAAGATATTTCCTCGGAACGAGTTGTTGCTGATGGACAAGGTTTGTAGCGCAGTCATGTTGCTAAAATTCAAATCAAACTCTCCTTCAAGGTTGTTGCTCCCAAGCAATAATTGCTCCAAAGCAGTGCAGTTTTCAAGTGATTTAGGCACATTGTTTGTCAGGTTGTTGCCGGCGAGGTCAATCGTGACAAGCTTCGTGCATTGACTAAGAGATGATGGGATTGATCCTGCAAGCTGATTGTTGGAAATCACCAGTCGTTCAAGGTTTCGTAAATTTCCAAGAGAAGCTGGTAGAGTTCCTGTGTGTGAGTTGTTGGAGAGAACGAGATTCATGAGCGAGGAGCAATTGCCGAGGGAGTCGGGGATGTCACCTGAGATCAAAATGTTGTTGTAGAGCGCAAGATCTTGGAGGAGCTGCATCTGTCCAAGCCCTGCAGGAATGGTACCGTTCATCCGAGGATTGTTCTGTAAATGGAGTCGAACTAGACCTTTGCAATTCACCAGTGATCGTGGAATTGGCCCTTCTAAGTCATTGCCGTCCAAATGTAAGTACTTGATTTCTGTGAAGTTTCCAAATGACTCCGGGATGGTGCCATGGAGTCTGTTATTGTCAAGCTGGAAATTCATCATCGTCTTGCAATTCCCAAGCTCAGGTGGGATGATACCCGTGAGGTTGTTACTACTAAAGGCAAAGTTCCAGAGGTTTAAGCAGTTTCCCAGTGATGGTGGGACGGTGCCCGAGAATCCGTTGTTTGACACGTGGAGTTGCCATAGATAGGTGCAGTTCTCACCGAAACGGGGAGGTATAGAACCACTCAGATTGTTGTATTCTCCATGTAGTATCCACATTGCGCTACAGTTTTGTAAGAACTCAATCCCGCCGCTGAGGCTGTTGTTCTGAAACATGAGGACACTCAACTTCTGCAACCTCCCAAACTCCTCGGGAATAGGACCTGTCATGTCGTTGAAGCCAATGAGAAACCCTTGGAGCTCAGGACAATTTGCTAAACTCGCCGGAATTGAACCCGAGATCCTGTTGTTGTTTACCGCTAAGCTTACAAGCTTTGTGCAGTTTCCAAAACTCTCAGGGATAGAGCCGGTCAAGTTATTCCACATTGCAAGAAACGCTGTTAGATTTTGAAGGCTCCCAAACAAAGGAGAGATTTCGCCGGTCAGCATATTTGAGGATACGTCAATGGCCCCTAGTTTGGTACAATTCGCGAGCTCAACTGGGATCTGTCCAGTGAGATTGTTGGCACCAACGTCTAGCTCAAGAAGGTTGGTGCACGACGAGAGCTCCTTTGGTATCACTCCCGTGAGGTAGTTGTCGTGCAGAGCCAAGACCTCGAGTGAGGTTAGTTTCCCAAATTCCTTCGGTATTTTGCCAGTGAGATTGTTCCGTTTTGCTGAAAATGTCACGAGGTTTGAGCAATCACCAAAGCCAGGAGGAATGGATCCAATGAAGCCATTCAGGTTGATGCTAAATGTACTGAGGTTTTTCAAAGTTGTGAATACAGCAGGGATTGTGCCGGTTAGCATGTTTGCTGACACATCTATGAGCCCCAGGTGGCTACAGTTTGCAAGTTCACCTGGGAGCTCTCCTGTGAGGTTGTTTGCACCAAGGTCAAGCGTCTGAAGATTGGCACAGCCTGAAAGCTGTCTTGGGATCGAGTTTGTTAGATTGTTGTCATGGAGGTCAAGAATCTGCAATGAGGTCAGGTTTCCAAGCGCATCTGGTATCGAGCCCACAAGAGAGTTGTTTCGTAGGGCGAGGGTTTTCAACGAAGTAAGTAAAGCGAGTTTTGAGGTTATGGTTCCCACCAGCTTAGCACCATCAGCACCTGCAACACCTCGCGAAAACAATCTTAGAAAAATTCTCTCCTATAAATATTCAGGTATGAACATCCACAGAACTTGAAGTTCTTGAAATCAGCTCCTCACACCATTCAAATTGTCGAAAGTTAAGAAAAACTATTTAATATTTACCAAATAACTTATCAATAAAAAATGAATTGTCGAAACCGGACCTTCAAATTTTAAATAATTATTCGGCAAAAATGTGCCGAAGGTGACCTTAGGCTACGGTATTTCTTGTTTCAAAAATTTATTTCGTTTAACCACATGCAATGTTCTTCACTCAATCTAGTTATTATATAATATAAAAACGTCCCCTTTCCATTATTCTTTCCAGAGCATGATCAACCTGAAAATTGTAGTTTAAAACCATGTATCCTTGGTCTTTATAGGGTTACAGGTGCAATGTCTTGGGGTCACATGACTCTTGACATTAATAATTCTCACATTCATTAAGTGATCTATTTGTCTTTGATGCTACAGTGATAAGGTTGCAAGCCCAACACTACTCAAGGATTAAAGTGAGATCACCTAAAACTTAATTAAAGGTTCAAATTTCTATACCTGTAATGTTCAATCCAACTACTCGTTTCGTTCGCTGATCGCAAGCTACGCCTCTCCATTGGCAGTAATCATCATTTGCGCTTACATTCCACCCAAGAAGCACACCACCGGGGTCTTCGACGATGGCTTGTTTAAACTGCAACAACACGTTTTCGTCGCTTGGGGTATCAGTCTGCAACAACTTCCGCCTCAATGATGCAGCACATAATGCATCTTCTTCCAAGGCATGAAGATGCTCTTCTGGCACGGCACCGCCCAGTTTTTGTTTTAAGCCGCAAATATCCTCGGCTTCATCAGTGATGGGGTTGGAGTTTGTACGGTCATCATGAGAAAGAATCTGCCTCAAAACAAGAGAAACGACTGAGAGGAGTTGTTCAGCACTCTAAACTCTCCTCCCAAACCAGGGATGACCGCGGCCTCAGTGGTACAGGTGACATAGATTTACGAATCAGACTTACTCTGTTCGAGGGAAACAAAAATGCATTTTAAACCAATTCTCGAACATCACCCCACCTTAAGCTCATGTGGTTCGATTACGCACTGACCTGTGTGAGGCCTTCGAAAACGTGGATGCCATTTGACGCCTTGTTCCTGCCGAAACAGGCGCCTTCCTCAGCAGGAAAAGCGCGTGACACAAAGAGCAACGATATCAGCAGCAACAGCAATCCGACATTCGTCATGTTCGCTCTTCACCTCACTTCAAAAATCAAGTTGCAAGGCCGTAAACAGGTGAACCCCTTGAATCTTGGCTCTAAACCAAGACAATTCCAACTGAAGGTGAGTCCTCCTTAAGTTCGAAGTGTAATTACCGCTCACCTTATGTAAATACAGCTATGGTACAGTCATAGGCATAATGCAGAAATCGATTGGGGCCGGCTGAGCTTATAAGGCTCAGCGTAGTGCTCTCTGATACCCTAATTCTGTAACAGGAACCATGATACATAATGTTTTGGGGTTCAAAATTGAAAATCTGGAGACGGATCCTGGAGATCCTACTGAAGCAATTGTGGGGCCGGTTTCCGAGTAGTATAGGAGGAAAAAATTTCAACTTTGACTGCTTCTAACATTGGAACGGTAGGCGGACCCTGGAGATTCTACTTAAGCAGTTGTGGGGCCGGTTTCAGAGTAGTACAGGAGGACAAAATTTCAACTTTGACTGATTGGAATGGAATACCAATGGGAGGAAGTGTACTCTGAAATCCCTTCTCTCGATTTTCTAATTAGAGCAAGGAAGATGAACATGCTGTTCGAAGCATGACAACGAGTTTTCAACTGCTACGCACCTCCTTGAGGTGAGTGACAACTTCCAGCATTGAAAGAATCATTGAAGAATGCGAGTGTGCCTCACGTAACCAATGAAGTGAATCCCCAGCAATGGAAGTTCCTACTCTGAAACCCACTAATCACAGAACAAAGTGACGAATTATCAGCGAAGAGCCACTAGCTTGACTTGGTCTGAATTAAGTTTGCGTGGGTTTCCACTCTTGTACGTCTTACATACAACAGGAATTCGGGATTACCGACAATATACTTCCTAATTGCCACACGATAAGTCTTTCTAGAAGCATGGCCTCTACTGTCAACTCTAGCAGCATGGCCTCTAATGTCAACTCTATCAGCTGACTTTTAGCAAATCTGATTTATACTCTTGTCCTGTGCTTGACAGATATACTTCTTTCAGCGTAATTCCAATAAAACTCTTGATTCTGACAGGTGATTAACCCTCTGAAGACCTTACCTACCTGCCAGACAGTGACGGTGCTTACGACTTCAAAACCAAGCACGAGGACTACGTGAACCCATACGTTCTACCATACTAGTACGTTACCTTCGCTTTCTGCATTCAAATACGACACAAATTGACACCGGTACTGAGGAGAAATTTGTGTCCCGAGGGAACTCAGAGCATCGCCAGCACGCCTTGACAACGGCCTGAGCAACGCCACTACAGAAAAACCGCTCCACACCAGCACCCCTTCACTGTACTGTACAAGTAGTGCGGTGCCTCTCCTCACTCCCACATTTGCTTGGAAACTTGTAGCAGGCAGTTTTACACTCATGCCAACTTGGTCAACTTTGACTATGGCCTTCGTTCTACAAGTAGTGTCATGCCTCCCTCTCCTCACTCCCCCATTTGCTTGGCAACTTGCGGTGGGCAGTTTTACATTCATGCCAACTTGGTCAACTTTGACTATGGCTTGAGTGGAAGACATGGAGGCTAGTGGGAGGCTGGGAAGAAAGGGAAGAACTTTAATGAGGATTTTAAGGGATGATTGGTGCAAAGCATCCGATCTTGATGCCTTGGACAAATTGAGTGCAACTGGTGGCGATGCTCTCAAGAATGATCAGTATCCCACTAAACTATACAGATTGAATTAATGAATGCCAGACACCTATGACTACTAGATTAGTGACCTCAACTTACATCTTTCTCAAGTAAAATCCAGATTTGATCAGATACCGTCATTCTTCCGGTATATCAATATTGACAGTTTAACAGTCTCACTATCGAAGTGAGATGAACCGAATCAGCATTATCTGATCTCAAGTCTCAAGTGTTTCATGCTTTGCAGGTTTTTATTGCCGTTTCAAACCAGTCAGTGTAGCTCATCATCTACATTATTAGCGACCACTCTCTTTGAACAATAGATTAATTCCTTTCTAAAGGGCATCCGCAGTGTCAAGAACTTGGGTGAGGCTAGCTTGGCGATGGCAGTCCTGGGTATACCTCGACGCACAGGCCGTCCTACTTAACAACATTGCTCTCTAACTTGACGTTGATCGCACTTCGTCAGTACCTTTCACAGCAGCAACTCAACCAGTTCCAAAAGCAAATGACGAACTTCACGCCTTCAATTCCTTCAATCTTAAGCTGGGAACGACTATGTCTTTAGAACAAGCAGCTACAAATTGAAGGTATGAAGTCAAGAGTTTACGGAAGTATTTGATTCCATAATGTCAATGCAGGAGAGTTTTGCCATCGTGGCTTGTTTTGATTGGTTAAAAAGAGGTAGATTAAAACTGATAATGCTCACTGTGGACCTTGTGCAAATTTTCAACATGGTTGGTATGAAGTAGAAATTTCATTGGTTTGGGAGTGAGAGAAATCTTAGAGAAATCTCTACTACTACCAACCAGTTGCAGTTGAATGAATAATTACGAGGCAATTGTAACAGACCTTGCAATTCATCTAGCGGTGGAGTTTGAGGAGCTCTGTGTGGAGTGTGGAGTTGAAACAGAAGCTGGACACACAGGGATTGAATGTGCTGTCGGTACGTGATAACCACGAGGCCATGAGTGGTCATTCAGTATTGAGCTATTGAGCTTCTGGCATGGTCCAAAACTCCACACAGGAAAACTGAGGTATTCCTTGCACAACTGCACATGGGTAGGGCAGCTAAAGTTCTGAAGGCCTGCCAACAGCACTGGGCTGAAAACGGCCACTGCCAGACCAGGTAAGGTAGAGATACCTATAACAGACAGCCCCTTGTAATGATACAACAAGGTGCCCTATAACGGACAATAGTTTGACTCGGCTTAGGTATTGTGCTCTGAAAGCAAGCATGTTCTAAATGTGACTCCTGCCTAGGAATGAGTGACATGTTTCTTGAAATCAAGGGTGCCCTATAATGGACAATAGTTTGACTCTTAGGTAGTGTGCTCTAAACTGAGCAACCATGTTCTAAATGTGACTCCTACCTAGGAATGAGTGACATGTTTCTTGAAATATCTATTACTATCAATGATGAGAAGTAGGTTGAAATAGTTGCTGTAAGAATAGACTACCTTATTGTTGGTTGAAAAAGATTTGATTTGCTTACACTTGATTGGCTCACACTTGAATAGGAATGCGTTCCAAAGCTAGCTATTTTAAGTGAACTTATCAGACAAAGATGGGTCCAAATGAAATATCCACATTTATATTGAATAAAATATTCATTCTTGAGAGAAAAAATTCCTTTCTTCTTGCATTCTTTGTCATCCGTATTATTGTACACATTGAGCTCAATTTCTCAATTAATTCCTTGTATCCTACAAGTTGAAATGCTTAAGTTATCCATTATAAGGACCTCTAGCTTAGGTGTATGAATCTACTAAAAATCAAGTCCTTTCATTAAGAATAGAGATGTAGACAAAAAAAAAAACCATTCCTCACTTGGACCTTTCCCACATAGCAGCAATTCTCCACCAAATTTAAAACTAACTATATATTTTGAAAGTTGAGAAAGTTGGGAGAAATTTATTAAAATTTAAAAGTGTAGGCAATGGCCCTTACTACCATTATTTAGACCCCTTCCCCCCACCAAGCACACTTTTGCACTAATAATTATTTGCAAGGAATGTGCCATGCATTCATGCTCATCAACATTTAGCAACATTGCTTTGACTCCACACTTGAAAGTGCCTCAAATCAAGTGAATGTTTTGCAGATTGAGAATGGATCAGTATCAAATAAGTACTAGATTGGTGGTGAATTTTGAAACAACTTTTGGAGCCTTCTAACCGTGAATTTAATTTATTACTTTTGTTTTCTTTTACTATTATTTCTCTTTGTTTGATATGCCACAAAATTAATTCCTTTTGTCTCTCCTTCATAGCTTTTAAAATATGTAGATAGTTGTAATATTTTGTGAAGTATTGACTTTATGGGCAATTTCATTAACCCCTAAAGGGCCAACCTGCTATTTTTAGCAACATAGCAATTTTGGGCATGTACGTGTGACTAGAGATTTTCATATTTTAAGTTGAAATTTTAATAGAAGGTGGGAACGAGGAATATCTTTCATGTGCACTAAATTTCATGACATTTCGAAATAGGAGTCAAAAGCTATGGCCTAATATGTTATTTTTTTCATCAGGAGGGCACTCCGGGCAGATCTGAAAAAAACACTTTTTTCAAAAATAAAAATTTGAAATTGGGTTGTCTAGAGTGATGTATACGTGGAAAGCTTTAAATCCGATTCCATTTTGACCAATGAGTAAAAAGTTATGAGGTTTTTTAGTTTGCGGGCAATTATAGATTCTCTACTCTGAAATAAACTTTGAAGTTGTTTATTTAACTCAATTTTGAATATTTTTTGGAAAAAGAAAATCATAGGATTTAGGTTGTTTATTAGAACATTACAACCATTGGGATTGACATTTTTCAATTCCATAATTAAATTCTTAACAATTTAGTATTTTGGATCATTCTCTACTTCTTACTACTTACTATTTTTACCTATATGTTGTACAATTCCAAATGATTTGAAAAAATTTAAGCATGTAGCCAACTTGTTTAGGAAAAATAATTCAAAAAAGCACCACCATTTTGGACATTTTTTCATACAAATGTGACCTTGTGAAGTGCAGCTGCCCTGTTTTTTGCAGGAACAAAAAAAGGATTTTTGCCAATTCAAATGCTAATATCTTCCAATCCGCATGGTGGAAAATTCTGAAATTTTTTCCACATCTTCCAAAACTAGTTTACTATAAGATCCCATGGTTACATGTGTCAAAAAAGTTTTTTTTTCAAAAATTTGGTACTTGTACTAAAAATGGCAGTTTTTGAGTGTTTTCGGTGAAAACATAGTCATGGAACTTTAGGGGTTAAAATGGCGGTATTCCAAGTGCCACTTTGATGGTGTGCCACTTTCACCATCTAGGAGAGGTATAGATTTAGAACGGTTGTTCTGAACTATTTTTATGCAATTTTAAAATAATATCGCCATTTTAATGAAATTGCCCATCTTTATAGGGAAGCATCTCAATGAAGAATGAATCTTTTTATCCTCAACTCTATTTTATCTTCTTCAAAATGGTAGTCTATGTCTTGAATCGGTAGTTTCTCCATTCGTATAAATGCTAGCTATACCTTTGTGTTTGAACTCAAGAATCGATTCAAAATTATAGAAAAACCTTGTATGTCAACAATGTTGCAATAGTGGCTTGTCAATCAAATTTACAAAAATACATTCTACCAGCAATATGATTGGTAGTCTAACTTTAGAGCCAATGTGACCTTGGCATGAAAGGCTCTTGAGTGCGGCAACTGGCATCCTTCTATTGTTTACTAGAGTGAGTTGCTCAATCAAGCACTTCTTTTTTTTTTAAACATTCTACACTTGTAACCATGGGGCCTTAAGACAATGTAGAAGTCCAAAGAACAAGCAACTATGCTACGAGAGGCTTTGTCTTTGTAGCATTCGTTCATTTTTAGCGTAAGGTATATAACATTGTTTACCTATGTTATCTCTTCCTCAAAATAATTATAAAGAATGATTTATTGCGGGACACTTGAATGTGAAGTCCTAGAAGCTAAGTGGTTGGACAAAGAACATTCTTGCTTGTATGGAAGTTGGTATGGAATAGGGACATTGATTTGGTTTACAATGTTATGTAATTGCTCAAACTTCCTCACAATTGCTTTTATCAATACAAAGCCTCCTTCCTTTGGTCTAAAACCAATAAATTAAAGGTTGGCATAAAGAATTTATCCCTTGTGTGAGCCACATGCCTTAGATTATTTCATTATCTCCTTAATACTTGGATTACCTACAATGTCACAAAGAGCCTTTAGACAACAAAGGGTTGAGAACATTATATTCCATTCGATCTTTAAATGTAGAGGAAGCCAAAAAATGATTGCTGAATAGATGAACACAACCATTTAAATTATAAGTCTATAATCATAATCAACTAAATTTCTAGTTATAGAATTTCACAAAAATTTGTTTTACATCATGATGTTCTACTCCTATAATATACACCTGATTATTTTAAAATATTCATGTTTTTAAAGCTTATTATATATTTGATACAAATTTTATTCACATATTCTTCAAAAGTTACATCATAAGTAATTTTAATTTTTACAAAAAGTATTTGAATTTCTAATGACTTGTAAAGACATGTCATTTCATTTCTAAAAAGAAAAGAAAAGAAATAAAATCAAATTTAATTGCAAATTGGACTCTATAGATTGAAGGACATTGGAGTTTGAGCACATGGTCAAAAGCTCCGTCCATTAACTCTCTAACCCTAAAACATTACAAAGGACAAAAAAAATATCTAATGAATGACTTTCAGAGAAAGTGTTCCAAGAATGCACCTATTCATCAAGAAATCTGATCGTATTTGGTGAAAAGCTTATTGCCAATGCCTTAGGCTTAATACCTATACCTAGTTCTGAATTTTTGCACACCTTTGCTTATATCTTTGAAGTCAATATATCAAGTTTCTAACAATTTCATCAAATTTCTCATAAAGAAAGGTCATTTTTTAAAGATTCAAGAATTCCTTTGGATGAATGCCCTGTTCTTCCTCCTCTGCCGACGAGGCTGTGATTAGGGTTTGCAGTGTGCGTTGCGAAGGATCGATTTCGTCATAAAATTTCCTCAATCTTTGCGTTTCTTTCCTTTCTCATAACATTAAATTGCCTTTGCTTCCGAAGATTTTGACTTCATTCTCTTTTCTCAGAATCTCTGCTTCAATGCCACAGTAGTAAAGCCTCATGGACGCCAATTCCCGTCAGCTGAAGCGGCGGACGGTCCCGTTCCAAGGCTTGAACCGAAGACCGAAGCCAGTATCATCAAGAGATGAAGCGCAGAAAGTAGAAACCTCTCGATCCGCAGCATACGCAGCAAATGCAGCAAACGCAACAAGCAGCAGCATATTGCCACCGATCCCAACGGACGACGAGGAGACTTGGAGCGAATCTTCTGTTTGGCGAGTTTGCTTGGCTGCGCGCATACTCAATTCCCTCTTGGTGCAAACCTATTTCAATCCCGATGAGCATTGGCAGGCACTGGAAGTCGCTCACCACACTGTATTCGGGTGAGTGTTGATTCTAAGACGAATTTGTGGCGCTTTGGGACTCGTATGGTGTAATGTGTAATCCAATGGACTCTGAATGTGTTTCCTAGAGCTCAATGTGTGTTGGAGTCGTATTAGACAGTTGGGTTACGGGAATGGAATATTTTCATACTGTGGGTGTAAAATTTGGAGCACTATTTGGAAGTGTTTTCAACGTTTTTCAATCTTTTGATGTGTGCTTAGAGCTTAAGAAAACAGAGTCTTTGAAAATAGAATCGAAAATATCGCAGTGTATGGCAATTGAAAAATTGGGAGAACGAGAATATTCCTTTTTAAAGTATCACAGAGTAGACTCGGATGTGGAGGTAAACCGACAATGTAGCACCACACTCGTGTTTTTACAGAGTGTACATTACCATCTAGAGGCCGGCCCTGCAAACGTAGTCGTCATCGGACTCTCTGAATTTCGGATTTTGTGAGGTGTAAGCTTCCCTGATTCCTGCCAATTCACGGGAAGATTCATAGCCGGTGAGGTTGGAATAATAATTAGAAAATTCTTTTTGAAGCGTCATTGAGGTGGGAATTGTAAGCTGGTTTACATATTTGTACTCTAGGTATGGGCACCTGACATGGGAGTGGCAACGAGGACTTCGAAGTTATGTGCATCCGTTAGTATTTGCAGCTGTTTACAAGATTTTGGCTGTGCTTCACCTCGACAATACCTGGTTCATGGTTCTCTCTATTTCTTCCTTTTTGATGTGGCTCATTGTGTAAACTTGCAGGCTCTTGGTCTTTAAATTGATGAAGATGCTTAGGAGGTTCCTCCATTCATTCTCTGTCTTTTCAGTGTGCAAGACGAGATGTTCAGGACAGTGTATTATTTTAGGTTTTGAAACTGGTACACCTAGACTTTATTTACCGATGCCTATCGTTTGTACCGGTATCTCATTTAAAGGTACGTAGTGCCTAGGCTGCTATTTGTCTAAATAACATAGACGATTGTGTCTGTATTTGAAACATTTCTCTCGGCACCTGCCTTATGGAGGCCTGCTTTTGTTTTGTTGCAGAGGAAAGGCCCCCGGATATTTCAATCGGTTATTGCAGCAGTTGGGGATCTTTACTTGTATAAACTTTCACATCGCCTCTTTGGTGAACGGGCTGCTCAATGGACTGTATCCTCTGTTCTTATAGGTTTAGAGCTTAGATTTTTGACAAATTTTTGGTCTCATTCAGGCAATTTTTCTATCTCATATGTTGCACCGTGTTCTGAGACTCAATCGGTGTTTGAAAGGTAGCCTAGTCACGATTTTTACCTTGACCTTGATATGAATTTTTAGCTCTTTTGCCAGCTATCGAATTGGTTCAATTTCTTCTGCATGCCCCGCACATTTGCAAACTGCATGGAGACGGTGCTTACAACAATTGCACTTTACCATTGGTGGCCAATCTCCAAAGCAAAACCGCGAGTAGGGCTTTTAACTTCACGGCAGGTGGGAATTATATCAGCTGGTTTGGCTTGTGTAATGCGGCCTACAAGTGCTATAACCTGGCTTTTTGTTGGAATGGCGCACTGGCGAGAGACGAGTAGCAAATGCCAGTATATTTTTGAAGACGTTTTGCCAATTGGGTAATAGTAAGCATATTCACTTATCTAATGCTTTTGTCTTCTTCCATGTGACCTCTTTGGAAACGAATCTCTCTTGTAAGCAAAATGCTCAGCTAAATAGTCTCAGTCTTTCAAGTGGCAGTCGCTTGCTGTACTTCTGAAAATACAATACTTGGTACAACCTTCATGATTGTGGCTGCGATTGTAGAAGCCAGTTATCAAGAGACCAATAGATTTTATCTGATAATAATTGGTTATTGTGAATTTGCAGAGTATTTTGCCTTGGGTTAATGAGTGTTGTGGACCGGATTATGTATGGCAAATGGACCTTCGTGGTCATCAACTTTTTTAAATTCAACTTTCTGTCTGCGGGAGGATCTTTCTATGGAACTCATCCATGGCATTGGTATTTTTCACAAGGGTTGCCAGTCATGGCCTTCTCATATCTTCCTCTCTCATTCGCGGGCATGTGGTGGTCTCAGCAGCGACAGCTATCTGGCTTGATTGCTTGGGTGTTGACTATTTACAGCACTTTGGGTCACAAAGAGTTCAGGTATGGTTTCTTTTCGATCCTTACAGAATGTAGATATAGAGAAACTAGTTGACCACAGTAATAGATTAGTTTTTACTGCTCACGAGACAACGAGTGAAGTTTTTAACGCAAGAATGCTGCGAATGAACTAGATTTGAAAGACTAAAGCTCCTCACATCGTCTATGGGCAGGTTCATTCTGCCAATTCTACCACTCATGATGATGTTTGCTGGCTATGCGATTGCTGTTCTGGAGCAGAAGTGGGCTTGGGAAGGTGATTCAGCTGCTGATGCTTCTAGTGGATTTTATAGGTTGTTCTTTTGTTTTAAAATTGGGAACTCTCATGCCAAATCATATACGTGCTTAGTCTTTATATTTCTTGATTAGATCTCCTTAAATTCTAAAATACTTATCTTAGGGCGAATTTTGTCTGTTTTGTGTTTTTCCCCTGCTATCTGTATGTACTGTAGCGTTGATTGCTGAGAATGTAGTGACCGTCTTCTCCCGCAGGAGTTTCAACTAACTTGGGAACTATATTTTAACATAGTTTTGTCAATGCCTGATGCTGTGTATTGCTTCTGTTTATCTGAAGGATTTCAGGTTTACTATCCTGTTAATGATCATTGCTTGCCGGTTGTCATCTGGAGAATTGTAGGTTAGGTTTGTTAGTACGTATGATTTAATTTTTTATTGGTACTTATGGGATCAAGTTCTGCTCAACAGCTTCAGGGAACTTCCCACATCCAGGATACAACCCATATAAACTGCTCCCACAAGATCCGGATCGAGGAACGGTTGGACAACTAGGATTTTGGGCTAGAATGACTACTCCATTGAAGTACCGGAAAGGAGCTTCAGTTGGTGCACAGAACGAAAAGAAACTTTGGGCCATATTTATGTTTTTACTTGTGACGAATTTACCAGCAGCTTTATATACTTCTCTTGTCCATCAGGTATATCCTTGTTCACTCGATGTTTGTGCTGTTCTGCTTGTTACACCGTTCGTCCAGTTGGTGTTTCTGACTCCGCAATTTACCATCTTCTTCCTGTTATTGAAATGGTTCACAGAGAGGAAGCGAAGAAGTGATGGAGTATTTGGCTAGCGAAGCACAAGCCGGGCGGGTTGAACGTGTGCTGTTTTTAATGCCATGCCATGCAACTCCTTATTATTCTTCACTACACAAGAATATTCCGATGCGTTTCTTGGACTGCTCTCCAAGGTACATGGTTGATTCCGTTTCTCTATATCTCTTCGTCAGCAGCCTACTTTTAAGTACATGCTGACGAAGTACAGGTACATCGTTGACATGGTAGGTAACTTGATGTTCACTGATTTATCAAGGTTTCCATTTATCAAGGTTCTAGAGCACTGGCCTGGCAAGGACTGATGTACAGACAAGGACTTTACTAAACTGTATTAGCCCCTGTTCTTTGTGGAGTGTTCGATCTCTGTTGCAGCATAGAGTCTCGGTCAACATGTTATCTTCCAGTAAAGTTGTAGTGCACCTTTTTTTTTATCTTGTGCGCAGTGACGAGCCTGGTTATGTGGACGAGGCAGATCGATTCATGGAACATCCTGTCAGTTTCTTGTACTCCATGTTCAACGGCCGAAATGCAGAGGAGCTTCCCAGCCATATAGTGCTCTTTGATTCGTTGGAGAAGCGTGTGAGCATGTTCTTGCAGACGGAGAACTATGTGCTGGTATGTCGACTCGCAATCCCGGATGGTCTGACGCTTAAAATCAGTCCCGGTTAGCTTAATTGTGTATTTCCTGCGCCATTGAACTTGATTAGTTGAGTTGCTTTTCCGGTTAGTGATGGCAATTCTCCATCTTATTGACTCTTTACGTTATGTCTAAGCCAGTCATGGATCTTGAATGAAATATGTACAAAGATTCTTCTATATTCAGTCAAATCGGTTGACTCCCTCAGGTAAGGATGAATTGAGTTGCATCTGTCTGGTTTATTGTGAGTATACCTGAGATTTTTACATGTGAGGGACCTAGATGTCAGAAATTTACGTGGCATATGTGCGTTGATTTTGATGAGTTGAATGGTTTCGCATTTTACGGGTCGGCTAATAGGTGTTTCCTTGATGCAGGACAAGAAGATTTTCCATTCCCACTTTGCTGTTGATCGTGAACTCCAGGGTCATGTGCTCGTTTACACTCGATCTTCCAAATCGTCTTCATGGTTTCCGTTGTGATGCAGAGTAGCATCAATATGTAGACATCATTTCTAATTTCTTTATTCAATCACAGTTATCTGGTAATGTAACATCGCAGCCACTCTCGTTCACAACTCACAGTCTCAATTTTATTACGTGTGGAGCTTTTCTTCTGATGTTCCCATTGGATAGTACAAGGTTTAATGATCACCAAATTTAATTTTGCCTTTTCTCTACACCCAATTCGTAGCCACTGCTTTGCATCCTGCAGAAGAAGCTGGCAATGCTGCCTTAGCGTTGAAGAGAAGCGCAGCTGGGACGAACGGTGGAAGCTCGATCCCCGTCTCTTCTGTCCAGTGTAAGGAGCTAAGATACGGAAACCCAAGTACAACAGTGTACTAATTCCAACACGTTAAAACGAGTATGTATTTTTAGACGACGAGTATGTATTGATCATGAGGATATACACTATCTAATCTTTAGTTTTACTTGTCAGTAAAACTTTGAACCCTCTCAACTTTTGCGTATGGTATCCAGTGTCTGGGAAGCCAAACTACACAATTGTCATACTGGTGCGTGTGGCACTAATTTACCACTAAAATAATTAATTATTGTAGGTTGAAATATTATTGTATTACACCACACTAACAGGACAAATTGGTGTAGCCAATATTTGAGGTTATTACTTGGTTATTCATCAATATGCTTCAATTATTCCTTGCATTTTTACTTGAATAGTATTTTATCAAAGCACAAATTAATAATTTGCTTAAGGTTGTCATTTTGAATTAGCTATTTGAAGGAAATGTTTTTTTGCTTCTTTGCAACTATTTGTTGGTCTTCTCATAAGTATGCAAGGAAATCATGCTTATGTGAGCTTGAATCCCCATTCATTTGACAACAAGAACTAATATAAAGGTTAAACTTTGGAAGAACACTAAGGACAATGAGTATTCAATAGATGACTTTCTCTATTATTATAGAAACACAAAATACACCTATTGGTTCAAAAATTGAATCATTTTTTCTTCAGTACGTACCATAGTTAACCTTTGCTAGGGGGTTCCCTTTTCCTCCCCTGAAAGTAGGAGCCCCCTAGCATCAGATTCAATGTAGGTCCCCCATGCTGGGATTGGGCTAGCTCAATGGTCATGTATACCCTAACGAATTAACAACCAAACTAACCCATGCCAGACCACCAATCTGATGGAGGGGATTATAACTTAATCCCCTCCTTTGACATCCTAGGCATCCCGAGGATTATCCTTCCTCTGAACAGGGAAGGAATCCCCGGTTAGCAATGTTATGTACCAAGGCGGCATGCTTCCAAGGTAAAGATTCTCCTCCAAAACGAAGAGGAAAAAATTCCAAATGAGAGATTTGAGCTTGACGACTACAAGAACTGTATCAACAAATAATGAATAGATCTGTAAATCTCAAGAACTGTGCTTAGATGAGTCGCTTAATCGCATGTCAGTGAAGATCATTTGACAGTAAGTTATCATTCTTCCGAGTTGAAGGAAAATTGAGCAGCTTGATTTGCATGCAGTCAGTGCAGCTAGATTCAAGTAAAATTGGCTAAGCTTAGTCTCAATCAGTACAAAATGTGTTGATTCAAAACGCGGATGTACTGTACAAAACCTAAGTATCAAATCATGAATTGGTTCTGAGTCATCTTCTGAGCATACATTGAATTCCATCTGCATACGATGACTACCAGCTAATGCAAAATGTATTGCTAAAAAATTGTCTTTAAATTCCAAATCTTAATTCCAAATGAATTATGAATTCGTTTCAGGTCATACACTACTGTAACTTCGAATCCTACATGCAAAGGAGCCTTATCAAATCACCAATTGCTAACAAGAATCTATAAAAATCCAAACTAACGCAAAAATGTGTCGGTGTAAGATTTTCCACCTTCACAACATTAATTATTCAGCAAAGAGCGCCACAACCCTTCAAATATGTGCCAGCTAATATCTCACTCCAATCCAATCTCAACCATAAGTAGACGACACTCATGATGAAGAATTGAAAGAAGTGGGAAGTACCATGTACGCTCCAAGATCCATCATCCCAAGACTATAGTCTTGTTAGGATGCACATATGGAGACTTGAAAATTTCTCAGAGGAAGGAATATGTGAGTTCTTTCAATAGGAATAGGGTCTGCCTCCCAATGGAAGCATCAAGGATGGAATTTGTCATTCAGGTCCATGAGGCTGAGATAGTTGAGCCATCCCCAACAGACGCTTTGTTCATGCAAGAGCTAACCTTCTTCTTATGGACTTAACCGTCTTCTTTTGTTAGGGTGCAATGGGTGCATACTGGCTATCCTGCAACTGCCCCGTCAAATCAATAGCATATACCGGCGCCAAATTCGGATACAACAGCCCCCAGTTCCGCTCCGACGTCGGCCCGGGCTTCGTATTCTCATTAAACAACGCGAATATAAACGTCGGAATAAACACATCCGGCCGCTTCGGCGTCCCCCCTCCACTGCTCGCCAGTATCCTCCTCACCAGCCGCCGGTTATAACTGGCCGCGTTCGCGACGCTAGCGCCCGGCTGCGTCGCGTCTCCTAACGTCGGCCACCCCGTCTCCCCGACCGCCACTCTCACCTCCTCGACCCCAAGCCTCTCCATCGCCGCGATCACGGCGTCCAACTGCGCGTCGAACAAATTCGTGTAAGTGTACCCCCCGTCCACCACTACCGCAGCGCCCGTCGCAAACGTCGCGTAGTTCAAGCTGATATCCCCCGCCGACGTCGTGTAGGCGAGGAAGGGATACAAGTTCACGAAGAAGTAGGAGCTGGTGGAGGACAAGAAGTTGAGGAGAGGGAGGATGACGGGAACGGCGATGTCGGCACGGAAGGTGCCGGAAGACGGCGGGTACGAGCTCGCGAGCACGTCGGCCGCGACGGCGGTGGAGACTTTGATGGACGTCCAGCCGCGAGCGGTGATGGACGAGTGGAGGTTTTGCATGGCGGGCACGAGAGACGACCAAGGGAGAGAGGAGTCGGAGAAGACTTCGTTGCCGACGAGGATGGTGACGATGTTGGTGGCGGGGTAGAACGGGGCGATGTTTTGGCTGAGCCAGGAGTCGGCGGAGGAAGAGGAAGTGCCGATGGCGCCGAACTGGTCGTTCGGAATGGCCACGACGGCTTCCAGGCCGCTGTTGGCGAGAGAGGAAAGGATGGCGGCGTTCGGGTTGAAGATCTTGACGCGGCCGATCTTCATGGATTTGATGGCCGCGATGGCGGCCGACGGGGTGGGGAGGTTGTTGCCGAGAGTGCCGTAGTTGATGCCGATCGTGTGCGCCTCGGTGGCGTAGTCTGGAAGAAGAAAAGAAATTTTTGTGAGCGGAGAAATAACCAAAAAAATCTTGAAATTCTTTGCAATCTTGATGCATCTTGATGCATCTTGCATATAATCGCGCATTGTTGAGGAATGGCGTAAACTCGTGTTCAGATATGAGCAACAGAAAGGGACATCATCGGGAAAGAGTTCGTTGCAGAAACTTAAAGCTTTGTCAGGTGTCATCGTTTTTAGGGACTCTAGCCTACGAAACAGACGATGAGAAAAAAAAGGAGAATGATAAAGGTGGAGGAGCACTTGGATACTGATAGCTGTGGAGCTGCGAATTGAAGAACGGAGTATGAGAACGTTCTCTCTTTCTAGTTCAGCTTCAATTTGGAGGTTTTTCCAAATGTGAGATGTTACAGCTCAAGAACACAGGATGTTGAAAAGAACAGAGAAAATCGCAAAAGTAGTTAGCCTAACGCAGTCTGGAAACTCGAATCGGGAATGTTCGACAGTTTGTTGTTACAATGCTTAAATCTTTGACGTATGAAGCGAATGACTAAAGAATACATTGCTTGAATTTTATTCCTGCATTCATCGAACTCACAGCAAATGGACCATCAAAGTCTCCACCGCCGTCGCGGCCGATCACTTGAGGAGTCAGAATGCTGCGACAGACCGTGGCAATTCATTCTAGTGACATCCAAAGTGAAGTGGCAAACGCTGCCTGTTCATTGCGTTTTTTTCAGTAAAACTTAGTGTGGCTCTTATGCAATTTTACAATCTCCAAGAGGACCAGCAGCATTGCAATCACTGCTTGAATGAATATAAAATTGCATCAAGAACAGTATGATATCAAGGATCAGAGACTGCGACAATTACCCTCTAATGGCGTTCAAAGTTTTTAGTAGACTTTGGACAAGCAATCCCCTGTTTATCCCTACCTTTTACTCATTGCATTTGTTTTCCGGTGACTGTAATTACATCTCTTGTAAAATATCTAAGACAACTGACGGCACTGAAATTCGAGCTCGAATTTGAAACGATAATGTGATGAGAGCAAGGGTAGAAAGAGCTACCTGAAGGGGCAGGTGGAGTGACGGCAGGTGGAGGAGGCGAAGGCGTCGGCCTGTTGCGTTGTGCATTGCATTGGCAGCTTAGCAATGCAAAGCACACTACCAGCACGACTACCAGCTTCGTTCTCCTTGGCCTGGAGGAGCATTGAGTTGCTGACGCGCTTCTTCCCACGCTCATTTCCATGATTGGAGAGTCGACGATCTCCACGAATAAACGGCAGCTAGAGAAATGCTCTTGTAAGTGTTTCTTCTACCAATTGGTTGGCCAGTTCCATGCAAAACCTGATCTACACTTCTCAACAGCTCTCTTGAACCGAATGCTCGAAATGCGCCTGCGTGTCAATTTGAAGGGATTCAGCTTCGT
This sequence comes from Pseudisothecium myosuroides, assembly GCA_951799445.1. NCBI lineage: Eukaryota > Viridiplantae > Streptophyta > Bryopsida > Hypnales > Lembophyllaceae > Pseudisothecium > Pseudisothecium myosuroides. Next base: position 26,119,801 of record OX637294.1, read on the forward strand.
TTCATCTTTCAGTCAGAAAAACGCATAGAGGCACGAGCTGAAGCGCGTTTTTTCTGATTTCTACATTGAGCTGAATGCTGCTAGATATTTGGCAATCTACAGGTATTTGGCACTTCGATCAGTTGTTTTCCTCCTATGAGAAATTCTGCGATGGGATCCGGCCTCAACAAGAGCCTGACCTCTTTACTGCAACTCAGAAAATCACCTTTAGCTAGCTATCCGAACCGAAACAAATAGAATGCAGGGGGGTTCTAAGCTGTCACTACGGAGATGCAACCAGTCAAATCAACGAGGGGGCAGAGCTCTCTTGAGTGAATGGCCGTCTAAACCTGAGGACCGTCAATATTCAGTTTTGTAACTTGCCGGAGATTCCGACGGACGATGGGGCGGCTTGACAATGACGAAGAGAATAAAGACGGAGGCTTTGTAGCACGGTATAGCCCTGGCCAGCTGCTACTCTTTATCATACACTTTATGGGAGGCAACAGCATGATTGGCACTAACTTTCATTGCGGCGCACCTTGCGAAATCAGAAACAGAAACTAAAAACAGAAACATAATGTCTGAGAAAAATTCAGTTTTCTTGCAATGATTTCCTTCATTTGCTTTTATTAGAAATTAAAAACAATATTAAAAACAGAAACAGAAACATCAACTAAGACAGAATTCAAACAGGAAGTTGAATGGGTTTTGTTTTTTAAATCATTATGAGTTGTTGAGGTTGTTACCAACAGAGGAGAGACGCATTGGTGAACTGGGTTCTGTGAGCAGCTTGAAGCCCCGGCCCTTGTTGGCATTGCAGGAAGTTTGCATGCAAATCGTCCTTCAACCTCTATGCCGGCATCGAATGTCAAAATTATATCAGGCAAGAATTGATTACTGATTCCCTGGCTTCTTCTCAAATCTTATTTGGAATTCAAAGTTAACAGTAGGAATTTCACTCGTATCAGTGGCTTCAGAAGAAATTAACAGTTTATGAAGCTGAAGGATTTTTGCTCTTTTAATACAGAAACGGGAGTTTGCACTCACTCTTATCGGTGGCTTCAAAGAAGATCAGGTCTCCTCTTGCTCACTTAGCAGTGGTATGAGTGACTCTAGCTTTTGATTGCTTTAAGAAATTCACGGAGAATCATAGAGTAACAGTCTTTACACTATCTTCTGTTTTTGATTGTCTTATTGATTTAAATTCTTTTGGGTAACAAATTAAAGGTTCCTACTTCTGTTAGAGTTCTGTTTCAATTTTAAGTCTGTTGAAAGCAGAACTGATGCATCACCTGTTCATACTTCAAAATATAAGAAGCGATATAGTTGTTAATTAATTGTTAATATAATTGTTATCTATACACGTTTCGTTATCCTTGTTGGTATATTCAGTAATAATCTGCTTCTTGATAGAGTTGGGGACAAAAAGATCCATTCCTCATTGAGACGCTTCCTCACATAGTTGATACTTCACCAAATTTTACAATTAACTACGTATTCTAAAAGCTATGAAAGAGAGACAAAAGGAATTAAAATTTGAGGCTTCTCAATTCATAAGATGCTTGCTTGATTTGAGTCACTCTCAAGTTCTAAAGAGCGGACTTGAGCTAAAACAATGTTGTCGGATGTTGATGAACATGGCACTTTCCTTGAGAATTATCAATGCAAAATTGTGTTGGGCAAGGGATAAAAGGACGGTAGGACAATAATTGCCTACACTTCAAATTTCAATACCTTTTTTCTCCTATTTCTCAACTTTTAGAATATGTAGTTAGTTTTAAATTTGGTGGAGAATTGACTCTATGAAAAAGGTCCAAGTGAGGAATGGAATTTTTTGTCCACGTCTCTATACTGACTATTAGAATACTTGTTAAAAAAAGTCGCCATCCTTTTGACAGCAGTGATAAATGTCTTCCAGTAGCAAAACATTGATAAAAGTAAGAATTTCCTCCAAAAACTAGGTTGTAAATTCTTACTAAGAAAACTGTACATGAAACAAATTTCGAATTTGAAAAATCAGCTCCAGAGTGTTTGGGTGCTGCTTGCTCTGTGTTAGCTTACTGTGCATAGGAATAAGTCAACATGTTTCGGTGAGAATTCTAAATTTTTTTGATAAGAATGAATTGCAGTATTACAGAACTTTGTTTGAAGTTACGTATCAAGTCAGGCCTCTAATAGCAGTTTTTTTTTGTTTTTTTTCTTGAAACACATGGACAATTTCCATTGAAAGGGTCTAATAGCAGTTTTCACCCTGAAACTTACAGGTCATGGAGTATCTCGGAGTTGAAATGTCAAATTTTACGTGCTATAAGATACTTGTGAGTGGACAAGAAAAGTCTTGCATCAAAGCTATGCCATGGGATATGGATAAACACAGAAAGGTACAATGTTGTCCTTGTTTTAATGGAGTCCCCTGGGGTAAGTTATTCCAAGACCAGGTTGCTGCCTGGTGGATTTTTCACTAAACAACAATTGAATCTTTCTTGGTATCTTTTAAGATAGGGGTGCATAACATCTGCCATTCCTTGGGGGTTTAAATATTGCCACACTTTGACAAACTTGTGGGTCAACCTACAAGTATGTAGGAAATTGAAGGAAAATAATGATATTAGAGGCGTGGACAAAAAAGTCCATTCTTCATTTGGACCTTTTTCATAGAGTCAACTCTCCACCAAATTTGAAACTAATTATATATTTTAAAAGGTGAGAAATAGGGAAAAAAATGTATTAAAATTTGAGGTGTAGGCAATTGGCCTACAGAGTTCCACTTTGAAAATTTAGAATAATTACATTTCTTATCCAAAAATTCTAGTTTCTTTTTTGAAAATTCATGATTTTCAAATGCTAATACATAACTACAAAAAATGTTTTTTTCTAAAAGAAGGTGCCTCCAACTATCAGCTGAATTGCTTATCTTGATTTTATTTGGGGGTGTTTTCACCATATAGAGCAAGAGAGAGAGGTTCACTGCACATAACTGATTGATTCACAGTAGTTACTGTATATCCCACCATCTCTGTCCATCTTGCCTTTAACCTTTGAAAGTTCAACCCCTCCTGAAGTCCTGAAATGCATTTTTTGATAGCCTAATAAGTCAAAGACAACCGACTTCACCAAAGCTCCTGGATGACAATGAGCCCCCCGTCAACTTGGACCGACCCTGGTTCGATGTGTTCCCTCCTCCATCTCCCAGGCAATTGGATGCCGCACCCACGCACGGTCGCATGCCCACATGCCGATTGCTTGAGTGATTGCGTGAGTGAGTGGACGCACTTCTGGCCGGTGGACCGACGGGCCTGATCAAATATTACTCTGTCCACATTACCATCTCCTCCAACTAAGCTGCAAATGGGTGGGTCTCTTTGCTCATCAAATTGAATTTTTTGCATCATCCTTGTACAGGTCTCTAACTCACCGAACTTGACTAGTTAACCCATAAACACCACGGAGGACGTTTTCCGGCCGATGAATGACAAGAATCTCTCCATACTGGATAGAAGTGCAACTATTCATCTTCCAAATTTTGTAGGGAAAAAGGAAGATCGTCTACATTAGTTTGACTTCCAATGAATGCTTTTGTATTATTTTTATCCAACAATTCACATGGTGACAAAACAAATGATTTTCAGTTTTCCACGGTTATGGGCCCGTCATTTAGGGGTTAAGGAATGCCATCTTGCACTTTTTTTAGGATTTGGACAAAAAAGTGTGTCTCTCTGTTACACTATATTGTACAACTATTATTGTTAACCTATATGAATTTTGGACCTATAGGTGCATTCTTCATTTCTATAGTAATTTGAAAAGCCATCCATCCATCACTTTCATAACATTGTTTACCAATGAGGCAAGGATCCCTCTTGCATCCTTCAAAAGGACCCCCCTACAATGAACAAACTTATCTTATATGACTCCTCCAAACCAACCCCAATCCTTGAATTAGGTGATTCTTCCCTCCCAGGTATCTAACAAAGCATAATACCTTCTCAGCATGGAGAAGACCATTGTCTAGTTATCCAATGTCATGTTGTTGGCCTCTGCAAATTTGAATGGGTTAAAAACTTTGCACGAAAACTTGGGATCAGATCATTCTGAGTTTCGCACTCCAGCCATGGTGAATTATTGTCGTCAAGCTACCGCACTCATGCAGTTGTAATCCTAATCAAGTCGGCACACCTTCCAAATGCCCGAGGGGATTGGGCCGGGAGAAGCAAAGTGAAATGCAGCTTAACAAATTCAAGGTACATGCAATCATTCACAGTTCTACAATCCTAGATTCATCTACAGTAAGCTTAGATGATACCTACAACCCGGCCTAGAGAAGGCATTTTTTGGACTCCATTATTATCCAGCCATCTGTGCTCAGCAACTGTACACATAGACATTTTGGCTGATAACATACGGCAGTGGTCTAAAAAGCAAGATACAAAATGACTGGGACCAGGCCATTGATCTTCAACTTGCCATTGTACTGACAGATTCCAATTGTTCCAATGCAGATGTACTAAGGAAGGAGGTCCATAAAGCGATCATCTAAGGGCTGAAACTGAATTTTGCGGAGGTAAAACATCTTGAAATATTTTTTTTTTAGTAAATTTTCCTTGAAAGAAAAGAGGAAATGGCATCTAACCCAAGTTGTTTCATATTTTTTGGAGCTTTGTGGAATTAGTTATGAAATGTCGAAGTTGAAATGCCATAGGGCTCTAAAAGCGACCACCTCCTAGAATGTACATCTTTTGTACATTTAAGAAAGCAAAATGTACTCTCTATGTCATGTTCGGTTCAAAATGCTCGATCACAGTTCAAGCCTCCTACCTCATACACAAATTTAGCTCATTTTTTCCGAGCAAAACTTATACCAAGAATGTGTGAAGGTGGGCACCCTCCAAAACTGCCACTTTTTGCTATTGTGCTTAGTTACTATTATTAAACTGGTCAAATTTTCATTAATTTTCTTGTTGGCAACTGAAAGGAGGTTTCAACGCACCCAAGAACGCGACATTTGGATACTGTATGCAAAAGTTATGAAAGGCCAAAGTTCTTTCACTTTGAAATGTAGATAGGATGATGATGGTGGTTTTGAGTCAGTGGCGCATTTGGAGGCGCCCACCTTATATCGACAGAAGCTGTGAATGTATAAATGTAAAGCATAACTGAGTGTTGAGTTGAAACTTTACAACATTTTTGCAGCAGTTTTTTTGTTGCAACTTGATTGAGCTAATTATAAAAATCACATTTGGGACCATGGGTGCCGACTGCAGTGCTGCGATGCAAGCATCTTTGCATTGCACTGCACTTATTATGGTGCATGAAAACCCGGGTGAAACCAGCATGTTTCTCAAGAAAGTGGGTTCCTCTTGAAGTAGTAGCAAGCAAGAAGTCCAACAATTAAGTTAAGATTTGACTCGAAAACAAAAAGACTCAATGATAGAGAGAGCCAGATTGTTGCTTTAGTCTGAAAGAGGACTGTAGTGGACATGAAGTTAGGTGAGGACATGTGGGCAGTTCAATTCCAATGAGGTCACATGTTATAAGGAAGGAGCATTTGAAATGGAGCATGTCCTCAAAAGCACGCCCGAATAATAATTCTAGATAGTAAGGTAAACTACCTCGTTATCGGCAGAATGATTAGTGCAGTATATCATACTGCTATCTAGAAAATGTGGGAATAAATTTCAGTGGTAGAACAAGCAATAAGAATCAATGTTACAATTGAAAAAATAAATAAATAAATTGACTTCATGTGATTTTATAAAAATTTACAAAAGTATGTTGCTTTGGACATCCCATTTTGGCTTGTAGATATGCGTGTTCAGTGTTAGTAAAAATAGCTTAGTATTGGAGGGCTTCTACCAACCCAGGCCCAATCCAATCTATAATGACCTTAATACCAACTATCAACTTCTATGGGCCAAAATAAACTGACTTGCATCGATTTGAGGCTCATTTAGGATGAATCGATGAAAGTGTGTAATTAACACCTAGAGTTCCTTCACTATGTTTTCACCAAAAACGCTGCAAAACTGCCATTTCTAGTACAAGTACCAAATTTTTGAAAAGAAAACTTTCCTTGAATTATGTAACTGTAGGATCTTGTAGTATGTTGACTTGAAAATACGTGGTACAAATTTAAAAAATTTCCTCCATGTGGATTGCAAGATATAAGCATTCAAATTCACTGAAATCATTTATTAGGCCTTGCGAAAAACAAGGCAGTTGCACTTCACAAGCTCACCTTTCTATGAACTGAAATGTCCAAAATGGTGGTGCTTAGGACTTTTTTCTAGACAAGTTGGCTACATGCTTGAAAATTTTCACATCATTTGGAATTGTACAACATATAGGAAAAAAATAGTAAGTAGAAAGAAATAGAGGAAGGTTTTAGAATACTAAAATGTTAAGAATTTAGTTATGGAATTGAAAAATTCCAATGCCAATGGTTGCAATGTTCTAATAAAGAATCTACATCCTATGATTTTATTTTTTTCAAAAAATATTGAAAGTTGAGTAAGATAAAGGACTTCAAACTTTATTTTAGCCCCTAAAAAGCCCAAGGGGTTTGGACAAAACACAAATGTGCTATAAAATATAAGTTCTATAACTTTTTGAAGTTTGCATCAGAGAAGATAATGTGAAGCACAAAAAGCAGAAAATATCCGTATGGTCAAAATTATAAAATTATTTTTAAATTCTCTTCAAATGAATTTTGAAGATACAACTTCAAAAAAGATACAACTTCAAAAATTCACCAAAAATATAATTTCTATCTTTAGCATTTGGATTTTTTTAATTGGTCAAAATTGTGGTTTCTATTGATTTGTAAAAAAATGCATATCTATTAATGAAAACACCAATACTTTTCCCAAATAGTAAGTTTTTCAACATTGGGTAAATACTAAACTCTTTGTGCTATTTTTCTTATAATTTTTATTTGACTGTAGCGATCTTAGTTTTGAATATAAATATTGAAAGGCAACCCAATCTTTTTAAGGAAAAAAAAATTTTGAATTTGAATTTTCTACCTGAAAAATCTACCCAAAGTCGAGCAGCGACCAAAAAATGGTCATTTGAGCACTTAGGGATTAGAATAGAGAATCCATAATTGCCCACAAACTAATACTCCTCATAACTTTTGACTCGTTGATCGAAATGGAATGATTAAAAGCTTTCCTTGTATACACAACTCTAGAAAACCAATTTCAAATTTTTGTCTTAGAAAAAACTGATTTTTTTAATTTGCCTAGACTACCCACTTACGAAAAAAGTAACATGTTAGGCCATAACTTTTGATTCATATTTCCAAATGTCATGAAATTTAGTGCATATAAAAGATATTCCTTGTCCCCATCTTCTATTAAAATTTCGGCCTAAATTATGCAAATCCTCATTTACACTAGCCCGCCCAAATTTCTATGTTGCCAAAAAGTACATGCATGTCCTTTAGGGGTTAATATCAATTACAGGAGAACCTCTCTTAGTGCATAGTGCCGAGACTATGCACCAAGAGAGGTTTTATGCATTTGTATATGTGTAGTACTAATCATTGGCTAACGTGGCCTTTAACTATAGGCCCTCCAACCTCCTGTTTAGAAATAAATGCTTCAAAATACAAACTCTCTTACTGCATATATGCACTAAAAGAGTATGCAATAAGAGAGGTTCTATTGTACTAACTTCTATTATCATAGTGTATTGATTTGCATTCATTTGAGATCAACTTAGGGTAAATTGATGGAAGTGTGTAATTAAACCATAGATTTGGCCCATTCCGGATGCATACTATCCTCATTTTGTGCAAGCAATTAATTCCTTCATTTGTATTTTCTGTTTTCCAATGCAAACAATTTGCAATGGGGATTTTTTTAGATGTTCGGAATGGGAATTTGGACTAGAATGGGGGAGTTTACCTTAAATAGACATTCACTGCACAATCTTCAATAGACGAACATTGAAATTAGGGCAAATAGTTAGAAAACCTTCATATGTAATTTTGATGTCTTCTACTACTTTTGGAGACACTATTATTCAAGTGTCATTTTTAGATTTCATTTAGGTTTAGCTACAAGATATATGGACTAATAAAAAAATCCATTGACACACAATGAATAGTTAGCCCTAAAAAAATCTACCAAGCTAAATGTATTTTGAATCACAATTTGAATCAGTTGTATGATTTTTTTAGAAAGTTTGTCTCTTTCTATAATAATTGTTACCCATTGAAAGGTCAACGAATGCCGAGATGTTACCCAAAGTTAGGGCCAACTTACATGTGAGCCCGGTGGGCAAAGAAAGCAACTAAAAGACAAGAACAAGGCCACCGATGATTGGTAAGCATGGAAGTAGGAGAGAGAGTTCCACCCATATCAGTGTATTCCACACTGTAGAAGCAACATAAAAGTGGTTTCTATATTTTGACCCTGTTGACTCTTCCCACCCATCGATACATGTAAGGAGGCCCTCTTGTGCTGCTTCTACAGTGTGGAATACACCGAGATCGGTAGAACTCTCTCTCTCCTACTTCCAGGCTTCCCGATCATCCGTGGCACTGTTCTTGTCTTCTATTTGCTTTTCTTGCCCACCGGGCTCACATGTAAGCTAGCCCTTAGTATGCAAGGATGGATAAGATTTCTGAGAGCTACTTAACCATCCATCCCTCCCTTACGAAAGCTTGATTGAATTTATATTCCACATGGAGAAACACATGCGGATTCCTAGCATTTACTCGGTCCACCGGCTGTGTCTTTGTACAGGACTCGGTCCTCCGAGTTCCGAGTACAAGACAAGCCATTTCAACAAAACAGATAAGTTGTGGGGTGGGGACCAAAAAAAGGGCTGGTCCCCAGATCTGGTCTGGAATAACTGGGGCTTTGGACCCGGACTGATCACGGAGACTCCACTCCACCCTCCTCAGAGATGTGCATTCATCATTCAGACTTTCAAATTTCAATTCGGTGGTGGTGGGAAATTAGAGGTGGGCATTGGAGGTTTCATTTGTGCCACACATTGTGTAGTAGACCAACAGTATGGTTAGCTGAATTTAGTATGTTCAAGTATGTTTAGTATGTACAAAATCAACAAGGTTGCAGGACGTTAAATCGTTCCCACCAAAGTGGGCCCTGTGGAATGAATTTACCCCGGGGAAAATGCAGGAATTTTTTATTTGCCACAACTTCTTTTTTTCTTTCAAAATTCTGAATTCATATTTGCAATCAAAAACCCCAAATTAGCTAGGAGAAGTCTACAACATATCCTAGGCACGACACAAAATAGGGGGCTTTTTTTTACATTTGCCTTGGTGAACACAAAATTCACCCCGCAAGGCCCACTTTGGTGGGCACGATTTAACGGCTTGCGTTGCAGGGTCATAGGGCATTTACACATGATATCTATTGGACCTTCCCATTTGCGTTAGTCACTCGTGCATCTCGAACTTGAGGGAGGACGATTTTTCAATAGATGTCGTACTGAAGTCGTGAATTCATGCCTACATACCATAATCGTACATATTATGTACATTTTTACGCACTGAATTAGTGTCATTAAAATCTTTATTAGAAGTGTACAATTTATGTACTTTAATTATACAAATGTGGTATCCAAAATGCACCTAAACTGTACTAACATTAGTACAACAATCGTACGTTATTGATAGGCATTGTTTACGCACTGATTCAGTGCGTAATATGTACGATTATGATACGTAGGTATGAATTCACGACTTCAGTGTTGTCTTTGTACGAAACCTATGAACCTTATAAATTAGAGATGTGGTCAAGTCTAAAGGAGTTTGACGAGCCTCTTGCGGAGGTAAAGCCAAGGGTGAATGTAAAAAAAAAGCCCCCCTATTTTGTGCCATCTCTAGGGTATGTTCTAGACTTCTCCTAGCTAATTTGAGGCCTCTAATTGCAAATATGAACTCATGATTTGTAAATTTTATCATGCCTTGCAAATAAAAAGTTCCTGCGTTTTTCCCAAGGATAAAACGGGGGCCTTTGCAAGGGGCTCATTGAACTACTTTAGACTCAACCGTCACTTGTACATTAACACAATTTTAGCAACTCTTTAGCATCATGACAATGCACTTGGGGGGATACGGTAGTGAATGGTATAGTATAGGTCTCTATACCCATACTTTACCAATTTAGTGCCAACAAACTTTTAAAAAATCATTTTTGGAGGGAATGTCTTGATTTGACTTGCAAATGGCTTTTCTCAAACTTCTTAATCTTGCAAAAATATATAAGTTGACAAATAACTTTTCCAAAGTAAGTAGATAGCAAATATGCTTGGTAATAGGCATGTTAACCCCTAAAGTTCCATAGCTATATTTTCACCAAAACCGCTCAATAATTGCCATTTTTAATACAAGTACCAAATTTTTGAAAAAAAACATTTTTTGATACAAATAACCGTAGGATCTTGTAGTATGCTGACTTGAAAACACATGGTAAAAATTTCAAAATGTCCACCACATGGATTGCAAGATATAAACATTAAAATTCATGTAAAAAAATATTTTTTGGGCCGTGCAAAAAATAGGGCAGCTGCACTTCACAAGCTCACATTTCTATTAAAAATGTCCAAAATGGTGGTTCTTCTTTGAATTCTTTTTCCTAAACAAGTTGGCTACATGCTTAAAAAATTTCAAATCATTTGGAATTGTACAACATATAGTAAAGAAATAATTAGTTGGAAGAAGTAGAAAATGATTCAAAATACAAAATTGTAAAGTTTAATTATGGAATTGAAAAATGCCAATTCTAATGGTTGTAATGTTGTAATAAACAATCTACATCTTGTGATTTTATTTTTTTCAAAAAATATTGAAAATTGAGTGAAATAAACGACTTCAAAGTTTATTTTAGAATAAAGAATCCATAATTGTCCACAAACTAAAATTCCTCGTAACTTTTAACTCATTGATAAAAAAAATAGAATAATTCGAAGCTTTCTGCGTACATATAAATCTAGAAAATCAATTTCAAATTTTTGTATTTCAAAAAAGTGATTTTTCTTATTTGCCCGCATTGCCCAGTTACGAAAAAAAGTAACATATTAGGCCATAACTTTTGACTCCTATTTTCAAATATCATGAAATTTAGTGCATATGAAAGATATTCCTTGTCCCCTTCTTCTATTAAAAATTCAGCCTAAAATATGGAAATCTCCAGTCACACATACCAGTCCAAAAAAATTTTGTTGCTAAAAATAGCAGGTTGGTCCTTTAGGGATTAACCAAAAGAGTCTCTAGACTATCCCCAAACCAATTGAAAAAGAGCATCCATAATGGTCATTTCACTCATTTAAAACAATCACAATATTCCCTAATATGGCTACAACATAAAATGCTTAAAAAACCCACTTTTTGTAATGAATTTGTACTAAAATGGTGGAAATTCTTGTTGTAGTCACTTACTATATCATCAACATCATCCAAGACATTGATAGTGGACACTAATTCAACCTTATATTAGCCCAAATCTCTTTGATTGCAATTTTTTTTGTCATGGGTTGATACAAGACTGTAATGGATCATTCCTTGGATGTTTGTCATGGGTGGTTTACCTTATTCGCAAGCAAGTCAAGTGACTTGGCCAACAATTATATTCACTACTTTGCACATGAGTGAAGCTAATCTACAAAAATAGATGTAGGCTCCATTTTCATAGCATGGCCTGGTGGCATGTTGATGTTGATTAAATTTGGAAATTAAAATTATTTATAGAATACCAACTATACAATAGTGTAGTAGACCATTAGGGCAATGTGTGCAAAAACAATTCAACCCATCTAACTAAATGAATTATGACTTGCAAGATTATAGCAATTGAATTAAGGAAGACTACTTTTTGCAATCCAGCTTATCAAATATTGACATCAAACTTAGAGCCTTTTTAGAATGAGATTTTCTACTCTATTCTCAATTGAAGTTCTACACCATTGAGTACTACAACTTATTAAGTAAACTCATGCAAAATTTTTAAGCCAAATAATTGTTCTACCTTTCTCTAAATCATCTTGCAATACAAGGAGGTGAAGATGAGCAACAATGTGCTAGACATCTTTTGATGAGTTTTTGTGCATTGGAAATTTTTGTTTTTAAAATTTGAATAGCAAATATATAGAGACAAAAATTAAAATATGTGGAACAAATTTCAAAATCTTCAATGACATAAATTACAATATTAAGGTGAAAACAACAAAAATTGTCAAAATATGCAATTCACCTTTGTTAGGAGCACCTTTTCAAGAAATTCACTACTAAAAAATTTACTAATTTTTATGCTGATTTGGTTCACTTTTTTGTTGATTTAGACAGTAGTCTATGGATTTGAACAAAAACCAATAGAAAAGTGAACCAAATCAATGCAACCAAATCAACAAATAAATTGAATCTTCTAGTAGTAAAAAAACGTTTTTGTTGTATTAACAATTGAAAATCATGAATTTAAAAAAAATAAAAAAATAAAGATAAGACAAGTAAATAATATGAATTTCAAAGTTGAAGCTTTCTAGACCATTGAAAATGTTATATAGACTTGTCATAAAATCAAAATTTAGTAAACCACCATTCAATGAATTACAATCAAGTATAGGAACAATTTAATTGTACTTTTGGAAACACTTTCAAAATAAGTTTACTTGTCAAAAAAATCTTTAAAAAAAATTACGGTTTGGGATGTTTTCACTTTATAGTGTTTGAAGTTAGAAGAGAATTATGTTTTTTTCAATAATTGCTTGACATAGTCAACAAAGTTCAATACCTCTTGGAGTGTGATTTTAATTAGAACTAAATTTTTTTTGACAATCTTACACCATATCATATTAGCTATATATGTCAAATTTCAAAAGTAGATGAAGGATTCAACAAAAGATTCTCTAACTACCCAACAGTCGAAATTTTTTGGGCAACATCACTTTTCAATCGAGCATTTGTCTAGACTTTTTTTCCCTTCTTATAAAGGCAGTTACTAAATGAGCTTCATGTCATAATTTTAGAAACATCCTTTCAAAATTGACTTTGTAGGAGTCTATTTGAACATTAAACTATTTGTTCAGCGAAAAATTGTTAATTTGGCGTTAAAATCATGTGACCTTCATCATTATGAATCATGGGTGCAATAAAGTAGGAGGTCTAAAAAACATGCTTGTAAGAGCTAATTGCATATTTTAGGAAACTAAATTCTTTGAAATATATTTAGTAAATTTTCATAAAAAAGAAAAAATGGAATTGACATGTAATCCAAATCGTTTCATATTTTTTGACCTTCCGTGAAATTAATTACAAATTCTTGAAGTTGAAACATAGTGGTCATTGAAAGCATCCACCTCCAAAACTATGCATTGCTTTAACATTGAAGAAAGCAAAATGTACTTGTGCTTTAGAAGACACTTTTAGTGAACACTATTAGAGCCCGATTAGTTTTAGGACCTCCCATCACTACTCAATAAAATTAGTTCACCATATGCCAATTCAAAAATATAAATTATTTTTGAAATGGCTTTTTTTAAAATTTAAAAACAATTTCTGAAATGTAAATTACTTTCGTAGGCTTGTTGGGGATAGAAGTGATTCCATTGAAACTTATTGAAATAAAAATTCAATTCACCTTGGTCTAACTTGGTTGTCTAAATTTCACAATATCCACGTTTGGTTTTCATTTCCAGGTAGTAAACAAACCCAAATCATCTACATTTCTACTCCATTTCAAAACACATAAAACCCCCCTAAAATTCAATGACTTGTTCTGTTTATTGTTGCACATTCATGGTTTCCATTGTAAATAATTATACTAGTGTGCACCATCTTCTTGAGCTGGCTCAAGTACTCATCCTTCAAATCTGTAACTGAATTGCATAATGAGTCATAGACAACTATATGAGTATTAAGATGTGTATACCATATAAAGGAGTGATGAACGGCAAAGCCCAAAGATTATCCTTAATGTGCATTGTGTAAATATTTTCCACTCAATGGCGTCACAAAGTGTTTGAATGTAGAGAAGGACAAAATTAAAATACTAGAAAAGATATTGCAATTTATGGTAGAGAATTAGAAGAATCTAGGACAACAACATGACAAGGACAACACAAGCAATGGAAGAAAGTATTGGATCAAACACTTACAAATTAGGAAGAGATACTTCTCCTACTTATTGGCTTGATGACACTTGAAGTGGTCATTTGAGTTTGATCCCCTCTTTTTGCAAAGGTGGGACCAAATCTTCCAATCAACTCAACATGATTTGATTGCAAACATGCCTTGTTGACATTCCCCCTTGAGTAAGCCACACCTTGTCATTCCTAAAAACATTCAAGTAGAATTCAAATGCATTCCACAATAAGTATTGAAAGAGGCACCACATAAATGGGGGGTTTGCATGACTTTACAATTAACTCTAGTGAATAATCTAATACACTTTTGCACAGTTGGAATTCCAAACAAAAGTTTCAATTTTCAATTTTGGCCAATGCACCAAAAATTGGCAGTTTCTAACAATTTTTCTTCAAAAACACCCTCTTTCAATACCTATTCTAGAAGTGCATTCTACAATAGCAAAAGCAAAAGTGCATTTCAATTTGCTTAATGCCCTGAATCTCCTGATGGTCAGTCCTAGAGACAAAGTTTGTGATTCTAACTTTGCCATCAATGACCCCAGCCACCATCGTCCGCTCAGTCATCATCACTTGCAAAATTCCATTTCCGTTCAGCACCGAATGCTCTTGTTCAAGTCTTGGCACAGACCCTGTCAAAATCGATAGTAAAAACGAAATGTCCACTTCAAAAACTACACACTCAATACAATCAGGCGCGCAAGTATGAAACAGAGGATTCAAGTGTGTATTTTATACACATGCTTCTCAAACCTTTCTGTATGCACTCAGATAATTTATCATTTTGACAAGAACCAGCTGATGCAGCATGTAGGCAACAAACCGATTAAAGAACACACAAACAAGCAGCTACACATCGAGAGTTTGTGTCCCTAATTTTATATCTTTGAGTATTATCCAATTTTAAATGAATATGGAAATGTGCATTTTCACATGTGGTATACTGAATTATGAGTAATATACTTAAGCTCCATAGGGATTTTATTCTTGACTGAATAATCTTCCTAAATCAAAAAGAAATATGCAAATACGTTGTAACACATCTTGCAAGTCCAGAGTAACATATAGAGCAAATTGCGGGAAGCATAGCTCTTCTTACCTTTTTAATGAAGTAATCAATTTGCAACATGTTGCAGCCCGCATTGCTTAGTCAAGAATAACATTTCTTATGATTATTGCGAACATAAGATGAGTTTATAAAATGAGGAAGATTGATGAACTCACCCTTGCAACATTCAAGCCCCGGTAATCGGTCATAAAACCAATTTCTGATGGTGATTCATTTGCACAGCAGAGAAGCTGATCGCATCCCTCTCGTTGCCTTGAAAGCCACCACTGTACCCCTTCACGTAGAGCTTGGAGAAGCAGAGGTTGTGTCCAAGCCTCTACTTTCATCAAGCAATAAAGAGTACACCACGTTCAACTTCGTGATGTTCCTTAACCCACACATTGCAGGCTGAAATCCATGGCGAACTTTGGACTTCCATAGTCCAGTGAACGCAATTCAGGTCCATCATTCACTTAACTCTGGCGGTATGGGAAATGGCTGATTGTCTTCAACACATGCTGGCAACTGCGTAGAAGAGTTTGCCAAAATATTCCTCAAACTCAGCTTCATAAGCTTCGCACGAAAAGTTACAGAAAGCCCCTCTTCCTTAGCGAGCTCCAAAGAAGCCTGTCTCAATGGATGCGCAGGTAATTCACAAATGAACCCGCTCATCACATTGTAGATAATCAATTTTCCTGTGTGACGCGAACCCAACACGACAGAGTCCGAATTGATAGGAAATCCGCACGCAATATCAAATTGCAATCCAAATTCATCTTCCTCCCCATAAAAAATTCGCTGAAGCTCCAAATAAGGGATTTTCAAAATCGAATTGCTGGAGTTTCCCAAGATCTCTCTGATCTCAAAAATTGATCTTTTAGTGTAATTGTCACGTCCACCCTTCGTGCGGAACAATGAACCGTGGAGCTCATCATCCAACCACATGGTTATGAACATGCGGTTGTTGAATACTGTGAGCTCAGGATATCCAGGATTTTGAGATTCAACCGCAAATATTCTTTTCCAGCAAGTTTCTTCAAGGTTGTAACTTAGAAGAAGAACGACACTGGGAATGTAGAAAGTAGCATAGAATGTGCCCTGAAAATAGACAGCCGAATCCGCACACCTTATTCCATCCAATTCTGGAACTCCAAACTCCTCCACTGGGTTTCCCAGCTCGCGCCATGCATTGGTGGATGATTCGTACAGGACGAACCCTGTGTGTAGCCCCTCTGGTCGACTAAGGCAGGAAAAAATCAAAAGCTCCACTTGATCAGATGTTCAGCTAGTGTACATCACCTTAGTATAGTATGCATCACCTTAATCCGACCTTAATCACCATGTACCTATCGGCAAAGAAGAAATTTCAGAACATCTACCGAATAAAACGTTGATCCTTCATAAATTTAGAACACCGTATCCAACTAACTCATGCTGTGGTGCATGGGAATCCTCTTCCATTCGCCAACAAGAACATATAAGAATTGGTCCAGTTTAATGGAAATCTCTTAATCAACATGCACCAATCGTCAATTCAGAGGTTATACGGTATAACATCTGTCAATCGCGGTCAGTCATTCATAACTTTTGCATAACTTTTCCAAGTAACGTATTCTTTGATGCGTTAGAATCCTCAATCATTCAAACGTATTATAGCATGTATTAAAATATTTGCTCAACGCACAGCAGAAATGGCGAATTTGGAAGTCCCTACCTTAAGAGAAACACCTTGAAGCCGGCGTTGTCAACGACCGTCACAATTGTAGGAGGAGCGTCCCAGAGAGGGCAACTTACGTGTCCGCCAACAGCAGGAAGCGCCCGCGTCGTCTTCGCCACAGGGTCGAACACAACTACTCTATAATCTCCGTCGCAGACAAAAAATTCACAAACAAGGCCGTCACCCATAGCCATACATCGAGCGGCATTCCTCTCCGCAGTTCCAGCACTCCCGATTGCAAACCACCGACGCAAATTCAAATCCAAGAACCACATCGTCCGCCTGTACGCCGGGTCGACCCAACAGGACTTCCAGTTGCTCAATTGCGCCGTGAGAAGCAAGTACGAATCCTCGTGCTTCCTCTCGAGAAATGCAGGACGGCGGAGAAGCTCGTTCCATGCCTTGCAAACACACCGGCATGTGATGGACGCAGGCACTGGCAAAAGAGACATCACTTTTGCTGTGAGCTCCTCGGGGAGGGTGCTCCAATGCCCCTGCCCCTGTTCAACTTCCTGGAGAATTTCAGAAGTCGCCATTACATTTGCGGAGACGGTCAGCGCCGGAGATTACAAGAATGTGGAGAGTTTTGTTAGCAATTGAAGCAATTCGCGTGAAGGAAGCAAACGGATGCGCAGTGAAACCCTAACCCTAACCCTAATTCTTCCACTGTCGGGCACACAGAATTACTGTGACTTTCTTATTAGTGTGCCTGCAATGGCTATCACTGCGTTTATTCTTTGGTGGAAGCGTAGGATGGCATCTTAGTACCATACGTGAAGGTCAGATTCAGACATAAGTTAAGTATTTTTTGGAATGTCTAAATGCTTGGAATATTTCAAGTGAAATGTCCGAAATGTTGCAGAAATTTTTCATCTATATTGCTTGAATTTTTGAATATTTCTTAAAACCTACATCACGCCTTAAGCCCCACAAGACAGGTATCCCAAAACAAGAAAACCTAGAAGTTGTTGAATACAAAAAAAATTTGAACACCAAAATGTTGAAACTCTAACACTAATAGTTCCAATTGTTTCATAATGTTTTGAAATGAAACAATATGTATAGAATGATATTCCACTTGTATTAAAGTATGGAAAGACATACATCAATAGATTGATGATTCAATCATTAGAATTCTCATTTGGATGCCATATCTATGATCCAAACCTTATCATGCTCTAATGTGACACTATTCAAATAGAATAGGTGACCATTTTGAAGCTTCCTAATTATGTAGGAGATGTAATAAAGATTCAAATTGTGAGTCACTTTTACAATAATATTTGTATATGAGACTATTGTAAATTGTGTTTTAAAATCCTTTATAGAATTAAATGAATGGTATAAATATACTTCTTAGTACCATTTTTATTAGAAAAACAAGATATTGCCATTCATACCAATTTGTCACTAACTCATCTTGGCCACAAATATATTCACAACCAATACTCCACACAAAACTAATACTATAGTTTGTTACAAGTTTGTAACTATTGTTGGCAATTACTAGTCAACATAAAGTTTACATTTAAAAAAAAGTAACAAGGGTAGCCTCATCTATCCATATTCTACAATTATGGCTAGCCCAACAAACTGTTCATTTACAATTTTTTTGACCAATGTTATTATAAAAATAATAATAATTTTTATCTCTTAAAAGACATTCCATGTTCCCATTTTGTCAAACTTCATTAGTTTTTAATATTAAACAATACTTGTCAAAATTTATGTTTTTATTTATGTAGTCTTTATTATATATATATATATACAAAATCCATCTTTATTTTTTCACTATTAAGAATATTAAAATGATTTTTTAATGATTTAAAAAAATAATTTCTTTATAAAATCATAGCAATTATTAATTTCTTGAAATATGATGCATTTTCTTAGCAAAATTGGAGATGGTAATAATGTACATCATGGTGTGATTGATGTTCTCTTTGAGCTCATACTTAGAGAAATTCAATAGAAAAGTTCTAAAGGTGGTGTATTTTAAGCTTTCAAGTTGCTACCTTCAAAGTGGCACAAATTATAATTTTAAATATTTTGAAAAAAAGAAGATTATTGGAACTATATTTTTTCAGTCAAGTTTCAAGACATTTGAAATCAAGAATTATGTGAAATTTAGATTTGATCCTAAAAACTATGGCCCTTGGACAGGTTTCATTGTCTTCTAGGTATTATTATTATTATGATTATTATTATTGTTATTTTTGTTGTTGTTGTGAATACTTGAATGATTCATAATATATTAATATTGAGAAGTAATTTAATGTAAATCATTTTGGTATGCCAATGGAATAAGGAATTTGAGCCAACCTAGCCAATATCTAGTCTTCTATTTATTAGTTGGTATTATGTTTTTATAATTATATTTTTGTAATTTTACTTGAAATAGAACTTTTGGGATTATTTTTCAGCATTAGAAAGAATTTGAAGTGAAGCGGAGGGCCCTTGCCTTTAGAAACTTCATAATGTAGGTCGTTTGAACTTTGGGGGCAAATGGAAAAGTTTGTTAAACTAGCAGTTTTGCAGCCTTGACACTTTTATAGTTTAGACTGTGCGGTCCAAAATCTATATCTCGGAGGCCCCTTGCCTTTAGAAACTTCATAATGTAGGTCGTTTGAACTTTGGGGGCAAATGGGAAAGTTTGTTAAACTAGCAGTTCTGCAACCTTGGCACTTTTATAGTTTAGACTGTGTCGTCTAAAATCTATATCTCGGAGGCCCCTTGCCTTTACAAACTTCATATTGTAGGTTGTTTGAACTTTGGGGGCAAATGGGAAATTTCGTTAAAATGGCAGTTGTGCAATTTTGGCACTTTTATAGTTTAGACTGTACGGTCCAAAATATATACCTATACTAGATGGCTTAGACCGTGGGGTTTGAAAATGGCGTATGGAATATTGCCATTTTAACAAAATTCACTATGCAATCATTTATGGAAATTAGGTTGCTGTGGAAGGCGTTCTTTGCTTTTTGTTCAAGTGTGTAATATTCGTTGTGGAATTTTTGTTGATGCAATTCTTGCACCGTTTGTTGCAGACATTGTCTTGATGAATTTCAGTGAATTCTTAAATTGGTGTGAATCAATGTGTAATTATTGTGGTTGTATTTGATCTTTTCCCTTTCTCCTGTTTGTTGCACGAGCATGCTCCTCCTCACACGTACTTCTCTTCGAACCACTCTTCTTTACATGGACAAGAGCGCTTGCACTTACTTTACATTGTTTGCTTGGTTGGACGAGCAGCTACTCTAATTCATCTTAAGCTCTGCTACAAGTTCGAAATATCCTCGCCTTTCTACCACTAGTTACTACGACTTAAGGTGTAGTATTATTACACTACAAGAGAAATGGGGTATTTTAAGGGTAATTTTAAGGCAATAACTGCATATTGAAAGGTCGTGTACATTAAGTACAATTTGCTTAAATTCTATGTGCCTAAGACTTACATTATTATACCTTACTGAATGATTGCAACTTGTCCGTTTAGTATTGAATCCTGCGACTTTTCAATATAGGAATTGCAGAGAGGGAATGTCATTGCATAAGTTACTGGGCAATTTTGACTATTTCTTCACGGTTCTTCAAGCCTAAATTTCACTTCCTCACATGTGCCAACACTTGGCTAAATCTTGCGTCATGCATCTTTTTCAAAAAGAAATTCTTTAACAAATGCGGTGCTGACATTGGGATACTCTGAAATTGAGCTGCCAATGAAACTTGGCACATTCTGGTGGTCTTTGGCCATATTTTTGAGCCGCAAAAACTGGACATTTCAATAAGCACGACAAAATTGTCACAGCAACCTCCACGCACATGCAGGTCTATATATACCTCTTTACAAGTTCCATACTCCAATTATTTTTTATTTAGCAAATATAATTTACAAGTTCACTTAAGCACATCTGACAGACTTGCCTTCGACATGTGCTCATAACCTTCCTACCCTTATTCTCATAATAAACACTCCCTACATTTACACTGCCCTTATTCTTATTGATACTATGCATTACCTACATATATATAGGCACGTGAGGTGCTCAGATGGCAGCAATATATAGAAATATATGTACTTACACACTGAGTTCTTAAAGTAATCTTCCGTTCCATGGAATATTCACAGCCCACAGTAGTCGCATGCACAACCGTCCACTGCAACACGGTTCAATTTTAACCTACTTGCAAGAGTGCATGTCCTCCTTCACATGCGAAGATGACTTTGTGGCCACAATATATTGCGTCCTTCTGCATCTCTGACTGTTTTATGCTTCACTTGTTCCGCCCATCCTGCTGGGAAGGGACACTCCTGAGACGCTCCAACGTCTGTGAACGTGTACACTTTCACGAGGTACCACCCTTTGGGAATTACCTTCCTCACATGCTTTGAACCAGCCAAGGCCATGATAACCGCCTTCCCAATTTCGTCCTTCCTCCCTCCGCTGACGTCAAGTAGTGAAACCAGATCTCCGCACTCCATCTGCATTAGGTAAAGTGAATAGAACTCCACTTCCTTAAGAACAAGACAAGTGCATTACGTAATGTAGGGGAACTTTTAATTTCATTAATTGAATTTCAAGTCCAAAAGATGAACCAACAATAAATTCAAAAGCCCCTGCATCTTGTTAGATGTGAAATCAACAATACATTACGAAGCCCATCCATCATGTTGACAAGAAAATTAAAAAGTGAAGAGGCCTGTGGACACTCAGTATTATTGCATGACAATGCTAACGCCTTCTTCTATTTTTGCCGGAATGTTCATTCTGCACACCTCATTAAATACCATATAGTGATAACCTAACTACTATCATGGCATAGGAACTTCTAAAACATGAACACCAACCTCATAGCAGCTGCAGGAAACGTCCATTTCCATAATACACAATTGCATGTACTTCTTACAGAACTAGTACAGTCTACTTCAACAGTAGTAGCACAGAATACATTTTTTTAATGGAATCTCACCTCCGTGGCGGCCAAGTCCTCTCGAGTTACCGGTTCAGTAATATTTCCTCCTACCTCCGCTATTGACGAAAAATTCTTCTTCCCTGGAACACGTGAAGCTTTGGAATTAAACTCTTTCTCTCCTCTTCTTCTACTAGTCCCCAAATTAAGTCCTGATGATAGATCTCCATTCACAAAGGGTGGCACCATGTTCTCCTTCATTCCGTCCAACTCTGTTCAAGTTCAATTGGACACACATATTAGAGTATGCCATTAAAAACAATTTGACAATCCATTATTGACTTACAAGTGCCAAATGCTGCGTCTCTTCGTAAACTTCCTTGTTTACATTCTTAATATTCTCGACCACAACTTATTCAATTCATAAAACCTTCTGTACAAGTACTTGACATCATTTACATGACTAAATATCTGAACACCATCAGAGCAAATTAATTTCCATTCCACTACCAATTTATGATTACTGTATAAATTCTTTGTAACTCCTCTTTTTTTATAATCTTATACAAGAGGAAAAAGTATTAAAAAAACCCAATCATTACCCTACTTCTATTTGTTTACTTCCTGCACAATCTTTACAAATTATAATAAAAAAAAATTTCCATTACAATGGACTTCTCCAAATCTTTAATTCCTCTCTACTTCATTCATGTCGTCCACGTCTGCAAAGACAATTGCAACACACTTCTTGACAGAAAACTTCCAAAGAAAGTGTCAGTCCGAATACTCCTCCCATTCCCTGTACGTTGCCTGCTGACAAGTCTTCTGCCGCTTTCACTTCTTCATTTGATTAATTCCCAAACACACTCTCCAAAGCCTTACTTGTCGATGTATGCTACGGCAACAAAATGGTGCTTCTCTGCCTCTTGTCGAATGTCATTTTCATGAGAGCGTACAATATCTGTGTCCTTTGACCTCGACAATTAATGCGCTAGACTTCATGAACATGTTGCTCTTTTAATGTACAAAATAACTAATGACTCAAATGTCCTCATACTGTTTGCTAAAAATTACAAACCATCCACGCAGTTTACAGGATTCATTCCGGTTAAGCATACAAACCTTCGTCCACATCACAAACTGTTTTCCCTTTTTCTTTCCATGTTCCCTTCAGTTTCTCGGAATCCTCTGACGACCCATGACGTCTCTGCAAAATGACTTAGATACAGGTCAATTGCACATTCAAATTGCCTTCTCCTATCCTTTCACGCCACCAACAACATGCAACAACACAAACATGGCAGGTTCGGTTTAATCACATTCACTCGATAATAAGCACTTCTTACGAATAAAATAGTAGCACACCAATAACCGCGGCCATCACTTTGGAGAGTGCAACTATGGCAATTTTCGCTGAAAAATAATTCTGTATGTTCAAATCACATATTCACTAATTAAATGATGACAAATAGCTGATCCTGCAGAATGGAGAAGTTCACCTCTCTTGACTTCTGCAGCCGCAGCAATTCGGTTTGGAGGCTTTGAATTCTCTCATCCACGTTATTTTCGTCCACAAGAGGGGAATTACTCCTGGGTCCAGTCCCGCTCGGGCTCCTACTTCGACTGTGTTCCTCCCTCCCCTACAAAAACCACAGAACGAACAACGATTAAAAAAATGATCATAACTGATGTCAACAAAGCATGCACAAGTACTTAGGTATGACATATTTGGAACAGACAACTGCAAGGCAATAAACTCTACAATCCCACAATCAAAAATTATATAATGGTCGCATGCGTTTATCGTTTCAACTTCATAAGGCCGTTACATTCACAAGGAAAAGTGACGTACATCTTCCACGACGAAGTAGGCTTCCTTTCTTCATTATGACCTCTCCCATTGGCAATCCATCTTCATGCTACATTGATTGCTCACTTTGCTTGCACAAATTACATTATGCACAACAGACATAGAAAATGAGAGTAAAAATTCCATGACTATAAACTCTCTCATAAGTCAACATACCTGCAAAAGTACCGGACGCTCATTCCGTTCCTGCAGGACTTCGTTACAATTTTGCTTCCCTTCTGATGTGCGGTGCATGGAGGCAGTGCACACTGCCTTCTTCGATGCCTCCTTCGTCAGGTTCACAATCTTTTCCCAATGAAGGGGGTGGACCTCGTTAGGTTTCTTGACTTCTACGTTCCTCTTGCATTTTTTTTAAAATGCATTTTTCGGTTTCTCATGAACTTTGTAGCTGACCTTTCAAACATCTCTCTCGCCTTGTGATCGAATCCTTCAAACTCCCATTCCTTCTCCAGAGCTTGCCACATACTGTCAATTATATGCTTCGGATGGTGGTTCATGTTAGCCCTGGTTGGATCTAAACGTGTGCATTGGCCCCGCACCGCCTTTTGCCAAAGATGCTTATGAATACCCTTTGCTCTCCCAGTACCATCGACGTGAATCACGTACGGCAGCTTCTTCATGGCCTTCCGATTGTTGGTGAGTTCCTTTGCCTTTTTGGATCGTGATCTGCTCAGCCTCCGGATGCGCAATGATTTTTGTTGACGGCTCTCGTTCGGTGGAATCGGAAAGTCTTCTTGTGAGTCAGTCTCTTCTCCAGCTGAAGTTCTCGTCATAGGTGGCTTCCTCTTCCGTTGGGCTTCTGCTAGATTGTAATTGGCGTCGTTCCAAGTGCTCGCACAAGAGGTGTCTCCTTTATTGACAACCTCCCTTGCAAAAGGCCCACCTTCCACTGGAGTGCAGGTGCTTGGAGAAGGGCCATTTACGGTGCCCATGGAATGCATGAGTGCACGAAGAACCACCTCATGAAATTGCGTTCCAAAATCCTCCGGCGTCATTTTCTGAAGAGATTGCAGAGAAATAGCAGAAGTCGTTCTCTTTCCATCGTCATGTGGACATGAAAGCTCTTCTTCTACTCTCGTTGACAAGTCCACGTCGTCACTGTCCATGTTGAATTCTGCTTCGCAATCACTTTCAGATGAATTGCTAGTACTGAAATCTCCGACCGCTTTTCCATGCCCCTCCTTGTCCATCATCGACCCTTGTCCCTTCACACACTACCGAAACAGTTACTACCTACGCATTTACTAAACATGTAACACTTCATGGCATAAGATTATTATACGGCCATACCACAATTTATTAAAAAAAAAATGCAATGCCTAAATGGAAACTCACCTTCTGCATGTTCGATGCCTTCTCCTGCTCGCACTCCCCGGTTGCTTGTTCCTTACTTACTCTGCCTTGACTGTGCACAAGTATGCCAGCAGATTTAGCTCGTCCATGCACCGCCAAGTCTGACGAAGTGCCAGCCTTCTCCGCATTGCACGCAATCCTTGAGCTCCGCCTTGGCTTCGTTCCTCGAGCATTGACGTCTGTACGCTTCCTACGACTTCGTGGAGCCTTCACGTGATCCTCTGCTTCGCCTCTGATTGCATGGGATACTACAAGTCATGGAAAACAAAGAAATAACCGACCTCACTAGAAATAGAAAATCCAAGAATTTCCTCTGACCCTTCCCGCAATGTAACAAACCTTTCCATCTACTCTTGTACAGACTAACACCGCCTTCCGTAAAAAAGTAGCCACGAACTTATCTTCATGACCGCGACCTACACCTACCAAGCATTGCTATACATGTCATGAGCTTGAATAATTTGCCGTCAGGAATTCCCGTTCCTATTTTAGGTTCACAGCATTCAAAGCTCACATGGAGTTCGACTGCTGCTGGCGGCTGCACGTCATAGAGTCCACAAGAATCGTGTAGGCATCACCTCCTTTTTTTATACAACTAGGATTCTAATTTTAGAGTTCCAAATTTGAGGGCACCTACATCCTCTTCGGTTATCGAAGGAGAGTGCCTGGCCTTCTCAATTCTCTCACGTCAACCATTTCCTGCTAATGATGACCAAATCGCCAAGACATTTCGGTGGACAACCCAAGTACGTACAGTATTGACAACAGAAAATCTATAGACCATACTCATGGAAAGCAACCATTGCCGATGCTGGTCAGTGGCGACGACGTTATAATCGCAGAGCAGATTTAATAGTCAAATCCTTCAAAGATGAAAATGCAACATTGAATTCACCGTCCCCATACTCAATCAACAAAAATGCAAAGCAAAGCTCATGCTCACCTCCAATTCAATAAACCTAGACTGCGCATCATGTTCTCGTTTCGTTTAATATTTTCCCTCCGCAGCTCCTCATAGCACACGCTTCCATCTTCGGAACCCATTTTCAGTGCTCCTCTACCCTACGCAGAATAATAGTGAATGAAGATTATTTGTAGCGGCTTAAACCCTTGCCAAGACCGTGTGCATGCTTTTACAAATAACAAACCATTGCCTGAGAGCGTTCGTAATGGGAGAGAGGCTGCATTGTATGAACCCTGTGAACATACAGAATGCCGAGAGACACGTACCTGATATTTGTACTTAAAAGTAGCCTCAACAGCACTTCTCAGAATAGTTTCCACTCACTTTCCGATACACTGGGCCCCTCCTCCATTTTTTCCTCCTCTCAAGCGATTATTGGCGCAAAGCAAATGCGCCGTTCAATCATTGAAAGAGAACCGACTCTCTAAGTGCACAGCGTCGACATCAACTTACTTCTTCGGAATAAGGTAGGGTTCCTCTGTTCTCAGTTGTGCAGTATTTTTGTGTAAAACTATTGCACGGTTGTAGTCAAATTCTGACGGCAATCCAATACTTTGTTTGTGCGCAGTCCTTCCTCTCCTACCAAGAGCAAATACGGCATTCAAACTAATTGGCAGAAGGTCAGCATGGAAGTACCTGTTCCCGTGACTGATCCAAAATTCTCTCCTCTCGCGTTAGCCCTCAATGCCCTAGAGCGTTCACGTGCCAATGAACGGAAGATTGAGAATTACAAATGCCCTTGCAATCACTGCAAGGGCGGGGGTCGAGCTATCCTTAGATTGACCATAGAAACGCACCTGCGGCAACATGGGAGGGATCCTGCTCTAGCGCATCCAATGCTGGTGATTCATCCTGTCCATCTCCTCTCCTTGTCCTCTTTCCAATACTCTTTCTTTTCCTTGTTAGGTTAGACTGAAAACCTAATGTGGAGGTCTTCTACGAACATGAGGAAATGACACTTCGAGAAGCATAAACCTTCTTGTCCCTCAAATGGCTGTTGACGAAGCCACATGTGTTCTGGAGGATGGAGCACACTGGTCGTTTGCATGAACCTGTTATTTGATTTTCATTACTTCGTGAATGACATAATAGGCAAGTGGCCTGAGCTTCATTGAGCCACACACAACCTACTATAATTCATCTCAAGTACTAAATGTCCACTCAAAACTATTCAATTCTGTATGTGCATTGATGCTTCAGCTTCTGCTTGAAGACCTCAACTCCAATAATGTTCTGGCCATGAAAGCTCAGCTGCTCTCATGAATAATCATTTCTGGATGTGTATTGATGCCTAAGCTTAGGGTTCAATAGTTCTCCTCCAAAACTGTTGTTGCCGTTGAAGCAGATTTGCTCATTCGGTGGCTGTCTCTTTGTATTCATTTTTTATTTATTCTATTAATGTAGACGACGTTCCTCCTGGACCTCCTACTCCAATGAGAACTAATTCAATGTCTGCATTGTTGTCTTTTTGTTGTGACCAGGCGGAGGAAATGGATGCTGAAGATTTCGGATTCCCAGCCTCCGAAGCGTCATCGCCAAGTGGCCATGGCGAAAGAAATTCTCCGACAGAAACTGTTTTTGACAACGGATTCGACTTCCACCGACTAACTACTGAATGGTTTCAAGCAGTGGACGAACGAAGAGAATGCATGGCAGGGGTTGAAGAAGTGGAGGACGATGTAGACAGCGACGAAGTAGACGATCAGACAGATTTAGCAGATACAAACATGGAAGAGTGGCTACACCACAGCCAGGTACCTCTATACCATGGGTCCAAGCTGTCCACTCTCGCTTGTGTTTTAGTTTTGATGAACCTCGCCCATCTTCACAATGTCAGCAACTCCTTCATGGATGAATTGTTGTCATTCTTGAGACTCGATATCCTGCCGCAGTCTAATGCTTTACCAAAAAATCGATATGAAGCACGTAGATTTATAGATCGCCTAGGCCTGTCATTCAATACCATTCATTGTTGCCGAAATGGATGTATCCTGTTTTGGAAAGATAGAGGTAACCTTGATGAATGCCCCAAATGTCATTCTTCCAGATACGTTGCAGGCAGCAGTTCAGTGCCGGTTAAAGTTCTTAGACATTTCCCTCTTATTCCAAGACTTTTGAGGATGTATCGTTGTAGGGACATAGCATCCCTCATGCGGTGGCATGAAAATAATACATCCTCAGATGGCAAGCTCCGATCCGTTTTAGATAGTCCCGCTTGGAAGCATGTTAAAAACATTGATGCATCCTTTTCAACAATGGAAGGAATGTGAAACTCGGACTAGCCTTGGATGGAATGAACCCTTTTGCAGACAAATCCACAAAACATTCCACTTGGCCAGTATTTCTCTTGAACTATAATTTGCCAGGATGGATGGTGACGAAACATTTTTTCGTTATGCTATCCTTGGTGATTCCAGGGAAAGAATCCGTGAAATCAGCAAACATAGACATTTATTTAGAACCTCTGGTGGACGACTTACTACTCTTGTGGAATGGGGTCCCGGCTGTAGATATGTCCAATAGCCCACGTGGTAGTAACTTCACACTGCGAGGTATGCTACTATGGACAGTACATGACTACCCTGGGTATGGCCTTATCTCTGGATGTACTACCAAAGGGTACCAGGGCTGTCCAGTTTGTGGTCCCAATGTAGACTCCAGATTCTCTAAGAGCTTGAGGAAGAACATTTTTCAAGGTCACCGTCGCTACTTGCCGGCGGATCACCCTTTTCGTTTTATTACGGACGCCTTCAATGGCAAAGAGGAGCACCGCACAAGGCCTCATAGAGTTTCCGGGGTGGAACATCGCAAACGAGGTGAGGCTCGAGAAAGGTGGATAAGTGCCGGAGGAGCGCGTGGCAGTGAAAATGATCCTGTGAGACGACATGGTGTGAAACGGAACTGTGCATTATTCAAATTGCCTTACTGGGATGTAAGTACGTTCTTCATATTTTTCCATTCTTCTTGTAGTAGATTGCCTTTGTGGAATGTCGCTGACGCAATTGCAGAGGAGGATGTCAGAATCCATTGTCATCATAAGTAGTGCACATAGTCAATGAAGATTTGGAATTTGTAAAAATTTACGTGCTTGTCGTCTTTGTTTTGACATTTCTATTGTGCTTTTTTTGTGCAAAAACTCCTCATCAGACACATTCTTGACGTCATGCACTGTGAAAAGAACATTGCTGAAAATCTGTTGAAAACGTTGATGGGAATGAAGGACGGTCCTGCAGTGCGAAAAGATATGCAAGAAATGGGTTGCAAGAAATCTCTACACATTCGGCCAGCAAGACCACCGTGCACAGGCTTCCATATTCCACAGGCTCCTTACACCTTGTCTAAAGAGAATAAGAAGAAGTTCATTGAGAGACTTAGGAGTTTAAAAACTCCAACAGGATATATGTCTAATTTGCAGTCAAGAATCAATCCGGATGGCACGTTTCAAGGTTTAAAAAGCCATGATTATCATGTTATTTTGCAACAATTGCTTCCTTTGTGTATCCGTGGTCTGGTACCTCCTCGAGTTGAGAAAGCCATAGTGCTGTTGAGTTGCATATTCAGGAAAATGTGTCTGAAGGTGCTAGATCAGGAGTTGTTACTTTCTATGAATGAGGAAGTGGCTATCTTGCTATGTTTGCTAGAACGCGATTTTCCTCCTTCTTTCTTTGACTCCATGACACACTTGCTAGTGCATTTGGTGGAGGAATTGCAGCTTTGTGGCCCTGTTCACAATCGTTGGATGTACCCTCTGGAGAGGTATATGAAATACATGAAATCGTACGTGAGGAACAAGGCTAGGCCGGAAGGGTGTATGGCAACAGGAATTGCAATGGAAACTGGTTTAGGCCTCTCTACCGAGTACATTTTGGAGTGCGAATCAACAGGGCAACGCGTTTGGGATGCAGATGAGGAACTTGGAGATAGTGGAGAGGTCACGTGCACAGCTTATCGAAGTCGAAATCTTTCCGAGGAAGAGAGACACTGGGCGCATGCATGCGTATTAAGCAACTTCAGTTGCCTGCAAAGACTTCGAGAGTGAGTACTACTGGCACTGCCAGTTTCTTTCTTCTCTGCATTTGCTTTTTTTAAGTTGCATTGTTTCTGCAAAGAGAAGGAAGAGCCGAGTGAGAGAATATTGAAGGACCGATGGTGAATTGTTTCATGCAAGTGTTGTTTAACTGTGAATGAATGAACTGAAGAGTCCGATGCGGCTGACCTTCTGCCTTGTTATAGCAGAACCCACGAGCGATTGACCTTGGAGGTCCAAAACGGCAGAACAACTTATCGCCAGGGAGTGCATCCTCGTCAGAGACGTCGAATGGAGTATCCAGTGGAGTTGAACGTCATCCCAGAGTTTTCAGATTGGTTACAAAATTTGGTCAGAGAAGGGAATGAGGCAGTCGAAGACGATGTTGTCGATCTGTCCATGCCACCAAGTTTGAAAGCACGATCGTTCAGGTCCATGAAGGCCCATGGAAATTATTTTCGTGTGTCCAGCGTTGAGGCAAATCTCGTGACAACGGACTCAGGAGTTGCAGTCACATGCGAAACCATTCAACGTAGTGGACCTTTTGATCGGAATTGCATTGTGGGCTCTGTAACTTACTTTGGAAGGATAGTAGAAATTATTGAATTGGACTACGGGCGACTGAAGGCGGTAGTCCTCTTGTGTGACTGGGTGGAACCTATTTGGAGAGGGCCGACTGCATGCTTGAAGAAAGACAAGTTTGGCTACACATTTTTGAAATTGCGGAGACTCATGCGGAGGTCAGTAAATTCTTTTGTTTTTCCAATGCAGGCGTCAAAAAATTTTTACTGGTCGTTTCCGGAGGAGCCGGAGTGGTCTGCTGTTATTCACGCCGATCCTCGGGTGACTCGTGTTGCTGAGGACATGAACTTGTCGGGCAATGTGGGCCTTGCCGAGATGGACGGCAATGTGGTGTCATTCGACATGCAGGACGCAGAGGAGTGCGCCGTAGAAGATGACAGTGCACCTTCTGATGATGGCGGCGAAATTTTGACGGAGGAAGAATTGATAGCTGCAGATGCCGCTATAGAATGCGAAGGTAGTTCAGCCGAAGAGGAAGTGTCTGAGGATGACACATTCGTGGACTTCGAAGTGGATGGGGAGGAAGTCGGTGACGAGTGACCGTAAGTATATTTTGCGCTATGCTAGCCGTGGTGATGGAGTGATCTCTGTTTTGAATTAATTTGTATTCCTGGACCTGTGCCGTGTATGTGGTAGTTTTCTCAGTAGTAATGGTTTGAAGACGTTAGTATGAAGATTGGGTAGTTCACCTGAATTGTGTAAGATATGGTGAAGGGTGCATGGAACTTGTTTTAAAAGTTTGAATGCTGTCGTTTTCTGGTTTAGACGATTCCGCTGCCTTCTTCTTTGTAATGATGGAATACTGAAGTATGAGGGGTGCAACTGAGAGGTGGTTTGAATGCAAGTCGTATAGTAGTTCTAGTTGCAAGAAGGCTCAGTAAATAAAACCCGGTTTTTGATGTTTTTATTGAACATGTTTGATTGGCACATTTGCAGGGAGAGAGTGCTAATGCCACAACATAATGAAGAACGAAGAAAGCTTATGTCGGACAGATGTGGCACTCCTGACTTGACATGATATTCAAGTTCATTTTACATGAATACTAAATATGAGCGGTGTCGGCCGTCAACATTGAAGAATTAGTTATTTTGTATTCCGTTCTTGTATAAAGTCATGAGTACAATGAAATTCATTTAATCTCCATGGTTTCAGCGAATTGTTGTCGCACTCATCGTCTCTAGAGCTGTCGGTTGTTTCATGATGTGAATATTGATTGTGGAAGTTCATCTTCGGTGTCAGGTTAGGTGGAATGCAGTTGTATACTTGTAGTTTTTGTTATAATAAGTGTTGATGTGTGAAAATGATGGTGGACTGGAATCGATGGGTCTACTGGTGGGGTTCGGAATGAGGTGAGCGTCAATGTAGTGTCGTAGACTGCTTGCTTGTAGCAGATTTGTGTATAACTTCCCTAATCAGTTTTGCTCTGGGAAGCAAAAGTATCTTCAAGTTTTAGGTGCTTCGCACTCTTTGTGTGTACTTGTTTGCAGAGATTTTGCTTCTCATTTAGTGAGTGGGAATTTTCTGGGGGTTTTTTGGTTGTATTTTCATGTACACTACACATGGAAACACGTGGACTAAAAACTGCCACGACAATATAAGTTGAGTCTCACCTGGTCCATATGCGACCACGAGATTTTGTAGCTGATGAGGTTTGGTTGTTGGCAAAGTTTTTAGGAGAGTGCATACTTGTTCTTCTGCAGTGGGAGCAAAGGTGGAGAAACTTTGCATGCCCAGCATGTGTTGTGGTGTTGTCATGCACTCATGATGTAGCCAACGGGAGTGGAGATAAGTCTTAGGAGCCTCGAAGGCCGTCCATGATCTTGGAAGAGGGATTTTGTAATGAAATTGGTATTATAGTCAAATGAAGTGGGTGCACAGTAGAAATTGAGAGACTGTTGATATATTAGCGATGGAAATGGATTGCTCGTGATTCTGTGGGTGTATATTCTTTACTCAGAGAGCACGAGACATCTTTGGCGAATACCCAAATCAGTAAAGGTAATTTCAGTGATGTGGAAGTGGATTTCAGGAGGTTGTCATCAGTGTAGCCAGTGATGAGGCACGTCTCGTGGGGCTACCATTGTCATGCACAAGCTCATTAGGCAGCAGGCTACTATGGCACCCGAATGTGAAATTCTTGGGTTGGAATTTCGTGTCCTTAGTAGTCGATGTTGTGAGAAGCCTGAGAATGTGAAATTGACCTTCATTGTCGGCAGGACTAAGGAAAGTGAAGGTGGTGGCACTTCGAGGAAGAGCCTACAGAGACATATGCCACTTTCCAGTGGCAAATACTATTTATTTGATAGAGTGGGAGCACGGCATGGCAAAAGTGCTCTTTCAATTGATCGGTGCTAGTGGGGAAGTACTTTGAATATGCTTGTTTCAGTATGTCGTATAATTGTGCGCATATTTTGAGAGCCGTGCAGGACTTTTTGAGCGAACAGGGAAAGGATGTGGACGACGACTGAAAATGTGAAGGAGGGAGTTCCGAGAAGTGGTCACAGAGCACAGGATTCTGGAAACACTGTAAGTTACATTCTTTTTACTCTGTTATGTAAGAAAAAGTGTTGTGGAAGTCGAATAGGTGGTAGCAATTTCATGTGGTGGGGATGGACCTTCATGTCTGAATGCATTGGAATGCACGTCGGTGTACTAAGAGGGTAGTGCCTCAGTCATGGACTCCTGTACGTAGTAGTAATACTGGAGTCCGAAATTGTCATGGCTGTCGCAAGTGGCTCTGTGTAGAAGTGTTTCGTGACGGTCTTACAAGTGCATGTGGAGAGGTTGATTGAAGTTGGCGACTGTTTTCGTCAAATAGAGCTTAACAAGAGGGAGGAGAGATAGTCTGCAATGACTGCTTCTTTAGCTCAATGGAATTAAAGCAATATCATTGTAATGGTGTTGAATGTGATTGAAGTTGGGAATGCATATTGCCTTCAGAGTGCGATAACTACGAAATTAGCTGATTCAACAAGGAAACGCGAATCTCACAGAGATTGTGGACGTCGCAGATGTGGACAGCGGTAAAGTAAGGAGAGATCCAGTGAATCGTGCCCTCGAAATTGCTGGAAGAGAAACCAGAGCAGAATTTCAGAAGAAAGAGGCCGAACAAGAGAGGAGTACAACGTTACAATATTTTCATGTAGGAGGCGCTCGTGTGTTGGTACGTGCTTGAAGATTCCATGGTAAGGTATATCTCTAAATTAAAGTCCGCCATTTCTCTCATGTCATGTGCAAAGTTTAGGACACGCATATGTTGGACTGGTAAAACGACAGTAACCAGAACTATCTCCAATGAAATTGTGGTTGCTTGACGTTTAGAAAAGTTGAAGGAGGTGGAGGACCTCCACAGGCCAGTAGGTGCTCAATATTGTGGAGTATACTACAATTGGAAATCAGGGATGAAGCGTCACGAGGTCCTTTTTCAATAAGGAAAGACGGTGGTCACGTATGAAGGGCCGGTACGTACAGCGCGCTCTTGCAATGAACGTGCAGTGCAAGGACTCAGTTGCGGAAACCATACCACTGAATCCAATGAAGGTAACTGCCTTCTACTGTGACACTTGGCAGAAAGACATGAAAATGAGTAGCGCTTGAGGTTGGCCGCCTACAGAAGCCACGCACAGGAACTTCTTCTGATGACGGTTTGTTGCATGTTGTCTAACTGTGAGGTGCAGGATTGGAAAAAGTAATCGGTAGTTGAAAAGTAAAGGAGCGGAGATGGAACAGAGCTGAAGTGGCGGGGGTTTTGAGAATCAAATTAATTTCGTGATATGGAAGAGGGAAGGAGTTGTTCGAGTGAGAAGTCTTTCTTCTGTTTTTGATGTACACCTCAGATTTTATGAAAAATTCTTTGGTTTGGTTCAGCTCATTTCATTACATGTAGTTTGATCGAAAGCCTCCAATCTTGCATGATAATTAAAGAAATGGGAAATATAATCGTACGGTGTGTGGATACACTTTGTAAACTTCAAGAAATTGGGTTGTGACCGTGTTGATGTCAGTGATTGTAGTGTAAACTTTGCATGAAGAGACGCTTTGATGTGGATTGGAATGCGACATAAATTTCGGAAGTAACTGCCTCTCTCAATCTCTCTTAGCTTGAATGGGATGAAGGCCTGCCAGGATAATTAACATTTTGTCGTTCACTGAGGCCTTACTGTGCACTCTGAAAAGGTAGATTCTGCAGAAATTACCGAACAAAATGCAGACAAAGTAATGGGAAAGAAAGAAGCCGGCAATTACCAGAGAAATTGACTTCTCTTGTTTTTCCCCCCCTTGGACTCCCTTCTCTGTAATGTGAAAACGGAATTACTGAAAGAAAGTTGGCAGCCAATGAGAAGCTTCCCATATTCACGGCTTCTCTCCTTTTCGACCTTTCATCAGAGGAAATGAAATTTACCAGGAGTGAACGAGAATTTCAGTATGCAAAAAATAGCTAAAGGGACAAAACACGTACAGTATCGACCAAAAATAGCACGATTTCCTTAATTTCCAACCTGAAATGACATGATTTCCTTAATTTCCTTGACCGATTAGCAATGACGACCTCAATTCAGTGATTCAGACCTTGAACCATGACCTCCTAGCAAGCAGATGTGATTTTCAGTAATTTCGTACTAAGAACTCATCTAAAAACACCCACATCTGTTGTAGTGTTAGAGTAACACTACAAGAGAAAGGAGTGTTTTAAGTAGTGTCCTAGACATCACATCTTTTAAGTAACGTCTTTTAAGTAAGTTTTTAAGTAAAATTTGACTAAAAAGACAATCTTTTTCGTAAAATTTTACTTAAAAACTTACTTGAAAGACATTACTTAAAAGACGTGATGTCTAGAACACTACTTAAAACACCCCTTTCTCTTGTAGTGTAAGCGACCCATTTTTGATCACCCTCCAATTTCTATAGCATAGACTGTTGTATTTCCGATCAAGTGGCCATGTGTAATTGCTTAGCTATGATGTATTGTGAGCTGTTGATTTGCGGTCGATTTCTTGACGAGCCTATGGTTGGAATTAGATAGATATATCTATATAACGAGAATAGGTTTACAGAATCTTGATAAAAAAATTCACCATAATTTTGTTCTTAGGCTAAGAAATGAAGAAAAATTTCAAATTTTGTCTGAAAGCTATTTTCCTGCATGGAAAAAAATTTCCCCCACCAAACCCTGCCAACAGCTATACTGAAATGCTTAACCCTTAAACGTCGACGTAGCCATTCTATGGCCGATGGATGAAAGAGAATCAAACTGTGTAAGACAGAAATGCAACTATTCATCCTCAAAATTTGTTGTGAAAAGGGAAGATCTTATAGGTCATTGCAAGAAACACTTGTACTATTTTCCGTCACACGTTCAATGCGGAAGTTGTTTTGTACCATAAGTATTGCAAAAATGATTGAATGAACATGAAATTCAAAAGCAAGCTTCCTATAGCAATAGAAAATGCATTTGAATTTTTTGAATTTTTTCAAAATTAATTTAATAGGTGAAATTGAATTTTGAATATATATCACATATGCGGTTTTGGTGGTTTTTAGTACTATTGAGTACCTTTTTTGAAGAGTTACATCTTCAAATTTGGTAGGCTAGCTCTTCTAATAGAAATACACCTTTTCAGGAGACGAATTTCCAAAAACATTTTCCAAGTGTATTTTATATTGGCTTAAAGTGTGCTATATTCAGGTTGAATTTATGTTTAATTAAAAATATTTTGTTAGTTCTAACTTTGATCTTCCTACTTTGCTCTTAGTCGGTAACAATGACCATTTTTAAAATAAAATTTTCAAACTCATTTCCTAATTTTCAAAAATAGAAACATGAAAGTCTCATTTTCTAGGATAAATTGTAGCATGTGGCTCAAAATAGTACTTCAGGGTACACATAAAGATTCAATAGTACTGCTGGGGCTCACAATACCTTCTATTTGCCAATTTAAATTGTTTTTTAATTGGCAAATTAAGTACATCCGTCCATTTTTGTCATCCAATGATGAACATCACATGTTGTCAGAATAATAAATTTGAAATCCAATTGACCATTCAAATTTTATGTTCTATGCCTTCAATAGTACAAAAAGTGACTCATAGTACAAAAAGTACTAAAAGTCCAAAAATGCAAAACGCAACAAATAGTACAAGTGTTTCTTGCAATCACCCTTATACTGTACACTAGTAGAAAACAGGGTCCTAAATGACTTGTCCACAATGACTGCAACAGTCATTTTTTGTCCCCAATGACTGCAACAGTCATTTTTTGTCCCCAATGACTACAAAATGACTGCAAAGTGACTGTTGCAGTCATTGTAGACAAGTCATTTAGGACCTGTTTTCTACTAATGGTAGCTTGACTTCCAATGAGCACTTTTGCAATTTTTTAAGCCAATGATTCACATGGTAATGCAAAAGGATGATTTCAAGGGTCACCCTTCCGTCCTTTAAGGGTTTAGTGGGTGGAAATAGGTCGTAAGCTTCTAGACTGGTTTAATTGTCATACCCAGAGTTGTCATCTTCTCCGTTGTCTACGAAAGCACAAGAATCTTGGAAAGGTTGTAAGCATGATTGGGACTTGTACGGAAAGGTCGTAAGCATGCACTTCAACACGTAAGGTAGAAACACCCAAAAGCATCCCTGTACCTAATCTTTGTTCCTAGATGGACATTAAACCGTCCCTAGACTTCCATTGAATGGTCTTTGACATGTGTCATAAAGTTTTCTCCTATCTTCACTGTGATTGGATAAGTACTGAATTTGTCAGAATTCAGATTTGGGTCCACCTACAGGACTCATTAGGGGTTCCAGTGGTTTAGGGGACTGCAACTTTGATAATTCATAGAAAATACATGCCAAGCCCGAAAAATCTAATTTTTTTTTTGGAAATTCATGATTTTCTCTTGCTAACACCACAAAAATATTAATTTTTTGAAATGGTGCCTCCAAGTATGCTGAATTCCTTATTTTGACGGTTTTGGGTGCTTCCACCTTAATTCCTCTTCAGTCTTTCTGACGCAAGATGTTGCGTACCCCATCGAGCCCCACGCCGGCTTTGCCGATGCTCGGACAAAGGCTTGCCAAGCTGTCCGTCGAAATGGCAATCCGCTCATACCCAGCTCCATCTGCCCAGAGGGCACCTATTTTTGGTGAAGATTGTTGAGAATTTCACAAGAAAATTTCAGTGAGATTGTCACTCGTAACTGAGGTGAAGAAAGTGCCTTAGACGTGCGTGTTCTTGAATCAATTAATTCGTTGTTAGGTTTGAGTCCGGGAATTTGTGAAGATCGATAGGGAGTTCAGGAATGGAAAATTGGCTCTCGATAACGAGTTTATATGGAAAATTGGCTCCTATCCAGGTTGATGTGTAGCTTGAGTTCAACTCCAACAAGGGGAAAGATATCAATACACGAAGATGTTGAAGGTGGAAAGTCATAGCTGATGACACAATTAAGCCCTTTGAAGTCCATGTTTCTTCCCATCAGATCTGGGGCAATGAGCACCCATGTCTTTCCTTCTCGGAACTTCTCAACTGCAGCATCTCTCTGCAATTGTAAATCTTTCTCATATTAATACATCGATTAAATAGCAAACGGGATTACAGATCTGTCACATTATGGGTCAAAAGCAAAAGCCATCACCCCGGGGGCTATTCCCAAAATCCCAAGAGTTCAGTGATTGACTTTGTGCAGCATCACATCACAAAGGCCCTGAAAGTTGGAACTATGAAATTCACTATTCACGGTAATGAAAGCAAACCTGAGCTTGAGTACGATCAGCATGAATACTGTCGATGCTAAGATCGTCAAAAGCCAGCTGTTTTTGAAGATCTGCAGCTCGTTCCTTGCTTTTCACAAAAATTAGCACTGGAGGTCGCAAACTCTGTCGATTGAATTGCAGCGTCAGACTAAGTTCGTGTGCAAATGATTTAGGGCAATGTCAAAAATCATAATAATATATTTGCCAAAGCAGCACCAGTCGGACAAACTACCGGTAAACACAATAAGAAAAGAAGGGTAGTGACCTCATTGAATTTCTGGCGAAATGCCAATATCTTTCCTTCCTCGCTTCCAACAAATAGTCTCTGATTGACTGTCTGTGCGGCAGAGTTCCTGAAAGATAAGAACGCACAATAAAAATGCATACATATTTGCTCTTTCCAGTAGGAATTGAACTGTTGTCAAAAAGCAGTACCTCACTAAACCTGCAAGCATGGAAGCATACTGTGGTATCACTTGACCAGCAGGACAGCTACTATGAATCTGCAGAACTGAACTGCTTTAAATATTCATACCTCTTCCCAATGGTGACGCGAAGAGCATCGTGTGCATAATAGAGCGAGCGCGCTCTTCCACTGTATCTGGAAAAGAGCGCGTAAAATATTTGGATTGGTGCAAGCTGCCACAACAGAATCAATTTGTTCTACAAATCCCATCTCGAAAAGCTTATCTAATTCATCCATAACCAAGAACTCCACTCTGCATCCAATAGATCGTACTTCTGTTAGAAAAAAGGTTGCAGAACCTCGACGACAACGTCCTCCCCTATCCAGAAGCCAACTGCAACCAGAGGGCAAACAGAGAAACCTTAGCAAACAATAAACTTAACGGAGGACGGTGTTCTCACTTGCTCAAATCGATTTTGGACTCCGTCAATAGAGCATCCAATCTTAGAGGAGTGGAGACAAGAATGTCGCAAGGCAATTTTGAGAAGTCATTGCATGAGGCTAACGCCTTGGTCATGACCCTCACTCGAAACTTGGTACCGAGAGTAAGTTTCTTGAGCTCTCTTGTAGTCTGTAAAGCAAGTTCCCTAGTGGGACATAAAACAAGAGCACACAATCCTTCTTTGCTTGGCACCTGAAAGAAACACATTCTGCATAAGTGCCAAATATCTCAGAACAACTGCAAACTTCAGAAAGCATTCTATGAGCTGATATGTTCTCCTCCTTCACTGACGATTATTAACAGAAACTCAACCAGGAGCTATCACATCCTGGGAGCAGGAACTAATGAAAGCAGTATCCTTAGTTCATTACCCTTTGTTTCATGAGGATTGGGAGTGTGAACGCGAGTGTTTTCCCTGAACCTGTTGGTGCACATGCAAAGCACTCTCGCTCATGCAACTTAAAATTTAATAGATGTCACTGGCAAACACTGTAAAATCGTTGTTTAATGGGGCAATGGTCCTCTCTGAGGGAAATTTCAGCATACCTCATAGGTTTAGCCCTTGAATACACCAATTCCCATGATCTTATTTCCACAAAGTAAAAGGTTTTCAACAAGGTATATTCTTCATGTATACAGGGCAATTAATTTAAAACCAAACAGAGAGGTCTTGCTTGTCCCGATTAATCCTTTGGTGCTGAGAACGGAAAACTGTCCTAGTACTGTAAAAAGAAGAAAAGGAATGATCTGGACATGTAAATTCAATTGCTGTTTCTTCAAATTTGGACTATAATTGTAGGTTAACCCCTAAAGTTCCTAGACTATATTCTCACCAAGAATGCTCCAAAACTGCCATTTCTAGTACAAGTAACAAATTTTTGAAAAATATCATTTTTGGACACATGTAACCATAGGATCTTGTAGTACTTTGGTTTGAGAATATGTGGAAAAAATTTCAGAAATTTCCATCGTGTAGATTGGAAGATATTAGCGTTTGAAGTGGCAAAAGTCCTATTTTTGGCCCTGCAAAAAATCGGGCAGCTGCACTTCACAAGGTCTAATTATTATGAAATTTTTTCCAAAATGGTTGTGCTTCTTTGGATTCCTTCTTTAGGGCAAGTTGGCTACATGCTTGAAAATTTTCAGATTATTTGGAATTGTACAACATACAGGAAAAAAATAATAAGTAGAAAGAAGTAGAGAATGATTCAAAACACTAAATTATTAAGATGTTAATTGTGGAATTGAAAAATGCCAATCCCAATGGTTGCAATGTTGTAATAAACAATCTACATCCTACAATTTTATTTTTTTGAAAAATATTAAAAATTGAGTGAAATAAATGACTTCAAAGTTTATTTTAGAGTTGACAATCAGTAACTGCCCGCAAACTAAAAAGTCTCATAACGTTTGACTCATTCATCAGAATGGAATGATTCAAAGTTTTCCACGTATATATAAATCTAATAAACCAATTTCAAATTTTTATTTTTGAAAAAAGTGATTTTTCTGATCTGCCTGAACTGCCTGAGTTGAGAAACAAACAACATATTAGGCCATAACTTTTGACTCGTATTTCCAAATGTCATGTAATTTGGTGCATATGAAAGATATTCCTTGTTCCCACCTTCTATAAAAATTTCAGCCCAAAATATGCAAATCTCCAGTCATATGTACCTGCCCAAAATTTCTATGTTGCCAAAAAAGGCATGTTGGTCCTTTAGGGGTTAATCCTGTAAGGACGCGGGGGGTGACCCTAGAAATTATGCATTGTATAATCGTTAAGCACTATCCGTCAGACTTCCTTTAGAAAACCAACCCGATTACCACGCATAACAAACTCGTAATAATGTTTGGCACTGGTAATAGTGCCTGGCACTATTACAGACGTGCTTAACGAAGCGGGAGCCCCTCACACGCGGGCCTCCCGTCGTGTGAAGGCCCTGCCCCTCAGGTTTGGGCTCCCGCCCTCGCCTTCGAGGCAGGGCCTTCACACAACGGGAGGCCCTCGTATGAGGGCCTCCCACTATACGTGAGAGTCATTGGAATAAAAAAATCCAAAAGTACTCATTGGAAGTCAAGCTACTGTAGATGTTCTCCACTTTCCACAAAAAACTCCAAGGATGAATAGTTGTAGTTCTGTCCTACATTGGAGAATCCCTTGTCATTCATCGGACACTTATGGTCCGCGGCGTCCTTACTGGGTTAAGGTACATAACAAATATCTAACCTTATAAATTGCAATGCAATAATAAATATTGAACCACCCATTACCAAAAGTTTAAATTTTTGGCTTTTTTTACACACACTCTAATTTGTAGTTAAATACATCAAATGGACATTTTTCTTTTCAAAACATGTTCTACACGACTATATAGAGGTGCCCATTACGTCAATAAGTGATAAATCTTGTTAAATTGAAGTGTGTAGTGATGGTATGAAAATAGTCCATAAAGGACTTTATAAAGGATATGTTCCGTCCGGAAGTCCGGAAGACATGCGCTCATGTGAAAGTGGTTGGAAGTATCATCATTTCCATGGAAAAAGAAATGATGGTAAAAAAGAAATAAGGAGAAAGGGAAGAAAAAGAAAGTG
The DNA here is from genome assembly GCA_951799445.1 of Pseudisothecium myosuroides. Classification (NCBI taxonomy): domain Eukaryota; kingdom Viridiplantae; phylum Streptophyta; class Bryopsida; order Hypnales; family Lembophyllaceae; genus Pseudisothecium; species Pseudisothecium myosuroides. Next base: position 26,161,623 of record OX637294.1, read on the forward strand.
AATGAAAGGAAAGGAAATGACTACAACCAATGAAATGCTTACAAGTGCATGACATATGTAAAGAAATATTTTTTATTTTGAATTGCATTGGCATGATGGCCTTGGAGGGGGGAAGGAGTGGAGATTAGGAGGGAAATGAAGGCATAAGAACATATGCACTTGAGAGCGTATGTACATACATGTGCAACTCCTATTGGTGGGGAGTACTTGAACCAATAGTAAACCGGAAGTTCAAGTGCAATGATGTAGATGGAAGTGCAAATACACTTGAAGGCATGGCTACATAATCTGATTCCCATTGGTAGAGAGTACTTAAGCCAATGGAATGCTTGGAAAAACAAACACAATCAAGTATGTGCAAGTGCATATATACTCAAGGATATGTGAACATGGGCCTGGCTTTCAATTGATTGAATGTAGTTGGCTCTTGTGATTTTTTTCATTTTATCAAGGGAGTCCTATTGGCAATAAAATTGAAACTTAAAAATAAATTGCAAATCAATCTATTCAATTGAAATTCTAGCCTGAACCCAAATTCTGTCTCTGTGTTGTTTCCAGCTTTGTTCCATCTGGAATTCCCAATCCAGTTCCCAATTGCATTCTCACCTCCTTCATTTCCAAGGCTCGCTTCCCCCCCCTTTTTTTTTTTTTTTAAACCCGGAGTTTATTTGCTTCCCCCTTTCTTTGTGAGAAGAAGCACAGCACAGGCGGAATGTGTTCTACTTTTGAAACAATGAAGGTTGCACTTGTACCCAACTAAAGTTTTTCTTCACTCTATTATTTCTCACAATTCCCTGTCACAACCTTTGCATTTTTGGCAATTTATAATATTTAAACCTAAAATACATAGCATTCTATAAAGTTATTAGCTATTTGTACCAATGACAAAGGAAGATTATGGCAATATACTATAATTTTTTACCCAATTTTTCTTCTAATACCATAGTAGATCCATTTTTCAAATAGCAAGTTGGTGAAATATAGCCACAAAAATAACCACTAATTGGCACCAATTGGGATATTCTTAATAGAAGGAGCCACTATAATTGTAACTAGTGCTTAGATTTACTCAAATTTGCTCCCAAAGTCTGTTTCATTTGAATATTAGTTTCAATTTTTATAGGTGAAGTGTCCATAGTCTTAACCCCATTGGTAGACACATGTAACCATAGGATCTTTTAGTACAATGGTTGGAGAAGATGTAGGAAAAAATTCAGAATTTTCTACCATGCAAATTGCAAGATATTTGCATTTGAATTGACAAAATCCTTTTCTTGACCTTGCAAAAAAAAGGGCACCTACACTTCATGAGGTCAAATTTGTATAAAAAAATGTCCATGTTGGTACTATAGTGCTTCTTTGGATTCATTCTTCAAGGCAAGTTGGCTCCATTCTTGAATTTTTTTTAAATCATTTGGAATTGTATAACATATAGGAATGAAATAGTAAGTAGAAAAAAATAGAGAATGATTCAAAATACTAAATTGTTAAGAATTTAGTTATTGAATTGAAATATGACAATTCCAATGGTTGTAATGTTGTAATAAACAATCTACATCCTATGATTTTATTTTTTTGAAAAATATTAAAAATTGTATTAATAAAGAACTTCAGAATTTATTTTAGAATAAAGAATCTATGATTGCTCAAAAATTAAAACTCCTCATACCTTTCATATCATTGATTAAAATAGAATGATTCAAAGCTTTCCACTTATATACAAGTCTAGACATCCAATTTTGAATTTTTATTCTTAAAAAAGTCTTTTTTTTAAATTTGCCTAGATTGTTTGGTTTAGAATAAAAGTACTTATCATACAATAACATTTTAACCATGTAATCAAAAGTTATGAAAATCGCTAGGCTTTAAAGAAAAAACTTGTCCCTATGTTTCATGAAAGTTTCAAAGAAAAAAAAAAACTCCATTCATAGTGAGCTACCTAAAATTGCTATATTGGCAAAAAAAAATGTAGCTTGGTCCTTTAGGACTTAACCTACATTATTCAATAATTGTTTTGATCATATTCAATTTTTTGGCATATGATAAGGACTAAAAAGTAGTTGTAACTAGCCCTTAGGCACAAAAATGAGGTTCCATTTGGATGAAAGTACCTAAAAAATGGATGAATGTTTGTATTTGTTGCAATAAAAAATATTACATACAACTAGATATTGGTTGAATCTTTATTTAATTAATTGTATTTAAGACTATTACAAGATATTTTTGTTCATATATAGAACAAATGTGTAAAATATTCCACATATGTAGTAAAAAACTCAATCTACTTTTTGATTTTCTTTATTTCTAAATTTTCTGGAATTTGATCATAAAGATGTTTTTTTTAATCTTTGGCTCTTCTAATCTCATCCATTTCGTTTGTGATTCTTTAAAAAGAATCTAAAGTAAACTTCTTTGTAATAAGTGCAACTCCTATTTGGAAAAATCCACTATTGGCTATTGTTCCATGCCTTACATTTTTTGAATCTAATAATCAGTTAATACAAGGTTTTCATGGTAATTTCTTCAGAATTAAAAGTTTTATTGCAAGGGAGACATATGTGTGTATTCGAAGACATTTTATTTATTATATAGAACTATATTTATAATTTTTCTAAGATTGAGAAAAAATTAATCAACAAATATAAAAATATGTTCCAAGATTAATGAATGACCTGGAAAGATATTGCTATATGCCAAATTTTGTTGAATTTGTTTGAGATATTTCAAAGTAAAATAATTTAGCTAAAATAATTCACTTGACTTTATTTTATTTAGCTTTAAAATTAAAAAATCAAAAATCAAAGTAAAAGATTTTTTGTATTAATTACTATATTTTTATTTATTTATTTATTTATTTATATTTTTATATTACTAAAATTAGAATATTTTATTATTACTTTATAGATAGATCAAGCTAGTATAAAAAGAACATACTTCCAATGAGTTTTTATATTTTGTATTCATTTGCCAATTGTTTTTTTCTTCTTATAATTCTATTAAGATGCTTATATATTACCTTGATATTTATACTCAATCCAGTATATTCAAACTCAATCCAGTAAGAAGGCTTCTTTCTTCTATTTGCGCCCTCACAGTTAAGATAGGGGCTGTAAAAGCGACCTGTCTCTAAATGCGATATGATAGATTTTGCCTCGTAACATGTACCAAAAGTGTACATTTCAGGAGGGGGGCGCTTTTAGAACCCACTGTGTTTTCAATTTCAAAAATTCATAACTAATTCCATGAATGTCCAAAAAATATGAAACGACTTGGGTTAGATGCCAATTCCATTTTTCTTACCACGAAAATTTACTGAAAATTGTTTTAAGCAGTTTAGCTTCCCCCAAAATGCAAATCAGCTCTTAAAGGGTCGCTTTTACAGCCCCCTACCTTAGCTCCTCACTCTGAAGTTTTCCATACTCAAACTCCGCTTCTTGGATCATTTCAACCCTATCTGAGCGAAGCAATATGGATCGACGAAGCTTATCCTCTATTTCTCCACTTTGTAAGGCGTTCTCAGAAAGGGAAAGCTCACAATTTTTTAGCAGCTCCAATCTCTCTTGAATCACTCTTTTTATCAGTTCTAAATCACCTTTCGTCCAAAAGGCAGAGTTCAATGCTCCTTGTTGAGATAAGATAACGATCCCAGTTAACTTAGGTTAAGTGAGACTTAGGATAAGGTAAAAGTAGATCTCACTACTAGTGACACTACTAGTGATACCTCCTATATATGTATGATCATGTAACCCTAATGTTGATTACTTTGAGAACTTCGTATTGCATTATATATTTTCTGTGTCTATGCTCTGCTTCCTTCGCAACACGTTATCAGCACGATTTGTCTCTCGTTTTGCTATTCTCTTTTTCTATTTTCTTTTCCACTATTGTCTTTAGCTACGATAGCTATGGCGGATAAGAAGTCACCGCGGGAGAATAGCTCCCGGGTACAACCACTTTTGTTTGATGCTCTTGAAGCAGATGGTAGCAATTACATGGAGTGGAGTATAGATGTGAAAGCGTACTTTTATTCGGAGGGGTTGGACGATGCGATCGATGATGAACCAGAGGCGGATTTTCCAATGTCATCCAAGTGGAAAGCTTTGCTTGTTCTTCGCCGCCACCTTCACACCTCTCTTTGACAGCAATACATCCAAGTTGACAACCCAGCGAAGCTATGGCGTCAACTTCACGATCGGTTTTATCATGAACGCACTATCTTTCTTCCCCAAGCTCGAAATGATTGGATTGCTCTTTGTGTTCTTGATTTCCTTGATTTCCTTTCCTTCAACGCTGAATTGCATCGTATTACTGCTCAACTTTGTCTTTGTGGAAATAGGATTACAGATAGGGAGCTCATAGATAAAATCCTATCCACTTTTCTTCCTGCTTCTGCCCTCCTAGCTCAGCAGTATAGGAATATGAAGTTTACGACACATTCCGAACTAATGTCTTATCTCTTGCTTGCTGAAAAACAGCACCAGCTTCTACTTAAAAACGCAGAAGCAAAACCCGCTCGAGAGGCTCACACTTCTGAGATCTCGAGACAGCAGCCACGAGGAACAAGGAAACAACAACGGTTGCCAAATCGGCAACACCCTAGTGATAAGTCAAACCCTTATAGACCCTCCTCTGATAGAGTCTCTCGATACTCAGATCGTTTTTCTAATCGTGATTATTGCTCTTCTCAATTGAACGATAGATCTTCTGATAGAACCTTCGATAGGAAGTCATCCTTTTCACGTGACGATCGTACTTGTCACAAGTATGGCCGTAAAGGGCATATCGCTCGATACTGCCGCATTCCTACGTACTACGTTAGTATGTACAAAGAGTTAGAGAAATTTAGAAATGAAAAGAGGGAGGCTCATTCGCTCGACGCTCCTTCCTCTTCCAATGTAAATATCAAAAATTACATGGTGCATATCTCCAAAGAGTCAGCTCCTACAGATGTAGCTCTTATAGATAGTGCCACGACGCATACAATTCTTAGAGATCCAAAATATTTCACGTTTGCTAGCCGTGATAGAACCTGGCAGACTTGTGATATCGTCACAATTGCTGGAAGTCGGAACTTTCGGTTCCGAGAGGGCCAAGCAACTATAGTATTGCCTGGGGGGACCCCCCTCCTGTGTGAAAAAGCAATGTATGCCCCTGATGCCCCCCGGAGCCTGATCAGCTACCGTGATTTACGGGCTAATAGGATAGATGTCTCCACTGCATTGGATGACCATAAAGAAGTATTGGAACTCAGGCAAGGTCAGCAACTCCTTGCCACCGCTAACGCAAGAGTTACTGGCCTATACGAGTTATTGATAAGCCCTCCTAAGGAGGCAACTTTCCACTTCTCTACTTCGGTAGGAGATGATGAAGAGTACTGGGAACTCAGGCAAGGCCGACAGTCCCTTGCCACTACGAAAGCAGGAGTCGATGGACTAGTATGTGAGAGCAACTCTGCTTTGATACCCCCCTCTACAGCTAAGACTGGATTGTGGCATAGTCGGTTGGGCCATCCAGGCACCACTATGTTGAGGAGGATGTTACCTTTGTTGGAAGGACACAATTTGTGCACCAGTGATGCTGACAAGGTTGGAAGCTGCGCGGCATGTTCACAAGGAAAGCTTATTAAGCGCCCTTCACATTGGAAGCTACCAACGGAACTCCCTCCTATGTTACAACGTCTACAAGGTGATGTATGCGGACCAATTACTCCATCTTCTGGCCCATTTCGATATTTTCTTGTGCTTGTTGATGCTTCGGGCAAACACTCGGAGGTGTCCCTGCTTAGCACCCGAAACATGGTGTTTTCAAAGCTTTTGGCTATGATTATTAAGTTTTGGACTCATCACCTGGACTATCCTGTGAAGAGTTTGAGGATGGACAATGCCCAAGAATTCCGCTCTTATGCCTTTGAGGATTATTGTACTGCTAATGGGATTTCCCTTACATACTCTATACCATATGAACATTCACAAAATGGATTGGCGGAGGTATATATCAAGAAGATTCAACTCATCACTCGGCCTTTATTGATCCATGCCAAGTTGCCTCCTACAATGTGGGGACATGCAGTTCTACATGTAGCTACACTACTCAGGTTTCGTCCTACCTTGCTCAATACTCAGTCTTCTTTCGAGTTAATATCCGGACGCGTCCCCAATGTTTTCCATTTTCGTGTATTTGGCTGTAGAGTATGGATTCCAGTTTCTGAACCTCATAGGAAAACGATAGGTAGTCACCGTCAGGAAGGGATCTATGTTGGTTTTGATTCCCCTAGCATCATTCGGTATGTTTCACCTTCATCAGGCACTCTACTACGTGCTAGATTTTCCAATTGTCATTTTGAAGACTATAGTTTCCCTTCTCTACCCAATGTCAAGTTCCTTGCTTTAGATTTTTGGGCACCCGAAACCATCATTCAAAACCCTGACCCCCGCACAGCCTTAGCTGAGTCTGAGGTCAAGAAACTTATTTATTTACAGTCCCTTGCAAACAAGCTACCAGATGGCTTTAGTGATGGTCTCCGAATTACTAGAAATCCTCTCCCTAGTACAGGACTTATCCCCATTAGTGTCATTCCTTCTAAGCGTACGATTGACCCTATTGCTTCTATATCTAAGAAACCTCGCCCTTATCATGTCACCTTACATAGTGATGCATTTTTCTCACCTGATGATAATTCACAATTTTCTTCTTTCCCTGAAGATGGTTCATCCGTGACCGCCTTCATTACTCGGATACTTAGTGATGATCTTGACCCACTCACGTTAGATGAAGCAAAATCTAGCCCTGACTGGCCAAAATGGCAAGTTGCACTTGCTGCCGAATATTCTTCTCTTAGAAAACATGAAGTCTTTGGTCCTTTGTTGACCAACCTTCCTACTAAACCCATAGGATACAAGTTGATTTTTACTCGGAAACGTAATACCCAAGGACAAATAGTCCGATTCAAGGTGCGATTAGTGGCTCAAGGATTCAATCAACGTCCTGGCATTGATTTTACCTTTACTTATTCCCCTATTATGGATGCCACTACTTTTAGATATCTACTTGGCCTAGCTGTACAACATTCTTTGGAAACCACGCTTCTAGATGTTGTGACAGCCTACCTTTATGGAAATTTAGATGCCACAATTTATATAAGGCCTCCTCCTGATTTCTTGCCTACGCCTCATTCGGCTGATTCTCTGGGCAAGTATTCTGGCCTCAAGCTACAATGAGCTCTTTATGGATTAAAACAAGCAGGTCGCATGTGGTATAAACATTTGAGAGATTTTTTGCTATACTACAAGTTCCGGCACGACCCTACCCTTCCGTGTATATTCACTTTGAAGGATGCTCACGGGTTTGTGATCATTGCCATTTATGTTGATGATCTCAACCTTATAGGTACGCCCTCAACTTGCCGCCAAACGGTAACATTACTAACAACCCAATTTGAAATGAAACTACTTGGCCGCACTTCTTTTTGTCTTGGTTTAGAGATTACACATCTGCCCAATGGAAGTATATTTCTTCATCAAACTGCGTATACTCAATGGTTGCTCAAGAATTTCAAGATGGACCAAGCAAATCCTTTATCTGCTCCCATGATCGGTCGAAGCAAGACAAATGATGACCCATACTGACCTTGCGAGGAGGAGGAGGAGGAATATGATAGCAAACAGTACCTCACAGCAGTCGGAGCTTTGTTATATTTATCTACATATACTTGGCCAGATATATCATTTGCAACAAGCGTGTTAGCTCAGCATAGTCAGAAGCCCACGATGCAACATTGGAATGGAGTCAAGCATCTGTTTAGGTATCTTCGTGAAACATAAGACTTAGGACTTCATTATACAAAGACTGGACCATCAAATTTAGTTGGATATGCAGATGTTGGTTTCAAATCAGATGAAAACACGGACAAGTCCCAAACAGGTTATATCTTCCTACGCAACAACGCACCCATATCATGGAAGTCTGTGAAGCAGACAGTGACTGCAACATCAACCAACCATGTGGAGTTAATTGCATTCCATGAAGCGACAAGAGAAGCAGTTTGGTTACGGACAATTGACAAGATCATTTCAGATCAATGTGAACTTAGCCACAGTACACAACCGACAACGATTTTTGAAGATAATGCAGCATGCGTGGCGCAAGTTACAGGTGGATTCATCAAGGCTGATTGAACGAAGCACATCAGTCCACAAATCTTTGGATTTATCCAAGACCTTATTGAATCAAGAGAAATTGAAGTAAAGAAAGTTCAATCCTCCAACAACATTGCTGACATACTTACAAAGGCACTCCCTGCTTACACTCACAAACGATTGGTTCAAGAAGCTGGTATGAGATCTCTTCAAGATCTAGTTACACATTAGGTTACGCTCTTTTTCTTTCTATGAATTTTCCTTATAAAGGTTTTTGTCACAGTTGAGTTTTTTAATGAGGTAACCCGGGATCGAGGAGGAGTGTTGAGATAAGATAACGATCCCAGTTAACTTAGGTTAAATGAGACTTAGGATAAGGTAAAAGTAGATCTCACTACTAGTGACACTACTAGTGATACCTCGTATATATGTATGATCATGTAACCCTAATAATTATTACTTTGAGAACTTCTTATTGCATTATATATTTTCTGTGTCTATGCTCTGCTTCCTTCGCAACACTCCTCTCGGACCCTTCCCTCCAACCTTCCCTCCGACTTCTTCACTCTTAACACTCGGAAGGAAAACTTGTGAATACCTCTAGCTGAGACACGCGCACCACACCTTTTCTTTCCAATCGTAGCAGGACAAGGAACACCCTCCACTCGAAAGCGGTCACCCATCTACACATGATCACAGTCGATTTTGCCAGTTAACCCCTAAAGGCCCAAGGTCTTTTTTCTGCCAAAAAACACTGAAAACTGCCATTTCTATAGCAAAAAGTAAAAAAAAAATTAAAATTGTTTTTTTTCACATCTAACCGTAGGATCTTACACCTAATTGGTATGAGAATGTGTGGAAAAAATTTCAGAATTTTTGACCGCACAGATTGCAAGATATCTGCGTTTAAAGTGGAAAAAACAAGTTTTTCAGCACATTGCGGGACTGGATTTTTTGTCTTTAAACATTTTTAACTTAAAATTTTTGCACTACAGCATTTTGAGCTTTAAATCTTTATAGTGGAGAATTGAGTTGAGAGTCTAGGAAAAAAAAAGAAACTAAAAAAAACTTAATTTTCATCCTTAAAAAAATTGTTAAGTAGAAGTAGGTATGAGATAGAAGGAAAATCTAAAATATTAATATCTCTTAGATGGAATTAAAATGCACTAATCCCAATGGTGAGATTGTTCTAGCAAGTAAACTAAACCATGCCAAAAAAAAAAAATTGAAAAATTTGAAAAATTGCATTCAGAAATGAGTCCTACAAGTTATTTTTTTCAAGAAGATGCTCAAACTGCCCGAAAAACAAGAATGTCCATAACTTTTTCATAACATATCCAAATGAAATGAATCAAAGCTTTCTACATAGGCAAAAATATAATCTATCAGAAAAAAAATATTAAAAAAAAAATTCAAATTTTTGTCCATTTTTTTTCTGCTGCCTGAGCTGCCCGCCGTCCCCTGTTTTGAGCTTATTTGGTCATAACTTTTTTTCCCGGGCACCGATTGAGAAAAAAATTATATTCCCACAAAGCTTATCAGTTTTTCTATCTCCAAAAAAAATTTCAAAAAATCAGAACACAATTTCAGCCCGTAGGTACCTGCCCGAAAACGCATTTGTCCCCCGAAGGGACAACGGGCTTTTAGGGGTTAACACGCAGCACACTATCGTAAGAACCTAAGCCTCTCTACAACTATTAAAAACGAAACCCTAAGTGATTCTCAAAGAGCAGATCATCTTGGTGCAAGAACCTAAACCAAATTAATAAAAAAGATTGAAGCAAAATTATCAACACTCTCACTGTGAGTTCTAGTTCACAAAGCTCACAGCAAAGCACATGTGTGAGTGCTGTTAACTCTCACTGTTGGTTCTAGTTCTAATTGGGACATAAGCTTTGCTAACTAACAAAAGCGCATCATGTACATCCAATAACAATTACCCCAAATCCTAAAGTGAAAGTGACGAACACAAAAGACTGCCACTGCTCATAAGGTCGGAGGTCCTATAATGGAGCATTTAAGGGCTGGAACTGAATTTTGAAGAGGTGAAATATCTTGAAATTTTTTTCAGTCAATTTTCCTTGAAAAACAGATTGACTGACATCTAACCCAAGTCGTTTCATATTTTTTCATGCTTTTTTGAATTAGTTAAAAAATTTTGAAGTTGAAATGGCATAGGGCTCTAAAATGGTGCCCTAGCTAAAATGTACACAGCCTGTACATTGATGGAGGCTATGAAAAAATAACATGTACAAACAGTTTACCTTTCAGTTAGGGCTCCATTTTAATGCCCGCTCCATTTAAGGACCTCCTACCTTACATTGACATAAGTTAGAACCTTCACCTTCGCAGAGTATCCACGCACCTCCCGAGTTGAAGCGTGTAAACTGCTGACACACCCAGTCTTACACAAAATACGAAATTAATGCGACAGCAGGACAAAGTGCAAGGAGGACAGGAAAGAAGGAGCTCAAACAAGAAGTAAAGATATGGCGCTCTTCTACGGAAAATATGGCGGGAGGGTGGCACATTGGGCGCCAATGTAAAAAGAAAGGACAAGCCGGTCCTTCTTGAAAATTTGTACAGAGAACCCCAACACCTTCCGGTCTTCCGGAGACGGAATCTGCTGACGTGGCTCGGGAATGCTACGGTACAAAATTGATTGGCAGTAGGTCCGTTCCAGCATCTTTGCTGTCCGTTCCAGGGTAAGGTAATCTGCTCTTAAAGCGCCCAATTACAGCCTCTCAAACGAAACAAGAGGGGCTGGAACGTCCCGGCCTGAGACATGAATTGTTTGTTCCTTGACAACCCAACGACCTGAAATCCATGATTCAAAAGCAATCCTCGCAATCAATTCGTGAAACAATTGCTACTGTTGATTGATGACTTTACCTGGTGCCTTTCGTAATTTTAGCTCCATCGCTCCACTGGGACAGACCTTAGTGGCTTGCCCGCGACCATCGAAGGTGCCATTCGGTCCGACAACACAGCAGCCGAATTTTTTCTGCAAATTCAGCAACAGAAAGCGTAAGATGACCGGCACTTCGACAGCGCCGGCCCCGGCGCGCACCGCCATTGAAAGTTCGCTCGGGGGGCACATCCACGCCGCGACCGATGCCGTCCTCGCCGAGCAGAAGCCGGACGGGCACTGGATCTACGAGCTCGAAACCGACGCCACCATCCCCGCCGAATACGTGCTGATGGTGCACTACCTCGCAGAGACGCCGGACCTCGAACTGGAGCGCAAGATCGGCGTCTACCTGCGCCGCATCCAGGGCGCGCATGGCGGCTGGCCTCTGTTCCACGAAGGCGACTTCGACATGAGCGCGAGCGTGAAGGTTTACTTCGCGCTCAAGATGATCGGCGAAGACATCAACGCGCCGCACATGAAGCTGGCGCGCGAAGCGATTCTCGCGCGAGGTGGTGCGGTCAAATCGAATGTGTTCACGCGCGCGCTGATGTCGCTCTATGGCGTGATCCCGTGGAAGAGCGTGCCGATGATGCCGGTCGAGATCATACTGCTGCCGCGCTGGTTCCCGTTCCACATCGACAAGATCTCCTACTGGGCGCGCACCGTGATCGTGCCCCTGCTCGTGCTTCAGGCGCTCAAGCCCAAGGCGATCAATCCGCGTGGTGTCACGATTGACGAGCTGTTCCATGAGGACCCCAAGACGGTCGGCGCGCCGGTGAAGGCGCCGCACCAGAAATGGTCCTGGTTCATCGGTTTCCGCATCATCGACATCGTGCTGCGTGCGCTTGAGCCGTACATGCCGACGGACTTGCGCAAGCGCTCCATCGACAAGTGCGCTACATGGGTCACCGAGCGTCTCAACGGCATCGACGGGCTTGGCGCAATCTACCCGGCGATGGAAAATTGCGTGAAGATGTATGCGGTACTTGGGTTTCCACCGGATCACCCGGACCGCAAGATCGCGCGCGCCTCGCTCGACAAGCTGCTCGTCGTCAAGGACGATGAGGCCTACTGCCAGCCGTGTGTCTCGCCGGTGTGGGACACCGGCCTTATCGCGCATGCGCTGCTTGAAGCCGGCGGCGACAAGGCAATCGCGGCAGCGAACCGCGGGCTCGATTGGCTCAAACCGCTCCAGATTCTCGACGTGAAGGGCGACTGGGTCGTGCAGCGCCCGAACGTGCGGCCCGGCGGCTGGGCGTTCCAGTACAACAATGCGCACTATCCCGATCTCGACGACACGGCCGTCGTCGCGATGGCGATGGACCGTGTGCGCGGCGAGCGCGGCAATACGTTCGACGAATCAATTGATCGCGCGCGCGAATGGATCGTCGGACTGCAGAGTGAGGACGGCGGCTTCGGCGCGTTCGATGCCGACAATACGTGTCACTACCTCAACAACATCCCGTTCGCGGATCACGGTGCACTGCTCGATCCGCCGACGGCGGATTTGACCGGACGCTGTCTTTCGTTGCTTGCACAACTTGGCGAACGTCCCGCAACGTCAGAGCTCATGCGACGTGCAATCGTATGGCTGCGTCGCGATCAGTTACTGGACGGAAGCTGGTTCGGCCGCTGGGGCATGAACTACATCTACGGCACCTGGTCGGTGCTGTGTTCCCTCAACGCTGCATGCGTCGATCCGAGCGATTCCATGGTGAGAAAGGCCCGCGATTGGCTGCTTTCCATCCAGAACCCGGACGGCGGCTGGGGCGAGGATGGAACGAGCTACAATCTCGACTATCGGGGTTTCGAGCCTGCGCCTAGCACGGCGTCACAGACGGCATGGGCCTTGCTTGCTCTCATGGCGGCGGGAGAGGTGGAACATGCGGCTTGTGGACGCGGCGTCGCATATCTCGCTCAGACTCAGTGCAAAGATGGCCTTTGGTCTGAGCAGCGATTTACGGCCACAGGATTTCCTCGTGTTTTGTATCTGCGATATCACGGATGTCCTCGGTACTTCCCTCTATGGGCGATGGCGCGCTATCGTAACCTGAGGAGTGGAAACAGTCGGGTGGTGTCCTTCGGTGTGTAGCAGCCGGGGGTTACGATAGCGTCCCCACCCGCCTTGTAAAACGGATGACTTGTTCGAATTGGCTTGCAAATTTGCCCCACCGGACTTGCAAAAGGGATGAACTTGTTAAGAGGCCGGCTTGAAAACTGCCACCGGCTTGCAAAACGAGGTGTTAATGCAGGCCACTTTCGACAGCATGCGACAGAATGTGAACCATTTTCCTGAAATTCTGGGACTTACTGGGTTGTTTGGTTTTCACCTCCTGCGGCCATTCCGTCACCTCCTCTGCGCCACCTACGGGTTTGTCGTTCCTGCGAAGTATCAATATTCACATTCACAATTCTCATTGCTGCGATGTAAGTTATCAACATTCTGGTTCAAACTGTTGTTTTGTGAGTATCAATAGCACTCTTCGAGCTCATACTAGTGTTTAGCCATGAAGGTGAACTGGGTGCAATGTTTCCTTTCATTTGCACAGTAAAAAAAGAAATTCGTTGTTGTCCCAATTCAGGATTTCATGTGTGGGTGATATTTGAAGAATCCAATGAACTCAATACATGGGGTCTACTATTGCCAAGCTTTGAATCTCTTTCATTCAATCTCAAACTGTGATTCACAATACGATACTATGCTGCAGTTGAATAAAAACTGCGTTTAACCCTGAGCGCCTGCACTTTCACCTCGCAGGTGGCCTCTTAACAGGCTATGGGTGGGTCACCTCAGCCCAGCCAGGCTTGCAAAGCGGATGGCCGGGCACTTTGGCAGCCAAATCTCACCCGCATTCTGCAAGCCGGGTGGGGATGCACGGAATTCGAGGCTCTTGGAGGGACAGAATGAGCATTCAGGTGGGAATGGCCTTCGAGGCACGCATCGCCGCACTTCGATGGAAGCTATTTTTAGCTCATTTTTCAGACATGGAGAAGGTTCCGCTTACAACAACGAGTACGACAACGAGCCTCCTTCGGGGGCAGGGCTGGGACGCGGGCAGCTCCGCCCCCGCTGAACGCGCAGCTCCTCTCCCGAATCCTCTACCGACTAACGCGCTGCTCCCCCTCCACATCCGACTTTTCCGTTTCACAGCCCTCGTCGTCGTGCTTGTCGTCTCCCTTGTCGTTTTATCTGCAGTGGTCCTCCGTGCTCCTCCTCCGCCAGTTACCGTTGCTTTGACCGCACGGAGTAAATTTGCCTCTGAGTGTGAATTTTTTTACATTCATGCAAATAACCGCATTCAGCACATGATTCCCGTGGTGGAGGAATCGAGAATGAAGGGGATGGTGTCGATTGGTGACTTGGTGCGCGCAGTGGTGGGTGAACACCGTGAGGAGCTCCAGCGCCTCAACTCCTACATTCAGGGTGGCTACTAGCTTTTAATTCTCATGGTCTTTCCTAAATTTTATAATGACGAAGACATATGTTGCACTTCGTTGGCCTGCAGGATCACAATTAGTATGTCTAGGGACAAGCGGATCGGATCAGCTCAGGCTTATGAGATATGCGCAGCAATGTACAGTTCATGGAAAGAAAGGTCCTTGAAGCAGTGAGTGCACACTTAGAAAACTTGCAGATGATTGTGCCGTGCATTTGGAGCAATTCACATTAAACTTGTCGATGGTAAAATCTTAGACATTTAACATTTTCGATGTATCTTCAAGTATCAGCTCTGGTGCTCCCCAGATTGGCTGAAATTGAAATTTCCTATTGCTCTAAAAATTTCAATGTCACGACACATGTCTGAAAATTTTTTTCCCAAAATTGAAATTACTGTGAATTTTGGGAACCAAAAAGTGCATTTCACCAATAGCAAATGTCTAGAGTCTTTCAAATTCAGATCATAGCCAAACTACTTTCTTGCTCACTACTTTAAGGACATGTGTCGTGACCTTATTAGTCCCCACCTTGAAAAGGATAAAAAGTACACCTTCTAAGCTTGAATTCTAACCTTGGTTGGAAATAGTGCACCCTACAGGTTGGGTATTGGACGGTGCTTCTACCTTAACATGAGCAAAAAACATACACTGCCATATTAACTCACAGGCTATCTCTCGCTCAACAATTCCAGTGCAGTAGGAAAAAATCACACACACGGAGGAGGTGTAATCTTGTGTAGTACAAGGTGGTTCATAGTATTACAAAAGTTCATAAAATGTGTAAGTTGTAGTAAGGTAGGAGGTCCTGAAATCGACTGGGCATTAAAATCGCCCACCCTACTCATATGTACACTGCTTGTACATGTTGCTTTTCCATAGCCTTCAGCGATGTACAAATAGTGTACATTTTAGGGGGTGGGCGACTTCAGAGCCCTATGCCACTTCAACTTCAAAATTTCATAACTAATTCTAGAAAGTTCCAAAAAATATGAAACGACTTGGGTTAGATGCCAATTCCTCTTGTCTTTCAAGGAAAATTCAGTGAAAAATATTTTGAGGCGTTTCACCTCCCCAAAATTCAGTTTCAGCTCTTAAATGAGCGATTTCAGGACCTCCTACCTTACATGTTATAAAACAAAATTTGCAATGATATTGTAGGTTATAAATATTAAAATAAATATAAATGTTTGACAGCTTGGTTGCACTTAAGATAGTAGCTAGTGTGTGAATCATTGAAAGTACTTTTTTAGTATATTAAGATCTTTTACAAAAGTAATTAAAAATGAAACAAATAATAGTTGAGAGTCTTTTAAATGTAAAAAGAAATATGAAAATGATATAAGTTTCAAGTTTTTAATAGGGGAAGCAACCCATTCCTAATCAACGCCCCATTCTAGCTATATAGGTTGTTTTCTTTCCATACATGAGGAGATGAACAGTGATTAATTATAGAACGGTTCTTGACGCAGATGTAGTACATTTTGATTGGCTGCAATACTTTCAATATTGCAACCACCTCTTGAGCCTTGGTTGATTTTGTTTTAAGCCCATGGTTGGAAATAGCAAATCCTATATCACTGATACGGGAAGGACCGAATCTTTTGCTGAAAAATTCATAATAATTTTGTTTTGAAAAAAAAAATATGAAAAATTATGGAATCCTTTCGCACTGTATTTCTGCATATGAGAAAATTTCCTAATTGAAGAAACCGCTACCCTACAGGTACGTGTAACTCCTTAAATGATTAGAAATGGATTGCTTCCCGTAGACAGATAAAAATGTACTTCACAATAGCATCTTTGAACACATTGATATTTCATATTAATATAAGCCACATGTTTAAATGACACAGGCATCGTACATGGGTGACATTTCAACCCATGCAAAAAAATGTCCACACACGTAGATTTCCAACCTTGGTCAAAAGTACTAACAAGACCCCAAAGTCACCCCACACGCATAACCAAGACATGCAAAAGCTTAGTCCACGGTGGCGGAATCAAACCACGTGGCCATGTGTTCAATTCACGTACCACAAACAGATAAAAGCAAAAATAAAATAAAATCTATTCCTCCAATGGGCTTACCCGGAGGGCCCTTGAATTTAGACCTGTGCATCTTCCTCACCGATTGCCAAGTGTCGGTCCATCCTGACTGCCACTTGGAAGCTACCATGGAAGCCCTTTACCACCGCCACCCGTCTCCGCTTGCAGATTCCCAACCCCCGACCTCCGGTCGCAGGCTCTCTCACTCCCATCCGACGGTCGCTCCTGCCAACCTCGACCTCCCCAGAACCGTCAGATTGTTTTCCGAACCTACAAGAACCGTCAGATCTCAGACCCTACGAGCTACGAGGTTCCGTACGTACTCTACCGTATTCCGGGTCAACTGTCGTCGTCTCTCTCACTGGAACCTGCCGAGCTCCGTCTCTGTCTGCAAGGACGCATTCGAAAGCAAGAGCCGAATCGTCGAAGAGCTCGGACAACCTTTTGGTGTTTCTACAGATCAGAGAGCGATAGAGAGCGGCGGTTTTTGTTTTTTAGATTTCAAATTGTTTAGGATTGTGGTTGGAATTCAAAGATTCGAAATTGGTCATGTTTTGAGAAGATTCGAAATAGGTCGTGGAGGGTTAATCTTTCGATCAATTAGTCGGTTGCGGTTCGGTCAAGGGCGTGTACTGTGGAGGAGTTTCTTTTTTCGATGTAGGAGTTGATTTATTGAGACTTTGATTGAGAGTTTGAATGCAAATAGAGATTTGGAGTGTTTAGAGTACTTTTTCATAAAGCGCATTGGTTTGCGTTTTATGATATTGAGGGAATGGTTTGTCGTTGGCAATGGAAGAGTATTCAGTTCGGAGAGTGAATGAGGCTCTGAGAATTGTAATAGATGGTTTGGTAAGGAGCGATTTTTTCAACAGGAGACGGTAGGGTTTGGGAACAGGGGAGAGGGAGTCATGTCTTCTCAGGGGAAATCTCTTGAGGGATCTCTGACATCGATGAGTAGCAGCGGTAAGGCTCGGCATCTTCGTCACCATTCATGGCCGATTGCGGATTACGTCCAAAAGCCTACTCTTACTTTGGTACGTCCAGGTTCCTCCGTTTTAGAGAATTTTTGACGATGTTTTGAAGTCCTCGAGATTTGCAATGTGAGAGTTTATTTCGGTTGCTTAGTCCTGAGTTGTTGTTTTTCCAGCTGGAAGATGATCCTGGAGCTCCTCCCGATCAGGCATGGCGACGCAAACTCAACAGCAATGCGGATATATTGAAGGAGTTTCGAGTGACCTTCATGGAGGGATTAAAAATGGTAATGCTTCTTTCATTTACTGTATGAGTCTCACTGCTGCATCTGTTGTAAGACCAAAGAATTTCCCCCTTGTATTTGTAGTCATTTCTCTTGCAAGTTTGAATGCTGTGCTACGCATGAATGTACTAAGCACGGACCTTTCGCCCTTTGTGTAAGTATTTAATTTCAGCAGCTAAATCGTAAGTATTGGGTTCCCTTTCACTGTAGAGAGGTGTGAGAAATCATTCATAGTTCAGTTATCCTGCGCAGCTTTCTAGGGAGCTGTGGGAGGCAGCTATAATATAATAGTAATAGCAACTCAATCGTGATCAATAAGCTCCTGAGGCTTATGTGCAAACCAGGCCAGAAAGAATGGGCCGTATTACTCTCATACAAACTGTGCTCATCAAACTTGAAAATTTCCTTCTGCTGAATAATTACTGTTGTCTACCGCAGCTTCGTTTGGGGATGCGGATGTGGACGTACGTGCAATCGGAGAAATCCGAGGGACGGGTAATATATTTTTGAAACTTTTTTTGAGCCAAACATTCCTTTTTTAACGTTCTCCTCGTCACTTGCACGTGTGATACTTTGATACAGGGACCTGCATTATAGGGTTTTTTAAAGAGGATTGATGACCTTTGGTATGGCGTTGCAGATCTTGTAATCTGCATTTGGAAAATAGTGGAATCTGCAGCGATGCATAGGCTTGATTTAACAATAATGAAGACTTACAGTAATTTGTAAGTCGTTCTCGATGTTAGTTTTTGTTTGTCGGAGTGTTTAACGTTGGAAATTTTCAAGTGCAGCTTCCTCCGATAGATCCTTTCCGACGGGAGACCAAGCCCTCAGCTTGTCATGGTGTACCGTGTGGTGGAATGGGGTGAGTTAGGGGACATTAACCTGTTCCTTGAATCCGAATCAATTTACCTTTAATTGAATACGTCGATGAAGTTTCGAAGTGTGTACTTCTGTAAATAATGCACTGCAACTCAATGAATAGCCCATTTGTCAACTCTGCAGTGGTGGAAGCATTGGCCGTGGATTTCGTGGAGAGTTTAGGCGATGGCAAATAATTCCAGGTGTCTGCGACGAGGCTCCCGTGTTAGCTAACCAGTTTTCGGTACGTGTTTCTCTCTCCTCCGAAGCTCATTGCTTATGGGGTCGTTGTTTAAGGATGAACTGTTGGTTTTTTGTTCTGGTGAACATTCTATTACCGTTGCTTGTGATTGTTGATCGTCTTTGATGAGCCCTATCATGGCTGTGTTTCTAGGTACAGGGTTTAGGACTACGTTGAAAACTTGCGTTTTGCTAAATACATATACTTTTTACGAAGCATATCAAAGCAGAGGATTTTGTTTGGAGCAGTAGTTTCCCTGGCCTTTCCTGACTTCAATTGTGTACCCTTGTGTCATCTGGAGCAATGTTCGTGATCACGGTGATTTTCAAACGTAGAGTACCCTTCTGCTTTGAATGCAGGTTTTTGTTACGAGGCGCAAAGATTGCGGCAGTGAAAAAAAAATCTCGTCTGTTCTTGCTCCAGGCAGGCCTCGTGAACTCAAAAAGTACGTTCCAAGAGATAATTTAAAACAAATGCTGTCATAGTTTCCTCATTCAAGCTTTTGAAACATTAGACTTCGGATTTTGATTGATACGAAATGAAATTCTCTGCTGATTTTAGAGCTCTGAGTGCAAATGTGATGAAGCTGTTGCACATTCAGCTGATAACCTTCTGGTAATTTTCACATTTTCGCAGGCTTAAAAATGATGAAAATGGAATATCTTCATGGGATTGGAAAATGGATGGTCAGAGTACCACATATCATGCTCTCTTTCCTCGAGCCTGGACTATATATGAAGGTGAATTGCAATTGAGGAAATGGAATTGCTTTCTGTAGTTTCGCAGATGTTATTTTTCTTTTGGCCTCCCCTTTTTTTTGTAGTGTGTGGACAAAATTACCAGAGGTAAGGTATTTTATAACCGACCTTTTTATCTATTCATGCAGGCGAACCTGACCCTGAATTGAAAATCTCATGTCGACAAATCTCCCCTTTTATTCCTCAAAACTACAAAGAGAGCAGCTATCCCACATGTGTTTTCTCTTATGTGGTAAGTTTGTTTTTGCTTCCCATCAGCTTCTTTGCATGGTTTTTGATCGTATATTGATTTTAGGGTCTGTTCTTACTTTCTTATTGAAGCATGTGTAACTTTTTGCAGGTTGTCAATACCGGAAAAGAGGTTGCAGATGTTAATCTTCTTTTTACATGGGCGGTAAGACACCTCAACGTTCAACTTGTCACTTGGTTCGTAAGGAAACCATGAAACTAATAAACTGAAACGAGTTTCAATTAAATGTTTGTACCGCACAACTAGTTAACTGAGATTTGATGGTGGTGACAATTCGTGTTAAGTTTTGACGTAAGGTATCGACTGTCATCATAATTGGATGGCAGAACAATATAGAAAATTATGGTAAAAAGAAATCAAGATCACGATTAAGCCAAAAGAAATCAAGTTCTGGGCATTGAAATTGCGACCATCTTTCACTTTTGTTACACGTTTGTCATGAGCAGTGATCCTATTTGAGGGATTGTCTTCAAGCTAAAAGACTATGCTGCATCATAAAGAACTAGCTTTGTTTGTGAGTATTGATGCAGTGGTATGTTTATTTGTGTGTAGAATTCCATTGGTAATTCAAGTGGTTCAACAGGTGGTCATTTCAACGAGACGTTCACGTAAGTGATTTGATACGTCCGTAGATCTTGTGTACTTCCTCCGACTGCGTTAACTTAACGTTCCTCTTGTCTATATATCTGAATACTTTTCTTCCCATAATTTGATCTATGCTAATGTGAAAGGGTAGGTGTAGTGTGCAAGAGATTATAGTATTCTCTTGTATTCAAGCTTTGTGATTAATTAGGACACGAAAAATGAAAAATATCTCTATATAGTTGCATTAAATTATTTTTAGGATTCTATAATCTTTGCAGTTGACATGGAACCGATACTAATGTTGTAGTTAGTTTTTCAAATCATTAACTTCACAAATATTATGGAGGTTTAGCGATTATAGTTTTTTTCTATTTCTTCTAATCGCGCGTGTTCTGCTTTGGGTATAGAGAGCGTGATGGTGTGAGGGGTGTGCTCCTCAATCACAAGTAAGCCTTCATCTACTAGTTTAAAATCGTGCATTTATTACTGATTGCTTCTACCTTTCGCTCTGGTTGTGATCACATCTGTCGTTCCATTGTTTACTCGTTCCATTGTGAATACATTTTCTTGGACTTTGTTTGCTTGTTTCAAATATTACTGAAACTGTTACTCATCTCCCATTTTTATATTGAAAACGTTTCCAATTTTTACAGGACATCTCGAAAAGGAGGTCAACCACTCACATTCGCAATTGCTGCCAAGCAGAGTAAAGATGTTACTTTATCCGCATGCCCATGCTTTCAAGTTTCAGGCGAAGCTCTGGGCATCACAGCAAGAGATATGTGGGCTAGAATGAAAGAGGTAAGCACCTATTAAAAGCTTATGTACTTGGAATGTATAGAACTGTTGAATAAGACCAAGGAATGTTCTTCTGAATTCATACAAGCTTAAAGGATTGTAACCTGGAGTAATACAAATGAAGGATTATATTGGAAGTTTTTTGATCTATTTTCAATTCATTTCTTGTTGTGAAAATCATTCAGGCTCTTAACCTTTCTATTGTCATGCAGCTTGGTCGTTTAGATGTGGAAAACTGGAACACTACCCATACCTCATCGCCTTCGAGGCCAGGTTCTGTTATTGGTGCAGCTGTTGCTGCTCATGTAGTTATTCCTCCCAACGAGAAGCGAACTGTCGATTTTGTTTTGGCATGGGACTCTCCTGATGTGAAATTTTTGAAAGGAAGATCGTATCGCAGGTAATGACGACTTCATTTTTTCTGACATTGACGTTTAAGCTGTTCGAATTTATATAGAAGTTTATTGACGTCGCGAGATGTGGATCATGATTACTATGAATGTTTGCTAAGAGGATATCTGCAGGCGTTACACGAAATTTTATGGTGCGAACGGTACCGCGGCGCCCAGAATCGCCCACGATGCTCTTTGTGGTACGAACTTCAATCCCTTCCGCTTTTTACGGTATTTGCCAATTATGCAATAATGTCGTGGTTGTATCATAGGTGCGGTATTATGTTACTATATTGTTATCAGAATACATTACTAAAACGAACGAGTGATCGCTTCAACAGTCTTTTGCATGTCATGTAAATTATGACTTTTTATTTGGAACCGCTTCTCTTTTTTACCCTGAAGCGTCCAGACAGACGCGACGTAGCCTGTGTTTGACTCGATTGCAAATTTCTATTCAAACGTGATGTCCGATTGAGAGACTCTAAAAGAGACTCTCCTTAAAACATTTGAACTATCAACATGCAATGTCTAATTTTGAGTATTCAGTGTCAAAACTATTTTAGCATCAATCAGGACTATACATGAATAGTAATTTCTCATATTTAATGTAGCATATTTATTACTAGTATTTGCTTACCGGTACACTTGTTGATTTCTTTGAAGTTTCGAGGTGTTGGAAAAGAACCGATTTGAATACTTTTGAGTTAAGTTCCATACTATTTTAAGAAAGTTTGAATTTTTGGACCAAGTTTCTTCAAAATTAATGTTAAACATATCATAAAACCAAATTTAGATTGTAACCGTACGGATGTTAACATTTTTTAATTTTTAACACCTCTTCGAGCCACACAAGATTTGATGTTTGGAATTCTACGATCCAAGCCAGTGTCAATGTTTCTGGAAAGACCCTGACGTTAAAGAGTTAATATGGAGAACTTCAGCCCACAATTCGATCTGATTGGAGGACCCGCATTGTGTCTCAGATTTTCGTTTGTGGGAAGAAAAAATTGAAAATTGGCAGCGACCTGTTCTTGAAGATGAGAAGCTTCCGGCATGGTAAGCTTACTGTGCACTCCTTTGTATGCCGAATTGTCAAACTGATATTGTAAGTGAGTAGACACGATACAACGACAGTGTCCGTAGATTCCTGAATGTTAGTGAGCTGTTCGTCTGCCTTTATTCTGAAAAGTTGTTACTTAAGATCATTCATTTATCGTCTTTAACAGGTACCGAGTGACTCTCTTCAATGAGCTGTACTATCTTGTTGCAGGAGGAACTGTTTGGACAGGTAAGTCGTCGCTTTCAATTATATCCCTTTTATGTGAATCATGAAATTGCGCGTTCCTGATATGGATATTGTTCGTCCAATACTTTTGTCTCGACGGAGTATATACCGTTGCTTAAATCATCGTAAAGCGCGATGGTATTTCATCTTGCATGTGTGTATGTATACATCTAGGAAAATGGTTCCAGCTTTTACTCTCTCTCAGTGTCCTGGTTTCTCGTGACTTCGGTTTGTACTTTCTCTCGCCTTGATTCGAAAGAGGTGATCTAACAAGTAGCTTGTCGATGAATTACCATTCAGATGGTGAACCCCCATTGGAAGGCAAGTCAGAGCTTTCAGCACCCAGCTCAGCTAATAATTCGGCACCTGGTTCTCCTCTTTCTCGAGATCCGTCAGCGAGTAGCAAGTCTATTCCTTTCTCTGCACGTGAAGATATTGGTCTAACTCCTTTAAAAAGTCATGAAGGCATGATAAACCTTGAAGGAAGCAGGGAACCGTCACTTGATAGCAATTGGGCACCAGCTGCAGCACCGGAAGTTAACGTTCTGACATCACCTGAGACACCAGTTTTTCCCACTGTCGTTCAGCAGCAGCAGTTCGAATCAGAGAAAGATCCCTCCGGGTTTTCGAAGGACGAGGTGATTGCTGACAACCTGGTTGCGGAGTACCAACATGTTCAGGGATTTCCTTTGAACGGAACGACTCTTTTTGAATGCGAAACAGACACGCAAGATGAGTCTATGAAGCCTATCTCAGAAAACTGTACCTTAGAACCGTCGCTTCCACGGGAGGAAGTTCCAGCTCCGTTGGTACCGGAGACAGTTGAGACTAAGATACTGAAGCTTTTGCAAGATTCTATGGGTGATTTCCGGCGTACATCTTCAGGACTTCCTTCTGGCTTGGCATTGCTGCAGGAGGGAGAGGAGAATGTTGGTCAATTCCTTTACTTGGAAGGCATAGAATATATCATGTGGAATACATATGATGTTCACTTTTACGCCTCATTTGCTCTTTTGTCGCTTTTTCCAAAGTTGGAATTAGCTATCCAAAGAGATTTTGCGGCTGGTTGCCTCGCTCACGATCCTCGGAAGACAAAATTCATGGCTGGTGGAAAAATGGGTATCAAGAAAGTCTTTGGATCAGTGCCACATGATTTGGGACAACATGATCCGTGGGCGGAGGTCAATGCATATAATATACATGATACAAGTAGATGGAAGGATCTGAATGCCAAGTTTGTGTTGCAGGTAAGTCATTGCTTGACTAGCGCATTTTTGCAAGGGCGCTGCTATTTGTACTCAGTACCGTATGAGCCACGTTGCTGTATGGATCTTTGAGCTCGACAATTTCAAGTAGAAGGCAGCAGGAACTCCTGGATTTGTAGCAACTCAAATAACTTCAAGCTGAAAATTATTGTTGATTCTTGCTTGCTGCTCTGTCCACAGGTATATAGGGACGTTGTTGCAACCGGCGACAAAGTTTTTGCGAGGGCTGTATGGCCCGCTGTCTATGCTGCCATGGCATACCTCGACCAGTTTGATCGCGACCGTGATGGTCTCATCGAAAACGATGGCTTTCCCGATCAAACCTATGATACATGGACCGTGCATGGTGTGAGTGCATATTGTGGAGGTCTCTGGATTGCTTCCCTACAAGCTGCTGAAGCAATGGCTGTCTTCCTTGAAGAACAAAACGCTGCTCGCTATTTCCAGGCAAAATTTGTTCAAGCCAGAGAAGCTTATCTTAAGAAATTATGGAACGGGAGTTATTTTAGTTATGACAGTGGCAACAGTTCGAACAGCAAATCGATTCAGGTGAGCAAAATTTCGTTTTGAGCCTTGTCACGAAGTTCACAAGGTTATTGATTTCTTTGCATTCTTCAAACGTACATCTGCAACAATCTCAGCTGCTATGTCTTTGCCCGTATTCCTAAAACATTCATATTCCCTGAACGTGGTCTCCTGATCGAGAGAGGGTCACACCGACCATCTGGGATTATTTGGGCATCCGGACTCCACCCTCTGTATGGAGTGTACGTTGTTAGTTCTGGAAGTCCTGCAACCAAGAGACCTCTACTCATGTGTTTAATCATGTCTTTTGCATCTATTCAGGCGGATCAAATGGCAGGTCAGTGGTATGCATGGGCTTCAGGACTTCCGCCTCTATTTGATGACGCCAAAGCACGTAGCGCCTTGACAAAAATCTATGACTTCAATGTCATGAAAGTGAAAGGTGGACATCTTGGAGCTGTTAATGGAATGCACCCAAATGGCAAAGTAGATGAAACCTGCATGCAGTCTCGCGAAGTTTGGACTGGTGTAACGTATGCACTGGCTGCTGCCATGATTCACGAGGGAATGCATGACCAAGCTTTTCGTGCAGCTGAGGGTGTCTTCCTCGCTGGCTGGTCTGACCTTGGGTATGCAAGTATTTACATTTGTCATTTGGTGTGAATCGTGATGAGGATTGGCAGTTGACGGTTTTGACTCCCGTATGCTCACAAATCGTGATATTGCGTTTAGGAAAGTGAGATGATCGTTTCGTTGCTCTTCAGTTTTCAGCTTACTACGAAGCTGAGTAGGCTCGACTAGTTACTTATTACTTCTGGATATATTATCTCTACTATTAGGTTTCAACCTCTGCCCTTGCATATTATCATAGATTCTTAAGATGATTTACATTGTTTGTGTTTCCTCACTCTGCTCTTCTCTTGATTGCAGGTATTGGTTCCAAACTCCAGAAGCATGGACAATGGATGGCTATTTTCGGTCTTTGGCATATATGCGTCCTTTGGCCATATGGTCGATGCAGTGGGCTCTTGATCCGCCATCGATCATTGCAAATGCCCCTCGTGTTCCTTCAATAGACCGGATTCCTTCGGAGTGTGATGCATCTGGGTTTTCCCACATGCAATCTACTCTCCGTAATCAGTTGCCGCAATTGAGGAAACTCCGAAGAGCTTGCAACTGCCTGCGTGGTAACAGGAAGCAGTCTTCCAAGTCTCCATCGTAAATGCTGGTTATCCCTTCATCTGTGCCTCTCTGCTAATTTATCCTTCGTACAGAACCAGTCATTTTGGGAGAGTTTTCTAAGAAACGTAAATAAACATTCTGTGTTCTTATTCACTATTTCTTAGTTATTCTAGGTTAGACGGTGTGGTTGAAAGCTCATGTTTTCCTTGAGTTTTTCTATCATCAACCTTCTCAGTTCTTACTGCTGTAATTTAACTTGCATGAGGTGCTCTGATGCACCGGCGTTTGTGTCATGTAGTAACTTGAACCGGTTCCTCATTTAGTTCTGCATTTAGACATATCTGGTAGAGTAACTTAGGCCTTTAGGAATTAGCAACTGTGAATTGGGCTTGGTACGATTCCCAAGCACATTGCGTCTGCAGACATTTCTACAGAAAATTGATTGTTTTATTACAACACTTGGGAGGATAGAATAAAGCCTATTGGCATCTGAATATTCCTGAACTGCTGTGTTTGAGTTCAAGTGACCATGGTTTTGTAAGTACAAAATACAATTTCAAAAAATATGCCAGATCTCTACTTTAGCCCCTTGAGAGGACGTTTTGTGTCCTTTATCCATACCTTAAGCTTGGCTTTTTGTTTTGTTTTGTTTGTTTGTTTGTTACGTTGAGATCGCCCAAACCATGTTTCCTCCGGTGGCATGCTTGGTATTGTTGGAAAGCCCTTGGCAAGGAGGGGTGCACAGGCTTTTTTTTGTGGCATTTGGAACTTCAATATAAAAGTTATTGAATTTCAAAGTTTTTTATAAGTCAAAAAATTAGGAAATCACTTTTACTTTTATTTTGGGTGTGGCAACGGCAGAGTAGTTTAAGTATAAGCCTAATTTTGATTTGAATTTGAGCAAAGTAAATAATCGTTTTTCTAATTTGAGACCAACTAATGAAGCTTATCAAATCTACTATAGTTTCAATTGAAAATTGAAAATTTGGAAGCTTACTAAAATATTACATATAATGTAATTTATATTTTAGACTTATAACTATAGTCTTGTTGATTGTCTAAAAATGATATGGTATATTTGATTTGCATCATGATTTTTTATACTAGTATATACATATGGAGAAGTATTTTAGTAGAATATATATTTACTGCGACTTTGTGATAAATTATTTAAAATTATAAATTCAAATTTTAGAAAAAAATTTGAATCTTTTATGAATTTAAGATATCCCATATGTAATAACATCTCTGACAAATATATATGAAAAAATCATTATTAAAGAGTTTCAAAATGAATGTTTATATATTAGTATTGGGTGGTAAATAGAGATAAATAGATTTTTGATGTTTAAGTTGGGTTCTTTTTTAATTTTGTGTATTGAAGCCAATGATGTCAAACAATCTTTGTTTTAAATATTATATTAATTGTGTCAAATCAATCTCTATATCATAATGTATACATTTGTAGGCATCCATTATACACTCCACTCTTGAATTTTTCATTATAGTCAATGAAAATTTTGATATGCACTATTATTATGATATAATTTGAAGGTCTACAATATATAGTCATTTGAAAAATGAATATCCATAACATTTCTACACTTCATGGTAGGTGTTATATAATCTTACTACGCTTCAACTATGCAAATGATTGCTTTATAGGTCTTTGTTGCACATATGAGAATCAATTTGATGTTGAAATTAAATATTGAAATTAAATTGATGTCTACTTAATCGTTGAACATCAAGGCGGACACTTTGTATCCGATGGATGACAAGGAATCAAACTATAGGACACAACTGCAACTATTTATCCTATAAAGCAATCATTTGCATAGTTGAAGCGTAATAAGATTATATAACACCTACCATGAAGTGTAGAAATGTCATGGATATTCATTTTTCAAATGACTATATGTTATAGACCTTCAAATTATATCATAATAATAGTGCATATCAAAATTTTCATTGACTATAATGAAAAATTCAGAAGTGGAATGTATGATGGATGCCATCATAAGAACATACATTTACAAAAGATGTTCTAATGCAATTGTAATGCCTAATAGGTGACAATTTTCTTTGCAAATCTAAAAAGAGGGTGAAGTTCTATAACATGTCATATTTTTACACTTATTGTGGTAATACATATGGATGATTATCTATATTGACAATTGCTTTGGAAAACCTATAATTTGTTCTTCAATCATAATTGGTAGAATAATTATGATAATTTTTTTCATCTTTAGTTTCCAAAGATGTTATTCTTTCAATTGGTTTGCAACCATTTGAGAATACTTTGACTATATTTGCTCCCTAATCCCTATAGAGTGTTTGTATTTTTCATAGCACATACAATTGGTTGCCACAACCAATCTACAATGAGAAGTAACTGAAAAAACCTTGTTCTTGCCTTAGTATTTTCTCTTGAGACAACACTCTTGCCAATGGTACTAGAATTTTTTGTTGCTTTGCCCACTCCTTGGATTTGTAATTGTAGGGAGAAATAAGACCACATCTACTCCGATAGTAGCTTCCATACTACCTTAGATTGTAAATATATGTGCTTAGTTAAAAGGCTCCAAGCTCTATATGTATTTAAGTTTGCTTAAATGTGCACCGATCATGATTAAATTAATTGATTGCAAACATTTTTAGCTTAACCCTATAAGGCCCAAGGTTGTTTTGGTCAAAGCAAAAATATAGATAAAATTTGAAGCAACCATAGGATTATTGAGGATAGAGGAGCTAAAGTGAAAAAAGTAATTATACCAAATTGGAGAATGAGTAATAGATAATGAACATGCAAAAAATTAGGACGATCAAGCATTGGTATTGCAAGAATTTAGAGTTCTTGATGGTGTATACAAGTTTGTTGACATTGACTCATGAAAATCACAGTTGTCACATTAGACGGACCGTCCGCCCAAACCGTCCGAATTGCGTGCCCGCCTAGGACGTCCAGTGACCCTAATCCGCCCAATGTAATTACTTTAAGGTAGTCACATAAACCATCCGGTTCGTCTGAACTGTCCGATGTGTCCGCCCGTCTAAGATGTCCGGTGATTCTAACTTGCCTAATGTGACAACAATGATGAAAATTGTGCAAATACAAGCATGTAGCACTAGCAACCTCATGAAATATTCACTTCAAGGACTTTTGGATTCGGTAGACATCATTTTTATGATTCATATAGAGCAATCAACACTGAAAAATACACCTTCTATATGTGAAAATACAAGCTTAATACGAGAAACACTCAACATGGGTGTATACAAAATCTTCTACTCAAAATTGACACAAGTTCAGTTGCACTTCTATCATGACTAATTGACACTTACAATTAGAGAGATTTATCCCAATATATCCAATGAGCACACATATTTACTAGCATTCCATAAAAATGAAAAAACATATGAGAATTTTTCTTCCACGAGTGCCTACAAGATGCGAGGAAGCTTGTGAGGAACTCACAGTAGTCAGTCTTTGAAGATGATAAGATCCAATAAAATGCTTTGCTATACCCAAAATCAGTGGCAAACAATATTTGACCTCGTCATGACACTTGTAGAACATGTCTGAATGCTTCATTTGGAATCTTAATATATCCTGGAGGCAGTCTTCTGGTTCCTCAACATGTGCTACTCTTGTCAAAAAACAATTCAATATGGTAGTGTTTACTAAAAGAGTAACAAAGTAAACATAATCTCACAGGGATCAATATGAATAATTTTTAGAAGTAAAGTAGGGCTCTTACAATTCCTCTTGTCACATAGGCTATTAAACATGTCAAGAATATCACTTGCCCGACTTGCCATCTAGATCACTCTGGTTACGTAGAAACCTTCACAGTCTGATGAAAATTCTTGGTTACCAACCAATTTGTGGAATTTGCCAATGATATCCTCCTTGTCAAATTTCCGTTGGAGTCTGGTTCTGGGCATTTGACCGATAAATGACAAGATCTCATTTACCAAATACAATCCCTGATCTTTAACATATTTTTTTGATCGGCTTAAGCTTCTGCAGAACGAAACTAAAAACTACTTCACTAGTGTGCTCTTCATAAAAAATAAGCTATAGTTGTCACATTGGATGGACCTTCCATCCAAAAATGTCCAATATGTCCGCCTGTCCGGGACATCCAATAATCCTAATCCACTCGATGTGACTACTCTAAGGTGGTCGCATTATTTGTCCGATCCGTCTAAATCGTCCGACCTATTTGCCCGTCCGGAACGTCCGAAACATCTAATGATTATAAATCGTCCACTACTACAACGATGAAATAAGCATACATATACCACAAACTTCAAGTATAATAAACAATATAATTAGAGGAGTCCATAACTTAAATTTTAGCTCGTGGTCTGACTTGGATTTGTGACGTGTGCTCATCAACCATTTTCTTAAATTCAAACTTCAAAGCCAAAAGTTTTGACGTCATCCCTTGGCATTTTGGAATATACCTTGGCATTTTGTTTGAAACCTAAACAAATTAGGTGTTCAATTGCATTAGTGAGATTGTCTTCCCCTTCTAAAAGGATGGACTCGTAACATTTGGTAACATCACCCACAAAAATGTCCGAAATTGTCTTAGGAAGGTTAAGAGCCACGTCCACTATTGAGTTAACCAACCAAAATAGAGAAGTCTCTATTTGCAGGAAGGACTTGTAGAAGGAAGAGATCTCAATAGCCCAAAGTTTAACTGAATCGAGAATTAACATAGTGACAATAGTTAGCAAGTGGACAATTCCAGAGTATGTTGTATGAAATGCATTAGTAAGCCACCTATATTTAACCTTATGCTATTTAAATGTGGCCATAAAATAAGGTAAAGCTTCATATTCTACGGTAGTTTCAAATAATAAGTCTTGTAAATCACCAACTACCTTGAGAAGTACATGGGACCGTAACAACCATGTCCCAACTTCTATATATGGCTGAAATTTGACCCACACAATCTTTCTATTGTCATGAGCCTGATATGGCAGATGTACAAAAAAAACAATTGTTACTAGCCTTATCCAAACCTGAGCAAAATAGGTTCTTTGTCAACCAATCAATTTTGTTCTTGACTAACTTAATGGAGAACAGATCCTCATCAGAGACTCGAAATCTTTTAACTTGCAAACAAGTACACAGATCCAACAAATTCAAAACATAAATTAACTTGAACACATACTCTGGCTTGTAAAGAGTAGTGGCTATATTATTGTGGTATTGCCAAGCAATACCAATCTCATGTACATTGTCAACTAAGCTTTTAAAACCAAAATTTGTCAACATTTTTTCCAGACAACCTTCTAATGTTGACCCATTCCATGGCTTGTGATGGTAATGAAACCAGACTGCTTGTGGCACTTGGTCTTGCCAACCATCTATTGTCCTAAGGGATCTCAACACAAATATCGATTTGCCTCTATAATTGGAACATCATACAGTATCGACTGTTAGTTGGACTCTACTTTATTGATGTATAAACTCAAACTAAATTTGAAGATGAGTGTACCCTACCAATAAGCTCACGGATCATCCTTGAAGTTTAAAATGCTACCTTTTACTGGAGAGATAACCGGTTTGTAATTTGCCAAACTGCTTGAGTCAGTGTTCAATAAATTTGTAATCATCACAAGGCTCGGAGGAGTGACATGTGAAGCTGCTAGGAAATTTGGACGTGAATCTTGCGGGGCACTGTAGGAAGCACGTCTCCCATGATATGCATTGTAATTCCCTTGTCCTTTGCCACTAAATTGTTGGCTTGAAAACTATTGCAAATTTTCACTAGGGCACACGTTACAATTAATCTTTGCTCTCTTGTTTGGTGGTGTTGGACTCTAAGCTATTAGATTAGCAATAGTGAAACTATTTGGTTTCAATAATCTCTCCATTTTATGGAAGCCCAGCAAGTCAAGGTACTTCAAAAATAGGCTAACATTTGGCATAACAATGAATAACACGGTTGCATCCATCATCCAAGTCCAATTATGCAAAAACAACAAATGGCTCTTAGTTGCAATTTTTCCAATGCCTACCATCCACACACAGAATGCCGCAAATTTTGAAATCAATTGTGGGGTACACACAACTCGTTAGTAAAGAATTAATCCAAATTATTCACCATAAACCAAATATTGTGATTCCACCACATTATTGCTCCTTGACAACCCTAGGTGGCACAAGGACTACAATGGCAACATAGATAAGGGTGCATGGAGTTCCAAAACTCCATTATAAACTTCTCCTTGCGGTTACAACCTGTGGAGAGGTCTTGCTTAACCTAGAGCTTCAGCAATTGGGTAGCGCATTTACCATGATTGAACATGGAGAAACTAAAAGGTTGTGCAAGCTCATGAATTCTTTGGAAAATTGGACAATTGCGCATGGCCGCATCTTTGCAAGAATTTACTTCTTCAGACTTCAATTTAGTCCAAATCCTCCACGCATGTGGTGGAATAGGAGCAAAAAAGTTGATGTTGTCAATCGTCCATATGCTATGGTTCCTTGTGGCGACTAGATCTTAAATAGTTTTTGGTGGCATGAAAGGAATGCTCAGGCTTTGCGAGCTACTCCCTCTGTCCCACTAAAAACCTCCAAAAAGCTTCCCCACGAGGGATTAACTACATTTTTAGTCTTTTTGATAGGAATACATGCATTCAAAAGCTAGCAACCCATCCTTTAGATCTCTGCAAAATCTCCAACTTAGGCACCATCGTTTAGGCACCCAAAATCCATACGGAAAGTACCATTTTTGACAAAATTTGTAAACGCTGCCAGCTCCATCATTCTTGATGATTTAAATGTTGGTAGCAACATTGGGATTCTAGAAACATCTATTGCAACTTAAATATCCACAACAAAGATCCCTACACCGCTTCAAAAACAACTCTTCAAAGTGTCGAAGTGGTCACCAAATCCATTGTCAATACTATTGTTTAAGAAAGCACAACGAGTCCAAGGTGTCTCATATGGCCAAGGCCAAGATTTCTTGGTGAAGAATGCTCCCTAATCACTTGACTTGCCCCCACGAGGTCGTTCAACACGGCCAACACTTATCCAACAATCGAAATCTAAAAACGGAGCTTTTTAGTGGGACAGAAATTGTGCTTGATTTGGAGGTTTTTAGTGGGACAGAGGGAGTATTTGACAATAAAGCCTGCTATCTTTTGGCTTGAAGAATCAAATAACCTTTGTGGACGTCCTTAATGGCCACCTTGTGTGCTTCGTAGAGCCCCAGGTGTTTCAAAAATGGATTAGTGAGACCCAACACATCAACATTAGCCTCCTTGAGATTTGTAACAAGGAGCAAGAGTGGGTTTGAGCCCGCAACTTGTTCGGTCTGTGGATTGGCCAATTTTTAATAGGCTTCCATATTTAGGATTTGGCCATATACCTCCTCATATTCCTTTGCATCCGTGGCAGAGATATCCATCAAACCAAGTTGCATATCCCTTAGCCATTGCATGGCTTTGGGGGTATCTAAATTGACAAACTCAAATATTCTCAACCAATGGCCAAGGTCTAGTGTGGTAAGTAATAATAAAACCTCACCATTGTCATTCACCTCATTCTTGTCTAGTATCTCCACATCATTAGCTTGAATAAACTTGTGGACTTTTTGTTGGTCCTATGGCAACAAGTGTGACCTAGACAACAGGAATTGGTGGAGGGAGTAGATCACTATAACCACAAGCTGCAAGATCAGGATGCCATCCTACAACTGCCTTAGAACTTTGCATAGTAGAGAAAACTAGTAGTTAAAATCATGATTTTACATTAAAAAAGACATAGGAAAAGAGAGATTCTCACCAAATCTCTATAGCTAACAAAGTTTTAGCCAACCTAGGTGAGTGGAAGGGACATCCCTATACAAAGCCTTTCCTATATTTTTTATAAAAATCATAGACTAACCATGACAAGTAAGGCCCCTAATATGCTTGTCAAGATAGAAACAAGTCTCAAAAACCATCAAAACATCAGCCCATCATTTTTTAAAGTACTACCTACTAAGATAGAGGCATCACAAGCTATATATAAAATCATTAAAACATCACCTCAACACCTCTCATAGAAGAATTTAAAAGAAGTGTTTTAGAGTAATTCTAATAAGGAACAAATCAAGATCCAAAAATGGTACAATTTCCATCAAGGTACTCTGTCACATCACCAAAGACTAAAAAAACACTACTTATGCCATATACTAAATCCTATAGTCAACATGATTTAGCACCCCCAAACAAAATGATAGAATTTGCCATGAACTTGAACAGAGTTGCAAAAATAGTAAATTAATACAAGAGCCTGTGAACCTCACGTCCTCACCTACATCCATACAATCCAATGAACACACAATTAGTTGGAATGCGCATGTCAAGTGTCTTCAGCTCACAGCAACATGTTATAGCAATCACAAAAGCAAAATCACCAAGCAAAGCTCACAACTTCAC
Source organism: Pseudisothecium myosuroides (assembly GCA_951799445.1). Classification (NCBI taxonomy): domain Eukaryota; kingdom Viridiplantae; phylum Streptophyta; class Bryopsida; order Hypnales; family Lembophyllaceae; genus Pseudisothecium; species Pseudisothecium myosuroides. Next base: position 26,196,004 of record OX637294.1, read on the forward strand.
ACAATTATAACATGGCAAGTTCATCAAGGTCTAACAAAAATGGAAGCCACAAAGCACCTATGAAGATGCCATCTTTGACATCTTTACTCCACACACCAGCAACCACCACTAAATTGTTCCTAACATACTTGTAAAGAACAGCTTGAAAACCAAAGTGATGAGGATAAACGGTGGTTTAGGCCAAATACTTATACTACAAGTTTTTTGCTATGGCATAGTCCAGACATGGCTAGAGGTACCTTGGTTTCCAAAGCAAAAGTGGGAAAAAGGTTTCTACTTGGAAGATTAAAAAAAAGCCAGTATGTATGACTAATTAAGAAGTTGCCATTTTTTGTTAAGGTTAGGTAGCTCCATGTGATGTCTCTAACTGGTTGGTTTTGAACAAATTAAACACTTTCAAGGCATGGATTAAAAGGGACAAGGCAAGTCATCTAAACTTGTTCCATATTTTTTGCAAATTCAAATCATAGTTCCCTTTTATGATTTAAAGTAAGAACAATAGATTAAAAACTATTTTTCCTACCCAAAATTGCCAGAAATAATGATATGAGGTCAAATCCTACATCATCTAGACACAAAGAATTTTTTAGGGATGTTTACTATAAATAACCAAGGAAAGGGATAACACAAGTAAAAAACATTTGTGTTTTTTATAAAACTTATCTAAAATTTCCAAGGAAGAAAAAATTATTTATTTATTTGGTGGAGAAGACAAATGCTATTTATCCAAGTGATAGGACCTAATTACAATTATGCCCAAATTGTAGTAAAAGACTTGGCCACTCTAAAAATAAATTAGAAGGAATAGAAGGGTGGGTGGAAGGGCTTACAAACCAAGAAAGAAATGGTATATTTTAGTATATTACCATCTAAACCTATTTTTAAAAATATTTATTTTAAACAGACCCTAAAGGCAAAGAAAAAATCCAAAGTGCATGCACCTCATGGTAGTTCTTCAGTATTTATTAAAAGGCTCACTTTAGGAAACAACCTCTTTAAAAAAACAAATAAAAATTAAATTTAGGATTTTACACCTTTTCTAAAAAATCCTTATTTTAAATAAGCCTTTAAGGAAAAATATTTAATTACAAGAATATAAATCAAGAGTACATACACCTCATGACAATTCTTTGTATTAAAAAGGCCCAAAATAGAATACAAACTCTTTAACAAAAAAAAATTAAAGCTAGATTTAGGATTTAGGGTTTAGAGTTTCCGCCTCAATCCCTAGATAGCGTTCCTTAGTAAGTGTATTGGTGTACCCTTTATTAAGGGGGCACACTAAGCTTACTTGAAACAAAAAAGAAATTCTTAATGTTTTCAAACCACCCTAAAGCATAAAGTGTAAATGATATGGAATAGTTCATAGAGAATGACAAGTACCTCAAAACTTCTATAAGGGCGTTGATATCAAATCGAACACCTAGAAAGTTGTTGGTATCAAGGAATCTAATTACAGATTCCAATAACTATTGTAGTAGATACCATTTTTTTCCAAAATTGAGATAAGTCTTGGGGGGTGCAGTCCATCAAAAAAATAAGGATATAGGTGTGAGCACCAGGTATTTTTAGGGGGGGTATTATTTCTTGTCCATTGTTTATTTTGCACTCTATGATTATATAATTTCCTAATTTTACTCATTAAAAATGGTGCATACATTAATTGTAATTTCCAAATGCCATGAATATATCATATGCTATTCTACAATATACATTTTTTTCTACTGCATTTTTTTGGGTTTACACTACATTTTTTTTACACTCCCTTTTTCCCCTGTACTTGCTACTTTCTATTGCAATTCTTTTATACAACATTATTTTTTATACTTCCTATTTTTTTTCCTCTACTCACTACTAGTGAATCTGGTGTACAGTTTAGAGTTCACAAATACCTTAGCTAAAGCACATTCCTTTACCAAACATACATTCAATGCAAAGATGGAATCCAACAACATACAAGCTTGATGTGAAATTGGAAGCTAAATGTATGTTCCATCCGACGACCACTGGGAAGCCACCCGGAATAGCCTGTCCAACGTTCTCAAATTAATCAAAGGTCCAACCCGCCAACTCACAAGGCAACACTAATTAAAGATTTTTGTTCTAAAAATGAATATGAGAGGGGCTTTCCTAATTAAGTCCACTTTTCTTCCTAATGCGCCCTATTATTCCACACCCTAAAGTACTTAGAAGACATCCAATGACATTTTATGTACACTATATTATATAAAATCAATTTATAATTTTTTACCACAAAGTTTTTTTGGCACCCTACATTTGTTCATACCTATATGGCTACTCCTAACACTTAGTGCACCCCCCAAGAGATAAGTAAATGGATCTCATGGGACGCACTAGAAATATCACTAAAAAGATACATGATGGGGATGGTTTGTGAAATAACTATCCCATAGGATTGTCGCACATGCTTGTTGGAGTGGAAGACAATGTATTGTGCATAAGAGAATGGTCAAATTTGCTCAATTGATAGTTACCAGGAATTGGATCCAAATTGGTCACAAAAACGTTTAAATTTATAAATAAATATGAATGTTAGTTTGTAAAATTAAATGGTTGATTTCCATTTTTAATAAATAAAAATTAGAAACAAATAAGAATTCTTTGGCATATAAGGGATTGGTCCAAAAACAAATCCAAACACAAATTTAGGCAATAGAAAATTGTGGAAAATTATACCAGGAACCACAAAATATTATGAATTAAATTCCCGATTAGACTTTAGGAGCTAAGGCCATGCAAATCTAAACATTCTCCACGTCAAATTATGGTAGAACTTGCATGTGCAAGTTGCAATTTTTTTTAACATATTGTCTACATGAGATGATGTTAAATTCATTAGAAAATAAATGTGAATGTTAGTTGTAAAATTTAATGATTGTTGTTTGTTTTGATTAAAAAAATTAGACACCGAAATGAATTGTTTGGCACACAAGGGATTGGCTTAAAAATGAATTGAAATATAAGTTTAGAATCTGCGTAGTAGGTATCTGTCAACCTCTAGCATGACCCACAAAAATATCTTGAATTAAATTCTCCAGCTCTACTTTATGGGCCAAGGCCATGCAAATCTAAACATTCCACACATCAAAGTAAGGTAGAGCTTGCATGTAGAAGTTGCAATTTACTTTCACATCATATTGACATGCGAGGATGGAAAATTGATCAGTAATAAATGTGAAAAAGTTTGTAAAATTTAATGAATGATATTTGTTCTAATGAATAAAAATTAGAAACAAATAAGAATTCTTTGGCACACATGAGATTGGTCCAAAAATAAATTCAAACACAAATTGTGACATTTTTTTGCATGGACCACAAAACTATTTTGAATTAAATTTTGGGTTGTACTTTGTGGGCCAAGACCTCACAAATCTAAACATTCTACACATCAAATTATAGTAAAATTTGCATGCACAAGTTGCAATTTGCTTCCACATCATGTCTACACGAGATGATGTTAAATTCATTTAAAAATAAATGTGTATGTTACTTAAGAAAACTTAATAATTGTTGTTTGTTTTTATATATAAAATTCAGAAACCAAAATGAATTATTTGGCACACAAGGGATTGGTCCAAAAATGAATCAAAACATAAGTTTAGAATCTATGTAGTAGGAATTTGTCAAAACTCTAACTAGGATGAATCATGAAAATATGTTAGATTAAAATTTTGGCTGTACTTTGTGGGCCAAGGGCGCAAGGTCACGCAAAACTAAACATCTACACTTCAAATTATGGTAAAACTTGATTAGCAACGTTAACTTGCAAAAAAATTCGACATCATGTCTACATGAGATGATGTTAAAATGATTAAAAAATTAATGTGAATGTTAGTTTGTAAAATTTAATGATTTCTACTTGCTTTTATAAAAAAAATAGAAACCATAATGAATTATTTGGTACACAAAAGATTGGTCCAAAAATAGATCCAAATACAAATTTAGAATCTACGTTATAGAAATTTGTGAAAAATAGCATGAATTACAAAAATACTTTGAATTAAATTTCTAGTTGTACTATGTGGGCCAAAGCCACACAAATGTTAACATTTTACAAATGAAGTTAAGGTAGAACTTGCATGTGTAAGTTGCAAATTTTTTCTACATAATATCTACATGAGATGATATTAAATTGATTAAAAAATAAATAAAAATGTTAGTTTGCAAAATATAATTATTGATGTTTGTTTTAATTGTTTATCATATGATAGTTATCTTGAAGGCAAGGGATGTTCACATATCATCCTTAAAAAAGATAATGTGTATTTCATCACAGGAAATCTGGACCTTGTAGAGGGCTGTTAGGGTTTTGACAAATGTGCAAATACAGCGAAAAAAATAATATATATATTTTTTTGAATTTTTTTTTGAAATAAAAAATTATAAAAAATTATAAAAAATAATTTTTTAATCAAAATTCCGGTAGGGCACACCGGCTGATTGCTCACCTTACAAATTCCCTGACGGCCTTTTTGGGTTGATATTTTTTCTAAGTGCACATTTTCATGCATCCTAGCAGCCCAAACGTGGCCTGAAATTTTCTCTAATGTGGCATCCGCCAAACATTGTCCCACATAAAACTACATATATATTCAAAACACTATTGTATGCAATTATTTTTTTAATTCCTTATGGCATCATGTACAAGATGATGATGTATTCTTATTCAAATTTTTTAATAATACAATCATACCCGTAACTCAAACATGTGGTGCACATACAAGATAAAGAATGAATATATACATGTGTGTTGTATGAATGTGTATAAAGCTGCCAAGTTTGAATGGAATAGTGCATGATTATAATATCAAGGTTGTTTGGCATCCTAAAAAATGGATGGGTGTAGCAATTTAGTGCTTCCAAGGGAAAAATGAGCTCCACTACCTGCGCCCCAACCAAATTGCATTCGCACCCGTCCAAAAGTCCGTGCCCTAATAGACTTGGGTCTACACCCCTACTCACATCTACGCCTTGTCCGATTTACATCCGCGCCCCACATCTACACTGGTAGCCAGATGTTGACAAAGTAAGTCTATGTCGACTTTTTTTACCTTCACAGAAAGTTAACTACGTGTTGACTAAATCGGAAGGGCGAACCTAATGGATTGGTAGGCAGGATGTCTGTCTTGTATGACAACCCTAAAAAGAGTAGAAAAACATGCATGCAGGATAACAATGATTGTTGCTGTAGCTCACTTTGAAATGTCCAAATTGTATGTAGTACTTTTGAATGCTCCCGAGCACAAGGACTTTGTATACAATATGATATCTAGAGCATCGCAAGTAGATGCTACCATTTTGGTGGTAGATGCCTCCTTTGGTGCATATGAAGCAAGTCTAGAGAGTGAAGGGCCAAGCAAAGGCCATGCATATTTACTAAGGAGTTTGGGATAGAACAATTGATTGTGGCTGTTAAAATGTTGGACACAATTAATTATTCCATGGAAAGGTTCAATTATATCAAGCAATGTGGATTCAAGGATGGATTCATTGAGTGTGTTCTTGTGAGAGCACGTAATGGTCAAAATCTCACAACTGCAGCAATAGAGCCAACATTGAAAGCATGGTTGGTCAACCTGCCATATAACCATTATTATGATTAAATATGCCTTTATATGAAAAGTTGAAACTAGCTAGTGTTTGGTGACAATGGGATCATTCTAGGATTTATTTTGTCTTTATTTTGTATTTCTCCCCTAAGTACTTGTATTGACGTAATGAAACTAATTTATACTTGACAAGTGTGAAGGTCCTTGTCTAATAGAGCTAATAGACTCATTGGAGCCTCCTTTGAGGCTGGTAATTGCCAAAGTAATGAGGATTTGAATTCTAGGAGCCAGCATGTTTGGTGGTAAGCTTGAAAGTGGCACAATCCAAACACTACAAGAAAAACAGTATTCAATCCAATATGATAATCAACTCATATATGTTGGTTAGGACAGTTAGTTCGGACATTTTCGTTCGGACAAAAATCAACATTTTTATGTTGATTTTGTATCTTGATTCGGTCAAATTAAAAAATTATTATTATTCAATAATTTGCCACGTAAGTTGCCACAAAGCAAAACCTGCCACATTGGTCACAGGCAGGGCTGCCACGTTAATAGACCCACCAAATAGACTAGATTGCTATATCAACAGCCAACAAAATGATTCCAAATAATTAATTAAAGTATCCTAGATTTTACACTTTTAGAATTCAATTTAAAAAAATTCAGCACCATATTTAAAGATATTCAATATATATAGCAATTGAACTTTGAATGCCAAAAGCCACTACTATATTCCAAACAATTCAATATGCATTGCAATTGAACTTTGAATGTTGTTTACCGTGGTGAAGAGAAGACAAAGTCTTTATACAAGTGGGGTGGTAGTTGAAGCCAACGTTTATAACAAAAAATGGAAAAAAGACTCAAAAAAAGCACATTGTTGACCATTTTACTTGAACGTATTAAAAAAATGATATGCACAATATTATATACCATATTTTCATTATGGTGACCCTCCTTCCAAAAAGTGCCTATCCACTTACACCATCTTCATGTTTGATTTCTCCAAAATACCACCAATATTGTTCAAGACATAGAAGGGACACATCTTTTGCAATTCTTTCCACGTATTTGCATGTATTCTACAAAGATAGGCAAACATAGCCATGTATAAACGCATATAACTATTGCATGCAATTGTATTTTCCAAATCGGATTGCTTTGAAGGACCTACAATGAGTCCTTAACACCTAAATGCCCTAGGTGACCAAAAGTGTCCTCACATAATTCCAAGTCCCATTCAAAGTGCTCTAACTTTTGCATCCGATGTCCAAATTCAATTTAACTTGTTATTAAATTTGTGCTCTCTCTCTTCTAGTTTGTGTGGTAAAATTTTCAAATCAATCCAAGATGTATTGATTTTTTGGAAGTCAATTGAAGTTCACAGGTTCAATTTGAGTTTACCAAACTGCATTTGATGGGTGCAACTTTAGGGGCTTGTATCTCCTTCATCCAATATTTGTTTTCAATAAAATTTGTTTGGATGTTTAGGAACAATTCAAAGTTCAAAATCCCAACATTTTTTGATTTCAGTGAACTTTGGCAGCAAACCCTTGTTCCTTCTTCATACAATTTCAAATTCCAATAAATTTTTTTGGAAAAGTTGCACATACTACCGGTAGTCTAGTTTGTGTGGTTAAAATTTCATATCAATCCAAAAAGTTATGAGTGTCTAAGAAGCATTTTAGTAGAAGGAAGTTCAACTTTAGAGGTATTTTTTTTGGTTATTTTTTGACATTTCAAAACCATTTTGCACGCACAATGAGTCAATTCAATGATATTTTCTTTCACCAATGTGTTTATATGTTGGTTTTGAATCACTTTATAGTTTAAAATATTTTCATTTAAGTAGGTTTAGGAATCAAATTTCACCTCCAAACGTGTTGCTAAGAAAATTTCAACATCCTTCAACACTAAAACATTATAATCTTACAAGCCACATGGCCAAAAGACTCCAAATTTGATTCACGTCATCTTCAACACATACATTACAAGATTGTACAGTTGAGATAGTGACATTTAGATCTATAACACTTCAAAAGCAATGATATTTTTAAACCCAAAAAGGCCTTGAGCTTTTAGGAATTGGGAGAGTATAATAAATCAACAACATTATCACAGACCCAAAAGACGACTCCAGTCCAATAAAACCTCAGCACTTCGAATTTTTCATTGCAAACATGAATTACTTTGAAATGCTAACAATCACTTTGAAAGAACTACAGTGAATTCTTAAACAGGAATTGGGAGAGTATGAAAATCCCTCATCTCTAGCTTCCAAAGCTCCTGGCCATCCCCAGTGGATGGCCGAGCCTTGACCACATCAGCTCCAACAGCCGGTTGTCCGTCCACCATCACCACCAGCATTAAAACAATCTCTTCGTTTCTGGGGTTGTAGGGCTCCTCCCCACCAGCGTCCGGGGCCATGGGCTCAGTTGGTCCATTCTCAACAGCAACGCTGCTGACATCGTCCCCAGTCAATCCCACAATGCGAGTGCGGTCCATGCCTCGTAGTACAGAGAATAGAACCTCTCGTGTCACTAAGGGTACGTCTTCAATAACCTGCAAAAATTTGGAGGAATTTCATTAATAAGTGTGTAAGCAGTGTTGTTGAAAACATTTGATACCAAACTCATTGATAATATTGTAAAAAGCATAAAGTCATAAGAGTTCAAATTTTATGTCATCAAAATCAATGAAGAACATTGCATGAGTTCAATTCAACCTAAATGAAATTGGACAGAGAAAAGCCTCCATATGGCCCACTCAAAACAATCTTGAGCTTCAATTAGGACACATATTTTGGTACGTAGGGAGTAAATGGAAAAAAGGCTCTCCATTCTAGAACATTTTGGAGTAGGAATGGCATGGCACACTTTGAGAACAGTGCCAACTAAGAGTTTTCATTGATCAAATCCATGACAAAGCAAAGCATATGCGAAGTTTAAACCTACATTACAGGCAAAGACGACTCTCATTTGTTCAAAGTCAGCTCAACTTGCAAGAGAAGGTTAGTAATTCCTTTTTGTGCCATTCCCTAGAATGTTTTCTCACTGAAGGTTCTCTAGGATGTAATTTATGTTACTGGTTGTCTCAGTACTATGAAATCTACAAGGAGATACGAAAACTAAAAATAATAAACCTTCTTAACTTTTGCATATGGTACCCAAATAACGCATTCTTTGGTGGAATAGGATCCTCGTTCATTTGCTAACAAGTAAATATAACAGAAATACCAGGAACTATGCTCCCCACCATTTTAGGTTGCTCTTGCCAGAAACATTCATGCGCACCTGGTTCGTTACGTCGACCACAGATGCTTCGTTTGAATCCGCAGCAGCAGCTTCCGGTGCCAGCGAAGGATTGAACACAAAAGTCCGAGGCACGTACTGCGCAGTCCATTTCAAAGTTTCGTAGGCCGGAGGCTCATCGCCGTCTTTGCTGCTGGAATGTCGTGCGTGGTTACTGAATCCGCTGGCAGAGCCCCTGGGCAATGTGCGCACAGTCTCTTCTACCAGTACGCATCCTGAGCCGAACCTTCCTTGATATCAATCCGAGATTAAGAAAGTCAATTAAAGTGTTCAAACAAGACCGTGCAACAAGACCATGCAAAGAAGCTAAAGATCCTTCGGGTTCCAAATCGAAACCCTAAACCCTAAACACATTAGGGGTTGTCACAGTTTCCAATTTCTGCCACGAGACTCTGTACTTGTTCTAAATCTGGCCCGCGTGGTTGAATCCCATAATCTTATCTGAAAATACTAACCCCTAGTAGGGAGTTTTCCCATATTCCTTCCATATCAGAAGAGCTTGAATTCCATTCCAAACTTGAACTCGTGACGCCCCGTATTGAACCCCCACTTCTACAAATTGAACTACAAATAGAAGTGCATTAAAGAGCATCATTGCATTCTTCTTCTTCTTCTTCTTCTTCTCATTATTGAGCAATCCAAAAACTTCACAATTCCCAAATTTGGATTCCTAACAACCTGTCAAAACGCCACACCACCAGAAAGAATAGACCCAGTGCTCTACTACCACATCCTCTGTGCTCTCACCAACCCTAGGGGTTTGGAGAATAGAATTACAGATACTCAGGTGCATTTAGGGATTCTAGGCCGTGACATTCAGAGAAAACCCCTAAACCCACACTATCTGAGTTCAATTGGCCTGAACTAGGCTTCCATATCTTCAGCTTTCCCTGCAGCTCTCTCAGCTCTTAAATTTCCAGTTCAACTCAATATTATGATTCCACCTAAAGGACGCCTCAATTCTAAAATTCTCATACAGAAAACCTTCAAGAAGACTGAGCACAGGGGACAATTATGGCAGGGACACCCCAAAGCACGGCTGATCCAAAATCGCTATCCTAAACCCTTGACAATGTGAACATACTGCTTCAGAGAATGTAGACCACCAAAGCATCTGTTCAATTGTTCAATTTCAGGTCACCTACCAACAGAATTTTGAATCTTTCCAACTCTGGCATACTGCATCTAAATAATGAATTATTAAGTGCGTCAAAATCGTCTTCCATTTGCTAACAAGCACCCCAAGGCAAGAATTCAAGGCGACATGAACAGCAACGTATGAGGAACTAGATCACCGAAACAACCGTCCAAATGCAGTTTTAGATCCTCTACCCCAAAAATTTCAAAACTTCATAACTTTTGCACACCATTTCCAAATAAACCATTCTTTGCTGCACCAAAACCCTCTTCTCATTCTCTACCACAAACCTTAATTACCACCACTCAAGCTCCGTACCTCTCTAATCCTTTCTTCCCCAACGCTCGAATAGCCCCCGCTCGTCCCCCATCCTCACAACACCGATCAAAAACCTCATCCCACACGAGCATCAACGCATCGAAGCTCCACCCGTGCGCTCTGCCTCCTCGACCCCCTCCCGCCTTCCGCTTCTCCTTAATCTTCGTCTTTTTCTGCTGCTGCTTGCTGGCCGCCATACACACCACTCCCGGTCTCTGCCATGATCCATTGGAACGAAAGGATACCTTTACACCCCTCACTAGATCAGAAAATTCTCGCGACGCTTGAATTGACGATGCTATGGAGCACAGCGAGTCGCTTCGGGTCACGAAAGTGGACGCCATCGGAAAGGAAATCACGACGGGGATGCAGATGTGCTCATCTCTATCGTGGAATGCGAAATTCAATCACTGAAAACAGGGATTTGCGAGAGGAAGGAAAATTCTTTCAATGTGAGGAAAAATTTTACAATTGAGAAAATGCTTACAACTCTGAATTCTTGAAACTGGGTGGGAGCAACAGAGGGAATGTAATCACGAAATTGCTACAGGGGAGTGATGGAATTGGGGAACGGAGAAAGGAGAAGATAGGGTTTAGGGTTTAGGGTTTTAGGGACGACTCTGCACTGAGTGGATAAGGGAATGTGACACCTGCTTTTGGAACCCTCCAGAGCAGTGATCCCAGAACTAGTTTATGGAATTTAAGGTAACTTAAAAGGCTCAGAAATCGCACATTTAAGGGCTGGTCTGCCTTTTTCATGTATTTCTTTGGATGGGAATATTTTTAGCTCATTTTTTAGACAAAGAGAAATAGATGAGGAATCTAACCCAAGTGGTTTTGTGTTTTTTCAAGCATTTTTGAATTACTTACAAATTTTCAAACAAGTTGGATCGTAGGTCCCTATATATGACCTTAGGTCTTCTATAAACTGCTCACTTGCAATTCTAAAGAAAGATGGGGAAAGCAAAGAGAATGATTGGCTCTTGCAATTAATAATGCTTTTTTCCTTTATTCATTCAATGACTAGAGAGGTCAATTTCAGAACCACCTCATCTCCATTTAAAGGGGCAGTTCTTAATGCCCGTATAATTTCAGAGCCTCCTATCTTAGTGCAGTATGCTACCTTTAAGAGATAGGCATCAACTTTGACTACCTTAAGAGTGAGTAGTATCAAAGAAAAAAGAAAAAATAAAGGATTTTGCAAGTTGTGAAGGATTATTGGAGTACTATAACACAAAATTGACTAAATAGAGGCTAATTCTAATATAGAAGAAGTTGCAAATTGGCTAACAAATTCTATTGTTTGTTGCAGTTTTGGCTATAATGTTTCCATTAAAGGCCCTTTCTTACAATGTACTAGCAACGTAAGGGTTTTTTGGGTAGAAATTCAGCTAATTTTAGTCAATTTAGGGATCGCCGTCGCAGAGTGAGGTGATTCTAAAATGTATTGCATTTATTCATGAGAGTCACCATGGTCGTTTTTGGGTACCCCTATTTTCAGCACTTTAGAAATTTATAGTTTATTGGTATCAATATATTCTTGTTATGTACAAATAATAAACTCTTGTTTATTATGATTTTTTTTTTAAATTGATGTTAAAAGTTGTTAACATTTAAAGTACCAAAAGTCCCCTCGGGGGACACTTGGGATTTTGGGTAGGCTTGTGTGACCTCAAATTTTGACATGATTTTTTGAATTTCTTTTTGAAGATAGGGAATCATATTAGCTTTCTAAAAATATTATTTTTTTTCAATCAATGCCTAGGAACAAAAGTTATGCCATTGGAAATCTTAAAAGCAGTTTGTCAAGTAGAATATAAACACTAATTTTAATTTTAATTTTAATTTTTTTTTCTAAACAATTATGTTTTTGTATGCATTTGAAGCTTTGATTCATTCTATTTGGACTTATAATGAGAAAGTTATGGACAATCTTGTTTTTTGGGCAATCTACGTATCTTTTTAAAATAAAAAACTTATAGAATTATTTTTTGAATGCAATTTTTTTTTCAAATCAATTTTTCAAATCATTCTATACCTCTTTCTACATAATATTTTTTTTCTACACAAATGTGATCTTGTGAAGTACAGCTGCCCTATTTTTTACAAGACCCCCAAAAGGATTTTTGTGAATTTAAACACTAATATCTTGCAATCCATATAGTGGAAAATTCTGAAATTTTTTCACATTTATTCAAACTAGCATACTACAAGATCCTACAGTTACATGTGTCCAAAAATGTTTTTTTTCTAAAATTTGGTACTTGTACTAGAAATGGCAATTTTGGAGCGTTTTTGGTGAAAACATAGTCAAGGCACTTCAAGGGTTAAATTTGCAATGCCAACTTTTGCCTTCATCGCCATTGTGTACAATTAGTGCCTACCACTTTTGATTGCAGTGTCAAAAAATACATTCTGTCAATTAGTTAATTCAATTTGAAATGACTAAATTAATAAATCCCTAAAAGACCAAACGGCATTTTTTTGGCAACATAGCGATTTTGGTAGCTCACTACAAACAGAAGCTTCATTTTTATTTTTTTAAATTTTCACACAATATGTGCCCGAGGAGTAGCTTTAAGGCACAACAATTTTCATAACTTTTGACTACATGGTTACAAAGTTATTGCACAATATGTAATTTTTAATGCTTGGAGAGCATCTCAATAAAATCACTTTTTTAAGAAATAAAAATTTGAAATTGATTTCCTAGATTTATATGTATATGGAAAGCTTTGAATTATTCCATTTTGATGAACACGATGAAAGTTATGAAGAGTTTTAGTTTGCGGGTACTTATGGAGAGTAACAAGTTGTAGAACCTACACATTTTTGTATAAAAAGTTTGAAAGATGAAATCTAACCATTTGGGATGTGTTGAAAATACTTCTTTTGAAATCTAAACAACATGATCTTGCACTTGGTAAGGTTTCTTATTTTGAAATTTTAGGAGTTAGGTGTACTCTAACAAATTAACTAAAAGATCCTAAGGTTTGACTTGTTAAGGAATAAATAAAGATGAAGATTTTAGCCTTGCTTTGGATTTGAGTACCTTGAAGCAGTTTTGGACCTTAAAACACCAAAAAAAATTTAGGGGTTAAAATACATTTTGTACCTCCTCCCCCAAGTTTATATTTTTTTTACTACTACTTGCCGTGACTACAATCAATATGAAATATTGATACCGTATTTCATATCAATACTTGCATATGTATATTATACCATACCACTATACCATATATTATATATTTTTTATATTCCATATTCCGTATATCCATATATATAGATATATAGATATAGATATAGTATACCTTATTATATAAACCCTAATCTTAATGGCCAAGATTGCCAAGGATGGCGTTCATCAAAGGTTGATAAAAAAGAAATCATTATCAACAGTAAGCAGGGGGGGTGTCACTTTCTTCGTTGGAGATTTGACAGTTGGGATTTTTTAGAGTTGGGGGCCAATGTGGTGGCAGGTGCTGCCACTTTTCAAGAAATAGTGAAATATATAGAGGCAGTTACTGCCTCTTTTGAGGTGATAGTGTAAAACAATGTACAAATGCAATAGTAGGGTAGTTAGGGAATAAACTTTGCACACGTGGCACATTGTAATTGGCTGGAAATGATTTTCATTTCCTTACATTGCATAAAATGTATTACACGAAAGATGAGAAGTGTTTCGATGATCAGAATTACATTAAAAGACTATTGTGTGCATTGTAGACATCGTAAACCAATAGAATATAAATAGGAGCAGATGCATTTTTTGTAGTGCCCTCACCATCACTCTCCACCAACCGGGTAGGACATTCAATTCCATCTTCAATATCATCCAGCACAATGACAATGTCCACTAACTCCACTTGCTATCGTGCCTCACCTAAAACAATTCCTACAAGAATCCCAAATTCCTAGCAATAATCAATATTCTTTTCTTTGTAGAATAATATATTCAAGCATTGAATAAATATAGTTGTATTAATAAAATCTTGTACTTCCTCCTTGTCCCAAAATGATCTTCTAGTTCCCCTTAATTTTATTGCAAATAAGTTTAATACTGCACTTTGAAAAGGCCTACAAAATTCAAAGTTTTAGGACAATAAGAGTGTGTTGAACTCTACTTATAGCTCAAAATGGGTTGAAATAAGTAATGTTATTTTTAGCAAAAAAATCCCAAACACATAGTCCAACCGAAAGATTGTTTTGAGATAGTGGAAGTATTTATTTTACTAAATTTCTATACCTTTTCAATAGTTTCTCGAACTTCCATTACAACAAGTTCAAAGTTGTGATTGCACACATTGATTGTCGGTAATATACCGAAGAAGAAAGTAATCTTCATGAGAATTCTGCAAATAAATTCAAAATCCATTTAAAATAGGATAGTCATTCTTTCATATTGATTAACAACTAATATCAAATCAAATATATTTTAGTTAAGTTCAATAGTTTAATGTCTTTGAATAATATAAAACAATATACTAGTAATAAGTGAATGTCATAATATATAATTTTTTTTTAAATTGAAAAATACATAACTAATTAAATGATTAGAAATTACCATCAATGAATCTTTCACAAGATAAAAATCAGATGTAACTTCCAATTATTTTATATCTTCTTTGATGGCATTAGTCTCAACTTTGAAATGTACATTGTTTTTGGTGTCTATTTTTTTTCAATATTTATCTTTTTACAAGTATCGTCGGAGATGTACAATGACACCACTCCAAAAACATATTCTTCAGGCATTGTAATAAATTAAATAAAAAATTAAGTATATAAATTAAATAATAAATTAAGTACTTTGATTCAACAACTCTCGTAAATTGTAGTCCATTCAATACACCAATTATCAAGATGGTAACAATATAATTTAAATTAATCATCATTATAACTATATAAAAAAATTATCATTCATATATTATTAAAAAAAAATTCTTGTCATTTCTACTTTTAAAATGCATTTCAAAACGTTAAGTTTAAATACTCCGTAACATTTTAAATAAACTATATTTAAATTTGATGTTCAATTTTTTAAAAACCTTGTAGTAGAGGTGTAGGAGGTTTTTCTTCAACTTTCTTCCTCCCTGTTAGACTGATTGCCAACTTCTCTGCTATTAACATTTTTGCCGTGGTTGCAATGTAGCCTTAATAAGCAAATTCAACTATGGTCTTTTAAACCTTCACAATTGATGTTGTAGTTATTTAAGTATAATGTAAATCCTTTTTGAAATCTACAATTATAATCAAAATTAATGAATTACTCTTAAGAAAATGAAATTGCATCAAACTAAAATGGAATTTTGAGAGGTGTGATCATTTTGCTGATAAACTTCATTGCCACCAAGTAAGTTGGAGGGGAACGGCTTCTTCTTCAAGTCAAATTAAATCACATGGCTTTTGTTTTGTTTTCGAATTGCATGGCTATTGATTTTTCAAGGGGGGGTATTGTTTTCTTTTCAAATTGCATGGCTGTTGATTTTTCATTTTTCATTTGAGGGGTTAGGGCGGGGTTGCCTGACTCTTCTCAGGAGATAGTAAAGACTAGAGACCATATATGGTAATTTAAGATTAGCTAACACTTGTCTTCTTGTGGCTCTTGATACCTTTCACATAAGATGAACTTACATAGTGCACAAAATGAATGTGGATTGTACTTTAAAGCATGTTGACATTCACTTTTCTACATGAACATGCACAAACCACTAATATTTATCCTCTTGTAGTCACTTTTGGTACCTTTTCCATGTAAATTATATGAGAGTAAAATTATACACTACCAAAATTAAATTTTTTTTTACCAAAAGTGTTAAAGCAATTCTTCAAGAACAATGATTCTCACGGATGAAAAAAAAACATTTTTTCAACCAATTTTTTTCGGTTAGTTCCATGAACCTAATTTCAATGAAAGATGTTGTATATTCTCTACTTGATATTTTAATACTTTCCTGCATAAGAATATGGTAAAATCCATATACATATAGTTCACCATGTACTGTGTTTTGACAATTTGTGCTCCTTTCTTTCGATATTTAAGCACAAAGCATTCCAAGTTGAACATAACATTCAGTAGCCTGAAGAGAGGCTGCCTTTCCCTCTCGTCAGGTATCATTCACAAACTTCATCATTAAATTTTCTGACATGGCTGATCCCCACATCGACTTATGTGCACTCACTAAACTGAGCCTCTCTTTCATAAACTCTCTGACAAATTCAGCCAAGTGTCCTCTTAGCTACTGATGGGTGTGGAATATTCCACACTCTTTCATCCGGCTAGATGAAAGAGTGTGGAATATTCCACACTCTTCAGTTGGAGGGAGGGCAGGCCTGCTGAGTGCTACTGAATGTTCTGAGAAGGAAACGATTGTGCTCAGAACATTATCACCGGAAGCGGAACGGAACGGGGTTTCTGTTTTAGAATCAAATCTGCTTCACCCGGCATTTATAACTGTATACCAATGAATTGAAAACCGTAGTACGTACCAAATCAGTACAGCTTTAAAATCCGCTTTCTTTTCACCACGAAGTCTTTCATACTGCAACATTGCGGCAATGCCAGGTGCAGTGCCAATATTCTGGCGTCATTCCTGAATCCTGATCCCAGGCAGAAGATGCGAAAGGTTTTGGCAGTAGGAACTAAAGGATGATACAATGTGTGCACGGGTAGAGGTAGTGCAATCGATTAGTTTACAAACTAGATGCTGATGTACTGGTTCACATCTATACCGGGGGTGATCAAATTGTGTGGAAGTGGTTACCCGATCCTGGTATGGATGAAGCATTGTGATCAGTGACTTTGGCGTTCCTCAACATCATATGCTACTCATTACGGTTTATGTGGACACTGGGGTAGCTCGATTTGATGTTACTAGCCACGACCAATGCAGAGCTTGCTCTCAGGCTTGTTGCTTAGATGTGGTTTAGATCCTCCTTTCTTCAGTTCTATTCCGCATGTTTGTGCGTTCATTGACTCTTTGCAAATGTTGCATAATATATAGACCCGGTCATTAAGACCTTCTGAATTTTGCCAAACAAAGTTGCACATCAGAGGAACTAGAAATTTTTGGTGATCTTTCCGGAATTGGCCTCCTGATTATGGAGAATCTGCAGGTAATTTGGTCGAGATGCGAACCTTTTGACTGAAGCGCTGGGACAACAGATGCCCTAAATTTTGAAGCCTTGGTATATGCCAAAACTATGTTTTGTACGTTTGGCATTGAGATCGATGACGGACAACGATGATGATCTGGGGCAGATTCAAGTAGATTCTTGACCTCCAAACATTGGTGGTCACTAACCTCCCGACTAACCTCACGCGTTCCGTTCCGTTCCGGCTTCCAAAGCTTTGAATTTGTGCTATATCTTTGAATCTGTTGCATGCGCCACTCCACTCCTCTCCAGGCAGTTCTCGTTACACTACGACTCTCAGACAGTGCTGGACACAAAATCAGGGAATCTGTGACATAATATCAGTCGATAGGGAAATTCTAAGAAAAGTAAAAGGTGGATTGTTTAATTGTCCCATGCTTTGTGGCGATTCTCCAGACAGACTGCGGATATAAAAAGGGCTGGGTGAGGAGGAAGGGTATACCTTTCTCGGCCTTCTGGCTAAGATCAAGTGTAGTATCTGTTCTTATCAGTTTAGTATCTGATACGAGGCTCATCGAGCCTCATGATATTAACCTAATTTCTCCTTGGGTGCGGGTCTACTTGGCAGCTTGCTGTCCGGCCCCGCGTGCGTTGCCTTGGTCTTTGCACTATTTCCTTGGCTGGCGCAGCCCACCTCCCCTCTCCAGAGGGACCCAATTTTAACTCTAAACAGAAAATCTACTAAGAAGTTGGGTCTTAGATTCTATTAATATGTCCTGCACTGCAGTGATGAAGAGTTTTAGTTTCTGTACTTTGAAGTCTCACTTATACTGGGGTTTCATCTCTTCAGCAATTTGTTGCTCATGTTGGGTCTTAGTTGTGATACTATTAATATGTCCTGCACTGTAGTGGTAAAGAGTTTCAGTTTCGGTACTTTGAAGAAGTTATACTAAGGTTTCATCTCTTCAGCAATTTGTTGCTCAAGATGGTTGCTTGGGAAGGGGGAATTTGTCTGAAGGTTGACAGATCAGGAGCAAGCCAATCCATTCACGTACTTCAACGGATGAGTGGGTTACAGGTCCAGCTTTTCCTCATGTCCCGTATCATTATTTAGCAATTAGCTGAGAATTGTTTTACGAGTGACTGTATGTAATGTTGTAGTGACCTGCGACTTGATGTGGGCTCCTAAGATTTAGAGTTGTACAAGCCTAAACCACCGGCTAGTTCAAAGTTACGGTGGAATTGGGAAAAAACTGGTGACAGAATCTCTAAAATTTCTGTTGGTGTGCAACAACAGCTGCCGATCCCCTTTGAGGCGTGTCGACAGCCATTGTGGCCGCTCGCGCTCTCCCCTGCTGCGTTCCTTTGGGTCGGTGCGCGTTTTTGAGTCCGAGCTCCATTGTGGCGTCCATGTGCGCTCTAATCGCGCGGACAATCTTTGCCTCTGCTCTGTTTGAAGGTCGTCTGGCTTCATCCAGTCTTCACTGAAAGCCTTCATGGCTCACTTGATATTGGATCAATAGCGAAGTCGTGAGCATCTTGATAGCTAATATGAACGTGATATGCCAAGGAGAAAGACAAAGCAATGACGGATTTAAAAATATATAATATGGTGAAACACACATGAACATTAGTTATTTGGCTACATGGGAATGACGCATTGCAGTTAGTCACTTGTAAATATTTTGTTCAAAGCATGACCGGGAATTCAAAATTGTGCAAATGAAGAATGCAATTGTACATTAGAAAAAGAATAGGGCCTTAGAGGGTCACCAATTTGAAGACCAACAATGCAAATAAAATAAAAATTTCACAAAAAAAATATTTCAAAACTTAAGAATTGGACTTTGAGGTGCAACATCCATACTTTAAATTTGGCTGTTTTTTTTGTTTTTTTGTTACGTTGAAATCTCCCGGACCATGTCTTCCGGTGGCGTGTTTGGTATTGTTTGGACGTGCAATGTGAAATTATGAATTTTTTAGTCTTTTTTGGTTCTAAAAAATATGAAAATTACTTTTACTTTTGTTTTGGTTGTGGCAACAATACAAGGCACACTAGTTAGAATCTAAGTTTAATTTTTAAATATTTTTTTATTTGCATTATTGGTCTAGCTCTGGTGGCCTTGTAGAGGTTCCATTCTTTTTTCTAATACCTCTATTGTGCTTATGAAGGGAACTAAATTTTTGGTGAGGGATTCTACCGTTGACAATGGTCAAGCTGACAAATTCATGGCCAATTTGTACAAGATGGCCTTGTTGTTGGCTCCGGAGTCTTTTAACCCCTAAAGGACCGTTGTCCCTTCGAGGGACAAATGCGTTTTCGGGCAGGTACCTACGGGCTAAAATTTTCTCCTGATTTTTTGAAACTTTTTTTGGAGGTAGAAAAGCTGACTAGCTTTGTGGGAATATAATTTTTTTCACAATTGGTGCCCGGGAAAAAAAGTTATGACCAAATAAGCTCAAACAAGGGGACGGCGGGCAGTCCGGGCAGCCAAAACAAAATGGACAAAAATTTGAATTTTTTTTTTAATATTTTTTTTCATAGATTATATTTTTGTCTATCTGGAAAGCTTTGATTCATTTCATTTGGATAAGTTATGAGAAAGTTATAGACATTCTTGTTTTTGGGGCAGTTAGAGCATCTTCTTGAAAAAAATAACTTGTAGGATTCATTTCTGAATGCAATTTTTGCAATTTTAAAAAAATAAAATTCTAATGGTTTAATTTGCTTGCTAGAACAATCTCACCATTGGGATTAGTGTATTTTAATTCCATCTAAAATATATAAATATTTTAGATTCTCCTTCTATCTCGTACCTACTTCTATTTAACATTTTTTTGAAGAATGATAATTAAGTTTTTTTTGAATTTTTTTTTTCCTAGACTCTCAACTCAATTTTCCACTATAAAGATTTAATGCTCAAAACTTTGTAGTGCAAAAATTTTAAGTTAAAAATGTTCAAAGTCAAAAAATCTAGTCCCGCAATGTGCTGAAATACTTGTTTTTTCCACTTTAAACGCAGATATCTTGCAATCTGTGCTGTAAAAAATTCTGAAATTTTTTTCACACACTCTCATACTAGTTAGGTGTAAGGTCCTACGATTAGATGTGAGAAAAAAACAATTTTCAATTTTTTTTACTCTTTGCTATAGATATGGCAGTTTTGAGTGTTTTTTGGAAGAAAAAAGGCCTTTGTCCTTTAGGGGTTAATAAGGTAAAAGCCCCTATTTGTGCTTCTTCATGGTCACTACTATATGTATTAGTAGATTCCATTCCAAAGTTTGAAATAGACACTCCTAAAACTTAGTGGCGCAAATAGGGTGGCTTTTGAATTGTGATACAAATAGGGTCTCCTACCTTATGGCATTGTTGAGGAATAGACCACCACTCAATGCCCACTTCCAATTCGCCTTGCTGCTGCCGCCATTATCCTTGCCTCCATCATCCACACGCTTTTATCACCTATAATCACATTACCATCACCACCTAAGGTGAGTACACCTAAAAGCACCACTTTTTCTATTGTGCAAAGAATCTATTGATAGATTGGTCAAAAAACAAATATTCTAATTGGCAAATAAAAAGAGGTTTTAATACATTAAAGAGTGCATCATTTGGATATTGTATACAAAAATTTTGAGAGATAAAAAAAATTGGTAGATGTTATAAAAATAATCAATTCTTCCACAATAGGTACATGCATAATTGATTGCATACTTGTACTTTCATTCTTAACCCTACAAGGATGCTACAATCAAAAAGTGACCAATGTATGACTTTTTAGTAACTGTAGAAATAAAGAATGCAACTATTGGTCTAAAAATTGGATCATTTTTGGCAATGATTTTTGGTGAAACGTCTTATTCTTTAAGAATTAAGATGTAAAAGTAAGAATTTACATGCTAAAGAAATAGGTCGCAAAATTGGAGTATTTTGGGACCTTAATTCCATTTCTGGTATATCCATTTTGAACCAAAGATGTTAGCATCACATTTAGAGTTGTTGCAACTATTTAATCCCTAAAGGACCGAGGCGCATTTTGGGCAAAAATTGTTAAAAACTGCTACTTTTTAAGGGAGCAAGAAAAAAATGAAAAAAAATAGTTATTTTTCAAAATAGAACTGCATAAATTTGTTCTAGACTTCTCTTGAAATGTCTAGAAGGAAATTTCATAATGTTTGACAGCATGGATTGAAAGATTATAATGTTTGAAGTTAGAAAAAAAAGTTTTTTTTTTTTACTTTGCATGACAAGGCCAATAGACTTCAACTCCTCCTAAAGTAAGATTTTTATACTATAGATGGTTATTTTTTTATACATTTGCATCTTGTATCATGTAAGCTACATACCTGCCAAATTTCAAAGTTATTGGAGGAGTTTTGCACATGCTGCTCGGGCTGCCTAAAAAGTTCAAGGCAACGTAACTTTTGATTTGGGCACCCAATTGAAAAAAAAATATGTTTTCATTGAGGGGGTACATATTCACATCTTGTGTTAAAATTTGAAGATCATTTGTTAGAAAATGACTTTCATACGCATCTATCCAAGATCACTTGCATATATTCAACGGTCATTCAGTTGTTTAGGAGTAAAAAAAAGCAGCAATTGAAGTGTAATTTGTTGAAGGGTCGTTGCAAGAATGACCTTCCGTTTTTGTTGGGTGATTGCAAGAAACACTTGTATTATTTGTTGCGTTTTTCATTTTTGGACTTTTAGTACTTTCATTACTATGAGTCACCTTCAGTACTATTGAAGGCATGGAACATAAAATGTGAATGGTCAATTGGATTTCAAATATACTATTATGACAACATGTGATGTTCATCATTGGATGACAAAAATGTATAGAAATACTTAATTTTCCATTAAAAAACAATTTACATTGACAGGTAGAAGGTATTACGAGCCCCAGCAGTACTATTGAGTCTTTCTATTGACTCTGAAGCACTATTTTGAGCCACATGCTACAATTTACCTTAGAAAATGAGACTTTCACGTTTCTATTTTTGAAAATTAGTAAATGAAATTGAAAAATTTATTTTAAAAATGGCCATTGTTGCCAACTAAGAGCAAAGAAGGAAGATCAAAGTTAGAACCAAAAAAATATTTTTAATTCAACATAAATTCAACCTAAATATAGCACACTTTAGGCCAATATAAAACACACTTGGAAAATGTTTTTGGAAATCTCTCTCGTAAGAAGGTGTATTTCTATTAGAAGAGCTAGCCTACCAAATTTGATGTTGTAACTCTTCAAAAAAGGTACTCGATAGTACTAAAACCCACCAAAATTGCATGTGTGACATATATTCAAAATTCAGTTTCACCTATTAAATTAATTTTGAAAAAATTGAAATAATTCAAGTGTATTTTCTATTGCTATAGGAAGCTAACTTTTGAATTTCATGTTCATTCAATAATTTTTGCAATACTTGTGGCACAAAACAACTTCCACATTGAACGTGTGATGGAAAATAGTACAAGTGTTTCTTGCAATCACCCTGTTCCACTTTGGCTATTTTCGGCTAGTACTCCCAATACTACGAGCTTTTTGCATATGAATTTTTTTAAATAAAATAAAATAAGTATAATTAGTATAACACTTGAAATAGCATATCACCAAAATTTTAGACCTAAAAAAAATCAAGGTAAAAAGTTATTCACAAAAATGTGTGAGCTGAAATTTTGAAGAAAATACATAGTTTGACGTTTTAATTTGTACAAAATAGGAAAAACAATTTTCAAAGAAACTAAAAATTTTCTATTTGGAAAGACTTTAGTTTGAAGAGATTTCACCAAAAAAATTATCTTGAAACCATCTTCAACATTCAGAATTGTGCGCGCAAGGGAGCCTTCTTTGCATGGACGTAGAGGACATAAAATATAATATTTTTTAATGCCCCTTGGTAGGAACATGACTTCCTACTATGGAAATAGACCATAGAAATTTCAGTTCCAAATCATTAAATTTGGGGAATCCATAGTACTAAAAACCCTTAAAACTCAAAACATGACATATTAGTTTAAATGATTTTTAAATATAAAATGATTTTTGAAAATTTCTGAAAAATATGAAATATGATTAAATTCAAGAGAGGCATATCCAATAAAAATTTCAAATTCATGCGAGTCGTGCTGCAAAAGTTATAGCAAAAGGAAGCATCCGCACTCGTTTTGTGACAATGTTTCAGTATCAGTCTTTCTTGCAATGACCCTGAAATGCATGCTTTTGTTTGTTTCAAAGTTGTTAGTATCTCCAAGGCTAAACTACACTAAACATGTGCAATTACAATGATTACATTTTGAGGACTTCCGTGAGGATGATTTCTTTTGTGGTTGATCTAAATGGACAAGTTTACAACCATTTGACTCTTGATTGATTTCTATAATAGACATAGAAGACAAAGAAGATTTCCTTCTTTTCTGAGAAGTTGCCCCATGTTGCCAATTAAAAAGTCTGAGGTGGAGTTTCAAAGAAGACAACAAAATTTAATTTCATGTAATAAAAACTTAGAGAACAATACATGCACAATGCAATTCTAATGTGTTGTAAAGATTTTCATCAACAATTCCTTTCTAATAGAAGTCCTATCCTAGTTCATGGCATACTCTTGAGCATAATCTATTAACTTTGGGGTTCCTCAACATCATATGCTACTCATTCAAGTTTATGTGGACACTGGGGTAGCTCGATTTGATGTTACTAGCCATGACCAATGCAGAGATTTGCTCTCAGACTTGTGGCTCAAATGTAGTTCAGACCAACCTTTCTTCAGTTCTATTCCGCATGTTTGTGCAGTCATTGACGCTTTGCAAATGCTGCATCATAGACCCGAACATCAAGCCCTTCTGAACTTTGCCAAGCAAAGTTGCACATCAGAGGAACGACAGGTTTCTGGTGATCTCTCCAGAATTGGCCTCCTGACTCTGGAGAAACTGCAGGCAATTTTGGGGAGACATTTTCACGATGCGAACCTTTTGACTGAAGCGTTGGGACAACAGATGCCCCAACTTTGAAGCCTTGGTAAAATGCCAAACCATGTTGCGTGCGTTGAGATCCAATGACGGCCAACGATGGTGATCTGGGGCAGATTCAAGTAGATTCTTGACCTCCAAACATTGGTGGTCACTAACCTCGTGCGTTCCGTTCCGTTCCATCTTCTAAAGTTTTAAATACGTGCTGAATCTTTGAATCCATTGCATGCGCCACTCCATTGCTCTCCTGGCAGTTCTCGTTACACTACGACTCTCAGACAGTGCTGGACACAAAATCAGGGAATCTGTGACATAATATCAGTCGATGGGAAATTCTAAGAAAAGTAAAAGGTGGATTGTCTAATTGTCCCATGCTTTGTGGCGATTCTCCAGACAGATTGCGGATATAAAAAGGGCTGGGTGAGGATGAAGGAATATACCTTTCTCGGCGTTTCTGGCTAACATCAAGTGTAGTATCTGTTCTTATCAGTTTAATATCTGATACGAGGCTCATCGAGCCTCATGATATTAACCTAATTTCTCCTTGGGTGCGGGTCTACTTGGCAGCTTGCTGTCTGGCCCCGCTTGCGTTGCCTTGGTCTTTGCACTATTTCCTTGGCTGGCGCAGCCCACCTCCCCTCTTCGGAGGGACCCAATTTTAACTCTAAACAGCAAATCATCGAATATGGGATTTATTTCTAATACGCGTATCCGGAGTTCTATGGCAATAAATAATGCTGATAAAGTTTCAGAATTGCAGGATTCGTAGAATTGAGAAAGTGACTCTGAACAGAGTAGGTAATTGAACAGTGCTTTGCAGACCTCTAGCCGCTAGTGGATTGGAAACCTTATGTGCTCCGTGACATATAGTTCCTGGATGCTTTTTAGGGTTTAGGTTGGCGATATCATTGTGATTAGAAGTTGCCTTGCATGAGTTGAATTAAAAAAAACTCGCTGGTTTGGTGTTGTGTTTCGACGGAGGGTATTCTGAGAGTAGTGCTGAATTTGTTATGGGCCTGAAGCATTCCTAGAGTCAGATTGCTTTCATGGAAGTGATAATTATGTTTCATGGGAACTAAATTCAGGTTTTAATTCTATATTCATGTGTACAGTTCTTGAATTCTCCTTAGGGTTTATAGTGCATTTAGGTTTTAGGATTGTTGATATCAGAGAGATTGGGAGTTTGTGACAGAGTTGCAGACTTGAATTGTAATCAAACCCCCCTGCTGTATTGACATCTTTCGATGCTACAGTAAATTGTGATGAATTTCTTCTTGCCATGAAGCGTCTCTTGTGATCTGGAATCATGTTGTTTTCATGAGAGAGTCTATACACGTTTCATGGTGATTGATCTTACTCGCAACCTACGGTGGCCTGCATTCAGGATAGGCGGGGTTGCTTCGTTGAGAAAAACCGTTGACTGTGGTGCTTTTTTAACCTGGTGACATATCGCTTTGATTTTCAAGTTCGTCACCGCAAATCGAGCCGGGGAGAAGGGTCTTGTAACGTGAGTTCTGAATTTGTAAGATGGTCACATATGTACCTGGACAGCAAATTGTTTGTAAGTGATTACTTAATCCTGGTACTGATGCTTCATTGTGTGACTTCGTTCTTGCTTCAACCTTCGATCGTGGCTGTAGGGGTCCTACTCTGGTTCAAGGCGTAATGTATCGACTGTCATGGTGTTGACGTGTCCCATACATTATGCCGAAAGTGAAGTCTGATTGTGGGTACAAGAAGGGCTGGGTGACATCGGTAGCAGCGTATTTTCCTCGGCCTTTTAGCTAAGATCAAGTGTATTATCTGTTCTTATCAGTTTAATGTCTGATACTATGCTCAGTTTAATATCATGAGGCTCGATGAGCATTCTTGGGTGCGGGTCCAATTGGCAGCTTGCTGTCCGGACCCACGTGCGTCGCCTTGGTTTTGCACTTCTTCCTTGGCTGGCGCAGCCCTCCTCCACTCTTCTGAGAGACCCAATTTCAATTCCAAACAGGAAATCATCAAATATGGGACTTATTTTTGATGACCCATATGCGTATCCGGATTCCTTGGTTAGTAATGCACTATTTTAACGATTAAAAAGTATCAAGGGTGCACGTTTCTTTTTAGTGAGAAGGTGATTTTGAACGTACTCGGATTTGATTTTTCTGCAATTGGTTTCTAATGTTGATTCCTCTGGAGGTTGAGGAGCAAGCAAATCAATTAGTTTAATAGGGTAAGAGGGTGAAAGGGATAGGGAAAGGTTAGCAGTCAATTCTTGCTTCATATCCAAGCTTGAACTTGCACCAAAAATTTGAGAGAGCACGAGAGTGATTGTTTTCTGTTTTGAATTGTTTCTGAATACGGTATGCAAAGTTTGTCTGTTGGATGCTTTTGGCAGTGGAGTGACGGAAACACAGAGAACATGAATGCCTGCGTAGGTTTGATCTGCAAGGAGTTGATTGCATAAGCTGGGATTCGCTCCTATCTGTATAAGAGTTGTTCTCTAAAGAAACAAGTGGGATGGTGAAGTATTCATCTGCCTGAAGTGATAATCCAAAAAGCACAAGCAAAGCGTCACACCGTCCACTGTGAAAGTCTGGGTAAATTTATTCGAATTCCTACTGGGCTCTTTCAAGTGATTCTTGAGCTCTAAACACTCTCTTCACAGAGAAATTCTTTATAGTCTCCCTCGAGGCCCTAACACACCAATACTTGCAAACTCTCCCGCACAGCTTCTGCCGTAGTTAGAGATGGTCCGTCATCACTACTGACATGATCAATGCTGCACACTTTGAGCTTTGGCCTATACTTTAATAGGCTTCAAGAAGAGGCACCTTGCTCATTGTTAACCAAATTTTGAGCTTTGGACAGTTATACATTTGCAGGTTTTCAGAGGAAGCAGCTTGCTCATTGTGAAGAAGATGATTTTGAATATACCCCACAAGTTCATTCAATTAGTGCACTCCAGAATAATAACACTCCAGACCTCTCATAAATTTGGGAGATATGTGAATTTGTCTAGCATTCAAGTGCACTAATATTCACACTATTTTAGATAGAATCAATATAATGTGGTCTACACTATTTTCATACCATTTCAAATAGTGTGATTGTCATTTAGTATTCATCCAACTCTCATCCAAAATTTATGAACTTACATCTAAATTTATCCAATTAATTAGATCACATTCATTCAACATTCATCTAAATTAGTGTAAGGAGGTTTCCCACTATTCAAACTCACATTACTATAAGAAGTTTGTGCGTAGCAGTTGAAACCTTCCATTTGTTGCTAGGTACAATGCAATTTCCATGTAGCATTTTGAAAGGTTACTACCAATTGCACAATGACAAGTACAAAAGAAGAGTCATAACTACACTAAAAACTATATTTAGTGTTGGATTGCATTTAGTGTATTTACCAGCCTACCCCACCCAACACTAAATCTGAATTTTGGAGTAATTAGTGTAGTGTTAGACTTGAATGCGCCGCCTTCGCCTTCTCTTCCCTTCTACCTTCCTTTAATATGTTCTAACACTAAATGTAAACATTTTCGGATTTCAGATTTACCATAGAGTATATTTAGTGTTAGAAATTACATTTAATGTTACTTACTCTAGTAGGCTTAATGATATTTAGTGTCATGGTTTGTAAATAGTGTTGCTAACACTAAATATAGTTTTTAGTGTACTCCTCATCCAAACATAGATTTTAAATTCAATATTCTTTAATATTTGATTGTGAGAATTCCTTTTATAAAGCATCAAAAATAAAAGACTCAAATTATGTTTATACTGTATATAGAGGCAGTTACTGCCTCTTTTGAGGTGATAGTGAAGCATGTTGCCTCCAACTAATCAACCACCCAAAATCTAGTGTCGGTATTCCTATAGTAACTAGTAATAATATAAATCCGTCACCAAAAAACTACATACATGGCACAGTAAGAGACATAATAATTAAATCAAGTCAACAAAATTATATATGTGAGATATAAATGCATGATGGAAAAAAAGGAAGGATAAAATCCTATGGTCAAAGAAAGAGCCCAAGGGTCATATGAGGATTTTTTGGATAGAAATCAAATTTAGACACTTGGACAGGTTGATCTTGGATCTATGACAACACCATTCATGACCACATATCTAAACCTATATATAAAGGTATATATCATATGAATTTTTTTTGGATACCCACTTGTTGGTATCCTAAAGTAAATATTAAAAACCTACCAAACGCAATATGACATGTACTCTATTATATTCATATTCTACCAAAATTGATATTACCTCTGTTTCTGAAAAAGATCCGTATTTCCTTTATAAAACACAAAGGAAACATGTCCTTTTTAGAAACAGAGGGAGTATAAATTAGCCTACTATATATCTACACAAAATATAATTTTTAGATTTAAAACATAAAATGCATCCTATAGAATCTTTCATGTGGTTTTGAGTTTTATGGCAATTACCTCCAAGAAGAAAATAAAAGGTGGGAAGACTTTTTAGGATAACCTTTTGAGGTTCATGATTTAGGTAAGACAATAAATGATGGTCATATGAACTTTAATTCCAATTAGAGCTTAATAGGAGGAAAATGCAAGTAGAGAGCTTTTGAAGCAAAATAAATTTTAGCTCAATAAGATCTTAGATAGAGAATCTTCATTTTTTCGGCTAAGCTTCTATTTTTATTTTTATTTATGACATGAACTGATTCAAAACCTTACCTTGCAAAAAATCATAAAGTACCAAGTGGCTAAGCTAGTCATATCATTGAAGAACAAAATACACATGTCTTTTCAACATACTTGGAAGTATTTCATTTGTTTAAAATAACTCCCATAGTAAGTACTCAAAAACATTCATCATTTGCATATGGGATGTTGGTTATATTTTGGTAATATTATAATTGACCCCTAAAGTCCCAAGGCCACTTTTTTTGGTTAAAAACCACTCAAAATTGCCATTTTTGCCGCATTCATTCAAGAAAGCAGAAAAAACATTTTTCTTAGAATCTAACCATAGGATCTTGTACTTCATTTGTCGAAGATCACGTGGAAAGAATTTCATTAAATTTGACCTGTACAAATTGGAAGATATTAGTTTAAGTTAGACAAAAAGTTTTTTTTCAAGAACATCTTTAGATTGCTTGAAAAACAAGATTTCCCATCACTTTCTCATCAATTTTTCATCACTACACTAAATAGGGTATTTAGTGTTGGCAACACTATTTGCGAACCATGACACTAAATATCATTAAGCCTACTAAAGTAAGTAACATTAAATGTAATTTCTAACATTAAATATACTCTATGGTAAATCTTAAATCTGAAAATGTTTACATTTAGTATTAGAACTTATTAAAGGAAGGTAGAAGGAAGAGAAGGTAAAGGCGGCGCATTGAAGTTTAGCACTACACTAATCGTCCTAAAATTGACATTTAGTGTAGGGTCAAGTAGGGTGGTAATTACACTAAATGTAATCCAACACTAAATACCCTATTTAGTGTAGTTCAAATAGAATGAATCAAAGTTTTACATGAAGACCAAAATATGATATTTTAGGAAAAAATTTGAAAAAAATTATTTTGACTTTTTGATTTTTTTGACAAATGAATGTAGACAAAAGTTGATGGATGAAAAAAAAAATATTCTTAAATTTTCATATTAAATGAAGATAACAACATCATAAAGCATTAAAATTAAAGATGATTTAGGCGCATTCATTTGATACAGATGCAAGTGATTTTAATTGTTATCATTGCAGTATACACATATCGATCTCATGTGGTGTCCAAAGAGCCTCTTCGGTTCCGAAGAGGCTCTTAGGGAGACAATAATCACAAGCATGAATGGCTTGATGTAGATTGGTGAAATCCTAAACTCACATGTATTTTTCTTTGGGTTAGTAAAGCCCTTTCAAACACTCCTACAAATTGATTGGGTAGGATTTAGGATAATGAAATATCTTGCGTACAACAATTACAAGGGGTCTCTAAGAGCCTCCTTGGTTCCAAGTGTAAAGATGGCCTAAACTTCTCCTCGAATTCCAAGGAGGCTCTTAGACTTTCTGAGGGGCTCCTAAATGAGTTGCAAAAATCTTAATAATTTAGAACTTAAAGTTCATTCTTGATTTAAGGGCAGATCAAAGTAGGATAAAAGTACGCATTCAATGTGTATTCTTTGAAAATCCCATAATGATTAATATTTCCAATATAAGCTAAAATAAGAAGATTTGTGTGGGCTAAGTAGGCAACCAAAAGATCAATGTGAAATGATTACCATGCACCGTTGTGGGAGATAATTACGTAAGTTTTTAGGTTTTGTATTTCATTGAAATATTATATTCAATAAAAATAATTTTATTGATGTAATCTAAATTGCCGCATTTTATTTTTTTACATTAGTATTGAAATTAAAAAGCAAACAAATTTGATTTTGATTATTTTTAACCAAATTGATATTTTCTTTTGCAAATATCCTCTTCAAATAATTCTTAATTCTAAAAACTAATTTTGTTCATGTGAAGCATTGCAATATTTTATATATACACAAAATTTAGGGCATACCCAAGCCTTTTAAAGATGTAGAAGTCAATCTTCACACCAATTTTTTTTCATTGCTAATAAAATAAAAAACAAACTAATTTGTTTTCCATTTTTTTTAACCGATTGATATTTTCTTTTGTAAAAAAATTCCATTAGAAGAAACCTATGTTTGCCTCAACAAGATTTATATGACATGTTTGTTGAAGCAAATGCAAAATCTGCATTGAAAAACGCAAAAAACGCAGATTTTGTATTTGCCTTAACAAAGACATCATGTAGATTTTGTTGAGGCAAACGCAGATTTCTTCTAGTGTTCACTTCATAAATTTTTTAATTTTACAACAAAATTTGTTGATGACATGTATTGCCACATTATTTGTAAGCCTCTTTGGTTCTGATTTGGATTCAAAACCATGCTTGGTTTAGATGTGGCTTGAAGGAGAAAAAGAGAATTAAGAGAATGGTCCATTTGTCATAGGATTCAAAGATATACATATTCACAAAATAATTTACAACCCAACATATTTAACAAAGTGAAGGTTAGGTTTCAAAGAAGCTCATTGTAAGAATTAAAAGGTGAATCCAATATATGATGAGAAAGTGATATATAATTACGTATTCAAAAGGAGTCCCTTTGAGCCTCCTCGGTTCCAAGGAGGCTCATAGGAAGACTTTCTATATAGAGTAATTACGGATCATTTGCCTCTTCAAATCTGAGAAATATAGAGAGACAACAATTAAGAGGAAGGATGGCTAAAAGGCCTTCTCAATTTAGAGGAGGCTTTCAGGTAATTACAGTTTCTAAGCACATCTAAACCTATAAACCTCCTCTGTTCCAAGGAGGCTTTTGATGAGTTAAAATCATACCAATGTGGATTGGAAACCATATTTGGTGTAGATGTGGCTTGAGGGAAAAAAAGAGGATAAAATATGGTCCATTTGTCATTGGATTCAAAGATATACAAAATAATTTACAATCCATTATGTTCAACAAAGCGAAGGTTAGGTTTTAAAAGAGCTCATTTTAAAAATTGAAAGATAAATCTAATATATGAAGAGAATCCTCTTTACTACCAAAGAGGCTCATGAAGAGTTGGTAGAAAAATAGATTTGGTTTGTAATGTCCATAAAGACTTAGATGAAGGATTTTAAATCAAGAATTGAAATTAGATGAAGGATTTTGAAAACACAAAATAAAATTAGTGAATCAAGATATATTACCAAAAAAATTAAAAGTACAAAAAAGGCTATCTTGATATAGAAACAAACAATCCATTTAAAAAAAATGCATACATGATATAACATGAAAATACATACTGAGGGTCAAATGAATAACTTAAATCTTTATTTTGAAGAATTCATGCCTATAGATCTCTGGCTTTGGTCACTGTCAATATTATCTTCTCTAGCCTTTACATCTAAAAATTGCAAAAAATCAGGGCTATAAATAGCTTCTTTGGAGGCAAAAAATGATATCATGTCAACATCGATTGCAGCAATGGACTTAGCACAACAAGGCAAAGACCAAGACTTAGAGGGGCTAATCATGTACTTCACCAACCTACAACACAACATAAATAAAATCTTTAAAATTAAAATTTATATGATTGTAATGTTGAAATGAATTTGATAATTGACAAAATACATGACAGAGCGCAATAGTATAAGACTTGCAAACCCAAGCGATTTTTGGCAACCTTCTTTACCGGACTCTCAAGATCCAAGGAGCTCGATGAAACTTTACGTTTGCGCTTTGGAGGGATTGATTTGTCCTTCACAGGCGACTCAATGAGTGGAGCAAGAATATGCGTGAAAATCTCTTCATCGGACTCTAATACAATGAAGTGTCAACCATTCTTTTGATAAACATGGATATAAGTCCCTATGACAAAACACAAGGTTTTTGAAGTCATAAACAATACATGCACAAACATTGAAACAAACACCATACATAAACATTAAAATTACATAACGATTAGTAAATAAAATATATAAACAAATGCACTTTAAATAGATGGATAGAAAATGAGACTTGTGGAAGCAATGCAATTCAATACTGCATCACTGGATTTCAAAAAGCTTTCAATTAGAACTTGTAAAAAGAGAGGATACTTTTCACGCAATCAAATGCTACAAAGAGCCATCTTTCATCAATTGACTGGTGGCAGTTGTAAAATTCTGAAATAGTCCATTTTCTAAACAATTTCACAATAATTTAGTCCATGAATATATAAGGGTGATTGCACGAAACATTTGAACTATTTTATAGCACACGTTGTGTGTGATTAGTTTTTTGGCCAAAAGAACGAATTTGGAGCTGAAATTTGGAAAAGATGGTCTTGTAGTATACTTTTATCTTCCACTCAAAGTATTTTTTAAAATAATTAATTATACGTTGTATAAAAGTTTACAAAGTGCGCCTCTTTTTACTTGCATTTTGGAACATGTAAAAAATTATTTTGGTTTTTTTTTGGTGAATGACCATCTCCATAAAATTTCTACAAAGAACCAATTTTTATTTTTATTTTAAATTTTTTCCTATTTTTTATTAATTAAAACATTGAAGTATCTATTTTCTTGAGATTTGGCACATTTCTAGTTTTCCTACTTAGATTTTTTTTAATGAATTTCCTTTGGTGATTACCTTCATCTTAAAGGTGCATACATTGGCCATATTTTTTAATTTCCTTAAAAATTGACCTCCTAAAGTACTCCAGAAAAAATCATAAGTATTGTTGCAAAATGCAACAAATAGTACAGGATTTTTGTGCAATCACTTGTAACTTTTAGTTCATGATAGAGAATTCAGATTGCAAACTTGGAGTGGACGATTCAACTAACATTTCTAGCTATTACAAAAAGGTTTTAAAGGTGGTTTGGGATAAAAATAGGTTTGACATGGCCACTACTAAATCAATTTTAGATAATGCATCAGAAATTTAGGTACAATAGTGAAATGCATTCCACATGGCCAACATTGAATCAAAATGGAAATTTTTTATCACATACATCCAAATTGTAAAAGGATGCTATTTAGGTCCAGATTCTTACCAAATTTATCTGTAGCTAGTCTATTGAGCTTTTGATTTTTTCCTATGGAAAATTTGGAGTCAATTGCCTTTACTTTAAACATAATCCAAATGAATAAAACAATACATAAGCACTTTGTCAATACATGCATAAAAAGTGTTAGAAAAAAGAAACCAAAAAATATTCAAGACATTTACATGCATTCAAAATACATCTTTACCATAAACTTAGGGTCTTCTTGGGAGGTCATGCATAGGTAGTTTATACCCCACTAGTTGGTATGCATTTTGAACTCATATAATTTAGCATCTTTATCAACCAAATGCTGAATCTTTTGATTATCCGGAAAAAAGAGCATGACGGCTCCATCATCCTGAAGTAAAGCGCTAGCAAACTTAAAGATGTTCTCTGCAAACTCATCGTCATAAGTATTTCAATATGGAACACTAAAAAAAGGATAAAAAATATTGGAGACAAGCAAGCTATCAGACATGTCTTCAATAATCAAGTCAAGCCATCAAGGCATGCCACTAATGCAACGAGAACGTCCTCTGTTCGCCTATACAATTATAATAGAAAGGGTCATAAGTCAAAAGAAAAATTAATGTATAAAACACCGACAACTAATGGCATGCCAAATTTGAAAATATTCTTACATTCTTAGCAATGTCTAGAATCTGCACTTATTATTGGGATTGCGTGCGGGTTTTCACTATGTACTCAATTGCATCTTGAATTGAATACTAGTGAATAAATTTTCTAACATTGCCAACAACAATCTCAGAGTGAAGGAAGCTAGCTGCTTGCTATTAAGAAGGAACAAAAGATTGTACTAGCATAGGTAAAATGCCAAGAGCACCTTAGGACCCTAAAACAGGCACATCGGAGCAAGTAGAAGATATAACACTTTAACGTGTTGAAGAAGATCTAGTGACCTTCATGAGTTTTTTTCTTTCAAATTGTTGCTGCTTCTTAGCTCGTTTCTTCTTCAAAATTGGTTGGACAATTTTGTCTTTTTCTACCTCAAAAAACAAATCCTTCACTATAATCTCAGTGGCTGTAGTTTCTCCTTTCTCACGTTGCTTCTTCCTAGTAGCATATGACCTCTTGCACTCCATGTAGCAAGGGCAGTCTGCAAGCTCTCATAGGGAAAAACTACAAATTTGGGTTGTAGTGAAAAAACAAGAAGATAAGTTCTTGTCAGTTTAAACTTCAAGAAGCTTTGGTATTGCATGCTTCAGATTTCCTCCCTTATCAACTAGTTTGCGATAGAAATACCTAACAAAGATTCCAAAAAATAGATCAGATAAAAAGAAGAGGCATAATATATGAGATTTTATATAATAATAATAAAAAGATCTACAATCACTTTATACCACTAAAATTGCTATTATATATAAGAATTTCATATTCAATTATCCAATTTAGAAAATATAAATACTTATAAACGCAACGTTGCATTGCTTGCTTATATTCCTCTTTCCCAAGAAATGATATGAGACCAAAATACTTTCTATTCTTTACAAAGAAAGAATATAAAGATATTTATTTTATTCTATTTATAAATTGACCCATGATATAAATTTGAAAAAAAGAATTGTTATATCTAAAGTCATAATGATTATTTAGGCAACATAGAAACACCTATGGCAAAACTTAAAAAAAATTTAGTAGAAAATAAAATAGATGTGATAAGAGGGTCATTTATTTACAACTTGTGTGAAATGATCCTTTATTGATAGGCTTAGAAACTTGTTTGATATGTTCTCTGACTCTATGACATTAGAGTATCTGCAATGCTCCCTACAATGGAGACGGTAACGACGTACATTGTGTGGTTTGAAAAGCAATTTGTAATTTATTGTATGCTCCAATGTGACCGTTATGGGGGGCTGTAGTTCCATGACCTTGTAAAGAACCATGCGGGATCCACATTTTTTAATCTTTTTGTCTACCTTTTGAAACATCTCGGCAAGTTAATTCGTAAGGATAATCATAATGAAAACTTCAGCTTTCCGTGCTAAAAAAAATACTTCTTTAGCGATTAAGAGTGTCAAGTTTATGTCAACATGCCTCATATTTTATGGGATTCAATTCAAGAAAATGGCTAGTGGAAAGACGCATTTTAGAAAAGGATTGAAAATCATTACAACGCAAATAGACCTATTATTTGTAATTCACGCCCTTACTATTCTCTTGAGATCAAATGAAGCATGATAAAACAAGGTGTTGCCCAATTCATAGCAATCTATAGGTATTGCTATACAATGAGAAAGTCTGGAACTACACTTGAAGAGGTGTTACAAAATGCACTTGAATTGTACAAAGTGAAGCACCTTAAATAGAATTTTGTTTTTCTCATTGTTGAATCACTTTAAAAAATCATCCTAGGTGATTGACTATCCCAGCCAAGCAGCAATAGTAGCAGGCACAAGCAAGTAAAAGATAATTTCTAAGCGCGTCACTAAAGGTTTTAGAATCTGACAATGTTCAAGATTAGGGTTTAAGGTGTGATGGGCAAGAAAATCAAGAACTAGACGTTTAAGTTCCATTTTTAAGCCACCAGAGCGAAGTGACTTTACAGAAGCGGAGGTTGCTTGATAGGTGAAAAAATGGCAAAGAAAAAACAAAATTTTTAAAAGAAATAGGAGTTCACCATTTGCGGCCAAACAAGAGCTACTGCAAACATGACAACTACAAATTTCAAGAAGGCACATATTCTTCAAGACCAAATTGTTATATCTTTATTCACAATGCTTAGAGTTGTCTTTCAACGAGTCCAAGAATATCTTGACCTACGTCGTGCTGAAGAGCTCAAAAAGTTGTCGGACTATATATTGCCATTGAAGATACTAATATGTCGCAACAACAAGTTAAAGCGGTTTAGGGAGGTGTACCAAAATAGTGAGGAGATGTACCATGTCAGATTAAATATGATTCTTCTAGCTCCCATGCGCGCACCTTTTTCTTTCATGATTGATTTTTTAGAGAGTGAAGATGAGCAAGATAATTTGCCCACATCAATTCTAGGATATCAATTCTAAAGTATGAAAACACAAAGCGCCTCTAATTTGTATCCCCATCAGGTTTGGGTTTGGAAATGGCAATGGAACGTGGACCCCTGAAGACGCCATTGTCATTTACCATTGCAAGTGGAATTCAATGCAAAAAAATTTCTAAATTAGCGCCGATCTATTGCTATGCACGTTTGTTCACATGGTGGTTCCACTCATAAAAAATGACGTCTGAATTTTACATCATCAAGGTACAATCATCTACAAAATATTCCTGAAAAAGGCAATTGTGGCCGACTTCTTATTCTCGGTACACATATCTATGCTTATACACACTCCTACAAGCCTTAGTTCATCTAGGAGGTGTAGGAACCTCCAACACTTGTTGGAATAGGCTATCAAAAAAAATTCTTTTGAATTCATCCTCAGATTCTTTAATCCTTACTATAATTAAGCCTTTAGCTCCATCCGTCAAGCCTCTATGTTCTTTCTTCAGTAATTCAAAAATTCTTCTTTGCAAATATATTTTTTGATTATCAAAGCAAATCTTAATTTTTATAGAAGTCATTGGAAACAACAAGAAACCAATCCACATTATAAAATAGCACCCACCAAATGAAAAATTGACACAAGTATTGGAACCCTAAAATAAAATTAGTTTAGAAATATAATCTATAAAAGATCTAGTTTCATTTTGTCAACTCAATATCCTAGAATTGTCAAGTCACATTTCTAACAAGTACTAGAATCCTAAAATGAAAAAAAATTAGAAATATGATCTATGAAAGATCCAATTTCATGTTGCTCAGCATTCTAGGGTGGGTCAAAATAAATGGAATAATTATTGAATAACGTGATACTTAATTCATTCATGTTCACAAGGATACAACAAATATGGATTAAAAGTCCCCTTCAAAAACTACATCTTGAAATTTGGAAACTCGCCAATATCCAATGGAAGCCAAAAAAATACATCTATTGTACATACCTTGTGAATTGCGAGTAAACAAAGAATTTGCCACAAAATTTCAGCAACCCATGCCACCTTTCCTATTAACTTTTTCCAAAAATTGTAGATAAGATTTTGTAAAATGGCCGCACATTGGAGCGTCCCTGCCAGAAAACAACCTTTCATTGTGCAGGCCTCAATTTCAATCCCTACATTTACCATTTTAGGGCTTACAGAGCATGCATTGTAGATGCTCTTAATTCTTCTTCTTTTATTGAGACATTCATACATGCATGGTCTTATACCAAAAGTAATTGCTTCTAATTGTAACATGTTTATAAAATTGATTCATAAATATTATTACCTACAATGTACAAATTCTATTCATGAGAGCCTAAAGTTGATTTTAGGTGCATTTTTTCTCTAGTTTTTAAAAAATTCAAAGTTTATTCATATGAAAAATTAAAAATTAAAAATTAAAAATCAGAATGTAGAATCTTCTTTTGACTTCCAACAAGATTTAATAAAAACTTACATGCTTTATACTTGAAACATTGCAGAGGATAAGAGATATCTAATGAATGGTTTTTAGTGTTACAGTATCTAGAAATGAAGAATGCACAGCTTTCCATTCAAGAAACTTGTAATTTTGGGCTCACTACCTCAATAATAAACTTCTTCTGTCCTAAAATAATTAACCCTTTTAGGTCTAAGAAGCCCAATTTGGTTTGCAAGGTGGCATTTTTTTGTATATTTGACATATGTACAAGGTGTAGGAATTGATGTATACAATAGTCACAAAAGTTCGTATTTATAGTGAACTAGATCTAATGGCATGACACTTCCAATTTAGATCATTATTGCACCTCCTACACGTTTGAGGAGTTGTAAAATGGACACGTATTCTATACGCACGGTGCTATATTTGAACATGATAAAATTTAGATATTAAAATGACCTCTAAATGAAAGATGTTAGTTGTTGAATTTTCAATTCAACATCGTATGTCTTGCCATATTTTAATACACAATTTATATTCTAAGAATAAAATACAAGACCATATATATTGCCCCCACTAGACTTCTAAAGGTTAATAATAGGAACCATATTTAACTACTTATTTGATTGATGTAGGTACTAGTATTGCTTACCTATTTGTTGAATTATAGAAACTTAGGTAAATAGACTCTTCATTTATACCAACCATTTAATCCCTTAAAGATTAGAGAGTAGTTTAGATTTTCAAAACTGTGAAGATGTATTATAAAATGCAATTTAAAAGAACAATTTAATGGTGACTCTCAAACAATAGTTGTCAAATATAATTCATAGTTTATATTCATGTATATGGTTCAGAGCTTTTTTTTCATTTTTTTATGAAATACCAAAGTGGCAATATAAAATGCTATAGTAGACCTCCAAATTTTAGCGTTCATCCACATATTGGATAGAAAATATCACATAAGCACATATCACATGTCTATAGTTCTGTTTTCATCCACAAATCTGCTGATTTCATCCAAGATTTTTTTTGACTTTGAAGTTTTTTGGCGAAAAACTTCACGGATTTTTGCCATTTTTTAGCCGAATTTATACTTTTCTGGTGCAATTTGGCACTAGAAAGCGCGAAAAAAGAGCCCTGGTATGGTTAAATTAAGTAGTTCACAAACCAATATTTTACAATAAAATTTGAGGCCAAAAATTGGAATTCCTTCTAAAATTGATTGTAGATTGAATATTTGTCATTATCACAAGAATATCTTTCTTTTAAGTTCAAAATATTAAATTCTAATTATAGTAATTTTTGAAGATTTTTATTTTACTTCTTTATTCAAGTTGTTTCTGAAGGATCATTTTTTGAACTAAAAAGTTATTTTTTGAGGCAAACCCTACTAACATCCTTTAAATTGTAGAATATTTGCAAAGCAAAGCCTTTAGAATCTATACCATAAAAACATTAAAGAACTAACACAAAAATCTTCAAAAAAATCAATGGGTGAAAAAAATATATTTTTGTGTATTTGGTGTGTGTTTTCATTCATCCGTTGTTCAAAATTTGAATGCCTGGTTTAGTATCTTTAGCAGTGCTACATGGTTAATCTACAAATCACCCTTGTAGTGTATTTGGGCCATTTCTTACTATTTACTCTTAAAGTGAATAATAGCCATAAAAATGGTATTTTTTGAATTTGAGTCCAACTAATGAAATGAAGCTTACTTATTTTACTTTCTACCTCAATTAGAAATATTGAAAAATCTTAAATTCCAATATTTTACAGCAATATGAACTTTGGACCTATAACCATGGTTTGCCAATTTTTAATTATAAAAAGACATGATAATTTTTTCTTATACCTTGATGTTATAAATTATATTATACACCTATAGTAAAAATTTCAGATTTTTTGAGTATATTTTGTACTTGATATGAGTTTTTTAAATATTTTTCTTAAGAAATTCATAATAATTTGAAATTTTTCCAATTTTTTTTGAAAATTTAATAACTTGCAGCAAACATGTGATTCCATCTCTGAAAAATAAATACAAAATTTTTCATTCATAACTTATTGAGAAATGGCTGCAAACAAAATAATGGACAATGAGGTTGAAACTCAGTGATCATGGACCCATCCTTACAAGGTTAACCCCAAAATGTCCAAGGCCTTCTTTCATTAGAAGAAATTTGAGGGCTCTAAGAGCCTGCGAGTTATCAGGCCCTGGGAACCCTGGGAACGGCTTGGGAGCAGTAATCTGACGTGGCCAAGACTGTGCCACGTCAGAAAATAATAAAAAATTAATTTTTTAATATATTTTTTATTATATATATAATAATATTTGAATATTTGAATATTTGAATTTTTAATCATTTTCATATTTTGACTGTTCCCAACTGTGGGAACATCCTGAAACGGTCCTTTGCAGCCCTCAAATCTCTTCTAATGAAGCTTTTAGGATTTTTTTCTAAATTGAACCCAAAGCCAACATTTTGATAAGTTGTACAATTTATTTTAAATTGTAATTACATTCAAATTCAAACTAGACATGTTAGAGATCACTTAGGAAAATAAATCACAATAATATCACTTATGGATTGAAAGATTATAATGTTTGATCATGAGGGTGTTAAAACCATGAAAGTCATTTGAAGTCTTTCAAGTCTCTTTTTGTATGTCAAATCTAAAAAATTGGTTACCAAAAAAATATGAGGTTAAAGGCCTAACATGCATAAATTAACCCCAGTCAATTTATGGCTTCTCGAAATTTACTCTACAATTTTTTTAAAT
Organism: Pseudisothecium myosuroides; assembly: GCA_951799445.1. Taxonomy (NCBI): domain Eukaryota; kingdom Viridiplantae; phylum Streptophyta; class Bryopsida; order Hypnales; family Lembophyllaceae; genus Pseudisothecium; species Pseudisothecium myosuroides. Next base: position 26,237,224 of record OX637294.1, read on the forward strand.
GAATTTCTAATGTGATTTTTTCTCTAAGATCTAGTGTATTTGAGACTCAATTCTAAGAGCCCTCAATACTACGGAAAGTCAAGATTTCAATGGACACCGTTGCATAAATGTTGAATAGAAAAATCATAATCATTCATTTTCAAAATTGGATTTTTGATTTTAAAAGGCTAGACTTCAAAAAGGATTTTCATAAATATAAACTATTAAAAATAGCAACTTGGTTAGGTTTTATTTAACTTCAAAGTGTTGTTGACACCCAAATTTGGTGCCTTGGACATTTAGGGGTTAAAGGTGGAGTTTCTCTCTTTAACCCTCAAACTTCAAGCTGGTGACCATAGAAATTGACCTTTTTGGTATTGTGTGACATCATCCACTTTAAAAAAATACAAAAGTACTCATTGAAGGTCAAACTATTGTGCAAGATTTTTTCTTTTTATACAAACTTTTAAGAATGAACAATTGCGCTTTTGTTTTAGAAAGATTTGTTGTCATTCATTGGATGAAAAATAGCCATGGTGCCGTTTAACCTCGAAGCCCCTCAATCTTGTTTTTGAATTTTTGCACATTTTTGCTTATATCTTTGTACAGAAATATCATTTACCGGAATTTCATGAATGTAGTTGTTAAGAAAGGTTGTCTTTTCCAAGATTCATGTATTACATTGGATAAATGAGAAGTTAGTTGGACTACTCATAAGAGGAAAGTACCCTCCCATTGCAACAATATTGATGCAATATAGTTTCAATGGTTACGTAGTATAGTATAGAAAACATATCGTTGCAATACTATCTTAGTACTGCAATAGTATAGTTTCAATGAATAGAGTGTACCATTATTGAAACTATATTGTTGCGTTAAGGGTTAAAATTTCCGACTATGGAAGATTCTGCAGAATATGAATAAGAGTCTTTTACCTTGCTGGAATCCTTGCCTGTTGTCTCAACTTTAATGTGATGAGGTGGCAAGTCTACGCCACGTGGCACCAGACCCATGCAGTTCCAAGCCAGCTCCAAAGTCCAAAGCTTCAAACAATCCAAGCTCAATATTCGTCGGAGCAACGACTGTACTACTGTGTGCCACTCTCGAATTCCTGCAAACCTCTTCTCTTCCCTTATTGCAAATCGCATCCCTCAAACCTTCCGCGAGCTTCATCGAATTCATGCGGGAGGAGAGCCATGGATTCAGCTCGAGGATCCGGGAAACGTTTACAACCTTCCAACTCCGACTCGCAGGCCACGGAGCCCGACGTCTGTGCTCTTCTCCATCCCATGCCAGCGATAATTAGTTCATGGACTGTTGTCCTTTTCTGATTTAGTTCAAGTTTTTGTTTTGTGCGAAGATTACTGTAGCGGAGTCACACTTTTGATTTCAGTTTTTGGTTGGAGCAGCTTGGAAGAGAGGGATTCCGTAATGGTGCTCGCCATGTTTTTTTTATTCTTAGCGAGTGGCGGACTCGCAGATTTGAGAGAATTAGGGTTTGGGGTTTTGAATTGGATGATTATGTGTGGGTTTTGGGGGGACAGGTTTAGTTTCAGTTGTCGGAAGTGGCAGCTTGGACGAAATTAAGTATTGGGTGATCGCCATTTTTTTTTTACTCTGAAGGAGTGTTGACAATCGCAAGCTGAGACAATTAGGGTTTCGGGATTTGAATTGGTTGACTGTATGTGCGGTTTTGGTGCACAGTTTCGTTTTCAGTTGTCGGGAAGTTACAGCTTGGATGAGATTTTAAAAATTGGTGCTGCAATTTTTATATTTTAAACGAGTGTTGAAATCGCAAGCTGATACAATTAGGGTTTGAGTTTGTGGGTTGGCCGAAAGGATGTGCGGTTTGTTTGCGCTTGGAAGAGAAATAGGAAGTCACCGCTTTGAAGAAAATTAGAGTATCGCTCCATTGCTCCTAGCAGCTTGTTATGTAAACGAATGTTGGAATTACAAGCTGAGAGGATTAGGATTTGAGTTTTTTGAATTGGCCGTTAGTATGTGGGGTTTGTTTGCCCAGGAAGAGAAATCGTTGACCTTCGAGTTAAGTTGAAAGCCTAAGCTCACATTTGTTACCTTGCAATCGTCAACAAAAATAGGTTTAATAATTTATTGGCCTTCGAGTTAGCTAAGTGCTGTAATTTGTTGATGCTGGTGTATTAGCACTTCAAACCATTGGTGTCGGTACGATTTCTTCTTTTGGATTATCCAAAACTGGGGATTCAAGTAAATGCAAATTGGGGAAATGAATGTAAATTCTCTGCACGTTAGCTAGAGGGGAATTAGTACCAATTTGATATCTAACACAACCCGGGCAGTACGGGCATTTAGCTATTATTTCCAGTTAGCTAATTGGCGTTACTTGGTTTTGTGTTGAGTTTCCCCAATCTCGAACAGCTATAGGTAAATTAGATAAGTGAACTCATTTCACCATGTTGAAAGCATAGTATAAGAGCTTGAATTGCAATGGATCTGACAGATAAAAGAGTTGGGAGGCATCATCTAGTTACAAATAATATCTACTAATTGTTCCTCATCTATATCTTTCTTCTGTCCCTTCTGTCCCTATTAGTAACATTTTTCCAAACATTTTATGTGACTATGAATTAATAGAAAGTTGATGGTGCATATTTGCAGTTGGAGGGGTTTGACGATTTCACAATCGCGTCATCGTGGGAGAGGTATGTAAATGACCTTGTGATTTCGTGCTCGTAATCTAAATGCCAGAAGTTAAGGCAAAACTTAGATGTCATGTAATACACAACTTCTGCAACTTTTTGGATATTGATGCCCCTATAGCAGATGATTTGAAATTATCTGTATTAGTGACCTTGGAAAGAAAAATTCCTAGATCTTTGGCAAGCCTGATTTAGAAACTTCACCAAATATACAATTTTAATTATCTGTGGTCGAATTTTATGATAGTCTCAAATTTTGAGGTCATCATCATGGTAATTTAGTCCACAAAAGTTCTTATTTTAAGGTTTTCTAAGTCTAAATCTCTCTCTAAATAATTAATCTCTAACAATGAGAATATGTAGACACATATCGTCTGAGCATTTTGAGTTCTCAGTATTTAAGAGTACATATAGTCGAGTTCCTATTTGTACGAATTCAAAGCCGGCTGATTCTGGTTTCAAAGATACGACATGTATTCTCTCATAACTTTCCAAATGGATGAAAACGATGTCCAAAGGGGATGGACAAGACATATATTTCTGCGAGGCATTTGGGGGCTGAACGAGGAGGTCTTTAAGTGGCAAGGCAATTTTTTTCGTATTTAGACTTCTCTTTGGTTTGTTGTGTTTGCAGATTCATATCAGGTGTGGAGACTGTGTGTCGTGACTGGATGTCTACTCCGCGGGACGATTTGCTGGTCAGTTCCAATCCTCATATCTGGTGCTTCATCTAGCTGTTGTCATTTCTAGGATTTGTCAATTCGGGTGTACACTTTTTGATATTTTTAGAAATTATGGGAAACCTGAAATTGTCACATTTGGTGCTGAGCTCAGTTACTATAATTAGAATGTTCAAATTTATATATATGCTTTTGTTAGCGAATGTAGAGGGTTCGAATGCACCAAGGAATTTGTTATCTGGATAGTATATGTAAAATGTTATGAAGTTTCAAAGACTTATTGGTATTTATCCCGAAGCGAACACTTAAAAAGATGTTTAGGTGATCTACATCCTTGTATTCTATACGTACCCATCGTCTAAGATTTTAGGATGGCAGTTTTGGGTCAATGGCGATTATGGTTGTCCCTATCTTAGAATGAGAAGAAATTTGTATAGATAGGCATGCTGCTCGCCAGAAGATGGGCTTCTCAGGTGCAGGCTTATTTTAGATTCAAGGGGTCATATTCTGTTGGCAAGCAGTTAAGTTTTGATTTTTTCCTTCATGATGTTTGTTGCAATTCATTTAGCAGTGGTACGCAGGCAGCTGGTGCAGAGAAGGTTGAGGATGTGGATAACATGTATACAGTGACAAAAGAATTATCATCAGAATCTCAAAATTTTCGCCTGGACTTCTACTTCCAGGCTACTAGCGAAGGTAAAGTCGTCCTGAGTACATCTACACATTCTGATACGTTTCTCAGAATCGTGTTTGATGAAGATGTATTATATTCGTCCACAAACTTTCTATCAATTCTTAGAATGGTTAGTATTTTTTCTAAGGTTTCGGTTCCAGAGTCTTAGTGCTAATGGCTACCTTAAGGATGTTGCTGTAGACATTTGTTTTCGTTGTCCCATTGAGCTCGAAGATCTGATCTGGTATTGAGGTTAATCACTACCATGAAGGATGGACCGACAAGGGAATGGTGTGTGTAGATGACAGGGAGGAGTGGAAAGCCGGCTTGCACTCATTGCAAACCTGGTTCAATGTTACAGATTTTCTTGTAAGTTTATTTGACACTCAGGATTTGACACTCAGGATCTGGATAGTTTTGGTACTGGTGGTTTTGATTTCTGGTAGTAATTATAAGTATATCTTTAAACAACACGCTGTACTCGTGCTAACTCCACCTGCACAAGCTAAAAATAGAAAGTGCACTTTGGAAGCTAACAGTCGATTAGAGTAACTATCAAAACAGATTTCTATTGCTCTATTGGCATAATTGTTACCTTCCGTGAATCTTCCTAAATGAATTATTCAACTGCTGAAGATTTGGAAGCGACCACTTTTGGCCATTTGAGCAGATACGAGTTATTTGATTATTTGATCAGGTCTCTGACTAATTTTAAACACTTGTGAATTTCAAACCTAAGGACTCAGTCTTGTGAGGATGAAAAATTCAGAGCTTCGAGTGAGACTTAAAACTGTATGAAACAGGTAATCTCACCGTTGGACATAGCCGGCGGGGTAGACCCATCGGATGCTTCCCTACTTCTCAGTACCGTCGCTGTGGCTCTTGCCAATTGTGGCAGGTTAGGCCCTATTTGACTGAATTCTTATTGTTTATTTTCCTTGTCTCTAGAGCTAACCCACCTGCGCTTTAATGTTTGCGTTCCGTTTTCTGTTTTGGGGACTTCAAGAATAGGGTTCCACATGTGTTTTGTAAAACTTATTTTCAAGGGCAGTATTTCTTTCGATGAGTCTTCCTGCTTCATTAGTGAATATTACTTTTGCAACAACCTGGTAGCTGGTCGAACTCTACTGAGCTCCATCACGACATTGTGTTTATCTTGCAGTCAGTTGCCAGCTTTTGTTCCTGTTCATGAATCTAAACGTAAAGCCTTTCAAGGGATTCTAGGTACCAAATCCTACTCTGCCCGCTTTGAAGCAGACCGCATCACATCTTGGGTTCCAGTGAGATTCATGCATCTGGAGGGCCTCTATGATCTCTTTGTATCCAAGCTGGTAATTGTCCATTCTATTTCTTGTCACCCTTGAAAACATTACTTTATGATTTGAGACCTGCTTGTGTGGGCTTTGTTTTGTGATTGTCACAGCGCTGTGGAAAATCAGTTCATTGCATGCAAATCATCTGCGTTAACCCCTTAGTGACCAAGCTACGAATAGACAGCGCAATTGGAAGCTAATCTGTGGTTGTAGTAACTTTTGAACATGTTCTATTGTTAAAAATATTTTATGTATGATTTCTTCTTTCTTTTGATACACTTTTTAATCCTCCTTGAAGCTTCTTAAAGGATAATAGTCAACTCCTGTAGATATGAAAGCGACCACTTTGGGCCATTTGGGGCACTTAGAGGGGGTATTTTGCAGTTTATCTACTTCTAGGACTAAATGACTGCCTCAAATGTCAAGTTTTCTATGCAAATGGATTGAGCACCTAGAAAACCGCTGATTTAACATCCTGGTTTCCTTCGCTTCGTGTTTTCAGGCTTTTAAAACAGTAGGAGACCTGACGTCTCCTAACGTAAATGTGGAATTCACGATGCGGTTGACGTATCGTACACCTGCTCCAAAATCTCCAAATGATATCGAAGTGGATGCAGAAGGCCGACAAGTACCAGTGAAAAGTTGGGACTCTGGCTGTCCTTGGGCAGATTGGCATTCGTTGGATGATCCTGTTAAAGGTACACCAAATACATCATATACTAAGGACCAGGGTAATCACAATTGGCCACAATAATATATCTTCTTTCAAATTTAGTGTGGCACTGCTGCCCCCCTTGGAAGCGCTTATGAACTCCTTGGATATACTTGTTGTGGACCACATTAAATTTTCACCCACTGCAATTGGGACATCCAAATTATGTGGTGTTCAGTGTAGTTCTTTCTGGACCATTTAGGGGTAAACAGCATTGGTAAAGGGGATTTGCCTAGTTGTGACTATGGTGTTTGGTGCTCTCCAGTTGATTCTAGACTGTTTTACAGGATTTGAGCTTGTCACAACATGGAGGCGACGGACAGTTACAAGTTCTTTAGAGATGGCTGAGCATGAGAATGCATCAACATTGGACGCTGATAAATGGCTATTATCACTAGTAGACACTCCGAAAGAGTGCGCATTTTCGCACTTCAGCTACTTAGTTTCTCTGATAATTTTCTTGGAGATAGTTGTTTAACCTAATCTTGTTTGATACATGCAATTGTACCATATATACATTCTGCATGACGAATTTCCTTGAATCTGATATCAGGAACCTATTTTGAAGGCAATCGTGATTGTGCAGAAGAGTTCGTGAAAAAGAGGAGTCAGTTGGCTTTGCGGGTCGCCTTCCATCTCTGGTGCTGGCCTTTCATGTGGCTAATGAAGCGAATTTTGTGGAGGACTTCGCTGCTGGTAAAAGATTTTTCTCTGGATCTGAATTCAGGCTACTTAATGTTTCATATTCGTTTTTTGCAACTGACATCAATTCCCTGACCCCCAAGTGCCCAAGTAGAAATGATATAAACTTGGAAAACATATTCTACTGTTCATAGTTGACTGTAGTAACTTTAAAACATGTTTCTTCCATTCCAGAATGTAGGATATGATTTCTTTGTTACTTTCCTTGAAGCTCCCTAAGTGATTTATTTCCACTCCTACAGTATGGAAGTGGCCATTTTTGGGCCATTTAGGCACCTTACGGGTTAAACTCCTAAAAGTGGTGTCGATTTGTGGGCTACATGGTCTCCTTTCATGATGTGTGTTTGTACTTATTGCAGCGGATAAGGCTTATATTCAACACATAACTCAATCATTAGACCTTCCTGACCCTGTTGAAGTGGATCGGGTCCTCAAAGACATTTTTCAAGAGGGTAACATTCCTATTCACTTTTTGTATTGATGTGCATGTTTGTGTATTTGTTGTCTTATAATGTTTATAACCTCCGATAATTTTTCAACCTGTATCTGCTCTATTGACCAGCAACTCTTATCTTTTAAAATCAGAGTCGGAAGCTATAGTATCCTAATTCGTGTACGTGATGCCTTGGGGCAGTCAAACTTTAATTGAACCTAAGCCATCGTGTTTCATCATTTCTCCTGTGGAAGACTTTTTTTTTTTTTCCGCTGGGATTTAACCATCACTTTGCACATGCATCGCTTGTGGTTAATTTCTTTGTTGAAGTCTTCCAGAACAAAAAACTACTGGTTGCGGAGAGATGACTCAAGATTATGCACATGGGGTGAAGGGGTCACCTTCTGACTCGCTCTTCTCTCGATTTTGCCTTCATGCACTCCAATTTTGTGGGTGCAATATCCGAGGTACATCCTGATCAATCATAATAGAGTTTTCTTCAAGTTGTCCTGTTTATTATTGCAACCCCAAAGGGAAGAGACTTGGCAATGGTTCAGAAATGTAGAAAATTCTGGTGCTTGAAAAGAATGAGACGTGTCTTAAAAGCAATAGTTTCATGTTCGGCCCTACCATTTCAAAAAATGAAGTTCTTTTGTGTGAGAATTATGACATGTTTGTTATAGTAATAGGATATTCTAAGAATGTCAAATAGGGTTTTTGAAATTCTCAATAATTGTTGATTGTGTTGACAGAGGATTGTATTGAGGATTATATGGAGACATGTGAAAATCATGCATTTCTAGAGACTCTTGCAGTCAGCTTCTTGTCGCTTAGTAAAATCTGATATCTTTCAGCTGAACTCCCGAGAAGAGAGACGTAGTTAGTACTGTATTTCCGAATTCATTCTCGTTATCGAATTGCAAGAGTGCAGGAATCGCAATTCTGTGGATTGAATTTGTTCGAGAGGTACGACTGTTTTGGAATGATGGAGATAGGCTACCACGTATGGCTCTGGATGCCCCACCTGACCCGGGTACTTGCCTGATTCATCAGAAACTGCAATTGGTATGAAAGTTGCTTCCAGTCTCCATTTTCATTTTCAGCATCTGGTTTCAAACCTTGTACGCTTCAAATGAGGCTCATTTGTGAGTGCTTTCAGAGTCGTGAAGCGATTCAATACTGTTTGGTGTCCACTTTCTTCAAAGGATGGAACTTCATGTTCATTTAATGAAAGAGTTCCACCTGTGTTTGGCAGCTCCAATTGTGCATTCAGCAAAAAACTGGTAAAACCATTGTAGAGGACGAATCTAAGACGGAGAAAATTGGCCTATCGCAAAAAGGAAATGCAGATCCAGAAAGCGTTGTGGAGATTGTTGAAGAAGTAAAGCATCTGAACAAGGACTCAGATTCTAATGGAAGTCAGGAGGATCATTCCCCAGATGATGTTAGGTGAGTGCCACTAGTCATTATGAGTGACGATACATCAGTCGAGATTTCAAGAATTTTTTACTACATTAGCTTTAAATTACTTCCAACTGAAGTATTATCTCATTGGAAACACTGGCAAACAATTCCTTTGGCCTTTCAGGGCCTTTTAGGCTTGCATGGACTGTGGTTGCTTTTGTAGTTACACTGATTTGATTCTAATTTTTGGGTGGAGTGCTTGCAGCTCAGAAGAGAATTGGCAAGACACAACCGATGAGCAACTTGAAATGGATTCAGTATTTTCTCCCCAGGAGGTTCAACGCAAAAACTCTGGCAATAGTACCAAATCGAAGAACCGCTCAAGCACACCTCGCAAGTTAAATGATTCTAATGATAAGGTCATTTCCACTCTCAATTGTGATTTCAGTTTATGACTTTATGTATTTGACTTCTTGCTCATACGAACCTTTCAAAAAGCGCATTTATATCGTAATGTCCAGGACCCACAACAATCTTATTTCATTGTATTGGCCCTGGTGTACCATCAGCGAATGTACATATTTTAAGAATCATCTCTCTTTGTAATTGAAAAATGCAGATGTTCTTGTTCATGATTGTCCAATATTAACTGCGTTCCTTATCTCGTTTCTTATCGTACGGTTCTTTAAATGCAGGAAGGTGTGAACAATCAAACTCGACGCGAACTTGTTTCATCAGGTTAGTAATCCTCTTACTTTCGTGATTTTTGGTTCATTAAATTGGTCATAACAGCTTTACTTAAGCTTTGCCGTGTGTCAACAGATATGGCTGCATTCAAGGCCGCAAATCCAGGTGCCAGTCTTGAAGACTTTGTGCAATCACAGTCTCCCGAGCACCGGTTAAACCAGTCCACTAGTACAAGTAATGTTGGATTGGAGAGCATGACGGGTACATCTGGAAGGCGGGAGATAGCTGACCTTTCTTCCGAACCTGGTAAATGGTGGAGACGATTGTGGGACAACAAAGGTGCAGAGTCAAGAGAATCTCAAAAGCCTCCTTTTGATTATATACGTGAAGCAGAAAAGGTTAGTATATATTTCTTTGATGGGAATTCTTTCATTAAAACCGCAGTTATCTTCACTTTGGAAATTCGGATAAATTTGGTCTGTTATGCAACATCTGTGCGCCTCAATTTCTCTATGACCCAAAAGTCATCCATTTCTTCAGTCTGGAGTAAAGATTTCACTTCTTGTGTAGGAATTCTTGGTTTTGGTGAACATTCTTGTATTTGATGAGTGCGATTTAATTTATTATTACAAAAAGATACGGGGTTGCCCACAACTGTTTTCAAGGCAATTAATGCATGCATGCGTATGTTTCAGGTAATTCACTACTTGGACACTATAAGACCACAAGAATTGGTTGCTCAGATGTTGGCCGCATCATATTTGCTGGTAGCTGATGGTTTAAAGAAATCGGTGTCCGACTACATGGTGTCGCCAATGTTAGCGCAGCAACTCGAAGAATTGTACACAAGCACGGCTTCGCTTCTGCCATCTCTGTACATGCCAAGTAACTACTTTGCCTCTGAACTGAACGCTTTCAGTGATTTGTAAGCTTTGTCTGTAGTATGCCAGCTAATCAGTCATGCTTCTCACAACCACAAACCAACATGTTGGATTTGATTTAGTTTTTTCCTTAACTTATAAAATTTTAATTGTAGATTAAAAAAAAAATTTAGACCAATAGGAGTGTTGTAGTTTGTAATACGACGTGGACTGAGGATGTTCATAGAGATTCACAATATCTTTGTAGAATCTAATAGGATGTGTGCATTTCTTTGATTGTTACAAGTTGTGGTTTGGGGCAGAGCACGAGGGAGAAGGGTACAATCCTGATATACATATAGATCTTCTGCACCTTTGCTCTATGTTCGAGAAAGTCGAAGAAAACATCCTTCTTGCTGTATCGCTGGGACAGAAGTTGAAAGGTGCACCGAGGTTACTTGCGGATTTTCTGGACAACTACATTGGGACGAAACCCAACCCAGCTCCACGTTTGCTGGTTAAAGGCATGACTCCTAGGCGGTGGAAGGTAAACATTCTCTTTTATCTACTATAATTCCATCTCAACGTAACTCAGTACACTCGATAAATTGAATTTCTTAGTTTCGGAGCTAGCATAAAGGCAATACATCAAAATACATACAAGAGATGATGCTTGTTGTAACAAACCAGTAAATTTTAACTTTGAATGTTTTATTCAAAGTGAGGGGCAAGTTTCAGATATTATTATTAGCATGCGTGTCGGTTTACCCTTTCTGCTTTCAATACAAGACATTTTCCTTATGCGTTACATCCAGACCTCTTTAATGTCATTGCCTAGGTCACAAACTGCACGTGATAATATAGAGTTCTGTATCTTCGTGACAAAGCATTGTTGGGTGTAGAAGTGACAGTAAAGAAGTAATTGGGGGTCACAGGCTTTAGGACGATGGTCTAGAAGCTTTTCCACATTTGTCAAACTCCTTATCATCACATTCGTATGTACTTTCTTGCAAAATCACTCTGTGATAGCGAATTTGAACTGGGTACGTCCATTCCCTAGGGGGTGGTTGGAGACCATGGGACACGACATTAAAGAGGTCTTGCTGTATGATGCCATTCCATGACCTCGCTTATTTTCGGATTGGATACAGGACGGCGGAGCCACCGAAAGGGAGGTGGTAGCAACGCTGTTTCCTGGACTTGGACCAACGCAATCGTGGAGGAGAAGTCTACGAATGGGGAACTTTTTAAACGGGCACGAACCTCTCATGCGAGAAATCATATTCAGTTCCCGCTATGACTTGATGGATTATTACCGAGATGGAAGTCGAAGACAGCGGGTAAGCACGCAGAATTCCTACACTCACAGGATGTATCTGTCTGGGACGTCCTCCGATCTCCAGGTGGCGCTCGCAGTTATCTCCACTGATTAGTCCAGTGCACTTCCAAAATAATTTATTGTTGTGGCTTTAGTTGATCGTCGGACGAGGTTTGGCTGGTCACTGCGAGTCTTGGGAATCTTTTTTAGCTGAAAACCATCTCACGTTGTCCCAGCACCTTTTAAAGAGAGTAGAGAGAAATAATGCCAAGTCGTTTCATTGAATCTTAACCAGTAATCCCTAAACCCTCGGGTTGACTTGCCAGTGTATTTTCAAAGCCTGTGAAGTTTGAGGATTGAACGTCTAGATCCTTCTAACCAATGACCAATGAGAGGGTGACACAGTTGCCTTGAAACTTAGACTTGGCATTATCATCACGTGCAATGTTAGAATGTCGATAATTGGTTCATTGCTTCTAGACTGCTGAGATCATTTTCTCCTTAGTAGTTACAGATAAATCTCGCAGATTCCTGAACTACTTCATCTGGACAGATAATGTGAAATTGTACATATATCAATTCAAAGAGGCCTTCCTCATGCCGTTGTTTTACTTGAATGTTGTCATTATAGGACTCTGTTCAAGAATGCTGTGTTAATATACCTAGTTATTAGGAAAATGACTTCTGCGGTCACCTTACCGACTGCTTCATGGTCTCACAACTTGAAAGCTTCGCTAAGCAGATAGTTGACAGAGTCTCCTTCTCGGTAACCAAAGAGAGGTCCGCTATTGCAGATATCATTGGTGTAACCAAATGACAATCTCCTAATTTGGTATCGTTAATTGCGATGCAAGCTTGAAAAGAGATATTGAACACAAATTTAACTCAACAAAAACGCACATTGCAATAGGCTAGATAGGAATCAATTACCGATTTCTCACCCTCGGTCGCAAGCACAATCTTGTTCACAACAAGAAGTGCTAGTTTAATCCCCCAAACCCATCCATTCCTGAGTATAAAATGACAATCGATTGATCATGTTATAAGAATATATAATTCAGATAGGACCAAATCTCATAACACTAGAATCAGTGAACAATATTGCAAGTGTTCACCAAAGTCGTAAATGAAATCACATAAAAGAAGCCTCCATATGACCAACTCAAAACTGCAAAAAATTCACCTATCGGTAGTCTCTGATCGCTTTCTGTTGCAATTTACAAATTCACGAAAGCCACAGTATGTTACAATTAATGCAGGTTCACATCTGACTACGATGTCATCATAAGCCCAAGCTCTTCAACAATTTCACCGAAACTGGGTCTCTCGGAAGGCACCCGATGCCAGCACCTGCCTATCAACGCCCTCACTCGAAGATCCACGAACTCTGGTAAGACTGGCCTCTCCCCTTTCAGTACAATGGAATACTCACTTCTCTCAACGTTTGCGAAAGGAGCAAGCCCAGTGCAAATCGCATAACAAGTCATACCAAAACTGTAAACATCAGAATATGACTCGATAATCTTTGAGATCGCATCCTCCCTTCCTGTCAACATTCGCAACACCTCCGGAGATCTGTAAAACCCAGTGCCAATCGTTCCGTCACATTCAAAATCAGCTACATAACACCGAACTGGAGTACATTCTAGGATGAGCACATTCGCCGGCTTCAAATCCCTGTGGAGAATGTTGCTCCTGTGAAGGACGTGCATCCCCTTGGCAACTTCCCACATCAAATGCTTCCCCTCGCGATCCAGAAACGGTGGCTCTTGGCCATGTCTCCTGCGCTTCATTCTACGCTCTATGAGCTCGTGCAAGTTACAAGAGTATCTTCTCAAGACCAAACCAAACCGGCCATCCCTGAGAAGAGTTGCTTTGTAGATCAGTGCAGAATTCCAAAAGGGGAAGGAATCAAATCCCTCTTCGGCCATCCTCTTAAGCATTCGAGTGGACAAGACGCGCATTTGCTCCACCCTGTTGAAGACTTTCACCACGACGTCGTAGTGGCAGCCATCGTCACACCTCCACGTCGCTTCCAGGATGTCACCTTCGGTTCCGCTGTTGAGTTTCCTGCCGAGAGTGAGGAAGCGGTTGTAGTCCCCGAAGAACGAACCCCAGTCATTTCGAAGACTCTCAATGACTTGGGTAGCAGCTAATGAATGAGCTTCCGAGAGAAGAGGAGGTGCAGAATTGCGCCGTGACATTCTAAGCTTCTTCATTAAACCGCAAAGGAATGGATTACAGTGACCTAATTTCGACGTCCGTCTCCTGTTGACGAAATGCTCGTCCCTGAGCTCGCACAACGGAAACGTGCAGCGAGAAAGACAGGAGCCCCGCAAGACCGACCCAGTCGAAGCGAATCCGCGCTACCATCTGGAAAGGTATACACTCTTCCTAAATTGACAGCATTGTTTGAACCTTCCTCGTCACCGCATTGTTTGAAACAGGAAGCCATGAAGTGGAGAATACACATGTGAAGGTGCGTTGATGGTTTAGGATTAGCAAATAGAAACCTTCCAGACTGGAGAAACAGCGAGGGAGTTCGCAATGGAAGAAATTCTGGAACGACTGCGAAAGATGGTGAGCACCTTGCGACTTGGAGTACATGTCGGTAATAATTATGCCCACCGGCCCACTACAAGATTTCTCGGTATTAGAATAATGGAAAAAACGATTATTGCAGTCAGCATGGGTAGCATCTTGCCAGGCCTCATCAGGCCTCAAATTGGGCCTCCATGCTCAGAGGCTCCTTGTTGACCTTGCTGAATTTTCCTGGAATGTCTTTTTAGCAGTAAATCCTGAGCAAAGTTGGTTTGTGGATCATTGCAGAATTGCAAAAGGCAAAGGAATCGAGCCCTAATTCTGCCATACTCCAAGCGACAAGAGTCTCAGATAATGTATTCCCTGTTGAATGTCCTCACCACTTCGCCCTCAAGATATTCAACTCCTAAACCATAAAACCCATTGTCGTGAGCTTCAACAACACAATACGTTGAGAAAAGCTACCCTTGGAGAAAAGCTTTAATGGAGGTTCTTGATTCTACATTTGCTTTCATACTCTGCAACAAGAGAGCCTGAGTGAAACCAACCACGTCATGTCCACAAGCAGAAAGAGCACACCTGTATTGCAAATTAATAATCACATTTGAATGTCTCATTACTAAACAATATTTGACAATGAAGGTTAGAAATACAAAACATATCATAGGGTCTCAAATGGAGTCATCCCTCTATCTTCTTCAAATTTTCAATCCCAAAATCTTTCAAATCTAAAACAAAATATATTAAACAACCAAACAAACACCTTTGAAGGAAGTACAAGTGATTAATCTCTCTAAGACAAAGGATTTCAAATTTAAAAAGGATTCTATTAATTCTATTGTGAAAATTATAATTCACATGAGCCATATATATGTCAGCAAAATCAATAAAGAGCATTACATGAGTTTGTCAAAAGAGGCTACAAATGGCCTATTCAAATTAGCTCAATAAAACATGCGATCCAAATTAGACATCTTTATCCTTGAAGGATTAAAAGGAGACCTCCCCTATCATATCTCCTATGATTAGTCTCTCCATGACTTTATCAAAATAACTTGAAACTACCAAGTTTTGTTAAAAACCATACTATTTGCAAATGGATTGAGCCTTGAAACACAATGGACTCAACCAAGGTCTCTAACTTGTTTATCCCCTTGAGCATGTAGGTTTGCAATACATATGAGAGGAATCTTCAAAAACCACATTCACCTCTTCCTTGTAAATGAAAGGTCAAGCAACTCTTGAAAGGCTTTGTCCCATTTCTATTGCAACCACAAAGTTGAACATTATCCCCACAGAACTATATAGCTTTTTTCATCCTAGGGAATAAATCTTAGTTTCTGAGTAGCACCAAATGTTGTATATAAGAATTTACTCAATGTCTCAAACTCCTCTACATTGATGTTGGATAGAACAACCATACTCCCTAAATCATACCATTTTATCCCTTCAAAGTTAGCACATACAAAAAAGTCCAATGTCAATGTGAAGGCAACAACTAAATAAACATTCTTTACAGTACACCATTTTTCATCTACCAGCTTGGGATTGGAGTCCCATTTCGTATCTCCAAAAATGTCTAGATTTCCAAATTTCCAAAAAAGAATTGGGGTACAATAGACCCTACTTCTACAGTCAAAGCATGTCGAAGCTCTTGGACCACTTCTACCATTGTAGGTCTATGCACAGGTCTAGGCTCTACACTTCGCATGGCAATTTCTGCAACTTTCCATATTGCTTCCATATTAGGATTTGAAGCTTTTACTATGGGTGCTAATATTGAATCAATGTCGTTGTCTTGGAGTCTCTTCCGAACCTGTAAAACAAATTTAGGTGACAATCAATAATATAGTTCAATATAGACATAAACTTAGTTCTTACATGCTTTGAAAATACTATTAGTACTATGCTAGGTGAGTGAGATTGCTTGTAGATTAAATTTCATCTCTCCTATCCAGTCCAATGCAAAAACATGCAAATTTGATATGGACCCATTTCAAAAAAAATCAATATGACATTCATTCTCTACAAATATCCTTAAAAAAGATGGTTTAATACCTCATGTATCCATTGCTCCTATATTCTTTTCCTATTTTAGGAATGATTGAAGGGCTACTTTTGTAATTTCTCTTGATCTCATATCTATTATAATGGCATATTTTCACAAAGTAGGTGTAGTATAGTCACTCAACTGAAACCTCACATTTATAGCAATCCCAATTTCTAGAACAAAGCGCACTTGAGCATCAGTTTGACAAATATGATCATGCGACAAATTGAAATGACAAATAAAATAATAATTTCTAATTACTTGGCATAACTCTACTTTCCACCTAATATTGTGAAAAACAAATTGTGCAGGATAAAGAGTTAGCAATTGACCCAATGGGCAATATCACGATCCTTTTCCATAGTCAACATGGCTCGACTTCCGGTGATTAGTTCCAAGAGAACAACTCCAAAACTATACACATCACTCTTGGTAGATATGCAGTAAGTTTCGTAGTACCTGCAGAATACAAAATCTTGAAATGAAAGTATTTGAAAGACATGAAGACATAATAATTTCAAAAGATAAACACATATGTCCTTCACTCTTCATTTTTTCTAACATTTCTACAAAACAACCCATCTAATATATAGAATAACTACACTTGTAACTGTAAGAACTGCTTTCCCAGGTCTATTGTAGAGCTCCAGAACTACCCCACTCCTAACATTCAGGCTCGAGTTACAAAACAAAGAAGGCAATCATTGATGCAAAGAGACCTCTAGGTAACTTACTCTGGATCGAGATAGCCTGGGGTGCCCATGACATCAGTCATCACTCTTACAGTTTCTTCAGTTTCACTCATTAACTTGGCCAGTTCGAAGTCCGCCACTTTGGCATCAAATTCTGCAGTTAGCAGAATGTTTCTGCTTTTCACATTCCTGTGTATGATACTTGGACTAAGCCCCGTATGCAGATACTCCAAGCCTGCACAGTCGCAAGCCACTCATCAATCTGGATAAACTGACGTCTCACTCTGCAATTATCAGGTTGAATACTTATATACATGGAGGTTGCAATGGGCTTCCTTTTCTGGCGATACAGCCAACAACAAAGCCCAATGCATGGCAGTATATTTGGAGCGATTTGTCATCTACTGGCCCTAGTTGTATATTTGTCTTGTCAAAAGAAACCCAGAGTATAATCGGCAAAGCCCTAGCCTACACATGATTGTGGCATGGAACATTCACACAATAGAGCTGAGTCAGAGCCGATTCATTGAGCAATGAACACAGATGACGACTTGGTAAGCGCATGCCCTACTACCTTGTGCTGCATTCAGGGCAATGTGAAGGCGCATCCTCCAATCGAGCGTGCTCCCTTTCGCCGAAGTGCCTATCATTGGATCCGATTGTCAAAGTTAGGTTTCCTCAGAGATCTTGGAAGTCGATCAGACTTAGAATGCAGGTTCTAAGGTGGAGTGTTCAAAAATAGTGGGGTGTTCATAAAGCGTCCTTCTAAGCACACCTCATATCAAATGTAAGTAAACTTTACTTGAAGGATGAGAAGAAGCTGCATTGTACCCACTTTGATTCGTATTCGTATTTTCTGGACTCTTATGGAATTACTTATGAATTTTTGAAGTTGGAACTTGGGAGTGCTCCAAATTCATCCGCACCCTTAAATGTTAAATGTTCATTGTTCACTATGAGTACATTGGAACTTCCAATATGTACACTTGTGCTAGGACGCTTTAAGAGCATCGGCAGGTTTAGCAACCCCATCTTAGGCCTCCCTCAACAACTCCAAACCTTTCAGCAAGGATAACTAAAGAATCAAAGCTCAAATTTCTTGCTGAAGTTCCCAGATTAGAGGTCTGAAGCTCACCATGTAAGTGATCGAATAAGGAACCATTGTCCGGGTACTCATAGATTAGGATTGGGTCGTGCTCTAAACAATATCCCACCAATGCCACAACATATTTGTGGTATATCCGGGACCCCATCTCCATCTCCATTTTGAACGCTTCGAAAGCTCCTTCAAAATCAAATCGCAACCTCAATACTGCAACTGTGGCACCTGTACCTGCCTGAATACCCTTGTATACCTGCTTAAGCTCACATGCACAGAACTAGTTAACGTGAAAATTATGAAAATATATCTGAAAACACTTGCACAATACAAAGTCCCTTGTAAAGGACTGAGAAGTCCACTTAGTTTTGTTTAGAATTTGGGCAGGCTCTATTGACACCACAATTGGGAGTTTATTTCATGGGATTTTCAAGATAGCTCATACTCATCTTACTCTACATGTGAAACTTTGATTCACGACATTCCAATAAATATTGTCAAAGTTATATGTTTTAAGAAATTTTGATGTCAAATGGAGAAGCTAAAAGTAGATTTTAAAAAAAGATTCATGAATATTAATTTTAACATGCTTTTTGATTTGCTTGGATAGATTGGTACCTACACATAAACGTTTGAATTCACTTCTCAAAATTGCCAAATATAAACAATAACATAGGATATATATTGCTTACTAGAACATTCTCACCATTGGTATATACAATTCTCAATTTCTTGTCAAAGATATTAGGGATTTAGGAAGTTGTCTTCATTAGGTACCCCCGTTTGCATTATTTTTCTTGGTAAAGACGAGTATGAAAAAAATTTGGGTTGAATTATTCTCCTTGTATTCTCGACCCATTTTCCAATGCATTGACATGTTTTTCAAACAAAAGTTATAAGAAACATGTGGTCTTTTTTCTAAAATGTTTGAAAGACAACTTTGCCTTTGAGAAGGGCCATAAAATCCTTCTTGGAAGTAAAGACACATTGACCTTGCAACTGGTGAGATATTTCACTCTAAAATTCTACTCAGGAGTAGCTGGGTAAGCTTGAACAAGTTAACTAAAAGCTCTTATAATTGGACCTATTAAAGCAAAAGTTGAAGATTTTAGCCTTTGGGTAAGAGTATTTTCAACAGTTATGGACCTCAAAACACCGCAAAACTTCAGGGCTATCTTAGCAACAGTCATGATGCATAAATCAGCCAATTGAAAAACAATTCCATGAGTAAATTAACACATCCCAACACTTTTACTCTACATGTTTCTAGCATACTTGTAGGATTTCACTAGCAAATTCCAGTACGGAAAGAAACAACCAGACTTGATTGCCTTAAAACAGCCTCCAACAACCTCCAACGTAATAGGTGATATTAGAAACCCAAATAAAGAATGTGGCTAACCGTGTAACGTCCTTCCCGCTGTATCATATCCTCCGCGCTGAAATTATTTGTCATTCTCTTGATGTCGGAAGAAGAGAACCTATGAAGTACTTTGAGATCGGGAGGTCTGCGTTTCAGCTCGTCTTTATAAAATTTCAAAGGGGATGAGATACCTTCTCTCTCTTTCTTCACATTGCTCATACTCACCATATTCCGAATAAAACTGCTAATACCTGAAGCTTTCCTATTCATACTTTGTTGTTTGAGCTCAAGTGTTCCCTCAGAACTGTCTGCTGTAGGCGAAGGCATATATCAATAGTAAGATTTTGTTATCAATATGAGCAAATGACATTTGAAAGTCACAATTAGTGATGAATCATCCTAGTATCTAAACTGAACAACTAATAAACCAAGGTGGATATTGGAAAATGCCTACTCCAAGAAATCACAGAGCCAAGAAATGTTCACTACAAATGAGAAGTATAGTAAATCAACAAAACTTTTTAAGGAAATATCACTAGCCCTGAAAATAATACAACCTAGTGTACAATAATGCATTATAAGAATCACCTTGATTGTCATTGATTGAATGCTGCTCGTGCCCAATAGGTAAGTCAACTATCTGATGGATTTCCCACGCTGATGAACTCTCTGGTCCTCCACCAGATTTTCCAGAGGCTGCACTATGTTCAGGGACCAGCTCAAGTTCAACAGTATCTATTGGTGAAGAAGATGACTCAGCGATACTATTCTTATAAATCTGCACAGTATCTGTTTTGACATGAAAAACACAAACAATTAGTACAATGTTCAAGATCGTCCGACTAAAGTGGTCTCCGCCACAACGTGGTTAGAACTCTCATTCTTATCGTGCATGATATTTACATCGCAATAAAATGTACGAAGAAAGCGGTTCGAAAAGAGCACCTGTTCTTGTGAGCGATGCTTGCAGGTCTTTCAACTCGCTGAATATGCCTTCAAAACTAGGTCGTTTAGTCGTTTCGCCCCAGCATCTTTTCAGAAGGTCCCTTAGTTGTGCAGGGCATGTAGGTGGCAATCCAGGTCGCAAACCACCCAGTATTCCTCTCACCAAGTCACTCAGACTCAACTCTGGATATGGATCCTCGCCACTCAATATTTGTGAGCATGTTATAGCAAAATTGTAAATATCAGCCCTTGCCAGGTCCTCAAAAATAAATTTTTGAGGAAGACCATCAATCGTTTCATCACTTGAATCTGAATCCCAATCCGAGTCCGTGGAAGACTCGTGCTCGTCCTCTTTCAGCCCTGTCAAGTCCAAAAGCTCTGGCGCTCGCCATCGAGCCAGTTCCAAATTCCTTGCCCGACGTGAAACCAAAGTCCTGCTCTTCATCTTCGTCCAAAACAGACCAAAATCAGCCACCTTAAAAGCCATATTGTCGTCCAAAGAGCTTGAAGAGACCTTTCCATTCGACGTGACTAGTATATTCTTCGGTTTTAGGTCACCATGTGCCACTCCTTTGTCATGCAGGAACTTCACGCCTTCTGCGACTTGCACCATAATTTTAAGTGCTTCTGGCAGGTCGAAAGGATAAACAAGTGGCGCTGCAGCAGCAGACTCTGAAACAGTACCTGTTGGAGCATTTCTGCCGTCCTTAATGAACTTCTGGAGATCGATCAAATGGGTCGTCTGAGAGGCAAAACCTGAACCAGAAGATTGCTTTCGCCGTGAGTCCTTTATGTTTTGCATCAAATTTAGAAGGTCACTGTCCATCAATTCTACGACGAGAGAGCAGCTTCCTTCGTCAACAGTCCAGCAATATGTTCGCAGAACATTCGGGTGATCGAGATCTACGAGAGCAGCTGCTTCTCGTTCAAAGATATAGCTCGGTACTCGTAGAAAGTCTTTCCTGGCGTAACTCTTTCCTTCCAACGTCGTCTCATACACAATGCTAGAAGAACCTTTGCCGATGAGACACCCACTTTTCAAATCTTTCGATTGTACCTTCTTCATGGACCTTGAAATATGCTCTGCCATCCCGCCCTGACCAGAAGAGGAGGCCACAGCTCCATACGTTTCGTAGTAGACATCATCCCTGGGTGTACTTCCATAGCTCGCCATCGCAACGCCGTCGAAACTCACGTCCCAAACGGAGGTCTGCGAGGAGTATTCATGGGATAATTCTGGAAATTCAAGCGACTCATGGGATGGGTATGGCGCTGGTTCTGATGAGTCTTCAGGGCTGCGGCTACTCGATTGGTGTGATGATGCTAGTCGTAGTAGTCTCTGCAAAGTGTGCAACAATTCCAAGCTAAATTCACAAATTCAGAACAACTAGAAACATGAGATTCAACATGCCGTGATCATAATCAGGTGTTTTTGGAGAGATGGAACTATGGCATGCTTACCGGTTGAGGTTTGAAGGCGAGAGGGGCGGGTGTGGCCCCCGGGTAGTCCTAAGGGCTCGTCTGAACCTACAACGTCACGGGTACCACAGGACTGTGGTTGAATGCATTCTTAAACAAAATTCTGCAGGAACAGCCATGGGCAAAAAAATTACATTCTTGCAAAATTCAACAAACACGTCTCTGAATTTTCGAGGAGATTTGACGGCTATGGTTCTTATATGCAATATCCGAGAAGGTCATCGTCCGTCACTGTTTTCCTGCTGAAGATCTGAACCGTGAGCTGATTCGTTGTAAGATCAACTTGGAATTCAAACTTTGTTAACGAAGACTGGATGAGTGCCACCCACTACAAGTGCGCAACAAAAGGTGAGTTCGATAAGGTGCTTCAACTTCCAATGACGAAGAACTTTCGGGAGAAATCATCAATTAAATCTGCCAATACTGAACGTCTCGTCAGCTGTAATGAAGCTTTACCAACTGGTACCACAATACCAGAATCTTGATGAGCATATCACAAAGCGAGTTCTCGTAAGAAGTGGGTTGAAAGTAAACCTGCAACAGGAGGGGTACAATATGGACTTCCTTTTCCTGCACCCAACCAAAATATCTTCCCTTAAATCTCCTCAAATCAAATAAGAAAACAGCCATTCAACTATCCTCACTGCATAGATTTCAGCTTAAGGTGATTGCAGACATGGTGATTCTGAAATATACTTTACCCTCAGAATAAGCTGCACAGCACCTAAACATGGCGCCAATCATACTCGACTAAAATTCCTGTAACTCAACCTGAATTTTGAGCAACAGATTATTATAGCAAGTAGCTACACTATGACAGTCTCTTTCCCTGTAACACTGGCCCACTTTTCGAGTAAAGTAGCTACTCAAAATTCGTAGCTTCTGTCGATTCAAAGCCTCCTCTCCTTCGGTCCAATAAACTAAGGTGCGCGACGTTAGCTACAGAGTCTTCACTGTCAAATCTCGTCGGACACTTATCTCTCACGTTATCGTAGCTGCAGGCAAACTGAGTGGAAATAATTCTAGAAATAGATATTGAGACGTAGAGAATTATTTTTTCAGAATTTGTGTCTGGAGAAACAAGAACCTTACAGAATATGTTCATTTTAAGGAATCTGCCAACCTTATTTCTCTAAAATACATAAGTATTCAGTAGGATGAGCCCTGCCCTCCACTTAAGATATGAATTTTAGATTTTACAGCATCATGACTTGAAAAATGCCGAAAAAAATTCTAATTGCAAATTGGTTTATTCCGCAACCGCTATGTAGATCGACTTAGCTGGATACTCGGCACGAGACCACCGATAAAAGGAGGAAACAAAATTCAATGAGTCACCCAAAATCGAGATGTCCATGATTTGCACCGCGCTCTTCACGTACACTTCTAACTTTCCGGGAGGCACCTTTCACGAATTCCTCAAATGAACTGTAACTTCGAAACCAATCACTTGGAAACTCAGATAACTCGATACAGAATTGCCGACCAGATCCCTTGCTGACTTGAACGATCACCTCAACACGAAACTCAGTAGCACTCAAGCTCCTCCCTTCAAGGTCGCTTTGACACTTGAAATGCAGCCCTGGAATCCCAAAAGATTACTGCCAAAACTATTGCTACACCCTAATTTCTACCTTTTCATTCCCAACCTGAAGAGACGCCTTGCCAGGAATGAAACGCAATTGATGTTCACCAGAGATCACTACCAAAACGCAACGTGCTAGCCCAGACGGTCACGAATACTTGACACCAGCATAAGAGCAGGTCATACGGGTGAAAGCTTCGCCCGACTGAGCATCTGAAATACGGCCGAAGTCCTCGCAGACCGTCTTCCTCTCCTCAGGCTAAGTTAGATCTTTTAAATTCGAAGCCTACACCCTCGTCTTGATGATGGCCACAATTGGTGCCTGCCGTTGTGAATGTAGACCATTTGAGAGTTGACAAAACAAGCCACAGACGCATCCGCATTCCATACCATGTTATTTCCAAACCCAGGCACAGTCAGGGAAGATATGATATTCATACTGAAAGGGCTCCTCAATCCACGCAACTCGGCACCTGAACCCAAGAATGACACAGACGGGAGACTTTGAACCACCTGCGAAAAAGGAGTCACATATGAATACAGCTACGAGTCGATCGATGTTGATATAATTGAGTTGCGGTTGCCTTCCATTAGGCGCTATCACAAGCTAAGCCTACATCCTCGATGCTAAGCAGGCCCTACCTGCAACAATCCATCACGTTGCATTAGAGTAGAGAAACTTTGCCGTTACTCAGTCCATAACCTCGACATACGTTCTCGGCATCGTTACAAAGAACGGCGTTCAAGAGCATTCTCGACTTCTAGCTCAGCGTCCACTTGAACGTCTTTCATACGATAATCAAATATTCCCTCTGTCTCAAAATAAGACCGGTGAACATTTCCTTTGTAAAATACCAAGGAAACACCGGTCTTATTTTGAGACAGAAGGAGTACATCTGAAAGATTACAGAGAAAGGACAGAGGACGTTGAGAAACAGAGTTAGCAAAAATGCATGCCGCAAAACTTGAATCTGGAATATTCGACTATTCTGAATTTGCAAGGTTCTACTTCCATAACACAATCGGTATAGTGATTACATACATCAGAACAGCAGCGTGTCCCAACTTCTAACCCTAAGAAGCGCAATAAATTTCAACACTGTCCACAAAATCTTCCAGCAATTCAGACCCTGTTGAAAATTCGTTCATCTAAATGTACAGATGAACAAGAAATTTGCCATAGTAAACACACCCTGAATATATAGGCTAGGGGCGTCGCGGCGTACATGCTTCGGAAGAACCTCGTCCTCACACCACCTGCTCAGAGCTCGCAACATTTCGAGAACACCAGACGATGAGAAACTTCCAAGTTCCGATTTCTGTCTCAACTCTGCCCATTTCTGCTATAAATTCCTCGTATAATAAGAAGATGGCTTGCCTCGACTTTGAAGACCGGAATGATCACGATCCTAAAGAAACGTAAGATAGCCAGTAGACCCCGGGGTTTGAACTAAAGTTTTTCACTTAACACGACGGTGAGCTAATATCTTACGGCACGCAACGACCAGAAGGCCGGGGGGATTTGACCCCCTTGTTGCCTCTGCCAAGGGTAAGGTAGGAGGTCCACAAAGCGCCCATCTAAGCGCTGAACCTGAATTTTGGGGAGGTAAAACATCTTGAAATATTTTTCAGTAAATTTTCCTTGAAAGACAAGAAGAAATGGCATGTGGCACAAGTTGTTTCATATTTTTTGGAGCTTTGTGGATTTAGTTATGAAATTTTGAAGTTGAAAAGCCATAGGACTCCAAAAGCGACCACCTCCTAGAATGTACATCGTTTGTACATTTTGGTTAATTGGAAAAAGCAAAATGTACCTTTGTGTCCTATTCGGTTCAAAATGCCTTGTCGGAGTTCAAGCCTCCTACCTTAATTTTAAAAAATGGCCCTTTGGCATATCATCACCTCTCTAAGTTATCCAATTTCAAGGTCTCTAATTGCAAATATGAATTTAAAATTTCCAATTCTAGCAAATAAAATATTCCAGTGTTTTCTCCAGGGATAAACCATAGGGGTAATGAAGGGCAATAAGAGGGCCAGGCCGCCGGGGTGAATTGAACCCCCTCGCTCAGTCATGAGGGAAAATCCTGAAATTTTTTATTTGCCACACATGATAAAATTTGCAAATTCTGAATTCATATTTGCAATCAGAGGCCCCAAATTAGCTAGTAGATATAAAGAACATAGATTTACATAACATTGTTTAACCAGCTCACCAGCCTCCCCCCAGGTGGATGGATAATGCCCCCTGAGATACCGGGGGGGGGAGACTTTAGTTTAATTGCTACAAAGGGGATTGGTTGCGAGTTGATACATCTATCTTGCATTGTCAGTGTCTTGAATGCCATTCGCTGGGGGCTCCTCATTTTGGGGGAGGAGCCAAAAGTCAATAATGTTATGTAACATGGCCCAAAATAGGGGGCTTTGTTGTGTCTAGGAGGTTCACTCCAGGGCTTTTTTTTTAATTTTTGAAGAAGTGCCATAGTGGCGATATAAAATGTTATAGTGGTGCTCCAAATTGCAACATTCATCCACTTATTGGATGTATAGTATGATTTTCATCCACAATTAGGCGAATTATTCTAATATATTTTTTAATTTCAAAGTTGTCTGGCGATTTCATCCAATTTTTTTGGCATTTTTTATAACCTTTTATAGCCAGATATTTTTTTCTGGTGCAATCTGGCACCAGAAAGCCAAAAAAAAAAGCCCTGGTTCACTCTTCCGTCGGCTTTGCTTGTTGTGTGTTGTCTTGTCTTGTGTCTTGTGTCTTGTCCCCTGCCAGGCCACTTGTGGCTGGCCGGTTTGTATTTTTCTCCCTTGCAATGAAATTCCGTTTCATTTGTGTCAAAAATAAATAAAAAATCGGGGGCTTTTTTTTTACGTGCACCCCTGGAATGACTTGGGCGGCTGAGCGAGGAGGCCAGTTCACCACGACCAATAATATTGAGGGTCAATCCGTCCACTGGGCCTCGCAAAGTCGCAATGCTCAGATTCGCACATTGTAATCCGTCAAAGGGAATTGATTCGTGCGCATTAGCCGCTTACCATTTAGGATCTTGAGCAAAACCTCTTCCTTCTCGATCGCGCCATGTGACTCTGTGAGCCCTACCCCCCATGTGGTACCGAAGTGCCCTGTATTCTCGGTGCACGCCCTCACGGCGAAGCGATCAGTCACAACGGAGGAACTGTTTTTCATATTTCGATCAAGAGGTTTGACTGGACTAGATGTCCGATCCCAGACACAATGTCACACCACATTGAGCTTGCCCAGGGTTCGAGGAAAGGAGTACCATTTGGCGCTCCCAATTGCATCGATGGTGGTGAGCGACTACGCGAAACCCTGCAGATTGAGTGGTTAGGAGCTGAAGGTTGTCGCGAGCTTAATACACCTCAGTTTGTAAGGCTGTCTCAAGAACTAGAAGAGAGGTTTCCTGACTTGAGAGGCGCGCAAGTGAGGCGCTTGAAAGATCTTTGCCTCGTTGCAAATCATTCTGAGGAAGTTTTCCTAAGCGTTTCTAAGTGCCAGTGGCTTAGGACAGTTATCACCTGTAGCAAGCACACTGATGCTTTATTTTCCACGAAGGCGACCAATCATAGACGTAGCGAACTTATCTCGAGCATATCCGTCCAGAGTATTGTTGTGCCATGCCATCCGTACTGGCCGAAGCTCCAAGCCGTTCGAGATAAGGCGGCTAGTGAAGTTGCAAGCAAGAGGTTGTATTTCCCTTCGACATTTCTTGAGGTTGCAGTATCAGAAGATAAGTCGTTGGTCGAGAAGTTGAACGAGTGGGAGGAGAGAGAAGCACAATCCGCTATTGCAGACCAGTTGCACGAAACAGATGGTGACGAAGAGACGAGTTCGAGACCATTTTGGAATATCCGACCTGACGATGTCCAGGTGCAGAACCGCAATTTTGGAAGTGGTAGCCAAGCGGATGTTTGGAAGATATCGTGGCGTGGAGGTCTGTTTGCCAGAAAATTGTTCAACAGGAATGATACCTTCGATACCGAACTTGAAGTCGTGCTAAGGCTTTCCCATCCGCACGTTGTGTACAGCTTTGGGATGTCCATGTCCACAGATGAGAAGCAGCTCTCTCTGTTGATGGAACTACTGGATCGCGATCTTCATCTTTTGATTGAAGACAGAGTCCGTGAGAGAGGTCGCAGCGAGTCGCCATTTTCCCGCCTGGATTCGCTTGACATTTTACTGCAGATTGCAAGGGCCATGGCGCACATGCATGACTTGGCCGAACCTGTGATACACGGGGATCTGAAACCGAAGAATATCCTTGTAAGCGAATGTGAGGTTTTAGGAGATGTCCGTCAGTTCCTTGTCAAGGTTACCGATTTTGGTAGCGCCAGGATCCTGAAACTGAATTCCAGCTCTGCCTTCAATCCGGGCGAAGGGACTACTATTTACGAAGCACCGGAACTGTTCGAGAAGAAGCTTTTCCCTGAGAGGAATGTGGAAATCGAATTTCCTAAGAAAATCGACGTCTACAGCTTCGGCATTCTAGCATTTCAGGTTCTCACAGGGCTCAAGCCTTATGAAAAATCTCGAAGTCTTCGTGTTGCGAAGGAGGGCGTCACAGGGCTTGTACCTTATGAAGGCGTTTCCAATCGTCAAGCTTTAAAGGATGGCGTCATAGCAAGCAATTTGAGACCGCCTCTCCGAGAAGCTTGCAGCAGACCTAAATTTTGGAACGACCCGGACTTGATGAGGCTTGTGGAGAGTTGTTGGCATCGTGAGCCTTCCGCTCGACCCGAGTTCTCAGAGGTCACCACTCGGCTCGAAAGCATTTACAGCTTGCTAGAGCAGGTACGCTGTTGTGATATCCCATGCCCTTGTTGAACCAGTTGATCAGATACACCTTTCACTACTGACAGACCATATTTTTGTTACAGAAATCTGTGAACGGCTGAATTAGTAGGTCAAAATTTAATTTAATTTTGTTTCTCAATCTCTGTTTAGAATGATGGAGGAGCTCTTCTTTTGAATTTGCATTCTGATGTAATTTCCACGATTCTCAGAATCCTAGAATCGCAGCTCTTGCCGTTGCACGATTTCCTCAAGCAAATGCGATCAATGGTGCCTCTCAGATATTTTGGCCCCATTCTTCCCTCGCTGTTGCTGGAGAATCACAATTTGTTGGTTGATAGTGGAGCTGAAAATGAATAGGTTGCAATTTCTCTATGTAATTGATGAAGGAGCTTTTCGTATGACTGTTGTTCTGCGTATTCTCAGGATATGATAATTGGAGCACGTGTTGTTCCCCCGGCTCAAGTGAGTGCGGTTGATGACGGACTGACTCAGGTATGTTACCAGTTACCACTTGCTTCCCGCACTGTTTTTGGAGATATCTGATTAGGGTGGAATTGATTGGTTGAAATTTAGATTATCGCTTGTGGTCAACCTTCTTTCACTTCAAGTGCCACGCAAGAGGGCTTCATTTATCTCCTTAGTGTCCAAGCTAAAATAGAATTCTCACTTTGGAAGCTAATAGTGAATTATAGGAACTTCCAAAAATGTAGGACGTGATTTCAACTTCCTTTTGGTAACCTTGAAGCTTCCTAAGTGATTTGTTCCAACTCCTAGAGACATGGAATCAACCACGTTGGCCACTTGGGCACACTTAGGGGTTAAATCTGGAGTTAGTCTGCTCTAACTCATCTTCTGCGAATTTCAGAACCAAAGTGTCGGAACGCCTGCTTCTTCGCAGCCTCACACAAGTGTGACTGCAGTGAATGATGGACCTCAGGTATATTTACCACATTCTTCCCACACTAGTTGCAAATCTTTTGTGCACCGTTTGAGCTGCTCCAGCAATCGTCCAGAGCTGTTAAGAATGTCCAGAAAATGAATCAGAATTGAATTAGAATTGTGCAGAATTGTACGAGTAAAGCAGGTTTAAGGCTCTCAACATATACAAGTGATGGTGAGGTTGCCCTTGTGTAGGTAACTGAGGGACGAATTCAGAATAGATTGCCGGATCTAGAAGCCAACTCGTTCAACAATTTTGTGCTTTTATGTCTACTGTTTCAGCTTGGTGTTCGACAGTGGTAACTCTGAAGTCCATTCTACAAGAGCTGTGGTGGAGCTAGGGTATCACTTCCTTTTAAAGGCTTCCTCCTGACACTGCGAAATTTTTTTTGGTGTCTTGTCTTTTGTGCTTGATCAGGTCTCCAGCGTCCATGAAACGTCAAAGAAAGGTTCCCGAAAGAAGGGATTTAGGTTCCTCAAAATGCTCAGCTGTGCCCGCATATCACCGGGGAATGTCATCGACTGACATTCATGGTTGCATGGTCAGTGTTGGGGAATGGTTCACTGGTTTTATTGAAAAAGATTCATTAAGGTAAAAGCACCAGTAGTCGATCATTTAAGCAATTTTGGAGCAGATTATGAGTAGCACCAGGTGGTGGGAAATTTTTCCCATGTAGGATGATAGGAAATATGGGGATTGCAAAATTTTCAGAATTTTATTCCCAAAATTGAATTTACAGTGAATTTTGGGAACCAAAAAGTGCATTTCACTAGTAGCCACTATCTAGAGTCTTCCTATTTTGATCATTCAAGAACTATTTTCTTGCTCCCTACTTCGTACTTTCTTGCTCACTACTATCTGGACATGTGTCATAATCTTGTTAGTCCCAACCTTGAAAAGGACCAAAAAAACATATTTCAAGCTTCCCTTGGATATCTTTTCCAACCTTGGTTGAAAATACAGTACCCCTATAGCTTGGATGCTTGGCATGGTTGACTACTAATGCTTCTACCTTAGTATCGGTCACTTTCTCATGTACCAGTGGATGCACGCACCCACATTGATGTGTGTTTTATTTGTTCTAGATCAAAGGGGAGGGAGGCTTTGCATTGACAGAAATTATCCTAAGGAAGATTGAGTAGGTTCTTTAGTTGAACAATGAGCCAATGCTATAGGGTCACAACTGCTTGTAATGTAGATGCTTGTTTTAGATTGTACTAGTGTGCCCTGTGTTGTTGCCACAGTCGAAACAAAAATTGAAGTAATTTTTTTAATTCAAAAATAATTCAAAAATATATAACTTTCCCACCATAGGTCCAAATGCTACAAAGCAAAAGTAAAAGTAGTGTGCCTTATTGCCGTTGCTGCAATCTAAACAAAAGTAAAAGTAATTTTTAAAATTTTCTAAGGTCTAAATGCCACAAAGCAAAAATAAAAGTATTATGCTTTGTTGCCGTAGTCAAAACAAAAATTAAAAATAATTTTCTAATTTTTTATTCATAAAAACAATAAAGTTCAATAACTTTCATACTATGGGTCCAAATGCCACGAAACAAAGCCCATACACCCCTCCTTACTAAAGGCTTTCCGATGCTACCAAGCACACCACTAGGGGACATTTGGGTTGAGAGATTCCAATGTAACAAAACAAAACAAACAAGGTATGGATAAAATAAAAGTCAATGTAGTATAAAAGACAAAATAAAATAAAAGATAAGATAAAGCAAAAGATATAAAGCATAAACAAAGCATAAGCCAAAAGAAAAAGGAATATGACAAAGAATTGAACAAATGATCCATAATTTAGCACAATTGAAGTTCCAAAATAACTCCAAAATCCATAACTTTCACACCATAAGTCCAAACGCCACAAAACAAAGCCCATATACCCCTTCTTACAAAGAGCTTTCCAAAGGTACCAAAAACATAACCAATTGACACACAATTCAAAAGATACATAATTTAATATGATTCAGTAATTTTTAAGATCCAAAAATAACTCAAAAATCTATAACTTTCACATTGCAGGTCCAAGTGCGACAAAACAAAGCCCATGCATCTCTCCTTGCCGAGGGTTTTCCGACAATACCAAGCACGTCACCGGGGGACGCATGGTCCAGGAGATCTCAACGTCACAAACAAAACTTGTGCTACACAACCCACTAACTTAATTTAACTTGATTAAAAATATTTGTTGAATGACTCAAAAGAATAACAAAATGACATTAATTGTTAAAAGAGTGAACAACAAACCACTAACTTGATATGAATTAAGTGCAAATGTTTGTTTAATGACACAAAACTTTGTGAAAATGATATAATTACGTGTAGAGGTGAAAATTAGAGCATCTTCGATGTGCTTCACTTGATGTATTTGGTGGACCAATCCACCAAATAGAATGTTAGATAAGATTCCATCACATGTGTACTAGTAATCAAGAATATGAACTCACTGTAAACTTGATGATAGTGAATGGCTCAATGCTCTTAGTAAATACAAAAAGTATAATGGAAAAATTACTTTTACTTTTATTTAAGGACATTAAGGAGGGCTTAGCCATCACTTTTGACATCCCAATGGTTGTGGCAACAACACATGGCACACTGGTACTTATTGTAATGTATTGATTTTGAAATAATTCTGAAGCTGAAGTCCAAAATTTTAAAAATTGGTGGAAAAAATGGACAAATCAAGATCAAAGTACAATGTATGCAACAAAACTTTTGTGTTTATTTCAAATAATCTACATGTCCACTAAATTTAAAAACTTCATTAATTCTATATATAAGATCCAAATAATGCATTCTTTGGTGCATTGAAATCCCCTTTCATTTGATGACAATAATATTTAAAAATCCAAACATTCTAAAAACAAAAACAATGCTTATAGTCTCATGATTAAACATGGTTACGGCGATGTGGAGGTAGAAATCTTAATATCTCACATGCTACGTTAGGATATAGTACATCACGGTGCAACCAAGAACTATAATACCGTAGTCCAAATCTTTAGCATGTTCATTCAACATAAAAATACATAAGAACATATGCAACGCCAAGAGCCATTTTTGCCTTGTAGGCATCCACAATCAAAGTGCAACATTTTTAGAAATAAGGTGAAAATATCCCAAAATCATCCTTGTACCCATTCTTGACAAGTAGACTTCTATTGAAATTGTCCCCAAAAGTGCAAGTAACCCTAAAAGGATGCCATGGACAATACATGTCTAATGGATGACTTAAAACCCTTCCATATAAGAAAAACTTGGAATTATTCATCTTTAAAATTTTGAATGAAAAAGAAAGATTTTGCACAATAGTTTGACCTCCAATGAGTCTTGTTGAGTTTCTCTATACAATTTGATTCATACGGTAATAGAAAAGTTGATTTTCACATTGACCAACTCGTTTTTCTAGGATTAAATCATTCCCATACTTAACCCTAGAAGGACCAGACCTCTAGACCCCTATGACCAAGGTAGTCACACTAGTAGAAAAATAGTGCCCAAATCAACAAAACATCAACAAATTTTTGTTGAAGTGGATACTACATCATCCATTTTTACAGTTTTTTGTTGATTCTGGTAGACATTACCGAAATCAACACTTTCTTTTGTTGATTCAGATACTGCAACTCTAAAGTAACAAAAAAATCAACACTTTTTTGTTCATTTTGACTTAGGAGAATCTCAAGTAATTTTTTTCATTTGAAAAATGTTTAAATCACCAAAGTTAGTATTCTATGTACATTTTTTTTTTTAAATTTTACACTTCATCATTCACAATTCGGTGTTTTTTTAAACCAGCAGACTTCAGAGGCCATTTAGGCATAGAAAAAAAACTTATTTCAAAAAAGTTTCAACTAAGAAAAGTTTCTAAATCAAAATAATTTTCATCTTCAAAAATCTGTTTGCAATTCAAAGTCTTTAATCAAAAGTTATGAATGAATTTCAGAGAGGGGTTAAAATGAACTTTTTTTTGACATTTTTAAACACCCTCTCTGAAATTTATTCACAACTTTTGATTGAAGACTTTGAATTGCAAACGGATTTTTGGAGATGAAAATTAGTTTGATTTAGAAACTTTTCTTAGTTGGAAGTTTTTTGAAATAAGTTGTTTTTCTATGCTTAAATGGCCTCTGAAGTCTGCTGAGTTTGAAAAACAAATGGAAAAAACTAATTTTAACCAAATAAATAAAAACGTAACCCAATCATGCACATGTACATGGATACATGAAGTGTTGGTAAAGGCCTTGACCCCTAAGCAAGGGGTGCAAGGTTCAAACCCCATTGGCACCACTTACTTAAGTGGTGCCTTGCCTAGGTGGTGGATTCCCATTGGTTTGACTGGCCTAGGTGGCATTTTTGGTAATGACATGGCACTTGCCATGTGTCAATTTCTATATGGCTGAATTTTATTTTTATTTTTTTTCATTTTTGACTTGACCAAATCAACAAAAAAATCAACACTTTCTTGTTAACAAACTACCCAAATTAACTCGTCCAAATCAACAAAAAAATCCTCGCACTTACTTCCCTCTCTACTTGTCAAACTTTGAGTTTATGTTGCGATGGCACAATTTGATTTTCTTTCAATGGAGTCAATTTTTCTTTTGCAAGAATACAATGATAGCCTTATAATACATTCAGACCTGGCCTTAAGGGTCATGCTTATAGGTGGTCTTAGAAGAAAATCCTCACTACCATTCTGACTTGCAGTCATAGGGAATGCCAAGTTTAGTTAGACGCCCACATGGCACACTATAGGAGAGGTAGTCAGTACAAAGAAGAAGGCCACTATTAATAGCAGTGGTTAATTGATTTGCGACACATTTTATGTAGTATCGCAATCACGGGAAAATGAAGATTTTAAGAAGTTGGAAGCGCTCTTACTTAGTGGGACTCAAGTTGCACAATTAACAAAGAAATCCGCTCTTATGCATGGAGGTACCAATGTTAAATTTAGATAGTGCCCACACATGTTGTGAAGACTAATCTAAGTGTAGAAACAAGAAATCATTATGCAAAAACAACTCCATGAACTCTAAATTGGAAAAGCTCCATCAATATACAATGGCATGCGACTCCAAAAATGGTAAGGGGAAAAAAAGAAAGGCGCATGAAAGTTACCTAATTCTGCACTACAACAATATTGTTGTAGTGCCAAGAATTGTCGTGCCTGAAATCATCAAAGCATGTTCAAAAGCATTTTGTTGATACAATCCTACAAAAACAGAACATAAGTATTCACTACTAGAGAATTCAGTGTCCGATTCAACAAGAAAATCAAGAAATATATGTTAATTTGGACAGTGGATTAGGACATTTTGATTCGGACAAAAATCAACACTTCTATGTTGATTTTATATCTTGATTCGGTCATAGTGAAAAAATTATTATTATTATTCAATAATTTGCCACGTAAGCTGCCACATAGGTTGAACGTGCCACACAGGCAAGACTGCCACGTCACTAGAACGGCCAAACGGATTAAATTGCCATGTCAACAATCAACAAATTGATATTAAATAATTAATTAAAGTTTCCAAATTAAATTCTTAAATTTAACTTTAAAAAATCCAGTATTATATTCAAAATAATTAAATAAATATATACTACTATAGAGCTTCGAATGCCAAAATCCACCACTACATTCCAAATAATTCAACATATATTCCAATTTAACTTTGAATGTAGCTTACCTTGGTGTTTGAAGAGAGGGGAAGACAAGGCCTTTATACAAGTGGGGTGGTAGGAGGTAGGACAACCCATATGGGATTTGTAAAGAGTGAGGAATAGTAGGAGCTCAACCGCTCATACTTAAGTCAAAAGTAGGAATTGTGGTTTAAGTAGAATTTCAGACCTCATTTAGGCATTGTAGAATTACTTTTTTCAAAAAACTTTGAACTAAGTTATTGTAGAAAATGAATCTAAATTTCATCTCCAAAAATCCGTTTCAGATTTGAAGTCTTCAATTAAAAGTTATGGACAAATTTGAGAGAGGGGTTAGAAGGGACATTTTTTTTAACAATTTCAAACACCCACTTTGAAATTTGTCCATAACTTTTGATTGGAGGCTTGAAACATCAAACGTTTTTTTGGAAATGAAATTTGGCTTGATTTCACAACTTTTTTTAGTTCAAAAAGCTTTGAAAAAAGATATTCTACTATGACAAAATGAGGTTTGAAATTCTACTTTGTACACAATTCCTACATTTTGACAATGAAAGGTCAAGCTCTCATCTTCAAATTATCCCATATTCTTTGATAATTCATGATGAACAATGGATTTCATTGTAAAAACAACCTCTCTACTATCATTTTTCGTAAATGTCAATGAAAAATGGTGACTCCTAGTAGTAGTTGGGGCCACCATATAAATTGCTCTCATAAATTGAGAAACTAGAATTGTGAAGTGAAAATTGGGCATATTGTTGTACAAAAGGGATTCTACAATTTCACTTAGAATGGACTATACTTAGACCTATTATTATTTGAATGAAATTTTTATGTAAAAATAACTTTTTTGTGAAAAGTCAAAATGTCTCATTTCTTTTTAAAGGAAGAATATACATCTTGACTAGAATTACATATTATAAGTTCCATGAATTTTAAATTTTTATTGATTGAATTTTATGGATTGAAATCTTATTGATTAAAATTTGACCTCAAAATTTTCATTTTTTTATTTTTCATTCCATAGATTGCAAAAAAATAAAATAAAAATTCCAAATAACATCAAATAACTATATATATCAAAAACATATTTGCAATTTATGGAGTGAAAAATTAAAAAGTCAAATTTTAATCAATGATATCAATCAATAAAAATCCAATATTCATGGATCTTGTAGTATGTGATTCTAGTCAAGATGCACATTCTTCCTATAAAAAGAAATGATACATTTTGACTTTTCACAAAAAATATTATTTTTCCATAAAAATTTCATTCAAATAATAATAAGTCTAAATATAATCCATTCTAAGTGAAATTGTACATAAAGGTAGAATCCCTTTTATACAACATGTCAAAATTTCTCTTAATATTTCCAATTTCTTAGTTTATTAAAACAATTTATATAGTAGCCAATTATTTTTGGGAGTCCCATAAGTCCATCACCTTGCCATATAGAATATCTTGATTTTAGATGGTCATTGGACTTTATTTTGGACTTTCCCGCTAATATTGGACATTATTATTTTTTACAAAATTTTGATCATTTAATTTTTTGCTGAATTTGACATTTTTTTTTATTCATTTTATTTATTTTTTGGCATACTTTTAAACAATTATTTTTGGCTGGCCCTATCTTACTATTACAGTATGTAGGAAAATGAAAATGATGTTGAGAGGATTGCCAAATCAACTGAGCAAATTTTTTTTTTGTTCAAATCAACCAAATCATGTTGATTGATGTTTGGAGGACAGCCAAATCAACAGAGCCCAATTTATTTTTTTTGTAATCAACGTAAGTGCATTAATTTTCTGTTGATTAGGGCCCCCTTTTCTAGTAGTGATTGGAAAACAAATATGGTACAAGGAATTTATCAAATGGTAAGGGACAACAATAAATGCAGGCGGGAAATTGGCTCTTATATAAGTCAGATGAGCTCCCATAATAAGAAAGATGGGTGTGCTTGATATTGAAAAGGTTGTGTGTAAGTTAATAAAACATTAATGAATTCTAGGGATGCCTTATTCATGAAGTTGGAGTATCAAATACCTACCTACCTTGGTCATGCACTGATTGTGTTTTGCTTGAGGTAAAGATTTAGTTAAGATACTAGTTGTCACAATAGAAGTTGAAATATGACAAAGTTGAATTTCTTTGACAAAAATCTTTTCTTTTGTAAAATTATATATGATGTCCACATGTTTACTTTGGAAATGATATTTAGGATTTTTGCTTAGAGCTATAGCACTTTGGCTATTTGAATAAATTATAATAGGATTTGATTGAGGAAAACCTAATTCATTCAATAAATGTTGTAACCAAACAACTTGGGATGTTGCTTTTGATAAAGCCATATACTCTTATTTTGTTCATGAGAGAACACTAATATTTGTTTTATTGCCCCTAAAATAGCACCATCAGCTAGAAGAAAGCAATGTCTAGAGGTGGATCAACAAGTGCCTTTATCACCAACCCAATCTCCATTCAAGAAGACATGTAAGATTTCTCCATTGTCTTGTTTTTGATATTTAATGCCAAATGAAAGTATTCCTTTAATGTATCTCAAAATGCATCTTAAAGTTTGAATATGAGTGTTACTAGGATTGAAAAGAAATTGTTCTAAGCTACATACTGTATATATACAATCTAGTTTGGAATTGATGATAGCATACATTAAACTGCTAGCAATATTTGAATAAGGATATATTTAGGTAATGTTTTATTCGTCTTGAGTTATAGGAAAATCTTCTTTGCTTGACTATATTTAATGGATTATAATTTAACATATTATATTCTTGAAGTTTGAAAATTTAATAATTTTGTTGATGTATTATCAGCCATCCTTAGCGTCAGTTTTTTAGTATAGTAACTTTCAATATGTAATGGATTTTATCATCATTTGATATACCAAATTCCTTTGAAGAGTATATTTAAAGTGTTGAATGAGAAATTTTTTATTTTTTACTAGAATATAATCATCTACATAAATGACTAATATTAAAAAATCATTAGTGTTATCTTTTTGTGTATGGATATTTGCATCATTTAGAGATTAGTTCAATAAATCCATGTAAAAGTAAGAACAAGTTGTCAAGAGGATTGTTTAAGGCTATCCAAAAATTTAAGGAGTACTAAGAAAACTAATTTAGGATCCAATTGAAATTTTGATTTAAATAATTTGAGATAAGTTGTTAATCCTTCATGTGGACTCATGTCACTACAAGAGAAAGGGCTGTTTTAAGTAGTGTCCTAGACATCATGTCTTTTAAGTAACGTCTTTTAAGTAAAATTTTACTAAAAAGATTGTCTTTTTAGTAAAATTTTACTTAAAAACTTACTTAAAAGACGTGATGTCTAGGACACTACTTAAAACACCCCTTTCTCTTGTAGTGTGTAAATCTTCTCATTTAAGTTGTTGTATAAAAAAGTTGTTTCACATCTAAGTTGATGGATTTCGAGGTTATATTGCTTAGCTAATGCTAATGATAGTTTAACAATATTCAGTTTGAGAACTCAAGAAAATGTTTATGTGTAGTCTACTCCTTTGATTTGAGTGAACCTCTTGGCCACTAATCTAGCCTTACATTTATTTATTTTGCCATTAGCGCAAGTTTAGATTTTAAAACCTATTTATAGCTAATTGATGTTTT
The DNA here is from genome assembly GCA_951799445.1 of Pseudisothecium myosuroides. Lineage (NCBI taxonomy): Eukaryota > Viridiplantae > Streptophyta > Bryopsida > Hypnales > Lembophyllaceae > Pseudisothecium > Pseudisothecium myosuroides. Next base: position 26,275,504 of record OX637294.1, read on the forward strand.
TTTGAGAAGACACAAAGTTAATTTTTAGGATTTATTCTTTAATAATAAATTGAATTTTGCATTGGCGTTGACTTACCATTTTGGCTACCATTCCTTCTTTTTAAAACAGCTTCTTGTGTATTTGGAGCTTGTAATAAAATAAATGCTACATTAGCGCATTTTTTTTTTCTGATGATGAGGACAAGACCTTTTAGATGGAGGCCTATCTTGAATTGACTCAATCAACCTTTTAGGTGGTTGAGTCTTTTTTAAAGGTCAAAAAGAGCTTAAAAGAGAACTTTGGATGTTTGTATTGGAGGTGACTTTTGATCATTGTGAGATAAATCTCGTCTTTTACTTTTGGATGAAAGTTGTGGAAATACTTCATGCATATTATCATAAAATGGTGAATTATATTGACTTTCAATATTTATTATACTAATTTGGTTGGGTGGTTTTTATTGATTTTGGTTGTATATTGTGTTTATTTAATTGGATGTGCTATTGATTTGGTTGTATAGTAGGTTGTTGGTATGAAAGTAGAAATAATTGTATATTATTAGAAATAGTAGGATTTTGAAATAGACTAAAATCTATTAATTCTTTTTTATTTTTTTGTATATCAATATTTTGTTCAATATGAGTATTTTCATTGAATAAAACATCTTATGATATCATAATCTTTTGATTAGAAGTACTCATAAGGCAATAAATTTTGACTTCTTTACTTTAGCCAAGAAATAATCGCTTCAATACAATATAAATCTAATTTTCGCACTAAAACTTGTACCTTACTCCCAAAAAATTTAAGATAAGATAAGTTTGGTTGTCATCCAAATTGTAATTCAAAAGGTGTTTTGTTTTTTGGTGTAGCTTTTATTAGGCTTCTATTTTGAAGGTAATTGAACAATTATAATTGCTCCGCCTCAAAATACTTTGGATAGTTTAGCTTGTAACAGCATTGCTAAAATTATCCCTATTAAAGTTATATATTTTCTCTTAGATATATCATTTTATTGTGGCATATATGCTATTAGAAATTTCTATGTAATCCCTTCTTTGGAATTAAAGATATCAATTAAAGTCTTTGGAAATGCACTTCCTTCTACGACTAGACCTTAATATTTTAATTTTATGATTTGTTTTCTTTTTTACAAAATTTTTATAATATATAAACTTGTCAGGGACTTCAAATTTTTGTGGCAAAAGGTAAACATAACAGTATCCAGATAAATTGTCTATGAGTGTAAAGAAATTTCTAAAACCTATATGTGTCCTAATTTGCATTGACACATATATCAGATTGTAGAAGTCCTAGTATTTATGTGAATCTTTGTGATCTTGCTTGAGAAAACTTTCTTTGTGTTGTTTTCCTTCAATATAGGTTGTACAAAAAAAATATTTCTTGGGTAGAAAAGTTATCCATTCCTATTAATATTGAATGAATTTATTTTAGTCTCTGTTGATTTATATGACCTAGTCTAAGATACCATAGCCCAAAGTGGTGGTGCTTCTTAGATTCTTTTTCCTAGAGAATTTGGCTACAAGCTTGAAAAATTTCACATCATTTGGAATTGTATAACATACAGGGAAAAAATAATAAGTAGAAAGAAGTAGAAATTGATTCAAAATACAAAATTGTTAAGAATTTAATTATGAAATTGAAAAAAATGTCAACCCCAATGGTTGTAATGTTGTAATAAACAATCTACATCTTATGATTTTATTTTTTTCAAAAATTATTGAAAATTGAGTTAATCCCTTAAGGACAATTGTCCGTTCAACGGACAATTGAAAACCCAGGTAGGTTCCTATGAAGTCAATTTTGGTTGGATGTTCATGAAATTTTGACACAACGTGTAGATATGTACCCCCGTAGTGATAATCTAATTTTTTTTCCGATTGGATATCCGAATCAAAAGTTATACTGCCCTGAACTTTTTTGGCAGCTTGGGCAATTTGGGAATCTTTTGAAAATCTTTTGAAAATAAGCTCATTAACTTCTGAAATTTGGCATGTTAGTAACTTACATGATATAAGATGCAAATGTAAAAAAAATAAGCATGTGCAGTGTAAAAATCTCACTCTAGGAGGAGTTAAAGTCTACTGGCCCTGTCAGGCAAGGCTGAAAAAAACTTTTTCTTCTAACTTTAAACGTTATAAACTTATAATCTTTCAATCCGTACAGTCAAAGTTTCTGAAATTTTTTCTATACATTCCTCTAGTAGTCTAGTACAAATTTGTATGGTTGAATTTTGAAAAAAACTTTTATTTTTTATTTTTTTCTCATTGCCCTAGAAATAGCAGTTTTTCACAATTTCTGCCCGAAATATGCTTCCGGGCTTTAGAGGTTAAATAAATGACTTCAAAGTTTATGTTAGAGTAGAGAATCCATAACTACCCGCAAACTAAAACTCCTCATAATGTTTGATTTATTGATTGAAATGGAATAATTCAAAGCTTTCCATGTATATATAATTCTTAGAAAACCACTTTCATATTTTTGTTTTTGAAAAAAGTGATTTTTTTAATCTACCCAGACTACCCATTTACAAAAAAAGTAACATATTAGGCCATAATTTTTTACTTGTATTTCCAAATGTCATGAAATTTAGTGCATATGGAAGACATTCCTTGTTCCCACCTTTTCTTAAAATTTCAACCTAAAATATGCAAATCTTCATTCACACTTACCTACCCAAAATTCCTATGTTTCCAAAAAACACATGTTGGTCCTTTAGAAGTTAATGATATTTTTGGAATTTTTATAAACAATTGTAAGGAATTTTTATTAAATTTTTTATTCTCCATATTCAAATTTAATGGAGCCTGCATATGCTATGAAGACTTTATAAAGAAGTTTGAGCCTACTTCAATGCTATGTAGAAAATACATTATCATTTTTTATTGCCGTATTAAAAAGGATCCAAGTTACACACTTTATATCTCAGAGATAACTTTTGTGAATAGACACATCCTTTACTAATAGGCATTACCTATATAATACTAACAATGTAGATATTATTTCAAGAACATCTACACCCTCAAATATCTTAAGCATGACTAAAAGAGACAATTACAAGTAGAATAGTGAGTGGGGATCGCAATAGAAGGATGGCATGGTGAATGAAGTGAATGAGTGAATCCTACCGCAGTGAAAAAGAGATCCAACAAACTAGGAGATGGGGCTACATCTTCTCACATAACATTCCAGAACTTCCAAAACTCATCCCATTGACTAATGCATTGCAAACCCCATTTACTACCAAAAAACTGTTGAAAATCTTTGGTTGCAAGCTCCTCTTGAATCCTGTGGCACAATAATGAGTTTATTCCATCTACAGTCAAACTACAAGAGGGAGACTCCAAGAACAATATACAATAAAAAAAACAAGCAGCTACACTATGAGAGGCTCTATCCTTGTAGCACTCACTTGCTTTTTGAGTAAAGTAATGCTCAAACTGCCATTTTGATCATTTCTGTCAATACAAAGCCTCCCTCCCCTTCTGTCCGGAACCAATAAAAAAAACATCAATGTGGGTGCCTGCACCCACCGGTACATGAAAAAGTGACCAATAAGGTAGGAGGCTCAAAAATGGAGCATCTAAGGGCTGGTCCGCCTTTTTCATATACTTCCTTGGACAAAAATATTTTGAGCTCATTTTTCAAACATAGAGAAATTGATGAGGAATCTAACCCAAGTGGTTTCGTATTTTTCCGAGCATTTTTGAATTACTTATGAATTTTCAAACAAGTTGGGTCGTAGGTCCCTATTTGTGACCCTAGGTCTTTCATAGACGGTTCACTTGCAATTCTAAATAAAAATGGGGAAAGCAAAGAAAATGATTGATTCTTGCAATTACTAATGTTTTTTTCCTTGATTCATTCAATGACTATACTAGTCAATTTCAGAACCGACGCATGCCCATTTCAGAGGCATTTATAGGGTCCATTCTTAATGCCCGCTCCGTTTTACAGCCTCCTACCTTACTATTGAACCTTTTTCAATAAAACCAGTGAACCATTCCCCAGCATTGGCAATTCACCGACTAATGTCAATCGATGACAGTCCCCGGTGATATGCAGGCACAGATTAGCATTTTAGGGAATCTAAATCCCCTCTTTCTGGAACCTCTCTTAAACGTGTCAAGGTCACTCCGAAGGCTGGTGACCTGATCAATCACAAAAACAAGACACCAAAACAAACTTACGGAGGGTCAGGTGACAGCCTTTAAATGGAAGTGATATCCTAGCTCCACCAAAACTTTTGTAGGGTAGACTTCAGAGTTAGCGCTATCGAACACCAAGCTGAAACGGTAACACAAAAGCACAAATACATCAAATACATCAAGTGAAGCACATTGAAGATGCTCTAATTGTCACCTCTAAAGTCATTTTCATTATCACTCTACTTAAATTCCTAAAACTATGATTTCAAAATATTTAATGTTCAGTTATACACGCAATTATATCATTTCCACAAAGTTTTGTGTTATTCAACAAACATTTGCACTTAATCAAGTCAAGTTAAGTTGGTGGTTTGTGTAGCACAGTCCTTCTATAATCCAAGTCATTTCCAATATCCTTCAGGGTGGCTCTAAGAAGACAATAAACTCTAAAATATCTTGATCAAGTCTATAAGAGACTTTTACATGAAGACATGCTCAAGATGTTTTAGTTGACATCATCAGGATAATTTCTGTCAATGCAAAGCCTCCCTCCCCTTTGGTCCGGAGCCAATAAAAAATACATCAATGTGGGTGCCTGCATCCACCCGTACATAAAAAATTCACCAATGCTATTGAATGTTTTTCAATAAAAACAGTTAAAACATTCACCAACAGTGACCACTCACCGACTAATGTCAGTCGATGACATTCCCCGGTGATATGCGGGTACAGCTTAGCATTTTGAGGAATCCAAATCCCCTCTTTCGGGAACCTTTCTTTGATGTGTCATGGACGCTCGGAAGGCTGGAGACCTGATCAAGCACAGAAAGCAAGACACCAAAAATTGTTACGCAGGGCCAGGTGAAAGCCTTTAATATCCTAGCTCCACCAAAACTCTTGTAGGGACAACTGAACTTCAGAGTTACCGCTATCGAACGCCAAGCTGAAACGGTAACACAAAAGCACAAAACTGTGAACAAGTTGGCTTCTAGATTCGGCAATTTATTCTGATTTCGTCCCTCAGTTACCTACACAAGGGCAACCTCCCGCACACATATATATGAAGAGAGACTTAATCCTGCTTTACTCATACAATTCTGCACAATTCTAATTCAATCCTGATTCATTTTCTGGACGTTCTTAACAGCTCTGGACGATTGCTGGAGCAGCTCAAACGATGCACAAAAGATTTGCAACTAGTGTCAGTGGGAAGAATGTGGTAAAAATACCTGAGGTTCACCATTCACTGCAGTCACAGGCGCGTTCGCTTGAAGCTGCGGGAAGGCAGGTGTTCCGACACTTTGGTTCTGAAATTCGCAGAAGATGAGTTAGACAAAACTAAATCCAGATTTAAGCATTAGGTGACCAAGTGGCCAATGCGGTTGATTCCATGTCTTTAGGAGTTGGAGCAAATCACTTAGGAAGCTTCAAGGTTACCAAATGAAAGTAGAAACTATGTCCTACATTTTTAGAACTTCCTATAGTCCACTATTGGCTTCCAAAATAGAGAATTCTATTTTAGCTTGGGCACTAAGGAGATAAATGAAGACATCTTGCGTGGCACTTGATCTGAACGAAGGTTGACCATACTTGATATTCTAAATTTCAACCAATCAATTCCAGCCTGATCAGATATCTCCAAAAGCAGTGCGGGAAGCAAGTGGTAACATACCTGAGCCAATCCATCATCAACCGCATCGTCTTGAGTCGAGGGAATGACATGTGCTCCATTTATCGTATCCTGAGAATTCGCAGATTAACAGAGTTACATCGATTAAATTGAGAAACTGAAACCTATGAATTTTCAGCTCCACTATCAACCAACAAATTCTGATTTCTCCAGCAACAGTGAGGGAAGAATGTGGCAAAAATACCTGAGAAGCACCACTGATCGCATCTGGTTCAAGTGTCTGTGCAAAGGCATGTGCTGCGATTCTTGAATCCTGAGAATCGTAGAAATTACTTTAGAATGCAAACTGAAAAGAATAGCACCTTCATCATTCTAAACGGAGATTGAGAAACAAAATTAAATTAAATTTTGACCTACTAATTCAGCCGTTCACAGATTTCTGTAACAAAAATATGGTCTGTCAGTAGTGAAAGGTGTATCTGATCAACTGGTTCAACAAGGGCATGGGATATCACAACAGCGTACCTGCTCTAGCAAGCTGTAAATGCTTTCGAGCCGAGTGGTGACCTCTGAGAACTCGGGTCGAGCGGAAGGCTCACGATGCCAACAACTCTCCACAAGCCTCATCAAGTCCGGGTCGTTCCAAAATTTAGGTCTGCTGCAAGCTTCTCGGAGAGGCGGTCTCAAATTGCTTGCTATGACGCCATCCTTTAAAGCTTGACGATTGGAAACGCCTTCATAAGGTACAAGCCCTGTGACGCCCTCCTTCGCAACACGAAGACTTCGAGATTTTTCATAAGGCTTGAGCCCTGTGAGAACCTGAAATGCTAGAATGCCGAAGCTGTAGACGTCGATTTTCTTAGGAAATTCGATTTCCACATTCCTCTCAGGGAAAAGCTTCTTCTCGAACAGTTCCGGTGCTTCGTAAATAGTAGTCCCTTCGCCCGGATTGAAGGCAGAGCTGGAATTCAGTTTCAGGATCCTGGCGCTACCAAAATCGGTAACCTTGACAAGGAACTGACGGACATCTCCTAAAACCTCACATTCGCTTACAAGGATATTCTTCGGTTTCAGATCCCCGTGTATCACAGGTTCGGCCAAGTCATGCATGTGCGCCATGGCCCTTGCAATCTGCAGTAAAATGTCAAGCGAATCCAGGCGGGAAAATGGCGACTCGCTGCGACCTCTCTCACGGACTCTGTCTTCAATCAAAAGATGAAGATCGCGATCCAGTAGTTCCATCAACAGAGAGAGCTGCTTCTCATCTGTGGACATGGACATCCCAAAGCTGTACACAACGTGCGGATGGGAAAGCCTTAGCACGACTTCAAGTTCGGTATCGAAGGTATCATTCCTGTTGAACAATTTTCTGGCAAACAGACCTCCACGCCACGATATCTTCCAAACATCCGCTTGGCTACCACTTCCAAAATTGCGGTTCTGCACCTGGACATCGTCAGGTCGGATATTCCAAAATGGTCTCGAACTCGTCTCTGCGTCACCATCTGTTTCGTGCAACTGGTTGGCAATAGCGCATTGTGCTTCTTTCTCCTCCCACTCGTTCAACTTCTCGGCCAACGACTTATCTTCTGATGCTGCAACCTCAAGAAATGTCGAAGGGAAATACAATCTCTTGCTTGCAAATTCACGAGCTGCCTCATCTCGAACGGCTTGGAGCTTCGGCCAGTACGGATGGCATGGCACAACAATACTCTGGACGGATATGCTCGAGATAAGTTTGCTACATTGTTGCTTGGTCGCTTCGTTGGAAAAGAAAGCCTTCGGATGCTTGTTACAGGTGATAACAGTTCTAAGCCACTGGCACTTAGAAACGCTTAGGAAAAATTCCTCGGAATGATTTGCAACTAGGCAAAGATCTTTCAAGCGCCTCACTTGCGCGCCTCTCAAGTCAGGAAACCTCTCTTCTAGTTTTTGAGACAGCCTTACAAACTGAGATCTATTAAGCTCGCTACAACCTTCAGCTCCTAACCACTCAATGTGCAGGGTTTCGCGTAGTCGCTCACCACCATCGATGAAATTGGGAGCGCCAAATGGTAATCCACTCCTTGAACCCTGGGCAAGCTCAATGTGGTTTGACATTGTGTCTGGGATCGGACATCTAGTCCAGTCAAACCTCTTGATCGAAATATGAAAAACAGTTCCTCCGTTGTGACTGATCGCTTAGGAAGAGGACAGGCTCAGAAGTCTGGGTTCCATCTCGCCGTGGGAGTACAGGGCACTTCGGTACCACATCGAGAAGGAAGAGGACTCAAGCTCGTAAGAACTGAGCGGATAAATCTAGAGGGGCAAGGTGGACATCCAAGCAGAGGGCCCGTTCTTGAGGTTGCATTCGAACTACTGTACAGTACAGAGTGTAGACGCTCGGCGGCATCTGCCAGCTATGGCTTTCCCTAATTTACTCCTTTCGACCTATCTTTAGTCCCCACCATATAAAATATATTCCATGCAAATCCTAAATGGTAAGCGGCAAAGCGCACGAATCAATTTTAATTGGCCGGATTACAAATCGGAGAGTACGAGGTCCGCTCAGCGCGGCATGAGCATTGCGAGATCCTGGGCCTTCTGGCCGTTTGCGAGCATTGCGTGCCGTAAGCTTTAACATTAGGTGGGAACATACCTTAAGATCACCATCGTGTTAAGTGAATACTTCTAACCCCGGTGTCTACTGTCTTACGTTTCTTGGGATCGTGATCATTCCGGTCCTCAAAGTCGAGGCAAGCCATCTTCACTCACTAGAAGTCTATGGATGAAATGGGCAGAGTTAAGACAGGAATCGGAACTAGGAAGTTTCTCATCGTCTGGTGTTCTCGAAATGTTGCGAGCTCTGAGCAGCTGGTGCGAGGATGAGGTTCTTCCGAAGCATGTACACCGCGACGCCCCTAGCCGATCTATTCAGGGTAAGTTTTCTATGGCAAATTTCTTGTTCATCTGTGCGTCTAGATGAACGAATTTATGATAGGGTCTGAATTGCTGGGAGATTTTGTAGACAGTGTTGAAGTTTGCTTTTCTCTATTGCGCTTCGTAGGGTTAGAAGTTGGGATGCGCTGCAGTTCTGATGTATGTAATCACTTATAACAATTGTGTTATGGAAGTAGGACCTTACAAAGAACGGTCGAATGTTCCAGATTCAAATTTTGCGGTATGCATTTTTGCTAACTCTGTTTTCAACATCCTCTGTTCTTTCTCTGTATTCTTTCAGATGTCATTGATAATTGTATGAAAGACGTTCAAGTTGGCGCTGAGCTAGAAGTCGAGAATGTTCTTGAACGCCATTCTTCGTAACGATGCGGAGAACGTATGTCGAGGTCATGGACTGAGTAACGGCAAAGTTTCTGTACTCTTACTAATGCAACGTGATGGATTGTTGCAGGTAGGGCCTGCTTTAGCATCGAGGATGTAGGCTTAGCTGCGTGCTTGTGATTGCGCCTAATGAAAGGCAACCGCAACTCAATTTTATCAACATCGAGTCGTAGCTGCATTCATATGTGACTCCGTTTTCGCAGGTTGGTTCAAAGTCTGCCGTCAGTGTCATTCTTGGGTTCAGATGCCGAGTTGCGTGGATTGGGGAGCCCTTTCAGTATGAATATCATGTCTTTCCTGACGGTGCCTGTGTTTTTGAAACAACATGGTATGAAATGCTGATGCGTGTGTGGCTTGTTTGTCAACTCTCAGGTGGTCTACATTCACAACGGCAGGCACCAATCGTGGCCATCATCAAGACGAGGGTGTAGGCTTCGAATTTAAAAGATCTAACTTAGCCTGCGGAGAGGAAGACGGTCTGCGCGGACTTCAGGGGCCGATGTTGGCGATCGGACGCATTTCAGGTGCTCAGTCGGGCGAAGCTTTCACCCGTATGACCTGCTCTTATGCTGGTGTCAAGTATTCGTGACCGTCTGGGCTAGCACGTTGCGTTTTGTTAGTGATCTCTGGTGACCATCAATTGCGTTTCATTGCAGGCAAGGCGTCTCTTCAGGTTGGGAGTGAGAAGGTAGAATATAGCAATAATTTTGGCAGTATAAATCTTTTGGGATTCCAGGGCTGCAATTCAAGTGTCAAAGCTGCCTTGAAGGGAGGAGCTTGAGCTCTATTGAGTTTAGTGTTAAGGTGATCGTTCAATTCAGCAAGGGATCTGGTCGGCAATCCTGTATCGAGGCATCTGAGTTTCCAAGTGATTGGTCTCGAAGATACAGTTCATTTGGGGAGCTTTGGAATTCGTGAAGATGCCTCTCGGAAAGTTAGAAGTGTCAGTGGATAGCGCGGAGCAAGTCATGGACATCTCAATTTTGGGTAACTCTTTGAGTGTAGTTTCTCTCCTCTTTCGCAGATCTCATGCTGTAAAATCTAAAATTCATACCTTAAGTGGAGGAGGTGAGGCAGATTCTTTAAAATGAAACGATTCTTTAAGGTTCTTTTTTCTCCAGACACAAATTTGAAAAAATAATTCTCTACATTTCATTATTTATTTCTAATGTTATTTCCACCCAGTTTGCCTACAGCTACGATAGTGTGAGAGACTAGTGTTCGACGAGATTTGACAGTGAAGACTCTGTAGCTAATGTCACGAACCTTAGTTTATTGGGTCTGGACTGAAGTGGAGGAGGTATTGAAACGACAGAAGCTACGTATTTTGAGTAGCTACTTTTCTCGAAAATTGGGTCAGTGTTACAGGGAAAGAGACTCTCATAATGTAGCTACTTGCCAGAAAAATCTGTTGCTCAAACTTCAGGCTGAGTTACAGGTAATTTAACCGAGTATGATTGGCGCCATATTTAGGTGTTGTGAAGCACATTCTGAGGGTAAAGTATATTTCAGAATCACCATGTCTGCAATCACCTTAAGCTGAAATCTATGCAGTGAGGAAAGGTGAATAACTGTTTTCTTATTTCATTTGAGGAGATTTGAGGAAAGATACTTTTGTTGTGTGCAGGAAAAGGAAGTCCATATTGTACTCCGCCTGTTGCAGGTTCACTTTCAACCCACTTCTTACTGGAACTCGCTTTTTGATATGTTCATGAAGATTTTGGTGTTGTGATACCAGTTGATATAGCTTCATCACCGCTGACGGGCGCTCAGTATTGGCAGATTTAATTGATGATTTCTCCTGAAAGTTCTTCGTCATTGGAAGTTGAAGCACCTTATCGAACTCACCTTTTGTTGCGCACTTTTGAAGGTTGGCACTCATCCAGTCTTCGTCACAAAGTTTGAATTCCAAGTTGATCTTATAACGAATCAGCTCACGGTCCAGATCTACAGCAAGAGAACATTGACGGACAATGACCTTCTCGGATATTGCATGTAAGAACCTTAGCCGTCAAATCTCCTCGAAAATTCAGAGACGTGTTCGTTGAATTTGGCAAGAATCTAATATTTTTGGCCCGTGACTGTTACTGCAGAATTTTTTTTCAAGAATGCATTCAACCACAGCCCTGTGGTACCCGTGACACCCTATGCTCTGACGAGCCCTTAGGACTACCCGGCGGCCACGTCCGCCCCTCTCACCTTCAAACCTTAACCGATAAGCACCCTGGGCATAGTTCCAACTCTCCAAAAACACCTGATTATGGTCACGGCACGTTGAATCTCATCTTTCTAGTTGTTGTAAAATTGTGAATTGAGCTTGGAATTGTTGCACACTTCGCAGCGACTACTCGGTTGGTGTGGTGTTGCTATTCGTAGTAGCAGCAGCCCTGCATGCTTTTCAGAACCAGCGCCATATCCATCCCATGAGTCGCTTGAATTTCCAGATCCATCCCATGAATACTCCTCGCAGACATCCGATTGGGACGTGAGTTTGGACGGCGTTGCGATGGCGAGCTATGGAAGTACACCCAGGGATAATGTCTACTACGAAACGTATGGAGCTGTGGCCTCCTCTTCTGCTCAGGGCGGGATGGCAGAGCATATTTCAAGGTCCATGAAGAAAGTACAATCGAAAGATTTGAAAAGTGGGTGTCTCATTGGCAAAGGTCCTTCTAGCGTTGTGTATGAGACGACGTTGGAAGGAAAGAGTTACGCCAGGAAAGACTTTCTACGAGTACCGAGCTATATCTTTGAAAGAGAAGCAGCTGCTCTTGTAGGTCTCGATCACCCGAATGTTCTGCGAACATATTGCTGGACTGTTGACGAAGGAAGCTGCTCTCTCGTCGTAGAATTGATGGACAGTGACCTTCTAAATTTGATGCAAAAGATAAAGGACTCACGGCCAAAGCAATCTTCTGGTTCAGGTTCTGCCTCTCAGACGACCCATTTGATGGATCTCCACAAGTTCATTAAGGACGGCAGAAGCGCTCCGACAGGTACTGTTTCAGAGTCTGCTGCTGCAGCGCCACTTGTTTATCCTTTCGACCTGCCAGAAGCACTTAAAATTATGGTGCAAGTCGCACAAGGCGTGAAGTTCCTGCACGACAAAGGAGTGGCACATGGTGACCTCAAACCGATGAATATACTAGTCATGTCTAATGGAAAGGTTTCTTCAAGCTCTTTGGACGAAAATATGGCTTTTAAGGTGACTGATTTTGGTCTTTTCTGGACGAAGATGAAGAGCAGGACTTTGGTTTCACGTCGGGCAAGGAATTTGGAACTGGCTCGATGGCGAGCGCCAGAGCTTTTGGAGTTGACGGGGCTGGGAGAGGACGAGCACGAGTCTTCCACGGACTCCGATTGGGATTCAGATTCAAGTGACGAAATGATCGGTGAACTCGCTCAAAAATTTACTTTTAAGGACATGGAAAGGGCTGATATTTACAATTTTGCTATAACATGCTCACAGATATTGAGTGGCGAGGATCCATATCCAGAGCTGAGTCTGAGTGACTTGGTGAGAGGAATACTGGGTGGTTTGCGACCTGGATTGCCACCTACATGCCCTGCACAACTAAGGGACCTTCTGAAAAGATGCTGGGGCGAAAAGACTAAACGACCTAGTTTTGAAGGCTTATTGAGCGAGCTGAAAGACCTGCAAGCATCGCTCACAAGAACAGGTGCTCTGCTACAATCGCATTTTTGATACATTGAATTGTGATGTATATATCATGTACGATAAGAACGAGAGTTCTAACCACATTGTAGCGGAGACCGCTTTAGACAGACGATCTTGAACACTGTACTAATTGTTCGTGTTTGTCATGTCAAAACAGATACTGCGGTGAATTTCAAGAATAATATCACCTATTCATCTTCTCCTCTTGAACTTGAGCTGGTCTCTGAACACAGTGCAGCCTCTGGGCAATCTGGTGGAGGACCAGAGAGTTCATCAGCACGGGAAATCCATCAGACAGTTGACGTACCTATTGGGCACGAGAAGCATTCAATCAAGGACATTCAAGGTGATTCCTATAATGCAACATTGTACACTAGACTCTATTACTACTTTCCTATTAGGGCTTATAGTGTCTTTTAATAGTTTTATTTCGAATTACAATATTTCTCACTTGTAGTGAACATTTCTCGACTGTGTTTTCATGGAGTGGACATCTTTCCAGTATCCACCTTGGTTTATTAGTTGTTCAATGTAGATACTTGAATGATTCTTCACTAGTTGTGAAGTTCAAATATCATTGCACATTTTGATTACAAAATCTTTCTAATAATTCATGCCGTCACCTATAGCAGACAATTCCAAGGTAGCACTTGTGCTCAAACAACAAAGGATGAGTGGGAAAGCTTCAGATATGAGCAGTTTTATACGGAAATTGCTGAGTAGTAAGAGCAATAAGAAGAAAGAGAAAAAAGACATATTTGTCCCTATGAAATTCTATGGAGGCAAGTTGAAACACAGGCTTCCCGAGTTTGAAATACTGCGTAGGTTCTCTTCTTCTGACATCAAGAGAATGACAAATAATTTCAGCGAGGAGAACATCATACGTGAGGAAGGACATTACATGGTGCGCCACATTCTTATCTAGGTTTCTAGTATCATTTGTTACTTTGGAGCTGGTTCAACTCTGGTTGTATCTTACTATGCTGAAATCTGCTAGTGAAATCCTACAAGTATGCTAGAAACATTTTGACTAAATGCATTGGGGTATGTTGATTTACTCATTGAATTGTCTTTTAATTAGCTGCATTATGCATCATGACCGTTGCTAAGATAGTTTTGAAGTTTTGTGGTGTTTTGAGGTCCAAAAATGCTTGAAAACACTCTTACTCAAAGGCTAAAATCTTCCACTTCAATTTTTCTTTAATAGATCCAACTATCATATTTTTTAGTTAACTTAATCTAGATTGATGTGTATTAACTTTCAAAAAAGGATTTTATGGCTCTAACTTCTCAAAGGCAAAGTTTTGTCATTCAAACTTTTTAGAAAAAAAAAAAGATGATGGAAAAACTCCTATAACTTGTGTTGGAAAAACAAGTTGGAGAGTAGGTTGAGAATACATGGAGAAAAAGTTAACCCAATTTTTTTTCATTTTCATCTTTAACCAAAAAAAATATAGGTAGTACTTGATGAAAAGAACTACCTAAATCCCTAATATTTGTGACAAGAAATTGAAAATTGAAAATCCCAATTTAGAGAATGTTCTAGTAAGCAATACATATCTTGTGTTGCTATTTATATTTGGCAATTTTAAAAAGTGAATTCAAACGTTTATATGGAGGTACCAATCTATCAAATAAAATTGAAAAGCATGTTAAAATCAAAATTCATTAATCTTTTTTAAAAGTTTATTTTTAACTTTCCCATTTGACATTGAAATTTTTTTAAAACAAAGCTTCACATGTAGAGTATGATGAATAGGAGCTCTCTTAAAAATTCCGTGAAATTTTTTCCAAATGTGAAGTCAATAGAGCCTACCCAATTTCTAAACAAAACAAAGTGGACTCCTAAGTCCTTTACAAGATAGTTTGTATAGTACAGGTGTTTTCAAATATATTTTCATGATTTTCATGTTAATTAGTTGTGTGTATGTGAGCTTAAGCAGGCATACAAGGGTATTCAGACAGACACAGGTGCCACAGTTGCAGTAATGCAAGCTCGAAGAGATCTCAAAGGAGCTTTTGAAGCGTTCGAAATGGAGATAGAGATGGTGTCCCGGTTACACCACAAGTATGTGGTGACCTTGGTGGGATACTGCCTAGAGCACAGCTGGCTAGTCCCAATCTATGAGTACTCGGACAATGGTTCCTTATTTGATCACTTACATGGTGAGCTTCAGACCTCTGATTTGGGAACTTAAACAAGAAATTGGAGCTTTGATTCTGTAGTTATCCTTGCTGAAGGGTTTGGAGTTGTTGAGGGAGGGCTAAGGTGGGGTGTGCAAAAACTGTGCCTGCTCTAAATGCATCCTCTAACTCAAGGTTACATTAAAAAAAAAATGAATCAAAGTGGTAAGATGTAGCTTCTTCTCATCCTTCAAGGAAAATTTACTAAAAAATGATACGAGGTGTGCTTAGAAGGACGCTAGGTTATGAACACCCCACCTTAGAACGTGCATCCCGTCTGATCGGCTTCCAAGATCACAATGAGGAAGACTAGCTTTGACAGTCGGATCCAATGATATTACAGGCAATTTGGCAAAATGGAACATGCTCGATTGGAGGAGGCGCCTTCACATTGCCCTGAATGCAGCACAAGGTAAGTTAGTAGGGCATGCGCTTATCAAGTCGTCATCTGTGTTCATTTCTCAGAAAATCTACTCTGAGTCATCTCTATTGTCTACTGTGGGAATGTTCCATGCCACAATTATGTTTAGGCTAGGACTTTGCCGATTCTACCCTGTGTTTCTTTTGACAGTACAAACCTACAACTAGGGCCAGTAGATGACAAGTCGCTCCAAATTTAGCGCCATTCATTGGGCTTTGTTGTTGGCTGCATCGCCAGAAAAGGAAGTCCATAGCAACCTCCATGTATATATGTAGCACTTAAAAGTATTCAGCCTGATAATTGCAGAGTGAGACGTCAGTTTATCCAAATTGATGAGTGCCTAGTGACTGTGCAGGCTTGGAGTATCTGCATACGGGGTGTAGGCCAGGTATCTTACACAGGAATGTGAAAAGCAGCAACATTCTGCTAACTCCAGAATTTGATGCCAAAGTGACAGACTTCGGACTGGCTATGTTTATGAGTGAAACTGAAGATGGAATCGAGACGACTGATGTCGCGGGCACCGTGGGCTATCTCGATCCAGAGTAAGTTATGTAGAGGTCTTCGTGCATCAATGATTGCCTTCTTTGTTTTTTAACTTAAGCCTGAATGCTAGGAATGGGTAGTTCTGGAGCTCTACAATAGACCTGGGAAAGCAGTTTTTACAGTTACAAGTGTAGTTATGCCATATATTAGATGGGTTATTTTGTAGAAATGTTGGAAGAAATAAAGAGTGAAGTACCGATATGTGTTAATCTTTTTCAAATTAGTATGTCTTCATGTCGTTCAAATTTTTTGATGTGAAGATTTTGGGGTCTACAGGTACTATAGCACTAAACGCGTATCAACTAAAAGTGATGTGTATGGTTTTGGAATTGTTCTACTTGAACTAATCACCGGAAGGCTGCCCGTTGATGTATCCAACAAGGAGGGAGAGGATTCTCATATTGCCCACTGGGTCAGTTGCTAACTTTTTATCCTGCACAATTTGTTTTTCATAATATTAGGTGTAAAGTAGAGTTTATGCCAAAAAGTTTCAGATCTATTTTTCATTTCAATTTGTAGCATGATCATATTTGTCAAAATGATGCTCAAGTGCCCTTTGTTCTAGAAACTAGGATTGCTATAAATGTGAGGTTTCAGCTGTGAGTGAAGAATACTACACCAATTTGTGGAAATATGCCATTATAGTAAATATGAGATTAAAATAAATTATAAAGGTAACCCTCTAGTCAATCCTAAAATACAAAAAGAATATAGGAGTATGGGGTATATGGGGGTTCAAACCATCTTTTGTAAGAATATATTTGGAGAATGAATGTTATCATGTTGATTTCAATTTGTTCAGATGGGTTCATACCAAATTTGCTTGTTTTGCATTGGAGGAGATAGGGAAGATGAAATTCAATCTGCATGCAACAATAATGATCTAATATATTGAATATATTTAGTGGCATAAGTAACTACTAAAAATTGTACTTAGTAACTTCATTTTGCACTTGAATATCAATTCTCTAGTCTTTTATATGAGTCACTCAAACCTATTTTCATATAAAATAGGAGCACCCTAAGACAACACTTGAAAGTGCCATACATAATCTATCACTCACTTAGTGTTGTAATAGTATTCTCAGAGCTTGTAAGAACTAAGTTTATATCTATATTGAACTACATTATTGATTGTTACATTAACTTGTTTTACAGGCTCGGAAGAGTCTTCAGGATGGCGACATTGTTTCAATATTAGCACCTATAGTAAAAGCTTCATTTCCTTACGTAGAAGCAATATGGAAAGTTGCAGACATTGCCATGCAAAGTGTAGAACCTAGAGCTGTGTATAGGCCTACAATGGCACAAGTCGTCCAAGAACTTCAAGGTGCTTTGACATTAGAAGTAGGGCATTCGTGAAAGGTCATCTCAATTCTTATTTTGAGATTGACATCTCTTTCAGGTATGATGGGTTCTCTTTTTAATCCTTAAAGGACCAAAATGTCCAATTTTGGTGTCATGTTTTTCTGAGCCATTTTGAGCAAATTACTTGTTGCTTCATTTTTGTTTAATCTAATTTATTTTTTTACAATACATGTAATGTTCTTCTCAAGTCTAGTGGCGTAAAATATGACTCATTGAAATTATATTCTCACATTTGAAATCCTTTGTTTTTTAGGGATTAATCATTGATGCCTTCTTTGAAAGTGTTTGTTTCACTCTTTAGTACATTTTGGTGCTAGGTAGGGAAGGTTTTTGGGAAGGTGTATGGCACAACATTTGGGACGATAGGGAAGATAGGAGATGACCCATTTGAAGCCCCTATGTTATTTTTGGGATTCTAACCTTCATTGTCAAATTTTGTTTAGTAAATAGAGTTTCAAATTTAATTACTCTGCAACAAGGGTGTACCCTTTTTGCTTGTAGACATGATGTCATTGATTTCACATAGTTGCTTGAGGCAATGTATGAGAGTATAAGTAGAATGGGGAACCTTCTATCAAATTCTTTCAAGGTTACAATCTTCTAGGTACATCCTTTTTCCAGTTGATTGTGATTAGTCTTCTAATAGTTTATCAAAACAATCTTTGAAGTGTCCAATTTAAAAAATATTTTAATTGCAAATTGGTAGAATACTATAATAGAATGGACTTAACCATTTGCTTCACCACACTATAAGAAACCCCCATTTTAGGTGAAAAGCCCTAATTTTATATGACGGATTTTAGGTGATGTCAATGTTGACAACCCAAAAAATTTATGTCAACAAAAATGTATAGCGTAACATCAATATTGATAATCCAATGTTTTTATGTCAACGTTGATGTTACGTTGTACATTTTTGTTGACATAAAAATTTTGGGTTGTCAACATTGACATCTCCTAAAATCTGTCATAAAAAATTAGGGCTCATCACCTAAAACGGGGGTTTCTTATAGTGCCACCTCAGACATGCTTGGCCTTTCTAATGACATGTCTTCAATACATTCTTGAGAACAATCCTCAAAATTGCCTTCAATTCTTCTTTTTCAAAATCAAGATCCTTCCCACAACGATGATGCTATTCTGCAACATGGGCTATGCTGATTTAGACCTCTCTTCACTAATTCAAAACAATTCTAGATTTCACCTTTACTCAAAAGTTGGATTACATTACAAGATTGAAGTATTGATTGTATAGACACCGTTTTCAAGTGTTGCTTGTGTTGCACTTAAGAATGTTTTTCCTATCTATAACCCTAGAGCACCGCGGGCGCCATTATGTAGCATTCCGATGACAATACTGTGAGATGGAAAGATGTCAAAACATTTTTTCATCTCCCTTTTCCTTGTTGACCTTTCATGTTGGGTGATGACGAGTATCCAATTGACTTTGTATTTTTTCCAATGTTTGTCTTCATGTAAATGAGAAGTTATTAAAAAAATGGATCACAAAATATGCTATTTTAGAGTATTTTGGGAAGTTGTTGCTCCTTGCTCTAAATCTAAAATTTCTCCACAAAAATGTATTTTTTGTGTTTGAGCCCAACTAACAAAATGAAGGTCATCTACTCTAGTTTCTACTCCAATTTGATCATTGAAAAAAAATTGAATATTGAATATTTTATTGCAATTGAACTGTGGGTGTATTTTCAATGTCTATTATTTTCTAATTATAGAATGATACAAAAATTGAATTTACACCATGATGTTTTTCATTGTAATATACACACATGGTGAAATTTTCAGATTTTTTGAAATAATTCTCTATTTAATATGATTTTTCTTCACTTTTTCTTCAAAAATTCTCAACAAAAAAAAAACTCCACAAAAATTCTAAATTTTTTTGTGGGTAAAGAAGCCATGTAATTTCATCTGTGAAAAATAAATATAAATTTTTTCATACATATCTAGTTGCAAAATGGTAGCAAATTAAGTGACAAGCAGTGAGGTATGAAATCAATGGTCATGGATATGTCATTAGGGGTTAATATCATGTAACTCTCAAGTGCAAAATTTGCAAAACTCACATGCATTTGGAGACTAGTCTAAAGGAAAGGTGAGCCATGGTGCTCTCTTAGCCAAAAGGAATGTTTCAAAAAGCAAAACTTTACTCTAAACCCAGCATCCACTTCCGCCTTCATCTGAATTGGCCCTAAATGAAATGAAATGGAGCAAGTTTGACAGTAGCCAAGACTCATGAAATGAAACAATCCCATGTCTTCATCAACATAGAAAATTTCACCTGGCAACTTTGAAAATCCAACAAAACCAACTGACATTTAGACAAGGAAGGGGTCGCATAGGAGCATGTGAATCTCTGATTCCAGACACATGAAACACTATTTTACAACTAGTTTATATCAAGAAAGTTTGGAACTAAATAATGCACTTCAAATAACTGAAACAGGAGAATACTCATCCACATCTTTTATGAAAACAATGGTCACAACTACGACACCCCAAACGGCATTACAGGAAATCTGAACCCTTTGGAGGGCTGTTAGGATTTTGGTGGATGTGCAATTACAGCGGAAAAAAACTTTTTGTTTTTTGAATTTTTTTTTGAAATAAAAAAACTTTTTTTGAAATAAAAAATAATACATAATTTTTTTATCGGAATTCCGATGGGGCACACCGGCTGAAGCTCACCTTATAGATTCTCTGACGACCTTTTTGGGCTGATATTTTCCCTAAATGCACCACGGAATATTCTGCTTATGGTAGACTCACCCATTAGAGAAAATTTCAGGCCATGTTTGGGCTACTAGGATGCATGAAAATGTTATCTCCTGCGCACATGTCCTAGCAAGTAGGGTGACTTACTGTAGATGTCACAACCAAACCACCCTTCAAATCCGCTTTCCAACTCTATCAAAAGTGTCCTACTCTTTTTTCAATAGATCTGAAACCATTTCTCCAGAACTCTGTTGATCAAGGAAAAAAAACTAGCCACTATATCAGTACGGGTATCACAATGCCAGCTTTCAATTCTGATTTGCAAACGCGACTTGAAAACTTGGCAGAGGCAATAATTCTGGGACGAGATTCCGGGGCTCAAAATCGCACAGGGCCCAATATGGAAAAAAAATTGTGAAATCTTGCACTACTAGAAATTCGAGAGCTCCGACCACCCCCCTCAATTTTCCTTACGATCATCCAGAAGCATTGCTTCACAACTCTGTCAATCTAAGGTAGGAGGTTCATAAAGCGACCATCTAAGCATTGAAACTGAATTTTGGGGAGGTAAAACATCTTGAAATATTTTTCAGTAAATTTTCCTTAAAAGACAAGTGGAATTGACATCTAACCCAAGTCATTTCATATTTTTTGGACCTTTGTGGAATTAGTTACAAATTTTTGAAGTTGAAAAAAAGTTATCATTTGTGGTCATCAAAAGCAACCACCTCCTAAAATGTGCATAATTGGTACATTGAAGAAAGCAAAATGTACCTGTGAATCATGTTCGCTTCTAATGCCTAGTCAAAGTTCAAACCTCCTACCTTACAAGAAACCACTAGCAACACTATGTCCGGAGGTGAATCTCAAACCCGATTTGAAAACACGACGAAAGGGGTCGTACGTCAGGGATGTCATTTTCAGGGCCCCGAATCTCACGGCGTTTAACCCTTAAACGACGGGCTCATAATTGTGGAAATCATCTGTTTTGTCCCGTGTGGATTGTTGGATTAAAATAATGCAAAAGCACTCATTGGAAGTCAAAGTACTGTAGATTATCTTCCCTTTCCCTATAAAATTTGGAAGATGAATAGTTGCACTTCTATCCTACACAAGAGATTCTCTTGTCATTCATTGGCCTCAAAACGTCCGCCGTGTCGTTCAAGGGTTAAAGTGAAAAGAAAGAATGATCTCTTGTCCGAAAATCCGAGATTTCCAACAAACCCTAATCTCACAAGGTTGCCATCTAGTAGCTGACCTAAGAACTGGAATTGCAACTCCATGTCAGCAATCAACACAAAAATACTCGCATTGACAAGAATCAGTGTTTCTCCAAAATGAGTGGATCTGGAATCTTTCACGTAAGGTAACCCAAGACTTTTGAAAAAGCTTCACCAAGGAAGACTCGCCGAAGAACTAGGAATCGGAGCAATACACGAAATGAAAGCAACACCTGCGTCGGATTGCCAGGCTCCGACTCGCCTCTCCGATTAGGGTCTGTGGACGTTTCCGAACAGCCTGAACCAGCAGCAATCTCATACCACCGGAAGTGCCACAAATAAAGAGATCAACATACCAAACTCGCCAATTCCAAACAAATTCTCCTCTCAAACATGAACTCCACACGAAAATTCGAAACCAAATCACAGAGATAATCAATTACAATAAAGGATGCAAAAGAAGCGCATTCCGCGGGAGGAGAGAACGCAAACACGACGCCTCCACGAATAATAACCTGAGGTCACCAAGGTCCAAAACAACCAAGCTTTCAGCGGAACAAGAAATTCGGCGGATTGGGATTTCATCAATGCAAGGCCTGCGGCATTCGAACCCATTTCATCCATCGCCACGCTTCTCCCCAGCACGTCTCTCGTCACCTTCAGCTGGCGCTCATGTCTTCTTCCCGCGTCAAAAAACACCTGTTACGGAAAAGTGCACTGTAGCAGTCAGCTGGGTTGAAATTGGGCAGCATCGTCCCTGTAGCAGATTCGAATCATTGACAACTTGCCTGGCATTCCGTGTCGTCCCCGTAGCAGATTCGAAACTGGGAATCGGTAACCACCCACTTGCTTGGCATTCCCGTGTCCGCCACTCCCTCAGCTTCTACTGCCTGCCTCCTCCCTTCCTTCAAGTCTGCGCCAACCATGTCGGGATGAGTTTCGACCTGCTGGGACTTCTTGATGCTCTCGGGTTTGTAGGCGACGGGGGAAGCAGGAACTTAGAGCTCCCGTCGACGCTAAGTCTGCAATTCTTCTTCAGGAAGCGAGATGCATCCCACCTCATGCGGATCACGTAATCTGCGTCGTCTTCACTAGTGCTTGGAACTGCGAACTGTTTCAAGTTTTGGCGAGATTCTTGAGGTCTTGTGTGCTTTCAGAGAGGGTTTCAACGCACTAAAGTATGTTTTGTTAGGAGAGTTTGTGAACAAGTGTGGAGTACCTTGGACCATCTGCAATGTCTGTCGTGGAAAACGTCTTTGCCTGTGATAGAATCCAGAAGGGAATTTCATTTCCTCTGATATCAGGTTTTAGGGCCTAATATTTTGCTCTTTCTGCTCTTCCAACCGGATGTGGACGCTTGGATTGGGTTTCACTTCTAGATGCTAAAACTCGTCTGTATTTTATGGTTGCAGCGTTCTCAGTTTGGTAGGAGTTGTTTTGAGCTTGGATTCCTAATGTAGTGAGCTTCTGCTTGGCGACTGAGTGGAGACTGCTCTTGGTTGTATGAAGAACTGACTATTTGCACAATGTGCACCTTGAGGTGAGTCTCAATAGTTTCTTCCTGGACTCTCACTGGAGTTGACTAGTTCTTGTGTATCAAGTTTGTTTCCCTGCGAGCATCGCTTTCAGCTGAGCGTATTTGTTGTCGTTAGAAATACCAAACCAATTGTGCGTACTGTCCCTATTGTTACGAGGATTGACTGCAGTAGAATATGTACTCTTTTGAGACCACATGAATAAGGAACAAAGTTTGGAAGTTATGCTTACAATGAAGTGTCCTCACCGAGGTCCTCACAGGCATGGTTAGGTCTTGTGCTGTACATTTTCTCATTTACAATTACATTTTTTGCCCACTCAAGTTTTGGGCACAGCCCACCCTTAAGAAGAAATTTCCATAGAGGGTGATTGAGTTGTAATTCTAAGTTTGTTTTCTTCAACACTGTATTGATATTGAGGATTTTCAATTGAACATCAAGCACCATGCACAAATTTTTTTTTGCTTGGATTTGGAATTATAGTGTTCACTTGGACACCATCTTCTCGAGCTTTGCTTTGTACATTTTATCTGACATCTACCATTCTAATTGTTGATGGAATAACACCAATTTATTAAATTGGCAATATTCCTTTACTTTCGTGCGGTGCAAGCCCAAGTGCAAGCCACATGTCATAAACCCAAATCTATACCTGTCCTTGTTTGTGGCCTGAAATTAGACCTTTGTGAAGATATATGTGACAATTTTTGACTTGTGGCATATTATCAATTTAACAAAATTGATGTTATATGGTCTTGATTGAAACAATTAATGCTTAGCTTTTGTTCTAAATGTGTCTTGGATGTTGTGCAAGTTTATATGTTGAAGATATGGAAGTTGTCCAATTTGTGCTTCAATTGGGGAAAGCATTATGGAATTTGAAGGTCATGTATGATCAACATGTTGAAAATGGGAATGAAATCAAGGAGTTACAAAGCTTCATTCAAGACTATGCTCATCAAATTCCTATTCTTTGAGAGCGTTTCCAAGAAGGTGGGGGCAATGTTATAGGCATTGTTACCTTCAAGAATTTGGAGAGAGATGTGATGGAAGCTACCAACAAGTTAGAAAGGTGGTCAAGAAATAAGAGCTTCTTTCGAGTGTTCAATTCTGCCAAATAGATGCAAAAACTTGTAAAGTTGCATTCTAAAGTCATGGCATTTGTGCAAAAAAGTTTGGGCATTGCCAACTTATCCATGCTTTTGGACTTGCAAGCCACTCAAGCCACTATCTTGGAATCAAATGCAAAGTTGAAGTCTCTATTGATCACTAGTATTGGAAGCATGCATGGGGCATTGCCTATAGAGGTGAGGGATGAGGTAGTGGAAGCAAATACGTCATCTTTTGCTGATTTAAAGTTTTGGGAAGACATTTTAGCTGCAGTGGACAACCACAATGTGGGTGTTTCATCACTTGAAGACAAGAATATGTATGAAGATTCCATCACATCAAACTTAATGATTGACCCATTGTAGCTAGTGATGGCAACACCTATTGTCGATGGACAATCATTGACCACAATTTGACCACAAATCCTTTCAACGTGGATGAGGATTTGACAATTGTCATTGATAACCTCACTTTCCGAAGAGGCCTATTTGAGAAGTTTCCGGAGCAAGCTCAAATCTTTTGACAACGCCACAACCAGTATTAAAGCCATGCATTGTCAATGAAAGCTCAAGGGTTGTGGGGTGATGCCGTCTTAGCATTGCATTATGTCCTTCAATGGGATAAGCACAATGTGGAGTGGGTTGAAGCTCTAGAGCAAGTGCAAGGAGCTCTACAAGAAGCCAAGGAGAAGTACTTACAACCTTCAGTGGGGCTCTCCAATGAGGTATGTACATTCACATGTTTTCTTTAAGGAGGGATGAAGTCAATGTGTTGCACTTTTTGAGACTTTTGAGTGGTTTCCTGTTTTAAAATTTTGATTTATCTTTTTGGAGAGGTTTGTAGTGTTTTATGTTGTTGACAAAATCACAACGTTGTTGTGGGTGTGTAGCCAAGCAATGGGGGGCCAATCGGTTCAAGCATGCATGAAATGGTGGTTGAAACTCACATAGAGCTACACAAGGCTTACAAACTCTTCCCAAGTTTATTAAGCTCTATATCGGAGGTTCGTCAACAAGCTGCTTATGGTATTTGTCAATGGTCAAAAAAAGATGTTAAGTTTCAGAGTTACATCGTTCAACATGGAGGTATTCCACTCCTAGCTACGTTATTACCTTCTTTAGATTAGATCACCCAAGAATATGTTGTTTCTATACTTTTGGATGTTAAGTGGAGTTGGCGCTGGTACAAGCACCAAACTATGTTAGGTACAATTGAACCAAATTTTGTAGGGAGGACCATTGATATTTCTTCAAGAACAAGAGTATTGTGCTTTTGGATAGTCTTATTCAAACCCTAGTTTTATTCCAAGCTAGAGGTATGTAATTGCACAACCTACCTAGGTATAACTTCACAAAAATTTCTCAAAGAATGTAGACAAATCCTAATAGTGCACATTACTTAAGTATGGACTCTTTTATAAGTAAGGGAGTCTTAGATCATGTATCAATCAAACTTTGAACTCCCTTTGTTTTTGCATGTGATATCCTCAAAAGGCATTCTTAGATGCAATGGAATCCTCTTTCATTATTACATTCTCATCTATATGATGGACATGTAGGTGCACTAAAGCCCATTGTTGAGGTGTTGAAGGGGGGTTCAACTAAAGCTCGTGAACATGCAACATGAATACTCTTCAATGTCTCCACGTATCCTCATAAGAGGACCATCACTAGATTGTCTATGGCCATATGTGCTATGGTGACATCGCTTGGTGACGGAACTCTACAAGTTCAACACATTGTGAGTAGCACTCTCAACAACCTCTCTTCTGGCAATTTCTTTCCTAAATTCTTGTTTGCAAAGAAAGCATCTGATGTTGGATTGGTCTCAATTCTTTTGAGGCTTGTTGCTGAGCAGTCAGCAACAATATTGGAGGAAGCCTTGCCATTGATGTACCAATTATTGCACTTCTACTATAGATCAGATTTTCAACGTGCCATTAAAATTCAAGCACCTGCAGCCACATGGTTGGAAATCATGGCGTCTGAATCTCCATTGAATCAAGAGAGGGCAGCTTCCATCTTATACAACTTGTGTTATAACAATCAGGAGTATTGTTGACAAGCCTGAGAGTGTCATGCCGTTGAGCGAATTACACAATTCACCCTCCCCATTACGACCAGACATAATCTCATTAAACTTTTGAACTCAAACAAGGCTTATCCTACCTAAGAATTAGTTCCATTTCCAGAGAAGGATTGGTAGTCCCCATTGAAGGATTGAAAAAATGCATTAGGAAAAACTTTGAATGGTCAAAGGTCCCTTGGTTTGCAAGCCTTAGAGTGTTGGAGGTATATTCCACATGTCACAATACTTCACAAAGATAGACTCCACCAAATGGATGATAGATGGCCTTGGCTACTTCTACCTTGGTGTATGACATCTGAGACTATCTTGACCAGTATTAACCCTAGAAGAATGGACTTGTGGCCATGATGAAAACTACCCCCATGACCCATGGCCATGGAAACTAAATTTGAAACATCTTACAAGTGGCCGGTAAATCTTATTTTTAGCGATGTATTAGAGACCTTAGAGAGTTGATTTTGGATTGTATGATGTGGAAACTTATTGTGCCGAGCCTTCAAGTACTAAATTAGATTTTTCAAGCACCTTGTTTAGTTTATTTTGAGTAGTCTTTGAATATAGACCTCCTAACAAGCTCGGGGATGTTAGTACGGATTTGAGCACCACTTGGAATATATCATTAGAAATAAAGTCGGCCCAAACGAGGGCTGCTTCGTTTTGTAAGGCAATGGTTGTTAATTTGCTCCCAAGACACGTTCCCATGGTCTATTCCAAGAAATTGTTCTTGTCCACCTCATCAATTTGTTGAGTTATGAGTGCCAAATTTGGCGCCAAGTCCGACGTCATCATCGCGTCGAGCTCGCATTCTCTTGCCATGCGTTGCCAGGTGTAGCGATGCCCGGGAGTCCTTGCTTGCACTTTGTTGGTTTGCTGGGTTTTTGTTGCACTATTGCTGCGAGATAGGTAGAGTTTGCCGGGTGACGAGGCAAGTGGCGCCTTAGTGGCAGGAATCCCTAAACCCAACACGCGACATACTGGGCAATGAGTGGTTGCTCTTGAATAATTGGAAAATTTTGACCAGGCTGGCAGGCGTAGTTGGACTACAAAAACATGTGGAAACTTTGAAGGGAATTGGCCGCCCCAAAGAGGGCCGACTTTTTTTCTAATGGTACTTAAGGTCATGGACATATCAAATTCCTCAACTAGACCAAAAGTTTAGGGAAATAGAAAATGAAGTGTTATATTATTAATATTCAACATAAACAGTTTTGAAAGGGCTAGAGTGACCATAGTCTGCATTGCAATTTGAAAATGATGTTCCCTTTCAAAAACCGGCAAGACATTTGTGAGTTGCATAGGTGGTTGACCCGTAGCTACAAAGACTATGAAATAATAGTTTAGACATAAAAATGGTTCTAAATCTTTTTGCCAAAGTTTTGAAATTTAATGCCTTGGTAATTTGTTCCACAAAGCATTTGTGGGTGTACTACCATTTTTTTAGTATAAATTATGTACTTCTAAAAACTTGAATCCCCTTGTTAGTCCTTCTTGGCGACTTGTGTCATGTGCACACCAGCTGCCTATCATGAAGGCAAAAATGGATGAAATATGATGGTTTTTATCCTATAAAGCAATTTCTATTTATCAAGCGGACAATAGGTGTCCAACCCGTCCTTCTAGAATTAAGCATATAATTGAATTTGATGTTAGATTAGGTTGGTCATGCTATTAGAATTATAGGCTTTGCATGAAATTTCTTGTCAAGCTTGTCTGGGACCTCCCTTGGGCTAATAGACTACTTGCATAGCCTATAGGCTCTCACATGATTTTCACTACAATTTTTTTTTACGAAAATCATAGGATGTCATATGTGAATTAAATCAATAATTTTGTTATGTTTCATTTATGAACTAGATAAAAGAAAACATCTACAGCCTCTTTGGAGTCCATTGCAAGATAGATGAGAGTCTCTCATTGGATGAAAAAAACTTGGTTCTTTTCTATAATGTGAGGCCGCTATTTCATTATATTTTCCTCTTCTAAATTCCTAGGCAAACAAATGAGGGGTCAAGTAGGCTTCTATATATACTCTCATTTTTAGCTCTGAGTTTTTGGAATTTTTTCATGAGATGCAACACTCATAGAGCTTTGAGTATGCATTTTTCACTTAAAATGGAGTTTTGATCATTAGTTGAAGTTGGAGCTTTTTTTTTTGTAAAATGGAGATTAAAGGTCTCATGAGTCATGAGATTATTCCTTGGATTTTACATAGGAGGAGAAACAAATGAGGCAAGGAAAAGATCAAGGGAGGGCAGAAGGTTAAGTCATTACAAAGTAAGCAAGACCTTGACACAATACTGACATAGAAACGAGGGTTGCTATTATATGAGCATAGGAGTGTGAGCCCATGAGCCTAAAATACTACACACCTATGTTATAGGTGTATATATTGTAGAAACCGTCTATGATTATAGGGTATCAATGTTACAAATACCCATATTATAGGTGTTTATGATACATACACCTTCTATAGTGTGGGGTATCTATATTATAGGTACCTATATTGTAGGCTCAATGCTTACAAGCTCGCATTCTTGGGCTCACATGCTAGCACCATTGGCCAATGATTCAATGAATTGTCAAAATAAAAGACAGTAAAATTTCAGAGGAAGGAATTTATACTTTTAAAGGATCTTGACTTGTTTGGAGTGTTTAAGGGGTTGTTGGACTAAAAAAAAGACTCCTCTTTAGCTTCATTTGGATGTCATATACTCCTGTGGCTCTCGTCAATGCCTCAAATTGTTAGAGTTGTCCGTTCATGTTTTTGCCATTGAATGGATGCTTTGAAACTTTTTGAGGCATTTTATTGCTATCAAAAATTCTAGCCTAATTTTTATTGAAACTTTACTATAAATTGGAAAATTTCTAGAAATTTATCAAAGCCAATTATAATGGTTGACATTTTGGAAAGCTAACTAATGCAATTTAGAAATTTGACATGTGACCTCTAGAAGGCTCTATACACATAGTGCAAGCTCATATACTTATTTTGAATTTTTTACGAGAAGGTTCGGTTGTTATCACCTTCTATCATATCAAGTGGACCAAGAATCTTTTGACTAGTGTAGAATCTTCACAAATCGATTGCTCCATTAGAATTCTAGCATGTTTTATTTTTTTTTAAAACTCCTTTTGATTTTCAATTGCACCTTTCTTCATATTGCTTGAATTTAAGCTTTACTAAACTGATTTCCAATTTTTTACCTTTTCCTAGGAAGGGCTAGTACTTTCATTTAATCTAACATAAAGGTAGAGAATGAACTTTTTTACATCTAAAAAAGGATTTACATCATATGGAATATTAAGACTCCTATTTTATTCGGGCTTTGACCTACATATTTTAGGTTTGGGCTTTGTTGCAATTAGGGAAGGCTTTTTTACTTTGAATCCCTTATATTATTGTTGTCTAGACCTATGCTTTCTTTAGAATACCTAATTCATCTAAACCTGACTAGTGTACAATGTGAAGACTACCATGCAAAAACTCTCATTTATAATATTCTTGAACAAACTGGTTTAGATTCATTTTCATTTTCAGGAATTTTAGGAATATTCTTTGATTATTGATCACTACTCAATGTGCAAGTATATGACATTCACCATTATCCCCTAAAGATTTGTGATTATGTTTTATTAAAAAAATCTCAAAAAAGTGCCATTTCTAATGCAAATTGTTACAATGAAAAAATACTTTTTTTGCATATCCAATCATAGGATCTTACATAAGATTTGCATGAAAATGTGTGGAAATTTTTTCAGAAACTTTGACCATGTACATTGTAAGATATTAGCATTCAAAGTGGAAAATTGAAGGGTTTTTTCAAACCAACAATTGTAGGTTTTGAGGCTTTCGGTCCTCTTAACTTTAATTTTTTGTACTACAGAGTATTGAGGTTTAAGTTTTTATACTGGATAATTGAGTTGAGAATTTAAGAATTAAAAAAAAAAAAAATTGATTTTCATCCTTAAAAAATTACTAATTAAAAAAGATATTAGATGGAAGGAAAATTTAAATAACAAATAGTTCTAAAATGGAATTGAAATATGTCAATCCTAATAGTGAGATTGTTGTATAAAGTAATCTACAACCAATGGGCCTCTTTGTTTCAAAAAATTGTGAAAATTGATCTCAAAATGAATCCTATACAATATTTTTCAAGAAGATGCCTTGATTGCCAGCAAAACAAGATCCTTCATAACTTTTACATGACTAATTCAAATTAAATGAATAAAATCTTTTCATTTAGACATGAATATAATCTATAAGGAAAAAATAATTTAATGAATGTTTGAATTGTTTTTGTTGCCTATAGTCAAGCATTTTGAGCTTAGGAAGGCATAGCTCTTTTTCCCGGACAATGATTGTATTAAAAATTATATTTCCAGAAAGAAAGTACATTCTCTTACCTCCAAAAGAACTTTCAAAAGCTTATTGTAGAATTTGACACTATAGGACCTTGCCTAAAATTCTTAAAAACCCATTCTAGGACTTTGAACCTTTAGGGGGTAATAAATATAAATTCAACCTCCAAATAGCTAGAGGATGAAATTCCTTTCAGAATACTTTAACTAGACTTTCTCTCATCTTTAACCCCTACAGGACCAAGAGGTAATCCAAATTCCAAAATTGTGAAGATGTATTATCAAAATGCAAACTAGAAGAATAATTTAATGATGAATCTCAAATAATACTTATAAAATATAATCCATAAATCATACCCATATCATATGGCTAAATCAACCAATGCACAAAATAATATTTTTCAATATTAGTTGAAGCCAAAAATTGAAAATTCTTTCTAAAATCAACTGTAGAGTGAATATTTGTGATTTTACATGAATTTTTTTCTAAGTTCAAAATGTTAAGTTCTAATTATAGTGATTTTTGAAGTATTTTATTTTATTATTTTATTCAAGTCATTTTTGAAGGGTCATCTTTTGAACAGAAATAGAGTTATTTTTTGATGCTGGACCTACTAGTACCCTTTGAATTATAGAATATTTTCAAAGCAAAATCTTCATAATCTATAATTTAGAAATGATAAAGAACTAGTACAAGAATCTTCAAAAAAATTGATGGATGAAAAAATGCATTTTTGTATGCTTGTGATGTATTTGTGTTCATCCATTGTTCAAAATTCAAATGCTTAGTCCTTTAAGGTTAAAATTGTTATAGTTTGACATTAAGAGTTGGTAATATTTGTTGCAACTCATTGCATTATATAATACTCATATTTCCTATTTTTATTAATTTTGCTAGGATTAGAGCATCACTTTTCAATATTCCAATTGAAAGACAAAATTGAATTATCCTTTGGTAGGTGTGCATTATTTTTAATTCCAATCAATATCATACCCAATGGTCATTAGGGTGGGCATTTCTCACCAAATAATAAATTAAAGTTGGGAAAGGTTTTGGAGGACATGCTTAAAAATGTAAATATTTTGTAAGATTTCAGTTTTTGCTCATACTCCCTCCATCCCAAAATGATTGCTGATATTTCAAAACTAGATGTCCACAAATGATTGTCCGTTACAAATTATACAATTCTTGGAACATTATTCACTGTAGAGTATAATGTACTTATTACTCCTGCAACTCTTGCCTCCACTACCATTTGCTCATTACACAAGATGGAAGAAGGAAACTCATTACAAGAAAAATGGGGCCTGAAGAAGGCCCCTAAATTCAAGACTAGCAGTGATGTCACTATTGTACCAAAATACCAAAGAAAAAATTGAGAAAGAACAATCCTAGCTGGTCAATTTTTGGTCAACAGGAATTGATTTTTTTTGTACTGCTACTTCAGAATGCTATTTTCTTTAAACGTTATTGTCACCACCACACAGAGAAGGAGGCGACAATCCACTGATAACGTTCGCAGTCAGACAATAGGTCCGGGTATCTAAGCAATCCATTTACATAACGACTCAGCAGTAACTTACGGCTACATCGATTCCCCCTGCAGTGATCGGCAATTCGAGCAAAGCGCTGATTAGTTTGCAAGCAGAATGATTCCTAAACAGTGAATTGTACACTACTTGTACATTGGAATACAGGCGAAAGTTCATTTGAATAATCCCAAAACATTCGAGAATTGCAAGAAAACATCAAGCCAATTCAGAATTAATTTTTTTTAACGCAACTATCAGAACCATCTACTGTACTGTACTGTACAGAGAAGAAGGCAAAAATCCACTGAAAACGTTGACTTTGCGATCATCCTGAGCATCCTCGCAATTCACGACTCTGCAGCAACCCTGCGGTGAATTTGAAGTTATGACTTGCGAGAAAAAATGATTCTGCTATGTTGAATTACACATTATATTGGAACACCAGCAACTACCCATTCGATAAATTCCAAACCTGCATGAAATTCAAGAAAACCATGTACGAAACGAGCTGGCAAAATTAGATTCCCTTTCCCCCCCTCGAGAGTTGGCAAAATGGTCACATATCTCGCCAAAAGGCTTGAATGTGTATTAAACGAAGTCAGGATGCCTCCTCGCACCTTGCCATGCATGCTGGTTTACATTCTTCTCAGTGGAATTCAACTAATTTCAAGACACGAAATGTTCTATAGCAAATAACCGATCTCCAATCTCTACATTTGCGAAATCAAAATGCCAGTTTGCTAAGAAATTGAGGCAATTTGAGGCAATTTGCTAAGAAATTGAGGAGATGGTGCTTGTACGCTTTTTACATACTGTTAAACAACTAGAGTACCAAATTAAGGATCCTCGAAAAGCATCCCTACTCTAATGGGTCTTTTGTTCAAGAAATAACACAAGAAACAAACAAACAAAAATCAGACAGCGGATTCCTTCTACCCGGAAATTTTGGACACGTACTAATGTCACTGCAGAGTTTCGATAATGTTCACACTGGCCAGACTTCGTGATGTCGAGACCCAGTGGAGTCCAAAACGAAATACTTGTCACCGTCCATACTTCTGAAACTCCCACTCGCTGTTGTCCAACGGGCACACTTGCCGCGTCTTCAACCATCTGCTGATGCAGTGGAAATGAAAGGCGTGGTTACAAACACCTGCAGGATTGCAAACCACAGACACAAACAAGACCAAAATCAGAATTCAATACAAAATATTCTTAGGCATCAGGAAAGAAAGTTACAGTACGTAGACGATACAAAGACTGGAAGGGACCTGATCCATCTCAGCACCTTTTCTTTTCATACACGTGAATAGACTCATTAGCAAGTGGTGTAAGCATGACTTGGCTACATCTCTCATCTTTAGGTGGAAACAAAATTGTCCACTGTCACTTCAATTTAAATTAGTCTACCGCCTCCCACGTTAAAATTTGCATCAGAAATTTTTATCCACAGATATGGCTATTTTACCCAAAGTAATCTCTCCACAGCTCTACACCGATCTCCCAGAAATCAAACTCCGACATATGCTTGAAGTGACGCATCTTCAACCTTGAAAACCAAGCAGCAACTAAAAAGAGAGACAGACAGGGAAAATGCAAAGAGACTCATACCCCATGCCACAGTGCACTCCTCGCTCGTGGCGCTGGCTTGATTGGCTTGGCACTCGATACACAAGTCCATGATATGATTCCGGCAAATGGCGCAGTTGTCCACCACGATATCTGTCAGCAGCAGCAGCAAACTCTATAGTAAGCCATA
Source organism: Pseudisothecium myosuroides (assembly GCA_951799445.1). Classification (NCBI taxonomy): domain Eukaryota; kingdom Viridiplantae; phylum Streptophyta; class Bryopsida; order Hypnales; family Lembophyllaceae; genus Pseudisothecium; species Pseudisothecium myosuroides. The sequence goes on from OX637294.1 coordinate 26,309,142, forward strand.
TGCAAGAAAATTACAACAACGTTTCAACAGGCAGGCTTCTTTTCTTTTCAAGCGGAATAAATCAGCATCGTCAGCATATAAAAAAATTGACATCAGCGGACCAAGCAAGAAAATTGCCACTCCACAATAAACTCTCCATCGCAATCAGCATCCCAAAACAACAACGTTTAATTCCCGATCGAAATTCATGGATCCAAACGGCTTGCGGAAACGAGATTGCACCTACCCCATGCCCAGAGCGCGACCGCATTCCACTTCTTGATCTCGAACCGCTTGGGGCGCTTGGAGACGGCACTCGAGCTCGCTCCGGCGCTGGATCCCTCGCCCGCCGGCCCCGTGACCATCATCTCTGTGTCGGCGCCCGCCATCGCCGCTCTCCTGACTTGCGTTCAGCAGCTTAGGAGGTCTGCTGCGATATCGAGTCTCAAACCCTAGCAGAACGTCTGTATAGCGTACAGACAATTTGGAGGAGACGACCAGGAAACGGCCCCGGTAAACGCACATGCCAGGTTAGCGGCCCCGCCATCCGCCATGGTCGAGTCTATAGCAGTTTTTTGGTGTTTTTTTTTCATTTTGGAGAAGGAGCTAGTTGTTTCTTCAATATTCATGTGATACTTGGGTGATACTTGGTGATATCTATATCAAAACTAGGTTAGCACCCCACCATCTGCCATCCGCCTGGCCAGGTGGCGGGGCGTGGTTAGAATTTCTGTAACTCGAATCCAATTCAAAGTGTTGTAACTAGTTTCAAGTCCAATTCAAAGTGCTGTAACTTTTGCATCTGATGTTCAAATTCAATAGAATTTGTTGGTGAATTTGTGCTCTCTCTTCTAGTTTGTGTGGTAAAATTTTCAGATCAATCCAAGATGTACTGATTTTTTGGAAGCCAATCGAAGTTCACAGGTTCAATTTGAGTTCACCAAACTACATTTGATCGGTAACATAGCGGTTATCCTCGCATGTAGTTCTAAAATATTTGAACATGTTCTCTACAACATGATTTAATTTGATGTGGAAAGATAATTAGATGGTCCTTCCAAGGAATAAAGTGTCAAAAATATTGGCAAAGAATGCAAGCTCATAGCATTTGCAAAGTGGTGCACACTATAGCAACGGATGAATTAGTTTATGTCACAATAGAAACAATCAAAAGTCTACACATGTTTTCCTAGATGATCCATTATATACTTTTGGATTCTTACAAACATCACACTCTTAATCACTATAGATTTTGAATTTCTTATATTTATAAGATTGTCATCTAGAATTCGTCCTAGGTAATCATTTGGAATGGAATTCTCCATAGACTATGAAGAGTTGAATGACAATCTTGTGGCATTTTACTCACGTAGGAACCATATTATTTATTATAATTGTTTAGATATGTTTTTGTGCAGCTATACAAAGTTCAATATTAGGTTGTAGGTTATTCATTCAAATCATACTAAATATGTTCCATTTGATGTGTAATTTCCTTACACAATTTTTTTTTGTTTCCAAATCAAATTCATCACCAATCTAATAATATCCTCATAACTGTTTCTCTTGCAATTGAAAAGTAGTTGCATATTTTTTTAAAGAATAAAACATAGCATTTATAACATAAAGTCAAACTTCAAGTTGCATCACTCATGTATTCCATTGTTTCATCTTGCTTCAATAGAAATAAACAAAATAATTTCAAATTTTCTAGTGCAATCATATGACTTGTATAATTTGTTAAGAAAATAGATTTGTTTGTAAAAATTTGAAATTCCTATGAATTGTAGAAAAATGATAGCAAGGTATCAACTACAAAATATATAACAATTTACAAAACATGCAAACATCACTTTGTGAAAATTCAACCAAGGAATCAAAGTTTCTAGAGAAATTAGTAATAAGAAGTTGACACAACAAAATGAAATAAATAAGAGAACCACTATGGACTTGTGAAAGGGATCATGTTGTTAACCATAAAAAGGCAAACCTCCTTGAGGGACATAGTTTTAGGGTCAAACTTGAATTTCACATTGTTCTTGATTTAAATGATTTGAGGCTTGACTAAAAAAATGTAGTTGTAATAATTTACTGTTTATGTTTTTTCAGTTTTTTCCAAAATTGTTAAAATTATAATTTTTGTGACAATTTGAAGGTAGCATCTCAAAAGCTTAAATATACCATTTTAAAACTTTTCTATCAATTTCTCTTAAGGTGAGCTCAAAATGTACATCAATCACATTATGATGTTTATCACTATCATCTACAATTTTTTTTTTTTTAAATATTGTTTTAAGCATTTTTATAATTATTATGATTTCTATAAAGAATTTACTTCAAATAATTTTATAAATTTCATTTTAATGTTTTTAATTATGAAAAAATTAAATAAAATTTTAGATATATATTACTACATGAGAAAAATATTAAATTCTTTGAAAGTAAGTTTTAATATTTAATAAAATGAAGTTTGATCAAATGGAAATATAGAGTGCCCTTTAACTCCTTAAGGACTAGACATTCAAATTTTGAACAATAAATAAACACAAAGGTGATTGCAAGACACACTTGTATTATTTGTTGCGTTTTGCATTTTTGTACTTTTAGTACTTTTTGAACTGTGAGTCACCTTCAGGCTTCAATACTATTGAAGGCATGGAACATAAAATTTGAATGGTCAATTGGATTTCAAATTTACTATTCTGACAACATGTGATGTTCATCATTGGGTGACAAAAATGGATGGAAAAAACTTTATTTGCCATTAAAAAAAAATTTACATTTGCAGATAGAAGGTATTAGGAGCCCTAGCAGTACTATTGAATCTTTTTGTGTACCCTGGAGTACTATTTTGAGCCACATGCTACAATTTACCTTAGAAAATGAGATTTTCACCTTTCTATTTTTGAAAATTAGAAAATGAGTTTGAAAATTTTATTTTAAAAATGGCCATTGTTGCCAACTAAGAGCAAAGTAGGAAGATCAAAGTTAGAACTAAAAAACCATTTTCAATTCAACATAAATTCAACTTGCATATAGCACACTTTAGGCCAATATAAAACACATTTGGAAAATATTATTGAAAATCCTTCCTCTGAGAAGGTGTATTTCTATTAAAAGAGCTAGCCTACCAAATTTGATGATGTAACTCTTCAAAAAAGGTACTCAATAGTACTAAAAACCACCAAAATTGCATGTGTGACATATATTCAAAATTCAGTTTCACCTATTAAATTAATTTTGAAAAAATTGAAATAATTCAAGTGTATTTTCTATTGCTTTAGGAAGCTTTCTTTTGAATTTCATGTTCATTCAATCATTTTTGCAATACTTAGAATACAAAACAACTTCCGCATTGAACGTGTGATGGAAAATAGTACAGGTGTTTCTTGCAATCACCCACAAACACATTCTAAGAACACAAAAATGCATTTTTTTCATCTATCAATTCCTTATGAAGGTTCTTGTGTTGGTTTTTTAAGATTTATATGGTATAGATTTTGAAGACTTTGCTGGCAAATATTCTTTAATTCAAAAGATAGTAGTAGATTTGGATTCTGAAAAAAGTAAGTTCTTTAGTTTCAAAAATGGCCTTAAAAAATGACTTAAATTTAAAATTAAAATTAAAATTAAAATCTTCAAAAAAACATTATGATTAGAACATAACATATTGAACTTAAAGGAAAAAATTCTTGTGAAAATTACAAATATTCAATCTACAATAGATTTTAAAAGGAATTTTCAATTTCTGGCTTCAAGTTTTATTGAAAATATTGGTTTGTAAACTACAAAAAATAGTTAAATTAGGTTGCCTTATTCCAAGAAAGATACTTTGTAAGCCATCAAAGTCAACAAATACTTCTACAAATATTTTCATTCATATACATAGAGGTTTACAAGTCCCAATTACAACAAGACCTAATTCAAAAGTAGTGTATTCTTATACAAAAACATAAAATATTTATATAGTGTCAAATGTCAAGAAATTAGTATGGAGCAATCTAATTTCACTATTTTGTGTAGTTGACTTGACTGCATAGATATAATCTTTGAATTATATTTTATTAGTATTGTTTGAAAGTCATCATTAAATTTTTTTTTTAAGCTGCATTTTATAATACATATTCACAATTTTGGAATTTGGATTATCCTGTGATCCTTAAGGGCGAAGAGCATTGCCACTCATTCATGGGGAAGCTTCCCGGCCCGGGCTTGTGCTTGGGTGTGGCTAGCAACAAATTGTGGCCCCACTTGGTACCCGGCTAGGGATGTTTTCAGCCCATCCACGCCAAGTTGGCATGTCCAAACCGTAGGACACTGTCCTCACCAAGTGGTTGACTATGAGGCACGGATTTTGTCAATGGTTGTTTTATCCTCTTTCGCATTGCTTCTTTTCGATTTTTGAACTTAGAACTTCTTCTTTTTATTTTGATTCAAATTCAATGAAAAAATAAAAAGTGTGTTGAGGTGTGTTTGAGGTAGACCTCAAGCACGCCTCAATACACGTTATACTTTATACTTTTTATTTTGATTCAAAATCAATGAAAAAAATAAAAGCGTGTTGAATTGTGCTTAAAATCTACCTCAAGTTCACCTCAACACGCTTTTTATTTTTTATTTTTTATTTTGATTCAAATTCAATGAAAAAAATATTCTTGAAGTAAAAACATTTTTTAAATTCCTTGCTGCAAAATTGACTTTTTACATTTTTTCAATCAACAACTCCTAGACAAACTAAAGCTTATAATTTCTTCTTCTCCAATTCCTCTCGGTATAGAGTTTTCTCTTTCTTCCCAAATTTTAACGAGCTTGACAATCTATAGTTGAAGTAATTTGAGTTTGCCAAGTCATTAAAGCATTCGAATTACTTTTTAACAACTTGTAGTATTTGATTTATTTGTTTATTTGTATCTCATAGATTGTATTTTTGTCTACATAGAAAGCTTTCATTCATTGCATTTGGATTTGTGATGTAAATGTTATGGAACATCTTATTTTGGAGCCAATCAAAACATTGTTTCAAAAAAAATTACTTGTAGAATTCATTTTTTAATTCTATATTTAAAATTCTTAGAATATAAAGTTTTCCAATGCTTGGATGTTAAAAAGTGAATCTAGATCCAGAAGTGCATTTTTGGGATCTAAAATTCCCAAACCAACTGCAAGGTGAATGCAAGAAACACTTGTACTATTTTTGTGTTTTGGCTCCAAATGACTCAAGATTTATAGGTAAGGTACTCATGACTATTATACACCTTACCTAATTTTTTGGTAATATTCAAAAATATTTTATTGTCCAAAAATAGCCCCCAATTTTATGTCACACTTGTCAATTTGGAGGTTTTTAGTACTATTTAGTATCCAAAAAAATGAATTTTGAGCTGACATTTGGAGTGGATGGTTTTCTAGTAGACTTGTAGCTATTGACCAAAGTAATTCTAAAAATAATTAATTTTATGTAGTGTGAAAGTCCACAAAGTGCGCTTCTTTCTGCTTGCATTTTGTAACATATAAAATATTATTTTGGAGTTTTTTTGGGTGAATGACCATCTCCATAGAATTCTTACAAATGGCCAATTTTTATTTTATGTATGTACCTTTTTTCTATTTTTAACTAATTAAAACATCAAAATATCCATTTTTTAAAGATTTGGCACTTTTCTAGTTCTCTTGCTTAGAGAATTTTTTTAATGGATTTTTTTTGGTGGTTACCTTCATCTTAAAGGTATATACATTAGCCATATATTTTAAATTTTTAAATTTTTTTTTCTAATTTTAAAGTATTGTAGAAAAAAATGATGAGTATTGTCAAAACGCAACAAAATCAACAGGTGTTTCTTGCATTCACCCTACAGCTCAAAGCCTCTTGAATTTATCTTGATACAATGTTTTTTCCCTAAGTCCCAAAGTCCAACAACCTTGACAATCCACAATTAAAGCAACGGCATTAAAGCATGTGATTCAATTTTTTGGCCGTATTCTCAAGGTGGGATGGCTAAGGTCTCTCCCCGGCCTGAACAAGCCTGGGATGTGGAGGGCTTGGACCAACCCATTTTCCCAGCCCTATTTTGGGGGAATGGGTGGTGATGTTCTAAGAATTAAACAAATAAAAAAATAGTGACCATCTTTTCTTTTTCACAATTACTTTTTCTTGTATAGATAGAAATAATACCTCACCTCCACTATTGGAAACAATGTTCAAAGCCCATACTACAACCAAGAAAATAATACTAAGTTTAGAAATCCATTGTCTATTTGTTACCCTATGTCTTCAGGGACTGGTTTGTCAAGAGAACGTGGCAAGATAGGATCGAGAGTAAATATGAAAGAAAAGAAAGCAATAAGCCCCAATGAAAAGAAGACAAGTTGATTGCCTGCATGATCAAGTAGAGCCAAGCATCGCTATTAGGAACATCTTATTTAGTAAGCTATCAACTTGCACCTACTAAGAAATGAAAAATGAAAAACTACCGTTACAATCAGACTTCATCATTTGACAATTAATAAACTTTGAACTTTGATTAGTCATTCCCTAAGGTATGTTCGCACTTGGTATCAGGGGTGATGTTTGCAATGTGAATCCGGTCCAAAAGTAGGTCTAAATTTGTTCCTAAGACCCTCAATAACAACACTCATTAACACCAAGTGGGAACCAACTTCTAGTTGGACAACCAAAGTGCATGAGGTGATAAAGAGTTTTATAGCATTTCAGTAGACATATGACAAGTTTGCATTATCCAATATAAAATTTAAAAATATATGATTAAATTATTTATACATTATAATATACTATTAATTTTAATGATACTTTCATTATTACTAGTATATGCCAATCATGTGTTGTTGCCACAATAAAAGTAAAAGTATTTATTTAATTTTTTAATTCATAAAAACTTCAAAATTCGATATCTTTTCTGTTGTGAGTTGGAATGTCACAAAACAAAGTCCATGCACCCCTCCTTGCAAAGAGCTTTCTATCAACACCAAGAATGCGACTCAATTAGGGATGCACGGTGTTGGAGATCTCTCCGTAACAAACAAACAAAATAAACAAACAAACAAACAAACAACCTACTTTAATTTATGGAATAATGCTATGTCATTAATAGTACTCTGGAGTATAATTGTAACTATTGAATAGTACCTTCTTATACTTTTCAGATTTTGTATTATCACATTCTATTCTATATGAATCTAGTTATGACATATGAGAGTGATGGTGACAATGTGGAATGACTTTTCAACTGGACTCAGGGGTTCGTGCAATTAGAGAGGATGCGATACAGAAAAATGTGATTGTGAGGAGATCAGAGTGTATGCTCTTCTACCATGCCAGAAGTCCTATGATGTCAGCATGATCGTTTACCTGGAAGAATGTAACTCTGCCGGCTCTGCGCCCATGCAAAACTGCAAGAACCACAATTAAATGCTAAGAGAATCAATCAATCCATCTTAAACTTCGATAGCATCAATTTTGAAGATTTTGAAAATGGTAAACAAAGCGTTTCTTAATCATGTTTCTCGTTAAAATACAAAAGAATTTTTCTGAAATTATAGCAGTCAAACATGAGAAATTCTTCTAAGAATCAAATTATCAGCTGCCAGATCTTTCTGAGGTACTCCGCAATACGCAACATTCATATATTAAAAGACATAAAGTTCTGCTGGTATCCGCTAGAGTGAGGGAATGGAGTTGATACTTACATGCTACCACCTGCAGCTGGCCCAACAGCTTTAAACAAAGACACCAAGCTCATGGCAAGTCCATTTGCTGCTCCTCTTCGGTCTCGGGTCTGCAAGATGATTTGTAGTAAGGATTTCTCTTGTAGATAGTGCGAGTGCTAATTCGGACTTCACTAAGTTAGCAACAGTTCACCCAAAGTTCTCTTCGAATAAGAGGAAGAACTTGGATACAACAGCAAACAAAGAAAATTGTGAAAACTTACTACTGAATTATTCAATAACATGAGCGAGGCTGTGAATATCATAGTCTGCATTTCAAAAACACAGGTTTCTGTGAATAATATTGAGATTGGAATTAATCGTAGTAACAAACGTCTTCAGATGAATGCACTTAGCTGAAATTCAAAAAAACTTTCAAGCTGAGCTTAAGCGAGTATATGGAACTGTCATATCACTACCAGCACAGAAAACTCATTCAAACTCAAGAATCTTGGTTGAGAACGCTATTGAGGATAGAAGGGTCTCAGAATCTCACCCCCAAAACGGCCTTGACAGTAGACAAGAAACTGAGAACAGCCCAGAGAGTCACGCCATGGAGCATAGTCATGGATGGGTAAGCCACCATGAGAAGGATAGTATTAACCTGTACATCAGGTGCTGTAAGGTTAATACAGCACGGCCGTTGCTGATTCTCAAGCAGCATATTAGCCAGATTCAAGTCTCTTAACCTTTCTTCATGAGCACTGCCGAAAAAACACAAGTTACTTATACCATTGAATAGAAATACTTGTATGGTAAAAACTGCACAGAAGGTACGAGTTTTGCAAGAACGGTTTTGGAGAAAACCTACCGCAGTAATTCGTGACAGAAGTACTGCTCCTGCCAAGTTGACCAAAGAAGCAAAGGCAAACAGTTGAAACAACAACATGGTAAATCCTGAAATCCAACGGCAAATGCAACCATTGTTAAAAAGTGGCTCCCCAGTGTTCCAAGATTCAAATAGGCAGAGTAGGACTAACCCATAAACGATAGGAATCTACAGATATCTCTACCAAAAGTTTTAAATTATCGGACTAAAAGTACCATCGACTTTGGTCCTGTTTCTAAAATTTATAACATACCTGAAATCGCCAGTATTTGCCCAACATCGGTTGTAGTTAGGCCCAGACCTCCACTTGAACGAGGGCTGACGCACCACAAAGAAAAAATCTGTAACAACCCGATTGAACATTGGTTGATACTAAGATTACCGATCAATTGCCAAAAAAAAAAGAAAGAATAGCTTCTATTCAAGCTACAAACAGGAAACATTTCAAGGTGATTAGCACGCTCTGACCCGTCCCTCAAAAGAAACCCAATATTTTGTCTTCAATCACTATTCTTATTCTCGTGGGAAAAGTTGCAAACCTCAGTGTACGCCAAATCATGTAAGGACCATATGCAATAAAGAGCAATAGAACCCATTAGGGGCTTGTTTGAGATCAGTGAATTTTTCTTTTTGGCATCATGATGAAACTCTCTCTCTGAGGTTGCCACAAGCTTTTTCTCCTCTTCAACATTTGCTGAGTCAGCTTGATTTTCTGTACACCAATTTCTTTGCATCAGATGCTATAAGAGACCCATAAAGTTGTGGAAGTAAGTATCTTGTGAAAAATCTACATGTCAGACAAAAACGTATAATGGCATTACCTTGGATTCCATTACCCGTACCTGGTAAGTCATTGTAACCATCACTAACACCCATACATTCTTCGTTATCTTGTCGGCTCCGTAATGAATTACTCCGAGATTGAAACTTATCAAAAATTTGTGATCGTCCTCTGCCTGAATGCTGAAGCTCGTCTTCACACACTGAATCATGCAAGCTGCCGAAAGGAGAAATAAGGGTCGCACTATCGATCTCCTCACAAACTGAGTATTCTCTGCTCCCAAACCGCGACGTAATGCGTGGAATTGGAAGAGGTACTGCATGTTCGTCCTTCGTTTCTTCAGTCTTCACAACCTCTACAATGTCATGTTTGTGCAATGTCTCCTGAAATTGCAAACTTCTCACATCAAGATATCGATTATAAAATCCCTTCCGTTATAAAGAAGGGACGACAGTGGTTAATCAATCAACCAAGTTGTAAAACTAAGACAAAAGAGCAGTCAACATCTTAAGTCTTAGCTATAGTTAATTCAGAAACCCATCGAGCTTATGAGAATTGGGAAAACCAATTCCTCGTATCTTGCCTCACAAAATATTTGAAAAATAATGGAAAGGTAAACACTGCTTACGGGAAGATAGAACGTGATAATGAGTGTTGGAATTGCAATGATAGTAACAAGAAGGGACGGTAACAGGTAAGCATATCTATTTCCAAACGAAAACACATGCGTTAGTGAGGGTTGTGATGAGTTATAGCAACGTCTCATGAATTGAACACTCTGAGAAGTATTAAAAGATATAGAATAACTGGTACGCATTTGACCGAAGATAGCAAATATTGAAACAAAGGAAAGGGGAAAAGTAGAATATAGCCCACCGATCAAACAAAGAGCCCCGCGGAAACAGGTTAGGATACTTGGTTGCAGGCTGTAAGGACACATACATTATCAGAAATTTCCGCAACATGACCATTAACTGAGATCATCAGAACAAAATCATAGATATTTCAATCTGAATAGGAAATTTCTTCATTTTGAGCAGTCAATTGAATCAGTTGTGATGACATTCATAATTACCTGAGAGAAGTAGCCACCCATGGCCGGACCAATAATCAATCCGAGACCCCAAACAGTACCCGCCTGTAAAATCAATGGTCACCGACCTCTCAAACGTAAGTATCTCGTTCTGAGCATAGCAACGTACTGATGAATGCAGTACCGGTAGTAAATATGCAATACGCTACATTTGTACAGTAGATGGCAAACGCGATATTTGTGGTAATAATAATGGCGCGAGAAGGGATGCGTACAATGGACACACTTCTAGCTTGGTGCTTTTCATTGCAAACTTCGGATGCATAAGCCTGTTAGGTCATAAAGAAAAATGAGAAAATCCATTTAGGTCACATTTGATCAGTGAGTATCAAAGTTAACCCTGAGAATGTGAGCAATTCATCTCAACGCACAAAAAAATCAACTAATGTCACTCTCGAAATGGTTCTTACCTTAACAGTTCCAAGCATGCCATTGCAGCTACCTAGCAAAAATCTTGAAAGTAGAGCCATCCAGAAAGTTGTGCTTACTCCAAACATTGTATGGAATATTATGCTGCCAACCAAATAAAACAGGCATAAGTGGCGTTCTTTTCGCTTAATAAGCCCTAATTTATTTTGGTACATAAGAATGCCAGAGTGTTGAATATACACGGAGAATACCAAAACAAGGATGCGAGTTCTCAAAAATTCTAAGAGTTATAATTGATACTAGTATGAAGGTATAAACAACAGAAAGGTTTAAAACGAACACGGAGAAGACGCCAATCACCATGACAGGTACACGTCCGTATTTGTCAGCGGCCATGCCCCATTGAATAGATGTCAAGAACCGCCCAAACATAAATGCGGATCCTTAACAAGCCAAGACGTGTACACAAGTTCAGTCAGTATAAATTTCACTCGACGAATATAAACTCCCAGCTATTCATGCAGCTCCCTATACATTCTTCCTTCAAAGCAATTGCCTTCTGCTCCGTTGTTTCAAGAAAACATAAAACGACAAGTATACATAAATTGTGAAATTTGCATGTATATAGATCAGCACCTTCTTCCAACGGTTCAAGAGTATCATTTCTATAGAATTTCTCTTACGACAGATGCATTCTATTTGTAAGCAAAAACAAGGTACAAAAAGTATCATTTCTACTTGAGACCAGCTCTGAAACCTGCCCCCCTAGTCTCGGAAACTTCAAAAGTTGTAATTCGCTCACCTATGTAACCAGCATAAAATCCAACGTCTTTATCCGTTTTCGCAACATTGAAATCTCTTACCTGCAAGATAAACATAATCACGTTTACCACCTCCGATGAGCCAGAGCAAGCTTGAAACAGCTCCAACACCGGTAGCTACTATTCTTACAAATTAGTTTTAAAATGAGTTAGATCGCCAACTGATTGCAAACGAAATTCAAGGGCTACATAATACAAAGCGACTGGATCGAGAAGAGAAATAACTCACCATAAAATACAGAAACGGGTAGAGGGACGAAATTGGCAAAGCTGCAACACACGCACAATCGCACTTAAACCTCAGTAGTCTACAACATCAATCATGACGTCGACTCTTGCTTCAGGATAAAACAAAGAGAGTTCAAAATAGTTCATCAAACGAACAAGCGGCACAAAAACAGCAAAAACAAGAAATCTTTCCATGATTAGTTATTATAATATCCAACTCTCCAAAAGATTAGCTCACAACACGCGCCGAGAACACTTAGAGGTGTCGCATACTATTCACTAGCGTAAGCGCCGCCATGATTGCCAGCACCTTCCACGGAAGCTTAGCATCTGCATCCTGCAAGTAGCTACTCTTACAACCAGGGCAATTTGGATACACTAATGCCGGTCGCTTCTTCTCAAGCAAAGGCTGCTCCACATCCACCGCCATGCTTTCTCACTCCGCAAACAGCTACTCTCCTCCCAACAAATTCTTGTACTCTTTCTTCTTCACAATGTCCTCCACGGATGAAGAATCAACAAAAAGCGAGAACTAAGTTGAGCACTAATATCTCCGCGTTTCACCAACGGCTGCTCTGCTCCCTCAATCCTTCCACAAAACAAGAACCTGCATTCTTTCCTCTCAACCGGGACTCCTTCTCGATCAACCGTTTCTCAAATGAAAAAAAATGAAAAAAGGCTAGCAGTACGATTCTAAAGATTTCACCAACGGCTGCTCTGCTCCCTCAATCCTTCCACAAAACAAGAACCTGCATTCTTTCCTCTCAACCGGGACTCCTTCTTGATCAACCGTTTCTCAAATGAAAAAAAAATGAAAAAAGGCTAGCAGGACGATTCTAAAGAATCCTCAATCCTGGTGCCAAATTCAGTCGTCAATTGACGCTCTCCGCCTACTATACTGCAGTAGCCGAGAAGTACGTGTAGAATGACGGCAATGGGCGAGCTCCTATTTCAATTCCTGCAGGTCGCTTCCCCGCCCTCGTCGTCGACGGCTTACCAGTAGGTTGACGGTACGTTGTAGTAAGTAATCCATACTGATTAACTTAACCCTGTAAGGACGCGGGGGGTGACCCTGGAAATCATGCATTGTATAACCGTGAGTCATTGGAATAAAAAAATCCAAAAGTACTCATTGGAAGTCAAGCTACTGTAGATGTTCTCCACTTTCCACAAAAAACTCCAAGGATGAATAGTTGTAGTTCTGTCCTACATTGGAGAATCCCTTGTCATTCATCGGACACTTATGGTCCGCGGCGTCCTTACTGGGTTAAATTAGCCGCTGTTTGTTTTGTTTTGTATGTTTTGTTTGCTTTGTTATAGTGAAATCTCCAAACTGTGCATCCCCCGTTTGCATTCTTGGTATAGTTGGAAAGCCCTAGACAAGGAGGGGTGCAAGGGTTTTGATTCGTGACATTCATACTCATGGAAGAAAAGATATTGAATTTTAAAGTTTTTGAGAATTAAAAAATTAGAAAAAAATATTTTTACTTTGATTTTGGTTGTGTCAAATGCAATGAAACACACTACTTGGATACTACTGAACAATGAAATTGAGTTGCCTTAACAATTAGGTTGCCTTCAGGAAAGAAGTTACTTCACGATTCAATGCTTGTCCAGATGGAGGCACATGCCATTTTCTAAACCCGAACCATGAACCAGTGCACCAATCCATGCAACACACATGGTTCCCAAATTACTGCATCCTTCTACATTAATTGCATATATTTTTATAGTGAAAAATGTTGAGAAATTAGTGTCGGTTAACCTAATTTCACTATTGTTTAGTGTAGTGATTTTCTTCATACTAACGTGCTGTTGTTAAGCTATCAGTCGATTACACTTTGGTGAGGGGCATTGTGGCAGGAAGTGACGTTTCTACAATTGACAAGGAGCAAGAAGGTGGGTACGTTACGAAAGTCAGGCCTTTTCTGTGAAGAACTTAGTATACAAGGAAAACGTGTCGCTTTCTTTTCTTACAACTTAAATCCAAAAGCCACTTATTATGAACAATTTGTAATTCCTCCCATTGGCTCAGCTCCACGCCTTCCTCTCATTTTGGGAAAGTATAATTTCTTCCAATTTCTCAGGTCCCTGATACAGGCGCACAGTCAAATGTAATGAGAGCAAATTCAAGGCGCACATGCAACTTTCTCCAAATCAGTGCAATCTGGCTGCACCAGCAATTTTTGGGTGGGTTATTAATTGCCTTTTTTTTTCCAGCCCTGGCTGCAAGTACAAAGCAAAAAAAAGATAAAAAGAATAAATCATTGGCCAGAAAATGTGACTCTCGTGTGAGGCCATCATTTTCATCCTGAAATAAGGTAAACCAGCCCATGACGGTCAGAATTAGGAGTTTGACCTTATATGGTTGCTGAAATTTTTCAGTTTTTTTCCTACAATAGTACAAGTGTGAGAAATAGTGAGAGCAATTGAAATTATGTTTTTTTTGACAAAGTATGAATTTGCTATGGATTTTTGAAGTGATCAGCCCATTGTAGGGGTCTGTAGGCTACCTCATGACCAACAAAATCTGAATCCAATGTGGTCATCTTCCTACCCAATGCAGTCACAACATTTTCAAACATGGAAGACCTAAAAAATCAATTTTTACAAAGAATTTTACACTGAAAAGTTGGAAGTACCTACTGAGGTCACTAATTACTCCATAACTACCATGTAAGGCATTGATTGTAGTCTGAAAAAACCACAATGGATCATTAGGTGTCCATCATGGGCCATTTGACTGTCATGGACTAGTTTACTTTATATCACATCTAGCCATTTGGAACTTGCTGGGAAATGAACAACTTACCTTATAGATGTTTAACCCCTAAAGTCCCAAAGCCTTTTTTCCATCAAAAAACACTCAAAACTACCATTTCTATTGCAAAGGGCAAAAAAATTTTAATGTTTTTTTTTCCATATTCAATTGTAGGATCTTGTACTAGACTATTGTTAAAATGTCTAGAAGAAATTTTTGAATTTTTGAACATTTAGATTGCAAGATATTTGCATTTAAAGTGAAAAAAACAAGTTTTTTTTGGCCTTGCTCAATTGGATTTTTTGGCTTTCAACCTCCTTAACTTAAAATTTTTGCTATACTAATTTTAAATTTCTAATTTTTATGTTGAAGGATTGAGTTGTGAGTCTAGAAAAAAAAAAAAACAAAAAAAAAAAACACACTTAATTTTCACTCCTTAAAAAATTGTTAAGTAGAAGTAGGTTCAAGATTGAAGGAAAAACTAAATTGTTAATAGATCTAAAATGGAATTGAAAAATACTAATCTCAACAATGAGATTTTTCTAGCAAGAGATCTTAACCTTGTGAAACTTTTTTTTTGAAAAATTGTGAAAATTGAGCTCAGGAATGAATCCTACAAGTTATTTTTTGAAGAAGATGTTCTAATTGCCTTCAAAACAAGATTGTCCATAATTTTTTCATAAAAAATTCAAATGGAATTAATCAAAGCTTCCCATGTAGACAAATTTCTCAAATTTTTTATTCAAAGGTTTTGTAAGCGTATTTTTCTACCCGCCAAACTAAAATTTGGATTTCTTGTGCTATAACTTTTGCCCCTAGGCATTGATTGAACAAAAATTATATTTCTAGAAAGCTGATGTGTTTTTCTATCTTTATTAAAAAAAAACAGAAAATTATGACAAATATTGAAACTATAGGAACTTGCCCAAAATCCATTTTGTCCTCCAAGGAGACAATGGGACTTTAGGGTTTTTTCCTTCCATGCCCAAGGCATTTTTTGGCTCCGAAACCACTTAAAACTGCCATTTTTATTGTGATCACTCAAAAAACAAAACAAAAAAACATTTTTCTTAGAATCTAACTTCAAGATCTTGTACTTCACTTCTCTTAGATCATGTGGTAAAAATTTCATGAAGTTTAACCATATGTATTGGAAGATATTAGCATTTGAAGTTGGAAAAAGAAGTTTTTTTGAACTATAGCCTGCAATTTCAGATGACTTTGACGGCCATTTGTGGATTTTTTTTGCACTAGACACCATAAAGTTAAAAAATTTATGTTGAACATTTGAGTTGAGAGTTGGGAAAAAAAATTCAGCTCTTAGGTGGAATTAAAATACCATAATCCCGATGATGGGATTGTTCTTGCAAGCAAACTTAACCTTGTCAAAACTGAATAATTGAAAAAATTTGAAAATTGCATTCAAAAATTAATTCTATAAGTTGTTTTTTGAAGAAGATGCTTAGATTGCCAAAAAAACAAGATTGTCCCTAACTTTCTCATTTTGAGTCTAAATAGAATGAATCAAAGCTTCAAGTGTAGACAAAAACATGATCTTCAAAAAAAAAAATTAAATTAATTTGTTTATTTTTTCTGCCCGGTGAATTGCTTTTATGACTTTGGGTGGCATAACTTTTGCTCCTGGGCACTGATTGAAAAAAAATTATATTTTTAGAAAGCTAATGTGATTCCCTATTTTCAAAAAAAGTTTCAAAAAAGTCAGATCAAAATATGAGGTCATACGGGCCTGCCCGAAATCCCAAGTGTTCCTCGAGGGGACTTTGGGCATTTAGGGGTCAAAGAGTTAGCTTATTGGTATGAATTCAAATTTTTAGTGCAAAATTGCATAGGAATTGTGAGATTGTAACAAAAGAAATGTATGTTTTCTAATTTCAGTGTGATGTCTCTCCCCACAATGTTTGAGAAATTTGCATATAAAAGTTTTTTGGATTAAAGGTGACATGAGCAACTACAAATTGTGTTCGGATACTAAAATGCACTTCCAAAAACCTTAAGTTCAAATGAAGAGCTATCAAACTCATCATACAATCCACCTTGCAATTGTTGGAATGCATTTTTTTTTAAAAGTAAAAATTGCAACACTTGCGTGTTTAAATTCCTGATGGTGAAAATCATATAAATGCTATATTCTCTCTATTGGGACCATTTTCAAAGCAAATGGATAAGTACAATTTTTTACATCTCAAATCAAGTGAAATTGGCAAGCTTTGTTCAAAGCCAGGAAATGAAGTAAAATTGGGAAGCTTTACACTTTTACTAGTGGTACATATATCCCTTTTGAAGACCTTTCAAAAATAAAAAATATATTTTTCTTTAATGAAAAATAAAAGTTTCTAATAGTTAACCTTAATTCCTTAAATTCTACTCGTAAATTTTTTTTAACTGATCAAAGGAATTTAATTGGCCACATTGAAATGAGCTTGAAATTTTGGATCGACCATATATGGTCGATTCGGGCAGTTAGGGGTAAAGAGGGTGCTCCAAATTTTAGACCTACTTTACTAGCATTTCAAAGCATTTGCAACCGTTGAGAGTTCACTTTGAGTATTGTTGGTTTTGTGTTGTCAAGGACCTAACAAAGGACGGTTTATTGCTAAATTGATCACAACGTTTTTGGCCGGTCGGGGGGGAGATTGAAGAATTGTTGTGCAGCTGTAACGCTTATTCAAGTTTAGGGTTCCATATATGTCGCTTGCTTCCGTGCCTCTTTCCCTTCAAATCCTTGCTTGTGATTTTGATGTTAACATTCAATTGCTTCTCAATTTACACAGTGTAGTTGCTTTCTATTTACACAATATAGTTGCTAAATTCTATTTACACACCGCAGTTGCTTTTTGATTCTATTGCCTATGTGGGTCCTTTGAAATTGCCCAAGAATTAAAAAATCAAGTGTTTTTTCAGTAGTCGGAATCCCTCTTGTGAGAGTACTCTGGTATTTTTTTTGAGTGGCACTGGTGAAGCTTCGACTAGCCAATCTGAGTGAAGTTCGGTACGTTTAGCACAACCTATTGTGGTGCAGTTCGTGTTTTCCATTCAGGGAAGCGTAAGCAAATGATCGCGGAGAAAGGACGTCGTTCGTTTGATACAAGAAGTATTCTCTTCTTGGTGTGGTCTGCGGCCTCAGTCGTGCTTCGTCCCTTCTGTACTTTAGGCGTACCTTCTAGCAATTTTATCCGGAGAGGGGGGTCCGGGAATTTTCACGATGAAGGGTCCCTTGGACTGACGAGAGTGAAAACGGATAGTAGTTTTTCTAGGCTGTTTCATGAAATCCATCATTGAATGTCATGTGTCAACTAAACCACAAATTCTGTTACGTCTCATACATAACATTCTTAACCAGCCAAGGAGCCTCCCCCCAGGTGGAGGTATCATTCCCCCCAAGATACCTGGGGGGAGACTTTAGTTATAATGCAAGAGAGTCTGATTCGTTCAGCAGAGGTCTTGTGTCAGAGGTACTGCGTGTGATTCGCTCGGGGCTCCTCATTTGTGGGTGGGGGGGGGCAAAAGGGGACCCCCCAGGGAAGGTTAAACAATGTTATATACATGTACGAGCTCAGTCGAGGAAATTAATGCATCGGCATGACTTCCGTGGAGACCAGCTCAGCAGCCTCTCATTCGGTGAAAAGAAGCAAGTTCCTTGCCGTAACGCGTGGCCGCTGTTGCGGTATGATGCCCTCCTTTCAATCCCCTGGGGGAGACAAAGAGGGGTTTGAGAAGGCTCCTGTACGGTCACGTTTAACTTGTGATACTTTGAAACTTTTCTATCCAGAGATGTGGGATTCAGAGAGCTTGGCGAGTTTAATTTTCGAATGTGGCTTCACTGGGTCAGTCAGTAGGCAGCCCGCAGCCAATAGATTCTGGACCGGAGTCGCGATTCCCTCCCGTACAGTTGCATGACAGACATCTCGGATCACGGCATCACGCATGGTACTCGCTTCACGGTCGTACTGGTAACCAACAAACGTAACACCGTGCAGCAGATCCGATCCCACGTGCAAATGCACTTCAACTAAGCCCCCCTGTTGAAACAATCTCAAGAAGATCGCACTGGGGAGGTTTGCAAGCAAGGATCGAAACACATATATTAGCTCTGCATCTCAAGCTCAACTGGTGCAATCAACCGCACGCAAAGGGCATATATATACACATCCGTGACCTGCAGATCAGGAACAAACGATTTAGCTCGTGAACTTGTTGCAAAATTATTGATTCCGGTTGCCGAATCGTAGATCAGTTAGTGCAAAATTTTAGATCACTTCGTCGTTGGAATTTCCAGCTGCGGATGTATGACCTGAAAATTTAGACAGATTTGTGAGCGATCGATCAAGTAGTGGAATTGGAAGGAAATGGGGTCTCAAGCTGCAGGGAGCGAGTGGGCGGAATCGCCGCACGTCGTGATGGTCCCGCGGTCCTCATCGGGTCACATCATCCCCTTCATGCAATTCGCGCGGCGTTTGGCAGCCGCGGGCGTCGTCACCACCGTCGTCACCTCCGACAAGCTCCTGCTGGATCTTCGAGCTTCCTTCGGGACGACGGATTTCTCTTCGCAAGATGCCGGTTACCCTCTCCGCATCGTCAGCTTGCGTGACAAGACTTCGCTCGAGCTTTCCCACAGGGAATGGCTGAATCGAATGCGAGATGTTCCTTCGGAGGAGCGTCGCGTGATTGATCTCTTGGAATCGACCATCAGGGATCTCACCTCGCCGGCGTCCCACTCCCTCCGCGGGGTGCACCCCGCGACTCCACCCGTGTGTATTTTACACGACATGTTTGAGTGTTGGGCGCAAGACGTGGCGAACAGGTTGCAGATTGCGAAGCATGTGCTGTACGTCCACCCAGCCTCGGCGGTCACCTGCGCATTGCAATCGCAGCGTCTCTTCCAAGAAGGATTGGTTCCTATCACTCGCGAAACGAGAGAGCGAATTTTCAATGACATTCCCGGTTTCCCACCAACGGTAGCGCTGGATCTCCCCATGCCGTTTCTGAGTGCGTCCCTGTACGATTGGGCGCGGCTCCGTTACGACGGAAGCCGAGAAGCCGACGTGATCTTGGTCAACACATTCTACGATCTCGAGAAGCCCGTGCTGGACGCCTTGCGGAACGACGTCCTGGGATCCCCAGGTGTGCAAGCGAAGTATGTTCTCGACATTGGGCCATTACTGCCAGATTCTTATTACAACGATGACAACGAGTCGCTGGAGGAGACGCATCCCGATCCATGTCTCAGCTGGCTAGACACGCGAGCTTCGAATTCAGTTTTGTACGTTTCGTTTGGAAGCAATGCGACGCATTCGGCAGTCCAGTTGCGGGAGCTGGCGCTGGGATTAGAGGCGAGTGGGGTGTCGTTTCTGTGGATTGCGCGACCGCCGAACGCACCCGGATTCTCTGCGGCGTCCGAGACGGCGTCCGTCACGGAGTTTCTTCCATCGGGATTTGCGGAGCGAGTGCGGGAGCGCGGGCTTTGCTACTCCCAGTGGGCGCCGCAAATACGGATCCTCAAGCACCCGTCAGTGGGTGGGTTTTTGAGCCACTGCGGGTGGAATTCTACGCTGGACTCTGTCTGCGCTGGTGTGCCCGTGCTCGCGTGGCCAATTTTCGCCGAGCAGCATCTGAATCGCAGGTTTGTTCAATTCCTGTCTTGAAACTCGCACCACTCGCACCAGAGAAATCTCCATTGACCGAATTACATAACTGTGCATCCATAACTGCGCAGCAATGAAATTTCCCAAAGGAATTCACAATGGAAATTTGTAGCTTCAGTTTGGAATAGAGTAAGGAATTCCAACATGATTTAGAGTAGTGAAGGCAAAATAAATATTTTTCAAAGGTACATCAATAGAAATGACATGGATAGCAAAAAAATTGGTAATTTTATTGCTTGAATTGAACTATTACTATGATTTTTGGGAGGCAAAAAGGGCTCCAGACCCATGGCCAATGTCTAGACTCTTCCAATTCCAATCATTCAAGAACTTTTTACCTAATCATTATCTCCTACTTTTTTTTTCACAACTTGGGACACGTGTCATGTATTTATTTGTTCCAACCTTGAAAAGGAAAAAAAAGAAACATTCTAAACTTGGTCAAAAATAAGTGCACCTATAAGTTGGGAATGGGTCAATGGTCGGGAATGGGGGGGTCTACCTTATATTATTTTGAGATAGAGGGAGTAAAATACAATGATGCTTACAGTCGGACGTCTATATATGACCTCGATGGCTCAATAAGCATTAAATCTTATACATGATACAAAATTTCACCCCTTCTAGATCCTCAAAGAGAAATGTTAGATGTTAAACATTACTGATTCTTCACAACATTCTTTGTAAATATACCTCACTTTGTGTTAGAATAGCCAAAAAGTTGAATATACACTATTTGGTACATGATATAATGTTGTATATGTTAGATGTATACTATTTATTACATATATAGAGGTTTGACTGTATTTGAATCTAATGCTTGCCGTTGCCATGTCTCCAAAAATGGCCTCCACTAGTTGAGTTTATTGATGTTGTGCAGATTCTTGGTGGACATAGTGAAAGTGGCGCTTGAGTTGATGGGAAGAGAGTACACACAAGAAGAGCTAGAGAGTGAGGATGTGATGCCTGTGCGATTTGTGAGCAAAGAAGAGATTGAGAAGAAGGCCCAAAGCTTGATGCACGACCCAAAATTCAAATTTGTGCAAGAAAATGTACAAAAACTAAAGACCAAAGCTCGCGAAGTGGGAGCTCTAGGAGGGTCGTCACACAAAAATGTTGAGGCGTATGTTCGTCTCCTTCACAATAGTCTATTAGTATCTCCATGCTGATTGTATGGAAGTGCGGCTGTAGCTATTGGTTTTGTGCAAATCCACTACTTTATTGAATTGTTTATCTTTGAAAGATTTTTAGAAATGTTTTGATCTCAATTGTTAGTCCAACTTGCCACAGTTATGAAGGCTAGTGTAATTAATTTGCATTGAAGATTTTTATTGTGAATTTAGCCACTTGTTCACATCTGGTTGTGGGATGTTTATACCAATTATTGGCTTAGAGAGTGACATAGGATGATCTAAGGCTTTAGAAATGAAAGATTTTAAAAGAGTAGTTAGGTTTGTTGGAATATGAGGTTGGTAGGAAATTTTCAACACACAATATAGTTTGGATTTTAATATGGTAAATGTGTGCCAACTCATGCACCTTGTCTTACATTTAGCCATCTAGGATTGGTAATCATAGAGTAGGTGTCATATTGAATTGATTTGAATCCTCACTTAAATTTTTGGGTCCTTAACTCTTGAAGTCCAAAGGTCCAATTTATTCCTCAAAACCACTCATAATTGCCATTTCTAGGCTACTTTGAGACAAACAATAATTTTTTTTTTTTTTTGTAAACTAATTGTAGGATCTTGTAACAACATTTGTATAAGAACATATTATAAATTTTCTGTAAAGTTTGACTGCACAAATTATTAGTCATTAGCATTAGAATTTGACCACAAGTTTTCAGATGATTTTGACCACTGTTTGTAAAAAGTTTTTATACTATTGGTAAATCTAACATGTTTTAGACCATATTAGTCATATTCTCATGGACTATTGTTTTGTTCAGTAAGTTTGATTGAGTTTAAAAAAAAAGTATAAATTGTTCAACTTTAATGATCTCTATCAAGAATACTCATGTGCTAGCATCCTCTATAATTGTGTAAATGAGGAATAGTATCGTGGCACATAATGTTCATATTCAAGGTGTTAATGATCAAAGTGTTGGGAAGAAACAATATTGGATGATGACTACAGAGTATCATGCTAGTGTCCATATGCATATAGTTCAAAGTTCATTGTATACCCTAAAGCCCTAATGTGACTCAAGGTTGTTGCAAATTATATAATAGTAAGAAATTTGACACTTTGAAAAAAGGCTAGACCACCCTCATGACTTGTATGATCCCAAGTACTTCTTTAATGTCACTTTGGTTTGCATCATTATTGTGACACTTTTTTTGTAGTCTTTTGGGCTTCAACAAGCTTAGTCATGCCACATACAAATTATTACACCTAATTGTAGCCTTGGTTGCAAAAGCTACTCTTAATTCTTCCCTAAAATGAATACATTTTGCATATGAAAGACTAAAATACACCTACAATCAACATATTCTGAAAGTTCATATTTTGTCTTTACAAGTCCAAAAATATATGCCAAGAGAATCTAAAAATTCTATTGAATTTGAGGCTTGAAACCATGCTTAGACAACTATTCAAACAATTTTAGGTCTTAATTTAAGTAAAATCTAAAATTCACACTATTTGACATTAAAAAAGTTGAATAATTTTACATGCAAATTTAACCCCTAAATTCCCAAGGCATTTTCTAGCTCCGAAACCATTGAAAATTGTCATTTCTGCTTTGATCACTTCCTAAACCAAATTTTATTTTTTTTAGAATCTAACAATAGGATCTTGTACTTCATTTGTGCCTGATCATGTGGTAAAATTTCATAAGGTTTGACCATACGGATTGGAAGATATTAGCATTCAAAGTTGGAAAAGAAGTTTTTTGAGTGCTAGTCTATAATTTCAGATGACTTTGATCGCCATTTGTGGAAACTTTTTGCATTATGGACCATAACTTTAAAAAAATTTATGCCAAAACTTTGAGTTGAGAGTCGGGGAAAAAAAAGTAAGAAAAAAAAGTCTTGATTTTCATTCATTAAGAAATTGTGAAGTAGAAGTATGTCCAAATTTGAACAAAACACTACATCATTAATAGCTCTAAGATGGAATTGAAAACTGTAATCCCAACAATGAAATTGTTCTTGCAAACAAACTAAATCTTGTCCAAAAAAAAAATTTTGAATTTTTTTGAAAATTGCGTTCAAAAATGAATTCTATAAATTGTTTTTTGAAGAAGATGCTTAGATTGGCCAAAAAACAAGATTGTTAATAACTTTCTCATTATTAGTCCAAATAGAATGATGAAGGCTTCAGATGTAGACAAAAACATAATCTTTTAGAAAAAAATTAAAAAATTAAAAAAAATTATTTGATTTTTTTTTTACAGAGCAAACAACTTTTTTGACTTAGGGTTGCATAACTTTAACTCCCAGGCATTGATTAGAAAAATAATATATATTTTTAAAAAGCTAATGTATTTTCCTATCTTCAAAAAAAGTTTAAAAAAATCAGGTCAAAATTTGAGGTCTTATGAGCCTACTTGAATTCCCAAGTGTCTCTTCAGGGGACTTTGGGCATTTAGGGGTTAAAGTGATTTTAAAAGAAATGCTACAAACTTGAGACGCAATCATTAGTGAATTTAACCCCTAAATGCCCAAGGCCTTTTTTGAATTTCTAGGAATTTGCTCTAAATTGAACAAAAAAGCAACATTTTTGATAACTTGTATAAATTTTTTTGACTTGTAATTGTGCAAATTCAAACTAGACATGTTAGAAATCTCATAGTAAAAGAAAACACATCAATATCACTCATGAATTCAAAGATTATAATGTTTGAACATGAGGGTGTTAAAACTGCAAAAAGTGACTTGAAGTCTTTCAATCCTCTTTTCACATGCCAAATCTAAAATGCTGGTCACCAAAAAAATATGACGTTGAAGGACATAATATACATAACCCCAATTAATTTATGGCTTCTCAGAATCTCTTCTAACAATTTTTTAAATGAATTTCTAATGTGAATTTTTCTCCAAGATTTAGTGTATTTGAGGCTCATTTCCAAGAGCCCTCAATACTACGGAAAGTCAAGATTGTAATGGATACCCTTGCACAAAATCTTGAATAGAAAAATAATAATCTATCATTTTCAAAATCGGATTTTTGACGCTAAAACTAGACTTCAAAAAGAATTTATCAAAAATATAAATTACTAAAAATAGAAACTTGATTAGGTTTTATTTAACTTCAAACTATTGTCAACACCAAAATTTGGTGCCTCGGGGATTTAGGGGTTAAACCAAAAAGAACGGGGTTTAATATTAACAAAAACTACAAGGAATGTGGAAAAGTGTAGATGCTACTTAAAAGCATGCCCAATTTAAAAATGTGCCACAATTCACTCCTATTCATAGCCAAACCTATAAATGTCAAATAACCATCAAACTCTCTTTATTCTCAGAAGGTATTAACAACAATACGAAACACATGGATGGATCCTCAAATACATAGACGCACCGAATTCATCTCTTTGGTAATCCACAAAAGAATCTTCTTATTCTCATTTTTTTTCTTTGACAAGATTGCCATCTAGCAGCTGATCCTAGAACTAGAATTGCAACTCCATGTCAGCAATCAACACAAAAATACTCGCATTAACATGATTCTTCCGAAATGAGTGGCTCTGGAATCATGTAACCCTAAATTTCTGAAAGAGCTTCGCCAAGCAAGACGCACCGAAGAACCAGGAATCGGAACAATGCACGAAAGCCACCCCTGCGCCAAATTGCCAGACTCCGACTTGCCACTCCAAATAGGGTCTTTGGACGTTTCCGAACAGCCTGAACCAGCAGTAATCTCATGCCACCGAAAGTGCCACAAACAAACAGATCAACACACCAAACTCGCCAATTCCGAACAAATCCTCTTCTCAAACACACGAAAATTCGAAACCAAATCACAGAGATCTTCAGTTACAGGAAAGTATGCAATGAAGCACACCCCGCGGGAGGAGAGAACGCAAACACGATGCCTCCACGAATCATAACCTGAGCTCGCCATGGTCCAAAACAACTAAGCTCCCAGCCGAAACAAGAAATTCCGGCTGTGGCGGATCGATCAGCAATAGGGATTTCATCGATGCAAGGCCTGCGACATTCAAACCCATTCCATTCATCGCCACGCTTCTCACCAGCACGTGAGGGTAAAGGCTCTCGTCACCTTCAGATGGCGCTCATGTCCTCAGGTCAAATAATTTCCGAGTCAAAAGCCACCTGTTACGGAAAAGTATACTGTAGCAGCTGGGTTGAAACTGGGCCGCGTCGTCCCTGTAGCAGATTCGAATCGGTAACTTGCCTTGCATTTCGTGTCCTCCCTGTAGCAGCTTAAACTCGGTAACCATCCCACTTGCTTGGCATTCCGTGTCCGCCACTCCCGCAGCTTCTACTCCCTGCTTCCTTCCTTCAAGTCTGCGCCAGCCATGTCGGGATGAGTTTCGACCTGCTGGGACTTCTTGATGCTCTCGGGTTTGTAGGCGACCGGTGAAACACGAACTTAGAGCTGCCTGCAACGCTAAGTCTGCACTTGTTCTTCAGGGAGCGACGTGAAGGGCGTGCGAGTTGCATCCCACCTCATGTGGATCACGTAATTTGCGTCGTCTTCGCTAGTACTTGGAACTGCGAACTCCGATGATGGAAGGTAAAGATCCCAGTTCTGTGGCTTTGAGCTTGTTCGAGAGGTTTCAAGTTTGGAGAGATTCCTCAGTTCTTGTGTGTTTTCAGAGAGGGTTTCAACGCACTAAAAGTATGTTTTGTTGGGAGAGTTTGTGAACAAGTGTGGAGTACCTTGGACCATCTGCCGTGTCTGTCGTGGAAAACGTCTTTGCCTTTGATAGAATCCAGAAGGGAATTTCATTTCCTGGCCATTCTCTTTCTCTGATTTCAGGTTTAAGGGCCCTAATTTTCTGCTCTTTCTGCTTTTCCATCCAGATTGTCGACACTTGGAATGGGTCTTGAAGCTGGCACTCACTTGTGTTTTGTGGTTGCAGGCTTGTCAATTTGGTAGGAGTTGTTCCGAGCTTGGATTCTTGATGAAGTGGTCTTAAGCTATTGACGGTCTGCGCACTGTGCACCTTGGGGTGAGTGTCAATGGTTTCTTCCTGGACTCTGTCTTGAATTGTCTGGTTCTAATGTCTAGTTTGATTCCGTTTGAGTGTGGCTTTCAGCTGAGCGTATTTGCTATCATTAGAAGTACCAAACCAATTGTGGGTATTGTCCCCATTGTTAAGAGTATTCACTGCAGTAGAATATGTAATCTTTTGATACCACTTGAACAAGGAATGAAATTTGGAAGTTATGCTTACAGTAAAGCCTCCTCACAGGCATGGTTAGGTCTTCACTGTTGCAATTACATTATTCTTCCACTCATGCTTTTGTCATAGCCCACCTTTAAGAAGAGACTCCCTTACAGAGTGGTTGCGTTGTAATTCTGTGTTTGTTTTCTTCAACATGGTATTGAGGAATTTTAGTCGAACAAGCAAGCACCTTGTAGTGAAGAGTTTTTGTTTGGATTTAGAATTACAGTGGTTACTTGGACACCACCTTCTTGAGCTTTGCTATGTATTGTACATTTGATCTCACATTTGCCATTCTATTTATTGGTGATAAAATGTCAATTCTATTAAATTGGCGATATTCCATTACTTTGGTGTTGTTCAAGTCACTCGTCCTGAATCCAAAATAGGATTCAAAATCCATACATGTCCTAGTTTGTGGCCTGAAATCAGACCTTTGTGAAGATGTATGCTACAATATTTGACGTTATGTGGTCTTGATTGAAATTCTAAATGCTTAGCTTTTGTTCTAAATGTATCTCGGGTGTTGTGCATGATTTTAGGTTAGAGACATGGAAGTTGTCCAATTTGTACCCCAATTGGGGAAAGCATTATGGAATTTGAAGGTCATGTATGACCAACATGTGGAGAATGGGAATGAAATCAAGGAGTTACAAAGCTTCATTCAAGACTATGACCATCAAATTCCTATTCTTCGAGAGCGTTTCCAAGAAGGTGGGGGCAATGTTATGGGCATTGCTGCCTTTAAGAATTTGGAGAAAGATGTGATGGAGGCTACCAACAAGTTAGAAAGGTGGTCAAGAAATAAGAGTTTCTTCCGAGTGTTCAATTCTGCCGAACGGATGCAAAAACTTGAAAAGTTGCATTCTAAAGTCATGGCGTCTGTGCAAAAAAGTTTGGGGATTGCCAACTTATCCATGCTCTTGGATGTGCAAGCCACTCAAGCCACTATCTTGGAATCCAATGCAGAGTTGAAATGTCTTTTGATTACCACTATTGGAAGCATGCATGGCACGTTGCCTACAATGGTGAGAGATGAGATAGTGGAAGCAAGTACCTCATCCTTTGCTGATCCAAAGTTTTGGGAAGATATTTTAGCTGCAGTAGACAACCACAATGCAGGAATTTCATCACTTGAAGAAAAAAATATGTATGAAGATCCCATCACAACAAACTTGATGATTGACCCTGTTGTAACTAGTGATGGCAACACATATTGTCGATGGACAATCATTGACAACAATTTGACCACAAACCCTTTCAACATGGATGAGGATTTGGCAATTGTTGTTGATAACCTCAATTTCCGAAGAAGCCTATTTCAGAAGTTTCCGGAGCAAGCTCAAATCTTTCGACAACGCCGCAACCAATATCGAAGCCATGCATTGTCATTGAAAGCTCAAGGATTGTGGGGTGATGCTGTCTTAGCATTGCATTATGTCCTTCAATGGGATAAGCGTGATGTGGAGTGTGTTGAAGCTCTTCAGCAAGTGCAAGAAGCTCTAGAGGAAGCCAAAGAGAAGTATTTGCAACCTTTGGTGGAGGTCTCCAATGAGGTATGTACCTTCACACGGTTTCTTTGGAAATGAGGGTGAAATCAATGTGCTTCACCTTTTGAGCCTTTGGATTGGTTTTCAATTTATCTTTTTTGATGAGCTTGTAATGTTTCATGTTTTTGTCAAAACTACTATGTTGTTGTGGGTGACTGTGTAGTCAGGCAATGGGATGTCAATTGGATCAAGTATGCATGAAATGGTAGTTGGAATTGGCATAAACCTAAATGAAGTTAACAAACTCTTTACAAGTTTATCAAGCTTTATACTAGAGCTTTGACAAATGGAAACTTATATAGTACTGCGTATTTGTTACTGGTTAGGAAGAAACATTAAGTTTTAGAATTACATTGTTTAAAAAAAGTATACCGCTCCTAGTTGCATTATTTCCTTTTTCGTTTGATTTTGGTTAAGGGGGCTAATTTTGGTCTATTTTGGACGAAGATGAAGAACAAAACTTTAGTATCACGTCGGGCAAGGAATTTGGAACTGGCTCAATCGCAAACGCCAGAGCTTTTGGAGTTGACAGGGCTGAGAAAGGACAAGCATAAGTCTTCCGCGGACCCCTATTCTTATTCAGATTCAAGTGACAAAATGATTGGTGAACTTCCTTAAAATTTTACGTTTAAAGACATGGCAAGGGCTGATATTTACAATTTTGCCATTATACTATTGGCGATCTTGAACATTGTACTAATTGTTTATGTTTGTCATGTCAAATCAGATACTCTGGTGAATTACAAGAATAATATCACTGAGTCATCTTCTTCACCAATAGATATTGTTGAACCTGAGCTTGTCCCTGAACAAAGTGCAACCTCGGGGCAATCTGGTGGAGGATTAGAGATTTCAACACAGGAAATCCATCAAACAGTTGACGTACCTATTGCGCACAAGGAGCATTCAATCAAGGACTATCAAGGTGATTCTTATAATACAACATTGTACACTAGACTGTATTACTATTTCCCTATCACGGCTAATAGTATCCTTTTAAAAGTTTTGTTTCGAGTTACAATATTTCTCATTTTAGTGAACATTTCTTGGCAGTCTTTTCATGGACTGTACATTTTCCAGTATCCACCTTGGTTTATTAGTTGTTCAATGTAGCTACTAGGATGATTTTGCACTAGTTGTGAAGTTCAAATGGCATTGCTCATTTCGATAACAAAATCTGACTATTGATATATGCCTTCACCTACAGTAGACAATTCCAAAGGAACACTTGTGCTTGAACAAGGAAGGACGATGGGGAGACTTAGACTTTCAAACCTTACAGCACGGAAATTGAAGAATATGAGCAATGAGAAGAAAAAGGAAAAAGACATCTCAGCCCCTACAAAAGTCTATGGAGGCAAGCTGAAAAGCAATCCTTATGAGCTCAAAGGACTTCATTTGTTCTCTTGTTTTGACATCAAGAGAATGACAAATGACTTCAACGAGGAGAACATCATATGCCAAGGAAAAAACATGGTGCATCATATTCTTATCTGGGTTTCTAATATCATCTATTACTTTGGAGCTGGTTCAAATCTCATTGTATTTCTTACCCGATTTCTTACTATGCTAAAATCTACCAATGAAATCCTGCAAATATGCTAAAAACATGTACACTAAAAGCATTCGGAGATGTTAATTTATTCCTGGAATTGCCTTTTAATCGGTTGAATTATGCATCATGACTGTTGCTAAGGTAGCCCTTGAAGTTATGTGGTGTTTTGAGGTCCAAAATTGCTTGAAAATATTCTTATTGAAAGGCTAAAATCCTCAACTTTAATTTTTCTTTAATAGATCCAACAATCAAATCTTTTAGTTAACTTATTCAAGATTGATGTGTGTTAACTTCCAAAAAAAGATTTCATTAATAGCTCCTCTCAAAGGCAAAGTTTTGGCTTTCAAACTTTCTATGAAAAAAACGACGTTGAAAAAATTCCTATAACTTATTTTAGAAAAACTTTTTGTTTCATTTTTTTACACATATAGCTTTTGGAATACCTATCAGAATGATGGTCAATTTCATTAAAATGGCTGTATTACTGAACTTTGGCACTTTTACAATTCAAAACAGTCATTCTGAAATCTATACCTATCCTAGATGTTTTAGAATGCCCATTCTAAACTCTATACCTGTCCTAGATGGTCAAAATGTCACACCATCGAAATGGCGCAATAATACCACCATTTTAATGAAATTGCCCATAATGTCATAAAACAAAGTTGTACTTGTAGAGTATGATGAGTAGGAGTTCTACTCAAAATTCCGTGAAATTTTTTCCAAATGTGACGTCAATAGAGCCTGCCCAAATTCTAAACAAAAAAAAGTGGACTCCACAATTCAAAACAACTTACAATACAGGTGTTTTCAAATAATTTTTCAGGATTTTCACATTAACTAGTTGTGTATATGCAAGCTTAAGCAGGTATACAAGGGTATTGAGGCAGGCACGGGTGCCACGGTTGCAGTAATGAGGTTGCGATTTGATCTTGAACGAGCTCTTGAAGCGTTCAAAACGGAGATAGAGATGGTGTCCCGGTTACACCACAAATATGTGGTGACCTTGCTAGGATATTGCCTAAAGCACGACCCAATCCTAATCTATGAGTACCCGGACAATGGTTCCTTATTTGATCACTTACATGGTGAGCTTCAGACCTCTGATCTGGGAACTTAAAGAAGAAATTTGAGCTTTAACTCCTGAGCGCCTGAGGTGCCAAAATATGGCCTCTTGGTTTTGAAAGATTTCCTTGTTTGACCATTATAATTTTTTTAACAGTACAATCAAAGGACGTGTCCCTTTCTTTGAAGCTCCGGGCCTATGTCCACTACCAATTGGTACGACTAGTTTATGTAGATCTCTTTTTAGGTGATATTTTAATTGGAATGAATTTCACAAGGTCTAGATTTGAGTAAACTTGCGATGGGCACTTAGGGGTTAAATGATTTTGAAGTTATCCTTGCTAAAGGGTTTGGAGTTGTTGAGGTGCTAAAATTGTGCCTGTTCTAAATGTTTTTTGAACACTAAACATTTCAAGTGGGGACGATTTTGGAACACCCCCCAATTCCAACTCGAAAATTCACAAGTAATTCAATAAGGGTCTGAAAAATATGAATCAAAGTGGGTAAGATGCAGCTTCTAGGTGAATGCAAGAAACCCTTGCCGATTTTGTTGCGTTTTGATAGTACTCATGATTTTTTTTTCTAGAGTACTTTATAATTAGAAAAATAATTCTTAAAAAATAAAAATAAATATGGCTAATGTATAAACATTTAAGATGAAGGTAACCACCAAAGGAAATGCATAGAAGAATTCTCTAAGCAAGAGAACTAGAAAAGTGCCAAATCTCAAGAAAATGGATACTTTGATATTTTAATTAGTTAAAAATAGGCAAAAAATTAAATACATAAAATGAAAATTGGCCATTTGTAACAACTCTATGGAGATGGTCATTCACCCCTAAAAACTCCAAAATAATATTTTATATGTTACAAAATGCAAGTAGAAAGAAGCGCACTTTGTGGACTTCCACACCACATAAAATTAATTATTTTTAGAATTCCTTTAGACAATAGCTACAAGTCTACTAGAAGACCATGCCCTCCAAATTTCAGTTTGAAATTCGTTTTTTTGGGTACTAAATAGTACTAAACCCCTCCAAATTGGCAAGTGTGACATACAATTGGGGACTACTTTTTGGATAATAAAATATTTTTGAAAATTACAAAAAAATTAGGCAAGGTGTATAATAGTCATGAGTACCTTACCCATAAATCTTGAGTCATTTGGAGCCAAAACGCAAAACTTATGGCCAAAAAATAAATCAGCATGTAGAATGTGACGCAAAATAGTACAAGTGTTTCTTGCATTCACTCTTCTTTTCGTCTTTCAAGTAAAAATCTACCAAAAAATGATATGAAGTGTGCTTAGAAAGATGCTAAGTTATGAACACCTCGCCTTAGAACGTGCATCATAAGTCTAATCGACTTCCAAGATCACTGAGGAAGACTAGCTTTGACAATTGGATCCAATGCTAATACAGGCACTTCGGCGAAAAGGAGCACACTCGATTGGAGGATGCGCCTTCACATTGCCCTTAATGCAGCACAAGGTAGTAGGGCATGCGCTTACCAAGTTGGCATCTGTGTCCATTGCTCAGTGAATCTATTCTGAGTCATCTCTATTGTGTGAATTTTCCATGCCACAATCATGTGTAGGCTAGGGCTTTGCCGATTATACCCTGGATTTCTTTTGACAATACAAACCTACAACTAGGGCCATTATGTACTGGCAATTGCTCCAAATGGACTGCCATGCATTAGGCTTTGTTGTTGGCTGTATCGCCAGAAAAGAAAGCCCATCGCAACCTTCATGTATATATGTAGCACTTAAAAGTATTCAACCTGATAAATGCAGAGTGAGACGTCAGTTTATCCAGATTGATGAGTGCCTAGTGAATGTGCAGGTTTGGAGTATCTGCATACGCTGCGTAGTCCAGATATCATACACAGGAATGTGACAAACAACATCGCTATGCTAAATTCTGAATTTGTGACAAGCAGAAACATTCTGCTAACTCCAGAATTTGATGCCAAAGTGACGGACTTCGCACTGGTCAAGTTTATGAGTGACACTGAAGATAGAAGCGATACGGTTGCTTTCGTGGACTACACAGGCTACCGCGATCTGGAGTAAGTTATCAAGAGGTCTCCTTGCATCAGTGATTGCCTTCTTTGTTTTCTAACTTGAGCCTGAATGCTAGGAATGGGCCGATGGGGTAATTCTGGAGCTCTACAATAGACCTTGGAAAGCAGTTCTTACAGTTACAAGTGTAGTTATGCTATTAATTAGATGGGTTGTTTTGTAGAAATGTTGGAAGAAATGAAGAGTGAAGTACATATGTGTTCATCTTTTTCAAATTAGTATGTCTTCATGTCTTTCAAATACTTACATGTGAAGATTTTGTGGTGTGCAGGAGCGCAACAACTGCAAGCGCATCTACCAAAAGTAATGTGTATAGTTTTGGAGTTGTTCTCTTGGAACTGATCACCGGAAGGCTGCCTATTGATCAATCGATGTCGAGAGGGGAACATCACATTGCCTTCTGGGTCAGTTGCTAACTGTTGCGCAATTTGTTTTTCACAATATTAGTTGGAAAGTAGAGTTATGCCAAAAATTGGAGATTATCCTTCTATTTTTCATTTCAATTTGTAGCATGATCATATTTGTCAAAATGATGCTCAAGTGCCCTTTGTTTTAGAAACTAGGATTGCTATAAATGTGAGGTTTTAGCTGAGTGAATAATACTACACCAATTTTGTGGAAATATGCCATTATAATAAAATATGAGATTAAGATAAATTATAAAGGTAACCCTCAAGTCACTCTTGAAATACAAAAAGAATATAGGAGTATGGGATGTATGGGGTTTCAAACCATCTTTTGTAGGAATATATTTAGAGAATGAATGCTATTTTATATTGATTTCAATTTGTTGAGATGGGTTCATACAAAATTTGCTTGCTCTTACATTGATGGGGATAGGAGAGATGAAATTCAATCTCCATGCAACAATCAATTAATATATTGAATATATTTAGTGGCATAAGTAACTATTAAAAATTGTATTTACTAACTTCATTTTGCATTGGAATATCAACCCTGTAGTCTTTTATATGAGCCACTCGAACCTATTTGCATATAAAATAGGAACACCTTAAGACAACACTTGAAAGTGGCATATCTCTCATCTAGCATAGTAATAGTATTCTCAAAGCATGTAAGAATTAAGTTTATGTCTATATTGAACTGCATTATTGATTGTCGCATAAACTTGTTTTATAGGTTCGAAAGAGACTCCAGGTTCGGGAGAGACTAAAGGACAATGACATTGATTCAATATTAGCACCTATAGTGAAAGCTTCAAATCCTAATATGAAAGCAGTATTGAAAGTTGCAAAAATTGCCATGCAAAGTGTTGAATCTGAAGCTGTGAATAGGCCTACAATGGCACAAGTGATCCAAGGGCTTAAAAGTGCTTTGTTTTCAGAAGTAGAGTCATCTCAATTCATTTCTCAAGATTGACATCCCTTCAAGATATGATAGGGTTTCTTTTCCATCGTTAAAGGACCAAGATGTCCAATTTTGGTGTCATGTTTTCTTGAGCCATTTTGAGGAAATCATTTGTTGGCTCATTTTTGTTTGATCTAATTTATTTTTTGATAAATATATGTAATGCTCTTCTCAGATTCTAATGATATAAAATATGACTCACATAAATTATATTTTCACAACTGAAATCCTTTGTTCTTTAGGGGTTAATCATTGATGCTTCCTTTGAAAGTGTTTGTTTCATTGTTTAGTATATTTTGGTGCTAGGTAAGGAAGGTCTTTGGAAAGATGTATGGCACAATATTGGGGGCTATAGGGTAGATAGGGGATGATCCCATTCAAAGACCCTATGTTATGCTTTGGGATTCTAACCTTCATTGTCAAATTTTGTTTAGTAAAGTGAAGTTCAAATTTGATTACTCTGCAACAAGGGTGTACCCTTTTTGCTTGCAAACATGATGTCATTGATTTCTTTTAGCCTCCCTTGAGGCAATGTATGAGAGCAAAAGTAGAATCGGGAACCTCCTATTAAGTTATTTTCAAGGTTACAATCTTTTAGGTATGTCCTTTTTTCAACTCCTTGTGATTAGTCTTCTTATAGTTTGTCAAAACAATCTTCAAAGTGTCCAATTTTAGAATAGTTCTAATTGCAAATTGGTAAAATATTGTAATAGAATGGACTTAACCATTTGCTTCACCACCTCAAACATGCTTGGCCTTTCCAATGACATGTCTTCAACGCATTCTTGAGAACAATCTTCAAAATTGTCTTCACTTCTTCCTTTTCAAATTTAGGATCCTTCCTACAACAATGATGCTATTTTGCAATATAGGCTAGAATGATTTAGACCTCTCTTTACCAATATAGAAGAATTATGGGCAATTTTGTTAACCCTTTAGTGACCGGTTGACCACTTTTTGGTCGAATTTTGGATTCTTTGACTTTTACTGCCCTCAATACACTGATACAAGGTATTTGAAAAAACTCAAAGAGTAACGCAAACAAGAATGCAAATAGAGCTTTAGCATGTGCCATGCGCTTCAAACAAATCCAGTTTATGAGATTTCTGTGCAGTAACCAGGTAGCTGTGCTTGTTTGAAGACAAGAAGGCCGACCTGAGTCATACCTTCTAAGTCACATATATATTTAGCAACTCATGTGATTCTATTTGAAATTGACGCCTAGGAACAATAGAAACGTTGCCTAGCAATCCTATGAATTGTGGAGGCATGTTTCAAAAGTTATAGGCAATAATGTATTATACTACTTCGGTGCATCGCACTTTGAAGATCATTCACAACAAATTGCACCGTCAAATCATGTTCCCTTTTTTGTTTTTTTCACGGATAAAGCCTACAACATCAATTCCTACGGTCTGATTTGGGATTACTTCCTTGGAATAGTGATGAAATTTCCCTCTTCCAAATTTGTAATCAAAAACTGCGCTTGCCCCCCAAATCAACCATGGTCACTAAAGGGTTAAAATGGCATGAAAACAATTCAAAACAGCCATTCTAAAATCTATACCTATCTTAGATGGTTCAGAACAACCGTTCTGAAATCTATATCTGTCCTAGATGGTGAAAATGGCACATTGTCAAAGTGGCACTTGGAATACCGCCATTTTAACGAAATTGCCCATAATTCTAGATTTTGCCTTTACTCAAGAGTTGGGGTACATCACAAGATTTAAGTATTGATCGTATAGACACCATTTTCAAGTGTTGCTTGTATTGACGTAAGAATGTTTTTCCCATCTTTAATATCATGAAAACTCCAAAGTGCAAAATTTGCTCCATGCATTTGGAAACTAGTCTAAAGGAAAAGTGAGCCATGGTGCTCTCTTAGCCAAAATGAATGTTGGATTCATGTCTTGAGTCATTCCTTGACCAACTTTAGTGAATGCCCCCAATAAAGAACCAAGCAAGTTATGAACCATTGTCTATTTTGACATAAGGTTCTTCCTTTATGAAGAGCCTAAACATCACATAAGATCCTTACAACATTGGAGCTTCACAAGATTTAAATCATTGTCTAAAGTAAAGTAAATCCAACAATTACTCTTTCAAAAAGCAAAGCTTTATTCTAAGCCCAACATCCACTTCCACATTCATCTATAGCCAGCCTTCATCTCAATTGGCCCTAAATGAAATGAAACGGCACAGCACCACTGGGAATCAACAGAAGTGCAGTCACAAGTTTGACAATAGCCAAGCCACATGAAATGAAACAATCCCATGAATCTTCATCAACATAGAAAATTTCACCTGGCAACTTCGAAATCCAACAAAAACAATTGACATTCATACAAGGAGGGGTCCAATAGGAGCATGTGAATCTCTGATTCCAAACACATGAGGGGTGATTGCAAGAAACACATGTACTATTTTCTGTCACACGTTGCATGCTGAATAGTTTTTTGGCCATAACTTTTGCATTTTGACTCAAAATGACTCAAAATTCATTGACAAGGTACTCATGACTATTGTACACCTTGTCTAATTTTTTGAAAATTTTGAAAATTCTTTTACTATTTAATAATAGCCCCGAATTTCATGTCGCAAATGCCAATTGGGTTTTTTTAGTACTATTTAGTACCCATAAAAACGAATTTTGAGCTGAACTTTGGAGGAGATGGTCTTCTAGTAGATTTGAAGGTATTGTCTAAAGGAATTTTTTTAAAATTTAATTTATGTGGTGTAGATGTCCACAAAATGAGTCTCTTTCTACTTGCATTTTAAAACATGTAAAAAATTATTTTGGTGGTTTTTTTGGTGATTGACCATCTCTATAGAGTTGTTACAAATGGTCAATTTTTATTTTTTTTATTTAAGTTTTTTCCTATTTTTATTAATTAAAACATTGAAGTACCTATTTTCTTGAGATTTGGCACTTTTCTAGTTCTCCTACTTAGAGAATATTTTAATGAATTTCCTTTGGTGGTTACCTGGTGCATACATTGGCCATATTTTTAAAAAAAATTAAAATTGATTTCCTAATTTTATAGTACTCTAGAAAAAATCGTGAGTATTGTTGCAAAACGCAACAAATAGTACATGTGTTTCATGCAATCACCGTGAGACACTATTCTACAGCCAGTTTACAACAAGAGAACTTCGAAAATTATGTACTCCAAATAATTGGAATAGGAGAATACTCATCCACATCTTTTATGAAAACAATGGTCACAATTACAACATCCCAAACGAGTGAGCCTGCCACAAGCAGAATCTCCCCAAACAACGGTGAGCCTGCCTGCAAACATATCATGGCAAGAAGGTTGACTTACTGAAGGTGTCACAACCAAACCACCCTTAAAATTCTCTTTCCAATTCTATCAAAAGTGTCCTAAGCACATGTTTCTGCTGATAATCATTCACTATTGTAACGAATATTTGTTTCTAGGGTTCGTGCTGGTTCGTGTTGAATCGAGACTGGAATGTTTTGTTGTCGATCTCATCTAGCATTGCTGTACCTGTCCCTAAGCCAAGAATCCTTGTTTTGTTTCTGTTCATGAACAATCAGAGCGTGGATACAGAACAGTTGCAGTATTAGATAAGTTGGGCCCATTTTGTGAATATTGAGATTTCTCAAAATTGGATAAGTTGGAGTCACATGAAGGCCACTTTTGAGTTTGATTATGGAGACGATAACCAAGTGTGATAAATTTTGAAACTCGTGTACTGTACAATTTTGAAATCGCTTGAGCAGCTGAAGTGTTTGAAGTGTTTTTTGGGAATTCTGTGTCGAGAGGGTCTTGAACAAATTTACACATGATGACCATGAGTGTACTTCCACTAGTAGAAAAGATGCCTGCAACCAGACAATTGATGGAAGTGATGCCTTGAACTATGTAGCCTTTGAAGTATCGGGGATCACTTCCCTCTCCAGTAGCTTTGTTGCAAGCGCTTTTTCTACTAGTTTAATTTTACATCAAGCTCTTCTGTGTCATTTTTCTTTTGTGAACAAGAAATTCTTCTACATAGCCCTAAACTATCTGAGATTGTAGGCGTAGAAGATAAGTATTAGGCAACGATTTTAGGTCACCACTTTGTTATGTTTGCGTACTCCTACCAAAATTTATTTCCTTTCATTCATTCCTTGGTTGGTATATTTGCATGTGGTCTCATTTGACAATGATTGCATACCTGACAATGGAAAATCTTGCTTCCAAAGTGGGCCACTTTGAGTAATTGAAACTCTTTCTTTGGAGAAGGTGCATATGTTCAATCCAAGGTGATGAAAGTTTGAGTCACATCATCAGTATGCATGTCTTCTCTTTCTAACTGCAACGGTTGCATGCTTTTACATTGCTTGTGTTTGGTGTACCCTTCAAAAAACCTCCGATCCCCTATCAGAAGATGAAATTTAGGACATGATCAAGAAAACCAACGTAGGCTCATAGACTTCAGAAACAATTGCAGATCTTTATTATTATAGCTTGTCTAGGAGGCTAAGAATATCAGTCAATGAAAGAAATTCACCTCCACACTCAGTCCATGAAGAAGTTGCCCGTTTCGTGCACTTTTTATACCAACTTCCAAGTTGAAACATAAGGTAGGTACACCCAAATGTGCCACTGACCTTAAACCGCCATCTTTACTATGTGTACATCTCCAAAATCAATTTTGTGCCTATGTGGAAGAAACGCTTTTAGAATCAAACTTTGTTTATTAATAACTTTTGCATACAGTATCCAAATGCCAAGTTCTCTGGTGCATTGGAACCTCCTTTCACTTGCCAACAAGAACATATGAAAAATTGACTAGTCTAATAATAGTAAATAGGCTCATTTGTAAAAAGTGTCGGATTTGGGTGTACCTACCTTATGTATATTACTATGATCAAGTTCATACTGCAAAGAGAGCTGCTACCTGTTGAGTAAGCACTATTCTAATTTTCATTTTAACATGCAAAGAGATTGGAGAGGCAGATTTTTTGTCTATTTTATTTGTCTATCTGTGTTTTTGAAAATACTGTCCAATTCTTGGTCAATTTGTGTTAAACAACACAATGTATCTAAATTCCCAGGTTGCTGAATAGCAATCTCTCAAAAGATCGAGTCCGTGAAAGAGTTTGCAAGACTGTGGAATGGATCCTAAGTCTGCTTGTGAAGCTCTCTCATGTGACCTCCTTTCATGAAGAAAGACAAACAATTGGAATTGCATCTCAGAACCTTGACTGTAGGTGTATTTTAGAACCTTGACCTTGATGAAAGAAGGTTCTGATGTGCGATTCCATTGATTTTGTGGCCGATCGCTAGCTGATATATTCCCTGCCCAACTTCTTCACTAGATGATGCATTTGGTCTGTCGATTATAACTTCTCACGTGCTGAATTCATTTCCTTGTACATTCTACCGCTCATGGACTTTGAGCAAGTTTCACTGGGTTACAAGAAAATGTACATGCCCCCAATCCCTTCGACTTTAACGAGGTCATTCAATTTGCCACAATTCTGATTATCTTTCTTCATCTTGCAAGAAGGGAGATTCCAGGTGGTTTAATCTTGTGCGGATTGACTTTCAAAAATGATGATAGCATTCCCGGTGATGGACATTGAGATTCATAATTTTTTAGTCACGCGAACAGCTGGAAGCTAGACAATATCAACCAGACATATCATAGAAATCCAGGCCAGATACTAAAATTGTAAAGCTTCGAAGCCGGTTGTACACAGTGAGGATGCGCTTTGTCCATTGACACTTTGAAAATTAGGTCAGACCACCTTCATGACTCGTATGATCCAAGTACTTCTTTAATATCACTTTGACTTGCAACATTATTGTACGCTTCTCTTGCGGTCTTTTGAGCTCCAACAAGCTTAGTCATGCCATGATACAGTACATATTACTACACCTAATTGTAGCCTTGGTTGCAAAACCTTCTCCTAATTCTTTCCTATTTAAATGAATACATAATTTTGAATATGGGAGTCTAAAATACACCTATAGTCAACATATTCCAAAAATTATTATTTTGTCTCCACATGTCCAAAAATTACATGCCAAGAGAATCTAGAATTTCCATTCAATTTTATGCTCACAACCATGCTCACATGATTGTTCAAATAATTTGAGGTGTAGTGACTTTAATAAAATTTAAGAATCACACTATTTGGCTATAAAAAAGTTGAATAAAGTTTACATGCAAATTCAAAGTGATTCTAAAAGAAATGCTACAAACTTGAGATGTGATCATTACTAAATTTAAACCAAAAAAAACGTGGTGTAGGGTCGTTGCAAGAAAGACCTGTACTAGTTATTTGTCACAAGGGGAGTTTGGAAACTTTCTTTTGCAATAACTTTTGAAGCCTAACTTGCATGAACTTGAAATTTTTATTGGTGATGTTTGTCTTGAGTGTAATCATATCTCATATTTTTCAGAATTTTTTAAAAATAATTTTATATTTAAAAATCAATTAAATTAATATGTCACGTTTTGAGTTTTAGGGGTTTTGAGTACTTTGGAGTCCTCAAATTTAATGATTTAGGGCTGAGATTCCTATGGTGTATTTCCATAGTAGTAAGTCATGTTTCTACCAAGGGGAATTTAAAAATATTTTATTTTATGTCTTCTATATTCATGCAAATAGGGCTCCCTTGCGCGCTCAATTTTGAACATTAAAAATGGTTTCAAGACCAATATTTTGGTGGAATCTCTTCACCATGAAGTCTTTCCAAATGGCCAATTTTTAGTTTCTTTGAAAATTGTTTTTCCTATTTTTTACAAATTAAAACATCCAAGTATCTATTTTTTTGCAATTCTGCACTTTTGTAGTTCTCCCACTTAAAGAATTTTTTTGGACTTTTCCTTCATAGGGGACCTTCTTCTTATAGGTCTATACATTGGTTATATTTTTCATATTTTAAGAAAATGTTTTTCTAATTTTAAAGTACTCCCCCAAAAAAGGCCCAAAACTACCAAAGTGGAACAAAAACAGAAGGTCTTTCTTGCAACGACCCTGTATTGTTAACAAAGCTACAAGGAATGTGAAAAAGTGTAGATCCTACTTAAAAAGCATGTCCAACTTAAAAATGAGTCACAATTCTCTCCTATTCATAGCCAAGCCGATAAATGTCAAATAAACATTAAACTTTTTTTATTCTCCAAAGGTATCAACAATAATACAAAATACATGGATGGATCTTCAAATACATATACGCACCAAATTCATCAATCTCTTCAATAATCTACAAACTAACTTTCTTCTTCTCATTTTTTTCCTTCAACAAGATTGCCATCTAGCAGCTGATCCTAGAACTAGAATTGTAACCCCATGTCAACAATCAATACAAAATACTCGTATTGAAATGAGTCACAATGTTTAATTTCTTCCAAAATGAGTGGCTCTAGAATCACGTAAGGTAACCCTAGATTTTTAAAAGAGCTTTGCCAAGCAAGACCCACCAAAGACATTGAGTCGGAACAATACACGAAACGAAAGCCACCCCAACACCAAATTGCCAGGCTCCGACTCGCCTCTCTGAATAGGGTCTTTGGACGTTTCCAAACAGCCCGCACCAGCAGTAATCTCATACCACCGGCATTGCCACAAATAAACAGATCAACACACCAAATTTGCCAATTCCAAACAAATTCTCCTCTCAAATATGAATGCAAGACGCTAAACCCGTCTCCCGAAGTGAGGCCATTCTTTGTTAAAAAAAGGTCCCCCTATTTTGTGCCGCGTTAATTCTGTGTTCTTCACTTCTCATGGTTACTTTGGGGCCTTTAATTGCAAATATGAATTCAAAATTTGCAAATTTTATCATGTGTGAAGAATAATAAAAATTCATGCGTCTTCCCCAGGGGTAAATTCACTTCGTGGAACAAGTTCAGCGTTGGACTACAGCATGAACTCCACATGAAAATTTGAAATCAAGTCACAGAGATCTTCAATTACAAAAAAGATGCAAAGAAGCGCACCCCGCCGGCGGAGAGAAGGCAAACACGACGCCTCCACGAATCATAACCTGAGCTCGCCAATTCAAGGTCAAAAACAACTAAAGCTTCCAACGGAACAAGGAATTCCGGCTATGGCGGATCGATCAGCAATTGGGATTTCATCAATGCAAGGCCTGCAACATTTCATCCATCGCCACGCTTCTCACCAGGACGTTTCGCGCAAGGTTTTTTATTTTATTTTCACAAGCAGCCAGTGCAGGTCGCGATATTTCGTGCAGGGATGTCGCTACATGTGCTAATTTGATTTGAAGAGGCATAAATAATTAATTTTTTCTTACTCCGTGGCGATTTTCAGTATGAGAAGTTATTAAAAATTTGCTATGTCATTGCCGTTTTGGAAGCCAAATGTGCCGATACACCAAAAAAAAATTAGTAGTATTAAAAAATGTAAGTTTTTTGCTTTCTGTTTCAACTTCCTCCTGTGACCAAATCGGAGTATTATTTTTCAGTATTGTTCCATCTCGAGTTGCACCAGACAACACAACTCAACAAGGGAAAGGGAAAGCTTGATTGATTCTGGATTACTAGTGACGTTTTGCACATTTCATAATTTTCTTTTGCTTATCAGGAACATTCACCATATATAGCTGCAAGTCAAAGCCCCAGCCTTTGCACCCACATTCAATACTCTCAAATCTTTAGTTGCATCCAAGGCTTTTTTATTTATTTTTTGTGAAGTGCCAAAGGGGCGATTTTATAAAATGTTATAGTGGTGATCCAAATTTCAGCATTCATCCACATTTTGGATAGAAAATATTACATTAGCACATATCACATGTCTATAGTTTTGTTTGCATCCACTGAATCTGACGATTTCATCCAAGATTTTTCTTTAATTCAAAGTTTTTGGGCAAAAAACTTCACGATTATTAGCCATTTTCTAGCCAAATAATCTTTTTCTGGTGCAATGTGGCACCGAAAAGCCAACAAAAAAAGCCCGAGATGCATCTAGTTTGACCTTCCCTCATCATTTGGAGATTGGAGACAATCTTCAAATTAGTAATTGCTTCAATTATAGTTTTAGAACTGTGCATGTGCATATTGCTGACACCACCTTAGTTTTGCCTAGCTCGAGTCTCTTGCTCTAGTGGGCGCAGTGTTAATTTCTTCATTGTTGCCCTTGG
Source organism: Pseudisothecium myosuroides (assembly GCA_951799445.1). Taxonomy (NCBI): domain Eukaryota; kingdom Viridiplantae; phylum Streptophyta; class Bryopsida; order Hypnales; family Lembophyllaceae; genus Pseudisothecium; species Pseudisothecium myosuroides. The sequence continues at coordinate 26,352,501 of OX637294.1, forward strand.
GTAGCATGACTCATCACCAAAAATTTGTTGAGTTTGAAATGAGCTGCTCTGCTGATTACCATCCCTGCTTTCAGAAATCTGCAAGAGACTACATAAGTATCATGGAGATTAATGAAGTGCAGGAAGCAAATAGAAGGAAGACATTACTGAAAGGTGAAGGGTACTTCGTGTCCAAATGTGAAGAAGAAGGAGTCTTGGTTATAAACTGCTTTAACCCCTAAAGGACCAAGGCCTTTTTTCTGCCAAAAATCACTCAAAACTGCCATATCTATAGCAAAGAGTAAAAAAAATTGAAAATTGTTCTTTTTCCACATCTAACCGTAGGATCTTACACCTAACTAGTATGAGAGTGTGTGGAAAAAATTTCAGAATTTTTGACCACACAGATTGCAAGATATCTGCGTTTAAAGTGGAAAAAACAAGTTTTTCAGCACATTGCGGGACCAGATTTTTTGACTTTAAACATTTTTAACTTAAAATTTTTGCACTATAGCGTTTTGAGCTTTAAATCTTTATAGTGGATAATTGAGTTGAGAGTCTAGGAAAAAAAAAAAAATTCAAAAAAACTTAATTATCATTCTTAAAAAAATTGTTAAGTAGAAGTAGGTACAAGATAGAAGGAAAATCTAAAATATTCATATATTTTAGATGGAATTAAAATACACTAATCCCAATGGGGAGATTGTTCTAACAAGTAAATCAGACCATGCAAAAAAAAAAAATTTGAAAAATTTGAAAAATTTCATTCCGAAATGCATCCTACAAGTTATTTTTTTCAAGAAGATGCTCTAACTGCCCGAAAAACAAGAATGTCCATAACTTTCTCATAACATATCCAAATGAAATGAATCAAAGCTTTCCAGATAGGCAAAAATATAATCTATGAGACAAAAAATATTTAAAAAAAAAATTCAAATTTTTGTCCATTTTTTTTTTGCTGCCCGGACTGCCCGCCGTCCCCTGTTTTGAGCTTATATGGTCATAACTTTTTATCCCGGGCACCGATTGTGAAAAAATTTATATTCCCACAAAGCTTATCAGTTTTTCTATCTCCAAAAAAAGTTTCAAAAAATCATGACAAAATTTCAGCCCGTAGGTACCTGCCCGAAAACGCATTTGTCCCCCGAAGGGACAACAATCCTTTAGGGGTTAACCCTTTAAGGACCGTGGTCGATTTGGGGGGGGTGTAGTTTTTGCATACATTTATGAAAAAGTGTTGTTTCATACCCTCTTCAAAGATGTAATTTTAGATTAGATTGTATAAATTGGTTCTATGGGTTAGATCCTTGAAGCAAACAAAAAATGAAAGTGATCCAATGGTTCACATCCTTGTAATTACTCTTTGAAGATTGATGTGTCGTAAACACCCTTTGGCACTAGTTCTAATTAGGGTTTGCTACAATTGGGCATAAATTTGAGTATATGGTCTGAAAATCGACCAAAAACCTTTTGGCTAATTCTTTCGCACATATATATAGTTGTCTTTTACATGAAATATGCATTTTTCTTTGAAAACTCCAATATGAAAGGTTAGGCCATTTCAAGTTTAAACCAACACAATTCACTCAATTTTGCACGCACTCTCTTGAAATTGGCCTTGTTAGGAGTGTATGAAGACACTCTAATTGCATTCTTCTCTGAGTTTTTTGAAATCAGATGTTCTATGAATAGTAGAAGATAGAAAGTCGTGAAATCGACCAAAAGGTGGTCGACCGGTCCTTAAAGGGTTAAAGTCTTGAAAAGGATATGTGAAATTGGAAAAGTGAAGCAACTTCTTAGAGAGTACCAATTGAGAAAAATTGATGGATGTATTTTGAACTTAAGGTTTCAGATCTCCAGGTGAAGCATGGTACATTTGTTCCTAATAAGAAAAAATTGTGCAATTTCTTAGGCAGGGAGATTTGTTGGCATTCATGGGATCAACTTCTGGACGGCGTGACTTGCGGGACGGCAATCACGGCATGAGTCTCTCGTCACCTGCAGCTGGTGCTCCTTGTCCTCTTCATTCAAATTATTCCCGCACCTGTTACGGAAAAGTGCACTGTAGCAGTGAACTGGGTTGAAATTGGGCCGCGTCAACCCTGTAGCAGATTCGAATCGTTGACCACTTGCCTGGCAATCCGTGTCGTCTTTGTAGCAAATTCAAAACTAGGAATCGGTAAACATCCCACTGGCTTGGCATTCCGCGTCCGCCACTCCCGCAGCTTCTACTGCCTGCCTCCTTCCTTCCTTCAAGTCGGCGCCAGCCATGTCGGGATGAGTTTCGACCAACTCGGACTTTTTGATTCTCTCGGATTTGCATGCGACGGGGGAAGCAGGAACTTAGAGCTCCCTGCGACGCTAAGTCTGCACTTCTTATATAGGGAGCGACGTGAAGGGCGTGCGAGCTGCATCCCACCTCATGTGGATCACGTAATCTGCGTCGTCTTCACTAGCGCTTGGAACTGCGAACTCCAATGATGGCAAGTAAGGATCCCAGTTCCGAGGCTTTGAGCTTGTTGGAGAGGTTTCAAGTTTTGGAGAGATTCTTGAGGTCTTGTGTGCTTTCAGAGAGGGTTTCAACGCACTAAAGTATGTTTTGTTGGGAGAGTTTGTGAACAAGCGTGGAGTACCTTGGACCATCTGCCGTGTCTGTCATGGAAAACGTCTTTGCCTGTGATAGAAACCAGAAGGGAATTTCATTTCCTGGTCATTCTCTCTCTCTGATTTCAGGTTTTAGGGCCCTAATTTTCTGCTCTTTCTGCTCTTCCAACCAGATTGTCGACACTCGGAATGGATGTAGCTTTTGTGAAGCGGAAACGTGTTTGTGGTTTGTGGTTGCAGGCTTGTCAGTTTGGTAGGAGTTGTTCCGAGCTCGGATTCTTGATGAAGTGATCTTGAGCTATTGATCTTTTGCACATTGTGCACCTTGGGGGTGAGTGTTAATGGTTTCTTCCTGGACTCTCTCTAGAATTGTTTGGTTCTAGTGTCTAGTTTGTTTCTTTGAGCGTGGCTTTCAGGTGAGCATATTTGCTATCGTTAGAAGTCTCGGGGAGGTCACTTTGCGAAAAGTAGAAAATCACGTGAGTTAAACTATAGGGTGCATTTTATTCATTGGAGGAAAAATTTATAAATGATTTGGATCTACTTTAGCTTGGATTTAATTCTTGAAACATCATTATATGTAAAATAGGGTATTGAAAAATCTTGTGATTTAAAAAAAAGTAGATATAAATTAGTATGAATAAAATTAGAAAAGAGAAAAAATTAATTTTAGAATGGATATAATCACTAGTCTCTCTAATGGAAGAATGAGAAATAATATATTTTTAACCATTTAACACTTTGGATATTGTAGCTAGATGCTTTAGATTTCAGGCATTTTTCTATCAAGATTGATTCCAACAAAATAAAATGGATTAAAGTAGAAATTAACTATACAATTGTATTCTCAATTGGAGTAGAGGTATTTTATCAAATCATTTAATGGTGGAATTGGAAGTTCATAGTGTGTATTTGAACCGGATTATGCACATCCTAAAATGAGATTTTTGAGGATGTGTGCTTTTAGAGTTAAATAGAATTTTGGTTAAAATTCAAAACTAAAAGTAAAGAGATTTATCAATTTTTGATATCATCACCTCTTTGTTGCAACCATTTATATCAAGAGTAATAGACTCATACATAATTATTGTGAAGTTAATGAGTGAGAATGACTTTTGAGTTAAATAGAATTTTGGTTCAATTTTCAAAAATAAAAGAATAGTGATAAGTGATCACAATGTGCTTGCTTGACTACTAAAGGGTTAATACAATACATATGATGAGATGTAAAAAAAGATTTGATTGTTGACATAGATATTATTAAAAGTTCCTAATTTAATTGCCTTCAAGTAACGTGAAACATTGTAGAAAATTGGCAACTTGTTATAACTTAGATTGGAGTGTTTTACAAGTTGGAAGTTTATAATAACAAATTTTTTAATTTTTGGGCCTATAAAATGTAAGATAATGACCTTGACACATCAGCATCTTCAAATTAAATATTTTAGTGAGTGTAATATGAAATGTCAATTAGATAGAATGTGATGAAAATTCCAACAATAGGAAACGATTGATCAATAGGGAAGTCCAAAAGACATAATGTGGAAAAAAAATTTATTAAAAGAGTGAAAATTGTATAAAAATGTGTATTTCAAGTTAGGGTCAAAACAGTATCTACAATCTAAGCTTATCCATTCATATGCTACTTGACTTTCATTGGTCAAATCCTCCCAACCTATTGACTTTTTTGTCCAAGCACCCAACCACCTATACTTTGGGATTTAAAAAAAATCCACAATAGCTTGATATGTAAATCTAATTGCACACAAAGATAGCCAACTTGATTCTTCAAAGCATCACTTCAAGTGCAACTTCATCTAATTATTTTTAATAATAGGAAAAACACTTCAAAAACCACAGTGACCACATTCTGGTTGTTTAGGAAGTTATAGATTAAATAATTAATCAATTATTGATTGTTTCATGTTGCTTTTGAGTTTGATCCTAATTTTTTAATGTAAGTAGCATGTTTTCATACCAAACATTCATCCTAAAATCCTTTATTATCAAACAAAAAAAATTTCCTAAAGTTTATAAGTACTATAGCGTGCCAAGAATTAAGCTAGATTTTCATATATAATTACCTATAGGGTGCTTAAAATTAAGACCAAGTAGCTTTTTTTCTACTAAAAGGGTCCCTTAAAATCATAATTATTAGGTAAATAGCCTCCAAACAAATATATGGTTAACGCACGTGGTTACAAAACATAAAGGGAAGTGACCTCCCCGAGTTAGAAGTACCAAATCAGGTGTGAGTATTGTACCCATTGTCACGAGGATTTAACGCAGTAGAAAATGTATTCTTTTGATACCACCCAAATAAGCCAAATGAACTTTGGAAGTTATGCTTAGAGCAAAGCCTCCTCACAAGCATAGTTAGGTCTTGACTATTGCAATTACATTATTCTTCCACTCACGCTTTTGTCACAGCCCATCCTTAAGAAAAAACTCCCTTAGAGAGTGGTTGTGTTGTAATTTTGTGTTTGTTTTCTTCAACATAGTATTAAGGAATTTTAGTCAAACAAGCAAGCACCATGCAAGGAAGAGTTTCTGCTTGGATTTGAAATTACAATGGTTACTTAGACACCACCTTCTAGAGCTTTACTTTGTACATTTGATCTCACATCTACCATTCTATTTGTTGATGAGAAGTCGCCAATTCTATAAAATTGGCAACATTCCTTTACTTTGCTGTTGTTCAAGCCGCACATCTTGAATCCAAAATTCGTACCTATCCTAATTTGTGACTTGAAAATAGTCCTTTGTGAAGATATATGTCACAATTTATGACTTGTGGCATATTGCCAAGTTAACAAAATTGATGTTCAATGGTCTTGATTGAATTACTTGATGCTTAGCTTTTGTTCTAAATGTGCATTGGATGTTGTGCAAGTTTTTAGGTTGAAGACATGGAAGTTGTTCAGTTTGTGCCCCAAGTGGGGAAAGCATTACGGAATTTGAAGGTCATGTATGACCAACATGTGGAGACTGGGAATGAAATCAAGAAGTTACAAAGCTTCATTCAAGACTATGACCATCAAATTCCTATTCTTCGGGAGCGTTTCTAATGTGGGGGCAATGTTATGGGCATTGCTGCCTTTAAGAATTTGGAGAAAGATGTGATGGAGGCTACCAACAAGTTAGAAGGATGGTCAAGAAACAAGAGTTTCTTCCGAGTGTTCAATTCTACTGAACGAATGCAAAAACTTGAAAAGTTGCATTCTAAAGTCATGGCGTCTGTGCAAAAAAGTTTGGAGATTGCCAACTTATCCATGCTTTTGGATGTGCAAGCCAATCAAGCCACTATCTTGGAATCCAATGCAGAGTTGAAATGTCTTTTGATTACCACTATTGGAAACATGCCATGCATGTTGCCTACAAAGGTAAGAGATGAGGTAGTAGAAGCAAGTACCTCATCCTTTGCTGATCCAAAGTTTTGGGAAGACATTTTAGCCACAATAGACAACCACAACGTGGAAATTTCATCGCTTGAAGAAAAGAATATGTATGAAGATCCCATCACAACAAACTTGATGATTGATCCTGTTGTAACCAATGATGGCAACACATATTGTCGATGGACAATCATTGACAACAATTTGACCACAAACCCTTTCAATGTGGATGAGGATTTGACAATTGTTGTTGATAACCTCAATTTCCAAAGAAGCCTATTTCAGAAGTTTCCGGAGCAAGCTCGAATCTTTCGACAACGCCGCAACCAATATCGTAGCCATGCATTGTCATTGAAAGCTAAAGGATTGTGGGGCGATGCTGTCTTAGCATTGCATTATGTCCTTCAATGGGATAAGCGTGATGTGGAGTGTGTGGAAGCTCTTGAGCAAGTGCAAGGAGTTCTACAGAAAGCTAAGGAGAAGTATTTGCAACCTTCCATGGGGTTCTCCAATGAGGTATGTACCTTCACATGGTTTCTTTGGGAAAGACGGTGAAGTCAACATATTGCACTTTTTGAGCTTTGGGACTAGTTTTCTATTCTAACATTTCAATTTATCTTTTTTGAGGGGTTGGTAATGTTTCCTACTTTTGTCAAAACCACTAAGTTGTCGGGGGCTGTAGTCGAGCAATAGGGGTCAATAGGTTCAAGCCTATATGAAATGGTGGTTGGAATTGGCATAAACCTAAATGAAGTTAACAAACTCTTTACAAGTTTATCAAGCACTACACTAGAGCTTTGACAATTGGATGATTATGGTATTTTTCATTGGTCACCTAGGAAGAAATGTTAAGTTTTAGAGTTATATCATTTAAAAAAGGAGGTATACCGCTCTTGGCTGTGTTATTACCTTTTCCGTCTAATTTTGGTTTGTTTTGGACAAAGATGAAGAGCAGAACTTTAGTATCACGTCATGCAAGGAATTTGGAACTAGCTTAGTAGCAAGCGCCAAAGATTTTGGAGTTGACAGTGCTGAGAGAGGACAAGCACAAGTGTTTCGCTGACTCGTATTGGGATTTAGTTACAAGTGACAAAATGATTGGTGAACTTCCTCAAAAATTTACCTTTTAAGGACGTCGCAAGGGCTGATATTTATAATTTTGCCATTGTACTACTGACAATCTTGAACATTGTACTAATAATTTGTGACTTTGTATTTGTCATGTCAAAGCAGATACTATGGTGAATTACAAGAATATTATCATTAAGCGGTCATCTTCTTCACAAATAGATTCTTTTGAATCTAGACAATTTGGTGGAGGACCAAAGAATTCATCAACGTGGGAAGTCCATCAAACAGGTGATGTACCTATTGGGCACAAGCAGCATTCAATCAAGGACACTCAAGGTGATTCTTATAATGCAACATTGTGCACTAGAGTGTATTACTATTATCCTATGAAGGCTAATAGTATCCTTTAATAGTTTTCAGTGTTTTGAGTTACAATATTTCTCACTTGTAGTGAACATTTCTTGGTTGTGTTTTTATAGTGTGGACATTTTCCAATATCCACTTTGGTTTATTTGTTGTTCAATGTAGATATTAGAATGATTCTGCACTAGTTGTGAAGTTCAAATGCCATTGCACATTTTGATTACATAATCCTTCTATTAATTAATGCCGTCACCTACAACAAACAGTTCTAAGGAAATACTTTTGCTGAAGCAACAAAGGATGAATGGGAAAGCTTCAGGTATAAGCGGTTTTGTACTGAAATTGATGAGTTGTATGAGCAGCGAGAAGAAAGAAGAAAAAGACATCTTTATTGCGACGGAATTCTATGGACGCAAGCTGAAATACAAACTTCCTGAGCTCAAAGTACTTCATAGGTTCTCTTTTCTGGCATCAAGAGAATGACAAATAATTTCAACGAGGGGAACATCATACGTGAGGAAGGATTTTACATGGTGCGTCACATTCTTATCTGGATTTTTAATATCATTTATTACTTTGGAGCTGGTTCAAGTCTTGTTGTTTCTTATTGTGCTAAAATCTGCTAGTGAAATCCTGCAAATATGCTAGAAACATATAGACTTAAAGCATTGAGATATGTTGATTTACTCATGGAATTGTCCTTCAATCGGCTGATTTATGCATCATGACTATTGGTAAGATAGCCCCTGAAGTTTTGAGGTGATTTGAGGCCCCAAACTGCTTGAAAATACTCATATCCAAAGGCTAATTCTTTAACTTTAATTTTTCTTTAATACTTCCAACTCTCAAATCTTTTAGTTAACTTGCTATAGATTTTTGCATGTTAACTTCCAAAAATGATTTAATAGCTCTTCTCAAAGGCAAAGTTTTGTCTTTCAAACTTTATAGGGAAAAAAAACACTAGAAAACTTGAATAACTTGTGTTGAAAAAATAGGTTGGAAAATGGGTTGAGAATACATGGAAAAAAATTTAACCCAATTTTTTTTTTATTCATCTTTAAGGGAAAAAAAATAGAAGGTGATACTTGATGAAAAGAACTACCTAAATCCCTAATATCTTTGACAAGAAATTGAGAAATATAAATCCCAATTGCAAGATTGTTCTAATAAGCAATATATATCCTATGTTGTTGTTTATATTTGGCAATGTTAAAAAGTTCAATTTGAATTCAAACGTTTATATGTAGGTACTAATCTATCAAATAAAATTAAAAAGCATGTTCAAATATAAATTCATTAATATTTTTTAAGTCTATTTTTAGCCTATCCATTTGACATCAAAAACTTTAAAAAACATATAACTTTTGCAGTACCTATTGAAATGTCATGAAACAAATCTTCACATGCAGAGTATGATGAGTTGGAGTTACCCTGAAAATTTTGTGAAAATTTTGTGAAATGTGAAGTCAATAGAACCTGCCCAAATTCTGAACAAACTAAGTCGGCTCCTAAGTCCTTTACAAGATAGTTTGTATTGAACAGGTGATTTCAAATATATTTTCATGATTTTCACGTTAATTAGTCATGTGTATGTGAGCTTAAGTAGGCATACAAGGGTATTCAAGCAGGCACAAGGGCCATAGTTGCAGTAATGCGTGCTAGAAAAGATTTCAAAGGAGCTTTTGAAGCGTTCAAAATGGAGACAGAGATGGTGTCCCGGTTACACCACAAGTATGTGGTGACCTTGCTGGTATACTGCCTAAAGCACGACCCAATCCTAATCTGTGAGTACCCGGACAATGGTTCCTTAGATGATCACTTACATGGTGAGCTTCAGACCTCTGATCTGGGAACTTGAACAAGAAATTGGAGCTTTGATTCTATAGTTATGCTTGGCGAAGGGTTTGGAGTTGTTGAGGGAGGGTTAAGGTGGGGTGTGCAAAACTGTGCCTGCTCTAAATGCATCCTCTAACTCAAGGGTACGTATAGGAAGTTTCAGTAGGCCCATAGTGAACATTGAACATGTGAAGTGGGGACGATTTTGGAACACCCCTAGTTCCAACTTCAAAAAGTCATAAGTAATTCAATAAGAGTTTGAAAAATATGAATCAAAGTGGGTAAGATGCAGCTTCTTCTCGTCTTTCAAGTAAAATTTATTGAAAAATGATTTGAGGTGTGCTTAGAAGGATGCTAAGTCATGAACACCCCACCTTAGAACCAGTAGAAGAAAACTGCGTTGTACTTGTCAAAAATTGCGTTGTATTCCACAAAAAGTGTGGAATCGATTTTGTAGAGTTCTCCCTTCTTAACGCAAAATTTTGCATTCTAACACAAAATTCTGCATTTTACTTGTCAAATTATGTGTTGAAATGTTGGAACGCAGAATTTTGCGTTACGAAGGGAGAACTCAACAAAACCGATTCCACACTTTTTGTTGAGTACAACGCAGATTTGACAAGTAAAACGCAGTTTTCTTCTAGTGAACGTGCATCCCAAGTCTAATCGACTTCCAAGATCACTGAGGAAGACTAGCTTTGACAATCGGATCCAATGATATTACAGGCACTTTGGAAGGGAGCACACTCGATTGGAGGAGGCGCCTTCACATTGCCCTGAAGGCAGCACAAGGTAGTAGGGCATGCGCTTACCAAGCCGTCATCTGTATTCATTTCTCAGTAAATGTACTCTGAGTCATCTCTATTGTCTATTGTGTGAATGTTCCATGCCACAATCATATGTAGGCTAGGGCCAGTAGATGACAAGTCGCTCCAAAGTGACTGTCATTCATTGGGCTTTGTTGTTGGGTGGATCGCCAGAAAAGAAAACCCATTGCAACCTCCATGTATTCATGTAGTACTTTAAGTATTCAACCTGATAATTGCAGAGTAAGACGTCAGTTTATCCAGATTGATGAGTTCCTAGTGAATATGCAAGCTTGGAGTATTTGCATATGGGGTGTAGGCCAGGTATCATACACAGGGATGTGAAAAGCATAAACATTCTGCTAACTCCAGAATTTGATGCCAAAGTGACGGACTTTGGACTGGCCATGTTTGTAAGTGAAACTGAAGATGGAATTGAGACGACTGATGTCGCGGGCACCGCGTGCTATCTCGATCCAAAGTAAGTTCTCTAGAGGTCTCCTTGCATCAATGATTACCTTCTTTGTTTTATAATTTGAACCTGAATGCTAGGAATGGGATAGTTTTGGAGCTCTACAATAGACCTTGGAAAGCAGTTCTTACAGTTACAAGTGTAGTTATGCCATATATTGGATGGACTATTTTGTAGAAATGTTGGAAGAAAGGAAGAGTGAAGTACATATGTGTTCATCTTTTTCAAATTAGTATATCATCATGTCTTTCAAATACTTATATGTGAAGATTTTGTGGTCTGCAAGTACTTTAGCACTAAACGTGTATCAACAAAAAGTGATGTGTATAGTTTTGGAGTTGTTCTCTTGGAACTGATCACCGGAAGGCTGCCTAGTGATGTATCCAACTCGGAGGGAGAGGATTGTAATATTATCCACTGGGTCAATATATAACTCTTTATACTGCACAATTTGTTTTTCACAATATTAGGTGGAAAGTTATGCCTAGAAGTAAGAGATTATCCTTCTATTTTTCACTTCAATTTGTAGCATGATCATATTTGTCAAACTGATACTCAAGTGCCCTTTGTTCTAGAAACTAGGATTAACTATAAATGTGAGGTTTCAGCTAAGTGAATAATATTGCACCAATTTTGTGGAAATATGCCATTATAATAAAATATGAGATTAAGATAAATTACAAGGTAGTCCTCTAGTCACTCCTGAAATATGAAAAGAATATAGGAGTATGGAACATATGGGGTTTCAAACCTCTTTTCTAGGAATATATTTAGAGATTGAATGTAATGCTATGTTGATTTCAGTTTGTTGAGATGGGTTCATACCAATAATTTGCTTGTTTCTACATTAGAGGGGATAGGGGAGATGAAATTCAATCTACATGCAACAATAATCATCTAATATATTTAATGGCATAAGCTCGAGGGGGTCACTTAGATTTTTTTAGCAAACAACGTGTGGCATAATATAGGGAGCTATTAATTCAAGATGTCTAAAAATTAGAAAATACTTTGAGGTAATATATGGTGTTGAAATTAATGTACTTTCACTTTGAAGTAAAATACCTAGGTGTTTATTGTTTAATACCTGATATTTCTAAAAATTAGATCTAAGATACCCTCCATAAAATGGATCCAAGATATTTATTGTTAGTAGGTTCAGTTATGAGTCTGCTGATTTTTGATGTAGATGGAAAATTCTCAGTCATAAAGATATAAAAGAATAGAGATGCTTGAGCTTCCAGCAAGCACGCAAGGAGCTTAAGGAAGAGTTACATCAGTATGTTAGGAATCTCAATAACTTAACAGAGTCCTAATCAGAATACTTAGGCAGTTCAAGAGATGATCCAGCTTGAAGTACAACAAGGAGAAAGCTTAAGGCAAATAACCCTAAGTAGAATTGCAACAACCATGCATTCAGAATGAAGTTAAGCATCATTAGTATGGCCAGCACATAATACCATCATGGTATTGATGTTGTGATTAGGACTAATTACACGGTAATCTAGACAATAAGAGCCAAATTGCCACCAAATCAGTTGGTCACTACTGTGAATATAATTGCCATGTTCGTATGTGGTATATATCTCAAGCCATATTAATAATTGTAATTGCTTGGAGCCTAAATAATCCACTATTATATTCAGTTTAACTGCACCTCTCAAGTGTTAATTTGAAATTTACAAAATGCCACCTGTGTAGTGATAAGTAGTATGCCAATTTAAGTACCATGAGAGGTAGTCGGGCAAATTAGCCAAAGAACAAATTAAATTTTCCTGAATGGGGAATCAGCATATGGAATTTTTATGACCAGTGGCATCAACTTAGCCAAATAATCCCTACCAAAAATTACATGACAAATAGTTTTGTAGAAATGTCCTCATAAAGGCTTTTGTCTATTTCTGCTTAGTCAAAATAAGGCTTTAAGGATTCTAAAACAATACAAACTGTACAAGGTAACATGTAGGTATTCTAGTTTCCATATCAAGCTTATATTTTGTATTATAGCTTGAATTGTAAATCTAAAAAAAAAGAATAAAAACTTTGGCCACCATCAGAAAAGTACCTTCTATTGCAACAATACTACTATACAATATTGATGCAATACTATTGCAGTATTGTAGCATCAAGAACAATATTGAGGCACAGATACAATATTGTTGCAGTACTGTTTTTTAATATTGCTCATTAATACTGAATAGTAGTACCATACTACCATCGGGAAAGTACCCATCTTGAACAATACTACAACAATTTTAGTAACAATGCAATATTGAAATTGTACTTATGTAATATTGAAAAAATTAGTATTCTTGTAATATTGCAGCATTTGCCTAAATTGCAATACTGAAACAACAACTAACATGAATGTAACAATACTGCTATACTATAACTAACTAAAAGTGTCTTGCATGTATATTGAAAATGTGCAATTTATAATAAACATTTTGATTGAAACAATATTGCATAAGTATTGCAAGAATATTGATTTTAAACCCTAAAGGTCCTTCCAACCAAACAGTTGGCATCCGCCTTTGTTGAATATATTGATGTTTTTGTTCAACTTCAATTAACAAAATGAAGCTTATCAGTTATACTTATTCATCCATTTTAAAATTTTAATAAACTCTGTATATTGTGTAAATTGTTGCAATTGTAAATTGTACATTTCAAAATCCAATTTCACAACATTTCAGATTTTGTTTTTTCCAAATTTCTACTTGCAATTTTTTTTTTAATTTCATTTTTCAAATAATTGTTCCTCAATTCTCATCTATGGTTTACTTGGAAAACTCACATTAGTTTTTGTTATAAAGTTTGTGAATGATATATTTTGTAGTATGCATTATACATTATAAAATCACAATAACTTTGTTTCTCCTCTTATAATTTACAAACATGAATAAATTAACAATCACAATAAGACCTCGTATATTAAAATTACCAAAATTAATGATGCCTTGAAGCACTCTATCCATCATCCAAATTTGAACTTTAAAGCTCTTGCAAATTAATATTACTGTTTTCAAATGTACAAGCTTAACAATCCAACTGTCATCATTAACTTGCAACCTTTGTAAACAATAACTAATGTCTACAAAATGAATGTTTCATTGAAATTCAACAATTTGTATCATCATTGTAGGGCAAGCTTAATAGAAAATCTTCAAACTACAGTAATGGTATACCAAAACCATGTGGATTCAATATAGGGGGCTGTTGCATATACTAAAAATTGCCATCTCAACAGATACCCCATTTTTTTGGCTACACCCTGTTGTGATTTGGTTGTTGTACGTGCATGGGTGTCTAGGTTTCCTATTTTTTGGCTACACCTTGATGATGTTGTGGTTGTTAAGCATGCATGATTTCACTAGTTTCCTTTTTTTTTTGAAGCCTGCCAATCTTTTGGCTGTGGTGAATGCATGGTTTCATATGTTTCCAATTTTTTTTTTGGCTTACTCATGTTGTGATTTTGTTTGTTTTGCATACTAAGTTCCGTATCATTCCGTATTTTAGTCTTAAGGTAGAAGGCTTTTTGTCTTTAATCTTCATGTTTGGTTTTTTTTTCTTTATTTTTTTTATTGTAACAAATGAAGTGTCTCCAAAATTGCCCACCTTTTCCAATTATAAGTATTTATACGAGGGGATAAAATACCTTCAATTAGAAAATTAGGTAATAATAGGGACCACTTAAATACTTCAAATCATCAAAATACCCCCTAGAATAATACCCCTTCGCCGCACGTGGTGCCCCTAAATTCCTATGGAGTGACCCCCCAAGGGCATAAGTAACTAATAAGAATTATATTTAGTAACTTCATTCTACACTTGAATATCAACTCTCTAGTCTTTTGTGCAAGTCACTCAAACCTATTTTCATATAAAATAGGAGCACCTTAAAGGCAACACTTGAAAGTGCCATATATATTCTATCACTCACCTAGCATAGTAATAGTATTCTCAAAGCATGTAAGAACTAAGTTTATGTCTATATTCAACTACATTATTAATTGTCACATAAACTTGTTTTACAGGCTCGGAAGAGACTCAACGACAACAACATTGATTCAATATTAGCACCTATAGTGAAAGCTTCAAATCCTAATATGGAATCAATATGGAAAGTTGCAGAAATTGCTATGCGAAGTGTAGAATCTAGAGCTATACATAGGCCTACAATGGCACAAGTGGTCCAAGAACTTCAAGGTGCTTTGACATTAGAAGTAGGGTAGTAGTAAAAAGTCATCTCAATTCTTTTCTAGAGATTGACATCTCTTCAAGTTATGATGGGGTTTCTTTTTTATCCTTAAAGGAACAAATTGTCCAATTTTGGTGTCATGTTTTTTTGAGTCATTTTAAGCAATCCACTTGTTGCCTCATTTTTGTTTCATCTAATTTATTTTGTAACAAATACATGTAATGCTATTCTCAGTTCTAATGACAAAAAATATGACTCATGCATCTAAATTACATTTTCACATATGAAATCCTTCGTTCTTTAGGGGTTAATTATTGATGCCTCCTTTGAAAGTGTTTGATTCATTGTTTAGTATATTTTGGTGCTAGGTAGGGTTTTGGGAAGATATATGGCACAACATTTGGGACGATAGGGAAGATAGGGGATGACCCCATTCGAAGACCCTATGTTATATTTTAGAATTCTAACCTTCATTGTCAAATTTTGTTTAGTATAGAGAAGTTCAAATTTGATTACTCTACAACAAGGGTGTACCCTTTTTGCTTGTAGACATGATGTCATTGATTTCATTTAGCCTCCCTTGATGCAATGTACAAGAGCAAAAATAGAATCGGGAACCTAGCTCCTATCAAGTTTTTTCCAAGTTACGATCATCTACATACGTCCTTTTTTCACCTCCTTGTGATTAGCCTTCTTATAGTTTGTCAAAACAATCTTCAAAATGTCCAATTTTAGAATAAATCTAATTGAAAATTAATAAAGAATTGTAAAAGAATGGACTTGACCATTTGCTTCACCACCTCAAACATGCTCGCACACATGCTTGGCCTTTCTAATGACATGTCTTCAACGCATTCTTGAGAACAATCTTCAAAATTGTCTTCACTTCTTCCTTTTCAAATTCAGGATCCTTCTTACAACAATGATGCTATTCTACAACATAGGCTAGGATGATTTAGACCTCTCTTTACCAATATAGAACAATTCTAGATTTCACAAGTTGGGGTACATCACAAGATTTAAGTATTGATCGTATAGACACCATTTTCAAGTGTTGCTTGTATTGCACATAAGATTGTTTTTCCCATCTTTAATATCATGTAAACCCCAAAGTGCAAAATTTGCTCCATGCATTTGGAGACTAGTCTAAACGAAAGGTGAGCCATGGTGCTCTCTTAGCCAAAAGGAATGTTCAATTCATATTTTGAGCCATTACTTGGCCAACTTTAGTGAATACCCAAAAAAGGAACCAAGCAAGTTATGAACCATTGTCTAGTTTGACATAAGGTTCTCCCTTTATGAAGAGCCTAAACATCATATAAGATCCTTACAACATTGGAGCTTTACAAGATTTAAATCATTGTCTAAAGTGAAGTAAATCCAACAATTACTCTTTCAAAAAGCAAAGCTTCATTCTAAGCCCAACATCCACTACGACATTCATCTATAGCCAGCCTTCATCTCAATTGGCCCTAAATGAAATGAAACGGCGCAACACCACTGGGAATCAACAGAAGTGCAGGCACAAGTTTGACAGTAGCCAAGCCACATGAAATGAAACAATCCCATGAGTCTTCATCAACATAGAAAATTTCACCTAGCAACTTCGAAATCCAATAAAACCAACTGACATTCATGCAAGGAGGGGTCCAATAGGAGCATGTGAATCTCTAATTCCAGACACATGAAACACTACTTTACAGCCAGTTTACAACAAGAAAACTTCAAAGTAAATAATGCACTTCAAATAACTGAAACAGGAGAATACTCATTCACATCTTTTATGAAAACATTGGTCACAACTACAACACCCCAAACGGGTGAGCCTGCCACAAGCAAAATCTTCCCAAACAAAGATGAGCTTGCCTGCGCACATGTCCTAGCAAGAAGGTTGACTTAAGACGTCACAACCAAACCACCCTTAAATTCTCTTTTTAACTATCAAAAGTGTCCTAATATTTTTCCAATAGATCTGAAACTGTGTCTCCACAACTCTATTGATCAAGAAAAAAAACTAAAAACAATGCCAGTAGGGGTATCACAGTGCGAGCTTTCAATTTTGATTTGCAAATGCGACTTGAAAATTCTGCAGAGGCAGTAATTCTGGGATGAGACTCCAGGGCTCAAAATCGCACAAGGCCCACTCTGAAAAAATTGTGAAATCTTGCACTACTAGAATTCAAGAGCTCCGAACACCCCCCTTAATTTTCTCTCCGATAATCCAGAAGCATTGCTTCACAACTCTATTGATCTACAAGAAACCACTAGCAACACTCTGGTCAGGAGGTCTCACATTACTACCGCTCGGTTCCACAAGAAGAAGGTGAACCTCAAATCTAAACCCAAAACCCGATTTGAAACTCAACGGAAAGGGTGGTAGTATGTCTTGGTAGTCATTTTTGAGGCCCTGAATCGCACGGCGTTCAAAGTGGAAAGAAAGAATGATCTCTCGACCAAAAACCCGAAATCTCCAACAAACCGAAATCTCACAGAATGCGCCACACTTCTTTAATTCCAAACCACCACCAGCCCGAACGCTATTTCGGTTCCACAGGCTCGGTTGCAAATCCTCCACTATACTTGAACGACTCCATTTGCCATCCCGAAGATCCCCGAGACCGAGACCCTCGACTCCCATTTGCATTCAAAACCCTGTCCATCTCCAACGGCGCTCTTCTCTCCCGACTCTCCATCCTCTCTTCCATACTCCTCCCCCTTCTACCAGGCATGAGCTGCGCTTTCGGCCCCACCAACGCCTCCAACTGCTTCACCACCTCATGCATGCTCGGACGCTCCAAAGAGCTGTCTTCCACGCACATGAGCGCCATCTTGAGCAAGGTCTCCTGCTCCTCGGAGTTCATGCTGCTGCCCTCGAGGAGGACTGGGTCCAGAAGCTCTTTCATGCCGGGCATGCCAGTGGTGTCGTAGCGGGTGCGGATGGTCTTCACGATGTGGCCGCGGTAGCTGACGGGAGGACGGGCGGTGAGAAGTTCAAGGAGGACAACGCCAAAGCTGTAGACATCGGACTTTGGGGAGAGGACATTTGTCATGTAGTACTCGGGGTCGAGGTAGCCCTAGAAAAGATATGGCATCCAAGCACAACAGGATTGTCAATACGCAGTGAGTTCAATCGAGGGAAAATGGAAGCAAAAAGGTAAAAAATCTCAAGAATTAGGGAGATGTTAAAGTCTGGAAAGATAACTATGTATCCATTGCAAAAAAAACAGAGCAAAATAGAGTACCATGATTTGAAAAAGTGCAGATTTAGTAAAGACACCATATGGACAGAGATAGCAAGTGATAAGCCTTGTTAGAGGATACTTGAGGGAACAGGAGTGGTAACCCTAACATGCCATCAACCACGTCATGCCAACACGCCGTTCATGTGAAGGAATATGTGCATAAGGTTCCTATAACCCATTAGGGACACTCTCCCAATTGCGTCCCCTATGTACACAACTCTTCACATTTCAGCCCCCAAAGTCTAGGGCACGTGTTGAGAGGGGGCACAATTGGGAGAGGGTATGCCAAGCAAAAATGTGCAAATTTTTTTGGAGGAGTCGGACGTTAAATTGACAGAGGTAGCAAAGGTAGCAATTGGTAATCTTTGCATCACCACTAACTGTCACAATGTAACACAATTCTGCAATCATGTGTGCCTATACTGTGACACCAAAGAAATCTGTGCGTATTGTGTCCAAAATCCATTCTAAATCAATCTTGTGGCACCAAAATCTCTTGAGGAATGAAAATTGCAAGATTTTGTTCTACTCTTTTAGACCACTTCTGTTTTCATCACTTGTTCTCCAACAAGGATTCTCGGGGGGTGCACTCAATGTATTCTTTGTTGGTCACATGCGATCTAGTGAATCTACAACCTCTATTTACTTTTTAATAAATTTTGATTTAGCTCCAAATTTTTGGGTGTTGTCACATAATCATTATATCTTTTACGTGAAAAAAATTTGGATTCAATTGAATTCAACAAGATATCCGAACGCACAATTGAAGATTGCACTAAAATGGTTGTATTTTCACTTCAAATATTTATCAAGATTGCATTTGAGTGATAATTTTATCCAACTTTGGTATACATAAACTATATCCAAGCCTTCATTTATTGATAATTTAAAAATATTTTTTAAAACATTTTTTACCATATAAAGTAGGGGGTTGAATTTTTTTTAGCAATACAGTGTATTCATTTTCTTACAAAATTTGTAAGTAATTATTTACAAAAAAAAAAATTCTCAAAAATTCACAATTTAAACTTTCAACATAGAAAAACATACTATAATTTTTTGAAACTATTTGATTGAGTTTTTTACAATATAAGGTACGGTTGTAGGTTTTGATCGCACATGACCAACAAAGAATACATTGAGTGCACCCCCCGAGCAAGGATTATCGATTGCTACCTCTGTCATGTCAAGTGATAGCTTTAGAGGCGTGTGAATGAAAGTAGTGGTGTACCGGGGTTCCCTTGATGGTGGGCCTGAAGCTTCCATCTTTCACATCCGGCACCAGCATGGATAAGCCGAAGTCCGCCACTTTCGAATTCAAGTCCCCATCCAGCAAAATGTTGCAAGACTTCACATCGCGGTGGATGATTTGAGGGTCAGCGTGGTGGTGCAAGTATGAAATGCCTTGCGCTGCTCCCAACGCTATCAGTAGACGCCGGTCCCAATCGAGCGGCTCATCTGATCTGTCGCCTGAAAACCATTTAGCAAAAAAATTCAACAAAATCATCTAATGTTATATTTGAATGTCATCTTCATACAAAGAAGCTACGCAACGAGAGGTTGTATCCCTATATCAGAGGCTCGACTCTCAATGAAGGTAGCTACTCAAACTTCTTCAAGGCAGCTTCAAAGCCTCTAACCCTTTGCTCATGAGCTAACAAACAACACTAAAAGAACATCGCATCGTTGGGATTGAATTTCATGGTACATTAATAGCTAGTAAGTTGATGTTATGACACTCAATTGACATCAATATAACATCAACTAAATCCTGTAAGACTGTTCTTCTGTGTTTTTGAATATTTTTACTTATACATTTGTACAAACACATCACTTACCCCAATTTCATCAAATTGGTTATGCAAGAAGGTCTCTTAAAGATTCAAGCATTACTTTGATTAAATGAGAAGTTTTAAAAATGAAAATATTGCCTGGAAGCATTTTGCACATCATCCAAAACGTGGACTCTGGAGCAATTACGGTTACCATACTAGACCTGTTAGATTACGAAGGTTATAGAATTTCTTGTAATGTGAATGAGGTTTCCAACAACCTGCACAGACAGATTTTCCCTTCCCATTTTCTAGAAATAGATGGAAGATTTGCAGTAAGTTGGCAACAACAATCCCTTTTGTTGCTAGTCTTCTACTTACCACGAAGCCATTCTGTCAGCGTTCCATTAGGCATGTACTCATACACCAGCATTTGCTCAGACTTTTCGAAGCAAAAGCCCACCAGCCCCACCAAGTTGTTGTGGTGAACTCTAGATAAGATCTCGATCTCCTTCTTGAACTCCGCTGCACCTTGTTTGGAACCTTCTTGGGCCCTTTTCACTGCGAACATGGCACCTGTACCTGCTTGAATGCCCTTGTACACCTGCACAAACACGCGTACAACCAATGATGTCAATTTTAAAACAATTAACATGAAAAAATTCTACGCAACATGAACCTCTCTTGACTACAGTTGTGAGCTTCGTAAAGAAAAACTAATACATACTAGAATTTGCTTGAATGTAGCCACATGACAGTTCTCACATAAAATCTTTCCTTCAAAAACTAATTAGTAATCAAATTTTGCAAATTTATGATTTAAGTGGAGATTAGTTTAATGTATGGGCATTTGCACTTGTGCCAGGAAGATACAGTACAAACCAAAGCTTGTGTGTCCCATATCTTGTGTGTGCAAACCAAAGCTTATGATATAAAATTTTGACGCACCTTGCCATAACCTCCAGCCCCAAGTACATTGTCCTCACTGAAGTTATTCGTCATTCTCTTAATGTCGTCAAAAGAAAACCAATGAGCTCCTTTAAGCTGGGGTGCCTGACCATCTTCAGCCTTCCCCCATGCAGCTGCATAGCATTCAAGCAATGCACCCAATTCAACCTCAATGAATTGAATTGAATCAACAGATTTGTAAGCACATACCAAAGTTTAGGATTTAGGGTTTACCAAATGGATTCTTCTTCCGTTCCTCCTCAGCTCGTCGTTTGTGCTTCACAACCAAGAAGGCCAGAAGTCCAATCACCAACAACGCCAATGCACCTCCCGCAGCAATTCCAATAATGGCTCCCGTCGAGATCTTATTTGAGCGTTTGGTAGTTGGCGCTGCAACACCATCCCATTGCATGCAACAACATCAGAATTGCACCAAAACAAAAACTGAAGTGGATGGTTCTGGCCCTAAAAAGAGACAAAAGCGGAGAATATGAAAGCCGAATCTCTACATGTCATTCAATAAGATAAGTTCTAGATTACGCAAAATGAAAACCACGAAAGTATGACTACAACTAAACTACGACCAAATTATTGCGGGATTTCTACATAACACTCACCAAGGTAGCCAGATTTCCTAAAAGAAATCACCAAATTATGGCCAAAATGATAAGTTGTTCCCATATTTTGTGAAAGAAATTACCAAACTATGGTCACAACTACAAGTTATTGCCAACTCTCGTGAAATAATTCACCAAAATATGAATACAACTGCAAATCCTTGCCAGATTTCTACATCCAATTCAACATAATACCCAGAGTCCGTAACTAAAGAACACACCAAATTATAAACACAACTCCAAATCATCCTCACTCATTTTTACATGAAACTCAACAAAGGATCCAAATTCTAATCAGAAATCCCAAAACTACAACCACACCTACAAATCGCTACCAAATTTTCTCCATTCAACATGATATCCACATTCAATTAAAAAAATAAAAATAAAAATAAAAACCTTACCACCACACCTCCAACTCACCATCCCATTCCCACACAAAACTCAACAATCCATCCAAATCCTAAACATCCCTCCCCAAACCAAAAACTCAACTCCCACTCCCAAATGGAACACCACTACTACCAACCCTAAACCCTACACGCTAGCCCTGAAATTTCCATCCCCATCCTCCAACCCTACCTTGCGACACCTCAATGTCCAGGACAATCTCCGGCTTGAACGGACTCCCATATGCCACCTTTTGCTGCGTGAAGCTCCCCATAATAAAATTCTGCATCCCCTTCTCCATCACCTCCCCTATCATCGGAAAGAAGAACAACCTCACATCCACTCTCTCCGTCTCATTCCCGTAATGCGCGTCATGCACCCACAACTGACTGCTCTCATAGGGAATGTCCTTTGCAGCTGAAAGGGAGAGTAAGGACTTGTTGGTTTCAAGAGCCAGTGTGTCCCAGAGCGTTTGGTTGTCGATGGTGGTGAACGTCGGAGCTCGAATTTCTAATGTGATGACAAGAGGGTAAGAGCAGTTGCAAGTGAAGGGGTTTTGGGTTTGGCCACTGCTGTCACAATTGGTGGAACAACTGCTGTTGATGACTAAAGGGGAGAACCATTTTTGGACGAGGGAGGTGGAGGTGGAGTTGCACACTGTGGAGGAGGCAGTGGTGATGCTGCCGCCGGTGCAAGTGGGGTTGCCTGAGAGTCTGCGAGGAGCAAGAACATTATAAGTAATTGGGAGTGGTAGGGGACAGAATTAAGAACTAAGAATGGTTTATAACATAGCGGGGATTGGAGATCATGAATTGGAGGAAAAACAAAGGGAGTTTTCTTAATCTAAATGAATGGACTATGAGTTTTTGAAGTTCAACTACATGCATGTTGGATTCCCTGCTAATCTGCTAATCTGGGAGGAGAGAAAGGTCAGGTAGTATGAGAGAGAAGGAGCAACCTGTCAATACATAGCATACTTTGGGATGGAAACAATACTATTTTTAACACACTAGGAATTGGAAATCAAAACGCAAATCTGTATGTTTTTAGTATGAATTTCGGAAGCTCAACTACAAGTTTTGAAGTATGTCGGATTCCCTGCTAATCTGCCAAGCTGGGAAGAGAAGGGAGTCGGGTAGTGTGGAAGCAACATTGGAAGAAATTTCACATCTGGGTTCTACAACTTTTGGGAAGGGATAAGCATCTAAGACTATTTTGAACACATTGGTGATTGGAGATCATGACTTCTCTAAAAAATAATTGGTAGTTTTTTGAATCTAGATGAATGGACTATAACTTTTTGAAGTTCAACTACATGCACGTCCAATTGCCTGCTACCTTGCTAATCTGGGGAGAAAGTTCAGTCATTGTGAGAAGGAAGAACCAACACTGAAATCAATTTGGAATACTTCAGGGTGGAATCGATACTATTTCTAGCACACACTGGCAATTGAAAATCTGAATCTGTGTGATATAGTATGAGTTCTTGAAGTTTCATTTTTGATATGGTCACGTTTGAAAACTCCCTCTGAATGAAATGGTTTGTGAATTCGTGAAATCTTTCGGACATAGCATGTACACGCACCAATTCAGAGAAGACAACTTACTGAATTTCTGGTAACTTCGCGTTTTGATCCGCCATGTTGATGATGTTTGAGATCTTGTTGTTCTGGAGGTAGACGTAACGCAAATCCAATCCCAGGTTCAAAGGGATGTTCAAGGACCCATTGATTTCATTATTTCGAAGGTACCTGGTCAAAAAAGAAATAGTTACCCATCAGACTTTGGCACGTGGCATGAGCTCAACACCTCTAACGAAGGAAAAGCCCTCAAGACAAAACTTCCAACTATTATATCCCCTAAATGCTCAAACTAGAATAGAAAATCCACTTTTGAGCTAATAGTTGCCTATGGTAAGTTTTAAACCACTTTTCTATTGTTCAAAATTGTAGAATATAGTTTCTTTTGACTATTGGTGCATTTTGTTATCATCTTTGAAGCATCCCTAGTGATGAATTTCAAACCACTTTTGATCAATTGGGCACTTATGGGTTAATAAAAACAAAATAATGTTGGAAAAGGATGAGAACACTCACAAGCCTTGGAGCGCCGGAAAGCTCAAGAGATCAGTAGGCAATGGCCCAATCAAGTTACATTTATCCATGAGTCTGCAATTTTCCAGAGAAACAATCCAAGATTAATTACCAATGCAAGCCAACACTTCACTTATCTCAACACCAAATAGTTTGGAATCACACTAAGAAATTTATTATGTACTAAAAGCTCGTCAACCACCAGAGCAATAGACAAATTGACCTTGAATATAGCCACATGAATGTTCAAACTTAAAATACTTCTTCCTGTACTCACTTTCTATTAACTTACTACTAACTACCTTACAAAACTTGTCAATTCATTGCTTCATGTATGAACACATGCATTAGTGTCAAGCACAAGCCAAAAACAACACTCTTTAGTTTAATGTCTAGTGTAGGCCACTTTAATTCAAATCAATTTTTTCAGCAACTATCTTGCATCCACATATTTTGAATCTAATACCTTCATAACAACGCTATTCACACTCTATGCCTCAATGACAAGTTAACTTATTTTGGAACCCACACTTAAAAGACCCAAAAAACTGTAGTTAAGTCCACATCCACAAGTAGGACTAGGAGGTGCTTCCGAGGACATAGTTTTAACGATATTATCAAGGAACTTCATTCAATTGCATTCATTTGGTTTAATGTTACAGCAGAAGGGTTTCAGCAACATTCTAACAAGTCTTTCCAAGACGCTCTTTCTAATGGAGTTAGAAAATCTTACATGGTTTCCAGAGAATACTTGGATTCATTTAACCATGAAGGAAATGGTTGTGGATCAAAAGTGTTATTGCTGAAATCACTACAAGCCAGAAATTCACAGATGTTAAATTGCACTATTCAGAACAAATTCAACCAACAATCAAATGAAAAGTGCAATTTCTTATGCAAAGTAAACAAATTACTTGGCAGGAAAAGGGATCAAAATCTGCATGAAATCAATTCAAAGGACATGACAAGGCATCTGGTACGCTTCCTTACACATATTCAAGATGGCTGAGAGCATCAAAAACTGGAATAGTCCCATTGAGGCGGTTGTTACCCACACGACTGACAAGCACAACATGAACACATACAAAAGATGAGTTGAACTTAAAAACAAAGGCATCCTTAAATTACAAGACTTTGTAATTGAACCACCCAAAAAAACTTGCTGAATGGTTTTTCTCAAAACATAACATTCTTAAACTCCCTTTGCCTCTCCAGCATTGCAACCCCTTTTGATATTATTGAAACTCTTGGATTGATTCTTCCCTTAAGAATTCATGTGGCACTATATGCAGCACTATATTTCCATCAATAGTGCCATTGTAGAAGGAAACCCCCAAATTTCATGTTCAAGAATGTTATGAAACAAGATAACACTTGTTCTTAGCATTATTCAATAAAAAATTCCAATAGTTTTTCTCTCGAACAAGGTCAATACCCCATTTCAAATGATTTTAAGGATAACTCTATTTCAAACCATGAAACAAGCATCATTATGGATTTTTGAATATTCTCTTCAAGCAACTCTGAGATTGGTATGAATAGAACGTACATTTGATGCAATCCAGTTATATTTGAGCCATTTTGGACAATTGAGTTCAGGGAAACAGGGATTGGTCCAGACAACTGGTTCCCGTAAAGATTTCTGCAAACACACAAAGACAAGAGTAAGCATCTATTGGGGCTCTCTATTTCATAAAAAAAACAAATATGATCCAAAACTATTTGTCAGGTATCAATCTTCCATTGCTTGCGAATTAAGAATAATTCCACGTGGCATTCAAAAAAATCACAAAAATAGAACGCTCTCTACAATCCAAGGAAGTTTACAAAGGTAGTTTACAAACAAAGACACTAGCATTGAAGCCCCACAAAAAAAATTCAAAATCAACTTCTACGAAGATATTATGGCAACTCTACACAAGCATAGCTGAAGATACCCAAAATGCAATTCCCATTAACAGTCCAAGTTGCTCAAAACACAACTACATGGGCTACAAATTCAATAGAACAAGCTTCACAAACTTTCTTGTAGCTATTAAAGCTGTTGGATATAAGTTTTCTAAACCGTAAAATCCTAAACAATACTCTTCCTTACATATGTTACGAAGCCAATCCAACCAAATATTATACACAGGAGAGCAGACCACTTACAGAATCTGAAGGCTAGACATGTTGCCAAGAGAATCAGGAATTGATCCAGTGAATTGATTATTCTCCATCAGCCTACACAACCAACGCAAGAAATATGAGTCCTTCGCATCCTTTGAACCCGAGATCATAATAACATGATTTTCAGTCAAATTGGACTGCCGGTATTTCAAAAATGAGAGACAACGTCGTAGACTCGTAGGGAGAATTTTATTAATTCATACACCTTCTTGAATTGCAACAGATTAGCAACTGTGTGGAGAAAAACTTACACGTGCAAGACCTTCGAGGCAAACCCTATTTCAGGTGGAATCTGGCCTGTGAATGCATTGTCATTAAGATGGCTGCAAATCAAACACCACGAGAATCAGTAACCTATAGTAATTACCTCAAAAGAACTACTTCCTTATCCTTCCCAAAATGTATGAAGAAGTCCGCGATAAAACTTGAATCTAATTATGTAATAAAAGGCTCTCACTCCACTTCCAAGTTCAGATTTGAATTTAATTATGTATGAAACGACCTCGAAGTAGGGTATTGATGGTAATAGACTGATTCAAACAAAAAGACCCAAAAGAGATCGAATGAAATTTATCTTACTAGTGTTGAACATTTGGCCAGGAATCAATACCCAGTCCATTGGAACTGGTTGTGGAGATAGGTAACGGTCCTTCTAAATTATTGTACGCAACATCAAACCAATATAACTTCGAAAGTGCACCAAGTTCAGGTGGAAGGGTTCCACTGAGCTTATTGTTATTCAAAGCACTGCACAGCACAACACACAACAGAAAGATAGTAAGTGCTCAAATTTTTTAAAACATACTTAAATCCCAAAGAGCTTCAAAGTCTATATTCTAGATGATGAACAAAATAGAGATGTTTCATCCAAACAACTCATCTAGTTCATCAAAAGTAATCCTTGCATCTTAAAAACCAATTGTATTCTGTGACCAATGTGATGAAATTGAGATAAATCGTGTATTTGACTAAAGATATAAGCAAAAAAAATTGCAAAAAATTCAGAGAATAATGTGAGTTCCACATTCAATCAAGGTTCTTTTAGTTGAGAACCTTACATAAAGGTCAAGTTCCGTAGATTCCCAATTGTGCTAGGGATGAGTCCTGAGAGACTGCACCACTGCATATTCCTGTAAGCAAATCATACAATCAAATAATGCACAATTTCCTACTTAAATGTACCATTTTCAATTGGTGTGCTTCATAAGCAAAATAATTTCTGATATAAAATTGTAACCATAAGGAGACCTCCCCAATGAATAATGAAAAATATCGTCTCTAACATGTTTCAAAATTCCTGAAACAATCTAATCTATTAAAATCACTGAAAACTCTAGTAAAATCACTGTAAATGAGTAAAGGTACCAAAATAACATACTTGTCTATTTTTTTCTGCAAACTAGCCTAACAATTTCTATGGTTTTGGCATGTGTGGACAATGCCCATAAAAAAACGAGCAAAATTCAATAAGAACTTACAGAGTAGTTAAGCCAGTTAAAGAACCAAGTTCACTGGGTATCTCGCCTTTCAAACGCTTGTTGAAGGAGAGATCTCTACACACACCAACATTACATCACATCGTAAGGTACTCACAAAAAACAAATGCAATAGAAGAAATTTGAGGGCTCCAAAGGGCCGTTTCAGGGTTGTTCCCGCAGCTGGGAACAGTCAGAATATAAAAATAATTAAATAAAAAAATAAAAAAATAAAAAATAAAAATATTATTTAAAAATTTAAATAAAAATTTAAATTTTTAAATTTTTTTTAAAATCTAAAATTTAAAAATTAATTTAAAAATTAATTTTTTAATTATTTCTGACGTGGCACACTCTTGACAACGTTAGATTACTATTCCCAGGGCGTTCCCAGAGTTCCCAGGGCCTAATAACTCGCAATCTCTTATTGCCCCCGAATTTCTTCTAATGTAACATTTCAACAAAGCTCAAATATTACATTTCAACATGCACACCCTGAAATCAACCCTAAAACCTAAATCCAAGAACCACAAATTATAAGTGCACTTACAGCAAAATAAGAGCTGAAAGTTCTCCAATAGCTGAGGGGACACTTCCTGTGAGTCCAAAGCTTATCAAAGTTCTGCACATGTAGAGAATAAAGAGGAATAAGCTAAATCCGGATGGAAAAAAAAAATTGGCATTAGGTGAACGAATGAGAAAATAAGCTGCAGTAATGAACATAAATTCTTATCAAGAGGTTTAGGCAAAATGAGAAAGTAGCAAACAAATGTGCATATGGTTTTTAACAGATTTGGGTGCTATAGAAGTATTCTATAGCAGCCATGGCCGTGGTTTAGATGCATTTAGCGAGAATATCATCACACCAAATGTTTCGGTAACATGTTCACGGATTATAAAATGATACCGACAAAGCTCTCCATCTTGACCTAGTGATCAAAATTACTACAAAACTGGTCGTAGACTATCAAAGCATTTTGTTTTCATTCAAATTGTCGTTTGGGCAAAGTACTTACAATGTTATCACCCTGTTGTTGCTGCAAACGACACCGACCCAGTTATTCGCACAAGGATCTAACCCGATCCACCCTATCTCAGTCCCCCACTGCTGCTGCAAGATATTCATAGCCGCCACTGGCACACCCACACCAAAGGACGTGCAAAAAAAAATCAACAAAATGAGAAGAGAATCGGCATAAAAAAATTAAAAAAACTGACTCCATTAAAATCTACATAGCCATCACTGTATACGCCCATTGAAAAATGGGAAAAAAAAAATCACCATAATCAGCACAAAATTGCACTCTAATTCTAAGAATTCAGACGACATTCGAGTGTGCCATTCACACATATTTCATCTTTAAATGTGCTGTAGCTGCAAGTTAAAGCTCACAAACGGAGTTGCTGATACTACTAGCCACTCAAGCTACAACACTGCAAAATTTGAAAGGTTCGACCAGCCATAACTTTGTTATCTAAAGTACAAATCCATTGATTCAAGTTTTGTGTAAAAGCTCAACGCCACTTGCTCCACTAAAATTTGCATAGCCACCACTGAACTCTCCAAAAACTGTTTTAAAAAAAATACCGTAA
Organism: Pseudisothecium myosuroides; assembly: GCA_951799445.1. Lineage (NCBI taxonomy): Eukaryota > Viridiplantae > Streptophyta > Bryopsida > Hypnales > Lembophyllaceae > Pseudisothecium > Pseudisothecium myosuroides. The sequence goes on from OX637294.1 coordinate 26,381,527, forward strand.
TCAGCACCAACTAGCACTCGAAATCTAAAACGGCAAGGGCAGATCTTTCTAGTTAACGCCACTTGCTTCATTAGACTTTCACATAGCCACCCCTATACTCCAGAAAAATCACCCTGACCAACACAAAACTGCATCCTAGTTCTAAAACGAAAACAGAAGACCTTTCTATAACCCAACTACCTCCACAAAAAGAATTTGCCAACACTAGAATGCCGGATTTTGCTGCATTTTGAAGCTCTCTCAGAAACACACGCACCCAAAGGAAGGGGAAAAAAAACAAAAAAACTCTCCTTCCATATCCGCAAGCTTACCATCGTTGGGGTCAGTCTGCGCCCACACGGAGTTCCAGCACCCCGCGGCCATTATTAAACCAAACCACAGACGCCGCAATCGAAGCACCAAACACTCCATCTTCGTCTCTCTCACACAGTTTCCAAGAGTACCAAGTCGGGTACCACCAAGTCACGTCTTCACAAACACTCCCTTGGGAAACAATTGCAAGAGAAACCAAACGAGTCTCTGCTTCTGCTTCTTCACATAAGCTTTGCAAAAAAATTTGTTTGATCATGTGCTTGCGCTATCTGGTAAAACTTATTTGAGAAGTAATGTTATCCCGGAGCACACACCCCACCGGCCTAATTCCATCCCACCTGTAATGCAGAAGAGCTAGCTCATGCAACTAACTACTCCGCAACAAACCCCAGCAGCATCCCTGTGATCATGAAGCTACTGCGTGTCCTCCTCGATACTCATGATAAGAGTTCTTCATTTCATTTCACAAACTGAACTTCCCGGACTGTCGACCTACCCAAAGGGTGGGTTCTACTCCCTGAGTTTGAAGATAAGAAAACTGGATTCCAAACTGTTGAATGCTCTTGTAACAGACGGAAGTATGAAGGACCGCGGAGAGTTGAGAAAACAGATTGATGAAACTTTGGTTAGTCTCTCTCTGGATCGTTCACGGGGTAGTTGCAGCTAGGATCATTCGACAATGATGAGGACATGCATGGAAGTACAACATTCAATTGAAAAAACTGCTCTAGGTGAAGGAAAAAAACGGGTGAGCGGGATGCAAAGGTAATAATGTATGTTGCTAAGCATTCAAACCTCAGTAAGCTTAACGAGTGGTAATGAACTAGAGTCGGTCGAGTTGGCGGAGAGAGAGAGAGAGAAAAAAAGGGAGAGATGCATGTGCTCCCGCAAAGGGTGAGATGTGCTTCGGAAGGGGAGTTTGCCTGCCGTGCAAGCAGCCAAGCAGTGCTTCCACTTTCCGGGATTGCAGGACTCTGGGTACCATATACTCTGAGAAGAAAAAACTGAACAAAACTAGAAAAAGAACTTATAACTTAATTAAGTTCGATGAAAAGCTTGAAGAGTTTCTGCAGTGCAGTGGTTACAAAGTCTTCAGTACCGTCTCGCAAAATTTTAAGAAAAAAACCGAGAAGGAAAAACTAAAACCTCCGTCTTGGACTGGGCTGGCTAGAGTTAAGGTAAGCTTAACCCTTGAACGACGCGGAGGACGTTTGGCGTCCGATGAATGACAAGAGAATCTCCTGTGTAGGACAGAAGTGTAACTATTCATCCTCCAAATTTTGTGGGGAAAGGGAGGATAATCTACAGTAGCTTGACTTCCAATGAGTGCTTTTGCATTATTTTAATCCAACAATCCACACGGTGACAAAACAGATGATTTCCACGGTTATGAGCCCGTCGTTTAACCCTTTAGTGGCACGACTCTTGCGGAAGACATGGAAGAAGGAGGAAACATGAAAATGTTGCAGTTGCAGTGATTACAACACAAAGGAGACGGGAGAGAAAGTAACCGTAGGATCTTCAGTATTGTTGTGCCTGCAATCCCTGGAAGAAACATTACTCGAAAACAATTAGCGGATGGGGAGATTATGTTGTTTGACTAGAAAGAAACATACGTTGACTGTCACGGGCAGGACCTTTGCTGTGCATGGCGCTGCAATTTCAGTAGACCTATGGGGGCTGCAAAATTCCAGAAAAATATGGACCTTGAAGTGCATGATGTCCGGAATCCGAAGAAGGTGAGAAAACTCAGAAACATTGCACCAATTCTCAACAGTGAAGCTTGCAATTGGAAGCACATTGTGGGAATGCAAACGCAGAGCTCTTCCGCTATTTCTTTGCTGAGCTGTCAACGTGACCGACAAGGAGAATCAGGAAAATAAGTGGCTTGCCCTTCTGACCGTTATTGTTGTTTGCTGCTGCCCCTTCCTAATACGCCAATTTTGATGATGTCATTTTCCTTGAACTTCACGTCCACATGTGCATGTAATAAGTATTACAATACTGAAGGTCCATATATATTGAATAATATTTGGAATGTGAGTGAGAGAATGCTCTTCAGCGGAAGAATGTTCAGTCGTTGCTTCATCATGCACAGCAACAAATGAATGCCAAAATGTGAGTAGTGCAGCAGTAAAATTTCTTCGCGAGTGCGTTGGATTATGGAGGCAATCACCGAGAAGAAACGAAGAACTGAAGAAGGGATGCACACTTGCTTTGACATTTCACAACATTCTACTCTCAATGTGCTATAATGCGTTCAACAGACCGTTACAGGTATATATACTTGATAACTTCGAGATTATTGCTTTTGAATTACACGTCTTGCATCTCTCAAATTTGTTACCTTAGAGTCTTGCGAGACTTCAACAAGTCTATCCCATTCCTGATCATCTTCCTGGCTTGGCTTGTGAATCACAGATACTGTAGGTCATTCCAATTTGCTACCAGTCGCAGTCCCTGTCTAACACTTCTAGAATCCCACAACTCTGTCTTTACCAACTCCTATCAATCCCATGTGCAGGTATTCGCAATTGCATGTTTTTGGGTCCTGTTTTGAACCGATCCCTCTGTATAGTTTGCAGTTCATCCACCATTGCGGAGGTCTATTTGCAAAGTGGAGGTTTCAAGGTCTAGTTGGGGTGGAGGGTAATTATAGTCGGCCTCTTCCGCAGTATCAATCTGGCTGCGTCAAAAATTATGGTGTAATTTGATGAAGATTATGAATTGCGGTAGTTTTATCTGCATGGCGATGGCGACCACCTGGAAAAGCAAACATAGGCCATTTCGGGAATATGCACTACACACTGGGGAAACTTACGACGACAGAATGTTGCATTCTCCATTTCTAGGGTTCAATCGTCGCAAACAACAAATTCAATTGTCCGGTGTGATTTTAAAAGAAATAAATGAATTAGTGGAGTCTGTGAAATAGTCAAGAACTTAATAGTTGCAACTGTAAATTGTCCATTTGTTTAAAAAATAAATAAATAAAATAATAGTTGCAACTGAACTGAACCTCCCTGGCATGTGTGCAGGGGATTATTCTATTTGCATCTCGACTGTCTGTTCACTCTGTTGGTGTTGGAAAGCCTGGCTGTGGACTCTTCAGTCACATCCACCGATTCTTCCGGTTCCGTGTGATGTTTTGTTTCTCTGTGGAATAAAGTGGTAGTGCCCTTGTTTCAAAGAAAGAAAGACAAAACGAGGGCTCCACACACACCCTTTTTTTTCCTTGTGCTTTGTTTTGAATTTTTAATTGGTGGGAAGAATAAATTGGTGTGGGTGGGTGGGTGGGTGGATTCGAAGGTCGGCATCGAAGTTATCAAGAATTTGAGATTCTATTGCAGAAAGAGTTTGTCTTCTATGCATACCGGATAGGTGCACCTAGGAGATACGAGGATCCAATAAGAGAACTTTATAGAGTTATTATACTATTAAAGTGGCTTTTTACAAAGTTCTTTCATGAAGGACAAGAAGGTGAAGGTTTCTCTTAGTTTGTTCATTTAAGGGTTCATTGTGCTTTTTCTAATTTGTTGATTTCTACTTGGCATGTTGTTGTTAGTTGCCTTTTTGTATTGAAATAAAATTGTTCCTTTTGTAGCCATTTGAAACAAAATAAGAGACACCTCACCTATAATGGAGTTGCATCCCTCACCCAGAATGAAGGCAACAAGGGTAGCCTCGCCTACCTATATCCACAAGGCATGGCTAGTCAAACTACCCAAATATATTCTTCATCCACAATAATCTTTGGACCAACATTGGGGCCATTACAACATTATTATTTTAATGTAGGTAGAGAGTTTGTTTATTCACAATGTCACAACAAAGTCAAATTGAGAGTGGGGTTCTTAGGATAAGGGTGTACAAGAAAATCTTAGTCATTCCTGTCTTTTGAAGGATGGAATCAAAACTGAATTGTTGTCTCGAAGAATGAAGTTCTTGTACGACCCAATCTTCAAAGTACAAAACTACCCCACCCAGCTCACCTTCAGTTTTTCTTTTTTTCTTTTTTTTTTGAAACACATAAATTTCTTTTTCTTTTCTTGAAATCCATTGCACAGCATTAGAGATACAAATCAGCCAAGCCCGAAGGCTGGACAAGAGAGCACCTTCAGTTTTCTACTGTCAAAAAAATCGCAAATTACAGCATTACAACAATTACAAAAATCTCAACATTACAAAATTACAAATATCTCAACATTACCACCAAAATCTCAATATTCCAAGTGTCAGTTTATTTTTAAGGAAAGTCATTAGTTCTTGACTGTTTCTTTTATCCACATCGTCACCTGTCAACCATCCTTGACTTCAAAACGACCTTATGGGACACTTTGTCTGCACTCTGCACTTCTGATTTTCTGAAGCCAGTTGTGATTGCTACAACAATTGCAGGAAAACCGCCTTGAACTGAATCTCATTTGATGCAGGAAAACCGCTTAACCGCTGTGCACTGACGGAATCTCATGTGATGCGGCATCAGTGGACGGACGGATTGGATTTTCAGTCAGTTTTTAAAAAAGAAATGGTAAACAGGAAACTAAAATTTAATATTAAAAAAAACTGCAGGAAAAGTGTGGAATGATCAGCAGCTACAGTACCTGAGTACCACTCAGAAAATACTACTAAAAGATTGGCCACTCAGGGTGCGGCAGAAGGGGCTAATAAGAAATGGTGCCAGCCCTGAGCGGACGTACAGATTTGACCGGTTGTGAAAATCCTACTTCAGGAATTCCAGTGCAGGAGTGACGTCACGACATTCAACAGGAGGTGGTGGAAGTTGGAAGGAAGAAGCGGTTCGGAGCTGCCTGACTCCTCTTTGTACACTGAATACGGATATTAAGGGAACCAAAAAATTAAAGGGACTTGTTGTCAAAAAGTGTAGATGTTTGAGACATGATGTACAACCCTGAGAGACTTGATTAACTAAGGTAGGTGGCTCTAAAAGCAACCTGGTTCTAAAAGCGACCTCTAACACAGAGGTACATTTTACTTTCTTCAATGTACTGACAGTGTACATTTCAGGAGGGGGTCGCTTTTAGAAACCATTGTGCTTCAACTTCAAAAATTTGTAACTAATTCCACGAAGGTTCAAAAAAATATGAAACGACTTGCATTAGATGCCAATTCCATTTTTCTTCCTACCAAAATTTACTGAAAATTGTTTCAAGGAGATTAGCTTCCTCCAAAATGCAATCAGCTCTTAAAATGTCGCTTTTAGAGCGACCTACCTTATTGATGTACAGTAAAGGTAGATATTTATATAGTGTGAAATGCTGAAGAACTAGTTTGGATCCTCTTAAAACTCCTATTCACTGTAGATTAGAATTGAAGGAGTTAGGATTTTTTCTAAACACACCGGTTGCACCCTCTCTTTATCAAAATCTCTTGGTTCATTTCCTTTGATACAATAGAACCTCTCTTAGTGCATACTCTAGTAATACATAATATGCACTAAGAGAGACTGTACTTTGAAGCCTTTATTGGTGAACAGTGGTTGGAGGCCTTGTAGTTAGAAGCCATGTTAGACAGTGAACATTACTGCACCTCTCCTAATGCATAAACCTCTCTTAGTGCATAGTCCCATCACTATGCACTAAGAGAGGTTCTACTGTATCCAATCCTCACCGCCCATTTTTCTTCTACTTTAAATTTGCAAAAGGCTACAACTCTCCTCTTTTAAAGACATGACAATTTTAAAACCAAACTCCAAATTTCATTACATTGGGCATGCAAGGACAAAGGAACAAGACTTGGCCACCACGACCAACCCTAAAGCAATATCCACCTCCATCTTGTCTATTAACCCCTAAAGGCCCAAGGCCTTTTTTCTGCCAAAAAACCATCAAAACTGCCATTTCTATAGCAAGGAGTAAAAAAAATGAAAAATGTTTTTTTTTTCACATTTAACCATAGGATCTTACACCTAACTAGTCTGAGAATGTGTGGAAAAAATTTCAGAATTTTTGACCACTCAGATTGCAAGATATCTGCGTTTAAAGTGAAAAATACATGTATTTCAGCACATTGCAGGACTAGATTTTTTGACTTTAAACATTTTTCACTTAAAATTTTTGCACTACAGAGTTTTGTGCTTCAAATCTTTAAAGTGGAGAATTGAGTTGAGAGTCTAGGAAAAAAAATATTCAAAAAAACTTAATTATCATTCCTAAAAAATTTATTAAGAAGAAGTAGGTACAAGATAGAAGGAAAATCTAAAACATTAATATATTTTAAATGGAATTAAAATACACTAATCCCAATGGTGAGATTTTCTAGCAAGTAAAATAAACCATGAGATTTATTTTTTTGGTTATATTTTTAAAAAAAAATCAAATTTTTGCCAAATTTTTCTTGTTGCCCGGATTGCCCAGTTACAAAAAAAAGTAACATATTTGGCCATAACTTTTGATTCCTATTTCCAAATGTGCTGAAATTTAGTGCATATGAAAGATATTCCTCGCGCCCGCCTTCTATTAAAATTTCAGCTTAAAATATGGAAATCTCTGGTCACATGGACCTGCCCAAAATTTCTATACGGCCAAAAAACGCATGCCGGTCCTTTAGGGATTAAAGCACTCCAAGTCCCTCAATGCCCAATCCTAAAGTGATATTGGTTTATACAAGAACATACTAGCCTCTAGGTACCTAGATATCAGTATTGGATCCGAAATGACAAGTGACTCAACTCTAACAATTTTATAAAAGTGGCAGCCCTAAGTATCCACCTTTTATTTTTGCACAACAGTTAGTTGCCAGTCCTACCAATTTTCTATCCAATTTTGGATCCTCCATTTTATACTTCAACCAGTTATATTTCCAAAGGCACCGACTAATAATGAACTAATCAATGATTCTCTCCAAACATTGGGAACCAAAGAAACTTTTTTGGATTTTTCCATATTGCCAATGTAGTGATCAACTGTAGGATGAGAAACTCTATTTTGTTATTTAATTCTATTGATTCCTATTAATCCATTTGAGTTGCAAAATTTATTATAACAAAAAATTTGGCAAAATCTGGGTTCTAAAATCATGAAATTGGCAAAGAGTTGTTCCAAAAAAACTCAAATTTCCTATAGGCTTGTTTCTAGTCTCTAGATTAGGTTGATTTTTGGCAATGAATTGCCAAAACCATTTACACTTGTTGGAATCCTACATTCTTACATTTTTGGATTGGGATTTTGGTTTCCTTAATGTAAATGAATATGGTTTTGTTTTTTATTTTGAAACAATTGAAAATGATTTCATTGCAAGCAATAAAAATAACAACAAACCTTAAGTAAAGGTCAATTTGGCATAGATTAAGTATTTTTGTCAAATTTGCATCATGTTATCTTGTGATGGGTTTAAACTAAAATATATGACCTTCTCTAAATCTAATGTAGACATTCAATTTCAACACTTTAATGTAAGATATAAATTGGAGGGGTCACAAAAAGTGATAAAAGATAAAAATATAAGTACCAATAAAGTAACCACAAATGAGGTAATACAATTGTTCACGATGTGGAGGCATGAACCATTGAACATTGGACATGAAAGCAGTCCCCAAAGTGGTGATAAAGGATCTTCATAAAATCAATCTAAAACAAATATGACAGTTAATGTCCAAATTTGAATCTACTTTGCCTTCCTACATATTCATAACCATCTTTGGCTATGGAAATTCAAACATGACAACTAATGTCTAAATTTGAATTCACTATGCTTCTCTACATGTTCACATCCACCTATGGCTATGGAAATTTAAACTTCTCGCCTTCCAAAGAATTAAAAAGATTCTACAAAGAAAAAAAGAAAATGTGTGCTCAAAGGTCTCATATTAGATAAGAAAAAAATTTAGGGCACAAAGTGATGGAATAACACTGCATTGAAAAGGGATTGGAATGCCCGTGAAAATACAAGTTCCATACTTGCCATTTGACGTTGTCATGCCTATATCCTATGTATTCAGTGTGGATGTTATTAGAATTTAGAAGGGTTGTTAGGAATAACAAGTGAAGTTGATTTGATCCAGTTAAAATGGATAGGAAATACTCTGAAAAACATTGAAAGTGAAAGTACGTGAAAGTTTTGCTCTAATACCCTCCATTCTCCAAAGTGGATTAGTTCCCACTCTCACTATCAATCTCATTCAACTTGGTTGAGTGCACCTATTGTTCTTGTTTTTTTGCAATTTAAATTTATGGACAATGTGCTTCCCCCTTTCCATTATAAGAAAATAATGGGTACCGAAGACAAAACCATTGCAATGACGACTATCTGGAGTAGTCATGATAGAAATCAATAGTAGTAAATATGAAGGGAGTCACAATAGGTGGCTTAAGTTCAACAAACTCGTTGAATTTTAATGTGGAAGAAATTCATTAGTTCAACTAACTTGATGAACCTTTTTCTCCATTCAAAATGATGAATATATAAGTTCAACAAGTTTGCTAAATTGAGTCCACTCACTGTGATTCATCATAATAAATTGCAAAGTTATTTGCCTTAAGTATGACATTCCTTGTTAAATTGCGTCCCTAGCAAAAGTGTATCCACTTTACAATAAAAAAATAAGGACATCCATATCAAAAAACAAATGAAATTTTCTAGCCACATAGGCAACCTAGAATTGAAGTAGTTTAGACAAAATGCATGTGTAAGGAGAACTTAGATTACCTGCCATGTATAATGAAATATGAAATTTTTGAAGTCATATTTAAAATCAAAAAATCTTAATGAAGAGGAAGAATAATAAAATTTAGATTTTCATAGCCACATATGGTTATGAATATGTAGATGGTCATTTCCATAGAAATTTAATCATAATCATCTTTGGCATGGCCATAGAAATCTAAACTTTCCATAGAAATCATAGCCACAGTTAATAGATCGGCTATAGAAGGCAAGTAGTGGGATCTTGCAGGCTTTTATGCAAAAATATTGGTATGAAGGGTCAAAATATGGAGCCTGCAAGTTTAGAGTGGCTGATAATGGTTCTTTTTAATCCCTAAAGGACCGGAGGGGTGTCCAGATTTCTAAAATTGTGAAGATCTATTATAAAATGCAACTTAGAAGAATATTTAAATGATGACTCTCAAACAATAGTTGTAAAATATGATTTATAGATCACATCTATATGGTTAGATTAACAATTACACAAACCACTATTTTACAATAAAATTTGAAGCAAAAAATTAAAAATTTTCTTCTAAAATCAATTGTAGATTGAATATTTATGATTTTTAAAATATATATTTTTCAATAAGTTTAAAATACTGAATCCTAATTATAGTGATTTTTGAAGATTTTTATTTGATTTTTTGATTCAAGTCATTTTTGAAGGATCATTTTTTTAATTGAAAAAGTTACTTTTTGAAGCTAGACCTCCCGATACCTTTTTAATTATAGAATATTTGCAAAGCAAAATCTTCAGAATCTGAACCGTTCAAATGTTAAAGAACTAATATAAGAATCTTGGCGAAAAATTGACAGATGAAAAAACGCATTTCGGTGGGTTTGGGACGCGTTTCCGTTCATTCATTGTTCAAAATCTGCACTCATGGTCCTTTAGGGGTTAAATTGAAACACACAACTATACCACTGTTGGGATTTTTTAGCGACTACATAGTGGATTCTCTAAAATAATTAAAATTTTAACCTTTATCCTTAACCCTTCACTTTGCTGACGCTTTAATATGTACAAGCGTTCAAACTTGCATTATTCAACGTATTCAAACATGTGGGGTATTTGAGAAACACCCAAGAAGTACACGTGAATTTAACCTGAGGAGACCACCACCTTGATGATAGGTACTCACTCAAATATGATTCAATTCTTAGACCAATAGGTGCATTCTTTGTTTCAATCTACAATAGCAGATAAAGACATCGCTTAAATACTTTGTATTTGCAATGTTGTTTCAAGGTTAAGTAACCTTGTAAAATTATATGAATTAGCGGCACTACTAAAATCATGAGTCATGGAGTAACATTTGGAGTTAGTATTGCTTGCTGAAGAGTATCAACTCTCCAAACCATTGAAATTAGCAATTTGAATTAGGCTCGACAAATCCTACAATTGTTTCAATAGTAAACTTTGGACAAGAACTAGATTGCTCACAAAGATTGTGTGCAAGTTTTATATTGAAAGAGTGGTACTTAACCCTTTAGCACTTGAATCCTTTCTTAAAATTTTGCATATTTTTTCTTATGCCTTTATAAATATACATTATTTACCTCAATTTCATCAAATTCAGCATTAATTTTTTTTTTATAAAAGTAAAGCATTGGTTTGGATAAATGAGAAATTATGTGGTGTAAAAAACCCTTGGAACCTCTCTATTCATTGTCTATAATTGGACATCAAAGCACTAACTAATGGGTTAATGCATTTTAAAAAAAATTGATACAAAATGGTACATTGAATATTGATGTGATAGTCTTTGTTGGTAGATTTATGCAAGGCATGCAGAGATCTAGTAGTATAGAACATAACCGTGGAAGAATAGAGCCTATGACCAAGTATTCTTCTTCGATATCCATTGTTGTGTTTTATGTATATTCCAACTAAATTTGAATGATTATTATTTTGTTTTATTTTTTAGAGATGAAATCACATGTCTCCTATAAGTCATAAGAAATTTAGATTTAAATGGTGATAATTTCTAATTACCATAATTTTTAAAGAAAATATGAAGAGAATTTATATCTAATTCAAAATTAACCCAAAAAATCTAAAAATCTCTCTGAATAGGAATAAATTATAATAAAAATGCTATAGTACAAAAAAATCGTATCATTTTATAAACGGATAATTAATAGACTATCTATGGTAATAGATCCAATGTTCAAATTGCAATAACTTTTTCAATTTTAAGAATTTTCAATTTTCAGTTGGAATTAAAAGTAAACTCTTAATAAAATTCATTTTATGAGTTGGTCTCAAATTTCAAAAATATAATTTGCATGGCTCAAATATAGATCAATAGCAAGGAAGTAGGAATTGCCAAATATACAAAATGATTTCAATAGCTTCCAGTAGTCATCTAAAGGTGAATTTTGAACTTTATAGCTGTTATTGGTTTATTGCATGACAGAGAAAAATCTTGAATAGACATTGGGGGGTGGATCATTGTTTTTCTTATTCACAATTTTCCACCAATTGGCTACATCAAAAAAAGTTGGATGTTTTTTGTAAAGGAAATTTCATTTTCTTCAGTCAAAATAACTAAACTACTATTGTGTTCAAAAACCAACTGCCAAATTCTATCTAAGTATCACCTAATTTTGATATAGGTATCACCATATATCATCCAAACATCACATGAGTATTGAAGAAATAGTTGGTTACTTCTCCAAATTGATTAAAAAACCTAAATTGAAGGTCCATTTATAATGTTATTGTACTTGCAATAATTTCATGTGGAGTGGCCCACCAATGTATGGGAGAAAATGTTGATTGATTGATTGATTGATTGTTAGTTGATAGAATATGGAAAAAAATTGGTTGCAATTTGAAAACATGAAAAAAAACTAGATGACAAAATCTAAAAAGTTTCTATTTAGGATTAAAAAATAGAAAAAGCAATGACTTAGTACTTGAAGAAATGGTTCAATATGGGGATTACTTCCTAAAGTCCAATTGTCACCTTGGATTTTGGACAAGCTTCTATGGTCTCAATATTTGTCATAATCACTTGAAACTATTTTTTAAGATAGAAAAATACATTAGCTTTTTAAAAATATTACTTTTATTTCTATTGGTGCATGAGAGCAAAAGTTATAGCACAATAAGCCCAAATTTTAGATAGGTAGACAAAAAAAATTACACAAAAATTTAAAATTAAATAATATTTTTCTTATAGATTGTAAGTTTTATCTACAAGGAAAGCTTTGATTCATTCCATTTGGATTCTTGATGAAAAAGTTATGAACAATCTTGTTTTGAGGCAATCAAAGCATTTTTTTGAAAAAATAACTTGTAGGATTCATTTTCTAATTCAATTTTTACTTCTTTTTTTAAATAAAAAAATTTCACAAAGTTAAGATCTTTTGCTGGAATAATCACTCCTTTGAAATAGAGTATTTCAATTTCAACTTAGAGCTATTAACGATTGAATTTTTACTTCAATCTTGAATTTACTTCTATCTAATAAATTTTTAATGAATAAAAACTAAGTGTTTAAAAAAAATCCTAGACTCTCAATTCAATCCTTCAGTATAATAAATTAGAAATTCAAAATGAGTAGTGAAAAAAATAAATTAAGCTAAGAAAATTCAGAGTCAAATAATCTAGTTTAGCAGTGTGCAAAAAAACTTGTTTTTTATTTATTTTAAAAGCAAATATCTTACAATTTGCGTTGTCAAAGTTTTTGAAACTTCTTCCACACATTCTTATAATACTCTAGCGCAAGATCCTATAGTTTAATATGGACAAAAACAATTTGTAGGGTTTTTTGCTCTTTGCAATAGAAATGACAGTTTTGAGTGGTTGTTGATGGAAAAAGGCCTTTGAACTTCGTGGGTTAAATCCTAAATGCCCAAGGCCTTTTTTGAACTTTAGAAATTTGTTCTAAATTGAACCAAAAAACAACATTTTGATAAGTTGTATCAATTTAAAAAAAAAAATTATAACTGCACAAATTCAAACTAGACATGTTAGAGATCACATAGGAAAAGAAAACACAATATCACTAATGGATTGAAAGATTATGAGGGTGGTAAAATTGCAACATGATTTGAAGTCTTCCAATCCTCTTCTCACATGTCAAATCTAAAAAATTGGTCACCAAAAAAATTTGAGGTTAATCGGCCTAACATACATAACCCCAATCACTTTATGGCTTCTCAAAAACCTACTCTAGAGATTTTTGAAATGAACTTCTAATGTGATTTTTTCTCCAAGATCTAATATATTGGAGACTCATTTCCAAGAGCCCTGAACACTACCGTAGAAAGTCAAGATTGCAATGGACACCCTTGCACAAAGTCTTGAATAGAAAAATCATAATCATTCATTTCCAAAATCGGATTTTTTATGCTAAAACTAGAAAGAATGTTTTCAAAATATAAATAGATTAGGTTAGGTATTATTTAACTCAAAGTACTGCCGACACCAAAATTTGATGCCTCTGGCATTTAGGGGTTAAACAAAAACAGCTTGTAAATCTTAAAAATGTATTTCCAAAGGCAATATTTTCTTGAATTCATGATTTTCTACAGTGAAAGATGCCCCCAATTCAAGGGAAGTAAAGAATTATATATGCACCTGAAGAATTTCAAGAATGTTATGGGTGGGCTCAAAAGAATAAAGAAAAACAGGAGGGAATTTTTAGATATTTGTACAGTTGAATTGTAGTCACCACTTCCAACTTGGGGTCCACTTGAGCGTGTTGGCCACACTGGGAAAGCCGGGACGCAAGGCTTGAAATCCACGTGTCAGTCAATGGAACTGTTCTCCACCATATAGTTTTAGTCAAAGGCGGTGGGAAGGACTATCGGTACTTTCATCTATCATAGTAGAGTTGAAATGTTTTTGAAATTATTTTGACAATATTGGCCCCATTCGGACGGAGTCATCCAAAAAGTTGGGAGATAATGCTGTTGGAATCTCTACACAAACTAGTGAAATTAGGTTGCCCCATACTACTTTCTCGACGTTTGACACTAAACTAATATTTTCTCTTATTGTGCAAGAATACACTACTTTTAAATTAGGTATTGTTGTAATTGGGACGCATGAATCTCCATGTGTACAAATGGAAGTATCTGTAAAAATATTTATTGACTTTGAAGACTTGTAGAGTGACTTTCTTAGGGTAAGGCAACCTAATTGTTAAGGCAACCTAGCACAAAATAGTGAAATTAGGTTGCCTTAACAATTAGATGGCTTTACCTAAGATAAATTACCTCATGACTCAATGCTTGTCTACATGGAGGTGTATGTAACTCTCTGAACCGGGCCTTGAACTAGTGGACCAATCTATGCCATACACATGGCTTTTGGATTGAATGCATCATTATACTGTACCGCAGGAGTGAATATTTATATAGTGTAAAGTGTTGAGAAATTAGCGTGGGACAACCTAATTTCACTATTTTGTGTAGAAAAATCAAGTAGGAGTATTGGTTGGAGGGAGGATTGTTAGAACTTACCGAGTATTAATTTTTCACACATGAAAAAAAAAATGGAATATTTGAATTTATATGTGGAATCAAGGATCTCAAGTACTATTCCAACCGGCATCTTGATAAACTTTGAATGACAAAGTGAGTCATTGATCAGTGTTCAGGAACCCTAAGAGCATCTCCACAGTTAGACTCAGGGAAAGCACTCACTTTGATTTGCAATTTCTTGAGCCCGGCCCATGTGTCCGATGTGTGCCCCACGGCTAGGCACAAGTCCCAAAGTTCTAAATTTGCATCACCATAGTGCCACCTTGCATCTCTTAATCAATGTAGGCAAGACAAAAGCTTCCAACATTCCAAAAGTACCTTGGAAATTGCAAAAGGAGCCCATATTGAGCCACATGCAAGCTTCACCATTTGGCGGAATCTTCATCAAATTATTTCATGGCCTGCCAATTTTGAGCCATTTTTTGAGTCGCCGTGGGGCAATTAAAACAGCCAACCCGGCCACCTCCCCGGGTTTGCGTCAAATTATGAGTTGTTGTGGGGATGCTCTAGTCAGTTTCATTTGATATAATCATAAGTTATGGGCTGCAATTTTATAAAATGCTGAAATACAATAAGGTAGGAGGCTGTAAAACGGAGCGGGCATTAAAAGCAAACATGACTCAGAGGTACATTTTGCTTTCTTGAATGTATCACCTTTGCACATTTCAGGAGGTGCTCGCTTTTGATGACCACAAATTAATGATCACTTTTTTTCAACTTCAAAAATTTGTAAATAATTCTAGAAAGTTCCAAAAAATATGAAACGACTTGGGTTAGATGCCAATTCCTCTTGTCTTTCAAGGAAAATTCACTGAAAAATATTTTGAGGCGTTTCACCTCTCCAAAATTCAGTTTCAGCTCTTAAATGAGCGATTTCAGGACCTCCTACCTTACTTGCTAAATAATCACGTCTTCCATACCACACTATTTCCAATCAAATGACTCAACCTTGTTAAAACAATAAGTTACTACCGACTGCTGTGTTGTGTTTGTTGTGTTTGTTTGAATTCTTCAATTCATAAAAAAACAAAACTTGAGCTGGCTGCCCATCTGTCACTCATTTGTTCATATAAATAATTGAAATTCGGTGGTGTGTTCAGAAAGCGAAGCCAAGGATTCTTTGGTTGAGTTTTTGGGTGTGGTACGATCATCCCAATGTCACCGTCACCCGTACAGACTTCTCAAAGTCAATTGTGGAACTGAAGACGAACATGTGGTGAATCTCAAGTATCTCTACCCGAATAAATACATGTGTTGTTTCTGTACGTTTCTTTTCACATGGACTTTTGTACATACAACCCTTTATTTGATTATTGAATATATAAAATCCTTATGTGACAATCTTAGAATCGGTTGCTACTTTTAACCCCTAAATGTCCGAGGCTCCAAATTCTGGTGTCGACAATACTTTGAAGTTATATAAAACCTAACTAAATTGCTATTTTTAGTAGTTTATATTTTTGTAAAATTCTTTTAGGAGTCTAGATATAGTTTTAGCATAAAAAAATCTGATTTTGAATATAATTGATTATGATTTTTCTATTCAAGATTTTGTGCAAGGGTACCCATTGTAATCTTGACTTTCCGTAGTGTTGAGGGTTCTTGGAAATGAGCCTCAAATACACTAGATCTTGGAGAAAAAATCATATTAGAAATTTGTTTAAAAAAATTGTGAAGTAGATTTTGAGAAGCCATAAATTGTTTGGGGTTATGCATGTTGGGACCTTTAACCTCATATTTTTTTGGTGGCCAGCTTTTTAGATTTGACATGTGAAAAAAAGATTGAAAGACTTTCTTGGTTTTAACACCCTCATGATCAAACATTATAATCTTTCAATCCATAAGGGATATTGTTGTGTTTTCTTTTCCTATGTGATCTCTAACATGTCTAGTTTGAATTTGTACGGTTACAATTAAAAAAAAATTGATACAACTTATCAAATGTTGGTTTTTTGTTCAATTTAGAGCAAATTCCTAGAAGCTCAGAAAAGGCCTTGGGCATTTAGGGGTTAACACTGGAAGGACATTTCGTGTCCCTAGGAGATTCTCTTGAGGGAATAACAAGAATTGCGGGAGCTACCATGAACAACTCTTTTCAAAATTAGTGTCATTGCAATATTGAACCCCTTAGTACTCCAATGCCCTAATTCTAAAACAATGAACATAGAGGTCCCAAGGAGATTTGGTGATCACAAAACTTTCTCGTTCATCCAAACCAATTTTGAAAAATACATCATTTGTATGACAAATTCAATGAAATTGAGATAAACAATCTGTATATTATTATAAATAAAGATATATTAAGCAAAAATATGCAAAACTGAAGAAAGGATAAAGGCACTTATTAAAGGGTCAAATGCTGTCAACCTATTTGGAACTGGGACTGTTTAGGCAATGCCATACTTACCGGTACTAACTTACAGTTGGTTTCAATTCTAATTCTTATCCTTGAAATTCTGGATCCCCTGATTCCCCTCCAGGAATGCAATAACTTAATTTTGGCAATTGAGAAAGTGCACCAACAACTACCCCCAATTAATTATAGACACGAAGAAAAAAATGAAGAACCCAAATTAGTGTGACCTGAACAATGGCCACCAACAACGACGACGTCAGTGGACTCCTCGTCCAAGCGCGAAGTTTCGTCGTCCACTTACACGAAGGTTCTCCGTCCATGATTTCAGGAGAACGGCGTCATGTTTACACGTTCCCACAAAGAGGGAACTTCGTCTCTCTCTCTCTCTGTCCGCCCAGTTCGCCGCTTCAGTTACCCTGGCTGCACTCCGCCATGAATCCCAACTCCCAAGATCATTCCAGTTTTGTCTCTAAAAAGATTTATTTTCTCCATAAAATGATAGTCTACCCTCTCATAAAATTTTAAAAAAATTTTAAAATTTATAAAGAAAAAGAAAAATCCAATTCATAGTCCTTTTTCCATTTTCAGCTTCTTCGTTTCCACTTCCTGGGCACTGGAAAGTCCTTCTCTGAAAGTCTTATTATGTAATCAATGCTTCCTGCGCACTGGAAAGTCCTTCTCTGAAAGTCTTATTATGTAATCAATGCTTCCTGCGCCTTCATGGTGATGGAATTCCAATGCTGGTTAAATTTGTCCAAATTTGTGGAAGAATTCTCTTGGTAAGAGTTTTTTGAATGTGTGCACAAAATTATGTTTTTATGCAAACATTCATGTTGGTTTCGCTGTAAACAATCAAATTCTTTTTCATTGGTATTACAATCCAAGTCATGATACACGTAACCCTCTCTAAACTTAATGACATTCCCTTGAATTGCAAACTTCTTTCATTTCCTCCTGAAGAGTTGTGTCCACATTCGATTGAACAACTTCCACATGATTGTGACGTAAACTCATTTGGACACAATCAGGCAGCGTCTGGGTTGAAAATGAGGTTTAGGTCGGATGAGTTGAATTTTTGTTCTCGAGTTCTTCTGATATAGTAACAAATCGTTTAATCAGAATGTTAATGCTGGTGTTTTATGGTTATGCATTTCTGGTATGCATTGTTTGATTGTTAGTGAGCTTTTTTGCTAACAATGAACCTGTATGTCAATGTGTGCCATTACAGAATTTTCATTGTGGAAAGATCAATTCATTTTGTCACCCGAAGATGCTGCAAGGATTGGTTTATTATTCAGTTATCACTAACTTTGCATTACATTCCTTGCTGCAGGTGCTCTGGAAACTGAGCTGTCAGGATTCCGAGAATTCCAAGTCCTGTCTACCTTCATTGATTTCCTGTAAGTTGGGTGATGGAATTAGGGTTTTAGGGTTTTGCTGTCACAGACACACACAGCTTGTAATTTTGGGGCGCTCTTTAACTAGAACTGAATTAGCTGCAAAACAAAGTCGGTCTTGAGAATCAATGCAAAGTGGCGTTACCTCGTTCTGCTCTCCCTTTATTCCAAATGAAACTAGAATGTGGATATGTCACGCACAAGTCGTTTTACATCTTCAATTTTCTTCATGGTTGTCATTGAAAGTTCTTGTTATGGCTATGCCTTGTGACTCGGCCTTTAAACCCTGAAAGACCTCGAGGTCCCAAATTGGACATTACGTTTTTGTGAAGCAGTGTTGAGTTGAGCACAAGGGGACTTTCTTTACTCCAATTGTCATTTATTTTTGAACTAACACACACAATGTCCGTCACTGATTCTGGTGATATAAAATTAGACCCCTTCCAAATTACAATTTTCAAAAGAGCTTTCTGAATCTTCAGGTGCAGCAAATTGTGGAAACCAACAAAGTTATGGCAGTCAAGCCGCCACTGAAACTGGATTACTTCAGCGTGAGTTCCTCCCTTTAGAATGAATTGTCTAATGAATTCCTGGATGCTCTGTAATTGTAGTACTTATAATAATATCCAACATTTAATTCCAAACATACGGTTTCACACTTTCACCGACCTGATATCGACTGTCCCATGTTACCAACATCAACGCATCTCTTCAAATCAAAAAATTCTAGACCTTCAATTAGCAAAAGCCTGGCTTGTCTAACAGTCTAAGGTCATGATCTGTGAATACAAATGGGGTTGTCTAGAATCGCTCATTGTCACTTTCGTTAAATTGGTGATATTCCGGCGCCCCAAATTGTTGATATACATTGTGTAACAACTAGGGCACGTATAGATTTGTGTTTCAGGCAGCGCATTCTGAAGCACCGAAGCAGTGGAACACTACCTATTTAACGAAATAGGCGTTCTACAACCTCCCAATTTCAAAGTCATCTACAACCTCCCACTTTGAAATATAACTTATGCATTTTAAACTTATGCATTTTAAACTTGTGCAATTCAACCTTATGCAATTCAAACATAAGTGATGAAAATTGGATTTGTCTCTTTCTACCAAAGTGAGCTCTCCAGTGAGCTCTATCAAGCGATCTTCTATTGAAAGCACACTTTTCCATTGATTGGTTAAAATGCTCAATATTGACAGAAAGAGTATCCTCTGCCCTACGATGAACGCACTCTGAAAATTTCTTTTAAGTGGTAAGTATTGTTGTGTGCAGGGGCCGTTTTCCTTTGACATGTTTTATGAAAGCCTGGTGAAGGACATAGCGCCTGTAATTGAGACTGCAGCAGCTCATGACAACAGCTTAGAAGATGTTAGCGAGAAACTTGAATCCATGCTGCAGTTTCCAGAGGCCCCCAAGTTACTTCCCCTCTTCAAACACACCCGGAACTCCCTCGGGGACCTCTGCTACAAGGTGAAAAAGCTCATCCCAATTTCATTAAAGACCTTGTTGACAACATTTCAATACGGTTTGCAACGAGTTCAATAAAATCAATTGGGTACTTTTTTGTCCATGACTTCATGACAATCAGGTCAATGAACATTTGAACAAGCAACGTAAGGATGTTGTAATGTACGAAAAGGAGCATAAGCAGAGCTTTGAGGAGGTGAAATTCGTGATTTAAGCTTCTCATTCTACAGAATTCTGTTGGCTTCCTAAGTTCTCTTGCATTTCGAAGCCTCAAAAACAGAGTACTATAGTAGTGAAGCAGAATTGAAATTCCACATCACCATTTCATGGGACTTCACCAATCAGGTGATGTCATATGGCCCTTTTCTGAGAAAAACATAATTACTGCGTGTGCTGCAATACTATTGTTACTACAGAACATTATAAGTTGCGTTGTTTGAACAGCTGCAAGATGGAGTAGAAGAATTGACAGAGAGATTTGATCGCTTGGACTCTCGGGTGGCAAGTGTAGGGCAAACTGCAGCTAAAATTGGGGATCATTTAGAGGTACCGACTTTAATATCTTGACCTTAATGGAGCCCATTTCTGTCGAGGTTGCAAATCAAATCAAACATTGAGTATCGCGAGCATGATCATGTCTCATTATCTTTGATATCATTACGGATTAGGTTGGGTGTTATAATCGATTTCATTGTGAGGAAATTAAGATGAAAATCTAATGAGATGTATTGAAATTAACCCCTGTCAATGCTTGTCTGTAGAGTTCCGATTCTCATAAAAAAACTGCAAAAGAAACCATCGACCTGGTGAGGGTGGGTACTCACCTACACTATACTCATATCTTAGTGAGGATTGAGTGCACCCACATCAATTGAAATCGCTCAGATTCCACATGTCTGAAGGCCGAGTTAAATTCTTGTGCTGAACTATGGCAGTATATGATGTATTTCAACGAATCCGCGGGGTATGTAGAAGAGGAGCCGCCCTTGTTTTCTGATGACGATCGTGTTGCAGAGGCAACAGCAGTTGCACGAAAACTCCGTAAGTTCAGTAATTCATAGAAAGCCAAATGGGTTATGGCCGTCTAGAATGACCAATTTGATTGGTCCTATTGTGAAAATTATAATCCAAATGCCAGGGTTGAATTGATTTGAATTTCACCACAATCAGTGAAGAACTGATTGCATGTGTTGCTTGGGGAATATATGAAAATGAAACAAAACAAAATCCCAGCATGACTTACTCAAACCTGATTTTAAAAAACAACGTGACTCCCATTTTGAGCTTAATACATGGCAGGAGCAATTGCTGAGGACAGCATAATGAGTGGAGGAACGGGAGGAATACAAGCACAGACCACCGGGAATGCAAATGGCCATTTAGAAGTCGCAGCAAGAAATCTACAGGCGTATTGCAACGGTCAGTTGAACTGTTGAATTTCAATCAACACGCAAGCATTTCCAATCAATTGAAGTGTCGTCACGTATGCTTTTTCATGACTTTCAATTAACGAAATGATGACTCGTGATATTTTGGAATGTCACCATTTGTAGACTCAGAATGAATGATGGTTTTGAATTTTAATGTGCAACAGCTAGTGCGCCTCTACTAAAGAGTCGAGTCTTATGTTTCATTGGCAGAGCTCGAAAATCGCCTTCTTGGGCAATTTGATGCAGCGTCGCAGAAAGGGGACTTGCAGACAATGGGTGATCGTGCCAAAATCTTGATCCAGGTACGAAAGATCCCAGTCAGCTAATCGTTTAAGAAAACGAATATTACACTATTTCCTGTATAAATGGCCATCAAAATTTTGTAATGCAAAGGAGTTTGTGTGATCATTGTGATATAAAAAACACCCTCAATATGAATCATCACCATAGTCTCAGTCTCCTTATGTAGTTAAAAATTAGGGGAACTTCCCATGAATCATGATACAGATTCTCTTAATGATGTCTAAACATTCCTGATACAGTGTAATATTTTTTACTAAACTGATTATGTTGTGATTCACTGCAAGTAGTTTAACAAAGGGAGCAGTGTGATGCAAAGATACGTTGCGTCAAGACCGATGTTCATGGACGTAGAAGTGATGAACAAAGATGTGCACATGGTGCTGGGACTTGAGCCTGGTCGCATTCCAGACGAAGATGGCGTCTTGAGTGGTCTCACATCTGTCTACAAGGAAATTTCTGGTATGAAAAAAATTATGGGTCTAGCTTGCTACTCCCCCTTAGCTCGTGCTGAAGAGTTCGGCAACTGCAAAAATATATTTGCTCATTACTTTCTCAATGAGACAGTTTTTAACCAGTTTGCGATTAGAGCTCGGGAATTTATTAATTGCAATTAAGTTTAACAATGTATGCTCTTGATGGTTTGGGAACAGAGAGTGTGCAAGCAGAAGCAAAGACGATAGCTGCTGTCTTTCCATCACCTGCTGCAGTCATGTCCATTCTTGTTCAAGTAAGCTCATTTACAATTTTTGACATCATTTTTCGTACGATCTCAACGTTGATGAAACCGAATTTTGTAATTTTTCTTCAAATGACCCTCAAAATTGATGAAGAAAATGCATGATGTTTGAAGTTTATGAGCATCTTATTAGCATCTACAGTTTAGGGACTTGTTGCACAACACCAACTCAAGAATGTCACGGTAAAACTTCAATTTTGAACAGGAATTGTGCCAACATAATAAAATTGATGTTGGAAACTAGATTGGTGAGCATATGCAAATATAATTGCTTTGATCCACCAATGATGAACAGAGAGTCATGGAGCAACGAGTGAGCTTACTAATAGAGAAAATCCTCTCAAAGCCATCACTGTCCAATCCCCCGCCCATAGAAGCAGGAGGTATACAATATGTGAGTATACAATATGTGAGTCTTTTAAACTCTCAAATATACATTACTGATGCTCATTTATGGAACAAGGAGATCACGGTAACTGATGAGATGTCAATTAACACAAGGGATCCTAATTCCAAGTTCCCTCTTTGTAGTACTTGAGGATTCTTGCGGGAGCATATGAAAGGACTAAAGGATTAGCAAATGAATTTCAAGCCTCTGGATGCGGAGACCTAAATGTGGAGGGTACGTCACTCTATCAACATTGAATCATTCCAAAGATCTAGCACTACCAAAACATGGTGTTGTTTTCAATACTCTTTTCAACAAAAAATTTGTACACTTTAGAGCTGAAAACTAGATTTTGGAAACCAAACAGTATTTCAAATACAATACTTTTTGTTGGTAGTGTAGTTGCTACCATTACTTTGATCAATGGACTAGCTAGGTAATGCTCGAGTGTTGGGACATAATACCGAATCATTCTACTCAATCAATAACATCCAAAATTGTACATTTTTGAGAATGGGCTCAAAATGAGAGAGATTATGGACCATAATCCTCTTCTCACTAGCCAATGAGATAACAACACAATTGCCTCATAATTGTTAACCTCTAAAGGACCATAAGGTGGCTTCTGCAACACTGTTTTTTGCAACCCCGGTTCTTTAGGGATTAAGCTGTTGAAAGTATTGTCAAGCTCATATAATCCTTCCTCTCAACAATCTTGTAACCTAACCAGTAAATGTCGTATCCTATTCAATGTGCAGCTTTTGCCGAATCCTTGTTCAAGTCCTATAGAGAAGATTACGTAGAATTTGAGCTGACTTCACTAAATCAGCTCCATACAAACAAGGTGCACATTTTAGTTTCCGCTTGGAAGCTCTCACATTTGGAGGTAAAGCATCTTCACAGCCTTAAAAAAGAAGGCTGAGAGTCTAGAGGAGGGGTTCAAAACACTACAGCAAATGTAACGGAGCTTCCTTGTAAATGCGTCATCAAATTCGATCCAATCTGCTTCGATGCATGAGTAGAACTTACAGTGCTTACTAAAACTAATATCTACAAATTCAGTTGGTTAAAAGATATGCACAGAACGTACTAGGTAATCCAATTTTGGTAAAGAGTTACAAGATCTAAGGTTCGAGGTCCATAAATCAACCAGGTTCTAATGCGTCCCCTATCTTGGAATGAGACTCATTAGACACATGTTCCTTGAAAAGTCTATTACTGTCATGCATGAGTTCAATAGGCTTATTCAAGGGACGGCTTATGGACCTCCTACCTTAGTACATGCCTGGTCATGAAGTGACTAGGTAGGTACTATAGCGTATAACTCTCATCCAACATTGCATTATCTATCAAAATTCCCAAAACTTGTAAGCTATGTCTTCAAATGTCATTTTGTAATTGTACTTCATTACATTTTCCATAGTAAAAATATTCCTTACATAGGAGTGTGCGCTCCCAACTACCAAGTACTTGAGGAAGGCAGGTTATGAAAATGAAGGGTAAAGGTCACGAATTATAGAAAATTCATAGAAAATTGGAAAATGAGAGTAAGGATATATGAGATATTAACTGCTTACCGATTAGTTGATTTGTTTCCTGATGTAGATAATGGAGCTTAAGGCGTCACCATTTGCCGTGAGAAGGACGTCCCTCCTGCGTCCATTCACTCCCATACCGCAACAGCAGCAGCAACGAAGACAGTCAGCCATACACGCTCATGCTCCCATCTCAGTATCAGTGGTTGAGGAATTTGTGGATTGGAATGAAGAAGCTGTCGCACGTTGCAAACTCCTCACTCTTGAGGTAAGCCATAAGATAAGAGACCCTAATTGTGCCTCTTTATAATCACTATGTATCAATAGAGTACAATTGAAAAGTTGAAATGTACACTATTGATACATAGAGGCACAAATAGGGTCTTATCTTAAGTGCAATGCTCAAGGCAACTGCGTCATTGTCTAATTGGGTAGTCAAAAGGTACAGATCTTCAGATTTTTGACAGAGTAGAGCAACTTGGCATAATGTCCAGCTGTGTGCAGTTGCAATATATGTCACTAATCTCTTGTAGCAATAATTAATTCTCATGAGAGAGATGATGTTCAGGACCAGCAAGCTGGAATCCTTGCCACGAACGTGAAGGCCATTTTCACCTGCCTCCTTGACCAGGTTGTTGTCCTTCCCATTTCCAGCATGAAGTATCCTCTCCAAAGTTGTGCTACAATCAGACCATGAGTAACAGTGTTTTCAGAAGAAATAGAATATTTCAGGAACTCATTTAGATGCCATATTTGTCATGATTCATTGAGTCAGAGGCTTTCCTGTGGTCACAGTGATCACACAGGGACCCATGAGAGGCTTGTGTGTGATCGCTGTGACCATAGGAAGATCTCTACATACAGTAAATCACTGGAGGGATTCTCTTCATGACATTTAAAAAAAGTTCATGCTACAACTAGAAAAAAATAAAATTCCATGGATTTCAACCTTTAAAGTCCATAAAAATTATCATTTATTGTGGATTTACGTCAAAATTCGTGTGTTAGATTCCTTCTGACATGAAACAGTGTACCTTTACTAAAACCCCTCGAAGAGTGTTCCTCGATTTGCGCTCTTTCTTGGGCATTTCCGGATGATTTAAAATCCTCCACCCTTCTGTGAAGCAGGTGAGCCAATACGTTACAGAAGGTCTGGAAAGAGCCATCGAAGCATTGAAAGAAGCTGCAGCACTGCGGGAGCGCTTCGGGTACAATACCACCAATAACAGAAAGGTGGCTCAAGCTATGGCTGCCTCAGTACGTAACTACTCTCCTTCCTTCTTCTCTAATCCAAGGAACACGTAGGCTACTCAAAGATGTGTTCCGTGCTAAGACAATTTCTCAAGACCTTTCATAACAAAATTTTCATGACAAGATTTTCAGTAAAATTAGACTGTTTCTGTAACTATAAGACGACGTCATAAAAACAATGTTCGCCATGGTTCATAAGGCAGGTCTCCCTATGCTCACAGTGAGCCCTGAAACAGTGTATTTTCCTGAAAACCCTATATCACTACCTATTTAGAATTTAATTTAAGGAGTGAGATGAACCTGAGCATCGTCGTGATCGTTGAAAACCAGGCAGAAGCTGCGTCTTCGGCAGGAGAGAGTAGCTTCCGTGCGTTCATGGCGGCTATCAAAAGTGCAACCACCAACATGGCCATGCTGCAGCGAGTAGAACTCTAACCCTAGATAATCATGTATCCCTACATTCTACTACTATTCTCAGCTGTGCCTCTGCAAGTTGAGCTCAAGCATGACTTTTCTTCTGGCTCGCAGTTCTTCACAAGATCAGTTTCACGTGTGCTCTTAGCACAAGAAGGAGGCCATTCGGCCTGCTGTGATGCAATTGCATCCGCCATGGCTGTTGCTGAGAAAGCAGCATCCACAGGTCTAAGGGGCTCACTGGATGCACTCTTAGCAGAGGTGAGTCCCTCTCTCCCCGAGCTACAGATTTTCAGATTTCAGTCTTCTTTTTCGGGATGCATAAAACGTTAGAAACTTGACCATCTCCTATTGACCGACCCCTGTTACCAACAGCAACTCATCTCTTCCAATTCACACGATACTGCACTTCAATTAGCAAGTGCTGTAGCATGACTTGACTAAATGCTTATGGCCTTCGATCTGTGAATAGAAATAGGAACGTCCACTAATCCTGCAATATTAATCTACTCTTTGAAATTGCAAACGAAATTCATACATTAATAGTGATAAAATTGATTTGATTCTTGTATCCACATTAATTATAGTGATCTTTCCACAGCACTATACTGATCTCCTTACGAAAGCAGACTCCTACATATTGGCTAATATGCTTGAACTAATGCACATAGTATCCACCACACTAATACATGGACGAATTGCCTGATATGAGCACCAGGTGGAGAGATTGTTAATCGCAGAGCAAAAAGTGACGGACTACAAACAACTAGACGAGAGCATATCGCCTGAGCTCACAACGGCGTGCTCGAGGTTAGTGAGCCTCTTTCCATCATTCCCACTGCAAAGCTGAATAATCACTCAATCAACACAAGTGAGCTTAAATCATGAACAATCAACAACCATGCTTCTCAGAGTAGTCTCGTTTCTTACTCGGATGGTCGAAGTAGCGAATGGAGCATTGGACGGGATGAACAAAGAAGCCTTCATGACACAATTGGTGTGCACTCCCCTCGCCTTCCGCTCCTTGAACTTATCGTTTTGTTGAACACTTGCAAGTTGCTCGTTGAGATCATAATTTCATGGCTGGTGACGTAAAAATGGGGCATGACAGGGGCATGGACTGTACAACCGTTTGACTCAACACTGGAAGAGGTTCACCTTTGACCCAAGGTTAATACGTAATCCTAAGTCTCTTTGCACGTAAGAGAAGCTGTAGAATCATATAGTCTTTGACATAAGGCTAACACGTAATCTTAACACCAAAATCTGCCAGCACATAAGAGAAGTTGTTGAATCAGCAAGCCTTCTGACCCAAGATTAATATGTAGTCCTTAAGACCTAAATCCGTTAGCAGATAAGAGAAGCTGTTAAATCATCGAGTCTTTGACCCAAGGTTAATACGTAATCTCAAGACCTGAATCTCTTTGCATATAAGAGAAGCTGTTAAATCTTCGAGCATTGGCTTTGAAGACTCGTACAGACTTTGCTCACTAGCACTTTCAATGGGGATTTTTCCAGTGGAGGTTTGCGCTTGAAGCGAGATGTGTCAGAATACGCTGACTGCGTGCGAAGCTTCATGACACCAACCATTGACGAGAAATTCGCTCTCCTGGGGACGTGAGTGATTCGATCATCCCTGACTGTAAGCTACAAAAATTCACTTGGATTGTATCTAACGCAAGATTCAGCCCTAAACCATAAACCATAAAAACCATAAATTCCTTGACAGGATGGTGAATGTGTTCATCGTGGCGCCGGAGAGCTTGCCCACCTTGGTGGATGGGACCTTACGAGATGTCAGGGAAGAAGTCTTCAGGTATTGTAAATTTGAAATCTTCGGATTGTCAACTGAGACTAGGTAATTAGGTCTTGATTCTTAGTAACTATCAAATGTGGGAGTCTCGGTTGTGTGCTTCCCCTTCTCCCATCTCAATGAAATGGGGACTTGGCCTGCTCAAAGTCCTCCAGCTAGCTCTTTCAACAAGCTGGTTGAAACCCAGTTTATCAAACATTTGAGACAGGGAACTTTTGCATGATGAATACACGAACCTTTGGGGATTTGAGCATTGGTTTTGATCAAACTCATTGAATTTTGTACTTCACCCCTAATTCCTCATGGATCTTGTTTTGCAGACTCATTGAACTACGAGATGATTATAAGAAAGCGAAGGTTGCCAACATTGTCAGCAGCATGAACGGTTGAAGAAATGCACCATACTTTGAATCCCAGATCCATTGCCGTGCTTGCATTGAGATCAATTCGTTTCACCCGAGGTTTGCTTAGTTCCTGACTGACGAGCCCTCTACTTTAACCCTTAAACCCCTGAAGGATTGTTGGGTTTAGAGGCCAAAGATAATTGCTTCAAAATACTCAATACCCAAAGCCAAGCTCAAATCTTCATCCATATTTATTCTTTAACAAATTTAACCATAGGATCCTTTACTTAAAACATGTTCAAACACATCTTTTCAAAATTCTAGACTGAAAATCCCCACCCATTGCACGTTCATTTTTATTTATTTTGGCATTGAGATCAATTCCTTTCACTTGAGGTGAGGTTTGGTTAGTTCCTGACTGATGAGCCCTCTACTTTAACCCTTAAATCCTTGAAGGACTATTGGGTTTAGAGGCCAAAGATAATTGCTTCAAAATACTCAATGCCAAAATAAATATCCAAAGCCAAGCTCAAATCTTCATCTATATTTATTCTTTAACAAATTTAACTATAGGATCCTTTACTTGAAACGTGTTCAAACACATTTTTTCAAAATTCTAGAAAATTCTAGACTGAAAATCCCCACCCATTAAACCCCTGAAGGACTCTTGGGTTTAGAGGCCAAAGATAATTGCTTCAAAATACTCAATACCCAAAGCCAAGCTCAAATCTTCATCTATATTTATTCTTTAACAAATTTAACTATAGGATCCTTTACTTAAAACGTGTTCAAACACATTTTTTCAAAATTCTAGAAAATTCTAGACTGAAAATCCCCACCCATTGCACGTTCAATGTGCCTAATTTGCAATTTTTTTTCTTCTAGCCGCTAACCCAAAATGACTTTCATATTCATCTTAAAAAAATTAATCAATTGTGTCCACAAACTAACTAAATCAATATAGTTGTCCTAATTGACACTTACCATTTATTTTGTTGCTATTCTAATATTCATTTTCAGATACTCTTTTAGAGCATTTTTGCTCATTGGCTTTGCCATTTTGTAAGAATGATAATCTTGTTATTATACTTATATTTATATTATATCACTATAATTTATACCATACATAAGAAAAAAAATATAAGAAAAAAATATTTTTTGATCTTACAAATTGACAAAGAAGTACAATAACAAAAAATCTATCATGTCTCCAATTAGAATTTTGGCAATACTATTACCTCTCATACAAAACTTGATAATTTGTTTGTCTAATATTAATACCTCACAATTCAAAATGTTTTTAGCTTCTTTCAAAAAGAAGTTCTTCTTTGTACAATGATGCATGGTTTACTTAGATATAATATATACCAATGCATTGAATGACATCAACAACAATCTTCATTCGTTATAATTCTAATAGAGGAACCTTTTGTATCACTACCCGTTTTTTGTGAAGTTGTGAAGGGTCCTTTATCTGGATCATAGGTGCCCTTCATAGGTGCCCTTCATAGGTGCCCTCCATGGATCATAGGTGCCCTCTATGGATCATAGGTGCCCCCCATACTAGGACTATGCTTTAAGGTAATAGTATTGTGCTTCAAGGTCATAGTATTGTCAAAACTTCAATTAGAAACATAATAGACTTGTTATTGTACTTCTTTTTCAATCTATGTAAGACCTAAATATATTTAGATCTACTACAAACAATAGTGATATAATATAAATATAATAACAAGATTATCATACGTACAAAATGGCAAAGCCAATCTCTAAAAATGCTCTAAAAGAGTATCTAAAAACAAATAAACAAATATTGGATAAGCAAACAAAGATTTTGAAAAGAATGAATTTTTTTGTCACCTAGAATATGGATGTAACTAAAAATATAATAACAAGATTATCAAACGTACAAAATGGCAAAGCCAATCGCCAAAAATGCTCTAAAAGAATATCTAAAAATAAATAAAACAAATACTTGACAAGCAAGCAAAGATCTTGAAAAGAGTGAAATTTTTTGTCACCTAGAATATGGATGTAACTAATGTAAAAATTTCTAAATGTGTTCAAATGAGCACATTTTCAAGGCACCATAGGAACTAAGCATACTTGAGACTACATGAGTGTTTATCCAATTTGACATTTTCAAGGTACAATAGGGACTAAGATACCAGAAGAAAACAAATAAACTTTCTTACTTAAATTCTAAATTAATCAAAGGTTTAACTTATATGTAGGGTATGAACACCAGTCATTGCCACTTATTGCAATTCTTCATAAACTTTTAGAATTTGGATAAAGACATAATGTATGTTTCTCTGTTGAAGTGGAGGCACACCACTCTTGGTTCAATATTGTAATATAGAGACTAAGTTCTTCATTTCCAAAATTCATTTGATGATTATCAAGAGCCTGGGATCTAGGTTGTTGATGTTAGGATTGTTACACCTTCAGCAGATGGTTTGAAATTAATGATAAAAGAACCTATTATACCAAGTTTTGCTAATCAACCTCATCAACCCCATTTGGTCACCTTTGGTTAAAGGTGGAGAGTGAGGCCTTACCTGGTATTTAGTATTATAAGAGCTTCAAAAAGGATTGAGCTACCAGCATTCTTTGATAGAAAATATGATTTACAGTTCAGAGTTTAAGTTTTAACGAACTGAGCTTCACGTTTTGACAAGTCTTTTGAAGTATTCACTTGTGGAAAGTAAACTTGAAACATTCGTTATACCAATAACAAAAGCCAATAACAATTAGACCATGAAATATGGCTTCGACCAGAAAGGTGACCAGATTGGTCACCTTATGAACGTGACGTTAGTCTTCCATCCACTTCACCAGCTTGTGTTTGAAATTTGGCTCAGGGAATGGCATGGCAACACTTTCGCATTGCACCTTCTCCCTGTACTTCCTCTCTTGATCCACAATGCCTGCAAAGCCGACATGTATTTACCGAGTCTTTAGTCTCTCGTTTTTTTCATCAAGACTGCCATAATTTAAGTCTTGTCTAGGGTAACGCGATTACAAAAAATTGGATCGAAGTCAGGCATTTCTTAAAACCATTATAAGCAAAACATTGGAGTGCAGTGACCTTCAAATTCAACACGCTTTTGTTCTCTTGATTTGATCTCTTGTGCTTGCTTATTTCTGAGCTGGTCCTCCAGCACATTCAGCAGACCTTGTTTTGACTGCAAATCGCATTCACATTGTTAGAGTTGGACACCAGAAAATGAAATACATTCATCTTGGAGTCATTGCCAATATAATAGCACTGGTGGTTATAGATCTACCCTTCTTTGCTCTGCCAGTTGTCTTTCTTTCTCAGCTGCAGCCATTCTAGCCATTCTCTCATTGTTCTCCA
This sequence comes from Pseudisothecium myosuroides, assembly GCA_951799445.1. NCBI lineage: Eukaryota > Viridiplantae > Streptophyta > Bryopsida > Hypnales > Lembophyllaceae > Pseudisothecium > Pseudisothecium myosuroides. Next base: position 26,412,804 of record OX637294.1, read on the forward strand.
AATCGAGTCTCTTCTGTGCTTCAATCTCATATCTTATCTTATCTGTATTCAAGTTCGAATGCACATTGCCGTGTCAGAATCGGTTCGTTGTTGTGCAGACGAGTCAGTAAAAAAAGGGCAATGACCTGCTGGACAATATTTGAATAAAATGATAATGGAAACGGATAAATAGATGTGCATGAAGCTTTTTGGAGATGGTCAGCTCCTAAGCACCGGCGAAGGAGACTCGAGAGCTGGATTTCGGATGCGAGCAGTTTAAATATGATTCAACGCATGTGGTTCACCAATGGTCAAGCTACTGATAGAGAAGTTGTGAGTATATTTGGATCTCTAAATAACATACCTTTCTCTCTGAGTTGGCCCTGCCTCTCCTCATGCACACGTGCCCAGAGACGCTGCCGTTGGTCTTCCTCTCGCTTCCACCCAGCCTCTCGCTTTGCCCATTCGGCATCCTCCTCGGCTTTGAACTGAGCATTTCTAACTGACTCATCAGCACTGAGCCTGCCCATCAGAGCTTTCAGATGGTTGGCATACTGCATAGCTTCTCTTCTCTGAGCGTCTTTTAGTTCCTTCTCTTGCAAAATTTCGTGAGCCTCCCTGGCAGCTGTCATGGCCATGCATTCGGCCTCGAATTTCTTGTCCGCATCTTGTTCCCTGTTCTTCGTACATCGCAGGCCCTTGTTAGATTCAGATATCGACCTGGCTTTCGCATCCTGCATTGCCAATGGTTAAACAAGGCATTAGCCTGGTGAGACAACAGAAATTCTTGCAATCAAAACCCGCTTCGGCTTAACATGCGTATCAGTAGGATTATTAGCAGGTGTAGAGTTTCGACGACGCTTTGGAATTGGGTTAAATTTTAGTAGAGCTTCCGCATGAGGCGCGGCTATTTCTCACTGTAGGTCAGCATGATCTCACTCGAGACAAACATTTACGAAAAGAATTGCGTGCCGTGAACCGAGTTCTTCAATTACCCAAGTAGAAATGTGTCCATATAGTCGAGGCGCAGCAGCTTGGCCGACTTGTGAAGTCAAGAGACAGTGACGAAATATGACAACAATAACGCAACGAGATTGATTATCGATAATACCAGGTAGCATTTCCTCTCTATTTGTTGTTGCTTGAGGGCCTCGTCTTCCTGCGCCCACCTATTGTTCATGGCTGCCATCTCTGCCTTGATAGCCGCCTGCTCCTCAGATCTGAGTTTGCCAACCAATGCGATTTGCTCGTGCAAAATGTCAATGGCCTCCAGCCTCTTGGCCGCCTTCGTCTCCACCTCAGCCAAGAGCGCTTGCTCTTTAATCTTCCACTCCCTCTCCATGATTTCCTCCAACTTTCTGGTTTCCTCTTCCTCCAAGATCTTACGTGCAACCGCCTCCTCTAGCTGCCGCTTTCGGCCCTCAACGGCGCGGAACACTGCCATCTTCGAGTCCTGAACACGAACGTCGTCCGCGTTCTCACGCCACGCTTTGTCCAACATCTCCTGCACGTACTGGTCCTTCTGGCATGCCTCAGCATTTTGCTTCTGCTTCAGCGCTCGTGAGCGAGCCTCTAGCCACGCTCGCCGTTCGGCAAGTGTCATGGAGTTCGTCTTTAACTCGTCATTCAATAGCTGCTCTTCTCCTTCCAAAAGGATCGCCAACTTCTGCCTCCGAATTTCAAGATTTTGCTCCCTGCACTGGCGAATGGCTTCCTCCCTTGCCCCAATCTCATGCATCTCCCTCTTCTTGATATGCTGTTCTGCAAACTCCGCAGCCCGCATTTGCTGGTCGTAATCTTTGACGGCTCTCACATTGTCCGCGATCTTGTTCTCATACATTCGCATCTTGTAGATGCGATCTTCGTTTGACGGCATCCGCAGCGGTCGCGAATACTTAGCCATGGCGACAGTAAAGTCTTGAATCCCTCACTACGCACTCCTCCAAAACTTTAACAATCGTCTTTAACACTTTCTGATTAACGATACCGCTATTACGAATAATCTGCTTCTCCTCATCGTCCTCCTACTTGCACATTCACAGCGCATCTGACTTAGCCTACCTACATCTGTTATGGCCATTGTATTCTCATCACCAAACTCTACCGGAGAATTCCCCTTCCTCCATTCCGTTTGCACAATCTTCTTCGTACTCACAACACGTTGTAAAGAATCACTCTACTTTGCTAAATGTCAATTTCCATCACGCTCCTCGACTCACACGCACAGTATCTGCCTCGATGTTCCGTCTTCTCCAAAACAATTAACTCTGCGTACACAATTTTCAAGATCCTCCAGTTCATTAAACAGTGCTCTTGCAAGAGAGCGATACATTTCAGATGCTCTCTTTCCTCGCAAGCCCTCGCCAGACAGCTTCCTCAACGGAACCGAAAAAATTTCATTACGATACCCGCGCCAAATAACTACTGACATCAAATGATTCTCTCTTGAACTTAACCGGCACACACAAATCTGAAATCTTGGATCATCTTGCACACCCGCACCTTGTCTCACAATTGGCACACACAAACTTGAAATCTTGACTCATCTCGCACACCCGGATCACGACATCTCAGAGTCCCTAATGCGGTCATGTATCCATACGCCATTCACCGTAAATCCTTCCCTTGCAGAATGACGCAGCCATCGCATCGCTCGAACTCCCGGGATCACAAGAAGCGCGCTCTCCACTGCCCTAGGCTGGACGCTTTCATCGCCAAGAAAGGAAGGGCATTTAGGGCGAGAATGTCGTCGAAGAGTCTTGGGTGAAGGTCCAAGGAAAGAATTGAAGGTAGGCGGCAGGCGTCCTGGTGGCGGAGAGATGTTGTCAGTTGGAAGCGGCGAAGGGATATTTGTAACTGCCCAGCGCAGGCCAGCTGAACCAGCTGGGATGATATCCCGCACCGCTCCAGTTCAATTGAGGTCCTTCACGCCCTTGCGAGCTGTGCTTCTGGGATGGTTTTGTAGCAAAGTCTCACAACAGGGGCTCAAGGCAAAGTGCACTGCACAGGGTTCATCGTCAGGGTACCCATTTACCAAGCCCTGACTCTTCACCGTGCAATACAGATGAACATCTTTACTTGTTACTTTACGTTAGTCCAATAAATTATTCCTTTGCTTCTGTTAAAACTGATGTGAGGGAACGTTATGTTCTTAATGCAGCGCAAGGAGAGACTTGGCAGGCTTCTCGATCTATAGCTTGAATCTCAATTGCTTAACATGATATGCAACGATTTTCTGCGACTCTTTCAGTGACCTGTCAGGCCAGTTTTGAAACTTCTGGGTTTTGTAGATCAATAAGGTTGACAGCTATTCTTCAAAAATGCAATGAGATTCTATCTCTTCTCATACCGTTATTCCAAAAAGGATTCTGTAGACCTGCAAGTACCTCGCCATTGGTAATATTGTCGACCTACTTCTGTTATTTTCTTAACATGAAGATTTTTGCTGATTAAGCCGTTGATGATCTTATAAACAGCACGCTTTTTTGGAAGAGCTGGAACGCACTGTTGCTCTTTTAGCTTTGTGGAGTGTATGTAAATGTTTTCATGAAATTGATACACAGCCTCTCCTGGTCTGCTTTTGTACAACTATGCTTTAAACCAGAACACATGATATCTCAATACTACAACAGTGTCGCACTTGCGGTATTCAGATGACTGCATTCAGCTTGCTCTTGATGAGCGGGATCTGAAATGTGTGCTCACTGGTGGTCTGTATGTTGTTTTGCTGATCAACGAAGAATGGTACGAGGAATGGGAAGAAGCCTTTTGCAGGGTAAACCTGGTGACCTCTAAAGCATAGGTGCTAGTCTCGAGTTTCTGGGTTGTGTGGCTACATCATTTGAGGACAGACCTGGTAATTCTAGTCTATTTAATAGACCTAGTAATTCTAGTCTGGTAATATTGCAGGTTAAGGGTCATCAACAGCTATCGCAGACCTGCACGTCGTCGATCGGAGACGGTAGTGCTTTAGGACGACTCAAGATTCTTTCTATCACAGAGCATTAACTCCCGGGTCATGTATTTGAACCCTTAACCAACATTAGCAACGCCGTAGTCAACTCCCAGGTCGGTAGCCTTTTTGAAATTGAGAGATGGAGACAAGTCAATGGTAACGTCAATTTCGTTTAAGTTGGCGATATTCTCATTACTTTGACTTGGTTTAGGCCACGCGGCCTGAACCCAAAGTCTATAATTGTCCTAGTTTGTGGACTGTAATTAGACCTGTTGTGAAGATACATGTGGGAGCTAGATCGCCACTACAGAAATTGACGTTCACGAAAAAAACCTCAAACGTACTGCTCGGGAAAAATTAAGAGTATTAGTTGCATATGTTGTCCTAGGATGGTGACGAATCATCCACATACGACAGGTTAGTTTTGACCCGTCATTTCACTCAACTTTGTGCAGCTAATTAACTGCAGTCGAGTAGTCGACTGCTGAGAGTAAAGAATATTGAATGTTCAGTAACTTAACGAACAATTACGTAGTTTTAAAGCAGATTATTCGGTTGAAACTTCGTAGTGAGGCTAACTCATGGCTTCACTGCGAGCTATGACTCCAGCTTCAAACGCACTCAGTGAAGCCAGCTGTAAAAACCTCATCTGATGTCCAGTTATTCAGGGTAACCTCTAGTGCCCCCGAATATAGATCTCACTTCTCCATAACTCACTCAATTCTCAACTAGGAACAGGTTAGGAAACGAGCACTGGAGATAACCGAAACTTAGAAATTACCCAATAGCGACCAACTCACGAAGTGCCAATTCAATTGATTCAACTGTGTGTCATGAACACGTGCCAGCTTGAAAATGTCATACTAGCGCAGACATCACCGGTAGCCAAAGAATAATAAAATTCATGAATCTCGTCATCCCTGAATTGAAGTGGGGGCATGAATCAAACTAACTAACGAGTGGAAAACGCCCTCGCGATATATATCGTCGGATGTCCAATAAATCCTGACGTGAATGAATGGTTTCTAATTCCTATTAGTAACTGATGGTCTAAAAATAATGAATTTTGTACTGGTGGTGCCCGCCACATATCAGGCTCCTGGGCACCATTTCAACTAATGACCAGGCTAACTTAGTTCACGGAAGTGCACACTCGCCGAATCTCGCCGGAGCTGCCCGTGAGCACGTCGATCTTGCTCATCGCCACCATGGCCTTGGCGAAGTTGGAGTTGAACGTTGCCTTGTCAGTGTTGGCACGCACCGATCCTTCGGTACGCGAGTCCACCCACATGCTCTGATCGGAAGTCAGCAAGCCGAGTTTGTTCACGATGTTCTTGAAGTACTGCGTGTCGAACTTCTTGGGAGAAACCAAATCCAGGTTGACATCGACGTTGGTAATTCCAGCTACAGGGCACTTCTTCAACAAGGATTTCGCGAACGAGGATGGGAGTGTGGGATCGACTGTCTCCCCGTGGATGCGGTCATCGAAGGTCAGGCACGGCGCCTTCCCGAGGGTGTGAGCGCCAGCCAGCGCCACCATCTGCGCGGCGTTAAGGCCCTTCTGCTGGAACACCTTCAGCAGCGCCGGCACCGTGTTGTTGGGCGTCAGCAGATTCGCGGCCACCTCGGAGGATTTGGACACCTTTCCGTCGCGTCGGCCGGCAGGCACGGTCCAGCCTTGTCCTCCCGTTAACTTCACGGTGTCGCGCACGGCGAACTGCAGCACGTCGGAGCAGGAAACGGTGCCAGGACAGGCCTTCTCCACGGCGGCCTTGGCGGCGTCGATGGCGTCGAAGCCGTGGAGGCCGCCATTGATGAGGTTGGTTTTCTCGGAGCTGGATCCGTCGAGGAGCAAGGACGCGTCGCAGCCGCGGACAAAGCAATCGTGGTAGGCAAGGCGGAGAACACCGGGTGCAACAGTGGGGTCCTTCTGGAACGACTTGAGCATGGACTCGTAGATGATGGTTTCCACGTTGGGGCACGAGTCCTGGTAGAAGCCTTCTTTGCAACCGCCATCACTGGAACTGGAGAGGCTTCGACTAGCAGACACGGGTGCGCTCATCAAGCTCAGAATGGCCAACACGGCCACCCAGCCCGCGATTGCAGACCTCGAAACAGCCATCGTTCCAACCGTCGATGCCGAAGTTGGAGAATGCAATAAAATTGAATTGAAAGACTTTATTACAAGCGGTGCTATATATCATACGAGAGCTCACTCTCAATCAAATTCGGGAAGCCCTGCTATCTGACGTACCTTGAGCTGAAAGCCTCAAAGCATGGAGCAGCTGCTGAGAGACTGAGAAATTAATTGTTGAGAAAGCCGGAGCATCTATCATGGATTTATACTTGCATGGCTCAGTCCCGCCCACAGTCAATCAGTCCAACTCTTTCCGCACGTACACCGAAGTCATCAGGCTCTCCGAGTGACAAAGTGTAGTTAACGAACTTCTGACTCTCCTCTCCTTGATGATCTGCCATTCCAGGGGTGACCATTATTTCACTCTGCGCCGCTTTAATTTGTCTAGAACCAAATCTACTCGACCCAGTTGGCAAGTTTCATCCGGTTGCACCAGTCGATCTCCACCGTCGATCTCCCAAATTTCTCTGCAGCATGAACTGAAGTTTTTGTCCATTTCAACTCCCTTCACTTCAACGGAATTGAATTTTTTACTGGAAATCCGGTCATTCCGGTTGATAGCGTTGAAAGGTGGTTTTCGAGTCCCAAATATTAATAATTGTTTATTGAAGTTTCCTTGATACGCGTGCAGAGAGCATGAAAGTGATGGTGGGGACCTGAGGAGGGGTGTGTTGGGACGCGAGAGCTTGGGATGAGTGTGGGGTTAATTTAGACGGTCAATTTGAATTGACAGAGTGGCGGCCGGTAATTGCGCATGTGGAGCGTTGCTTGATTTCGTTTTGAACGTCAAGAGTGACGATCAGGAAAGCCGGCAGCTTGGTTGCAATTGAGGGACGTTCATGGAAACAGTGCAAGGTGATTAGCATTCAATCTTGGCTTGGTAATTCATTCATAATTCATTGGTAGGCGTGGAGAGAGCGTGAAAGTAATGGTGGGGACCTGCAGAAGAGGGGGGTGGGGGTGGGGTGGGGTGGGTGGGACGCGAGAGGGGAGTTTGAGAGAAGAGATTTTTTTTAGTTTTAGTTTTTTTTAATTAACACAAATTGAGAGAAGAGAGCTTCTAAATTGCTGCGTTATGGGAAGGGTTAGACGGTTGAATTGAATTGACAGGTTGGCGGCCGCCGGCCGGTTGTTGCGCATGCGGAGCTGGTCCAGTTGATAAGATTTCCTCTTCGGCCACTCGGAAGTCTGATTCCCACTGTTGCATAACTTGAACAAAACCTTGACTGCAAGAATGACTTCAGAAGCTGCAAGTTGTCGATCTTTGGGATGTGCTATTAATACTGGTCCTATGTAACAGAACAGTCTTCTCCTCCCGTAGAGCTGCCCTGATCCCCCTGCAAATGGCTGACCCACCTTGGACAATATCAGTTAAGTTATGTACCTTTCGGTGTCCAATTTCACGAATTATAAGGGTGAAGCCTCGATTCCGGAATTTTTTTGCAAACTTCCTCCAGACAAGATGTGAAAGCGGTGCCAGTCGAGGAGAATGGCACCCATGAAAAGTGTTACACGTCGAGTGAAATAGATGAGAAGAGGGGTGTAACCGGTTGATAATTAATGGATGGCTTTTGTCCAGTAGAATTTGGTAAGAAAATGTGGATTTGTATCTTTGGCGAAGGAATAATTCTTTTGCAAGAGGATGCTTAGAGGGGTCATTGAAGAATGTTATGTAAATACCACCAACATTACGGCAAATTAGAAATGGAACAAAATTGAAATCCATGACACTGATATTTTATACTTGGCACTCAAAATGCTAACCTGCTTGACATACTTTCCGGCAGCACAAGAGTACAAGAGTAAAGAAATGAAGATAGGCAAATGAATCTAGACAAACATTACAGGAGAAGAATGATGAACCTCGAGCTTGAAACCACACGGCCCTAGCGCATGGATATTTATAGGAAGCCGCTCAGCCAAGATAAATAATTTTAGGATCTGGGTTCTCAAGCCTTTTCCAAAGTGTAGCGTCCAAACTTGCCAGTCCTCGCCGATATGCCACACTATCCTTCCAAACTAGTAGTAAAACGATAATTTGGTTATACTCACCGTTCCCAATGACGACGAAATCATACAGCTCTTTGTCACCTTGTTTTAATTCTGGGGTATGGTACCATGCACATTTCACATCCTCGTCATTCTGACTCAGAATCAGATCGTCATGTCCAGACCAATGCCGGCCTTCATGCCGGACGTGCAATTTTGCAGTTGTGCTCTTGAAAAATAATATATTCCTATCAAGTGATTGTGAGAGGACGATATCCGGTATTTCCTGAAGGGTGACGTGACGATTGGGCCTTTCAGCAACCTGACTTCTGCTCTGCAAGCCAGGAGAACCACCAGAACAACTTGATGAAAATTGTGTCAGATTGAATAGACCAAACCCAGTATAACTCTATTAAATGCACAGTTCAAGCTCAACTAGAGAAGAATTTTAAGCATTTAAAGATTCGACAGCAAAGGCTGAATAGTTGCAATTAGGGCGACTTAAATTTTAAGGCAAGTGACCAATTAAAATAGGAGTTTCGCTCTGCTTTGCAAGGGATAGGTTTGCTCATGAGTTTGGTGTTGGAAGTAGCGAAACCTACAAGTTGACAATGATCTACCAATTGGTTCAAAATCAATTACCTCTTCAACTATGCGCAACTCCCGCTCACCATCGAGATAGTAGAAGATTAAATCCGATGTTTCCGACATGAAACTAGACTCTACCACCCCCCTCCACCCAATCCAAGACCAACTTGGGAAAGGGCAGGAATCAGCATTTCCATCAGAAGATCGCACGGGGCACCTCTCCTCTCTTCTTTTAATTGATGGTTCGTCACACCACCACGAGAGCATTTTGCTGAATGAAGATGTTGGGAGAGCCCACAGGAAACGATCTTGGCCAGCTTCTCTTTCCAAAGCATTGAGAATTCCTCTAAACGCATCAAGGCCATCACTTCCATTCGTCAACTTCCGCCTACAATATTCCTTGACCAGCTTTAGATAAGGCTTCTCGAAGGCTTCCTGAGTATCCAAAGCCCAAGGAAAGCGAAACTGGTCACTCAAACAGGGACGATATACAGTTGGAGGTCGCAGGGTCTCCCAGAAACCGTCTTCACACCATGCAGCTTTCTGGCACTCCCAATACACTTGCTCCTTGGTGAATATCAATGCTCTTCTCGAGAAAATCTTCTCTTGCAAAGTCCACCCTCGCTCACAATATACAGAGTCTTCGAGATACCAGTAGTCATCTGAAATTGTTTCCTTGGTCCCCACTGGATCAAGTGTTCGCAGTAACGACACACCATTGCCATTTACCGTGAAAGGCTCTTGTTCACAACTTCGTGCTTTGAAAATACCAGGAAGACCTGCATCTGCATTGCTACCTGAAGCTGAAACGATCGTCACGGAAGCATATGCATAGATTGAGTCCATTTGAAGAATGAACTTCCCTTGATCGGCTCTATCATCTTGCCTGATGCAGAGACAATCAACCCAAAGATACTGTTCTCCAAGGCTTTGAGTCACTTCTATAGCATCATCAATGGTCGAAAGGACCGCCTCTCTAGTCAACGACATTGGTTTTCGAAATCGGTTCTCAGTAGATTTCCCAAGCTCGGGCATTAGCTTTTGGCCAAGCTCATGCTTACCCCAGACATAGCTCAACGCCGCATAACTGCTATCATCCTCAAAAACTATGTCCTTAACACATCTCTCTGTGACATCGATGAGTCGAAGCCAAGTAGGTCGAGTCCCAGTGGAGCTTAAATTGCAAGGGTCGCCATGGTTAGCAGAGCAGGTCTTTTTCCATTTGTGGAAAAGCCGAGTATCTGCAAGTAATGGCCTAATACGGCCACTGTATGCTTGCTCTGCTGCACATTCTTCCCAATTACAAAGAGAACCACCATTGCTGACTCGCAGGGGAGGCTGGCTGCAATACTGAAACTGCAGTAATGGTCGAGAAACATTGCATTCGTCAGGATCTGAACTATTGAACAAGACACGGATGCGATTGACAGAAGGCGTCATACTATCAAGAGCATGATTATTGAGAGCATCGCCAATCTGTAACCCTTTCTCTTTATGCAGGCTAAAATCAACCCAATGAGTGCCGAGAGAGTTGCCATCCTGGATATCATAAATATCCTTGTCAGTTTTTCCGCCCCTCCATTCACAGTAGAATTTGGCGACCTCTCTGCAGAGAACACAAGTCTCCTCTAGTAGGATCGACCGAATGGGATAGCTTCTAATTAATGTACGGGACGTATGTTTAAAGCCAACTAATCCGAAATTGAAAGTTCCTTTACAGAATATGCAGAGCGTTTCCGAATCTGAAGGTCCAGATTCTACATTCATGCCGGCTGTCAAAGAGACCATAGTTCTTCCTTCTTCTCCATTCAAGCCCATGCTACTGCTCTCTAGAGACGGATTCCACAACGCAACTTAGTCCAATGCACATCCAAAAAACGGAAAGCGTCCAAGTTGTGAACGGACGAAGTCTTCGTGACATGCTTCAGATGCAGAAACTTGATCTCTGCGCACAAAACCAACAATGCATATAACCTTAGCCTTTCGCTCGGAGAACTTGATCCTCTCAAATTTAGAGTTTAGAGTTTAGAGTTAATCCTCTGAAGACAGACAACTAGATTGTGATAAGACCACCGTTTGGAAACCAATAACACCACAACCCTTTCCATTTGTAGCTTTAAGATAATGCTAATCTGTTGCGTCACAGCATCAGCCACCAAGAAATATGTCGACTGGGAAAAGTGGACAGTGCTGCAAGTGGTAGGAGGCAATAAATGGTAGGACATGCATGTTCTGAGCTTAATTTCGACTGCTCGGAATTCAGATCAAAGGCAAGGGAATTGAGTCTAGACAGACAAGAGCCTTCATTTGCACATCTGCTATGAAAAACACACCATGTCTTATCCAGAGAATGCAGAGCCAATCCGCGAGAGTGTTAATCCTACACTGCTGCTCAAACTCGTTGCTTAATACTAAAGCAGTGAAGAAGTGCACATTATTGTTCTCGCCACAGTCAAGAGCCAATAAGGTAACCATGCACCTTCAAAACCAAATAAAACATCAATTCGGCGATCAGCTGCTCGAGAAACTAAACTAACCAGTTCTCACACTGACAAAAATTCCATTGGCATCCATGATCGCCGCAGATCCCCAGACCAAGCAGAAGTTGCAACTACAGAGTATTACATAGAAATCCCGATCACAACACGTCTGCCCTCATTCGCTCCATTGCGAGTGAAAATATCCTAATTCGATCCGGACCCCGAGATTGATCACAAATCCCAGCTCACAAATTCACCAAAAGAATCACAGAAACCACAACAAAGAAGAAATGGTCAATACCGAGGGTAATGATGGGGAGTCACAGTGCGAGCTCCAAACAAGCTGCTTGTGAGCACTCTGGCCATCCGCTCCTGCATAACCTGAGTTCGCCATGTGCCCGCCATGGCAGCAGTCAACCCTGAACTCTAACTCACAACCTTCAATCACCTCCGATCAAAATCCCTTCCCTCATCAGGAAAAAAATAATCTGGAAACTCTAGAATCCGATACACAAACTCGATCCCCTCCGATCCAAGTGCAACTCCAAACTCCGACAGACCTTAAGCCGATTTCCGTGAGAATTCACGAAATTCCAGCCGCTGTTCTCCGTCTTCACAACTTGCTAGGTCTTTTTCTCCTCCAGAAATTTGAGGAAATGCGTGGAATTAGCTCGGAATGTGATGCGGTGAACTTGCGGCGTGGATCGATCGTTGAGAATGTGCCTGGTCGACGCATTTGGCGAGATGGACTTGGTCGCTAAGGAGACGGACTTAACCTCTAAATGCCCAAAGGCACCCAATTTGGGTGTCGACAATACTTTGAAGTTAAATAAAACCTAGCCAAGTTGTTATTTTTAGTAGTTTATATTTTTGTAAAATTCTTTTTGAAGTCTAGTTTTAGCATCAAGAATCTAATTTTGAAAATGATTGATTACGATTTTTCTATTCAAGATTTTGGGCAAGGGTACCCATTGTAATCTTGACTTTCTGTAGTGTTGAGGACTCTTGAAAATGAGCCTTAAATACACTAGGTCTTGGAGAAAAAATCACATTAAAAATTCATTTAAAAAAATTGTAGAGTAGATTTTGAGAAGATGTAAATTGATTGGGGTTATGCATGTTAGGCCCTTTAACCTCATATTTTTTTGGTGACCAACTTTTGAGATTTGAATTGTGAAAAAAGGATTTTTTAAAATTTCTTAGTTTTAACACCCTCGTGATCAAACATTATAATCTTTCAATCAATAATTGATATAATTGTTGTGTTTTCTTTTCCTATGTGATCTCTAACATGTCTAGTTTGAATTTATACGGTTACAGTTTTTTTTAAATTGATACAACTTATCAAAATGTTGTTTTTTTGTTCAATTTAGAGTAAAATTCAAGAAGCTCAAAAAAGGCCTTGGACATTTAGGGGTTAAAGCGTCCTTCTACTTAATGCGTCCTAATTTGTTGTAGTGCAACATTCTTCCACTGAAATATCACATTGTAGTAGATAGGGACGCAAAAAAAATAATGTTTATAGAGATCCATACCTTAAGTTTGTTTGTTTGTTTGTTTGTTTGTTTTGTTTGTTATATTTAGATCTCCCGGACCGTACGTCCCTTAGTCGCGTGCTTTGTACCATCAGAAAGCCCTCGGCAAGGAGGGGTGCATAGGCTTTGTTTCGTGGCATTTGAACCCGCCATGTGAAAGTTATGGATTTGAGTTATTTTTTGTTCTTAAAAATTATAAAAATATACTAAATTATGTATCTTTAGAACCATGTATCGATTTGTCATGTTCTTGGTACCATTGGAAAGCCCTTGGCAAGGAAGGATGCACGGGCTTTGTTTCGTGGCATTTGGACCTATGGTAGGAAAGTTATGGATTTTTTAGTTATTTTTGGTTTTAAAAATTACTAACTTTAGTTTTGTCTGTGGCAACGGCACATGGCACACTAGTAGTTGATGAAAACATACCAAATAATGATGTTTATAGATATAGTTGATGATAACAACAAAGTTTCTAGACAAATTTTGTGAGTTCTTCTGCAATATTCTCTAAACCTTTTGTATAGTAAGGTCTACTTCATTTACAAATTTTCCAGTCAGTTTTCACTAGAAAGTTCAACAACTTTAGGAAGCTCGAGCATGCTAAAAAATGAACCAATTTTGGAACCGCAAATTGCATTGGAATTGCAATGAAGTCCACTTTAACTTCATAACAAGTGAAAAAATGGATAATTTTGAATCATACAACAATTTGGATTTCTTTTATGCTCTACCTACCATTTCATAGAGAACCTTTGGAACGTAGTCAAAGTTTTTTTGCTATGGGGCAAAGAACAAGCAAGAAATCATACAAGCAATTTAAGTGGTATGAAATCAAGTATCTCTAAAGCAATTGTGAAGGCTCATTTCTTATATGTATTATTGAATACAAGTTGTAATTTTCACAAATGTTGGCAACACTAGATAATACATAGTGTATAGAAAACATCAAACTCTTTCTATGATTTTCAATTACATATGTGTGTTTGTAATGACAATAAAGTAGACTTTAGTGTGATTCCAACGCAATTCAAAATTTGACATTCCATTCAATTTTGAGCATACACGGGCCTCCCAAAGTTGACCTAATCTTAGTAGGGTGCAAAAATTCGTAAATGAAGTAGACCTTACTGTAGATGTTGTCGATGGAATAATAAGTCATGCATAGCTTGCAACAAGTGTAAATGGTTAAGACATTCATAATGACGTTTTATAGGTGAATAGGAAACACAACACATCTAGAATAATAAACGTTTGCTATTTTGGTGCTTCTCCAATCCACTAGTGACTATGTAGAATGCTTGTCAACGTACCTATGTGTCGAAACTTTCCTCCACTTTGTATAGGAGGCCCTACAAATATAAAACACCGTAATCTAGCAAACCAAAACTTCCCAATTTGCCCTAAACACACACCTACATACTAAGTGCAGTGCTCCACAATGAGATCAATGGGTTTTTTTCTAGTGATTTGGTGCAAAATTGCACCAAATTTTATGGCTTGGCACCATGCCTGATAGGATAAAATAGTACTATAAAGGTGGAAAATCACCAGAAAACTTCAAATAAAAAAAATCTTGGATGAATTGCCAGATTGTGGATGAAAACTGAATTATGAAATATGTGATATGTGCTAATATGATATTTTCTATCCAATATGTGGATGAATGTTGGAATTTGGAGCACCACTATAACATTCAATATTGCCAGTTTGGCTCTTCATTAAAAATGAAAAAGAAAAACTTGAATGAGATGTGAAAAAAAGAAATTTAGAAATGAGAGTCAACTTAGTTAGTTGACCTACCTAGAACATATCCACCAATGTTTTGGTGTTAGCACTAATGTCACACCCTAGACATACTCATTCACTTGAAAAAAAAATTAGAAATCCAGCACAATGATGAAAACAAAAAATTTGAGGAAAATGTCATTGGACACTTAACATTGAATTGATAGCTCCCGTGCTCCCATCAAGTTCATTCACGCGTGGTTGGATGGCTTTAAAATCCACTTCAGAATATGTAAAGGTTTGTTAAAGAAGGCATATGAGATCGCAACCAATGCAAAGTCCCAAATAGAAATAGAAATTTACACACGAGTAGGACAAGGTGGATTTCCTACATATTTTCATTTACCTCGGTTTTCTTGAAATTTGTCCAGAAGTGTGCTGAAAGGTGGAAAAAATTCTTGGTCTATTTCCTACAGCTTCATTTTCCTCCCGGTGGCATTGCTGCCATTGTCAATTTTCATTTGGAAAGTTTCCTTAACTTTGTGAATTCGGTCAGTTTCAAAATTTTTTTGGTACATTTCTCTTGTTTAACCCCTAAAATACCAAGGCATTTTCTGGCTCCGGAACCACTGAAAACTGCCATTTCTGCTGCGATCACTCCCTAAACCCAAAAAAACTTTTTTTTAGAATCTACCCGTAGGATCTTGTACTTCACTTGTCTCAAATTATGTGGTAAAAATTTCAAGACATTTGACCGTTCTGATTGGAAGATATTAGCATTCAAAGTTGGAAAAAAAAGTTTTTTTGAACTGTTTCCTGCAATTTCAGATGACTTTGACGGCCATTTGTGGATTTTTTTTGCACTACACAACAAAATGTTGTAATTTTTTATCTTGAACATTTGAGTTGAGAGTCGGGGAAAAAAATTTCAGAATGTCAAACCTTGATTTTCACATATAAAAAAATTGTTAAATAGAAGTAGGTCCAAAATTGAACAAAATACTAAATTGTTAATAGCTCTTAGGTGGAGTTAAAACAACATAATTCCAATGGTGGGATTGTTCTTGCAAACAAACTTGACCTCGTCAAAAAAAAAAAATTGAAAAAAATTGAAAATTGCATTCAAAAATGAATTCTATAAGTTAGTTTTTTTGAAGATGCTTAAATTGCCCGAAAAACAAGATTGTCCATAACTTTCTCATTATTAGTCCAAATAGAATGAATCAAAGCTTCAGATGTAGACAAAAACATGATCTTTGAGGGAAAAAAATAAAAATAAATAAAAAACTTTTTTTTGTGTTTTTTTTTTCTGCCCGCCAAACTGCTTTTTTGCTTTAGGATGGCATAACTTTTGCTCCCGGGCACCGATTGAACAAAAAATTATATTTTTAGAAAGCTAATGTGATTCCCTATCTTCAAAAAAAGTTTCAAAAAATCAGATCAAAATTTGAGGCCACACGGGCCTGCCCGAAATCTGAAGTGTCCCCCGAGGGGACTTTGGTACTTTAGGGGTTAAGTTGTTTTGTTTTGTTTTGAGCTGAGGGTGGTCATTTGCATATTGCAACATCCTTGGCATGAGAGATTGATAGATCTTGAAACACCAATGTGAGAGATTATTGGACATTCTTAGCTAAGCGCCGGGAATGAGGATGTGAGAGAATGCGACACTCAAAGTCCTAGAGCTCCCACTGAAATACAAGTTATGACAATTAATTTTCAACAAAATTTCATCAAAATTGCTATGGAAGCTAACTAAATAATTTCATTTATTTTTTTTACCCTTGAGTGCTTGATTTAAAGATAATAAGTGTATTTTGGAAAATTTGTACTAAATAACTAAAATTCCTCCAACATATCTATATCATTGGTTCATATAGAACATTCTTTCTTCTTTCCTTTAATATAAAATATGGTTTTTCTTGAAGCTTCTTCAATGATTATTAATTGAATTAAGTTTGAGCTTTTATGACAATCATCATTCACACAATGGATAATTGAGTACTTAGGGATTAAAATTCCCATTTGCTTGATTGTTGTTGCCCCAAATGTTGGTTGAAATCAATCTTTTTCTACCCTAGTGACAACATAGATTTATCCTATCAACTCGTAAGAGTCCTTGGTACAAAGGTGTATGTAAAATTGAGATTTTTTGGCAAAATAAATTATAGCATAAGTTGGATCTAGACATCAAATCATCATTTTTCTAAGTTTTCATTTCCTTCCCACCTTTACATAAACTCATTCACACCCTTGTATAATATTAGCATGAAGCATCAAGTAACCACGCTAGTTGCATGATTGAAGAATAGACAAAATTGTTTTTTCAACATTTGGATGCACTTCATCCATTGCATGTACCTCGGTCCAGCAATAAGCTCTCAAAAACCATCTAAAAAAAATTGAACCCCAAAAGAGGCTGATTTACAATGCAAAAATTTGGGTGGAAGAGCCTTCTCAACTCACTAATTGTGCCAAAATTTGCATGATGGGCTCAAATATTTGTCATAATTATCCAATCCATCTCCACAATTTCCACAATCCATCTCCACAATTTCCACAATCCATCTCCACAATTCACCGTTTATCCAATCCATCTCGGCAATCTCTACAAACCATCGATCTCCATGATTCACAGTTTACAAATATCTATGTGCCAAGTGGCTACGAGTAATTCTACATGGTGGAACTAATGACGATGTGGCCACCTTCATACTCATTCAATTGGTACTAAAAAACTCAAAGCCTCTTATTGGGTTCAATGTCCTCCTAATAATTCATAATGCACAGAGTGGATGCCAACTTTTCTCCGGATTAATGCATGTTGCAAAATAAGCTTACATGCCATTATAATTTTACCACTACTACTCATAATAAAGGGTAATGGTTAAGAGCTGGTAATTAATTAATTTTGGGGGGGTTAGACTTCTTGAAAGTATTTTTCAATAAAATTTCCATTGAGAGACAAAATGGAATTGGCATCTAACCAAAGTCGTTTTCATATATTTTGGAGCTTTGTGAAATTAGTTATGAATTTTTGAAGTTGAAACACAACAATCACTAAATGCATCAACCTCTTGAAATGTACTCTATTTGTACATTTGCTAGCAAAATGAGAAAGCATCCACCTCCTGAAATGTACTCTATTTGTACATTTGCTGGCAAAATGAGAAAGCATCCACCTCTTGAAATGTACTCTATTTGTACATTTGCTGGCAAAATGAGAAAGCATCCACCTCTTGAAATGTACTCTATTTGTACATTTGCTGGCAAAATGAGAAAGCATCCGCCTCCTGAAATGTACTCTATTTGTACATTTGCTGGCAAAATGAGAAAGCAAAATGAGAAAGCAAAATGTACCTATATGCTTTTAAGCCCCAGCACTTTATGGATAGGTCAAATCAGTGCAGATGGATTGCACTTGGCCATCCAATCCCAAACACAATCACGTCGCTGTTGCCCAAGCAATGCACTGCCATTCCTCGGCGCCGCTTAAGCTTAGTCCCCATTCAATTGCAGCATTCACTTGTTGCTTGTAGTTGTACAACTTGGGTTTCATCTCAATTTCTTCTTGCCTGGTCTAACCTTAGAGAACATCGCTCGCAGTTCAAAGTTCCTCAAAAAATTTGGGAAGAAAGCTTGATCCGTATCAATTGTAGCACTCACTTGTTCTTGTAGGAGCACAGCTTTGGTTTCATCGAAATTAATCTCTACTTGCCTTGGAGTACTCTTTCAAACGGAATTTCGAAGTACCTAGAAAAGTTTTGGGAAGAAATCTGGCATAGTACTCTTTCACCTCCTCTAACAGACTAGGATTTGAGTTTCGCGTTGCGAAGCTTCGGGAGTTTTGCAATCTTGAAGCTCGCCGGGTTGGGTTCAATTCTGCTGTGTCCACTGTTACGTGCACTGGAGTATTCATTCCAGAAATACCCATTTGTGCTCTGGAGGTCAGCTGGAGCGGTGGGTGATTCTGGGGTCGAAGTTTTGACGAGGATTTTGAACTTGGGTTTTGAAATTGTTCTGAGCTTGTCCTCGAAAAATCGTTGCTGTTTGTCATTCTTGAGGAGCGTGACGGGGTTGCATTTGAGAAAGAATTGAGGCGAGGAGTATGGCTGATCAGGTGGCACAATCCAGCGAGTCACACCCACAAATGGAGGAGAATGTGAGGCCTTGCAGTTCTTTCGTGTCTCAAATTTGTATTTGATTTCGCTGATTAGGAGGCTTCTGTTCTTTTGGTATTTGAATTTTAGGGTTAAGAATTTCAGTTGTGGATAGGGAAGTGGACGTGGTATGCACCCTTGCGGAATCTTTTGTCGATATTTCATTAAAATTCGCTGAAGTGAAAATGTGTTGTGTCTAATCACAGGTGGAGAAACCTCGTCGCCCGGGTTTCATAATGCGGTTCATTTTCGTCGTCTTGACTGTCGTGCTCATTGCGAGCCGGCTGGTTCCCCTCCGGGACGTGCTCTTCGCCGTGTTTGCTTCGGCGTACTTCGTTTTGTTTGGGAAGTACGTGTATCCATGTCCGAACAAGCCAATACCGTCAACACTGTTCCCGAATAATCGTTTGCTGAGACGTTACGTTGCGTTCGCGGGCTTGATAGCTATCCCCACGCCGATGGCGTACATCCTCGGGTCCTTCATCAAGGGCGATCAAGTGGCCATGAACGCGGCCGCACCGCACTTGTTCCTCATCACCTGTCAAGTCTTGTCGGAAATCACGACGATAAGCCTGCCGACACCGTTGTCGCTGCCCGTTCGGATGATGGTACCGGTATTCTACAACACGAAAAGGCTGTTCACCATCGCAACGTGGCTGGAGATTGAGTTTGCAAGAACAACAGACGACAGAGGATGGCTGCTTTTTGGGCGCGGGATTGCAGTTGCCAACATGGCCATCTGGGCGTACAATTTGTTCTGCTTCTTGCTCCCCGTGTACCTCCCGCTTACCATGAAGAAGCATAGCGAAATCGAGGGGAGCTCCAAGGAACATGAAGCTTGAGCTTCCGGAGCTGTCTTTTTGCTTCTGCGAATAGTTGGTTTGAGAATTGGAGCTTCACTGTTCAGTTAAGCTGAGTTTCTGTGACTCTAATATTTATGTACAGTACATAATACTTCTTTGCAGCTTCAGTTACAGAAGTATACCGAATCTTGCAGATGATCTCCGCTACAACTTGCTCCCCCACTTTGCATGAAGAAGCATAGCGAATTCGAGAGACTCTCCAAGGAACACCAAGCTTGAGCTTTCGTAGCTGTCTTGTTGTTTCTGCAAATAAGTGGATTTAGAATTTGAGCTTCTCAATTCACTGAAAGCTGAGTTTCTGCGAATCTAATATTTGTGTACATAATGCTTTTTTTGCGGTTTCAGTTACAAAGGTGTCCCAAATCTTGCAGATGATCTCCAACTCCAACTGCTCCGATGGCAGCATTGATGGAACTTGGTATGAGTTAAGGAATGCCATATTTCAGCTGAAAAAGAACAAGATCCTTAGCTTGAAAATGGCAACCTTGAAGTGGCTGATGGCGAGTACCTGTTACTGTCATGCAACAACAGAATGAGTCCGCCAAGTAGCTTCATATTTGTCCAGTGTAGATTCAATAATGCATTTTCCACTCAAATCTCTCTAATGACACTGCGTTGTGGGGACTAATATGCATTTGCATATGAGAGTGCGTGTGATTTTTTAGACATTTCGATGGAATGTGCAATTCCAGAGTGTGCTCTTAGAGAAGGTTTGGTGTCCCCATTTAATACGCATCAATTATGCTTCTCTCTTACCTTGAAATTTTTCGCTGGCCCGCTGCAACTCTCGGCCCAGACAATAAAGACAAGGTCCACTCAAGTATTGGACGTGATGCGGTCACACCAAGGCTACTACTCCAGGTCCCATCAGAACCCTGAAGTTATACGCCTACGGGCCGGAATAGGTGACCTCCCGAGTTCTGGTGCTGCATCCATTTTCCAAAATTTTCTTTCTTATAAATCCTTGGAGGAGATGATTTCCTCCTGCGTGCCTTGCAAGGATCAGTTAGAGGAACCCACAAAAACACTTTTTCATTGGACATGAGACAGAAAGTGAACATAAATGAAACAATTCTATGAAAACATCAGAACGGCGGAAACAGGATTTACACTCTTCAATGGACCTATAAAATGACAAACCTCTCAATAGGACCTCTTAATGACATTCTAAAATTCCTGCGCACTTCAAGAGGTCAGCTTATAAGTACTGCCACTATCCTCTTCCCATAGCTGTTCAATTTGAAGTTCTAGCACCTTCAGCAGTGTTTATTATAGCAACCTGAGCTACTCATTAAAATCGCATTTGGGGCCACTGACCTCACTCCTGGAAAAATTTAAACCAGGCGAAACCCTAATTCGTAATTTTCTGTTGAAGGGACGTCATCGAGAATGCAAACGTGATAATACAGAGAGTTAAGTGTGAGAAGAATTAGGGTTTGGGGACGTGGAGGTTTTAGTGGCTAGAGCTTTACATCTGTACCACTCTGCAGATACTGTATGTCGCACAATGTGAGAACATCTTCAGATTATCACGGAGTTCGGTCTTGCCCAGGCAGTGTACACATCAACCTTAATCAAACCCTACAGAGAAACTCGGACAAAATTCTGCATACCAATGCTCACAAAAAATGTATTATGAGCTCCAATGTCGTGCTGAAGATCCTGAAAAGAAGTAGTCGGTAGCACAAGCACTGTCAAGTGGTAAGAAAGTGCTCCCTCTGGCAATTGGATAACATTGATGAATGTTCTAGGGCACATGAGACATGCAAAAGCCCTTCCAGCGTCCAGATTGCACACAAAATATCCATCTCTGCCAAAACCTCTCATTGAACAGACGCAAAAAAGACACCAGAGCAAACTTCCAGATGAAGAGGGTGCTTAAAATCTACCTTAACCGATTTCATTCCCTAAGCATTCCAAAAAAAATGAATACATTCTACCTGACATGAAACGGGCTTCAGGGTGCTGGGAAGAACATTCAAGACTCCTAATGAGGCATATTCTATATTTCTTACTACCTCCCAGTTGGAATGTCATCCAAGTTCAGTTCGTCTAAACCCAAGGAATCGTCGACTATAGAGAAATCGTTCCTCACTCCAAACCCACCCTGATGCACAAACACAGAAGTTGTGAGTCACTCCATAAGTCCAAACAGATACACAAGCCCTCAGTAGAATCCTGCAATCAGAAAACTAAAACTAGAGATGACTCACAAAGAGTTGTTTCTAAATATTTTACAAAAAGAGAGCTACACAAGGACAGCCACTTGGACTTCACAACAGAATAGCTGGACAGGCATTATTATAAGCGAACATATAATCTCATACCTCTTGCTGTAGCCGCAACTCTTCAGCCCTAGCGGCCGCTTCAGCTTGAGCAACTCTCTGCCTAAATGTCTTCGCCATCTCATCAGCCTGCGCAGCAATCATTGAGAACTTCAGAAACATGCCTCAAAGGAAATGTTTCATCATAGCAATTCATTAATTCCTAAGTGGCCAAATGACCAAACATGCTAGGTTGAAACAAATCATTTGGAAGCTTCAAGGAAGGTTTCAAATTGTCCCAAAAGAAAGAAAAAATCATACTATATATTTCTAAACAATAGAAATATGTATTGTGACTTAATGTAATCGATTATTAGTTTCCAGTGGACTTTCTAATTTTAGTTAGACGCTTAGGAGTTAATCACAATATCATAGAAGATGTCTTGTAGGAAATGGATTACCTTCTCATAAACCAATTGTGGGTTGCGCAACATGTCACCAGGTGTAGGTTCAAGCTTCTTGGTAGACAAACTGATACGGCCTCTATCCTTATCCTGACTCAAGATCATAACCTGAAAAAGCCCATACAAGGCAGATCAAATTCTCCGTAATGCCGGTACCACTAACTAAAAGCACTGTGATACAAAGCACAGAAAGAAAATGAAGACACTAACACCCTTTTACTTAGGTTTTGGCGCACCTTCAACTTATCTCCGGGCGACAGAACAGTCTCCACAGTGGTAAGGCGGTCGTGACTAATTTGGCTGATATGCAAGAGACCACTGACTCCTCCAATATCGATGAAAGCTCCGTAAGGTTTCACGGTTTGCACCGTTCCCTCCACAACTGAACCAATTCCGAACACGGACTGATTCTCTGCGAGGGCTTTCCTGTTGCTGAGCACCAGACGCGTGCGCTCCTCATCCACCTCTAGAAATTTCAATGGAATCTCCTTATTCACAAGCTCGTCAGGGTTTTGCCTCTGGAGAGTAATAGAAAAAAATTGATTAGAATACATCAATAAACGAGTCTCCAGTGGCATGAACTACGAAATGCAAACGGTAGAGGTTAGGCACTCTAGTATCTTCTAAACAGCGAAAGAGTCTTCCAGTAAAACGAGATCGTTTCAGAAGCTACTAGACAGCACCATGAGGATTATCTCGCTAATGATTCATGGAGATGTCTTCCTATACTCAAAGAGATCATTCAAAGGTCTCCCCACGAATAATAGGCAGGAGTCCGTAATACTCATGAGGAAGACTCTTTTCAATGCTGTCTGAAAGTTCCTGAAACAGCCTAGTTTACTGCAACATTGTTTCGGATAGAAGGCTTTGATGACAAGGACTTACAGCAGTAATCTGAGAGAATGGCACGAAACCGCGCAGACCCTCCACAAGCACCACCAAACCGCCTCTGTTCGCGGATAAGACCTGCCCTCGGGTACACACCCATCCAATGTCAGCACTTAGAATCAAAATTCAGACTCTCATCCATACAAAATGCTCTGATCTCCATATGGTCATTTCTGTGCTTAGAAACCAAGTAGACGACCTAAAAGCTGGTGCAAACATGACCTAAAATATTACTCATCAAGGATATGACTGCAATAACCTCATATAAGTAATAATACAGCGGTTTCAAAATTATGAAAAATATTCGAAAGAATGCTGCATTCAGAGAGCACGACCCCTTGAAATGCACGCATCTGGTGCATTCTCCATAAAATTTGACCTAAACTTCCGATTCACGACTTCATTGCACTCCACCAGACGATTGTAAGAGGTTTAGGTCATGAGAGTAAGAGACTCAATTCACTCCACATTCAAGAATGAGGGGTTGTATTTGCCCTACCGTTCCCCTAACGACGACATCGTCCGCCAACATCTGTGCGCTTCGCTCCCAGCAGAGATCATACTGAATCTTTTTCAAGCTCAAAATCATGCGGCCATTATCATCGTCATCCCTAACAATGACGAACTCCTCTTCAATTCCCGGGAAGAGCCCTACTTCTTCCACGCTTCTCAGCTTGTGAATGCACGCTTCTTGCAAAGGCAAGTACGCGGGCGCCTTAGCGCCAATATCAATAAGCGCCCCGCCGTAATCCGCCTTAAATACCACACCCTTGACCTGCAAACACAGTCTCGAAAATTTCAAACCTATCCGAATCCACCCATCTTCAAGAATATTGTGATTAAACCCTAAGGGTTAACAAATCGAGGGCCACGGGACTTACCAAGTCGCCAGCTTCAAAGCCCAAACGCAGCCTCCAAATTATCAAAACCATTTATAACGTCCCATCTTCGACAATGCAATTAACCCTAAGGTCACCAAAACGAGGATCACAGCACCTACTATGTCGCCCACTTCAAAGCTACAAACCCAGCCTCAAATTTCAAACCTAGCCAAAACGACCCATCTTCAAGAAGACTCCCATGTTGCAATTTCACCCTAAGGATTCCCAAGACGAGTGCACAGGCACCTACCATGTCGCCCACTTCAAAGCTGAAGTCGTACTTCGACAGGGCGTCGGCGAATTCGTCGTGCGTGAACTGGACTCCGGCCAGTGGACTCTCCTGCGCGGCTTCCCATCGCTTCTCGGCCTCGGCGAGGAGCCACTCGCGCGCCTTGGGGATGGTGAAGGTGGTGCGGCAGCTGATGCGGGAGCCATTGCAAGCGCCCTTTACGCCCAATTGGTTGGAGTAGCGGCTGCTGCTGGAGAAGGCGAAGCTCTTGGTGGTGGTTCCTAGCAACGCTCCGGCACAGGCGACCGTCTGCGCCATAGCTGCCAATCCGATGCAATTTTGATGCGACGACGAGGGTGAGAATCCGGAACGCACCCTCACTGGGATGGATTCTTGCTCACATTCGGGGCTTTGAATCTGGGGAGGTGCCTGATTCCGCAAGAGCAGGCAGCTCTGTGGGAGTGGTGATTGGGAAGCAGGAGGGTGGGATTAACGACGAGGGGGAAGGGGATAAGGCTGTGCCACGTGGATGAGCTTCGTTGGTCAAACCCCTTATAAATCCCTGTCTGCGTTGAAAAGTTCCAGTCGGTTCCACGCGGTTGATGTTCATTGGCTAAACCCTTTGTTAACCCCTGTCTGCGTAGAAGAGCTCGAGTGCAGTGATCTCAAAACAGGTTCAGGGTTTTTAGTCAGATGTTCATTTTCGGAAGATTTTTTTTGAATTTACACTGAGGGTAAAAAAAATTAAGTAGAAACCGAGCAAAATTTAGCTAGTTTTGAGAATGCTGCTCAAGTAAGCTCCGGACGGAGCTCATTCATCTCTTCATCTTCATTCTCATCGAGCTCACGCTGGCTGGTCCCCAATGTGGATGTGTTGGTTTCAATAGGGGGTTTACTTCGGTGCCCAATTTTGTAGCAATCCTATATTGTGGAGCAAATAGATAGATAGAAACTCTGGTCTTTGAAGAAGGCCGGCATGAATAGAGCATCTGTTCGTCATGACAATGAGCCAATGTCTACTGGATCAAGGGCCATTGATGCTAAAATATATTGTGGAGCAAGAATTAAAATCCTTACTGACTCTGAAAGGATGAGACAACATATAGTAAACTTGCCAATCACTACACAAACAAAATTCAAATCCTTTTCCACATAAATATAGAGACTTGCATATTTTGAAATTTGTCATGATTATTAAATGTCATGTTAAGATTCACCTTCAAAAATAGAATGCAAAAAGATTTCTTCCTACAAATTTTATTGCAACTTAAAGATGATGAAGTTGAAATTTAGTTTAAAATTCCTTGAAACCCTTCACCGCATTGTGTGTGGTCACTTGGCGGTGATACGAAATTTTGTTCATATAACAATTGAATTGCTAGTTGAATTGTGTCGTTAGTGTTTGGTAATTGGAAGGATTGTTGTGTGGTTTTTGGATCTGTGTAGTAAATGGCCAATTTACTCTAGGTAGTCAATAGAAAAAAATGATCCATTGATTTATGGATGAATAGAAGCATTATTTGTTTCTACCTGAATCCTAAAAGTTCATTCATCGAACACTTTTTGTCTTTTTATAGAATTACAAGGGTAATAAGTTTTTGAATAATAGTAGTAAATGCACACATTGAAGCAACAATTTGAAAGTTGACATTGAAATTTTCAATGTTAAATCATTCCCCACTAATCTTACTTAGGTAGTGGCATTCTATTGAATTAAAGAAGACGTGCACTATTCCCCACATTGTGTATATGATTAGGTTTCACACTTTAAAGATCAATGAGTTCTTTGAAGATCGTTCAATTGAAAAACTTATCCAAAATGTAGCATTTTCAATTCAACATTGAACTTGACGAAACCTACTAGTAGCTCCTGCGTAGTATAGTACATAGTTTTTCACGTTATCATCTCTTTGGTGGCTACAGTACTCGTGTTATTCCATACGTTAAGTACCACTTACGATCCTCAAAAGTTTTCTTACTGATGGTGTTGGTGACCATTATTCAGCATCGCAACACATGGGATCCTCAAAGTTTCTATATTATTCAACATTGTGATTAGTCCAAACCAGTTTTGTTTTTTTTCATTCTGACAGTGCACCATGCAAGAAATGGAGGATGTTCCCTCCAAATATAGACCACTGTGCCTGTGCCACGACATTGGAGTCTGGCCTCATGAGGCCTAAAAAAAAAAAACTGATCCAAACTAAGTTCAGTCACTCTCTTTCAACGCCCATTCCTTACTCTGAAACTAGCTTTTGTATGTGCAACAATCTGCGCTTCTGTTGAGGCCCTTGAAAGCGTTTCTCTCAAATTAAGAAATGTGGCCAGGTTTGGGATGTGCAATCGAATGACATGCAAAGCAGTGCTAATTTTGAAAGAGGTGAGCTTTTCGTGTCTTTACTACAGCATCCGTCCTGTGGAAGAGAGGTGACCAGTGAGTTTTGGGATACCAAGGTAACCGCAATATGAGACAAAGTTCATCTTTAAATGACAAACGATAGAATTTGTGAACTAAAGATAACCAAAATCCTGTACAGATGGTTTCTCTCTGGAAATGATGTCAGAAACAGATCAGCACTGACGATCATGCATTGCACTGCGGTGTCAGATTGAAATCCACTGCAGGAATTTAATACACATCTCCGGAACGCAATTTGGAATTTCCATTCGCTCAGAGCACAAAAGCAAATTCTCGAATGGTAAACACAACTTCGTTAAACGAAAGAGTAACTTTCATAAAGGTGAATGGAAGCCTGCTGAAAGAAGCTAGATTGGTTTCCTAAAGTGCAACTAGCTCCGAACACATGAAAGTAAACTCGATACGATTATTGTTAGCCCCCCTATCTCAGGCTGCTTGCTGAATTAGTTTCCAGAAAATCCATTCTAACACAAAGGATCTTGATAGGATTATTGTCCTACTCTCGATGAAACTTGATAACACAAGGATCTTGATAGGATTATTGTCCATTCTAACACAAGGATCTTGACCGAGCACAAAAGTAGGTTCACAAACTCAATGTTGCTTCGCGGATGCTGGTGACATTGACTGCACAATGTCTTATTGAATAACCTTTGCAAATTGCACATAATCGGCACAATTGCGCACACAGGTAGTAGGCACACCCGTACTGTACCCACACATCTTCTCAGGTGATGCAAGGCCGAAACAAAAAGCAGCTCAACGATACGATACATTTTCACCCTGCACAAGGAGACAAAAGAATCGCGACGTGAGATGACAAGCCCAAGTGCAATTTACAATAGCACAATTATCAGGGAAAAGTTTTCGAGTCAAAAAAAGAGAGCTCAAGCTCTACAGCTGCAGGAGCCCCACAAAACAGAAAGATGAATCTGATTGCAATAAGAGCACATGAAATATTCACAACCCTAAAAACGGTCGACCGTAAACCCAGAGGCATAATTTACGACCTATCATCCAGCAGCCCGAGGGCGTTGATTCAACTGGGATTTCCAAAGCCCCTAAAAGGGTTCCAATCTAAACCATTAGAACGCAAGACGTTCAACTGCTACTATGCCTGAACTATACTCGAAAACAAGCTGCGACAGTGTTATAGAGGACCCGCCATGCAGACCCTGTATGGAATGTATCCGAAGTATAGAGGACCCTTGTGTATTCATAAAAAACATAGGTCAAAGAGACCAACCCTTAGAGGACCCCATATTTGAAACAACCATGCTACACCATACAGCACGCACACCCTAGCAATCGTTCCGGCACCCTCACGAACCCTATTCACGGTCTTATGAAAGGTTTGCGGTCATCAAAGAGCACCCTCAAGCCATAATTAGGGTTCCTCGTCAGTGATTTGCGGGGGATCCTCAAAGCACCGTCTGGAGGAAGAAACCCTACAGTATGCTGGGTTCCTCCTCCAGGTCTTCCATGGTACAAACTAGTCAACAAGCCGGTTAAGAGCAAGCTGCATAAAGTAGGACAAAAAAATTGAAACAATAAAGAACAATTGCGCAGCTACACTTCCATCGAACTGAGATACCTGGCAGAAAGCCCGTCAGAGAGGGCAAACAGGACCGAGGCGACCCAAAGCGTTACATCCCAGCAGCTTCAACCACAAGTTCAAATCCAAGCTCCGGAATCCTCAGCAACCTAAAATGAATGCCAAGATACACATCCATCTTTCAACTGAGGCTCGCCTTCCTCTGAGGAACGGTGTTGCAGATGTGGACACGCCAGGAAATAACAACAGTGCCAATGGATTATTATCTCCCAGACTCGAAGCCTCAATAGATAAGTGCGCTTCCAGTCCTCCACGCTTGGCAGCAGCTCAAGATCATCACGCAGCAACACCCAAAGTCGCCAGGGACTCCAACGCGCCACTCGATCCGATGCTCAGCAGGTGGACATCCCCCAAATAAAAACATACCTATTGTAACACAAGCAATGAGAACTTCAACACATAAAGCATTCTTTGTTGCGTTCTCACTCTCTTCGGAACCTTAATATTACTTGGTAGTTTCTCTGGTGCATTGTAGCTAAGTAGTCTCATCGTGTAACATACGGAAGGTATTGAACAATTGTTCTATTTTCAGCAATTATTTCCATGTAAAAAACCCTAATTTAGGTTCAATCCACTCTCATTCATAAACGAAAACATATCCAAAACATGTGAAAATTCGACAATGCGAATTATGCTCATGAGCACGATTTCGACTGTCTCTACCTTATCGCCTGTCACCTCCTTGTAGATGGAAATTGCGGAATCTCCTGATCACGACCCGAACTGCTCTTGCTGGGATTCGTGGTCCCGATGATTGACCTTGGCCGGCGCATCTGACGAGGCCACCCTGGAGTCCTCCGCGGCCCCAAAACATCCACCCCTTCCAACGCCAATGCCTCCAGATTGCGCCGGCTCTCACTATCCTGCACTTCCCGAAACCCTGTCCTCGGAAAGCCTACAATCGCTTGCGGTCCGCTCCACCTCTCCGTTCTATCCAGAGCCAGAATCGGAGGCGCCTTCACCAAAACCCCACCACGCTTGTTCACAATCTCATCAATCCCCGAAGGATCGCTCCCCAACCACACGCCCATGTGCCGGATCCTCACTCCCGATTGCCGTCGCCCGCCGTCGCCGTCGCCGTAGATCACCGTGCCTTCCATGGGCGGATTTAGGGTTGCATTTTCAAGCCCGTTTTCCGCCTTCGCGTCCAACGGGTTACTCGCATGGTAGCGCGGCCGATTCGCTACCGCTACGGCAGCATTCTTCGGACTCGCCTGCGGTTCCAGATTCTCCCCAGGCAACAAGCGCAAGCGAAAACTCGGATGCTTCACTGTGCGAATCCCCTGCCACAGCCACTTCGGGATAACCACCGGCACCTCAATCTCCCCACGAAACGACTCCACGAACTGCGATTCCTCTCTCGAAATTTCCCCGTCTTTCTCGAACTGGCAAAACTCGGCAGTGGAGGTCGACAAGTTCCAGCTCTGAAGCTTCCGGAAACACATGACCACCACGCCCGTCACGTGAGTGCCGTCCAAGCAGTGCACGTACACGGGGAGATTCTCCGGGCGGATGATGATCTGGAGAACTTGGATGACTTTGGCGTTCGTGAGAGTGACGCCGTCGCCTTGGAACTTGTCCACGAAGAAGTTGTGCACGGTGATCCCCTCGTGCTCGCAAAACTCGCGCATGTCGCGGTTGGGGTGAGCCTCCGGGGTGAGAGAGACGAGAGTCTTGAGGTGCAGGCGGCGGAGGAAACGGAAGTTCTTGATGGTTGGGTAGGCGCCGCGGAAGAAGGAGTCCTCCACGATCGCGTAGCGGAACGGGGGGATGAGCTGCCGCTGCAACGCCATCGCTGGGCCGGCGGGGCGACGAGCCAGCAGGCGCACACACAGGAATTACGAAACCATGCTTGAGCAACTCTGCAAAAGCACAAGTGCACGGGTTCCGGCTTCGGAGCCAGGATGGTCCGGGAAGAGCATCCCCACTGGACCCGGCATGTGGCCCGCAAACGGCAGGCTGGCTTGGAGCAGGTGAACCCCAGCTCCAAAATAGGGGTAGTCACACCTTCTCCGAGAAACACAAATCTATGAAGTTGGAGAAATAAGTGAGAGAAATGAGGATCCAATGGCGAGTCATTCCACGTGAAGGAGGTGTGACACCCCTTTTTGCTGTTTGAAGCAATTCTCAAAGAATGTGTTACCTGCAAAGCTAGATGGGAGCTCCTCAAGCCACACACAACCAATGAAATTGAAAAAATCCTCGAGAAATTTTTCTCCCAGAAGGTTTCTTCACCTTCAGAGGAGGAGAATGGCACTTGCAAAACCTCCGAGGTTGAGAGCTCCACAAGCCACGCTTCTCCACACACACACCACCACGCGTCCAATCTCGGAAAATGGTGCACAGGTCGGAGGAGGTGTGACTACCCCTAATGTAATCCATAATGCTCCCGGCTATTGAGCATTATGGGACATAAAGTGAAGGGTGATACTTCATCACGGAGGGCGTTAAATAGTGCTCACCAAAGTGGGCCCTACAGGCCGAATTTATCCCAGGGAAAACGCAGGAATTTTTTATTTTTCACACAATTCTTTTTTTACAAATTTTGAATTCATAATTGCAATCAGAGACCCAAAATTAGCTAGGGGAGGCCTACAATATACCCTAGACACGGCTAAAACTAGGGGGCTTTTATTTACTTTTATCCCATGAAAACACAAAATCACCCCGCTGGACCCACTTTGGAGAGCCTGATTTAACGTCTTGCCTTCATCACAAGCATCCATTTTTGTACTTTTTTCAAATCTAAGGGCGTAGAAAGAGGGACTTGGTTATGACTCATAACCACGTCTGACTCTCCAATAGAATGGTCAATGGTGCCAAATTTGTCTTGAAAACCGGACGTGGCATTATGAGGAGTTTGCCCTCATGTCATTGTTGAATTTTTTTAATTTTTCTCCCACATAAAGATAAGTGATAGAAATGGCGAGAGCAATTGAAATTATATTTTTTCAACAAAGTATGAATTTGTTATGAATTTAAAAAGTGTTCTGCCCATCATGGCCTAAAAGAGTCTCTAGACTACCCCAAAACCAACAAAAATTGTATCCATAATGCTCATCTTACTCACCTAAAACAAACAATATTTTCTAACAGGGAAGGCCTAAAATAGTCACTTCCTACAATGAATTAATACTAAAACAATATTTTTTAACATGGAAGGCCTAAAAAAATCACTTCCTACATTGAATTAACACTAGAAAACCATGATGGGATCATTCTCCCCCAAAATACCTCAAAACCGTGCCAATGCTTAACCCCTAAAGGCCCATTGTTCCTTCGAGGGACAAATGGGATTTCGGGCAGGTACCTACGGGCTGAATTTTTGTCATGATTTTTTGAAACTTTTTTTGGAGGTAGAAAAGCTTATTAACCCCCAAAGGACCAAGGCCTTTTTTCTGCCAAAAAACACTCAAAACTGCCATTTCTATAGCAAAAAGTAAAAAAAAATTAAAGTTTTTTTTTTTTTCACATCTAACCGTAGGATCTTACACTTAATTGGTATAGGAATGTGTGGAAAAAATTTCAGAATTTTTGACCGCACAGATTGCAAGATATCTGCGTTTAAAGTGGAAAAAACAAGTTTTTCAGCACATTGCGGGACCCGATTTTTTGACTTTAAACATTTTTAACTTAAAATTTTTGCATTACAGCGTTTTGAGCTTTAAATCTTTATAGTGAAGAATTGAGTTGAGAGTCTAGGGGGAAAAAAAAATTCAAAAAAATTCAATTATCATTCTTAAAAAAATTGTTAAGTAGAAATAGATACAAGATTGAAGGAAAATCTAAAATATTCATATATTTTAGATGGAATTAAAATGCACTAATCCCAATGGTGAGATTGTTCTAGCAAGTAAATTAAACCATTACAAAAAAAAAATTGAAAAATTACAAAAATTGCATTCCGAAATGAATCCTACAAGTTATTTTTTTCAAGAAGATGCTCTAACTGCCCGAAAAACAAGAATGTCCATAACTTCCTCATAACAAATCCAAATGAAATGAATCAAAGCTTTCCAGATAGAAAAAAATATAATCTATGAGAAAAAAAACATTTAAAAAAAAAATTCAAAATTTTGCAAATTTTTTTTGCTGCCCCGCGTCCCCACGCATTCCAAGAAATGGCATAACTTCTTGCTCGAAGGTCTGATTTCAAATTTTTTTTTCCGCCACGTACCTCTTTCAATTCTTCACATTCACAAAAAGTTTCAAAAAATCAGGCAAAGTAAAACACCAAAAAGGTACATGCCCGAATTCCCATTTGTCCCCCGAGGGGACAATGGTCCTTTAGGGGTTAACTTTGTGGGAATATAATTTTTTCACAATCAGTGCCCGGGAACAACAGTTATGACCAAATAAGCTCAAGACAGGGGACGGCGGGCAGCCCGGGCAGCAAAAAAAAATTGGCAAAAATTTGCTTTATTTTTTTATATTTTTATTTCTCATAGATTATATTTTTGTCTATCTGGAAAGCTTTGATTCATTTCATTTGGATTTGTTATGAGAAAGTTATAGACAATCTTGTTTTTCAGGCAGTTAGAGCATCTTTTTGAAAAAATAACTTGTAGGATTCATTTCTGAATGCTATTTTTGCAATTTTTCAAAAAAAAAATTCTCATGGTTTAGTTTACTTGCTAGAATAATCTCACCATTAGGATTAGTGCATTTTAATTCCATCTAAAATATATTAACATTTTAGATTTTCCTTCTATCTTGTACCTACTTCTACTTAACAATATTTTTAGGAATAATAATTAAGTTTTTTTGAATTTTTTTTCCCCTAGACTCTCAACTCAATTCTCCACTATAAAGATTTAAAGTTCAAAACTCTGTAGTGCAAAAATTTTAAGTTAAAAATGTTCAAAGTCAAAAAATCTAGTCCCGCAATGTGCTGAAAATTTTATTTTTTCCACTTTAAACGCAAATATTTTGCAATCCGTGCGGTCAAAAATTCTGAAATTTTTTCCATACATTCTCATACTAGTTAGGTGTAAGATCCTATGGTTAGATGTGCAAAAGAAACATTTTTCAATTTTTCTTACTGTTTGCTATTGAAATGGCAGTTTTCAGTGTTTTTTGGCAAAAAAAAAGGCCTTGGGCCTTTAGGAGTTAATTGTGTTTGGTGCTTGCTGATTTTTTTAGATTACCGTGTCAAAATCTAGGTAGCTTAGCTAAAGTGCAGTTTGGGGGGCCCTACAAAGTTCTACTTTGAAAACTCAAAGAAAATGGTGCTTCTACCTTATATTAATGTGCCTTGTGCCATTGCCCTAGCCAAATTAAAAGTAAACTTAATTTTTTAATGTCTTAATTCATAAATAATTAGAAACTCAATAACTTTCACATCATAGGTCTCAAATTTTACAAAATAAAGCTCGTGCACCCCTCTTTGTAGAGAGCTTCCCGAAGGTACCAAGAATGCAATTGGGAGATATATGGTTCAAAAGATGTCACCGAATGAACAAACAACCTCATTTAAGGTATAGATAAGTTGATGAATGTACAAAATATATTCCTAATAGTCTACACCCTTTGAAAAAAATTATATCACTTTTGAGCAAAATATCGCTCGAAAAACATATGATGCCGGCTGATAAAGTGCTATGAGTTAGAAAAACTGCATAGCATATTATTATTGGATGCTAGACCAACTTCATAATACAGTAGAACCTCTCTAAGCTAATAGAGTTGGGACCGGTCTGACACATTGCATTAGAGAGGTTATTACATTAGGGAGGGTCATCATATTCATATGTGGTTCATATTGTCAAGTTGGGACCAACAATCAATACTTTCTGACAATGCTTTATTGATTTAGAGAGTATTGGGTTAGGGAGGTTCTACCATAGCAAATGGAGACTCAACAAGTAGTGTTCAGGGCTTTTTTTTCTAGCGAAATTTTGCCAGATTCTAACAAACTTGGTCACTTCGGCTTTGTCCCTCCCAAAACTGGCCTGTATAGTGAAGCTAGAGGGAGGGATACGGATCTGGATCCGGAAAAAAAAACTCCTGGTAGTGTTGTCTGGTTGTAGAAAACTAGCTTGAACAATTTCTTGAATTTTTTGGGGGATGGATCTTCTATTCATTAGGGAAAAAATGAGCCCTGAAAAGAGGCTGCGAGTTCCGGACAACAAGGGAACAATTGGGAACGCAAGCCAAAAAAAAGAAGCAAATTTTTATTTTTTTATTATTTTATTTTTTTGTTTGGCCAGCTAATTGCAAGGCCAGATTAGCGCATGACTGTTCTATTAAATTATTAAAAACATATTTTAAACATATTTTAAAAATTAGATATTAAAAAAAATTACAGAATTACATAATTTTCAAATTTGATGTGGCATGAGTGGTGCCATGTCAGATTTCTGAATTATTATTATTTAATTATTATTTAAATATTTAAATATTTTTTGAATATTTTTTATTATATTTTTTTAGTTTTTATATATTTTTTTATATTTTTTTATTGTGACCACCATTCATCATTGATGATGAATAGTAGCCATTGTCCCTCAAAGGGGCTGTGAGTTCCATTGAAGGAGACTCTTCAAAGGGTAGCAGCCCTTTTGAGGGCTCATTTTTTCCTAATAGACATTTGCAATGCGGCTTTGATCCAAACCATGCACGTGTGACCCAACTTTGCCTCTAGCTGGTAGAACAAACTCCCGACCTAACTTGTTACTTTATAATTTTGGAGTGAAAATGCTCTATGAGCACCTCCACCATGGCACAAGATCATGGCCTAGCCTAACAAGACAACGTGATTGACTTAAACCCTAAGCGCCTTGTGCGTGTCTACTAAAATCCAGACCCTTGTAAATTCATTCCAATCAAACTATCGCCTAACAAGATATCCATATTGATTGGTAGTGGAGACAAGCCCGGAGGTCAAAAGATAGGGACACATCCTTTGACCGTACTGTTGAAAAGATTATAATAGTCAAACAAGGACATTTTAAAATTTCGAGAGATAGGATCCCGGAGCTGGGGCGCTCAGGGTTTAATCTTCATCTCCCACTCCCCACATATCAATGCTACAAGGTAGACTTGCCAAATATTTGCCTACTCATTATATATGATCTAAGGCCTCTAGAAGACCATTTCAATTTAGTTCACATCCTTGCTCTCCTGACAAATTCCAGAAATTCCCACTTATAGGATTCTTCTTAGAAAACTTGCAACTGCTTGTCAAGAACAATGATGTTTGGTGGGTTGATGGCTCAAGTTAATTTGCCACGTTGTTCCTAAGCAATCAATTAATTAAGTTTCAATACTTCAAAATATTCTTTCTTGAAGAATTTGGCTTTACACTCAATACATTCAGACAAATTTAGCATCTATGTCACATAGCATCAAAAGCTACTTAATGTGAGTGTATAGAGAGGAAAAGATAAGGTCTTTATATACAAATGGAGTAGTATTAGGTAAACAATCCATGTGGGATATATAAATTAAGATTAGCAAGAGCTCAACTGCTCATAGTTAACTCAAAAGCAAAAAAAATTGTTCAAAGTAGAAGTTCTAAACATAGTAAAATAAGTTTTTTTAGAATACTTTGAACTAAATTAATGTGGAAAATCAAGCTAATTTCATCTCCAAAATCCATTACAAATTTTGAGCCTCAAATTCAAAGAGGGATTGGAAGGGACCTTCTTTTTGACATTTTCAAATATTTGCTTTAAATTTTGTTCATAACTTCTTTTAGAGGCTTAAAATCACAAACAAGTTTTGGGAGATAAAACTCAAATTGACTTATTAACTATTCTTAGTTCAAATGGTTTTGAAAAAACTTATTCTACTATGTCTATATGAGGTCTAAATTTATACTTTGAACAAAATTCCAATACTATGTTTTGACAATGAGCCGTCAAGCTCTCATCTTCAAATTATCCCATACCCTTTGAGGATTTATAATGGACAATGCATTTTACTATCAAAACAACCTCTCCTCCCTTCAATTTCACAAAATCTCAATGAATTCATTATTTCATTGTGCCATCAATATACTTTTTAATAGTAGGTAATCAAATGAGAGATACTTAATTGACTCAATGGATTGTTAATGAATTATCTATATTGACCTTCATTTTTAATTAATTTACATTTACATTGCTATATTTTCACATATACAAATTTCTTTATCTGATGTAGCAGTTTCTCGACCACATCAGATTTGTTTCCACAATAGCCACCAACAAAGGCGGGCCTAAAGAAACATCTTAAAAACTAGCAGTCTTCTAATGACTTCAAAAAACATCTAATACTTGCCATTGTCCTAAGCTTCCTCTTTTCATGTTGCACCCAAAAATTACAGACTTGTTGCTTGGTCATAATTTTTGTAGTATCAATTGTGATACCCTCTTGATATGAAACTACAAAAAAATAAAATTTAGCTATTCTAAGTCATAGAGCATGGTCTGCCATTTCCAATATGGTAAAATTCAATCCATTTGGAGTTTCCTAGTAAAAGTTATGGTCGAATGAAGTTTAGCCTTGGAAGAAATTGTTTAAACTTTGTCCATGGATTTCTCCTAATTTTTGGACTCAAATTGACTTCTAATTTGGAGTGTAATCCTAAATTTAAGTTTAATTTTAAAAATCTTAGTTTGACTTCAATTGAATGAAGAGTCACTACTTCCAATCAATTTTAACACCAAACATAATCTTTGATTATCTACGTTATTTTAACTCTAATTTCTAAGTATAAATTAGATTTGGAACCCCCTAAGCTCATTTTAGATGATGTTGAGTTCTAGTTTGTCTATTTGTTACTTAATTGTCTTCAAAGCATTTTTAATTATCATTTACTTAATTCCGAAGGCTTTGGACTTCTTTTGCCAATTTAGAATTTTTTAGAATCTTAGTAATTTTTCTTTGTAGGGCATAAAATTACCTATTCAAATTGCTAAGACACTTAGAGTTTGAACTTTCTTAGTGAAAGTTATAGATGGATGAAGTTTAACCGCTAATCGGTATTTCAAAATTTCATCTGCTAATTTCTACCAATCTACAACTCTAAATTAACTTTTCTTTCAACTTTTCAACTTTGGATTTAAACTAAATTCTAAAAACCCTCTACAAGTATTTGGAACTAAACTTAAAGTTAAGATTAATTTTAGAGGTCTAAATTGAACTTACAATTCCTACTATATATTTGAATTTTTAACCAAAAGACATTGAGAAAAATAATTTGTTTAAGTACTTACCTTGGAGTTGTTTTCATCCAATAGGTGTTTGAAAATTGCCTCGGCACCCCTTCATTCTCCATCTTGCCTTTTTCTTGCAATTTGCTCACCGTTTAAGTTAATATTTTGTAGTACAAGCTGTGGAACTAATTCCAATCTAACTTCCTATTTTTCCTTCTTCCTTCTAAGTTTCTTCTATTCCCTTTCTTTCTAGGATTTCTTCTTTTCCTTCTACTTCATCCTTATTTTAAAGTCCCTTTCCTTTGAATTATTGCCAATGTCAACTACTTAATTTTGCCAAGGGAACAAATATTCAATTCCAAAGACAAAAATCCAAATAATATTAGATTCTTGTCCTCTACTTAAACCACAAGTTAATAATTGTCAATCTAAATTTTCTATGGCTAATTGATGTTTCCTTTGAATTTCTCCTAATCTCTATCCTTTTCAGCCATGGTTATACTTTGATATTTAATTCTTACTCTTTACACATGAAAGTATTCTCTACCATCCATCGGGCACTTAGTGTCTGCAATAGTGTTACAGGGTTAACCTCATATTTTTTTGGTGACCAATTTTTTTAAATGACATGTGAAAAGAGGATTGAAAGACTTTAAGTCACTTTCACACTTTAAACACCCTCATGATCAAACATTATAATCTTTCAATCCATAAGTGATATTGTTGTGTTTACTTTTCCTATGTGACCTCTAACATCATGTCTAGTTTGAATTTGTATGGTTACAATTCAAAAAACATTGATACAACTTATCAAAATGTTGGCTTTTTGATCAATTTAGAGCAAATTCTTAAAAGTTGAAAAGGCCTTAAGCATTTAGGAATTAAGAAGGTTCAAAGCCAAAAAATATAGTTGAGCAAAGTGCAAAATAACTTATTTCTTTCACTGTAAATGCAAATATCATGCAATTTACATAGTCAAAGTTTCTGAAATTTCTTCCACGCATTTATTCATTGGTTTGATATAAGATCTTGCAATTAGATAGGCAGAATTTTAAACATTTTTAAACATTTTCAACTCTTTGCCATAGAAATGGCAATTTTGAGTGTTTTTTCTATGGAAAAAAGGCCTTGGGACCATAGGGTTTATGCACATAGCTTAGAAATAGAAGAACTCAAACTTGATCAAAAGATCAAGCAACTAAAAGATAGAAAATCACAAAAAATAAAATATACTGCATTACATACAAAAATATTTATAATATTGAAGAGTGAATAGAAGGACGAAAGAAGTAATAAATCACACGCACAAACCTTAGTAAGGTAGGAGGTCCATGAATCGCTCATAATTTAAGAGCTGAAACTGAATTTTTGGGAGATGAAACATCTCAAAATATTTTTCAATTAATTTTCCTTGAAAGACAAGAGGAATTGGCATCTAAACCAAGTCATTTCATATTTTTAGAAGCTTTCTGGAATTAGTTATGAAATTTTGAAGTTGAAGTGGCATAATGCTTTGAAATCGCCCACCCCCTAAAATGTACATTGTTTGTACATCGCTCAAAGCTATAAAAAAGCGACATGTACAAGCAATGTACATTTGAGTAGGGTGGGCGATTTTAGGGCCTGTGCAATTTCAAAACCTCCCACCTTAAACCTTTATTCACCTTGATTGTTATGTTCTACTTATCACTTGTGTTTAGTATATGTCAAATAGAGTTTATTTTTAAAAGCACACACCAAGGGGTTACATAAATAAAAGAACGCCGCCCCCCAAAAATTCACATGGTACACGTATAAGGTGCAAAATATACAGAACTCTTCGCTACTGTAGAATAAGTTCATTTTGAACACTACTGTACTCCTCAAGGCCGGGATGAATTGACCCCCTCGCTTGGCCTCTTAGAAAAATGCTGAATTTTTTAATTTTCCATGCATAATGAAATTTGCAAATTTTGAATTCATATTTGCAATCAGAGGTCCCAAATTAGCTAGAAAAGGTGTATAAGTTAATTAATTGGGCACAAAATAAGGGGCAATTTTTTTACATGCACCCTTGGAATGACTTTGGGAGGTTGAGCGAGGAGTCAATTCACCCCAACCCTCCTCAAACAATAGACCTCCTCCCATCCAATTCCGTTAGCCACATGGAAAATCCAATCTGAAATCTCCAAATTTTATCACAAAAATTCATCCATTTTATTATGTCCAATGTGCATTTTGAGAGTTTCATCCACTTAACCCCTAAAGAACCAGCTTGCTATTTTTAGCAACATAGTGATTTTGGGCAGGTAACTGTGACTAGAAATTTGCATATTATTGGATAAAATTTTAATAGAAGGTGTGGACGAGGAATATCTTTCATGTGCACTAAATTTTATGACGTTTGGAAATATGAGTCAAAAGTTATGACCTAATATGTTACTTTTTTTCGTAATTGGGTAGTTTGGACAGATTTTAAAAAATCATTTTTTTCCATAAACAAAAATTTGAAATTGGTTTAATAGATTGATATATACGTGGAAAGCTTTTAATCATTTCATTACAATTAATGAGTCAAAAGTTATGAGGAATTTTAGTTTATTACAACCATTGGGATTGACATTTTTCAATTCCATAATTAACTTCTTAACAATTTAGTGTTTTGAATCATTCTCTACTTCTTTCTATTTACTATTTTTTTCCTATATGTCATACAATTCCAAATGATCTGAAATTTTTCAAGCATGTAGCCAACTTGCCTTGAAGAATGAATCCAAAGAGTACCACCATTTTGGACATTTTCCCCTAAAAATGTGACCTTGAGAAGTGTAGTTGCCTGGACTTTTGTAGGGCCAAAAAAAGGACTTTTGTCAATTCAAACGCTAATATCTTGCAATCCACAAAGTGGAAATTTTTGAAATTTTTTCCACATCTTCTCAAACCAATGTTCTACAAGAGCCTATAATTACATGTGTCCAAAATTTTTTTTCTCCAAAATTTGGTACTTGTGCTCAAAATTGCAGTTTTTTTAGCATTTTAGGGGAAAACATAGTCAAAGAATTTAAGGGGTTACTTGACTTCCATCCAGTTTTGAAAACAAAAAACACTAGTATTGGTTTATATTATTATTGTATTGTCATATATTCAAAATTAAAAAAAAAAAACAGTTCCCATTACCAATGAGTTGACCAAATACTTTTTGTGAAGGTTAGATTTGACATAAATTAAGTCATTTTTGTAATAAAAGTGCCACATGTCATCTTGGGAATGGTGTGAGGTGACATTGACTCCTAAAATCCAATGTGAAAATTCAATTTTGACACCAAAGTGCCAAATCAGACCTTCATGCACAGTAAATAATTTCATAGTTCAAGTAGTTTGCTCTAAAAGTCGGCCCATGATCTAAAAGCTATCATGATATAGAGGTAAATTTTGCTTTCTTCAATGTACTAGCAGTGTACATTTCAAGAAGTGGTCGCTTTTATTGACCATCGCATTTCAACTTTGAAAATTCGTAACTAATTCCATAAAGGTCCAAAAAATATGAAACAACTTGGATTAGATGCCAATTCTATTTTTCTTCCTACAAAAATTTACTGAAAATTGTTTCAAGGAGTTTAGCTTCTCTGAAAAGGCAATCAACTCTTATATGGTCGCTTGGAAAGCAAACTACCTTACATCTGACATGCAATTGACCGTATTCACTTCTTAAATAACCCAAACTTGCTCCCCAAGAATACTGACAGTTCCCCAGTACTGTAGCCACAGTATTCTGCACACCCACAGTAATTTACAAAAGCCTGAAGATTCTAACGAATAACATCCAGATTGAATGGATGAAGTGGCTCACGAGCAAGCCAGTGAGGAGCTAGAATGTCGGATACCGAAGATTCTCTGAGATTTCATCAACAGAGTTTAGTAGATGATAGTCACATTGAACCTTTCTTCATTCGTCACTATCCAACTGTTGCCCCATTCTCCTCATATAGTCATCTCTCTGCACGAGAATTCTAGAGCTCAGCTCAGTGTCGTCGCCGCCGCTTGCCCCGTTTTACTGAGGTTCGAGAATGTCTGCTCTGCGAATTCCGCTTTATTCTTTCTGTGAATGCTGTGCATCTGTTTAGCATCTTGTGTGTTTCTTGCAGCGCAAATTTTGGTTCATTTTGAGCAGTTTTTGAGCGGGTTTTGAGGAATGTTTGGATGTTTTAGGTGTTTTATAAGGTTGAAGAATTTGCAGTGGCATTGTTGTGTTGGAGCTAAATTGTGTTGTTTTTGTGTATTTTGGTTGTGAAGGTTTCAAGAGGAGGCTGCTTGGTAGGGTTTTGTGACGGTACGAGGAGGTTCTTGTTTTGGGGGGGCGTCGGCTAGGGTTTTGGTGCGGACGGGGTGAGAACGATGGCACAAGCCTGTAGAGCGGGGGCATTGCAAACCTCGGCTGCGGCTGCACTGGTGAGACCGGAACACGCGAGCAGCCGGGACGGCGATGGAGCTTCTGCGGGGTCGTTCGCGAAGGTGCCGGCGTCGCAGAAAATGGTTAAAAG
Organism: Pseudisothecium myosuroides; assembly: GCA_951799445.1. NCBI lineage: Eukaryota > Viridiplantae > Streptophyta > Bryopsida > Hypnales > Lembophyllaceae > Pseudisothecium > Pseudisothecium myosuroides. The sequence continues at coordinate 26,454,632 of OX637294.1, forward strand.
TGCCGAGCTCAAGAGCGGGTTCTTTTTGCAAGGTGCGGCGGCGGTGGTGAAGCACGGTGTGCAGAGGCGGAATGCGAGCAGCAGCCGAGCCGCCGGCCCTAGTGCCGTGTTGAGTGAAGAGAGAGGAATGGAGAGTATGGGATCCGTGGCGGTGAAGGAAGCTGACGTGGCTCCTCCCGACGCGATTGAATCCCGAATCAGCAGCGGGAAGACCTTGACTGCACCGTTGCCGACGGATTTCGTTTCCAGGTATGCCGCGGATGAGCCTCGGAAAGGCTCAGACATTCTCGTGGAGGCTTTGGAGAGGGAGGGCGTGCGTACTACATTCGCTTACCCAGGCGGTGCTTCGATGGAAATTCATCAGGCGCTCACAAGGTCTACGGTTATTAGGAATGTGCTCTGCAGGCATGAGCAAGGTGAGATTTTTGCTGCGGAAGGGTACGCCAAATCCTCGGGTCGCGTGGGAGTCTGCATTGCGACGTCTGGGCCGGGCGCCACCAATCTGGTGACGGGATTGGCGGATGCGTTGCTGGACAGCGTTCCGTTGGTGGCCATCACTGGCCAAGTGCCGCGGAGGTTTATCGGCACTGACGCGTTTCAAGAAACGCCCATTGTGGAGGTGACACGCTCCATTACCAAGCACAATTACTTGGTGATGACTGTGGATGATATCCCGCGCGTCATTAGAGAGGCTTTTTTCCTTGCTGCTTCAGGGCGTCCGGGTCCTGTGCTGGTTGATATCCCGAAGGACATTCAGCAGCAGTTGGCGATTCCCTACTGGAATGAACCGATGAAGCTGCAATCGTATTTGAGCCGACTCCCGGCCCCGCCACAGGTTTCTTTGATGCAGCAGATCATTCGTCTGCTCGCTACAGCGAAGAAGCCTGTAATCTACTCTGGTGGTGGATGCTTACACGCCAGTAAGGAGCTTCGAGAATTTGTTGAGCTTACGGGTATTCCAGTGACGTCGACTTTGATGGGTTTGGGGACTTTCCCTGCCTCGGACGAGAGGTTTCTGTCGATGCTGGGGATGCATGGAACTGTGTATGCTAATTACGCTATTGACTCGGCGGACATGCTTTTGGCTTTCGGAGTGCGATTTGATGATCGTGTGACTGGGAAGTTGGAGTCGTTTGCATCCCGAGCCAGTATTGTGCACATTGATATCGACCCTGCTGAGATAGGAAAGAACAAGCAACCTCATGTTTCCATCTGTGCAGATGTGCAACTGGCTCTTGCCGGGCTCAACAAGCTTATCAGGGAAGGTCCAGCCACAAGGCCGGACTTCTCAAGCTGGCGAGCGGAGCTCGATGGGGTCAAGTTGAAGTGGCCCATGAAGTTCCCTAAACTTGATAACCAATTAATCGTCCCGCAGTTTGCCATCCAGACCTTGTGCGAGATGACAGGAGGTAATGCCATTATTTCGACTGGTGTAGGGCAACATCAAATGTGGGCTGCACAATGGTTTGAGTATGAGCAACCACGGAGGTGGCTCACCTCGGGTGGACTAGGAGCCATGGGTTTTGGTTTGCCAGCCGCTCTTGGTGCCGCCGCTACACACCCTGATGTCCCTGTTATCGATATCGACGGAGATGGGAGTTTCATCATGAACATCCAAGAGCTTGCCACGATACATGTGGAGAAGTTGCCAGTTAAGATAATGATCTTGAACAATCAACATTTGGGAATGGTGGTGCAGTGGGAAGATCGATTTTACAAGGCGAACCGAGCCCATACCTATTTGGGAGACCCCGAGGATGAAGCTGAAATCTACCCTGACTTCTGCAAGATTGCGGAGGGTTGCAAGGTATCTTCGGCCCGTGTCACACGGAAAGAAGACTTGAGGGATGCTATTGCCAAGATGCTTGAAACTCCAGGACCGTATCTCCTGGACGTCATCGTCCCCCACCAGGAGCATGTGTTGCCTATGATACCAGGGGGAGCTAGTTTCAAGGAAATTATTACGGAAGGCGATGGTCGGCAAGAGTACTGAAAGAGTACGAAGATATAGTTTGGACGAGTATGTCTAAAGTTTTGGTTGAATTTTGAAGAGAATTGGGGATTTCACGACTCTTGAAGGTGGAAGCTTTCATTCAAGGTATTGTCTTGTCTGGGCTAGTTTTCCAGAGTGTGTATTATGAGGCTTCCAGAGTCGAACTAAATTGCAACATGTAATAGTCGTGGTTTAGAAGTTTGAGCAACGACTTCTACGGTGGCAGATTGTTCCGAGGATGATCAGCATCTGCCTTTTGAGAACATTGTTAGAATGTGAACGTTACTATTTGCATGTGCCTTCCAAGTAGTTTTTGAGGAGTAAGGTGCAGACCCTTAAGTAAGATGGCCTCTATTCTAGAAACAGTTTTGCACGTTTACCTACGCACTGAAATGAGGTTTTTTCCCTGTAATTAATTTCAGTGTTAAGTTATCTCTTGAAACTCACAATCATATTTGTTCAACCTCTTCGACAAGGTTTTTTGTTTCTCCTCGTAATTGGACTAGTTGGCTGCCTATTGTGCAGTTGCTTCAACCTCCCTGAGTGCCTATTGCCATTCACTTGAGCCATTGTCTGTACTGTAGTATTTCTGAATGAATCGTTACTTTGAGGTTATTCCTGTGCACACATGGAAATGGAAGAACTTGCTTAAGTTACAGGTACAAATTATCAAAGTGAAAATACCCTGACGTCTATTGCTGTGCACAAAACATTATTTAGGAATGGAAGTAGGAAGTTTTTTTGGTTCATACTAGAAAAGTGAATGCAGTCATTACCATGGAGAAAATAACTGTTGGAGACCATTTGCAAGTCCTGTCAACTCTATTTTTTTTGTAGAGGCTTGTGCTACATGTTCCTTGATTGCGAAATGTTGGTTTAAGTTAGGTTTTTGCACTTGACCTGTTAGAACCTTAAACTACTGTTATGTAGAATATTTTACCTTTTGATATTTTGAAGGGGAGCCTTTTGCCGTGCTAAATAATGTAATAAGTAGGAATGCTTGATGAAGAATTGAATTGACTACAAGACAGGCCAAAATGCATTTTCATTGCACAAGCCAATCTCAAAACCACAAACTTGCAAATTAACAGTCCTAGTAGTGAGTGAAGGGGGACTAAGATAAAAATAGCCCATTATGGACAGAAGACCCATTGTGGACACCTATGAATGACCCCATTATGGTTTTCTTCTAGTGAATGAGATTTGGGCTGCAATCAATGTCTTAGCTTATCAAAATGGAGTGATTAGTAACCACAATAGGAACTTTTAGCTCTTTAGTGTTAATTCAGTGTAGGAAGTGACTTTTTTAGGCCTTCCATGTTAGAAATATTGTGATTGTTTTGGGTGAATAAGATGAGTGTTATGGATATAATTTTTGTTGGTTTTGGGGTAGTCTAGAGACTTTTTTAGGCCATGATGGGCAAAACACTTCAAAAATTTATAATAAATTCACATTTTGTTGAAAAAATATAATTTCAATTGCTCTCGCCTTTTCTATCACTTGTCTTTATGTGGAAAAAAAAATTAAAAAATTTCAGCAATGACATGAAAGCAAACTCCTCATTTTGTCCGGAATAAATTGTTTTACTTTGTTAGCATTTCCTTGAAAACTATTGTCACCACAAAATTTATATTTCTGTGGAAATTGGAGCAATACAATTAACACTTCAATTTGCACTACCGGTAATAAAAAAATAGTGTGACCTTGATAAATTTATGTCACATCTACTATTAGAACAAATTGGTGTCATAGAGCTACCTTGCCTATGGGTAAAATATTATTGCATGTTGACCTTTATTATTTATTCCATATTTAGTTGCATGTGTTCCTTTTCTTCCGTAATAATTCAATGTGTACTTGCTAGGTAGTTTTTATTGTTGGAAATGTTTTTCTTTGGAACTGGTTGTGAAGGAGGAGTGAAGATTGTGGGTCAACAAGATTGTCATGATGGTATGCAATTTTGTATGAAATACAGAAGTATGTTTTTCTAGGTTGTGCTTGCATAGGAGTGCATTGTATTAGAGCTTCTATTTTGGTAGAGGTATCATGTCACAACACTTGTTCCATAATTATTTTGCTTCGGTAGCAGATTGAAAACATCCTTATGTAATTAATCATTTAACATCTATAATGATCATTTGAGGTGCCTTAACCCCTAAAGGCCCAAGGCCTTTTTTTTGCCAAAAAACACTCAAAACTGCCATTTCTATAGCAAGGAGTAAAATTTTTTGAAAAATGCTTTTTTTTGCACATCTCACCGTAGGATCTTACACCTAACTAGTATGAGAATGTATGGAAAAAATTTCAGAATTTTTGACCACTCAGATTGCAAGATATTTGCGTGTAAAGTGGAAAAAACAAGTATTTCAACACATTGTGGGACTGGATTTTTTGACTTTGAACATTTTTAACTTAAAATTTTTTCACTATAGAGTTTTGAGCATTAAATTTTTAGAGTGGAGAATTGAGTTGAGAGTCTAGGGAGAAAAAAAAATATTCAAAAAAACTTAATTATCATTCCTAAAAAAATTGTTAAGTAGAATTAGGTATGAGATAGAAGGAAAATCTAAAATATTAATATATTTTAGATGGAATTAAAATACACTAATTCTAATGGTGAGATTGTTCTAGCAAGTAAACTAAACCATGAGAATTTATTTTTTTTTTAAATTGCAAAAATAGCATTCAGAATTGAATCCTACAAGTTATTTTTTTCAAGAAGATGCTCTAACTGCTTGAAAAACAAGAATGTCTATAACTTTCTCATAACAAATCCAAATGAAATGAATCAAAGCTTTAGAGATAGACAAAAATATAATCTACAAGAAAAACAATATAAAAAAACAATATAAAAATTTTGCCAATTTTTTTTGCTACCTGGGTTGCCTGCCGTCCCCTGTTTTGAGTTTATTTGGTCATAACTTTTTTTCCTGGGCACCGATTGTGAAAAAAATTATGTCCCCACGTAGGTCTTCCCATTCTCCACCTCCATTAAATTTTTCAGAAAATATTACAAACGTGGTTGCAAAAAGGTACATGACCAAAATCGCATTTGTCCCCCGAAGGAACAATGGGCCTTTAGGGGTTAAGTAAAGTGTGAACAAGCAAAGCTTGCATCACCTTCATCGTTGTTACCTAAATAATGTTAGGTCAATCTACAAACCATTTCAAAACTATGTGAATTGAATTGAGTTATTGTGACTGAAAAGGACACTTGGCAAGTGAATACCCTATAGTCGGGTCAGATTCATTAAAAAATAATTCAAAAAATAATTATATATAACATGTAATGAAATTTTCAGAAATTATAACATGGCATATTTGAAATGTGGAAAATGTTAATGAAAATAATTTGAATTAAAAAAAAACATGAAGCCTTGAGTGCCGAATATTAAGGACTATTTTTGGGCTTTAACTAGCGGAATCTATTCTCCAATTCCAGCTTCTTACCCAATCATGGTTTGGGGAATCATGATTAGCTAAATTAAGCAAGTGCTATGTGGCATAGAGTGGGCAGTCATATAAAGCATTCAGTCATCAAACAAAATTCTGAAAATTCAAAATGCGGTTAGCAAAAAGGAAATACAAGCAAAAAGAAAAGATTTTGTATAGGGTCTGACGAATTTGACCCCAATGTATGGTACACTTAAACACTTGTGCAAGAGGTAATTCACTATTATCCGTCCTTTCTCTCCTTGCATTTTTTGTTTGAGTATAAAAGACATGTGCTCATTTATAGGTATTGTCTTCCCACGTAAAAGTGCTTAAAAGATTGTAAAAGCAAATTTTGATAGGGACTCTTGCTTATATTTAGTTAAATTACTCATAACATAGAGATATTCCTTATATCTTGTTGGATGATTAACTTCTTAAACTTCTACCATTCACTCTATGTTTTTTAAGTATTGACAACCTATTCTATACAAATTTCGGTGACTATATATAGTCAAAAGTGATGGACCTTTCATATCATAAAAATTGGATGGAAGCATATGAGCGTTTTTAACCCCTAAGGACCAAGCCATTTTCAGGCTCCAAAACCACTGAAAACTGCCATTTTTGCTGCAATCACTCCCTAAACCAAAAAAAATAATTTTACAATCTAACCATAGGATCTTGTACTTCACTTGTCTCAGATCATGTGGTAAAAATTTCAAGAAATTTGACAGTTCCGATTGGAAGATATTAGCATTCAAAGTTGGAAAAAGAAATTTTTTTGAACTGTTTCTTGCAATTTCAGATGACTTTGACGGCCATTTGTGAATTTTTTTTGCACTACACACCATAAAGTTAAAATTGATGTTGAACATTTGAGTTGAGAGTTGGGGAAAAAAATTTCAGCATATCAAAACTTGATTTTCACATATAAAAAAATTGTTAAGTAGAAGTAGGTCCAAAATTGAATGAAACACGAAATTGTTAATAGCTCTTAGGTGGTATTAAAACACCATAATCCCAATGGTGGGATTGTTCTTGCAAACAAACTAAACATTGTCAAAAAAATAAAATGAAAAAAATTGAAAATTGCATTCAAAAATGAATTCTATAAGGTTTTTTTTTAAGATGCTTAGATTGCCCGGAAAACAAGAATGTCCATAACTTTTTCATTCTGAGTCCAAATTGAATGAATCAAAGCCTCAAATGTAGACAAAAACATTATCTTTGAGGATTTTTATTTTATTTTTTAAATATCATTTTTTTTTGTGTGTTTTTTTCTGCCCAACGAACTACTTTTTTGCTTTAGAATGGCATAAATTTTGCTCCTAGGCGCCGATTGAAAAAAAAATTATACTTTTAGAAAGCTAATGTGATTTTCTATCTTCAAGAAAAGTTTCAAAAAATCAGTTTCAAATTTCAGGTCGTACGAGCCTGCCCGAAATCCCAAGTGTCCCCTGAGGGGACTTTGGTCCTTTAGGGGTTAAGAAGTCAAACCTTCTTAACCCCTAAACGTTATTGACTATGTTTTCACCAAAACAGGTTAGAGGACGGTTAATTTGTAAAAATTATATCAATTTAAAAAGAACAAAAAGTAAGGTGAAGACCTTTTTTTTTTTAAATGTAGAAAATATTGGATTGTATACATATTAGAAAAAAAATCACAATAATAATGAAGAATTAAGACACTTATGCATGGTTTTTACAATTCCATACAAGAAGTTCCCTCTAATTAAAATTAAATTTTTATTAAAAAGCCTAAAAAATTGGGTAGCTTGTCCCATGACACATGTATTAAAAAAACTCATATAATTAGTTTTTTAATGCTAATATTGTCCTCAAAGAATATTCATTTCCTACATATAATTACATTTTTGGATTCCTTGTTAAAAGGGCTACAAGAATTTTCTACATTAACCCCTAAAGGCCCAAGGCATTTTCTGGCTCTAAAACCATTGAAAACTGCCATTTCTGCTGCGATCACTTAAGAAATTTAAAAAAAAGTTTTTTTTAAGAATCTAACCGTATTATCTTGTACTTCACTTGTTTCAAATCATGTGGTAAAAATTTCATGAAGTTTGACCGTAGGGATTGGAAGATATCAACAATTGAAGTTGGAAAAATAAATTCTTTTGAACTCTAATTTGCAATTTCAGATGACTTTGACCGCCATTTGTGGAAATTTTTTGCACTACACACTATAAAGTTAAAAAAATTTATGTTGAACATTTGAGTTGAGAGTCGGGGAATTTTTTTCAGAATGTCAAAACTTGATTTTCACATATAAAAAAATGGTTAAGTAGGAGTAGGTCCAAAATTGAACAAAACACTAAATCTTAGTAGCTCTTAGATGGAATTAAAAAACCATAATTCCAACGGTGGGATCATTCTTGAAAACAAACTTAACTTTGTCAAAAAAATTTGAAAAAATTTGAAAATTGCATTCAAAAATGAATTTTATAAGTTGTTTTTTGAAAAATACACTTAGATTGCTCGAAAAACAAGATTGTTCATAACTTTCTCATTTTTAGTCGAAATAGAATGAATCAAAGCTTCAGATGTAGACAAAAACATAATCTTTGAGGATTTTTTTTTAAACTCCGCCCCCCCCCCTTTTTTTTCTTTTTCTGCCTGGCGAATTGCTTTTAAGACTTTGGATGGCAAAATTTTGCTCGCAGGCACCAATTTAAAAAAAAATTATATTTTTAGAAAGCTAATGTAATTTCCTATCTTCAAAAAAAGTTTCAAAAAATCAATTCAAAATTTCAGGTCACACGAGCCTGCCCAAAATCTTAAGAGTCCCCTAAGGGAACTTTGGGCCTTTAAGGATTAACACAAATTGCATCCCTTGAGATTGGACTAAAATGCATTATAAGTGATTATAATTAGGGCCATACAATATGAGGGTTGCATACCTGAGGTCACATTTGTATGAAAAAATGTTCAAAATGGTTGTATTTCTTTGGATCATTCTTCAAGGCAAGTTGGCTACATACTTGAAAAATTTCAGATCATTGTTTGGAATAGTGTACAACATATAGGAAAAAAATAGTAAGTAGAAAGAAGTAGAAAATGATTCAAAATACTACATTGTTAAGAATTTAGTTATGGAATTGAAAAATGCCAATCCCAATGGTAGTAATGTTGTAATAAACAATCTACACCCAATGCTATTATCTTTTTTTTTTTTTTAAATAATGAGATTTGAGTTAAATAAAGGATTTCAAAGTTTATTTTAGAGTAGAGATATCTTAACTACCCACAAACTAAAACTCATAATTTTCATTTTGTTAATCAAAATGGAATGATTCAAAGCTTTCCATATGTATATAAATCTAAAAAACCATTTTTAAATTTTTATTTTGTTAAAAAGTGATTTTTTAAGAATTTTTTGAGTTGCCCGCCAAGCAATGAAAATTACATATTATACAATAACTTTTTAACTTTGTAGTCAAAAATTATGAAAATTATTGGACCTCAAAGCTACTCTTCTGGCACATTTTGCACGAAAATTTCAAAGGAAAAAAAATTCTGTTTGTAGTGAGTTGCCCAAAATTGCTATGGTGCCAAAAAATGCCGTTTGGCCCTTTCGGGACTAAAACCTTAAGCAACCTCTCAATACTTTGTCTAGCTTTTTAAAACTCAAGGGCCTCCTCTAAATATGTATGTGATTTTTGAAAGCATACTAATACCCTCTAGACTATCTTTGTTGTTTTCTATAACGTCATAACATCTCTTTGAGAGAACTTAAAGGTTATGTTGTTAGTATTCAAAGTTGAGTTGGGAAACCTCAATCTTTTCAACATTAATCTTGAAGCTTTGTAGCAAAGCTTGTCTTTGTACTTCCGTATGTATTTTACATGTATTGGAGAATTGTTGAGATTACTTGAGGAGTTACAATCTTTTAATGATAATTTAATTTGACATGTCTTCTTCTTGTCAATTAATACATGTTGAATAGCTAACTGTGATGTATGGATATAGACAAAAACCAACTTGTTGTAGTTCCAAATTCAAGGAGATGGGAAGTTGTAAGAGTAGCATACATTTTCAAAGTTGTTGTAAGAACTTTATACACACTCTATCAATAAAAGCCTCGCTTTATCATTGCATCAATAAAATGCACTCAAAGCCTCTCTGATGCCAAAAACATCTATTGGAGTGGTGCACTAACTTTGTATTAGTTGTAATATAAATTCAACATTCCTTTAATCATAAATTCTAGGATTTTTTTTTAATAAAGTTCAGCAAAAGTTTAACTAAATTTTTTTTAAAATTTTTAAGAAACATTTATTCAAAAATCTTTAAAATGTAAACAAGGGGTGGTTTTGTGTAAGTGATTGATGAAAAATTTAGTAGGAGTTGATAATATTAGTGTGTCTTCACTAATTTCATTGATTGGCTTACTAAAAATGACAATCTACCTAATTCTTTTAGATATTATATTTGTAATCCTAAAGCACAAATTGCTCTTGTTTGGACAATTTCATAGATGCACAATAGGAATGAGCATTGCAAAAATAAAATATAATTAGGTTATAAGCATTCTTTTCATTAAGTTTGTAAGTTTATAATAAAGAAGACTACATATGCAAGTTTAGGTCATAAGGTTATAAACAATCAAAGTCATTGAGTTTCTATATTCTTAATCAATTCAATTTTTGAAGAAATAAAGAGGAAACAAAACAAGTAAATTCATTAACCCCTAAAGCACCGAACATGCTTTTTTGAGAACATAGCTTTTGGGGGTAGCTCACTACAAGCGGAGTTTTTATTTTTTTTCTTTCAAATTTTCACACAACATTTTCCTGAGGAGTAGCTTTAAGGCCCAACAATTTTCATAACTTTTGACTACATGGTTAAAAAGTTATTGCATGATATGTCATTTTCATTGGTCGGCAGGCAGCCCGGGCAGCAAAAAAAACTTCTTTGAAAATCACTTTTTAAAAAAATAAAAATTTGAATTTGGTTCTTTAGATTTATATATAAGTGGGAAGCTTTGAATCATTCCATTCCGATCAATGAGTCAAAAGTTATGAGGATTCTTAGTTTGAGGGTGGTTATGGAATCTCTACTCTAAAATAAAATTTGAAGTCCTTTATTTAACTCAATTTTCAATATTTTTGAAATAATTAATAACAATGGGTGTAGATAGTTTATTACAACATTACAACCATTAAGATTGGCATTTTTCAATTCTATAAATAAATTCTTAACAATTTAGTGTTTTGAATCATTTTCTACCTCTTCCTACTTACTATTTTTTTCCTATATGTTGTACAATTCTAAATGATCTGAAAATTTTCAAGCATGTAGCGAACTTGCCTTGAAGAATGAATCCAAAGAGTAACCACCATTTTGGACATTTTTTCATACAAATGTGACCTTGTGAAGGGCAGCTGCCCGTTTTTTCGCAAGGACAAAAAAAGGATTTTTGTCAATTCAAACGCTATTATCTTGCAATCCACATGGTGGAAAGTTCTGAAATTTTTTCCACATCTTCTCAAGCAAGTTTGCTACAAGATCCTACGGTTACATGTGTCTAAAAATGTTTTTTTTTCTAAAATTTGGCACTAGTATTAGAAATGGCAGTTTTGGAGCGTTTTTGGTGAAAACATAGTCAAAAATCCTAGCATATTGTTATTTGGTTTATTAAAGAAAATTGCATTTGTAAAATGAGGAGGAATTAAAATAAAAATGAAAATTCAAAGGAAAAACATCTTTCAAATATATTTATCCGGGTATTTATCTTGATGCAACTCTATTGACATCAATGGGAAATTTAATCATTCTAGACTCACGATGTATCTATTCATATAATGGCAAAATAGAGCATATAAAAGTGAGAGATATTGAAGTTTGAATATGTGGTTATAGGTTCCATCTTTTAAAGACAAAACTCTTACTATCAAATGTTACTAGCTTCTATGTAGAATTCCTTTTCTTCATAAAAGGGGAATTACAAGACAAGACTAATATTGTATTTACTTCATTTTGGTCTATTATTTGCGGATTTTTCTAGAGCACTATAAAATATGGCCAATGTTTATTAAACCTTTAAGAAGGTTATACTTAAGGGTAATTTTACATAAATTATCGATTTGACTAATTCATCCCAATAGTTCTCTGAACTTTGTTTACAACTTTTGATTGAGAAGCCCTGAATTCTACATATCCTTGGTATTACAATATTTCAATGAATTAGTTTCAAATGCTTAAATGAAGTCTAAAATTCTATTGTAAATACAATGACTATCAATTTTTACTATGAACAATCAAGCTACTACCTCGCTTTAATTTATTCCATAGCCTTTGGAGATTGATGAAGGGCAATGAACTTGACTCTAAGAATGACTATTCCACCTTAATTTCTTGCAAGTGATCCATGAAGTACCTCTTTTATTTCACCTTAAAAAAAATCTCTAGTTTTTAGATTGTGTGTGATAAGTTGATATTTGATTCAAAATTACTAAATTTTCAACAATTTTTACTATAATTTCATTTGAATTCGGTTAATATAGTCAATGATTTTCCAAACATCAATGAAATTTTTTAGATTAATATCATTGATAGTATTTTGAACAAAATTGGCACCCAAGTGTCACTATAAGAGAAAAGGGTGTTTTAAGTAGTGTCCTAGACATCACGTCTTTTAAGTAAGTTTTTAAGTAAAATTTTACTAAAAAGACAATCTTTTTAGTAAAATTTTACTTAACAACTTACTTAAAAGACGTGATGTCTAGGACACTACTTAAAGCACCCCTTTCTCTTGTAGTATGTGAAACAACACTAACCTTTTTATCCATGAAAAATATGTAGAAATGGATTAATTTTATTGCCTTATATGTTCAAGATAGATTTAAGTGCCCTTGCATATGTCAACTCTAACTAGTTGTTTACCTTCAAACCTAGGTCTCTGCCACTTGTCTCATGTTTCAGTTGGGCCAATAAAGTGCTAAAGATTGAACATCAATTTCAATGTGTATACATCTATCCAAAGAAAATCCTTCTTTCTGTATATTATTTTTTTTGATAAATTAAACATTAACAATTTGCCAATTCGAAGTGTTGCCTAAAGATGGACAACAACCATAGAATTGTTGCGTTAGAAATTAACCCCTAAACGATGGAGCCTATAAGGCAATGACTATATAATCAAACTTGAAAGACTCTCATTTTGTAGCCTCCATTTTTTTAGTATTTATGAGTGGAATTTTTGGTTCTATTTTTCAGAGATGAAATCAAATGTCTAATATATGTGTCTAATAGATTTCTTGAAAGGCAAGATTGTCCATAACTTTTTCATCACTAGTCCAAATAGAATGAATCAAATCTTTTCCAAATAGACAGGAGTATTTCTTATGAGAATATAAAATTTAAAAGAAATTATTTTGACTTTTGTGATTTTCTATGTTGCCCGACAGTCACCATTCAGGTTGCACAAGTGCTTAAGTGTATTCACTTGCCAAGTGTCCTTTTTAGTCACAATTTTTTCAATTCAATTCACATAGTTTTGAAATGGTTTGTAGATTGACCTAATATTATTTTGGTAACAACAATGAAGGTGATGCAAGCTTTGCTTGTTACACTTTGGCACCTCAAATGATCATATATATACAATTACCTAAGGATGCTCTCAATCTACTATCAAAGCAAGATAATTATGAAACAAGTGTTGTGGCATGATACCTCTACCAAAATAGAAGCTCTAATACAATGCACTCCTATGCAAGCACAACCTAGAAAAACGTACTTCTATATTTCATACAAAATTGCATACCATCATGACAATCTTGTTGACCCACAATCCTCACTCCTCCTTCACAACCAGTTCCAAACAAAAGCATTTCCAACAATAAAAACTACCTAGCAAGTACGCATTGAATTGTTACGGAAGAAAAGGAACACATACAACTAAATATGGAATAAATAATAAAAGCCAATATGCAATAATATTTGAATCATAGACAAGGTGGCTCCATGACACCAATTTGTTCTAATAGTAGATGTGACATAAATTTATCAAGGTCACACTATTTTGAATTACCGGTAGTACAAATTGAAATGTTAATTATTGCTCTAATCTTCACAGAAATATAATTTTGTGGTGACAATAGTTTTCAAGAACATGCTAATAGTCCTTCCTGTCTATTAGGACAAATCAGCATAGTACCAATTTCAATAATTTGTTAATTTGCAAGTTTGTGGTTTTGAAATTGGCTTGTGCAATGAAATTGCATTTTACCTTGTCTTGTAAGTTTGGAGGCTCTGAAATTGCACGAGCACTAAGAACTGCCCCTATAAAGAGCTACAAAATGGACATGAGGTGGTTCTTTAATTGACCGCTATAGTCATTGAAGGAATCAAGGAAAAAAAACTTATTAATTGCAAGAGCCAATCATTCTTTTTGCTATCCCCATCTTTCTTTAGATTCCAAGTGAACAGTTTATGGAAGACCTAGGGTCAATACAACTTGTTTGAAAATTCATGAGTAATTAACTAATACTTTGAAAAATATGAAACCACTTGTGTTAGATTTCTCATCTATTTTTTCTTTGTTTGAATAATAAGCTAAAAGTATTTCCATCCAAGAAAATACATTAAAAAGGTGGACCAGCCATTAGATGAGCGGTTTTTGAGCCTCCTACTTTAGTCAATTCAATTCTTCATCAAGCATTCTTACTCATTAAGGTAGGAGGCTCATAAATGGACCATCTAAGCAATAAAGGGCCTCTGTAGGAAAATCAATAGAACATAACATTTACCACATATTTTTGGTATAAAGAGAAAAGTGAAACAGTTCATTGGCAATTTAAATTGTAATTTTCTAACTTAGAATGAATTAACTATGAATTTTTAAATTGAAAGGTGTAGAAGTAGCTATTGGTGCTCATAGACTGCCCAATCTTTAATCAAAATCAACATTTGAATGGAGCACTTCTATGATGTTGGCTTGTAGAGAATGATCCACATCATGCTTTCACTTATTTAAGCCTTCTATGAATGTATATTTTACTCAAAGGGAATGAAGAATACAATTAAAAAGCAAAAAGCACTTTGAACAATTTGTGATCCATTTTAGAAACTCTCTGCACTATTTGTGACAATTCTACAAGGTGATTCTAATTGCCTGCTTACAATTCGAGCCTCCTACCTTACATTATTTAGCATGGCAAAAGGCTCCCCTTCAAAATATCAAAAGGTAAAAATTTTCTACCACTAAAAAAAACCATGCATTGGTCTCAACAAAACCAATTAACCAACTTGATGTGTATTTTGTGAGTTTTGTTTCCAACACATAATTTTGCGTTTTCCAGCGCAAAATTTTGTGTTGGAATCAAAAAATATAGAAAATACATCAAGTTAGTTTTGTTGAAACCAACGTAGTTTTCTTCTAGTGTAAATAATAGTATTTTAAGGTTCAAGATTCAACAAATAGGTCAAGTGCAAAACCCTAACTTAAACCAACATTTTGCAATCAAGAAACATGTAGAACAAGCGTCTACAAAAAAAAATAGAGTTGACAGGACTTACAAATGGTCTCCAAGTGCACACCTGGAAAACCCTTAACCCTTCCTCTACCCCAAGCTCTTCAGTTTGAGCAACGATTGGCTGTTATATTGGAATGGAGCTTTGAAAATGCCCTATTAAACCCCAGCAAACAATGAAATCAGAAAACTAATGATGTAATACAAATAAAATTTCCACAATTATTCAAACTAGACAAAGGCTTGTTAACCTTTAAAGGAGGAAAGGGTGACCCTCAAAATCATCCTTTTGCATTACCGTATGAATCATTGGCTTGAAAATTTGCAAAACCACTCATTGGAAGTCGAGCTACTGTAGAAGATCTCCCATTTTCATAACAAATTTCGAGGATGAATAGTTGCACTTTTGTCCTATACAATTTGATTCTTTGTCATCCATCGGGGACATAGAATGGCCTCCTCATCGTTTAAAGGTTAAGCAGAGCTCATGCGTCACCATCAAAGATCTTCCAATCCAAAGTGGCCGGCCTCTACCATGACCCTATATGTTTGCAACTTCTAGAGTGCTTCTTCCCCACTCCTATTCTGCTCCTATTTCTTTGCAACCCCACAATTGAAGCTCCCAACCAAAATAGCTCGGAAACAAAGGTGCATTGAAGCTATAAGCAGCTATGGCAGGTTGGTGTCCAAAGTTCAAACTTTAGAGAATTTGGGCTCCCCTATTCCATTGGCGAGGGAACAATGCTATAAAAAAAAGGCAATCCGACTCCTGTCATTTGCTTTTTGGGTTGTTATTCCATCTGACAGTATGGTTGCTATGAGGAAAACCTTATACTAATACCATGCCTTTAACCTCTGAAGGACCAAGTGTCCCCTTAGGAAACACTGCAAAGTTCATGCAAGTTCCTATGATCTCAATTTGTGACATGATTTTTTGAAACTTTTTTTGAACACAGGAAAACACATTAGCTTTTGGAAAATATAATTTCCTTCCAATTGGTGCCCAAAGTAAAGGTTGTGCCACCCTAAGCCCAACATGGTGATTGTCGGGCAACACAAAAAATCACAAAAAGTCAAAATCTTTTGGAACTGCAGCCTGATTGAATAATGAACCCAATTCAAGATAAGTTACTCATTGTATGACAGTTTGAAAACAGATTGATGAGTGATGCAGAACTGAAGTGCATCAAATTGTAGCAAAGATTGCCATGCACATAACACATCTTTATATATCTGCACATTCAAAATTTAAAATTGATTAACACAATGTTTGAAAAATGCATGCTCCAGCCTTCCAATCCTCTTTTGAATCCCAAGTAGACTATAAGTTAAACAAAACTGAGACAGTTTCATAATAAGAAACCATGTGCAGATGTACAATACCCTCCAAAAACTCTATTTGCAGACGATCGGAGTTGAACCTTGCAACCCCTACTTTGAACCCCTCCACATTTTTCCTCTTTAATTCCATTTTAAGAATTTTTTTTCTCAAAACTGTCCTATTAAGTTTATTATTTTATGCAATCTTGATCAACACACCAACTTTCAATTTCAAAAAACAAAAATTCTATTTTTGATAAATTATTTTGTGTGTTTTTCAATGTGTAACATAATAGTTGATTGAAAAATATTGGTGATGTATTTTTTAAATTTTATTGTGGAAACATTTAAGAAACATCAATGTACAAATCTCACTTTGAGGAAAAATCTGCATTACTAGAGAAAAATTTTACACTACAAAGAATTCAATGTCAAAGTGTTACCTTCTCAAAAATTATTAAATAGATATTTCTAAATTGTAATTATATTTTACTAATTGATCCATGTATTTTGACTATTTAAATTTTTGAGAAGGCAACACCTTGACATTGAATTCTCTATAGTGTAATATTTTTCTTTGGTGATGCAGTTTTTCCTTGAAAGTGAGATGTGTATATTGATGTTTCTTAAATTTTTTCACAATAAAATTAAAAAAATTCATTACCAATATTTTTCAATCAATTATTATGTTATACATTGAAAAACAAACAAAACAGTTTATCAAAAATAGAATTTTTGTTTTTTGAAATTGAAATTTGGTGTGTTGATCAAGATTGCATCAAATAATAAATTTAATAGGACAATTTTGAGAAAAAAATTCTTAAAATGGAATTAAAGAGGAAAAACGTGGAAGGGTTCAAAGTGGGGGTTGCAAGAGTTTTTGGAGGGTACTGTACATCAAAACGAAGTTATTTGTATGAGTGACTGGATGAAAGATTGACATGCATAGTGGCATAGTCTCAGCTTGTCATTCTTGGGACTTGATTGAAGGTGGCTTGTCATGAATTTGTGGATCATGAATTCGGGGACTTTAGCGTCAAAGAGAGGCATATACAAGATTCAACGTCATGTACTTTCCGTATACATTTTCATTCACGTATTTTGCAAGTTTTCTACATCATGTCCCTATTGCAAATCCCGTTGCTTTTCATTCCCTGAAATAGTGATAAAACGTGGCGTGAGTGAAAAAAGCCACAAATGTCAAAACATGGGGTCGACTTGGCTACTAACATTAAGGTGATTGCAAAAAACATCTGTACTATTTCTTGTCACCCATCACAGGCTGATCTTGCTTTTTGGCCATAACTTTTGCATTCTTGCTCCAAATGAATCAAAATTTATAAACAAGGTACTCATGACTTTGTACACCTTGTCTAATCTTTTGGAATTTTTAAAAAGTGTTTTACTATCTAAAAATAGCCCCTGATTTTATATCACACTTGTCAATTTTGGATTTTTTGAGCAAAGTAGTACCCAAAAAAACAAATTTGGAGCTGAAATTTGGAGGAGATGGTCTTCTAGTAGACTTGTACCTATTGTCCAATGGAATTCTAAAAACAATTAATTTTATGTGGTGTGGAAGTTCACAAATTGAGTGATTTTCACCACACCTAAATGAGTGAATTTCATCTAAAATTAGACTCAAACTTCATCCAAGCTTTTATCCTTCAAAATAAAGTATTTTTGAAAGTAAAAGTGAATTTTGGAATCCTTAAATATTCTTTGGTTGATTCCAACTGTAAAAGATTTTTTAATGATTCTTAAGTTTTGGTTCCTAATTATTCCTTAATTAATCTTAATTCAAATTTTTTATTCTAAAATTACTATTTTTAAGGTTTTTAGATATTGAAGCAACAAAGCAAGAAATTACCTTACCAACAAGGTAAGACACAAAAAGACTAACTTCTTACAAAAAAGCTATTAATGGATGAAGTTTTACCTCAATTGGTAAGCCAAAACTTCATCCACAAATTACTTCTAAAAAAAGAGGCAAAATAACTTTAAAAATAATCTAAAATCCTACTTCTAACCTAACTTCCTAAATTCCTTTTCAGATTCTTTTTAGATTCCTTTGGATGAAATTCTTAAATTCTCATCCAATTTTAGGATTAAAGTTCAATTATTAATAACTTCTTTGTTTTTTGGTTATTTTCTAGGTGTGAGATGTTTTTGGAATCCTCTAAAAATTACCTACTGTTTTCTCCAAGATTCACAATTTGAGGAAAAACATGATAAAGTACTATTTGGAAGAATATTTTGAAACTCATATGCAAATAAAAATTAGATATTTTGAGTTGTAGATTCCATCTGTATGGTTACCTTAACCAATGCGATCACCAATATTTTTTTTTTAATTTTGAAAAAAAAATTCATGATTCTTTCTACATTCAATTGAAAGCAAAATTTTATCATTTTTTGAGTAAAATTTGTTGGAATGGACCTAAAATGAGGTTTTCTTGACATGGTGATTTTTTGAAATTTTTGTGTTCTTAAAATCTATGACCTCATTTTTGCAATTCCACTTTTTGAACTAGGGTTAGTGCAATTTTGGCTTGGTCAACCACTTGACAAACTTCCACATTTGTAATTTTAGAAAAATATGTGCTCTAGTAACTCCAAATTCAACCATTAGATAGGACAACAACTTGATAAAGTTTCTCTACATATTAGGATGACTTTCATTGAAATAATAATAAGAATGATACTTGAGTTTCAATTTGTTCATCGTTCAGAAATTGGACGTCAGAGCACTTAGGGATTAATCAATGTTAAGTCCCTTTTTCTCCCCTAAAAAGTGGGAGTCCCCAATCATTATAACTTTCTAGTTCACTAAGGCTAACATACACACAAGCCAATGAATGAGTTGGCACACACTAGAGTAAAACCCATCATTTTTTCATTCTAGAGATCCAAACCTATGTTGCTTCTCATTAAAAATTATTTAATGGGTGATTGCAAGAAACAGATGTACTATTTGTTGCGTCTTTTAATAGTGCTCAAGATTTTTTTGGAATAATTTAAAATTAGAAAAATAATTTTTAAATTCTAAGAAAAATATGGCTGATGTATGCATCTTTAAGTGAAGGTAACCACCAAAGGAAAAGCATAGGAAAATTCTCTTAGTAGGAGAACTATAAAAGTGCCAAATCTCTAGAAAGTAGATATGGTCATTCACCAAAACTCCAAAAGAACCACCAAAATAATATTTTACATGTTTTGAAATTAATGCCAACTAAATGAAGCTCATTCTGTGGACTTCCACACCACATAAAATTAATTGTTCTTAGAATTCCATTGGACAATAGGTACAAGTCTAATAGAAGACCATCTCCTCCAAATTTCAGCTCCAAATTTGTTTTTTTGGGTACTACTTTGCTCAAAAAAACCCAAAGATTGACAATAGTGATATAAATAAGGGTCTATTTTTAGATAGTAAAACATTTTTTTTAAATTCCAAAAAATTAGACAAGGTGTATAAAGTCATCAGTACCTTGTTTATAAATTTTGATTCATTTGGAGCAAGAATGCAAAAGTTATGGCCAAAAACCAAGATCAGCTTGTGATTGGTGGCAAGAATTAGTACAGATGTTTCTTGCAATCACTTTAACCCCTAAAGGACTGTTGTTCCTTCGGGGGACAAATGGGATTTCGGGCAGGTACCTACGGGCTAAAATTTTGTCCTGATTTTTTGAAACTTTTTTGGAAGATAGAAAAAGTAATAAGCTTCATGAGAATATAATTTTTTTTTAATCAGTGCCCGGGATTAAAAGTTATGCCCAAATAAGCTCAAAACAAGGGAGAGGGGGTAGCAAAAAAAAATTGCAAAAATTTGAATTTTTTTTTAGTTTTCTTTTCTTGTAGATTATATTTTTGTCTATTTGGGAAGCTTTGATTCATTCCATTTGGATTTGTTATGAGAATGTTAAGGACAATCTTGTTTTTCAGGCAGTTACAACATCTTCTTGAAAAAAAAAGTTGTAAGCTTCATTTTTTAATGCTATTTTTGCAATTTTTCAAAAAAATAAAATCAACATGGTTTAATTTACTTGCTAGAACAATCTCACCATTGGAATTAGTGCATTTTAACTTCATCTAAAAGATATTAATATTTTAGATTTTCCTTCTATCTCGTACCTACTTCTACTTAACAATTTTTTAAGGATGAAGATTAAGTTTTTTTGAATTTTTTTCCCCCAAGACTTTCAACTCAATTCTTCACTACAAAGATTTAAAGCTCAAAACTCTGTAGTGCAAAAATTTTAAGTGAAAAATGTTCAAAGTCAAATAATCTAGTCCTACAATGTGCTGAAAAACTTGTTTTTTCCACTTTAAACGCAGATATCTTGCAATCTGTGCAGTCAAAAATTAAAAAAAAAATTCCACACATTCTCGTACCAATTAGATATGAGATCCTATGGTTATATGTGCAAAAAAAAGAATTTAAATTTTTTTTTACTCTTTGCTATAGAAATGGCAGTTTTGAGTGTTTTTTGGCAGAAAACGGGCCTTGGTCCTTTAGGGGTTAATGTTAGGAGCCAAGTCGGCCCTACATTTCGTCATTTGTGTCTTTTTTCACTCACCCCACGTTTTATCACTATTTCACGGAATGAAAATTGACGGGGTTTGCAGTAGTGACATGATGCAAAAACCCTTGAAAAAAACGTGAATGAAAACGTGCAAAAAGTACATGATGTTGAATCTTGTTTATGCCTCTCTTTAAAGCTAAAGTTTACAAATTCATGATCCATGAATTCATGACAAGCCACATTCGATCAAGTCCCAAGAATGACAAGCTGAGACTATGCCACTATGCGTATCAATCTTTCATCCAGTCACTCATACAAACAACTTCGTTCTGATGTACTGTACTGTACATCTGCACATGGTTCACATTATGAAACTGTCTCAATTTTGTTTAACTTAAGGTAGGTACACCTAAATGTGCCACTGACCTTAAACCGCCATCTTTACTATGTGAACATCTCCAAAATCAGTTCTGTACCTATGTGGAAGAAACGCTTTTAGAACCAAACTTTGTTCCTTAATAACTTTTGCATATAGTATCCAAATGCCACGTTTTCTGGTGCGTTGGAACCTCCTTTCACTTGCCAACAAGAATATATGAAAATCTGACCAGTCTAATAATAGTAAATAGGCTCAGTAGCAAAAAGTGGCGGTTTTGGGTGTACCTACCTTATAGTCTACTTGGGATTCAAAAGAGGATTGGAAAGAGCATGCATTTTTCAAACATTGTGTTAATCAAATCTAAATTTTAAATTTGCAGATACACTGCGCACCTACTGTGTCTTACTAAATTGTTTTACAGGTATTGTTCTGAAGTCTCCACTTCCGAGCCCTATATAATCCTCCACTGGACCAACTCTTCAACACCACCACACTTAGTCTGAGTCTCCATTCTCCGAGACGTACTCCAGCCGCTTCAATCTCCAGCATTCCGCTCTGTGAAGACGATTTCCTCAGCACCTCTGTTTGTTTGTTTTTTCTCCAGTAAGACGAGCACGCCAAGCCCATCTTAACCATCAGTAGATGTCTTCACTATAACGCTGTCACTGGCCTAGTTATGTAGAATGAATTCCCACAGTGATTTGTTTTAATTCCACAGTCAATGGGCTCCATGAAGTTCATACCAATATCTTGATCTTCATTGACAGAAGTTTGGCACGTAAATGTGTAGTAGACTGTGTTTTCTCATATCCACCAAACTGAACTGAAAGAGCTAGCAACGTCAGAATATTGATATTTCTTGAAACTGCAAAATAAATAGTTAGCTTGTATGCTTTCAGATTCAGTTATGCTTGCTAAGTAATTATGTGGTCCACCGATTGAGTGCAAGTTGCGCGTAGTCATGGCAACTGCTGCAAGTGTCAAACGGCAGATTGCTCTCTGCTTGGGTGTCCTTCTGGTGCTGGGGATGACATCCGAGGCTGATGGCACAATTGTGTTTTTCTCCGGCCCGTGCAGGGGGACGCTTGAGAGATTCCATGCGTGTGGGTGCAATAAAATCCCCACAAACTTGAAAGGCAGCTACGTTTTCTCATACGAAAACGGGAATGCACTAGCATACAATTCCTCCAACTGCAGCGAGCACCCAGTGGCCGTCCTCCGTAACAGTACCTTGTCTTGCAGCAAAATTGACTAGCAGAGTGTCTATATCACATGCTGAACTTACTCAGGATTGGTAAGCATGTTAATTAGCTGGATGAAGTGGCCACTTGAGATTACTACCTCAAATCCACTAATAGGACTACCTTAATTGTCCAACCACTCCGGCTAAGTAATGTAGAATGGCAACAATTTTGTTGGTATAATGTTGTTTGTTTGAGTTAGTGGGAGAGTTGGTTTCGGAGCTATATGTAGGTCACGACTACCTTACCACAGTTGAATAAGACCAATTGTTGCTCATTCATCTGTGTGTTTTCAACACTAGAATTCTCCATCATAATTTCAATATTAGTATGTTATCATCTCCTTTGTAGCATATCTATGTTTTATCAGTTGGATTGCTGGAGAAATAAATGTCAAGTTGGGTTACATTGTGACATGGACTTGTTATTTATCATATATGCTTGTATTCATAATGTAGAAGTGATCCTGAAGAGGGTTTCTGAATTTGTATGCATGGGTTGATCTCTTCCAAGATTGTGATATGGACTAGATGATGCGAAAGCAGAGCCTCATTACTATGAGAAATAACATGTTGTAGATACATAGTAGGATTTAAATGGGTGCACTTTTGAGTGAATTTTTTTAAGGTGTTTTACTGCATTTTGCTAGTTTGATGGCCGTTTAGTTTCTGTCCAAATGGGTTATTTTGTTGTGTTGGTTTGGTTTCATTTGAGTTTGTTGGGGTAATTTGAGTTTGTTGGGATTGGTCAGGTCAAGTCTAATTAGAGTCTGTCAAGACAAGTTGGTGCGTAGGGGGGAATTGTCTTAGTTGGCAACTGTCCAAGAGTTGAGCCGAGTTGGATTCAATCATGTGTGTCAAGTTGGGATGTATGCTGTGAGTTAAGTCAATTGTTCAAATTCCAAGTCGGTTTGAAGTTGGCAGTTAGTCGTCGATTTCTTCCTTTTGTTGTAACTGCCGTTTCTCGGTTGCTATTAGGCTGTGTTTTTGCTCATTTGTCTTCACCCTCTGTTGAGAGAGCGTCCAGTGCAAGTTCATCCAGTTGTGCTGTATTTTTCCTTTCCTATTTGGTGTGCATGTGTGTGTGTTGAGGGGATCAGTTGTGAGGATTATGTGTGCGTATGCCTGCAGAATCATGAAGATGATCCAGGTTGTCTAATTGTGATGGAGTGAAGATTTCTGTGTGCGCGTCATAGTTGAAGGCAGGAAGTTGAAGAGTTTGTGGAAGGGAAATGGAGTTATTGAGTGTTAACGCGGTGCTGAAGATATTTGAGACCAAGGAAGGAAGTTCATATATGTGAGATCAAGCAGGAGAGGAATTTGTGCTAGTTGGGAATTTGATTGGGTGTGATTTGTTGATGTAGTCGAGAGGAAGAAGTTAACTGAAGAAGGAATGTATGTAGAAAATCAATGGTGAGTCTGTGAGGTGATGGTGAGTTGCGGTGATAATCTGATGGATGTTTTAGGCTGTTAAGCAAGGACTTTAAAGTGTAACGCTGAATTTAATCACCAATTGGATTAATATGAGATGCTTCAGATGTAATTGATTATGAGTGTATGCATGTGGAAGAATTGAGTATCATCTGGAAGTTAGATCTGTGATTCTTGTGTCGAGGATGCAGTTGTGTGAATGCTTGTTTCAAATCGGTGTTAATTGAAGTGGCATGTGTGCCTAATTGGAGTGAGTTCTGAGAGTTGGTGGGACAGCTGCTTAAAAGTAAAATTGATGAGGAAAAGGATCAAATGAAAGAATGAGTGATAACTTAACCCCTAAATGCCCAAGCCTTTCCAAGAGTGTTTTGACTATGAAAAAAGAGCATGGGCTTATAGTTAACCCCAATGAAGCAAATTGTATTTTTTTCAAAATCTAACCGTATAGATGTTTGAAGAGCTTAATTACTAGTATGCATACCAATTTTGAGTGCGAAATTGCATAGGAGTTGTGAGATTATAACAAGAGAAATGTATGCTTTCTATTTTTAGTATGCTGCCATGTTTTAGAAATTTGCATATAAAAGTTTTTTGAGATGGGAAGTGACATGAATGACTACAAATAATGTTAGCACACTAAAATGCACTTTCAAAAAACTTAATTTCACATGAAAAGCTATCAAACTTATTACACAATCCACCTTGCAATTGGTGAAATGCAATTTTTTTTATAAGTATAAATCGCAAATAACTCCAAATCAACACTTGCATGTTTAAATTTTCAATGGTGAAAATCATGAAAACACTTTACTCTTTCCATTGGGACCATTTTCAAAGCAAATGGATAAGTACAAGTTTTTAGATCTCAAATCAAGTGAAATTGGCAAAAGTTGGGAAATGAAGTAAAAATAGGAAATTTTACTCTTCCACTTTGGGACATATATGGCTTTGAAGTCCTCTCAAAAATCAAATGTTTACCTTTTGCAGTGAAAAATGAGAGTTTTCAATAATTAACCCTAAAAACTGCCCGAATTTTTTCTTAAAACGGTCAAACGAATTTAACTGCCCATACCAAAATGAGCCTGAAATTTCAGCTCGACCATATATGGTCGCCGAGGCAATTAAGGGTTAAAGGAAACAAGCAGAGTGATTCCAAGTTGGTTAGCAGCAAATGCAGATTCTGTAAGAGTACAAATTACACGAGATTAAATTGTGAGAAAAAGGATAATGAAATCCATTTGGAAGGCGAGGATCTTGTGGTTTCCAGCAAGGAGACAAGGGAAGTGACTAGTACCTTGAAGTGAGTTGGTTGTCTAAGAGCATCTCCTGCAGCCCTCCAACTCTCCCCTCTCTTCTAGAATTTGGGTGAAAAGCAATCAATTCTAGCGTTTGTCAAGCTTCGACCTTCTCTTTCCCCGCTCAAAAAGCCATTTCTAGAGGGGCTACTAACCCCTCTTTTGCTATAAATTGTCTTGGGATTAGCAAGTCGTCATAATAAATGCAAATTGTGTGACTTGTGATTGGTAGGGAGTATATTTTGGGGAGTTGCGTGACTTGTGATTGGTTGGAAGTATGTTTTATAGAATTGCATTGATTGCGGCATCGGAATAAGAATTTTTTTCCAAATCTCTTCACTTCAATTAACCCCTAAAGGCCCAAGGCCTTTTTTCTGCCAAAAAACACTGAAAACTGCCATTTCTATAGTAAACATTAAAAAAAATTGAAATTTTTTTTTTTACACATCTAACCGTAGGATCTTAAACCTAACTAGTATGAGAATGTATGGAAAACATTTCAAAGTTTTTGACTGCACAGATTGCAAGATATTTACGTTTAAAGTAGAAAAAATAAGTTTTTCAGCACATTGCGGGACTAGATTTTTTGACTTTGAACATTTTTAACTTAAAATTTTTGCACTATAGAGTTTTGAGTTTTAAATCTTTATAGTGGAGAATTGAGTTGAGAGTCTAGGGGAAAAAAAAATATTCACAAAAACTTAATTATCATTCCTAAAAAAATTGTTAAGTAGAAGTAGGTATGAGATAGAAGGAAAATCTAAAATATTAATATCTTTTAGATGGAATTAAAATACACTAATCCCAATGGTGAGATTGTTCTAGCAAGTAAACTAAACCATAAAAAAAAAATTGAAAAATTGAAAAAATAGAATTTAGAAATGAATCCTACAAGTTATTTTTTTCAACGAGATGTCTAACCACCCGAAAAACAAGAATGTCCATAACTAATCCAAATGAAATGAATCAAAGCCTTCCAGATAGACAAAAATAAAATCTATAAGAATAAAAATATTATAAAAAAAATCAAATTTTTGCCAATTTTTTTTGGCTGCCTGGGCTACCCGCCATCCCCTGTTTTGAGCTTATTTGGTCATAATTGTTGTTCCCGGGCACCGATTGTGAAAAAAATATATTCCCACAAAACTAATCAGCTTTTCTACCTCCAAAAAAAGTTTCAAAAAATCAGGAGAAAAATTCAGCCCGTAGATACCTGCCTGAAATTCCATTTGTCCCCAAAGGGACAATGGGCCTTAGGGGTTAAATCCAAACCCTAAAATGTTGGACAAATATAGATAGGGAGACAATTGGGAAGAGGGTATACCTATTTTAGTTTGTGTCTTTGGATTCACATGTAAAGTGTACCAACTTCCGTTGCGTTTCATAATAGGGGGTTGGGCCTTGCAATTATCTACCAAGATTTTCAGTTCTTCCACCAAATTAACCCAAAACAACTCAATTTTCCGCTCCATTATACACTTGCCTCCTTAGAGACTCCGAAATGTATTTCACAAAATCCCTTCTTCTGTGGCCAGCTGCAATGTATACATCTTAGCAGAGTACTATAGTAGGACACAAGAGCAAGTCAGATTATTAATACAATGTCAAAGCGTACCATGAGATACAGGTTCTAATTAGGAGAAGATAGAGTTATTGTCGGTGAAACGCATTGGATGTGCATTTGATCACTTCAAAAACCAAAGCATACATTATATTGAAATTTATGAAGTTTGGGCTGAAGTTTGTTTCTAGTACAACTTTTGAAGAAAATCAACTACAGCCAGATGCACTGGATAGCTGCAACTCCTCATGCAAACTCTAGCTAGCAAGTACCACGATTAGTACACAGCCACTATGATTTTTGGCATTTGATCACTAGAACACCACAAAATCAAACTTCATTCCACTGAAACATAGTTGCAATTGTCAGAATCATTATCACTTATCTTACAATTTACAAACTGATTTCCAACTCAAGAGCTCCAGTGCTACCACATGCAACACAATAGCGTACATTCAAAGTTCAGTCTGGATGATGACAAGCTATTGAGCATCAAGCCGGAGATACCGTCACTGGTATTTTTGGATGGGGACATCGTTGGTACTCATGTCACGCCGACGCATGAGCCTGTTCTCCTTGAACTCCCACAACTCATTTTCATGCATCCGAAACCTGCAACCAATAAATATGCCCCTATCGTTGAAGAAGCCATTTTTTTTTTTTATCATTAACAAATACACCTAGCCCTTTATAACTTTGGCATGTTGTATCCAAATACTGCAACACATCCTTTAATGTGCACCCTCTTTCATATGAACGTATAAAAATTTGACAATCTAATGATAAGAAACTATGCTGAAGAACAAAGGAGGCCATTTCAAGTGTGCCTTGAAGGCAAAACCTAATTGCAATAGCTACCTAAACGTGCAACTCTCCAAAGCCTTGCACGATTACATACTGAATTTGAGAATGTATATCCAAAGTAAACCCAATGATTTTGAGAATATAGGCCCAATGTTAAAGTTGTAAGAAAAATGTTGAATTCTATGAATTTTTCAAAATTTCAAAATAGAGTAAAACCAAGGCTGAGTAAGCTTTGTTTCATTAGTTGACCCCATTCATTTTCATGCCTAAAATTCATATCAAGAGCAAAGAGGTAGGAGTTGTCAAAATATACTAGAATAGCATCTTTTGTGATTTTCTTTTTTAGCATCTTCTTCTATAGAATTGTCAAAGGTGATTGCAAGAAACACCTGATCTATTTTTTGTCACACGCTCAATACAAAATTTAACTAGGTATGAGCGGTTGAGCTTAGTCTTTTTGTATATTAAAGATTTTGAAAAATTAAATGTTAATGATTTCCCTCTTGAAAGTGTTGCTTGAAGATGGGCAACAACCACAAAATTGTTGCATCATAGGCTAGTACTCCAATAGGGATTAACCCCTAAAAGATAGAGCCTCTGACCATGTATTCAAATTTGAAAGTCTCTCACTCTATATCCTCCATTTCTTCACTATTTATGAGTGACATTTTTTGTTTTTAATTTTCAGAGATGAAATCAAATGTCCAAAATTTGTCATGAAATTTTCAAACTACTATGAATTTTTGAAGAAAAAATGAAGAAAATTCATATCAAATACAAATTAATCATGTTCAAAAAATCTAAATTTTTTAAAATAGAAGTGCATTATAGTATAGAACATTGTGGTCCAAAAGATTGTTTTGTATCATTCTATATTTAGAAACATGGTCAAAGATCCTCAACTTCAAACTTCACTAAAATAAAGAATTTTAAGAATTTTAAGAATTTTTCAAATAGACTAAAAACAAAACTTTAGAAGCTTCTTCTCTCTCGTTTTGCTCAAAGCAAAAAAAAACATTTTGAATGTCAAAATTGAGTTTTAAGGGAAAAAAGTTCAAAGTATAAGTTGCAGTAAAAAAATTCAATGAAAATCATCCATTTTTCAGTATAAACAAAGCCTAGTTGTCCATCCAAAGGATACAAAATATCCTCAATGTCCTTCTAGGGTTAAAGACAGTGCCATTAGAGGAAATTTTAGGCCTCAAAGAGGCCGCAAGTTTTTGATTTTCGGCACCCCTGTGCTGCACATACAGAAAAAATAAAAACTATTTTTGAAAATATTCTTTTTGAAAAAAAATATTTTAAAAATAAAAAAATATTTTAAAAATTGCCAATCTAATGTGGTGCTGATGTGGCACTAGTAGTGCCACATCAGATTCCAAATTTAATTTTTTAATTTTTAATTTTTTTCTATAATTGCACTTTGGGGGTGCAAAACTCGTGGCTTCTTTGAGGCCTAAAATTTCCTGTAATGCAAGAAAATTGTGGTACCAATATAAAATTTCCCTCATAGCAACCACGCTATCATATGCAATAACTTAACAATCTAGAATGCAAATGGATGGGGCTGAGCTGTCTTTTTTACCTCATTATTTCCTTGTCAACGGAACAAGAAGCCCGAGCACCAAACTTTGGACTTTAGACTCCAACTTGCCATAGCCGCTCAAGGCTTCAACATGCCCTTGTTTCAAAGCTATTTCAGTCAGGAGCTTCATTTTGTTGGGAGCTTTAACTGCAGGGTTGTAGAAAAACAAGAGCACAATACGAGCGGGGAAGGAATGCTCTAAAAGTTGCAAACATTCACTTTGAAAGTGAGAAAGGAGCAGGGAAGGAGCGCTCTAGAAGTCACAAATATTCAAGGTCATAGTGGGGGCTAGACAACTTTGCGTGGGCAAATTCTATCTTCCTCCCCCGCCCAAGCTATTCTATCCTCCCCGTATTTTATTTGACAATGCGGTTGCTCTCATCCCTTGTCGACGGTTGAGTCTATAGTAGTACAACGAGCTTCTTGTAGAGGTCCAACCAAGGGTGAATGTAAAAAAAAGATCCCCTATTTTGTGCCATATATGTTTATTCATTTATTAACCCTTAACTCCTAAGTGGTTTTGGATGTCTTCAATACATTTCAACATTGCCTAAGTACGGTATATACAATCTTGTATGTGAATGATTTACTATCTGTTTTTAAATTAAAAAAATTTGGTTGAATGCACACCATGTACCCGGTCATGGCAAATGTGGATACAAGGGACATACGCATGTAGATTTGGTGGAAGCAGTACATGCATTTCTCTAGAAATACACACTTGAGCATGTTTGGTAGCCTCTCAATTCAACAAGTGTCACAATATTTTTCTAAAAACAACATAAAATCAAGGGGTATTTTATCTTCAATTTTGTAATTCACATATTTGACCAATACTTCAAGGAATTTGGAGAATAAGGGCTATGCATGAATGTAGAGCGGACACAATGTGGCCTCTGAACCACTTAGGGGTTAAAGGACCATTGTCCCTTCGAGGGACAAATGGAATTTCGGGCAGGTATCTAAAAGCTGAATTTTTGTCTTGATTTTTTGAAACTTTTTTTGAAGATAGAAAAATTGATTAGCTTTGTGGGAATATAATTTTTCCAATCGGTGCCCAAGAACAAAGTTATGTCCAAATAAGCTCAAAACAGGGGAGAGGGGGCAACAAAAAAAATTCAAAAATTTGAATTTAAATTTGAATTTTTTCACATAGATTATATTTTTGTCTACATGGAAAGCTTTGATTCATGCCATTTGGATTTGTTATGAGAAGGTTATGGACAATCTTGTTTATCGGGCAATTAGAGCATTTTTTTGAAAAAATAACTTGTAGGATTCATTTTTGAATGCAATTTTTACAATTTAAAAAAAAAGTTCTACATGGTTTAGTTTGCTTACTAGAACAATCTCACTATTGAGATTAGTGCATTTTAATTCCACCTGAAAGATGTTAATATTTTAGATTTCCCTTCTATCTCATAACTACTTCTACTTAACAATTTTTTTTAAAATTAAAATTAAATTGTTTTGAATTTTTTCCCCCTAGACTCTCAACTCAATTCTCCACTATAAAGATTTACAGCTCAATACTTTGTAGTGCAAAAAATTAAAGTCAAGAAGGTTCAAAGTCAAATAATCTAGTCCCGCAATGTGCAAAAATAACTTGTTTTTTTCACTTTAAATGCAGATATCTTGCAATCTATACAGTAAAAAAATTTGAAATTTTTCCCACACATCCTTATACTAGTTAGGTGTAAGATTCTATGGTTAAATATGCAATAAAAACAATTTTCAATTTTATTTTACTTTTTGCTATAGAAATGGCAGTTTTGAGTGTTTTTTGGCAAGATATAGGCCTTGGCCTTGTAGGAGTTAACATCTATCTTGACTAATTTGGGGCCTTTGATTGCAAATATGAGCTCAAAATTTGCAAAATTTATCATGCGTTGCAAATTAAAAGCTCCTGTGTTTTCCCCAGGGATAAAATGAAGTGGGGGGGCAAAACGGCCTCCGCAAGTGGCTCGTCGCATTAAGGTAACTACACCTAAAATTGATTGTTTAAGCAATTCAGCTGATTTCAATATGATTCTCATTATTATATTGGAAAACTTTTTGTAGGGTCTTGTTGGCAGTCCAAAGAGGATTCTAGATACTTTGAGAATGCATTTTTTAGACACTGTATGAATAAACTATGAACATTCAAAGTGCTAACAATAGGTGTTTCTAAAACCAACCCCAAACTCTCATGAATAGTGGGAGTACATTTTAGGCAAGAATGTCAGTAGGGGTTGGTTTTAGAAAGGAGCTGAAATTGGGTGTAGTTACGGCACTATAGACTCGACCCTTGTCGAACAATAAGGTAGGAGGCTCGAACTCTGACAGGGCATTTTTGAACCGAACATGCCACATAGGTACATTTTGCTTTCTTCAATTTATCAAAATGTACAAATTGTGTACATTCTAAGAGGTGGTTGCTTTTAGAGTCCTACAGCATTTCAACTTCAAAATTTCATAACTAATTCCACAAAGCTCCAAAAAATATGAAACAACTTGGGTTAGATGCCATTTCCTCTTGTCTTTCAAGGAAAATTTACTGAAAAATATTTCAAGATGTTTCACCTCCCCAAAATTCAATTTCAGTGCTTAAATGGTCGCTTTATAGACCTTCTACCTTAGAGGGATACCATTCGTGTAGGTAAGTTTCGTAAATAACTCGGGAAAATTTGGAAAATAACAAAAATTTGAAAAATTGTACAACTATTTCTGAAAATCTGAAAATTTTCATTGTTGCTAATTCTGAACATCTAAAAATTATTCTTGAGAAAATTTAGAAAAAAGGATATATTCATGCATGAATAGAACAAATCAATCCAAAATTAGGATTGTTTAAAAATTAAAAAAAGCAAAATGCCAAAAGTGAAGAAATCCAAATACGGCTGCCGAACTGTCGAACTTCCAAAACTAAACTATTTTGGCCACAATAGAGTTATTCGTAAAGTCCCCCCCAATTTGGAGGGGACTTTTTCCGACAAATTTCCTCCGACGGACGACCCCGCAGGCGACCCCGACCCCGACCCCGCAGGCAAAGTCCGGACGAAACTTCTTTTTGGTCGATTTGGGTGCAAAAGAAAGTTTGATACCCACTTTCGTATTAACTTTTTGCCCAAAACCTGCTTTTTCACAAAACTGCGGGGTTTAAACCCCGGTTTTTGGGTACTTTACGAATAACTCTAATGTGCCAAAACTGACTGGCGCGTACGGTAAGGTAGGCACACCCATTCCCGTCCCTTTAAGAATTTCTGCCTCATGTACTAGTGGTGCACATTTTCTTTCTAGAATGAACACCATTGGTACATGAGGACGAAATTGGGTGATGGGTGGGAATGGGTGTGCCTACCTTACTGGTATGTGATGACGGATGGTCTGTTTTTTGGGGGGGTGGGGGAGGGGGTCCATAAAATTTTATTATCTCTACACATATATATATGTGACTGGTGTCAGTTTGCCAGTCAATTGAGCCCAGAGATACCTTATCATACTCCTGCCCAAAGTGCTTGAGATCATTCATGCACTCCCTTTTGGAACTGGAGCCGATTGAACCATGAACCCATTTCAAGATAAGTTACTCATTGTACATACGATGGTTTAGAAACGGACGGATGAGTGATGCAGAACAGGGCTTTTTTTTTTGGCGAAATTTCGCCAGATTCCAACTCCCTCTGACAGATTTTCGCCACTGTGCTTGGCTCCCTCCAAATATTCACCAACAAACGGAGGGCACAGAGGGGCTCCACTGTTCATCTACAGTGCGAAAAAAAAAGCCTTGATGCAGAAGTGCAGCAAATTGCAGCAAAGATTGCCATGCAGGCACACAGTCACGCAGTCCAGCCTTTGGGTGTTTTATTTTCCATTCTCCATTAAGGTAGAAGCGCCAGTAACCGATCATTTAAGCAATTTTGGAGCATATTGTACGCAGTATGAGGTGATGGAAAATTTTCCCATGTAGGAAGATAAGAAATATGGGGATAGCAAAATTTTCAGAATTTTATTCCCAAAATTGAAATTGTTGTGAATTTTGGGAACCAAAAAGTGCATTTCACCAATAGCAAATGTCTAGAGTCTTTCAATTCCAATCATAGCCAAACTATTTTCTTGCTCACTACTTCGGGGGCATGTGTCATGACCTTATTAGTTCCTACCTTGAATAGGACAAAAAGGACACCTTCCAAGCTTGAGTTCCAACCTTGGTTGGAAATAGCACACCCTACAGGTTGGGTATTGGGTGTGATCTATTATTGGTGTTTCTATCTTACTGCCTTTGGGTGTTCAATTGGGCCCTCTGTTCTCATCAGCGGTTTTTTTTGGAACTGTAGCTCTACAGTAAAGCCTTGCGTGCCCTCCCACCAAAGGTGAATTTTGGGAGGGAGCCAGGCACAGTGGCTTATAGCACTGACAATCTGGCAATAAATCGCCAGAATTTTTTTTTTGGTTCTCATCGTCGCCTTTGGATGTCTTTTCTCTCGATTCCTATTTCAACCCTACCTTCGGGCCCGTTTTGTTCCCCTTTCATGCCTTCGGGTGCTCCAGCCCTCGGGCATGTATTTTGCCTTCGGGTGTTTTTATGAGTAAAGTGTACACCCTCGAATGGGTTTCTCCCCCCGCCATGCACCCAGTTGAGAGAAAAAAGACTACTGCACTTTGTCCTCCATTTTTTTAACTCCTAAGCGCTCAACACTTCACGAATGAGGTGGAAAGTGCACTTCATTCTATTAATCCCTTTGTCCCAAAATTAACTTCCTATTGTTGTACTTTGTGACATTGCGAATTGGTCAAATTTGGCTTTTGATTGCTATTTGGGACCAACAAATGAACTTCAAGTAGTAGTCCTCCTTTATTCATGCAATCATCAATCAACAGACAAATTAAATGATTAATGGGGTCAATCAACATTGTTCATTTTTTTTTTTTTTATCTCTTTGAATATTGCCCGATTGAAGGAGATGAAGCTTTGTGAGGTAGAATCAAGGCCACACATGGGCTTGGACATATCCTAAATGCCTACAAAATGATGACCTCACACTCAACAATTAATTGACAAGTGGCGATCCTTGAAAATGCCCCCCAAAATTGTACTTTTTAATATTCTAAAACTACACTTTAAAAAGGGCTTTGAAAATCAAAGTTTCCAGAATGCTAGGAGTGCATAGAACTCTACTTATAGCGCAAAATTGTTTTTTCAATGCTATTTTTAGCCTTAATCTGGAATAATTGGTCCAATACAAAGATCAAAGATCTTTTTGGAACAAAGGGAGTAGTAAGGTAGTTTGCTCTTAAAGTGACCATTTAACCCCTAAATGCCGGAGGCACCAAATTTTGATCTCTACAATATTTTGAAGTTAAATAAAACCTTACCAATTTATTATTTTCAACATCAAATTTTTGATGCTAAAACTAGACTTCAAAAAGAATTTTATAAAAATATAAATTGCTAAAAATGAATGATCATGGTTTTTCTATTCATGATTTTGTACAAGGGCGTCGATTGCAAATCTTGAATTTTTAGTGTTGAAGGCTCTTAGAAATGAGCTGCAAATACAATAGATCTTGGAGGAAAAATCAAATTATAAATTCAATTTAAAAAAATTGGGAATAGATTTTGAAAAGTTGTAAATTGACTGGGGTTATGCACATTATGCCCTTAAACCTCATATTTTTTTGATGACCAATTTTTTAGATTTGACATTTGAAAAGAGAATTGAAAGACTTCAAATCACTTTCACAGTGTTAACACCTCAATGATCAGATATTATAATCTTTCTATCCATAAATGATATTGTTGTATTTTCTTTTTTTATGTGATCTCTAAGATGTCTAATTCAAATTTGCATGATTACAAGTCAATTTCTTTGATAAAGCTTGTCAAAATGTTGTCTTTTTGTTCAATTTAAAGCAAATTCCAAGAAGCTCAAAAAAGGCCTTGGGCATTTAGGAATTAAGAGCTAATTGCCTTTGGGGGAAGCTAAATTCCTTGAAACAATTTTCAATAAATTTTGCTTGAAAGACATGTAGAATTGGCATCTAACTAAATTGTTTCATTTTTTTTAGAACTTCTTGGAATTAGTTACAAATTTTTGAAGTTGAATTGCGGTAGGCATTAAAGGCAACCACCTCGTGAGATGTGCATTATTGGTACATTGACAAAAGCAAAAATGTACCTTTGATTAGAACACTGGCGCTTTTAGAGTAGTGTACATTAGTCATTGAGTGAGCTTCAAGTAATACATCGATAGAAAGAATGAAGAGTGCTTTACATAATCAATTATACAAATTTGTTGACGGAATTTCAATTATTTATCATGAATCTTCAAAAAAAGACTTTACAATCTCTAGGTGAAGCTCTTTGGGATTAACCCTATAATGTCTATGGTGCAGTTTCTAGCTAAGTCTTGGTCAAAGAGGACACTGATGTAGAGATTTTGGTGAAAATGATTTACTACAAAATTGTAGCCGATAAGAAGCAATTTTTTGCCGAGTTATTTGTGTGGACAATTTTGATAAACAATTAATCAAATGGACCCAAGAAAACTATGGACGTTAGAGAGTAAAAAAATAATAAACTTTACATTGCAAGAATTTGGAATACAACAACCTAGTGATTAAAAAAAAGCACTAAGTACTTTTTATCCTAATCATCTTTTGTTGGTTTTGCTTGAAAGTTCCATCCCTTGGAACAAGAATTACAATTTCAAATGCGCTTTATGTGGGTGGGTAGAGCATGTATTGCCCCACAGATTAAAATTATGTAGGCTTATCAATTCCCATAGCCAATTACAATTCTTGTAGACCTAAGTGCACCTCTAGAAGACAACTTCTATTGAAGCAAACTTTAGGAGTGCTTACAAGTTGGGTGGGAGGATGAATGAGTGTATTCAAAACCATCCTCATTAATACTTTGAACATAAAGTATTGGAAATGCAATGATAATAATAAGATTGAACATTGTACTTGCCACAGGGCCAAGAAAAACAAAACAATGCATTAGAGGAGATCTGAGCGTTTAGAAGACCGTTTCAGGGCTGTTCCCAATGCTGGGAACCAGCCCCCGATGTCAGAAAAAAAAATTATTAAAAAAATTTAAAAAAAAAAAAAAAAAGTTCTTAAAATGTTAAAAGAATACTAAATTTTTATTTTTATTTTTCCAAATAAAAAAAAATAAAAAAATGACGTGGCAGTCGCTTGGCCACGTCGGATAGGCCATGCGGCAGCGTCGCAACAGTCCTGCAGAGTTCCCACAGTCCGGGAACTTGTGGGCTCTTAGAAGCCCAAATCTCCTCTAATGTATCTAATTTTATCAATATTTATAACTACAAATTGGTATTCTAAATTACAATATTAAGCCTTTGTTTGCTTTGAAGTCAATATCTTGCATAAAACAAAATCCCTATGCAATTGAACATGCTACAACAATCTTGGTCACCAATTAAATCTGAAAAACTATGTGAATTCTTTTCCTATTTTTGAATTCAATACCTTTCACTTAAAAAAAATTGGAGAATAATCATGGATTCACGGGCAATACTTAACACCTCTAATACATTTGGTAAAATATGTCATTGTCACTACCGTAGTGTCTCCAAAGCCCATATCCTTCATGAACACAAAATTAATAAATAATTGCACTGTCTCTTGCAATATTGATCACCTTCAATTTTTCATAAAATATATCATGGCCTTTCCTTCTATTTTAGAAACCCAGTCTTGAAAAAATATCTTTACGGGTCATCTTTCTCAAAAGGTTGCACTTAATAGAATTAATCGGCGTAAAGTGTGTGCAATGCAGGGACCAAAAGTCGGAATTTGGGAAGAATACAAGAACGAAACTCCTGGGAGCACGAAAACTGAGGACGGATGGAATTTGGTGTTGTGTTTCTTTTGTACTATTCTTACTTAAACTTTCTTCTTGCACCCATTTACAAACATGAGACAAACTAATACCTATATTTGCCTTTGCCTATATTTAATGAAGTGAATCCAAACAACATTATAAATCTTCTATTCTATGCAAACTTTGAGTCTTTAAATTTTCTTGTGCAAATTATACCTAAAATGGCTAAGACTAAAATTAATTGACTAATTTATTAAACTAACAATTGGGAGCAATTAGCAAATTTGCTTATATGTTTTGGAGCAAATTTGATTCTCTTTTACCAAAGATGTACCAAATATAGCAAATTGAAACAAGTTAACTTTATCAAAGAATCTTAAATATTCTCTTGCTATAAAATACAAACTAGTGGAGCAATTTTGCTAATTTTGAAAAAGCATAACAGAATCTGCCCTTGAGCCCCTTCACCTAAACCCTAATCAGTTAGCCTAATTTATCCCAACAGCAGTTGAACCGTTCCAAGTGAGGCCTTCAAAAGAAGTTTTAAAAGTAGAAAAATAAAACAATAAAAAACTTTCTTGACCCTTTCAAAATAAGCTTACCCTCGCCTGCTATGATGGTCTTTCTTTCTCTGGCCGGGGTGAACTGACCCCCTTCTCGACCTCGAGGGAAAACCCTGAAATTTTTTATTTGCAAGGCATGATAAAATTTGCAAATTCTAAATTCATATTTGCAATCAGAGGTCCCAAATTAGGTCGGATCGATCTGGATCATACCCTAGAGATGGCTCAAAATAGGGGGCTTTTTTTTCACATGCACCCTTGGAATGATTTGGAAGGCCAAGTGAGGGGGCCAGTGCACCCTGACCCTTTCTCTCGCCCTTGCTGCTTGTTTTTTTTTAAAATTGATATTGTTTTAAAAAATGAAAAAATTGTCGCCGGGAACGTGGTCTACAACGATCTCAAAATAGGTTCAAGGTTTTTAGCCAAATGCTCATTTTTGGAAGATTTATTTTGAATTTACACTGAGGGGGAAAAAAACAAAGTAGAAAGTGAGCGAAATTTAGCCAGTTTTGAGATCACTAGTCTATGTACTTTTTCCTTTATCAATGGAATTTGTCCATGTGTTTCAAGGAAAAAACAAAACAAAAAAACTTACCCTTCACTGCAATGGAAATAGTCCATGTGTTTCAAATTTAAAAAAAAAAAAAGCTTACCCTGCACTGCAACTGAATGGAAATGGTCCATGCGTTTCAAATTAAAAATAAATAAAAATAAGCTTACCCCCTCAAAAAGACACACAAATCGTGGCTCTCAATGATTCTGCCCGTTCGTGGATAATCATGAAGCTACGGCATTCCCAGCAAATCCCGGACGGACGCCGCGACCCGACGCCGCGTCAACTAACCACAGTTAAATCCCGACCCTTAACCAATCCCCAGTTCCGCAGCCCCTTAACCCCGGTCAATGGTGGTGAGCCTATCCGCCGTCCCCCGACTGTAAGGCTCTCGCAGTGTCGCGCGGGCCACGCTTCTATCTTAAAAGCTGCCGGCGCGCTTCAGTTCTTCTCTAAGATCGAGTCCAGCCCAGCCATTTGCAGCCCTTTCGATCGAGCCATTCCGCGCATTGCGACTCCCACTATGGCGATTTCTGTGTCCAAGGCCGTGGTGTCGCCGCAGCTCGCGCTCGGGAGCACCAAGAGCTGCTCGTCGTTGAAAACTTTGGCGTTCTCGAATGGCCAGGTGTGAAGCAATTCCTTGCTAATAAGCTCTTGTTGAATCTTTTTTTTTTTTTTTCCCCCACGTTTGAATGCGTCTTGGCGGCCTACATTGCTTGGTCTTGCAACCGGAGCATTTTGTTTTGGAAGAGCTGAATGCGGGAAATGTGTGTGAAATTGAAGCTCGGTTGAATGTCGTGTTTCGGTTGAGCGCACACTGAGAGGAATGCGGTTTTGGTAATGCGTAGAAATTGTTTCGTAGAAGTAGGTGTGCATTGTTCTTTTTGTGAATGGAGTCGTCGTGGT
The DNA here is from genome assembly GCA_951799445.1 of Pseudisothecium myosuroides. Taxonomy (NCBI): domain Eukaryota; kingdom Viridiplantae; phylum Streptophyta; class Bryopsida; order Hypnales; family Lembophyllaceae; genus Pseudisothecium; species Pseudisothecium myosuroides. The sequence goes on from OX637294.1 coordinate 26,493,540, forward strand.
AGGTAGTGCTTGGGATGCGAGAGTGAAGGTTTGTTTTCTACTGCGGTGTGAGGTTTCTTTTGTATGTGAGAGAGTTTTTTCAATGCCGGCCACTTCCAAGATGTGCAATTGGAGCAGTGCTTTGGAAGGGTGACGTGTTTACATGGCGCTTAGGCTGAAGTCTTGGCTGCGTTGTCTACAGTTTGTTTCCGTGTTTTCTTTCTGTTCCGGTGGTAACTCTTTGTTTTCTGGTTTTAGCGTGTGTCAAGGAGTGACGCTCTTGTCGTAATTAGAAAGATTGATGTGAATCTTGATTCCTCCCATTTTGATTTCCGTCATGTGCTAAAGCGTGGAATTCTGTTGTGGTGTTGTGTTGTTGTGTTGTTGTAGGTTTCGGGGTTGGGAGTTTCGGGATACTTCAGTAACAAGAATGAGCTCCGCAGCTGCGGCGTCTCCGCTGTCAGGAATGCGACTCCCAGACAGGTATGCAAGTTTTTGTTGTATGGTAGGAAATTGCCCGCGTAGTTATATTTTTTAAAAACTTTTGGTTTACACTGGGAGGTCAGTTGTTTGGTCATTGCGAGGAGCTTTTTGCTTGCATGAAAGAAAGAAAGGTGATAGGTCTGAGCATTCATATGGTCTTTAAATTTTGTTGGATTTCATTTTTTTTGTGAATGTTGATGGGCTTTACTTGATTATCTCTATTGATGACCTCTTTTTCATCAATTATCTGATTGATACCGAAAGAATAAGGAAAGTTGATAGGTCTGAGTAGAATGTTCTTTGAATGTAGTCTAAATGTGATTTCCCTTTTATCTGACTCACGGGTCTCTCTAAGTTGCCGCCATGATGACCACTTTCTACTCAATCGTCTGATTGATACCCGAAAAAAATAAAGAAAGTTGATAGGTCTGAGCATTATATAGTTTTTAATCTGCAGTTGTGCTCCCGTTACGTTCTCAAGTTTCTCCATCTTTTGTTGTAAATGCAAATCTTGTTGATGTATCTGTGTATGTATCAGGATTCGTGGATTGCAGTGTATATAGCTGCTGTGATGACCACTTTCTACTCAATCGTCTGATTGATACCCGAAAAAAAGAAAGAAAGTTGATAGGTCTGAGCATTATATATATTTTTATCTCTGCAGTTGTGCTCCGGTTACGTTCTCATGTTCTGCATCTGCTGTTGTAAATGCAAATCGTGTTGTGTATCTGCGGATGCATCAGGATTCGTGGATTGCAGTGTGTATATAGCTGCTGCTGTGATGACCACTTTCTACTCAATCGTCTGATTGATACCCGAAAAATATAAAGAAAGTTGATAGGTCTGAGCGCTTTTGATTTGTAATACTCGACGCTTCTGTGGAATTTCTTCATAGTTCTTGTACATGAGGTCAAGTGAATCTTGAAGTGTTGGCCACTGTACTGATGTTGGTTTCCATCTTTTTTCACTGAGGTAAATTCTGAGCACATATGTGAAGAAAATATAAGTTGAGGTCTCATTGGGTGATGTTTTGGCAGGGTGGTGTTTTCAAGGTCATGGCATTGGCCCAGAAGGTAGAGTACATCTGGATGGACGGACAGGAGGGTCAGAAGGGGATCCGCTTCAATGAAATGCGGTCCAAGACCAAGGTTCTCCAAAAGCCAATCAAGGCTGGATCTCTGGACTTCCCTCAGTGGTCCTTCGATGGCTCCAGGTAGGCCACACATCCGGGACCACACCCGGTCGCACTTGCTACATTTCTAGAGTATGAACTGAGAGCCGGGCCCTTCACATTACTACAGGGCCTTGCCTATCCTACAATAAAGAATTTGAGCCAACAAGATTTTAATTAATTAGTGTTCCGTCTGAAGCATGTGTCACCTGCTTTTGATGGCCGAAAGTTAAAACCAATATTACGGCTCAGATAACAAGCTTAGAATAATCCGATGCACTTATGAACCTTATGACGACAATTGAGGTAACGAGTTTCCAATCCACCTCAAAGAGATACAGTAAGGTCGGACCACCCATAGCGATTCTGGGACAGATCATGAGGAGTATTGAGGCAATGCAAATTTTTCCTATGTAGAAAGATAGGAAATAGGGGGACTACAATTTTTTTTAAATTTTATTCCCAAAATTGAAATTACTGTGAATTTTGGGAGCCAAAAGTGCTCAGAACTCATAGCCAATGTCTAGACTCTTCCGATTCCGATCATTCAAGAACTACTTTCTTGCTCACTACATCCTGTGCACTTTGAGACATGTGTCATGACCTTATTAGTCACGGCCTTGAAAAAGAGAAAGAAACACATCCCAAGCTTTGATTGGAAATCTGGTCCAGCCTTGGTTGGAAATGGCTGCACGCTACCTTATGGGTCCCTGGTCGAGAATGGGTGGTCGGGAATGGGTTTAGTGTCTCTGCAAAATGTGAAGAGGTGGTTAGAGTTACCATGATTTATCCTATAAGTGAGACTGCAATATTAGTGTCACCACACTCAGAACTAGAAGATGCGGTGGTAGTATTTGCGAACCTGGATTTTGCCAAACACTACAGATTTTATCCATACTCATCCCGAACTAATTTATATATTTTGTAAATAGTGTTTTTTTTGTAAGAAATTTGTCACGTGTACTTATAGGATGAATGATTATAGAGTGAAATCTTGTTACCTTGATGAGTGTTCAGCTGGTTGATCCAAATGAAAATGATTTTGCACCAATCAAGGTGTAGGATATCCTGTTATCCCAAGCTTGGCAGTATTGGTTTAGTGGCCACTAATAGCAGATTTCACCTGTTTTTGGCGGCCGCTAAGACGAGCACTGAGACTTGTTCCTTTATAACCCTCGATTTCCTTGTTCCTTCATTGCCCTGGGTTTTCCTTGTTCTCTTTATTCTGCAATAAAACTCTTTTGTTTCATTCGTGGGAGGAAAAAGAAAAAATACCTGTTCTTTCAACCTGTACAACTAGAGTTAAAAGTGTACAGACAGAGTGCTGACACTCGTCTGTTACACTCGTCTGTTGCCACGTTTTTCAGCACTGGCCAAGCCGAGGGGCGATTCTCCGACTGCATTCTGAACCCGGTGTTCAGCTGCCCGGACCCCATTCGCGGCGGCGACGCCGTGCTGCTGCTGTGCGAGGTCTTGAACCCCGACAGCACGCCCCACGAAACCAACACGCGCAGGAAGATCGCGGACCTGCTCTCCCCCGACGTCTTGGGCGAGGAGACCCTCTTCGGCTTCGAGCAGGAGTACACCATGTTCAACAAGGCCTGCAAGGTACACAGTTGCCCTAAATTATCCTATTTATCCTAAATTGGTGGCATTACAAAAAGAAATCTTGTTGACCCATGTACAATGCAGTAGGATTTCAGCCTGCACTGATCTACCGAGTGTGGCTCAAGTAAATTTATGACTCACACTAGTAGGGCAAATCAGTGTAGCTTGCACAGATCGCAGAACCAAGTTCTGTATTGGGAAGACACTTAAAACCGAACGCGGAAGATTGACATCCTCAACTTAAAACACGATTGCGTTTAAATCTCTTGTTGGGCATTAATCCTACAGGACCACCAGTAGGTTTGGCCTCAAAAAGTAATTTTTTTAGTTCAAGAAATGACCCTTCAAAAATGCCTTGAATAAAAAAGTAAAATAAAAATCTTCAGAAATTACTATGATTTGAACTTAATATTTTGAACTTTAGAGGGGAAAATTTCTTATAAAAATCACAAGTATTCAATTTGCAATCAATTTTAGAAGGAATTTTCAATTTTAGACTTCAAATATTATTGAATAATATTGGTTTGTGTGATACTTGTTTTATGGATATCATCTACGGATTATATTTTACAACTATTGTTTGAGAGCCATCTATTCTTGTAAGTTGCATTCATAATAAGTCATCACAATTTTGGAAAACTGGACTACCCTCATCCTTTAGGGGTTAAAGGAAGATTATCTTAACAAAATAATATTGGAATAATATTGAAACATGATTAATAAAATGCTGCTTATATTATAATTGATATGATTATGATATTACTATAGCTTGGGGTTGGTTCGTCACATTATTCTTGAGTATATGTACGTGTTTCTTAGTAATCAGAAGGGAAGGAATGCTGAGTGGAAATAGGGCCCAAAAATGAATTGATATTTATTTTTGAAGTTCATTTTACGAAAACTTCAATAATCGACAGCTTGGTTTATCACAAATCGACCACAATGCAAAGCATACAAGGCTTCAATGACTTCTCCCAATGGCTTTTTGTGCTACCTGTTTACCATACCTTCACCATTTTTACTCATATTTAAGATGTTGAGATTTAGGCATGGTCAATACTGGATGCTCATACCTTACAGTATTAAAACCTCAACTCTTCGATGTTCGCGAACCCTCAATCTTCAAGTTTATCGCAGCAAATTGCCTTCATTGCTCGTCGTTCTCCGAGAATGCGCTCTTTATGTTGTAACCCAAGAGTTTACTGCGAGCTTCGTAATACGTTTTGAGAACGATTATCAAATAATTATTTGTTTCCTAGAGATGACTTTCAGTTTCCTGGTCCTATTTGTGTTTGATTTTCTTAACTGAAAGGGTGTTACATTTCGCTCTGCACCAGCACAAGACTGACTGTCTGAAACGCAGGTCTACGGGTGGCCGGAGGGCGGCTTCCCCCACCCTCAGGGCCCTTTCTACTGCGGTGTGGGTTTGGAGGCCGTGTACGGGCGTCCGCTGGTGGAGGCGCACTTGGATGCGTGCATCAAGTCTGGTTTGAAGATCAGCGGCATCAACGCCGAGGTGATGCCTGGGCAGTGGGAGTTTCAGATCGGCCCCGCGGGGCCTCTGGAAGTGGGCGACCACGTGATGCTGGCCCGCTGGCTGCTGCACCGCCTGGGCGAGGACTTCGGCATCACGTGCACCTTCGAGCCCAAGCCCATGGAGGGCGACTGGAACGGCGCCGGAGCCCACACCAACTACTCCACCAAGTCCATGCGCGTAGAGGGTGGAATCAAGGCCATTCATACGGCCATCGAGAAGCTCTCTAAGAAGCACGCCGAGCACATCGCCCAATACGGATTCGGCAATGAGAGGCGCCTCACTGGTACTACTTACACTCATTCCTCTCTCGCTCTCATCTTGCACATTCTCTGTGTATACTCATTCTCGCTTTGGGTCCCAATTGTTTTTTGCTAAACTGGCAAGGAGATGTCTGTCGTAGGTGTATGCACTGAACTCCTTCTCTGTAGTTGCACTTTCCTGTTTATCCCCTCTCTCTGTCGTGGTGAATGTACACTCACAGCTCTTTAATCTTACAGCCTTGGGTTTCCTGTTTTTTGAATGACGCAATTTGAATGTTTGACAACTTTGCTACTGGATATTCTAAAATTTCATTTTGGAGAAGGTCATAGTTATGAGTGTACGCATGATTTGGACAACTTCTATATGTCCAATTGTGAACACTGGTGTGAGTGCACGTAGAAGCCCATTTAACCTGGGGGCAATGTCATTAGAGTGGGTTGAGTGTGACATCCTTAGCTACTGAGTTGCCATTCTGGACAAAGAATGTGTCTTTTGTGCTCAAATATCCTCTTTTGCACAGAGCGATACGTTCTTGGATCCTGCATGTTTCTTCCGTTCTCTCTTTAGCCATTTCATTGTTCTGTCATCTCTCCAATGTTCTCTCCGTCACTCTTATGGTTGCTCATAAGTCTTTCTTGGTTTAGATTGACGGTCTTCAAACTTCCTCAAGAATGTTACGCATTACGTGCCCATTTTATTTTTCTGAATCTACTGTGCGAAAATGTTTATTAAACCATGTCAAAATCTCTGCATATGGCTTTATAGAAAATGTCAAAATCTCTTCGTTTCAAAACTGTAAATATTTTGCTATTTAATATCTTTTTTTTTTTCTTTTTTTTTTCAGGTAAGCACGAGACTGCCAACATCGGCTCCTTCAAGTCCGGAGTGGCTGACAGAGGAGCGTCCATCCGTATTCCGCTGGGAGTGTCGCTGGAGGGGAAGGGTTACTTGGAAGACCGCAGACCAGCTGCCAATGTGGACCCTTACGTGGTAGCACGGATGCTCATCGACACCACGTTGAAGAATTAGATTTGTAAACTACCGTCTTTTACATTTGGGAGATTTGTTGAAAAGAAAGGGTGATCCTCATCATTTTTTGCGCCTTCATTGCTGAGGTATAGCATTTGAGTCTCCCTTTGGTGCACCAGTACTAGACGCTAGTACTCATTTACTTGTACTTGTGCAGCTAATATCTGTTGACCAGTAGAGGGTCATTCCATGGGGAGATGCATTCTTACCACACTTCTTACCATTCAGTCTTAATACATGATTCACGTCTGAAAATTTCAACTCTATATGTCATCCATGTTCCAGCAATTCGTGTGCACAGTGTTCAGCTCAGAGCATCTTCAATTTTTGTGCTTGTGGATTTAGAGGGTAAGTCACTGGTATACCCCCAATTGTGCATCACACTATTCTCAAACAATTTTGCCACTCGAGTTTTCTTCAATGGAAAGTGAGCTACGCACATCACTGCCGTGGAATGCCTTGTCAACTGTAGTGGAACAATATTAGTCCCATGTATTCTCTACTTGATGTGTGGACATTGACCTCTACCCGAATGATGTTCTTTTGGATAAGTCTATTTGTCCCCCAATGCAGTTCTATCATTATACCGGTATTCAAATTTACTGAAATCATTCATTGTTGACCTCCGAATTCATTGTTGACCTCCTGAAAATAATCATTCATTGTTGACCTCCGAATTTCAAGTTTTCAACCCATGTTTACAAACCAATGTACGCTATCTCTGACGACCGACAAAATCGAGAGGGACACGCAGGGCAGTACTGTACAGCCACAACGAATTTGGGGCAACGCTCCTTTGGTACGAGTACAATCCAACCCAGCTCTCTGCAAGTGTTTCGTTTCAGATTGTCATACTCATTTGTAACATCCAGCTTCTTCAGGTTATCTATTCCAATGTTTGAGAGAAGCAAGAAAGGTCTTGACCTTGTGACAGAAATGGTGGACAGAAACCTCTACCCCGCTAGTTTGGGAAATCCAGCATTGCTGGGAAAAGTTTTGCATTGTGAGAAAGGGATTTCCTAAGCCAAGCTTTGAAAACTTGGTGAATTATGAATTGTGTGCATTACGCACAAATTGGGGACATCCGGTTCACTTATTCTGAACCAGTCAGACAAAGTCACTGTCACTTGAATCTATAATACATTTTTACACCAAAATAGTTCCACGTGAACTACCGGTATTTCTCAAGAGAGTTTCGGCAGTCAACACTGACAAGCTCTTAACTCTCCGAATATAAATCATCATATCCGTGCAGATTGTCATCATGACTTTGTGTTGACTACCTGTTCGATTTCTACAGTTATTAATCCCTAGAATTAAAATGATGCACAAATCGACACCTACAATCTGTGAGGACGGAGAAAAAAAAATGGAAGAATAATATACACAAGGTTGTTGGATGGGCGAGGAAGGAAGGACCCAATTTACGGAATGCCGAAGCTTGTAGCAGCGAGCTCCAACAAGGGCTCTAGAGTCCCCGGACTGAATTTCCTCGCAAACATATGACAAGTGCTTGTGAGCTTACCGTTGTACATACACTCGTGACCCGATGTCATGGCCTTGAGCGTCGGCTCGTTGATCCCTTCTCGCTCCCACTGGTGAGGATGCGCGGTGCTTCTTACGAAGTCAATGAAATGCGAAGTTCGATTCGCAAGCTTCCGTGGCGCCAGGATTGTAAGCACCGTCGGCAGGTAATGCTCGTCCATGTAGCAGATGCAGTTGTTCATGCACAAGCGATCTTCCAGCTTGGAGTAGTACTTCCTGTCGGAGACCACAAGCAGGGCCAAGTCGCGCGCCATCTCGAACCACTGACTTCCCTTGCGCCATTGCTTCGGGGTGACCTCGGGGTTCAGTTTCTGACGGTTCTTGATGCGGTTGTACCGCCCCATGCCTCCTTTGCCGGGGTTAAAATAAGCTTCTACGAAGCTGTGCTTGGATTCCATGAAGTACTGGTACGCCACTGGAAGAGGCGCGATGGGGATGCACGACTCCGAGAGCAGGACGAAGCGCTCGTTCACGACGTCCAGGAGGGCGGTCGCTAAGAGACGCCGTTCCGCAGCAAAGACGGAGAGCTTCCCCCAAAAGACCTCCTGGACGCCACATTCATAAAGACGAATTCAATTTTCAGAAACTTTCAGAATGTTCGTCCGCCTGCAGTTTCGAGTTCTGTGAGGTAACCCTAAACAGGGGACCGGGAGTAGCGTAGCGAATGTGGCACCCTATAAGGTATCTCTGAAGCCAAAGATGAATGGGAGTAACCAATAAAAATCCCCTGTTCCTTAAAAAAATTTGAAACCTTAAGACCAGAAGTGTGGAGTAATGAAATCAACCTAGGTCGTCGTGCACTGCAGCTACAAGAAATCTGAAATAGTAGTCATGATAACGGTAGTCCATAGTAAGGCAATTCCAGAAATTTACTTGAACTGTTGACACCTAATCTGATGGTTACGAGAACATTTGATATATCTTCTCAGCCTGATTTTGAATAGTTACATACATATCCAACATATATGCAGGAATTTCAAGCGAAACCTTCGGTTAGCAATCTTGGATCAAAATACAATCGCCAGGAACGTACGTACCAACTGTTCAAAAAGCAACTGGAAGTCCACAAGAAGATCATTCTAAAATTAGCCCTCGGGTGACGAACGTTGCGAACTAAGACTTGAGCTCATGCTGTCACGACAGCGAAGTAATAACTTAGATCACGCTGCCCTTTTTCTAGCTGTGCACAAACATGCGATGAATTTTGAACCGAACAGCGTGCGAGAAGGTATAGAAGGATTCGGATTTGAACCAACTGACCTTGCTGGGGATGTTGCGTCGGTAGAAGACAGAGTCCGGGGGAAAACTAGGCAAGTAGTTGGGATGAGCGTGGATATAGATATTGTACAGATCGCCATGTCCTTTGAAGTAGCGTTCCCACAACAGCCGCAGAGGCAAGGAACCGCGAGTGAGGAATAAGTAGGCCACCTTCGGAAGGACAGAGTCCGGACGCGGGCGGCGATGCGCGCCCACGGAGGCTCGCCTCAGCAGCTCGGCTTCGCTCAAGTCGTGGTATACATCCGACAGCAGCTTCAGATCAACGCGGTGCGGCATGAGGGTGAGGTTTGATGAGCTTGAAGGCGCCTCCGCCCTGTCCTGGTCCAAATACTCATCGTCAACCAAAGTGGTGTTCCAGTCTGTCGAGGAGGTGTTCCAGTCCGTCGAGGAGGTGTTCCAGCTAAGATCAGGTTCCGGAGAGGGCTCCTCACCAGCAACCGAGTGGAATTTCTGATGTGGTGGCTCGGGGAGAAATCCTGTCACGAGGAAGCCGCTCTCAGGGTATCCCACAGCATTCAAAGTGCTGATGGCGCCGAAGATTGCACCCGTGCCGAGAAGAACACAGTAGAGTATAAGCCTGCCGATGCGAGAGGATAATGCAGCGGAATCCTTCGTGGTCACTCTAGAATGGGAAACAAGAGCGCCTTTCACCTTCACAGGTGAGTCTGGTGACCATTTGTGTAGCAGATCCGTTGAACACATGACGATCGGTTTCTTCCAATACAAGCTGTTCGATACGGAGTTTCGTCTACTACAACAGATTGCTATCGAGACTCTCCACCGAATTGAATTCCGTTTCGATCTGGGGTTGATGCACCGTGGATAAAATCTTAAACCTTTTCACCGTGGCTCCACCAAATCACCGTGGTCTCCCCTGGCCATCGGCAGCTTCACAAATCGGTGCAGCTGTGTTCGAAATTATTTTCGAACCAGAGGAGCCATGTGAATCAACGAGGCAATTCAACCTCAGTCGCTGCTCTTCGAAATTAAACAACCTCTACATAAGTCTATGAGAGCTCAATCAATCATTCGATCGAGAAATTCTAATTCCAAGCTTTGAAAAAATGAGTCAAATTAACACAGCAGTCGCAGAAAGTCGACCTTCAGATTCTCAAACCCCAGAATGAAGAAAAATTCACAGTCTGCAGATTCGGACACATTAAAGACACTAGACATTATGCCAGCTTCGAAGCTGCTTTCAAAACTGCGTGCGCTAGTAGCGGCATCAGCTACATCTCCCTCCGGCCACGATTGCACCTGACAGAAGCGCAGCGACCATGGCCTCGATTGAGTACCTCACTACTACAACAGTGTCGCAACAGTGCCCTTGTAATAAACCTCACGAGCCGGGCCATGCAATGATGGCTTGCTTGTTACGACTGTATCGATGTTCGAATGGAACCCTTGACGAATCTAATTCACCACGGGGCACCCTCTCCCGTCCTCCTGGACCTGAAGCACCTCCCAAATGGAGGGACCTTCCTTGCGCTACTCCTCAGTCTCCACTTTTGAGGTAAGCCGTCAAACTCGTGCCGAGCTTTCCATAGCCGGGACCACTGCAGCTTGTTTCGCGGAAAGAGAAAAATGGTGCACATGCCCTGCCTTAGCAGAGCCCTGACTTCGGTCTGTTATTACCCAGTTGGCACCTCACGGGCTTCGGCCTGACTTGCAGGATGTATGATTATTTCATGACATTTGTCAATTAACAAGGTTGATTGCAGAGCACCTAAAATTTAACCAAATGCAAGTTGATTTGATTTCATGAACTTTTAATTCCGCCATTTTTACAAATATGCCGACTTGCTGCATCCGTCGGATTCCAAGTTCATTTTCATGAGTACTGGATATTGTGCTTACATGGTTTGCCCCGATGAAGATCAGTGTATGGAAACGGGCATCCGTGCATCCAACCTGTTCTTTAATACGATGGAACGGTTGAATCCGGTGACCAAGTTGTGGTACTTGTCGTGCTTTTCAATTGTTTATCGTTTCTGTTGGTTTGCTTTGCGAGCACACTTCCTTTCATGACCTATGGTTTCCTTTTCTGGATCTCATCAATGGGGCGTTGACAGGATCCACTAGTCGAACTTTCAGGTGTTAGCTGGCCAACCGGTCAAACCCTAGAGGGAATGGTTGTTTTCCCAATAACAAGACCGTACTTCTGTACTCTTCCTCCTTTCTAAAAGGTTGGCCCTCTTGTTACGTCTCTCCCTTGGTTAAAATTTTTGGCTGAAGCTGCGTTTCCAACTCGAAATTTGAGGCAACTGCAGAGAGGTGATGACTCAGATGAGAAGCGCTACCTGTTTTCTGAAGATTTTGGATCTTTTCGAAGGAGTCGCGACGATGAAGCCAGGTTCTCCTCATCTGTAGCCAAGGGAAAAGAGAGATGATGAAAGCTTCGGCGTTCATCTTTTTAGCTCATCCGTTTGGCTCTGCTTGCAGTGTGGACCATCACAGAAGCCATTGACCTAGCAATTGACCTTTCTAGCAACCATGGTCAAATGGACTTGGCACCAGCAAAGCACCAGGAGTATTGTGCCGTTTTCTGTTTCTCTCTTGCGTACAACGTGGCAAAAAATCCTTTTGGGAAGGGAAAGACGCTGAACAAACCTACTTCTATTGTACTGTACAGTAAGGTCTACTTCATTTACGAATTTTAGAAATCGCAGGGAAGGGAATTTCAGATCTGCCAACTTTGACAACCTCCCAAGGGCTCAAAAATGGGTCTTTGACCATGAAATTTTTATCACAACTTCATCTTTAAGTTAATTATATGTGTGTCAAATTTCAAGGCCAAATAATTTACACAAAAAAAGATATTCAAAATCTCCCAACATGTATAGCCGTGAAAAAAAATTCACTCTTGCCAACTTTGACACCCTCCCAAGGACTGAAATTTTTTTATTTTTCTATGAAATTTTTGGAATAGGACCATCTATATGTTGATTAAATGTGTGATAAATTTCAAGTCCAAAAGCTTCCCTCAAAAATAGATATTCAAAATCTCCCAACATGTGTATTTGTGAAACAATTTCACTACTATCAACTTTGACACTATCCCAAGGGTTGAAAATTTGTTTATTTACTATGAAATTTTTATGATGAAATCATCTCTATGTTAATAACATGTATGACAAATTTCAAGTTCAAAAGATTCACACAAAAAAAAACATGTCAATTCTACCAACATGTGTAGTTGTGAGAAAAACAAATTCAGCCCTTGGGATAGTGTAATTTTTTGGGTTAAAACTTTCACATGGATGTAGAAAGTCATTCTCACAACTACACATGTTGGTAGAATTAGAATATTTTTTTTTTGGTAAGTCTTTTGACCTTGAAATTTGACATACATTTTATTAATATAAAGATGATCTCATGCCAAAAATTTCATAGTAAAATGTTTTTTTTTCAGCCCTTGGGATAGTGTCAAAGTTGGTAGTAGTGAAATTTTTCTCACAACTACACATGTTGGTAGAATTGGCATATTTTTTTTTTCTGTGAGGCTTTTGGACTTGAAATTTATCACAAATTTAATCAACATATAGATGGTCCTATGCCAAAAATTTCATAGAAAAATAAAAATATTTCAATCCTTGGGAGGGTGTCAAAGTTGGCAGTAGTGAAATTTTTTTCACGGCTACACATGTTGGGAGATTTTGAATATCTTTTTCTGTGTAAATCATTTGGCCTTGAAATTTGGCACAAATATAATTAACTTAAAGATGAAGTTGTGGTAAAAATTTCATGGTCAAAGATCCATTTTTGAGCCCTTGGGAGGCTGTCAAAGTTGGCAGATCTGAAATTCCCTTCCCTGCGATTTCAAAAATTCGTAAATGAAGTAGACCTTACTGTACAGTACGTACTTGCAAAGTATCCAATAGTTGTAAACAATTTCGTTAAGCGGGACGTACAAACCGACTTGCGCGATGAAATCTTGCTCAACAAGCCAGGCTCCCATTCTTGCCAGCTTTCGTTCTTTCTACCTCAGGCCATGACTTTCGCTCGATCTGCACGTACGTCGACGTGCCAGGTCAACTACTTTGCGTTTTGGGCAGAAAAGGAATTTGTTCCATTCCGGTTAGCGCGGCTGCTCTGTTGCTCAGTCCTCAGAGCCGTAAGAAATCATGAACAAACATGAGCTCAGTACACTCATGATATCGCAAAGAAATGAACAAACTCTGTTTCTTGGTTATGGGAAATCGGAATATTCTCGTTCTACAATTTCTAATTCAGCGACACTCGGTCATAGGCCGGCGTTCTTACAGAGTTAACTTTTTTCTTGACACTTCTAAATATTTGCATATGCACTTACAGACTTAAAAACAGAATCGAATAAAAGAAGTGTATGCCAATCGAAATCAAAATCGAAATCGAAAAATTGTGAGAATTGAATGAGAAATCAAATTCCAGCAACACTGCTTTGTTTCCAGGCTGTCAGGTGAGATTCTTGCTTATCCTCAGTGTAATTTAGCAGCGAAATTAATCATGTTTCACAGGGGCAATGATCCCTCTGCTTATGTGATCTTGAAATGTGGTCCATGCATTTGCAACGGTCCTGTAAAGCAGTCGTACCTTGTGATAGACCATTTCCATGTCTTCTTCTGAACTACTAATTGCAAAGTTTTGTCTTCTACAGCGTAGGGGACCTGGGTTACATCCGAGATTCCAGATGTCTTGCCACTTGCGGTTTCAGTAATTGCGTCACCATTGAGACGTTTCAGACCCAAGTGGCGGTTTCTTTCAAATTTCCGGAACGTTGTCTTTTACTCTGGGAATCTGCACGTCGCAGTGCCAGTGCAGTTCAACTGTATTAGAATCATGTCCATACGATCGTGGAGAAATGGAATTCAAATCATGGCCATACGATCATGGAGATTCAATGGAATCCAAATCATGTCCATACGATCATGGAGAAATGGAATCAAATTCGTAAACCCTACTCGTGAGTGACACACTTCACACGCAAACCGCAAGTTACAAATAGAACCGTGCGCTTAAATAATGTGCAAAACTGAGGTACAGAGTGGATTTAACTCGCCACGCCGAGGACTACGGTACTAAACCTCACTAAATTCGAGCATATTCTTTGATGCTCGTATTTCGGAAATTGATACGGGAGGAAGACGATGATGAATTTTCAAGTGAATGTCAATCCATTGTTAACTCATTGTTCTAAAATCAGATGTAGTTTTAATCAGAATCAAAGGCCGTCCTTTGCATCAAACAAGAAAATGTTTACTAAGCTTCAGGTCAATTTTGAAACATTATTAGGACTTGCATTGGCAAATTATTCCTCTCAAATAGGGCGGAGAAGAGCGAGGAAAGTAGAGAGAATCTGCCGAGCGTTACATAGAGGTCACATTGATGGTTGAACTAGTTTCTTGTTGAACAGCTTCCAAAAAAGAATACAACGTCATCGCGAGCCGTCTTTAAAAGGAGACAGATAGTGAAAGCCTGTGTCAGCAGAGGACATTGGAATTAGAGATAGCAAATATAACGGGTCCATTGGACTGGTCGCACATAGATCACGCATTATGTTCAAGAATTTCACTCCTACAGTGCCACTGGTACAGCTGTTGTTGCACTTCTAGCTTTTGTAAGCATCGCGGCCAGAAATGATGTTTAGATTACTTCTTAGACAAATGCAAGTCTTCCTCAGAAAAACAAATTTAAACTCCAGACAATACAAGAATTAGTCATGACTTAGAAACTAAAAATTGCAGAGTATCATCAAGCATGCATCCCGAGTCGCAGAAAACGGACAAAATGTGTAGATATATCCAATTATGACAATTTTCAGACAAGGAATGCACAAGTGTATTGTGAAGAATTGAATCAAGAAATCAGCGACTAGGAAGCCAAGACTCACATTCGATCTTTCCAGCTGAGAGTCACTCAGCATTAGAGAAGATCATTAGCGCAGCTCCTGCATATCAAGGCAAATTAATGTACACTGTTAATTTTTCTGCAGCAAGCTAGGATCACCTGATGAATTTCGGCAACTACGTATCAGAAGTTAATTAACTAAATGATTGAAATTTGAATATTTGCCTCATGCGATTTAATCACTAATCCAATGCTTGAGTTTCCTCCCTAGCAGGACTTTCAAATATTGCACGCCCTTTACCTCGCCATTCTTGCGAAATTCTCCAAGCACCTCAAGTCGTTCCGCAGGAATGTTCTCGGAATGTTCGATTGCCTAAAACTCCTTATTGATGCGCACTGAAATTAAATTAGTGCAGGCGTCTGGTGTCAACACATCGAGTAATTAATTAGAAGCACACAAGCCTTCGATTCACGCTTTGATATTTAATTTTTCAACCAAACCTGATTGTCCGCCTTCTAGCGACAGAAAATTGTCCACAAAATTCACAAAAATCTAAGAAGACTTCACTCAACTAAACTAAGTTCAAACGACGTAAGAGCGCGCAATAAGCACATATTTGCTGCAGGCGCGAGACAGAAATCTGGAGTGAAATTAAAGCAATAAGCAGATATTCGGTGCAGATGCAATTAGTAAGCAGTGACCATCAAATCGAGAGCAGTAAGCAAACTTACATTTGAATTGATCAATGCAAGTGACATTGATAAACAGAGAGAGGAATCAACTCAGTTTTATAGAATCATTCAATAGCGCTGTTGAAATCGAACCTTGTGATGCTGTCGAACGTGGCTGCTGCCTTCATATCTGAACGTGCGCTAGCTATGGCACGTCTGTGTTTGAATGGAAAGCGCGTTCGATCAATGTTGTCGGAGAACTTGCATCTCCGTGTTACCCTAGCTAGCTCCGCAAGAGCTCATCAATGCGCGCATTCCCTGTGAGTTCGGGGTGTCTGACGTCCCTAGCTTTGCGAAAGGTCGAGTGATGTTGACAGAAAGGGTGACTCCAGACGTGAAGCGTGAAGAATTTCAACAACGGGATGAAGAAATCAGTTGAGAAAGAAGGGACTCTCTGCAAAGGAGGGCTGCTACGAAGCTCTCCGGCTTGACTGCTTGAGGACCCTGGGCTTTAGTGTTATATTTTATTGCCGAGAGGACTGCTAGGCCGGGGTACTCACTCAATTAAGGTAGGAGGCTCGAACTCCGACCGGGCATTTTGAACCGATCAGGACACACAGGTACATTTTGCTTTCTTCAATTTCCCAAAATGTACAAAGGGTGTACATTCTAGGAGGTGGTCGCTTTTACAGCCCTTTGGCTTTTCACCTTCAAAATTTCATAACTAATTCCACAAAGCTCCAAAAAATATGAAACAACCTGAGCCAGATGCCATTTCTTCTTGTCTTTCAAGGAAAATTTACTGAAAAATATTTCAAGATGTTTTACCTCCCCAAAATTCAGGTTCAGCGCTTAGATGGTCGCTTTATGGACCTCCTACCTTATAAGATAAATGAAGAGAACGAAGGTACTCTGCAAGATAAAATACTAAGGCAGAGGACTAGAGGTACCATTTGTAGGGTGCACAAATGGATTTTGGCATCACCTAGATGACACTTTTAGCACCCTATACCTTGTATCCTTGAAAATTTGTAACTAATTGACAATGCGTCCAAAAATCATGGAACCACTTGCATTTTGATTCATAGTCCTTCACATGTATATGGAAATTGTTGTTCATTTTCTAGAGCATATTTGGCATGCCACAGAGCTTAACTGTGCAATTTTAGGTGTAATTACCTTACTTTTTGGCTCCCAAAATTCACAGTGACTTCAATTTTGCCAAGATTAAAATTACAAAAAATTTGCAACCCCCTAATTCCTATTTTCCTACATGATAAAAAAATTTCCACCGCCTCATACTTCTCACTATCTGCTGCAAAATCACTTTAGTTGAATGATTAGATACTAATACCTCTACCTTAGTTGTATAGCATGCCTCATAGTTTGTTTGTCCTATGTTAAGATAAATAAAGAAATCAGAGGAACCCTACGAGATAAAATACTAGCTAGTTGTATAACATGTTCCCTAGCTCATCCGCTCCGTGGGCTTACATAAAATATAGACAAGTAGAGATGTACTTAGAGTAGGGCTTATAGGGCTCTGAAAACAACTTTAATTTGCTCGTCACACCTAACTAGCCCTTTAGAAAATCCATTTTTTCCCTAATGTTTGCATTACTAAGAGTTTGAGGCCTTGAAAGGGCCATTCAAGGGAGGTTCTCCAAGCTGTGAACCAACGCTGTGTTGGTCAAATTATTTAATATTTAAAAATATTAAAAATATTAAATATTAAAATAATAATAACATAATAATGATACAATAATATAATAATACAAAATAATAAAACAATCACAATCTGATGTGGCAATAGTAGTGCTACATCAAATTGTTAGAATTTTGTAATTTTGTAATTTATTTTTTTTAATTAATAAAAATTAATTTAATTTTAAATATTTTATTATTTTGGCCAGCGTTCCACTCTGTCGAGAACTGACAGCAACCTTCTTCAAGCCTCAAACTTCTTGTAATGAGTTGTGTTTAGATGCAAATGAGGAAAACTTATTAGATCATTTTGATCCAAGGGAGATCTGTTTATCCTAAAATCCTAGCATTTCTAAAAATAGCTTTCAAATTGTTTAATCTATAAAACTAGTGCATGGAGTCATGATATAATCCATTTGGATAGTCATGAACCCGTCCTTACGAATTTTAATCAAATTTTTTTAATCCAATTCTTGCACATTAACTTTTATTAACTCCCGAGAGTAACTAGCATTTTGGGGTTTAAAAACATCATTGCTTTTGAAGTGTTATAGATCTAAATGTCACTGAAGTATAGAAATCTCAACTGTACAATGTTGTAGTGTATATGTTGTAGATGACGTGAATCAAATTTGGAGCCATTTGGCCACATAGATTGCAAGATTATAATGTTTTAGTGTTGAAAAAAGATGCAAAAATTTTCCTATCAACATAATAGTTAGAGGTGAAATTTGATTTCTAAACCTACTCAAATGAAAAAACTTCAAACTACAAAATGCTTGAAAACTAGCATACAATACATTGGTGAAAGAAAATATCTTTCAAATGACTCACTTTGTCAGAAAAATGGCTTTGAAATGTCAAAAAGAAGAAAAAAAAAGATGCAAAAAAAACACCTAAGGTTGAATCTCCTATTGAAATGCTTTTTAGCCACTCATAACTTCTTAGATTGATATGAAATTTTAACCATATAAACTAGACTAGTATGCGCAACTTTTCTAAAGAATTTTATTGGAAATAGATTCCATATAAAGAAGAAAAAAATTGTTAAAGTTCCTTGTAATCCAAAAATGTCCGGATTTTGAACTTCCAATGGCTCCTGAACATTCAAAACAACTTGGATTGACATGAAAATTTACTACAATAACTAGACTTCACGGGAAATCTAATCCAATAAATTTTATTAAAATTAAATATTGATTAAGGAAATACAAGCCCCCAAAATTGCAGCCATCAAAATGCAATTTGGTGAATTGAAATTGAACCCAGAAACTTCACATGGCTCCTAAAAAATTGATTTGTCTTGGATTGATCTAGAAAATTTTACCACACAAACTAGAAGAGAACAAATTTTTTGACAAGTGCTCCAATTATTGGACCAATAGGTGCATTCTTTGTTTTTGCAGTAAATAATGAAGTCATTTGTCAACTACTTTTCAGCCTCAATGTCCTTCAAGGGTTAAAGAAAATACTATTCAATGTTTCTTATGCTACAAGATTGTCTATTGCAAATGTTGCAATAGTCGTTTATTTAATGTAATTCATCTAAATTTTTTGATCCCTACAAATTTTCGCCTAGGGTAAGAACATCCAGTTGTGACCCTTTGTATAACCGCCTTCTACAAGTTGTACAATCACATCCAATAATCTTATAAACTACCTATTGTGCCTTTCAATATTTTTTGCATAACATATAATACAATTGGATTCAATTTTGTCTTGCATAATTAACATTTAAATCTTCTGTAATTTTAATCAAGCATACTAAACTTGGTGAATTGTTTCATTTTATATAGGAAACATCTGTATGCACATATTTCCATCAACTAGCAACTCCAAAAAAGTTTCAGAATTCCTTGTGTAGAGATTTCAATGTTGAGGTGACAATGCCCAAATTTTGTAAAATAGATATCTCTCTATTTTAATTAAATTTGCTATTTGACTTCACATAATAACTAATTTTGTACATTTGAGCATGATGGCACAATTACTTTGCCAAAATCTAATTTAAATAAAGAGGTATCTACTCGATGTGCTTGATTGGAATTGCATAAGAATTGAATGTTAATTGTGCAAGACAAAAATGTCAATTGTGTCCTATATTATGCAAAAAAAATTGAATTACACAATAGGTAGTTTGTAAGATTATTGGACCCGACTGTATAACTTCTATTCATGAGAGTCTATCGTGACATTTGGATACACCTATTTTCAGCACTTTGAAAATTCATAAGTTAGTCATAGGGTGTTCCGCTAAATTGCATAAGATTATATGAAGGGAAGTTAGAATACTCTTTTTGACTTCCAACAAGATCTAACAAAAAATTATATAATTTAATATCAGGAACAAATTCCAAACTATAAATTGATTATTCACATTTAGATGTAGTTAACCAAAATATTAGCAGTTTTTAGCATATTTGAGCAATTATTAGCAATACATTTTAGCAAGTTTTTTTTTCTTTCAAGTTGAGCTAAATTTTTTAACAGCTTTATTGTAGCAGATGAAATTGTCTCTCTGATTCATTGTCAACTGTAGCAATATTGTTGAATGGGTAAGGGAGGGAAAAGGGTAAAGAAGATACCGTACGTGAAGGTCTGATCCGGCATTTGGGTGCCGGAAAACTTTATTTTTTATTTTTTATTTTACATTGATACCAACTGTAATTGTTGCTCCTTAGCTTGCGAAGAAACACCTATACATCGATTCTTTCCTTGTCCAAGGGCCCAAGAGGTTTGGGACTATGCTCAGTCCATTCTCTACCACATCCAAGGGGACTCAAGCGGACCCCATACCCATTTTGACTTCTCCCAATGTATTTTTGGGTCTTCGCTCCGAACCATTTAGACCCTTCTACGTGGCTCGTTGCTCTGGCTTATCTGGATTTCCCGTAATAGTACGGTTTTTTCTAACAACCGGTGGCCTTTGGAGGTTACTCACGACAATATGTGGAATGCGCTACTTGATTCTGGGCGTGCGGCACAATTAAAGGCAGGAATAGGGGCTCAACAGTGCCCCCCACAAGCTTCTATCATTTGGGATAGATTTGATAACATTTGGATCCACTCTCCCATTCTTGCTAGTAGGCTAGACTCTTGCATTATCTGGAACAAGAAGGGCCCTCCCCTTTGTTTGTTTCAGAAGTTCTCTTGGTTTCTTTTTGGCTCTTGCTCTTATCTCTTCATTGTCCAGCTCTTGAGCTTGGTTGTTGTTCTTGGTTTTTTTTTTAATGCAATGGTTCGTTCCATTTGTTCAAAAAAAAAAAAAAAAAACTTTACTTTTGGAGCGCAGATGGGTTCGACAGGTGGTATGTTCTGGGATATTCCAGAAATTCACTTGTAATCTTCCAAAAATTTTACTTGTAAGATTTTCAAAAATTCAGACATCCCAAAAAATACTTAATTTATGTCCGAATCTGACCTTCATGTAGGGTAAACAAATTTTTTGAACAAGTAGTACTACAAGTAACACAATTGTGTAAAAAAATTTGAAAAAAATTTGAATTTTATTTTTATTTTTTAATACTTTAATCAAATTTAGTAGTTAAAAAACTATTAATACAAGTAAATCTTTTTAATGATTCTTCAAGAAGTAGAATAAGTATTTTCCTTAGAATTTTCTAGTAAGAGTTTTTCAAATTTTCAAATTTTATTGAGTGAAATATTACTCCAAATTTTTAAGTTTTTTACGATTTATTCCAAAAATGTCCAAAAAATTATGAAATTTTTGAATGGTGTATAAAATATTTAGATAATATTTTTCAAAAAGAATTTGGATTTTTTTAGAGTGAATTGTAAGAATTGTAAATATTTAGAGTCAGATTTTAGTTAGTAATATTTCACTCAATAAAATTTGAAAATTCTTAAAGTTCTCACCAATTTTAAAAAAAAACTCATTCTACTTGTTGTAGAATCTTGAAAAAAAAATTTGAATTTTTTTTTCACTAATGAATTTTATTTTATTATAAAAAATTCAATTTTTTTTTTAAATTTTTGAAAAATCATTTTATACAAGTGGATTAAAGTATGTTTGCACTTGGTGTTGAGAGTAACGTTTGCAATGTGCATCTAGTCCGTAAGTAGGTCTAAATTCATTCTTAAGACTCTCAAAAACAGTGTTCTTTTAATGCCAAGTGTTACATCGACTTCATTTGTACTTCAACATATCCAAAAATTTGTTGAAAACGTCTAATTTCTCAATTACAGTAATGGTAATTTTTGTAGTATATAAATACTTATGAGAACCATTGTAAAGTGACAAACAAAACTAAGTACAAATTTGAAACATTTTCATTCATACAACCATACCCTACACATCAATAGAGAAAACCCAAAAGTAAATATACAAAATTTGTAGTGTGATGACATACTATACATTCCCATATAAGTTAAAAAAAAAATAGCTATGATTTGAAAAATCATTAATTTCAAAGTTAGCTATGTCTAAAACTTAGTTTTATGCACTAAACTTTAGAATAAATTTATCTTTTATCAATTATTTTAGAGAATTGCAGAAAAAACTCTGTACATGCTGATATACATTATTTCACATTGTTGTACACAAAAAGAGTACGAGATAATAATAACCACTGTAGAAAGAATATAGATTGGAAACCTGGATCATTATTACATCTTACTGTTCTTACATTTGAAATATTCGTTGAATAGAGCAATAGGTTCAATAAAGACTAAAATTCATGATGCACATAATTGATTCAACAAATCCCAAAAAATTATATCATCATTTTCAATATCATTGAAAATTAAAAAATTGCCAAAAAATATAGTATTTGCCTCCTACAGTACTGTTCACTGAAAAAATCATCAGCGCACGATAATACAGACAAAAACTGAAACTCCCCATACACAAACGAAAAAGATCCTCAACAATCTCTTTAATTACATTTCATTTGTAGGCGACAATTTCAGCTCATGAGCGAGTACAACTCTCCGCACAAAAACTCTTAACTTACATCACTACGAACATACATACATGATAGTATCTGAGACAGTAAGCTACATCGAACCGGTACCTGAATAACTTTGAATTCTAGCAACATTCTAAAACAGCCTCAATTGTATATTGTATTCTCTCCATTCAATATTTACAATTCTTCGTGCTTGGCTTTTTCAACTCCCTCGTTCACTTTGTCCTTGGATGCCTTATACGCACCGTCAGTCTTGTCAGCAGCATCTGCAGCTGTGTCCTTCACCTTCCCAGTCACACTGTCGCCAGTTTCCACAGTGGAGTCCTTGGCGCTCTTGGCAGTCTCCGAGGTCTTGGATGCCGCATCTGCAAGGAGAATCCCACTTTAAATATCTACAACACCCTTGCAGCTTAACCAATGCATAATTGACCACAGATTAATTAATGCATCTGAAAAGAACAATTTTGGGCACAGCTCATATCATGTTCATGACTACAGCTTCACTCAGGTTGATGTATTTTTTCAATTGCCAGACATGTTCAAAAGTTCAAAACACTGGGACAACTTTTCAAGACCTAACAACTAATATTGAATTTCTAATTGAGGTAGAAAGGTTCATCAAAACTCACCTGATGCAGCGTCTGAAGCAGTTTCCTTTCCGGACTTCACCTTGGTTCCTGCTGCGTTCGCAGCATCGGCGGCAGAGTCCTTGGCGCCTTCTGCGGTCTCACCGGTGCTCCTAATTTTCAACCATTTGTAAACAAGTCAGCACTAAGGAAATCAATTAAGACAAAAAATAAGAAGCCAAAGTAAATGATCCGACCCATTTCAATCCCCGTATTCGATTAACTTACACAAAAATTTACACTTATCCTTTCTTCGACAAATATTATATACGATCAATATACAACAAATTCTCGACTGAACATGATCAGAGGAAGCAAAGACCAAGCTCAAAGAAAACCAATGGAACTAGATGCAAATAGTGGCTTCCTAAGAGCTGAAATTTATGTATTCAATAGACATGCTCGAGAGTAAAAAGGTGGGATGCTGACTTGGATGACTTGGAAACATACTTGGAGAAGGCGTTGAGCTTCTCTTTGGCCAATTCCAGGTACGACTTCCCCGTTCCCTGCGCGGTCGCAACTCCTTCCGCACTCTTATCCTTCGCAGCCCCAACAGTCTCTCCTGCCTTCGCTTGCGTCTCCTCTGCCTTTGCTTGCGTCTCCCCAGCAGCGATGTTCAACTTCTCCTTGGCCTGATCCAAGTACGACTTCCCGGTAGCAGCGCTATCAGCACTCTTATCCTTCGCAGTGCCAACAGCCTCCCCTGTCTTCTCTTGCGACTGCCCAGCGAACTGATTCAACTTCTCCTTGGCGGCCTCGGTCCACGACTGCGCTGAATCCTTAGCAGCAGGCTCCTTACTTCCGAATACATCAGCAACGCCCGCGCTCGCACAGACGAGGAGAGTGCCCAGCAACAAAACCGCAATCAAGGAACGGGACGACGCCATCGCTAAACGTTGCTGCTACTGATAGAAACAACAGCTCAAAGCAACAATTTGCACGTGAAAAAATGAGATGAAATTGGGGTTCTTCGACTGAAGATGGAGCAGATAGGATTAGCGAAACAGTGAAGGAGGAGAGTTTGATATAGAGAGGAGCTGCGGGCCAGTTGGCCGAGTCTTGCGGTCTCGGAGGCTGCGAGTCTCGACACTTGTTGGCTGTATGGATGATGGTAGCATCCCCTGCCCTGTCAGCGTGGCAACGTGGCGCTCCCTGCGTGGCGCATGTGTCCTGAATGCTAGTCTCCAAACAGGTGCATGGCAGAAGCGGTCAAGAGGCTAAGCTACAGAAGGACGGATCATGGGAACTGAACCGCGGGCGGGTCGAGAAGTCTCAGCTCCAACAGAGGTCATCCAAGTTTGGGTGGAGCCAAATTACCCAATCTTTGCTTTGGTGTGGACCACAGTAATTCCTAAGGCCTAGTGTACCTAGGTCTCTGCACCGTTGTCAAAGCTTTCAAAAAGCCTAAGTTAAAGGCTTCAAAAATTCAATGCTTTTTAATTCTCAAATAGTTTTCAATTCTCTCAGCACCGACTTCATTACGTTTCCTGCCACATGACGTGTTACACATGCAGAGACTGGGCCTCTTCGACAGACCACCTCTTGCTCCCACCTGGATTCATCATGCCCTTGATCACGTAAGTTACATATGATCAAACTTTCTGTTCATCAACACGGAGTAATAAGTATCAATAAAAAAAAGATTAAATAACAACCGGTTGCACCCGTCTCCTCATCTTTTTCACTGGACTTGTTATTACACTTTTCATGGGTGGCATCCTTCTCGACTGGCACCGTTTTCACACCTTGTCTCGAGGAAGTTTGTATAAAAGTTCCTGAATCCAGGCTTCACCCTAATAATCAGTGAAATTGGACATCGAAGGGCAGATAACTGATATTGTCCAAGTGTGGGCCAGCCATTCGATCGCATTTGCAGGGGATCAGAGCAGCTCTACAGGAGGAGAAGAGTGTTCTGCTACATAGGACCAGTGTAGCACATTCCAAAGATATAGCTTCTAAAGTCATTCTTGCAGTCAAGGTTTGTTTATGCAACAGTGAAAATCAGACTTCCCAGTGGCCGAAGAGGAAATCTGATCAGCTGAACCATTGGCTTGTCTCCATCTCTCATTTTCAAAAAGGCTACCGACCCGGGAGTTGACTACGGCGTTGCTAATGTTGGTTAAGGGTTCAAATACCTGACCCGGGAGTTAATGCTCTGCGATAGGAAGAAAATCTTGAGTCGTCCTGAAGCACTACTGTACCGTCTCGGATCGACGACGTGCAGGTCTGCGGTTGCTGTTGATGACCCTTACCCTGCAATACTTAGTCCCATGCATCGACAGAAAAGAGACTAGAATTACTAGTTCTGTCCTCAAATGATGTAGCCACACAACCCAGAAACTCGAGACTAGCACCTATGCTTTAGAAGTCACCAGGTTTTCCCTGCAAAAGGCTTCTTTCCATTCCTCGTACCATTCTTCGTTGATCAGCAAAACAACATACAGACCACCAGTGAGCACACATTTCAGATCCCGCTCATCAGGAGCAAGCTGAATGCAATCATCTGAATACCACAATTGCGACACTGTTGTAGTACTGAGATGTCATATGTTCAGGTTTAAAGCATACTTGTACAAAAGCAGACCAGGAGAGGCTGTGTATCAACTTCATGAAAACATTTACATACACTCCACAAAGTATCATGAAAATCGACAAAACACGAGGACGGGGCACATTTTCCCTGACCCTCCTAATCAGCTCAATGGCAATAAGGCTGTTGAGAACAATTCCTTCACTAAAAAATCAAAAATTAAACCGTAAAGGTGACCGTACTCAGGTATCAAATTGGGTAGAACCTAAAAAGAGCACTATCAAAGAGTGCGGTCGCAAGCTGCTACCAGCCGTAAGTTAAGTCACAGGCTCCTCAAGAGTAGCGTTCACAAGATCATTGATTCGAGGGTAAGAAGCCTTCTCATCAAGCTGGATTTGCGCCCAAATCAACATCTTCAGCAAACTCGGTAATTTTGGATCTGCATGCACCATGAAAAGAAATTGAAAGATTTCTATTGTACGGATTTACTCCAACCTAATAACCGGAGAGTAATCAAATTAAAAGGAATAAGAACAAACAAACCTAAAGCAAGCTTTATCAATAACACCTACCAGCGCACCCAATGAACAGATACTTGAAACTCAAGATAGTCTTCAAACCAGAACATAATGACATCTCAATACTGCAGATGACTATACCTTTTTCATGACTTTGGCTCGTAAGGATAGCAGCGTTTAATTCACTAGCTGTTTTTTGGCGCTGTGCGTTGTCAAGAAGCTCTTTCACCTCTTTCACTGGGCAAGTCGAAGCGTCATCGAAAGCTAAAAGAGCAACAGTGCGTTCCAGCTCTTCCAAAAAAGCGTGCTGTTCATAAGATCATCAACAGCTCAATCAGCAAAAATCTTCATGTTAAAGAAAATAACAGAAGTAGGTCGACAATATTACCACTGGCGAGGTACTTGCAGGTCTACAGAATCCTTTTTGGAGTAACGTAACGGTATTAGAAGAGATAGAGACTCATTGCATTTTTGAAGAATTAATAGCTGCCAACCGTATCTACAAAACCCAGAAGTTTCAAAACAAGCCTGACAGGTCACTGAAAGAGTCGCAGAAAAACGTTGCACATCATGTTAAGCAACTGACAGGTCACTGAAAGAGTCGCAGAAAAACGTTGCATATCATGTTAAGCAACTGAGAAGCTATTGATCATGAAGCCTGCCAAGTCCCTAACCACGCTACGTTAAGAACATAACGTTCTCTCACATCAGTTTTAACATAAGCAAAGGAATGATTTATTGGACTGACATACATTTTCTTCTCCCCGTGGAGCCAGCTCTTCTTGCGCGAACTCTAGAGCTTCTTCA
This sequence comes from Pseudisothecium myosuroides, assembly GCA_951799445.1. Lineage (NCBI taxonomy): Eukaryota > Viridiplantae > Streptophyta > Bryopsida > Hypnales > Lembophyllaceae > Pseudisothecium > Pseudisothecium myosuroides. Next base: position 26,520,042 of record OX637294.1, read on the forward strand.
ACTTTGCCGGCACGAATCAACTCAATAAGCCGCTGCTGCTGCAGATGAAAAAACAGCTGTGGATTTGTGTCGAGAATCTGTTATTCCAACCACAAGATCACAAGTGAGCATGCATAGCGCACGGAAGGCTATTTCTGATGTTGACACTATTTGATAATACGTAAAGTGGAGAACTTAAAGAGCTTGTAGAACACTTCACACTCTCATGCTCCCACAATAACCTCAAATGCGTATGAAAGAATCTATGATTAAGAAATACTCTTGAGCTCCACTTTGATTACTATACTAATAATCGAGTTGAAAGAAAGTTGAGGTCAGAAATATGTGTACTGACCTCCGGATTTAAGTCGTTGACTTTCTCGATAGCATCTTCCACCTGCCCACATTGCACAGCCTTTCGAACAGCCATGCGATCAGTGATAGTTCCAAGATCTATGTCTGCTGTTCCTCGCTGAGGAAATAGATCAGTCCGTTCCAAAAATTAATGATTAATGAACAGAACACTTTGGATTCCTCGCTTGATAGATTCATACCATTCTAGAAATTTACGTCATCATAACAGTACCTTACTGATTCATGCAGGACCGACAGTTTCTGTTCCTCATCAACTCCCACTAGCTACTTGTCCTCAATATACAGTATCTGCAACTACTGTAAATTGAGAAACATCGAACACTAGGACAAGACCGCACCGCTAACGACCATCTGCCATGGTGAAGCGAGGCAATAGTAATATATCAGAGGATACGTTGAGTCCCAGACTCGCGCTGGAATTTCTCAGCTGCTTCGACATAGCCTTCAGTGACCAGAAAATTCATCACCAGCCTGTTCATATCTTCTTTCCGAATCTTGACCTCGCTCAGCTTCTTTTCCCATTCTTCCTTGGTTATCACCTTCTTTGAGGATGACTGTATCATACCAACATGTCACGCCCACTTAACTACAGCGTTCAAGACAACTTCAGGTAGCATTACTGATTCATTGAAAACTTAGGTCAAAGAACTTCTACTCAAATTATCCCTACACTTTGCAACATATTAGGGTTCAGTCGTAGTCTTGCCGAGGAAAAACACGACACTGAAAAAGAATAATAAAAACCTTGGCACACAGCCCTCAGAATTTTACAGTAGATAGACAGTATTGATAATATGAACTTCATAATCTCTTAATAGCGTCTCTATGAGAAGACTCATGTACTGTCGCACAAAAGAGAACACAATTGGCCACAATAGAGAACGCCAGGACCAAAAGAGTCCACGTTGCACTTAGCGAAATTGACAGGCATTGCAGCACTTATTACTGCAAGGTCTGAAATGAAACATAAGGAATAGGCAGAACAAGATTTTCGCATCCTCGTACAGACAATAAATTTCAGGATTCGATGGTTAGTTTTCGTGACGATACGCAGCCTAACAGGGATTACTTCTCAAAGACCGCAAGCTCATCCTTCGGATCTAGCATTAGTTGATTAGATGAGAAGGAAAGCAAACAACAACCTGATGCGAGAGGAAAGGTTTTAAAAACAACTATTTATCAATTCGAGAATATAAAGAGGCATTCAGTTTAAACTAATGCCGACATCACATTTAAACAAAGAGTCATTCAGATTTCCTCTACTCCATGAAGTTGACTACGTCCAGAACCAAAAAAGCGTACAATAAGATCGACGAGTCGAGTGCTTGTAGGACAAGATTATATAATGCATGGCATCGACAGAGCCAGCAGGTAAACAAGAGGAGGGAAGGAAAGGACGCCATACCTCGCCTTTTCCCATGGCTAGAAGAAGATGGACGGCGAACTTATCCCCTCTTTTCCCTCCTAAATTTCACCTCTGGCACTACCGACAACCGCAATTTCACTGGCTCGAGATGCAACAGAAAGCGGACTTAGTTCTTTTCTTAGTCGCAAATTCGCTGCTAAGCACAAACGATCCCGCACACAAAAACAGCTCCGAAAAATTGACACAACCAGCGATCGTCTCCAAGGCAACAGAAAGCCAAGTCACACAAACGTGGAGGTACTAAAAGCAACGGATCACATTACGCACAACGATCGTCACAGGGACTGCGGATTGCGATTAGTATGCAGTATTAGGTCAAAACCAATGGCACGAGACACAATGCAAGAAAATCCTACACCGAGCTTTCACACAGTCATCCATTCAGAACAAGTGATTCTCGTCATTGCAAATAGGGCTAGGTAAACACACCATTGACGACCGTGTCTGCGATGTCTCTGAGAAGAACGGCACTTCAAAGTCGATAACCTACATCCACTCGGCAAAACCTAAGAAGATCGTCTCCACTCCACTCTACTCCACTCCTGTAAAGAAAACGTCCTACAGAAGCAACCGCACCATTGTCGTCAGAGAACAAAAGAAAACAAGCGCCACCACTATTCCTCTATCGCTCCGCCCGTAGCCCCGTACTCTCGGCTGCATAGGAAATTCAGCGATCCCGAACGACAGATGGATGAAAAAAGGCCGCTAAATCGTCAGAAGGGAAAGTATGGAAGGAAAATTCGAAGAGAGAGAGGCGACAGGGCGTTGCCCTGGCCGGAGAAGGACCTAAAATTCACAGAAGGGAGCGAGAGACGGCTCAAAACAACCGGAATTTCGCAGCGTGTGTAACGAGGGAGACGGAAGAACGCGAGAGTGGAGGAAAACTTCGTAAATGGAGAGCAAACATGGAATTGCGCGGCGATGGACTCTTTGAATGCAAGCAAGCAAGGGAGCAACGGAGCTCTTTGGTTTTCCTGCGAAAACAGCGCGGCACGCAACCAAAGGAGAAAGGGCTTGTCAATCGCGGGGCGGGGCGGGCGGGACCTCGGACCCCCTGGGATTCATCGAACCCAGGGGACGGTTCCCGACACCCAAAAAATAAAAAATAAAAACACCCAAATAAGACAAGTAAATCACTGTACCCGTGTCCAGAAAATCAATATATATATATTTTCAATGTATATTTCGATATTTCTAATTCTCTTTGGATGTTGTAAATTGTCAAATTATTATGATTCACAACATCACTTAATCTTAACCCTTAAACGTTGAAGGGGTGAACCTTGAAATCATCTTTTTCTATTATCGTGTGAATCATTAACCTCTAAAATTGCAAAAATACTCATTGCAAGTCAAACTACTATAGAAGATCTTCCCTTTCCACAACAAATTTCGAGGATGAATAGTTGCACTTCTGTCCTATACAGTTTGATTCCCTGTCATCCATTGGACTCAAAGTGGCCGCCTCGACGTTTAAGGGTTAAAAGTAGGATTCTACTATTCTCCACATATCCAATAACAACTCATTTAAGAATTTGGTCTTTGAAGAGTTTGAAGATTGAAATTTCAAAATGTTCTCATATTGATATACAACATAATTCAAGTGGCTTCCAATAATAGCACATTCTAAATCAAAGTGACGAATGGAATGCCAACACATTGTGCATGAAATTCAAGGGACTACCATTGTAACACACCAACTCTAAATCAAAGTGATGGATGGAATCCCAACACATTGTGGATGAAAGGATAGACGAAAAGAAATGATGCCCAAACATTCATGGCTTTGAATCAAGATTGTCATATACCTAGAAGCCTCAAATGGACCCCATGGTCATGACAGGAATTAGTGTGAGCATTTCGTATCAATGAGGGAAGCTATAACCAAAACACATGGTGTAGTAGAAACAATGCCTAAAGTCCCTTCAAAATAAGGAACACTAAACGGCAAAACTGTGCCTGTCACATCTATCACCCTAATACAGGGTGGCTATAAATTGTATGATATCTTCCTCCGGTTTTCCCGGGAAGGAGTGACGAATCCTTGATCGTGGACCACTAAACGGCAAACAGTCTCATATGGTGCACCTCAAGTGGACCAATCCTTGTAACTAACCAACTAACGTAAGTAAACATCTGGAATTCATATAATGTTGATATTACAATTACACGAAGTGGGAGAAGTTTGGAGTGAGGGCACTGCAGAGCTTCTGAAATAATCTCCTCCCTGTAAACATCACAACAGCAAGACTTAGCATTCTACCAACAAAGACCCTCCGAAGTGAAGTAAACAGAATATCAACACTGATGTGTAATCAATACGCTGGGTCTTTCATCCATTACATTGAATAAATGAGCACTCCATCCAGAACAAATCGACACTGGCTATGCCAAGGGCACTTAGCACATGATTATACCAGCGGAACAAACAAACCTGGTTGCAAAATCTGGATGCAGCGATCAACTTGGGTGTGCGAAAATCCACACAACAAGAGCTGCAATGTACGAGACACAAAATACTCAATATAGTTGCAGCAACACATGCTGAAACACCTCACTGTCCATTACCGAATTGCCTACGAAACTGATATATCTACCTGACCAGCATTGTGGAACTCAGCAGGAGCATCCGTCTCTATGATAACATAATGCACATATTCATCTGTTCATCACAACATACCATGCCTTACAAAAGCCCCTACTCATGGGATTGACTAAGTTCTTAGCAAATAGGCATCAGATTCATATGGTCCGCATGTTGAGACAAGTCACTGTTAGTGTAACGCAAATGGTGTTAACTTAATGCTATAAAAACGTCATTGGCATTAAATTTATATTAAATTCACAACTATTAAAGTTAACCAAAAGTTAACACGATCTTAATGTTAATCTAATGTATTCCATTAAATTGACATTAGCTTACGATTAATGACTTTGTTAATCTAATGTAAGATTCTTTGAGAAGCCAAGTAACAGAGGACAAAAACAGAACAAGGAGCAGAGGACCAAATATGAGCGTTGCTGCAAAAGAACAATGACTTTAGGGACCTGATGATCTGAGCATATGGTTGAAACTAAAATCAATAGTCAAGGAGCACTCACCGCTGAAACCTGGCACAGGATACGGAAGATAGACTGACAGGCAGTCGTGCAAAAATCGATACAGTAACACGATTGTTCAGTCTCGTATCTTGCCAAGTTGCCATGCGTCCTGTTCAATACCAAATCAGATATCCTGTCAGTGAAAATGAATATTGAAGGCACCTTTACACTTTGTCAGAGTGAGAAACAAGGAAGGGACACCTATAGTTGTCACTGATCCAAATTCACCCCCACAAATCTTGGACAATGGATATTTATGGATGTAGAGAATATCGACCACCTAAGGTATGTACACCTATAATGAACACTGCCTAAATTGCAACCTCCACATTTGGACCAAAATGCATCACAAGAACCTAGATATGGATTACACAAGACGAAAGCAATCAAAAATACAAGAGTCTATGGGAGCCTACTGTTGGTTTTGGGTACACCAAGAGACATTACTTTGAAAATTCATAACTTATTCATATGGTGTCCAAATGATGCATGCTAGAGTGCGTTGGAATCCTCTTTTCAGAAGTAAGTTTCCTACCAACAAAACTAAAATAACTTTTGCATCACGTATCCAAATCATGTATCCTCTTTCATTTGCTAAGAGCGACATGTAATAATAATAAGGCCAACTTCGTAATAGGACATACGTTCACAGTAGCGATTACGGGTGTCTCTACACAAGTGAGTAAAGAAAGACCGACCTAGAGCGAGACGAGTTGCAAGCCATTGAGTTCGTCCTGACACCCCACGAGATGTCGAGCCATCCACGACTCATGTTCCGTGTAGGAAGGAGCCGGAGCCTCACTGCCGTTGGAAGGCGCTGGAGCCTCACTGTTGATGGAAGGCGCTGGAGCCTCACTGTTGGTGGAAGAACTCCAAGGAATTTCTGCATTCACAAAGGGGTAATGCAGACAGGGCTCAGGCGACTGCCCATCACTGCAAGCCGGCTCCCACTCCACATGCTCCCCACCACGAATGTTAAGAATATGCGGACGCATCCCCGCCAACCCTTGCGCCACATACCCAAACGTAGACCACCCGCTCGTCGCCAACGCAGTATTACAAAAACTCAACAACCAAATCTCCACCAGCGCCTTCCGCGCTTGCTCATACGAGTATTGCTCGCTCCCTTCATGGCTCACCATCACAAACTTCACCTCAGGACCCCCATCCCATCTCTCTCGCATCTTCTCCCAGTACATACTTTGCAAGGAAGTTACCAGCACAGAAGTACTAACACCCTGCTTGGGCACGAAGTCCTCCACGCACTTCATGATTCGATCGTACACAGTCTCAGAGAATTCTGCGTCGTCGCTAACCCCATGGCGACGCACTTGAATCCCGACCTGCACCATCTCCGAGTCTTGAAGCTTTCGAACAGTTTCCCACACTTCATTTCTTGGGACACAGAGCACGCGTCCCAGTTGTGTGAAGACGTGAGAGACATCTGGGAACCAGTTGCTCAATGTGAACCAGAAGTTGGAGAGCATGAACAAGCGCGGGATGTAATACTGGTTGCTCTCCCAGATCACCCAAGTCACGTTGCGCAACCCTTCCTGTGTTTCATTGGAGAAGAACGCGCCGACCTCTGCGGATTGCGAGTGGCGGAGATTCACCCACACTGCCGAGATGTTTACGAAGTGAGAGGCTATGGCGTCGTCCAAGCTTACGCCTTGTGAAAGAACGGAGTTCATGACAGGGGAAGGGAGAATCCATGTTGTACTCGGGAATGGCTCACAGAGAAGCGCCCCGAGGTGACCTCGGTCTGCGACGGTGAGCAACGCACGATTCGTGACTAATGCGTAGGTGAAAGCTGTGACTAAAGAAAGCAACCGGTTGCCTAACCCTTCCCAGCCTTCACGGTAAACGACGTACTGGCATCGCGGATCCACTTCGTGTTCGCCATAACCACCACACCGCGAAAACATGCGCGTGTAGTCAGCGAGCGCGGCGGTCAGAGACTCAGATAATGGAAACCCATATTCTTGTTTTCTGTACCTGAATTGGTGCAATCGACTCAAACAACGAAAATCCGAATGCGAATCCGAAACATTCACCACAGAATGCAAACCGGAAACATTCGACACAGACTGCAACCTGGAGAAATTCACCACAGGATCGGACTCAGGAAACGGCATCACAGAATTCGGGACCGCGTCCACACGAAGAAGCTTAGGCCACAACTGGGACATACCCATGCGCAACCAAAAAACCATCGCCAGAGCACTCAATGCTAACCCGAACAAAACGCGCGTGACGCGCAGCTGCCGGAGCATCCTGCTTCGGTAGTCGAAGCTCATGGTGGCCGGCCTCTCTTTCCCAACTCCTAATCTCCATCCATTCCAAACCTTGTCACCATAGCTCTATTAGTGCTCAAACCTAACAACATAGCCCTTCGTAAACCCTAATACATGCACTCCAAAACCAAATCCCAGAACCGTCAGCACCATCACTCACATGCACATTCCTTCATGTGCAAGCACGGGATGCAACGACGAGAACTTGAACTAGAATTTTATGGCTTTTTAAGAAAATTTCAGAGGAAGTGCAAGTGGGTGCTGAAGAATCGGGAAGAAGCTGGCTATGACTGGCGACGGCCCAACTGGTATGTGAGAAATTTGCACAGTGCTTGCTGCGATGGCGTCAACCTGCGCATGACAGCAATGCTTAGAAAATGGGCGACAGTAGCGAAGCAGGGAAGACCAGGGTGCGACGTGGGGGAGGCGGGCGGGCATTGGTCCCCATACTCTGAATTTTTTTATTTTATTTTGTTTTCTCGGTTAGCATTTTTCAATTTTCTTTTTTCTTTTTTTTGGTGGGTGGTGGTGGTCGTATATGTTGGACTCTATTTTCAAAGGCGAATCTAAAGTTTAAGAGCAACACCTGAAGGCGAATCAGGTCAGGGCATATTTTACATTTTTCAGACTTATGATTTTGGTGGTGTGCACTTTGAATCATAACATTTTTGAATGTTAAGGTTGAAAGGTCCTACAAATTACCTTTTGTGTAGGGCAATCCGTGAGGTGGAGGGGAAAAAAAAAGGAGGAGGAGGAGGAGGAGGAGGAGGCAGGAGCTTGACAAAGAATGCCTATTTGTATTTTTCAATTCCCGACAATGAGGAGATTGCCTGATATAAATGCCTATCTAGAAATGGATGAAATATGTGATTGATGAATTAAAAATTTATAATCATTGATTATAGGACAATTTAATATAATATTGCCTATGACTTCAAAAACTTATTCTATTATGAAGGTACATTTTTCCTTCTCTAATTGATATTTAAAATTTTGACATTTTTCACATGTAAAAAAATATATATTCAATAGCAGTTGATTTTTTCCATAATTTTTTATAGAACAATCAAATTGTTCATACTTTTAATACCTTTCAAATTGTTCATACTTATTATTCAATTACAATGTTTAAGAAAAAATTAAAAAAATTAAAGTACAATATGTCAATAATATAATATTATTTTAACATATACTAAAATCATTTATGATATTCTCTACACTTAAATAGGTTACAAAGTATACTTTGGATTTTTAAACCCTTTAAACACAAAATCTTAAAGAAATAATTATGGACAGAAAAAATAATTTAACATTTAGAATTAATAACTTCATCCATTTAATTTTTCTTAAATTATTTGTTAGTCATTCAAAGTATTTATCATATGGATGTTGAAAATTCTTCTGCACAAAATATTCTATCAATTATAGATTATAGATATTCTATAACTTTCAGTTTTAAAAGTATTGTGGATAAGAATATTACAATTTAAGTGAAAATTGAATTTGAAGAAATTATCATAGTTAATTTCCTACATTTTAGCTTTGAACAAAAAAACTTAAAAAAATATGTCAAAACTTGAACCACAACAAATTCTTGAAATGTTTTTTATTTAAAATAAATAAATATTGAAGATAATATTGACACATTTACACCCGTATGAATGTAATTTGTAGTTATAAATTGACAACATATATAAACATTGTTATTTAATTTCTCTTTTGGGAACTATTTTACATCAAATCTTCAAAAACCATCAAATCTAAGAGTATCTTGCAACCTTTAGGGTTTAAATGATATTTGAAAAATCACTTGAAAAAAAATTCTACTAAATTATATGGAATATTGTGTAATTTGGATGAAAAGAAGTTTAAATAGTATCCAAAACTAAATTAGAAGTCTATACTGAATTCTTGTCATAATTTAGCTCATAATATAGACAATTCCCAAACTTAACCCTTTAGTGACCGTGGTTGATTTAGGGGGCGGGCGTAGTTTTTCAAGAAAATGAATTTTGTGGCCACTCTAAAGATGTAGTCTTAGATCAAACCATACAAGGTGTTTCCATAAGGGAGATTCTTCAACCTAACAAAAAATCAAACTCATCCAACGGTACAAATTGCTATAAATAAAGTAGGAGGTCCATAAATCAACCTTTTAAGGGCTAAAATTGAATTTTGTGGAGGTGAAACATCTTTAAATACTTTTTAGTAAATTTTCCTCAAAAGACAAGTAGAATAGGCATCTAATCCAAGTCGTTTCATATTTTTTCAAGCTTTGTAAAATTAGTTACAAATTTTTGAAGTTCACAAAAAATGGTCATATGTGATCATCAAAATGAATACCCTTCTAAAATGTGCAGATTTGGTACATTGAAGAAAGTGAAATGTACCTCTAAATCATGTTTGCTTCTAGAGCCTTGTTGGAGTTTGAGTTGCTTTCCTTAATTTTTAAAAATCAATGACTTGAATGACCCTTTAGAATTTGCGCTACATAAATACTAATGCATAAGTTTACTTTGGGCATTCATGAGATTATAAATCAACACTTATACCTTGTCAAGACATCAAGTTACAAAAAAATCTCACAATTTGGTTGATATTTTTTTGTATTTTTGTTGAACACTTCCCATTTAAAGGTCCAGGCCATTTGAGTTTGCAACCTCATAGCTAATTCATCAATGCTCCAATTCTCTTGAAATTGGTTTTGTTTGAAGCGCACAAAGACATTCTAATTGCGTTCCTCTTTGAGATTTTTGTGATCAAATGTATTTTGAACAATATTAGACTGAGAGTCCAAAAATCAACCAAAAAGTGGTCGACCGGTCACTAAAGGGTTAAAGCATAATTAGTAGCTACACGGGATTCAAATCAGGGCCGTCATATTACAAGTGTATCAACTTTTCACAAATATTATCGAACTTAAAAGATTGATCACTACTTTAAAAAAAGAAAAAAATATAACATAAAAGTTAAAACTAGAAAAATTATTGAATAACAAAATTAGAAAGTAAGTTAAAAGCACCTAATTGCAACACCTTTTGCTCTCCAACACCTAAAAAATGGCCTCAAATGAAAACTTCTATGACTCTAATCCACAACAATTTCTTAAAACAACTAAATAATGAGAGGTGAGGAGTTTTTTGAAGCAACTTGAAGTTGAGATATTTTGTTCTTCAAGGGTGTCTATTCAAGGTGAATCTACGGTTATGTATGACTACACTATGATGTTTTCAACTTTGAAATTTTGTAAAATATTACTAAAGCATTGCAAAATTATGAAACCACTTGAATCACTTTTATCTTGAGCTGTCTTGATAATCTCATCAAATTTTTTTCTTCATTCGACCTTTGAGATAGTAGAATGAAAAAAATAGTCTTACTTTTAGGTGCCATTACCTTACAAAGATGCTAGCAAACTGTTGTTGACTTGAAGAGGTAACTCAATTTATCTATTGTAATTACAAGGCTTGATTGTGTAAAAAAAAATTTATTGGCCAATTTGAAGGAGCACAGATTTGCCTTGGAGTGTTCCAACATTCCAATTTTGAATAGTTAAGGTAGGCATCCCAAATACACCACTGACTGTAAAGCGCCATCTTCAATGTGTGTACATCTCCAAAATCAGTTATGTACCTCTGTGAAAGAAACGTTTTTAGAACCAAATTTTGTTCCTTCATAACTTTTGCATACAATATCCAAATGTCGCGTTCTTTGGTGCGTTGGAACCTCCTTTCCCTTGCCAATAAGAATATATAAGAATTTGAACAGTCTAATAATAGTAACTAGCCACAATAGCAATTAGTGGCGGTTTTGGGATACCTACCTTAACACAGAGGTTTTTGAGTCTTTTTTCAATTGACCACATAACTTCTCATTCATCTAGTCCAATGCTTGACTTCTTTTTTAAAAAACTTTTTTATGATGAATTGGATGAAATTGAGGTGTATAATATAAATCACAATTTGCAAAAATGTCAAGAAAGAATATAGGCGCTAATTAGTCAACGGGAAGCTTAGCTGGGCAAGCGCGGCGACTCCGGCCAGGTCTCCCAACAAGCTGTCCAGTTCACAACCCTCCGTTGGAAGCCAATGGCTCCTCGACACGTGTCAGTCCCATATGTGCCCAGGCCTCCTGCCAACTGTCACCGACCCTGGTTGTAGGCCCCAAGGCCGTTCAAGTCCTTCCAGTGGACTGTTCAAGTCCAAGATTTGGGGCTGTCGTTTAGTGTTGGAAAGCACCAACTAGAGGGACCTTATTCCATAGCCTTTTGAGGATTTTCCACATTGCAATCTAATGTTATATAAATTTCAATTTCTACGAAATTTCTAGGGTAGTACAGTACAGGAAGGTAGAAATGGATGACCTTCACCGAATTTTTTTTTTAAAAATCAGTAAAAATCATTGGCACTTGAGTTGGATTCTAAATTTAGACCTTCAAGTTGACCTTTGTAGAATTGGCTTCAGGACGTGACTCTGAAATAAGAATTTGATTTGTCAATGGGCATTTGGATATTCATTTTGTTTGTTTTGTTTGTTATGGTGAGATTTATTGGACCGTGTGTCCTCCAATCGTATTCTTGCAATTGTCAGAAAGTCCTCGACAAGGAAGGGTGTGTGTACGGGCTTTGTTTTGTGGCATTCAAATCTATATATAGATAGTGTAAAAAATTTTGAATTTGAAAGTTTTTATGAGTTAAAAAAATAGGAAATTATTTTTATTTTATTCTAGTTGTGGCAACAACACAAGGCACACAAGGCATACTTTAAAGTGAGTTTGTTTGTTTGTTTGTTTGTTTGTTTGTTTTGTTTGTTACGTAGAGATTTTCCAAATTGTGCATATCCCAATCGCATCTTTGGGACCTTTAGAAAGCCCTCGGCAAGGAGGGATGTACGGGCTTTGTTTCATGGCGTTTGGACTTGTAATGTAAAAGTTATAGATTGTTGAGTTATTTTTGGATCTTTAAAATTATTAAATTATGCTAAATTATATATCTTTTGAATCGTGTGTCAATTTGTCACATTCTTAGTACCAATGGAAATCCCATAGCAAATAGGGGTGCATGAGGTTTGTTTCACACATTTGAACCTATGGTGGGAAAGTTATGGATTTTTGAATTATTTTCGTTTTAAAAATTATTTTTACTTTTGTTTTGGCTACAGCAAGGACACACTAGCATACCTTAAGTTGTTTTTTTTTTTTTTTTTTTTTTTGATAGGTTGAGATCTAAGAAATTGTAAGTCCCCGGGTGATATTATTGATACCATTAGAAAGCTCTTCACGAGGAGAGGTGTACAGACTTTGTTTCTTGGCATTTAGACCTACAGTGTGAAAATTATTGAATTTCAAAGTTCTTATGAATTAGAAAATAATTGAATTAAATTATCTTTTATTTTGAAAAATTCATATCTTTCACATTGCATGTCACAAAACAAAGTCTTTACGCTCTTTTGTGCGTAAAGATTCCATTTGTGCTAGTTTCATGGCGTTTGGACCTACGGTGTGAAAGTTATGGATTTTTTAAAATTAAAAGATTGGACTGAATTAAATTAAATTTTGGAAAAAATATAACTTTTACATTTTATGTCCAAACGCCACAAAACAAAGCTCTTGCACCCCTTTGTACAAAGAACGCTTTACGGTGTGGAAGTTATTGAATTTCAAAGTTTTAATTAATTAAAAAAATTAGAAAATTATTTTTACTGATATTTTGGCCATGGCAACATCACAAGGCACACAAGTAATTTTTTAACTTTTAAAGCATTTTATTCATCAAAATGAGTCCGTCGTAAATTTTTGGGCAAGTTCTTGTAAATGCAATTTTTTGACGGTAATTTTTTGAAGCTTTTATACAAAGAGGGAAATCCTTCTAGCTTTTTAATAAGCCAATTTACAAAATTTGCAAAGTTTGTGATTACTGGTTCAGATTGTTTTTTTTTAATCCTTCTAAAATTTTAGGGAGCTCAAAAAAGAGTATTTTTTGAAAAATTGAAAAAATAATTATCTTATAGAATAGATCTATATACCTATAAAGAAATTTCCTTATTTATTCCAAACTAATTAGTAAGGGAAAAAACATGTACATAACAGTTTTGTTTTGCATGTATTTTTCAGAATTATAAAAAGTAACATATAAAGTTAATCTTTGAATTCAATTTTTGTAATTTCAAAAACTTAAAAAGTGCATAGGAGTTGTTACAATATTTCCACCATTGAAATTGGCATGTTTCAATTTCAAGTTACATTCGTAAGCAATTAGTTTAAAAAAAATCTTGTACATCCATCCACATAATGATTATTTAAAAGGATGTTTTTTTCAAATATTCTTGATTCAGTTCCCAAGATAATATCTAATTTCTCAAGTTATAAAAGTCAAATTGCATAGACTTCACATGTTTTTCTTAGAAAGTGTCCTAAAATCTTAATAAAACCTAAACAGCATAAATATTTTAGAGTTCGACGCCTAGACGATTGCCATAGTTTAAGACAAAACTTCCATGCAATATAAAATATGGCTTATTGAATTTTTGAAATATTTGTATTAAAAAAAAAGTTGTCGGGCATGGTGTTTCGAGATAATACTATGGACATAAATAAAAAAATTTACTAAAGCTTTATCAAATCAATTTAAAGGTATTTGGTTTTAAAAATCTACTTTGAAAATAATTTATTTTATTTTTAGAATTTTATTTTTAGAATTTTATTTTTAGAATTTTTGGCTAAAATTTAGGAGAGCCAACCATCATTCTAATCAGTGCCCCCATTCTGGCTATGTATATTTTTCTCTTTCCGTGAACAATGATTAATTATGGCACGAATCTCGATGCAGTTGTGGCACATAATGATTGGCTACAGGTCTCTCAATATTGCAACCACCCCTTGGTCAATTTTATTTTTAGCCCATGGTTGGAATAGCAAGCCCCGTATCACCGGTATAGAAAGAACAAAATCTTTCGTTGAAAAATTCACAGTAATTATGTTTTTAGAAATAAAAACTTGGAAAATTATGGAAACCTTCTAAAATCTATTTCTGCATACAGGGAAATTTTTCCACCAAAAAAACCTGCCCTGCAGATATATATATATATATATATATATATAAATAATTGCTTAAGTGATCAAAAATGGATTGCCTCCCCTATCACTAGCTCTGTAATCAAAAATTTGTCTATTATTTGATTATTAACCCCTAAATTCCTTGCAACCAAATTGTGATTTTTGATGTTTCAATCAATTGTTGCAATATGATTTTTGACTTGTTCTCAGGCAAAAGTTGCATTTTAGGATATGAGGTTGTGATAAAAATTCAAAATGTAATTTGCACGCACAAGTAAGTTCAGTTTTTTTTTTCTACGAATTTTTGAGTCATTTGTGTACAAAAGTTATATTTTTGTAATTATCGAAGGTGTGGTAAGTAATTGCCAATTGACAACTTTTTAGATACTTGAGGTCATTTTTCCTTGAGGATAATGGCACAAAACATCATCATATCAGACTATAAAATTTGTGTTTAAGAAAAATTAAATTACTTTTTTCCCTGGCTTTATATCAATATTATACAACAATTAATTATTCGGATTATAAGAAAATGCAATTTTGAAGTTTTGATGAATTATTTTGTAAATGTTTTTGTATATTTTAATCTTGCAATGGAATGCTAGTAATACAAGGTGCATACTTTTTATCTCAAAGCATATTCAAGTCCTAATTTTGGATATGCTAATTTCCTATCCAAACATTCATATTCAACTGATTTTTTTCTAAAGTCCACATCCTCTAATGTTCATTGAATTTTGAAGTTGTGATACACCACAAGCACATATGTAGTAGAGATACAATTTTTTTTCTTCTTTGAGCATCTAGATTTCACAAGTGGTAAGAAATTTGAGTTCAAATTTTTTTTTATGTGTTTAAAGTAAAGATGAGATTAAACTCTTAGAATTACTAATTGTTACTAATTATATTTTCTTTCCAGTGAACAATCTAGACACAGAAGAGACTATATTTTGTATTTTTGGGGCCAAAAAATGCAAAGGAATTGACAATTTTAAGGGTAAAACAAAATTGACTACTGCAAATTTAATTTGAAACATGTAAATAGAAAAATAAATTGATTCATTATGAAGAAAAAGGTACTAATTTGAAAAGAAGATTTACTTTCTTCATATAGAATAATTTGTCACTATACTTTTCATTCAATTTAATGTTGCTTCTCAAATAGTGATACTCCTATAAACATGGGACTATACTAAGTAGAGCTTTTATCATCAATTACTGTAGATTGTACTTCACCTCAAGTTTGTGGCAGTAAAATAGTGTCGCATACATTGCAAAAACCATAAGTGACAAAGATGTCACTACATATGTAATTGTAACACTAATCAAAGTATGAAAAAACTCGATCCGAGACTCGATTACTAAGTAGTATGGATTCTTTAAATCATGGAAGCAACATTAAATGAAATGATCCAAAAATATTGTAATGGTATCTATTTAGCGTGGACTACACTACATAGAATGAAGAGTGTAGCCATGTATAAGGCACATGTGTTCATGGTCATTAAACAAGATTGTCCTTTGGGATTTTAACTCCTAAAGTCTCGTTGTCTCCTCGGGGGACAAAATGGATTTTGGGCAGGCTCATACAATCTCAATATTTGTCGTAATTTTCTGAATTTTTTTGTGAAGATAGAGAATCACATTAGCTTTCCAAAAATGTAACTTTTATTTCAAGCAGTGCCCGGGAGCAAAAGTAATGGCACAAAACTCTCCAAATTTTAGTTCAGCAGGCATAAAAAAACCCTCACAAAAACTTTAAAATAAAATTTGAAATTTTTTGTTTCATATAGACTTTATTTTTATCTATATGGGAAGCTTTGATTCATTCCATTTGGATTTGTTGTGCAAAAGTTATGGACAATCTTATTTTTCGGACAATTAGAGCATCTTTTTGAAAAAATAACTTGTAGGATTCATTTCTGAACTCAATTTTGACAATTTTAAAAAAAAAGGGTTTTCAAGGTTAAGATTTCTTGCTAGAACAATCTCATCGTTGAGATTAGTATATTTCAACTCTATCTTAGAGCTATTAATGATTTAATTTTTCCTTCAATCTTAAACCTACTTCTCGAGCTACTTCTACTTAATAATTTTTTAATGAGTGAAATTTAAGTGTTTCTTTTTTGAATTTTTTTTCCTAGATTCTCAACTCAATTTTTCATCATATAAAACTAGAAATTGAAAATCATTAGAGCAAAATGTTTGAATTTAAGAAGGTTCAAAGCCAAAAAATGTAATTGAGCAAGGTCCAAAATATCTTGATTCCTTCACTTTAAATGCAAATGTCTTGCAATCTACACGGTCAAAGTTTCTAAAATTTCTTCCACACATTCTTATACTAGTTTAGTACAAGATCCTACAGTTAAATATGCAAAAAAAACATAATTTTTTTTTTTTGCTCTTTGCTATAGAAATGGCAGTTTTGAGTGTTTTTTGATAGGAAAATGGCCTTGGGACTTTAGGGGTTAATTTGGAACATAAAATAAAAAGATAACTTGCTGAAAATGTAGAAAATTGAAAAGATTTTTTTTCCAATTCTAAATTGGTACCTAATGTTGAAATGTTGAGAATTATCTATGAAATGGTCGTTTTATTATCATTGAGACAAGGGTTTATTCACTACAAGAAAATGAGTGTTTTATGACTGGGGATGACTGGCAACTACATGCAGTCATATTATTGGAAGCCAAGACCTTGGGAAAAATAATGACTGCAAATATGACTACTAGTTATATTTTGCCATTGTACTTCACGAGCGTATAGTGTACGCCCATTGGGAACGCCAAGGTACTTCATAGGGAACATGTTTGGGGAATGGCAAGTCATATTTGCCAGTCATATTTTTGGGTGAGTCATATTTTGCAGTCATATCTACATGGTAGTGACATTTTTTGAAAGGGGCAGCCAAAGGGAAATTTGGGCGGGCAGTCATGTTTTTGCCTCAGTCATATTTTGTAGTCATATTTTATTGTTAGTGTATTTTGTAGTCACATTTTTTTGGTAGTAATTTTTTTTTTTTTTAGGCGGCACAAGCAAAAGCTGGGCAATCTAAGAAGACCCTCTTGTATTCCTTTGGGTGTAAGTGTGAGTTGATTAAATACGTATCTAATTTTTTTTGTTTTTTTGGATGTTGTATCCATTACACAATTGGCATCAAATATCTTTGGGTGGCACATGTTTTTTCTATAATTAATTAATCAATTTTTTGTAGGATTTACAAAGGAAGTAGAGAAAAATGAAGCTAATAACAATAGGAGACAATTGATGGGTCATTCTCAGCCGCCGTATTGGAAGGGAAGGGGGAAAAGGTCTCAAAATGCATACATGTTAAAGATGTTTTGTTTTTTTATTTTTTATTTTTTTTGAGGTTGACATATACATTTGGTAAAAGAGGCTTTCTTCAAATGTAGTGGTTCAAATATACAAATTCTTGAATTTTTTAATTATATAGAGGGTTTACTATTTAACAAACACATGACATGATCACCTGTTGAATTTGTGCATAAGTAGATTTAATGGTTGGTGTGTTGTGCAAGTATGATATTGAAATTCATTTTTCATTGTTGACAACTTTGAATAATTCTTAAATCTAATTTTGATGAATTTGCTGAAGTCTTTGAGTAGAACATTCTATTAACATTTCAAATAGGACTCCAAAAGGAACCTTTTCACCATCGCCATCGGTTCTTATGAATTCATTTATATCCTTATAGGCTAGAAGAAAATGTTGGATGAAATCTTGAAGAATAAATTAGAGACAAAACTTCATCCATCTATACTTTGCTAAAAATATTCCATTATAAAGATTTTTACTATTTTAGAATAGGCTGCATGCAATGCCCTACAA
Organism: Pseudisothecium myosuroides; assembly: GCA_951799445.1. Taxonomy (NCBI): domain Eukaryota; kingdom Viridiplantae; phylum Streptophyta; class Bryopsida; order Hypnales; family Lembophyllaceae; genus Pseudisothecium; species Pseudisothecium myosuroides. The sequence continues at coordinate 26,538,122 of OX637294.1, forward strand.
CTTAAGCTATCAATTTTTTTGAATTTCTCAACTTGAATTTGAAAGTTTAGAGTTTTGGCCTCAATCAACCAAAATCTAGGGAGATCACTCTTTATAAATTAAGGTATACACCTCAATTAAGAGGGTATTTGATGTGGGGCTATTTACCTTAATTATTGCATTTAAGATTATCATATTTTTATATAAAAAGTTATGAGAGGCATATTTTTAATACCTTATGGTTTTTGTAAATTCTTTCCTATGGTTTTTTAAGTGGGACTATCTTACAAATAAAATTTAAGTGCCCAATTTTTCCCGCCTCCATCCTTCTTCACAAATTTTTCCTTCCCTCTATTACATATGTGTATAGTATATACACCATGAAACTAACAGCGATCGATTAAATTCAAGTGCTATTGACCAAGTGGTAGTTTTTAACCTCTAAAGGCCAATTGTCCATTGAACAATATCTCCTGAAAAGAGACAAGCAACTCCGCCTTGGACCTGCCCCCTCAAGTGAGAAATCTGCAACCATGCAATTAGTTTTTTTTAAAAAGACCACCCTTCGCTATCATGCGATGCAAATTAAAAAAATTGTCTATGAAGTAAAAAGAAGGAAGACCACCCTTCGCCCCAGAAATCCCCCCTCTGATAAATCAAGAACCGTGAGATTTGAAAAGAAAACAATAACCCCCCTTCCTTTGAAAAATCAATGGCTGTGCGATTCAAAAAGAAAACAAATAACACCCTTTTTGCAAAATCAGCAATTGTGCGATTCAAAAAAAAAACAATGCCCGTAGTGCCGTGCGATTGGACTTGAAGAAAAAACCATCAGTACAAATGGAATAACAGCCACGCGTACATGTATATCCTTGCGTCTTGTAGTGAATTGATGCAATTGCTTGAGTGTCTCAGAGAATTCGGAGAGATTCCATGTGAATATATAGGATGATGTATATAGACAAGAAATTTTTGCGCTTGTGATTTGAGGAGATTGTGCAATAAGGTCACTGAGGAGATTTTTTGAATTTCATAAGTCTTAATAAAGTTCAGAAGCAACCAAAACAAAGAAATTTTCAAGAAACTTATGAATGGGGTCTCCAGTGATATAATCTTGCAATCTTGCGGCCTAGTCAATGTATTCAATTCCATCATGTTGCTATCTGTTGCTTCAAAATTTGATAATGATGGGCAAGAAAGGATTGTGACATTGATTGTGGCATTGTCATTGAAGATTGAAGGCATTGCAGATGGATATATCCAGGAGCGCAAGCAAGTGCTTCCCATGAACGAGATTCATTGGCTTAATTTTTCCTATCGAGGTTTCTTCTTTCTTCTTCAATCTTTTTCAATTTGGATTTCTGTCAGTTCCAAGTAGCTACGACGAGGCTAAAACTTCTTTTTATTGTGAATAGTTTATTAAAAAAATTATACAACAATTGAATTAAAAAAGAATTGGATTGAAGCATGAATAACTTAGAGACATGGAAGCATTAATTGTTTTGATTCTTTATCTTTTAAGAGAATTTTTTTAGCTATTGGTGCTTGTGATCAAAAATTGGGCACAGCTGGCTAGAGTTTGATTGTGGCTTTGTGGAATTTTGGTTTCTAAATGTTGGGCCGACGGAGTCCACTGAACTTAATTGTGGCAAATGTGCTCTCCTTATTGCAATGAACTTGAACAAAGAAATGAAATTCAATTCCAAAATATTCAAGTTTTATTTAAGGATTTGCCTCAATGACCAATAGACACATATGGATATTAACTACAATCTACTTTTTCTGTCAATTTTGAATTTATTGCTTTATTAAAAGCTTTCCTTTTGTTTGAAGATGGGATTTGGCCTTTTGTTTTGAAGATTGGATTTTTCCTTTTATTTGCAAAGAGGTTTTATGAATGACAATTCTGTGGACTTCTCCACAATTGGACTCAAAAAGGCTTCAGAAGATTGGAGAGCACTAAATGTGATGAAGTTTTGAGCATTAAATTTGAGTTGAGGTTCTTTCATTTGCAAGGAGCTATCATTCTCGTTTAGGCTACAAGTTGCGGTAGATTGCTCAATAGTCTTTTAATGTAATAATGACCATTGAAACACTTCTCGTGTTTTGTGTTATATGTGAGATGCAATATAAGGAAATGAAAATCATTTCCGACCAATTATGAATTTATGATGTACCACATGTACAAAAATTATTCTTTGACTACCTTACTATTGCATTTGTGCATGGTTTTACACTATCACTTTCACCTCAAAAGAGGTAGTAACTGCCTATACACACATTATCCTATGAAGTTAATTTTGGTCAGATGTTCACAAAATTTTGACACAAGATGTAAAATTGTATCCCAATAGTGGGAATCTAATTTTATCCTGCCCTAAACTTTTTTGTCAACTTGGTGAATTTGGACATCTTTGGAGCATCTTTTGCAAAAACTCTCATCAACTATTGATATTTGACATTTATATAACTAATAAAATATGACATACAATTTTCAAAAAATAAATTTAGTTCTCACATCACATTCTAGGAAGAGTCAAATTTTGTTAGCTATGTTGGGGTGGTTTTGAGAAAAAACAGTTTCTTCTAATCTCAAGCCCTTTTATCTTGCAATATGTACAGTCAAAGTTTTTGAAATTTTTCCCATATATTCCAAATTTTTATCTCTAATTTTTTACCATTTTTATTTTAAATTAAAAAATTCCCTCATTGCACAAGAAATCCTCAAAAAAATGATTTGTATATTGCCAATGTACTTAACCTCTTTGCATTGCAGGTTGATTTAGAGTAAGCTAGGCTCCATATTTGCTTTTGAATTTTTTTTTGGAGTAAACCTAACATCATATACTTATAAGTAGTCAAAATCTTCATTTTTGTGTAGACTAAAAATTTGACTCCAAGAAGGCTCCAAGTCCCTTGACCCTAGTTTGTAGGAATGAAAAAAAAATTTACTTCAAACTTTATGATCTTTCAATCCACATGATCAAATGGGATGAATTTTTTTCAATTCATTGCCTTAATTATTTAATACAATTTTTGATGGTTGTAATTAAAAACAAAAATTACTTTTTTATTTTGGAGAATGCATAAAAAATTGGCAGTTTTGGATTTTTTCCTCTTCTAAATACCCTTTAGCCTTCAAAGGGTAGTAACATTGACCACTTTAGAATCCCTAGTACTAAAATTACCCTATGAATATTTCATTCAATATGAGTGTGATTAACACATACGACTTCAAATTTTAGAGTAAAATGGACTATAAATTTTATCCTTGTATTGTATAATGTTTAGTTTGTTGAACCGACTAAGGTAAAACTCCCTATTTATGCAATGTGACAAGTTTTGCCACTTTTGATTAATGTCTTACATTTACACTTAATTTGTTTGATATATCAGTATACAAGTGCTACTAGTACCATGGTACAATTTCAGTCAAACCCCTTCATTGTTGATTTTCTTGACTATGTCCATTCATCATCCACATGAAATTATTTGTCTACGCCTATACTCATCGTAATGTGAAAGATTTGCATGGCCTCTATTTGTTAAGGCTAACTTGTTAATAAAAATTCCTACTAAATGATGTTTTTACATAGCCTAATTTACATATAATTGCATATATAGCATTTCATAGACCCTATAGTAGCCCTACATATTACATAAAATTTTCCTGCTTTGAATTAAATGAACCCTATTTTTTAACTCATGTAGTTTTTTCAAAATCGATAGTGATCTTTCCGGGGCCAAAACCATCCAAAACCTCTAACTTTAGCAATTTGTATCAATTTTAGTTAAGATGTGAACCACTTATACTTTATTATTAGAAAATACTTGTTCATTGCTTAGAATGCCAATTGAACAATACTTAAATATCCAACTTAAGATTTGGAGCCCAACAACAAAGAACATGGATGAGCATGTTTTATCTCAAGGATATTAAAAAAACACTCACATATGTCATGTATTGAAGTTTGTTTCTTTCTTAGAAAGGTTCTCAACAATGTCATACAAGCCACATTAATGGAGGGTCTTCATAGGCCCTACAGAAGTCACAAAATTGTTCATATGCAGATTGAAGCTTACTGTAAGCACGCGCACTCGTAATGCAATCAAAAGATGAACAGATGGTCGTTTGAATGTTCTTACAAGGATATAGATTATAAAAGCATAAAATTTTTATTTGCTTCAAAGATGCTTCTAAATAGTGCCTCTATTAAATATTCACTCTTGTACACTCTTTGTACATGGACTTAGATATTGTGCCAGACGCATGGCATCTATTTATATGTCTTTTTTTTGCCAGAATTGTAGGGTGCTTAAGACTTTGCAGCTCTCCTTCATGCATTTTGTAGAGTTATATTATAAATATAGCCATTGGATCAAATTTGATTGTTAAAACAACTTACTTGCTTAATATAGTCGTATCAGGTCAGTTGCATAGTTCCATGACTAGAGCCAATCATGTACATGACTAAAACAAGCCACATGACTAGAGCAAGTCATGTGCATGACTAGAACAAGTCACATGACTAGGGTTTTAAAACCCTAGCCGCCGCTGATTTAGGGTTTTGAAATCCTAGCCGCTATTTGGCCATTTTTGCTTCTTTTAGCTCTTGTTTGTTGTTGTTTCTTAGTTCTTGTTTGTTGTTGCCTCTTAGTTCTTGTTTGTTGTTGCCTCTTAGTTCTTGTTTGTTGTTGTTTCTTAGTTCTTGTTTGTTGTTGCCTCTTAGTTCTTGTTTGTTGTTGCCTCTTAGTTCTTGTTTGTTGTTGCCTCTTAGTTCTGTTCTTATTTCTTGTTGCCTCTTAGTTCTTGTTTCTTGTTGCCTCTTAATTCTTGTTTCTTGTTGCCTCTTAGGTTTTGCTTCTTGTTACCTTTTAGCTCTTGTTTCTTGTTGCTTTTTAGATTTTGCTTTTTATTAATACCTTTTAGATCTTGTTTGTTTTTGCTTCTTATTAATACCTTTTAGATCTTGTTTGTTTTTGCTTCTTAATTCTTGCCTCTTGTTGGTTACTAGCTTTTGCCTCTTATTGCCTCTTAGTTCTTGCTCTTTGCTTTTAGTGTCTTCTTGTTACCTCTTAGTTTTTGTTTCTTGTTTCTTGTTTCTTGTTTCTTCTTGTTGCTTCTTTGTTGTTTGTTTTTAATTTCTTGTTGTTGCTTATTAATTCATGCTTCCTAATGCTTCTTATTGCATCTTAGTTCTTGCTTCTTCTTGTTATTTGTTGCAATTTCTTGCATCTTAAGTTGTGCTTCTTGTTGCATCTTCATTCTTGCTTTTTGTTGCATCTTACCTCTTAGCACTTACCTCCTATTGTTTCTTGTTCTCTCTATAACCATTGTTATTCTTTCTTCCTATTTATTTGCGATTTCTAGAGATATAGTGGTTATGGCTCTTTCTCATCTTAAACTTGTGCTTCATATTTTGTGTTGCCTTAAAACTTTGAAGGTTGAACTATATTGTTCATTCACTACAAATTAACCTCCTTGATTGTACATGTAGGCACCAAGCTGGAATGAAGTTATTGAAGGCTACTTGCAACACCAAAGAGGCAACATCTTTACATTTTTGTAAGGAATGTAGGTCCTATATGCGTGTGAAAAGATACATTTATAGAGTGTCATTGTGATATGTTTTGTGTTAGTGACAAATAAATGTCATTGAGAAAAATCACATTATTTCTTGTAGTTTATTTCTCTAACATAATTGCCTCTTGTGCATCTCAAAAATCATAAGTACTCATTTTTAATTGGATGAAGTTTCTTATTTAGCTACTAACCCATATTGATGCATAATTGCAATGTATCATGTTCATTTAATTAGAATGTATGAAAAATGTGACTATAATTTATGATTGAAGCTATTATAAACCTCACGTATTCTAATTAGAAACCACTCACACAAATCTAAGAAATGTGACTTTCTTTTATTTTAAATATATCATTTGCTTGAGTCATATTTCACAAAAAATCTTGGCCCAAATATGACTGGCTGTAGTCACATAATGCTCAAAGTCATGCCAAAAAGTAACTCTATACTTTTGAAAATATGACTACATTTAATCATAATATTACTAGTAACATTCTATGTGAACTACAACATTAGCCAAAAATATGACTCATAGGAGTCATAAATCAAATAAACAAAAAATATGAATAGTGAATATGACTCATGAGAGTCATTTTTTACATCAACAAAAATATGACTCACAAGAGTCATTTCCTACATCAACAAAATATGACTCACAAGAGTCACTTCTTATATCAACAAAAAATATGACTCACAAAAGTCATATTCCGCATCACATCAACAAAAATATGACTTACAAGAGTCACTTTTTATGTTAACAAAAAATATGACTCACAAAAGTCATATTCCGCATCACATCAACAAAAATATGACTTACAAGAGTCACTTTTTATGTTAACAAAAAATATGACTCACAAAAGTCATATTCTGCATCAACAAAAAATATGACTCACCGTAGTCATATGCCACGTCAGCCAAAATATGACTCACTTCAGTCATATTCCACATCAGCCAAAAATATGACTGAATAGAGTCATATTCCAGAGTCATATTCTGCGTAGGCTTTTTTTATTTACCCGGGCAGGTCATGAGAAAGTCAAGCCTCCAAGGATAGTCAACATATACGCCATGTTGGCAAAATACGGCTAAATATGGTTAATTATATCCCCAAACCTATATGACTGAAAATATGACTGGTGCAAAATATGACTCGTCGGTAATGACTGGGCGCAGTCATATTGCGAGTCATCCACAGTGATTTCCGGCAGAGTCATATTTTTAGATTTTATGACTCAATGCAGTCATATTTTGCAGTCATAAAACACTCATTTTCTTGTAGTGATTCCTAACCCCTAAATGCCCAAGGCCTCTTTTGAACTTCTAGGAATTTGCTCTAAATTGAACAAAAATCCAACATTTAGATAAGTTGTATCAATTTTTTGTGAATTGTAACTGTAAAATTTCAAACTAGACATGCTAGAGGTCACATAGGAAAAGAAAACACAACAATATCATTGATGAATTGAAAGATTATAATGTTTGAACACGAGGGTGTTAAACTACAAAAGTGACTTGAAGTCTTTCAATCCTCTTTTCACATGCCAAATCTAAAAAGTTGGTCAACAAAAATATATAGGTTAAAGGACCTAACATGCAAAACCCCAATCAATTTACGGCTTCTCATAATCTATTCTACAATGTTTTTAAATGAATTTCTAATGAGATTTTTCCTCCAAAATCTAGTGTATTTGAGGCTCATTTCCAAGAGCCCTCAACACTATGGAAAGTCAAGATTGGGATGGGTACCCTCGCACAAAATCTTGGATAGAAAAATCATAATCCATCATTTTCAAAATCGGACTTTTGACACTAAAACTAGACTTCAAAAAGAATTTTACAAAAATATAAATTACTAAAAATAGTAACTTGGTTAGGTTCTATTTAACTTCAAAATTTTGTCAACACCAAAATTTGGTGCCTTGGACATTTAGGGGCTAAGAAACCAATTCCATTATCGTATGATCAAACTTTGTTTTTGAGTCAAATTTAGCCTTTTAAACTATCTTTAAGTTTTAATGTAATGATTTTGTTACATAAAACTATGTATTATCTACCAATGGAAATAATTTCTATTATTTTTGTAATGAATTATAATTTTTATCATTTTTAAGCTGATTAATCAAAATAAATTGATAAAAAATAGAATTAACATTCCAATCACTACAAAAAATTCCATGAGGTAAATATATCTATCAAAAATAGTTCAAATTTTTTCAAATAATTGTTTTTTTTTACACCCAAAAGGCCAAATCACCCTTAGGTGATGACCTTCAAGTGAAAGCTCTACCATCAATTTGAATTTAGCCTTTATATAATTGATTGATAAAATCTTGGTAATTTATATATATAAAATAAACGCTCCTTCTATATATGCTAACTTTCAAAGAATTCAATTTGTACATAAAATTATATCAATGTGAATATATATCAGAATATTTGGGATTTTGACCCACATTAAGGATTAGAATGAGAAATAACATTTTGTATTTTAAACTTAAAAATAATTTTTACATAACTAAGAAAATACTAATGATACATTCAATATTGTGTTATTTGGACTCTAATTCATGTAGCACCCAACAATTTCTCATTGAATTTTCAGTTTTTTTCAAAATTTTGAAATGGAATACAAAGGTGACTTATTCGATTTCATTTTCTAAGTTTGAATCAAAACAAAAATTAAACACAACAAAAGTTAGGATCAAGTTTGAATGAGGCACATCATCTTTTGGGATGCAAAGACTTTAGGCGTAAAAAGGGACAATTAAGGTGCAATTTAAAAAATAAATAAAACCAACAAGGATTATATGAGATTCCCCTACCTAATCCTACTTTCAATAAATTGTTTTACATTGCTAGGATCTTTTAGATTTGAATTTAGAGGGAAAAAATCTTTCACTCCTAAACACTCATAACTGTGTTTAACCAAAAAGGCTTCAAAACTTCCATTTTGAGTGCAAAGAGCTACAATAAAAATAAACTACCTTTTGGCATATTCAACAACAAGATCTTATTGAAAGCTTGTACAAGAATGTGTGGAAAAAGTCTTAGTCACTTTGACCATGCATATTGTAGATATTATGTTCAAAGTTTAAAAAACATATATTTTTCACTTTGTGTAACTAGGTGTACAAACTTTGACTCCCCTCAACTTTAACTTTTTAATACTACAAAGTTTTAACCTTTAAAACTTTATAGAAGGAAATCCATACCTTAAGTTAGGTCGTTTGTTTGTTTTGTTTGTTTGTTACTTTGAGATCTCCTCAATTGTGCATTCTTCAATTGTGTACTTGGTATCGTCAAAAAACTTTCAACAAGGAGGGGTGCATGGGCTTTGTGAGGATTACTATTATGTGAGCATAGGAGTGTGAGCCCATGAGCCTAGAATACTACATACCTATGTCATAGGTGTATATACTATAAAAATCGTCTATGATTCTAGAGTATATATGTTACACCTCATATTATAGGTGTTTATGATACATACACCTTTTATAATGTGTGGTATCTATATTATAGGTACCTATATTGTAGGCTCAATTCTCACAAGCTCGCATTCTTGGGCTCACATACTAGCACCGTTGCGGGCTTTGTTTAGTGGTGTTTGGACCTATGGTATAAAAGACTATATTAAATTTCAAAGTTTTTGTGAGTTTAAAAATTATTTTTATTTTTATTTTGGTTGTGGCAACGACACAAGGAACACTAGTTGAATTGAAAATATAGAAAGAAAAAATTCAAAAAACATTTCAATACTTTTCATTTGGAGAAAAATCGTTACACACAAGTAGTTGTAAGATGGAAGGTAAAATTATATTGAAATAGTTTTAAAATGGAATTGAAATATGTCAATCTTGATGCATTGATTAAAAATTGTTGTAGCAAGTTATCTACGCTACCCTATTGATGTTTTACTTTTGAAAGATTGTGAAAATGGAGTTCAAAAATAAATCATGTACATTATTCGTTTCAGAAGATGCCCTAATTGCCCACAAAATAAGAGTCATTATACCTTTACATCACTTATCTAAATGAAAATAGAACAAAACTTTTGAAAAAAGACATAAATATATTCAATAGGAGGATTTTCTTAAAATTCAAATTTTTTATAGATTTTTTGCTGGTCGAAGTTGAACTTTTTGTTCTTTGGAGGGCATTATTTTTTTTTCTTGATAAAAAATGAAATAAAACATATATTTTCCATAAATCTAGTACATTCTTGACTTTCGAAAAAAATTCAAAAAATTATAGTAAAATTTGACATTATACGAACCTAGTTAAATCCTATAAAACACATTCCAAGACTTTGAAGCTTTGGAAGTTAAAGTGAATGAAATTTATGTGTGCTTTACTAAAATCTGAAAATTGAAAATGCACCTACATCCTAGACCCTCAAACCCTCAAATATACTTGATTTTCTAATGACAAAAATTCTAACATTATTTCTATTTTGTGAGTGGATATACATCTGGCTTTTTTTTACAAGAAAAAATATTTTTGTAGTATTAGCAATTGAAAATAATGAATTAAAAAAAAACATAATTTTTGGATAAGACATGTAATTATTATGAATTTTTCTAAGTAATTACATGTCACATGACTTGTCATAAAACCAAAATCTATAAAATCAACAATCAAAATTAAGTATGGAAATGGTTTAATTGTACTTTGGAGGATACTTGTTCAAAAATGGGTCTACACATGGTTTGGGATGATCCATAGATTAAACATCTTCTTGTTTTGAAAAATTAATTATGGAATATTCAACTTGAAATGCACTCAAACAGCTCTCAAAGTTATTTTTTGGGGAATTGTTTATGAGCATTATCATTAAATTGTGTGGCATCAATCAAGAACTAAAATTGCATCTCCTTGAAAATTAATCTCGCAAAGAGAAAGTCGATAATTAAAAGCATATCTTTAACTCCTAAATGTCTAAGGCACCATATTTGGATGTCGCCTAAACTTTGAGTCTAAATAAAATATGATCAAAATATTATTTTTAATAAATTATATTTTAGTTGCATACCCTTTATAGTCTATTTTGAACATCAAAATTCAAATTTCCAAACAGTGGTTTATGATTTTTCAATTGAAGACTATAAATGGAAGTCTATTCCAAGTATTGATTTTTTAGTATTAAAGGCTCTTGGAGATGAAGCTCAAATAAGGTAGGAGGTCCTATAATGGAGCATTTAAGGGCTGGAATTGAATTTTGAGGAGGTGAAATATCTTGAAATTTTTTTCAGTCAATTTTCCTTGAAAAATAGATTGAACTGACATCTAATCCAAGTCGTTTCATATTTTTTCATGCTTTTTTGAATTAGTTAAAAAAATTTGAAGTTGAAATGGCATAGGGCTCTAAAATGGTGCCCTAGCTAAAATGTTCACAATCTGTACATTGATGGAGGCTATGAAAAAATAACATGTACAAACAGTTTACATTTCAATTAGGGCTCCATTTAAGGACCTCCTACCTTACATAGGATCTTATGGAGGAAATCAGATTAAAAATTAAAAAAATTGTAGAGTACATTTTTTTCTCTGGGGGTGCACTCCCATTTATTTAGCTGAATACGTGCGATCAAATGAAGGATTATTTTAATTAGGGTGGTCCAAAATTTTAGACAAGGCTTCAAAATAATTTAACATCATCGTAATTGATTTAGAATGTTTATAAATAATAAAGATTAGGGGATAATAATGATTTTTTTTTTTTTAGTTCTACAATAGCCTTGCCAAAAAGAAAAAAAAATGAACTTTTTGTAGAGCTCCAGTATTAGGGATTATAAACTCTATAACAAGTATCCTATGTCAGGGATCCATTGTTTGGTGCAGTATAAGCTTAACTTAGTACCATATCTTTTTAATATAATTATAGAGTGAGTCATTGAAGGCTCTGCAGATGACGTAGTAACTTAGTGGATGAGAATAACTTGACTAGACTTCTGTCATTTTCGATGCAGTAAGAGCAGTTTTAGTCTTTTAGGTGATTGGAAGGATTTGTGGAACATCCCTATCTAAGGCAGTTCCTTCTAAAGCAATTGTACAACTTCACTGGAGTGCTATAGGGCTTTTATTATCCATCGAGATCAATCAGATGACTCAGCACTTAATCAGATGAGCTGGCATGTAAAACATTGACTTGGTAAGCTCAAGGTCAATTTGACAAGCCCTTGTGTTCTGTAGAATAGGTACCCGGGTGTTCTTGACCCAATTAGATGAACCACTAAATTCAAGTTACGATGTACTTACCACCATATTAGCTATTAGGGTGAATTGCTTTCAATTATATTTGCTTAACCAAATTGATTAGTGCATAGCAAGTACTAGTAGGAAAGGTAGGGCAATTAATTAAATAGTTAAAAGTATTAAGACACAACACTTAGTAGTTTAATGAAAAAAATATACCAAATATATAAATAAAAAATTAGTACATAAAATAATAAGACCAATAAAAATATTTGTAAGGAATATTAGACTTCCATATTATTCCCTTATTTTTTTTCTTTTTTGATGATCTTGTTGTATAAGCCAAAAATACGACCATATATTGCCCATTAAATAATGGTGCTAATTTATGTGAGTATATCGATAAGGAGCTCTTGCTTCTCTTATTATTTACTTTATTTTTTGTATAAGGCAAAGAAAAAACTATTCATTAGCATGTAACATCACTTTACGAAGCATGACTTAGGATTTTGGGGGTTTGGGTTTTGGGGTTTAGGATTTTTGCAACCGGTCAATGATTATTGCAAGAAATTTTAGTTCCTTCTTGTTTGATTTCATGTTTGGATTTCATTTCCTTCTCCTCCTCATTTCCTTCATTTTGTGGAACGTAAAGGAAAGCGTTGTATGTAAACTCAAACCACAACACCCATGAGGTTGCCAGTTTTGAAAATGTTTTTGAGTTTGTTCTAGCAAAGTTTGCTTCAATTCAGATTTTGCTTATTTTCATGTTGGATTTTGAACATATGAACCAAAATCCTCTAGTATTGCAGCCTACAATTTATAAAACATTGTAAATGCACGCAGCTGTGTTTGGTATTACATGCACTTGTGTCTACAAATTACATTTCCACATGAATTTGAGGTTGCGCTTTAACTCAAGATTCACCATCCTAAACCCTTTGTGTATGATTCACAACTTTGTTTATATATCAATAGTTTGTGCTTTCCCCCACTTTTTCTTTTACAGTACTTTGCAATTGCCTTTGAATGTAGGAAAATACTTAGGCTTTGACAATAGTTTGTGCTTGTTTTAGTTTCACTTTCCAAGCAATTTGTCATTGAATCTGCTTTGCATTCAAAGTACTATATGCTTGCAAATAATTTATGAACTTCACTTGTTTTGTAATTTTGCAAATAGTTAATGAACTTCACTTGTTTTGTATTCTTGCAAATAGTTAACGAACTTCACTTGTTTAAAGTTTCATGTGCTTTCAAATAGCTTTGTTGAACCACACTTGTTTTGTATGTTTGATTCTAGTTTATGAAATTTATTTGTTTTGTGTATATCATTTTTTGTTTGCAAATACTTTTTTGGTGTTCACTTATTTTGTATGCCGTTTTGTATATGTCAAGTTTCAATGACGTACGTCAATATGAACTGATGAAGTGTTTGAAATTTTTTTGTCAATGTTCAGTATTTACAATGAACATAGGATACATAGGAATAGCCCACAAAAAAATTTAAAATGAAATATAGGGTACATGAAATGCCCTAAATTTTGAAATTTAGATAAATATAGTCCTATGGAAATTTAAATTTTTTTCTACATAGCCCCCATGTAATAGGGGCTTGAACGCATGGTACCAACAAAGAACCTATATAGTGTACCCCCGAGATTTATTTTTTGAACAAATGGAAAATCCATTGTATTAAAAAACAAAACATACAAAAACGGCCAAGCTAGAAGGTTGAACAATGAAGAGAAGATGAGCATGAGATTAAAAAAGAAAGCAACCAAAGCAAAGAGGAGACTAAATAAATTGGCAAAGAGGAGGGCCTTTCTTATTCCACGTAATGTAATCCCCACTACAAGAAGCTAAGACTAGAGACTAAAGCCAAATCTTGTCAAATTTGATCTAGATATTGTCAGTTTGGTGAGGTCTTTGGCGGACAAAGAATTGGGCTTTCATTTTAGTTGCACTTGCCAAATCAAGCAATGCATCCCAAATGACTTGTTGTATTCGTTCCCTCGGCCTACGTGTTTGGTTAAGAGGGTGCTTAAACTATGAAAGTGATTTGAAGAGTTTGTATTTCCTATGTTCATGTCAAATTTTCAATCCATAAGTGATATTAATGTGTTCACTTTTCCTATATGATCTATAATCCACCTAGTTTAAATTGATATGTTTAGATGTTTACAATTTCAAAAAAAATGATAAATACTTATCAAAATTTTGTCTTTTTGTTCAATTTTGAACAAACTCCATGAAGCTCAAAAAAGGTCTTGGGGCATTTAGGGGTGAATACAAAACAAGATTATCATTGCTTTTCATCAAGAAAAATTAATTACATCCAAGGAAAAACCCTCCAATGCTATAATATGAAGAGGAAAGCGCAATATTTTTTCCACAAGCACTCTCATGGAGCCAAACTTTGTGGATCACGGGGAAAGATGTCTTCTAAATATTGTCCAAAGCACAAAAGAGCATGACCACATGCTCCAACCCTGCACCATCGCCACCATATCGTGGTACACCATATCTGCAACAAAAGTGAAACAACAATTTTGGATTGAAACCAAATTATAAGGCCCTCAATAATAAATCACACATCATGCCATCATCCAATGCAAACTATTGCTTAAAACATATTAATTTGGAAGTGTCCAAATGGCCCAAATTAGCTATTTTCCTATTTACAATAGTTGCAACTGAAATCATTTAGGAAGCTTCAAGGTAGCAAAATGCACCCATAGAAAGCAATAATCATATGGATACTTTGACGATAAATTTGGTGTGAATGTTCAGTTCCTAAGTAGATCTTTGGTTTGCAGTTTGAGTACTTTGGAGAAAAGTTGTTCCACTGGACGTACTACCCGTTCCAATTGTCCGATTTGCCCGCCTAAACAGGACGTCTGGAGACCCTAATCCGCCCAAAATGACTACTTTGAAGTAGTCACCTTATTCATTTACTTTGTCCATCTTGTCCGGTTTGTCCGTCCTATCTGGTTTGTCCGTCTTGTCCAATTTGTCCGTCCTGTCTAGTTTCTTCATCAATCTGGGACGTTTGGTGATCTTAACCCGCCAATGTGACATCCCTATTTAGGAGTTAACAGTCAAATGGTTTGAAAATCTTTAATGAAAACAATAAGACCCAAAACACCAACCGTCAAGGATTCACTACCTAAAGGAATCGATGTATGATTGTATGTGGAGAGGGACTTCACATCAATGCTACATTTGGTTGCATGCTTGGTCAGTAAGTCTAGATCGTGGATACGTCAAGCTTTTGAAATAATTTCCTCTCTAATGTAGAAAACATCACAAAAGCAAGATCAAGCCCAGTGTTCAAGTTCAATGCAAGCACTTCTTAAGACGTCTTTCTAGTTTTCTTTTGTATTCCTAATAATTGCTATATTTATTCTAAGGTTTATGAATTTTAGTGAAAACATGAAAAGCTTATTGCTTAACAATACACGTTAACAAATTGTCAAGAGAAATCACATAGTTTATAGTATTACAAGACTGGTGCATCTGTCTCTACTGCACATATTCATCAGCTAAGCATAAGATATGAGACAATAAACAAAAACAAAGAAAACAGTATAACATCAAAAATTTGTACTTTTGCTCACATCCTAATGATAATGATACGACATATAATTGCAACAATGGCCATGAATACAAACCGTTGAAACTTGGCTTTGGATATCAAAAATAGCTTGATCGGTAGGCTTGCGTAAATCAATAATGCGGTTGTTCAATCTTGTGTCTTGTCCTACCCTCACATATTATATACCAAACACTAGAAGCACTATGAGAACCTCGTGTTTTAGGTGATGGATTTTAAATGACATCTAATGCTACAACCTATGTTTTTATGTCAACAACAATGTCCGCTATAACATCTTGATGTTATGGTGGACGTTATTGTTGACATAAAAACGTGAGTTGTTACATTGAATGTCACCTAAAATCTCTCACCTAAAACACATGTTTCCTATAGTGAAGGACAAGACCACACTGCTAACTAGAAGTAGCATTCAAGATTCATTAAAAACTTAGGTCAAGGAACTCATTAGAAGACATTTGAGGCCAAAAGAAGATTGCGAGTTTGTAACTTGTTCCCAGCCTAGGAACTCTGCCACATGCAAAATCTGACTTGGTTGAGAGAGTGCCACGTCAGATTTTTTTTTAAATAATAATTTTGAAAAAAAATTCACTTTTTAATACCTTTTTTTTTTGAATTTTTTTCTTGATAGCGTTATCGTTGGTTAAAAACAAGAGAACTGAAAACAGGCCTAAAACACCCCTCCCTTGCCTTCAAATCTCTCCTAATGTGTACTCAGAATAGCCCTATACTTTGGAACATATTAAGGTTTAGTTGTAGTCTTGCTACAATACATAGACAACATTGATAATATGAACTTCAAAATCTCTTTTACAAAAATAAATAAACTCAAAAAAAACTCTTTCACCGAGCTTTCACGTAGTCATCCATTTGGCACAAGTGATTTTTGTCATAGCAATTAGGGCTAGGTAAACATACCATTCAATGACTTTGACAATGTTGGTCCAAACGCCATAAAAACAAATGCCCATGTATCCTTCTTCACTAAGAGCTATTTGACAGTGCCAAAAACGTGATCGGGAGACTCATGGTCCATAAGATTTTACTGTGACAAACCAACCAACCAACCAAACTCATTTAAGGTATAGATAGATATAATGAAATTTTCAAATTCTCATTGGACATTGTAAATAATTAAATTAATATAATGAACAAAGTTTCATCCAAAGTTCATCCAAAGGTTCTCACTAAGTAGTCCATTTATTCAAATTAACCCCTAAAGTTCATTGTCTCCTTGAGGGATAAGATGGATTTTGGACAGGCTTCTATGGTCTCAATATTTGTCATAAATTTTTGAATTTTTTGTAAAGAGAAAAAAAAATATTAGATTTTTGAAATATAATTTTTATTCCAATTTTTTTGGGTGCAAAAGTTATAGCACAAAAAGCCCTTTTTTTGGTTTGATGGGCAGAAATAAACCCTCAAAAAAACTTCTCATAGATTATATTTTAATCTACATGGAAACCTTTGATTCATTCCATTTGGATTTGTTATGAGAAAGTTAAATAGACAATCTTGTTTTTGGGGCAATCAAAGCATCTTCTTGAAAAAATAACTTATAGGATTTATCTCTAAATTCAATTTTCACAATTAAAAAAATTAAAATTTCACAAATTTAAAATCTCTTGCTTAAACAATCTCACTATTGAGATTAATGTGTTTCAATTTCATCTTAGAGCTATTAAAGATTTAGATTTTCTTTCAATTTTGGACCTACTTCCACTTAACACACTTTGAAGAATGAAAATCAAGTGTGTGTTTTTTGAAAAAAAATTCCTAGATTTTCAACTCAATACTTCATCATGTAAAATTAGAAATTCAAAATCAATAGACAAAAAATTTTAAGTTAAGAAGTTCAAAGCCAAAAAATGTAATTGAGTAAGGTGCAAATTTTTTTGGTTTCCGTTCACTTTAAATGCAAATATCTTGCAATCTAAACAGTCAAAGTTTCTAAAATTTCTTCCACATTCTTACACTAGTCTAGTACAAGATAATGCGATTAGATATGCAAAGTAATTTTTTTAAAATTTTTTTTGCTCTTTACTATAGAAATGGCAGTTTTGGGACTTTGGGGGATAATATGAAGGGGGGTCTATACTACTCAAATTTTTACCGTAATTAAATTAACTTGTATACTAGTTTTATATAATATTTTGTTGGCTTTGAACAATTGGGGTAGATTCTATCCATTGACAAAAGCTACGTATGAATAAATTTAAAACAACTTCATTCAAAAAATAAACAAGTGTTACAAGGACAAAAACATTCATATTGCAACTAACTGAAATTCTAATATCATATCTAGCTATCATAATTGGCAAGAACCATTCTAAAAATAAATGTCAACATTTTAGGAAGTTCAATTTTTAAGAGATAGGTAGATGAGGAATTTGAAGGAATAATTTTATTTTTAGATTTATTAAATTTTTTTTTCCAACATCAATTAAATATTTGGCACAAAATACCCATCCTAATAGTCATATAGAATGCCTACAATGTGATTTTTACCAAATCAAAAAAATTGAATGTTATTGAAATCTACCAATATAATAGTTTCCCTGGCTAAAAATTCTTGTGACACTTTGCAATCTAGGTGGAAAAAAAATTACTTTGCGCATGACAGATTGAAGTACAACCTTATTTAACCCCTAAAGGACCATTGTCCCTACGGAGAACAAATGCGTTTTCGGGCAAATACCTACGGGCTGAAATTTTCTCCTGATTTTTTGAAACTTTTTTGGAGGTAGAAAATCTGATTAGCTTCAAGGGATTATAGTTTTTTTCACAATCAGTGCCCAACAAAAAAAGTTATGACCATATAAGCTCAAAACAGGGGCCGGGGGGCAGCTTGGCCAGCAAAAAAAAAATGGACAAAAATTTGAATTAAATTTTTTTTTCTCATAGATTATATTTTTGGCTATTTGGAAAGCTTTGATTCATGTCATTTGGATATGTTATGAGAAAGTTATGGACATTCTTGTTTTTCGGGCAGTTAAAGCATCTTCTTGAAAAAAATAACTTTAGGATTCATTTCTGAATGCAATTTTTCAAATTTTTCAATTTTTTTTTTTTGCATGGTCTAGTTTACTTGCTAGAACAATCTCACCATTGGGATTAGTGCATTTCCATCTAAAATATATGAATATTTTAGATTTTCCTTCTATCTTGTACCTACATCTATTTAACAATTTTTTTAAGAATGATAATTAAGTTTTTTTTGAATTTTTTTTCCCTAGACTCTCAACTCAATTCTCCACTATAAAAATTAAAACCTCAAAACTTTGTAGTGCAAAAATTTTAAGTTAAAAATGTTTAAAGTCAAAAAATCTAGTCTCGCAATGTGTTGAAAAACTTGCTTTTTTCACTTTAAATGCAAATATCTTGCAATCTGTGCGGTCAAAAATTCTAAAAAAAATTCCACACATTCTTATACTAGTTAGGCGTAAGATCCTACGGTTGGATGTGAAAAAAAAACATTTTTCAAATTTTTTTACTCTTTGCTATAGAAATGGCAGTTTTCAGTGTTTTTTGGCAGAAAAGAAGGCCTTGATCCTTTAGGGGTTAAGTCCAAGCATATGAGGGGACACTAGCCTCATGTACCAATGCAAGAGATTGGAGTCTAAGGTAGACAAGCCTATTACCAACGACTATAGAATGTGAGCGGGGAGCGATGGGCATTGAGCAATGAGCGTTTAGACTTGAACGTTCATAAAGACTTTTTACTAAAAGTAGACATATTAGTCATTAATAGTGATGTCAAATTCAAAAATAGTAGTGTCAAAATTACCAAAATAGAAATTAATAAAAATAAAATTTACAAAATATCAATTTATTGCTAAAATAATTTAATTTGAGGTAAGTATTTAGCATTCAAATGTTGTAGGTAGGGCCAAAAATGAGAGCTGGGCCTCTCCTAGAACACGAAAGGTACTACCATGGAGGGTAATGTGCGAATGAATTTCATCCATGTCATCCATTCATTTTTGGAATAGTTGAAAAATAACTCCAAATACTTTGAGAATCAATGAATAGAAAAAAATTATTGTTTTATGTAGCAAATGGCTCATCGGATCTAAGGAGACATTTCTCACTACCAAAGAATCCTCCTTCTATTAATTTAGAGGGTTATTTGAACTGCAAGTCAAAAGAAAAAAAACTCAAATTTATTTTTTCGAAAAAAAAGATTATTATTATTTTATTAAAAAAAAATCCTATATTTTTTTTGATAATTTTTTTTTTCAATTCTTTTAATCAACAAATGGCTCTTTGAATCCGTGGAGCGATTTCTTGTTGCTAGAGGCACCTTCCCTCTATTAACTTGGAGAACATTTGAACTACAATTTTATTTTATTTTTTTCAAATTTTTTTTCAAAAAAAATTATTTTAAGAAAATAAAAATTATTCAGCATATGAGGCTCCTCGAAATCTGAGGAGCCCTCTTTGGACTCCAAAAAGCCTTCCATTGACTCTATGGGACCTTTATAAAAAATTGAAGACCTTTAAATAATCTCCAAAAATAGAAGTAACTCAAGTAAGGTCCTTTGGGACCAAAAAAAGACTCCTCAAATTCAAAAAGTATTTTTTTATCACCAAAGAAGGGCTCCTTGGATTCAAGGAGCCTTCTCTTGGCACCAACTTAAGGAAAGGATCCACGGAATCCAAAGAGCCCTAATAATAATAATAATAATAATAATAATAATAATAATAATAATAATAATAATTCTTTTAAATTTTTTTAATAGCAATTCAAATTTTTCCAAAAATTACTATAGGGAAGGTGCCTTTAGCCACAAGAAATTGCTCTTCAAATCCAAGGAGTTGTCTACTAAATTTAAAGAAAAAGAAAGATTTAAAAAATTTTAATTTTTAATTTTTTAATTTTTTTTAAAGATTAAAAACTTCTTTTGAAAAAAATAATTTTTAATTTTAAGAAAAAAATTGTTGTTTAAATAACCTCCAAATTAATAGAGGGAGGGTCCTTTAGCAACTTCTCTACCTTTGATTTAAAGTACTTGGGCATCAATCCTTATCTTAAAAAACTGAGCTTTTGGTCCCATTCAATAGATGTCCATCATCGAGTGCAATGCACAACAAATGTATTTCATCAATTAAAGTCAACTACAAAAAATTCATCTAAATTTATTCAACCCCATTTATCTTCTTTAGACTCATTTATAGCCATAAGTATTTACTCTAAATCATAGATCAACATATTCATCTTTAATGAAAAAGTTTAGATTTTTTAAAGATTTTTTAAAAATAGTTATCGTTCATCACTCATTGCTTGTCATTCAATGCTCAACGCTTATTGTTTCCTGCTCATATTTTAGCAACCTTGAGCCTATTACCACCTTGATTTGCGATCTAAATATCTTGGGGCTAATTCCAAGAACAGCACGTATTTTTCAGAGGTGTGTGCTTGTTTCACAAATCAAATCAAAGTGTAATTATAATTTTCCAATTAAAGTTGTAATTTCTGTAAATTTTTGAAGTGAATTGCTCTAAAATTATAAAATCGCCCATAGAGTGGAGACATAAACGTCCTATTAACAACCCGTAACCACCTTTCTATGTATCTATTAGCACTTAAATATTGACCAATGAATGATTGACACGTTATCCATTGGAGCAGTAGTGCTTTGATTTTGTCAAAAAAGTGAATGGATTTGGATGGGTTTGGGCAGTTTAGGCTGGTTCATCTTAAAATGAGGAATGAATCTTGTTGTTTTTACGTCAACAAGGGTGGCAAAGTGGACCTCTATTCTAAATCAGCGTAGTCCACCCTTTTACTCTCAGCCAATTTAACACCTAAAGTTCTTTTATGTTTAGAGGTCCTCAACTACTTCAAATTACTAGTCTTTAAAGCAAGGCTAAAACCTTCATCTATTTTTAAGTTTTAAAACATCCAATTGTAAGATCATTTAGTCGACTTTGTAGAATACACCCTCCTAAAATTTCAAAATAAAAAACCTTACCAATTGCAAGATCTTGAAGCTTGAATTTCAAAAAGAAGTATTTTCAACTCTTTCCAAATGGTTAGGTTTCATCTTTCAAACTTTTTACGCAAAGTTTTGTAGATCCTACAACTTGTAGCTCTTTGTAGAATATTGAAGAAATGAATTGGGAGTACATATGAAAAATTTCAACAAAAAATATTTTGTATTCTTGCTTGAAAAAAATAGTAAGTAGAGAGAAGTAGAATATGATTTCAAAATACTAAATTGTTAATATAGTTTAGTTATAGAATTGAAAAATTCCAATGCAATGGTTATATTGTTGTAATAAAAAATATGCATTTAATGGTGTTTGTTTTTTCCAAAATTATTAAAAACTGAGTGAAATAAAGGACTTAGAAGTTTATTTTAGAGTAGAGATTCTATAACTGCTTGCAAACTAAAACTCTTCATAACTTCATCTCATTAATCAAAATGGAATGATTCAAAGCTTCCATCTAAAAACACAATTTCAAAATTTTGTTTCTTTAAAAAGTGAATTTTTTGAACTACCCTAATTGCAAAAAAAACATACCATACAATAATTGTTAATCATGTATTCAAAAGTGATGAAAACTGTTGCACCTTATTGCTACTCCTTGACCACATGTGGAATGCAAATTTTGTTCTTAGTGAGGTGCCCAAAATTTCTATGTTGCCAAAAAATGTTGTTTGGTCCTTTAGGGGTTTAAAAATCTATTTGTTTCACTTGTAGTAAGTTCTTATGTAATTATTTTTATTTTTACATTCAATGCACTATTGCGTAAGACTTCCAAAACTTATTCTACTATAAAGTTACATTTTTTCTTCTACAATTGATACATCAAGTTTTGATATTTTCACATGTAACAAATTCTATATTTAATAGCAATTGATTTTTCCTATAATTTTTAATAGAAAAAACAAATTATTCTTACATTACATTTCAACTGCAACATATTGTTCAATTTCAATGTGAGAAAAATTAAAGAAAAATTAAAATATAACATGTAAATAATATTGTATTAGTTTTAATATAAACTAAAATAATTTGTGATGTTCCCTATACTTAAAGGTTATAAAGTATATTGGATTCTAAAAACCTTACAATTCAGAGCCTCAAAAAATAGAATGATGGACAAAAAAATAGATCTTTATCCACTCGGAGTTAGTAACTTCATCCATTCAATTTTTTCTTGAATTATTTGTTAGTGGCTTGACATATTTACCATTTTGATTTTGTACAAAATATTTTATAAACTATAGATGATAAATATTCTACAACTTTTGGTTTTAAGTGAAAATTTTATGATTTAAGTGAAAATTGAAATTGGAGAAATTATCATCATTTAAATCATGTATTCCAAGCTTTGTACTAAAATCTTAATGCAATATATCAAAATTTGAACCAAATTTTTTTCTTGAAATGCTAATTATTTTAATTATATTTATATTTTAAGAAAAACATTGGTGATTATGTTGACACATCTACATGTATGAATTGAATATAATACATATATGGTTATTCATTGACAACATTTATTCAAACATTGTTAATTAATTTCTCTTTCAAGAAGCATTTTACATCAAATCACTTTATAAATCATCAAATCTTAAAGTATCCTACAACCTGTAGGGATTAAATAATAATTTAAAGATCATTTGAAAAGAAAAAATACTATTCAATTATATGGAATATTGTACAATTGGATGAAAAGAAGCCTTGTAAGTATCCCAAACCTACCAATACCATACTAAAAATTTACACTAATTTTTGTCATTAGCTTATAATATAGATAATGTCCAATGGCAAAATTAGCAGCCATTTAGGATTCAAATTTGGGCCATCAAATCACAAATTCATCAATTTTTTATGTGTGTGTTCCAACTTAGAAAAGGAATAATTCCTACTTGAAAAACAAAACAATATAACACAAAAGTTAAAGAAAAGTCATTGAATAACAAAACTAAAAATTAAATTAGATAAAAGCTCCTAATTGCACCACTTTTTGTTTTCCATCACCTATATAATGGTATTAAATGAAACCTTTTATGATTCTTAACCACCACCACCACCTTTTCAAAAACAACTAACAAGATGTAAGGATTTTTTTGAAGCAAATGATGGAAGTCAAAACATTTTGTCCTTGAAGGGTATTCATTCAAGGTGAGTCCAAGGTTATGTATAGGCTACTCTACGTTTTCAATTTTGAAAGTTTGTAAGTTATTAATTACTAGACTGTCACAAAATTACAAAATCACTTAAATTGCATTACTCTTGAGCTCTCTTGATACTCTCATCAAATTTTTGGGATCATTCAACCTTTGAGATCGTGGGTCCCAAAAAGAGTGTTGTTTTTAGGTGCATTACCTTCCAAAGGTGCTAGTTAACTTGTTGTTGTCTCTAAGAGGTAACTTAGTTTACCTAATTACAAGGCTTGAGTGTTTAAAAAAGAACTTTTACTAGTTGCCTTGATACAACCGAGGTTAGCCCCTTAATATACCAACATCCCAATTTTGAACAATAAACAGAGAAGTTCCAAGGACTTTTTTGACCACTGAACTTCTCATTCATCCAAACCAGTGCTCGACTTTTAACCATGAAATGACAAACCAATAATCGTGGAGGGGAAGTCAAAAGTGGATCTAAAAGTGTGGGGTAATGGAAAATCAAATTCTTGGACTCTAGTTCGCCACAGTGACACACATGTCGGGTCTGAAACCACATCTCATGCGATTCTGAAAAGCATTAGAAACCGGTTGGTCTAAGAAAATGTAGGATCTTAGCCGGTTAAGCTAAAATTTCTCCACGGACTGTGGTAAGGAAGAACAACTAGACTGATGAATTGGTGGCATGATTGAAGACAACATATCACTTTTTTGAGAGAAAGGCAGGTGCATAAGAATAGCCTAAAGATGGATTGCAAATGGATTGGCACGGAACTCCAAAAGGTGGATAAACAATTTTCAATAGCAAGGCAATTTGCACATGAGATAAAATGGACAACTTGCTCAAGAATATTCACAGTGCACACCTTGCATTTCATTGCAAAAGTAGAGAACCAAAAAATTGAACAATACCTAAAAGAAGTGAATCGTTGTTTTTCCCATTCATTCCGCCTGGTTCAGCAACTCACAGAGATGTGTTCATGGAGTGCAGTAGTTCTGCAAGAGATTTTGATAGAAACCCCTCTAGATTTGCCAAGTACAATGGCCGAATTAGCTTGAAGGTGCTCATTGCTCAAGTGCTGCCGGTTAATTTGGTTTGCAGGGCTTCACTGTCGTTGCATTATAGGGGCAAGGAGTGAATAGTAGCCCGGCCAGAAATTCTGGTCGTCATTGGTGACCGCAATTGCGCATAGTAGAATCCTCAAAACGTATCAGTCTTGGGCTGAGGTAGGAGGCTCATAAACCGACCATCTAAGGGCTGGTCCGCCTTTTTCATGTATTTCCTTGGACGGGAATATTTTTAGCTCATTTTTCAGACATAGAGAAGTTGATGAGGAATCTAACCCAAGTCGTTTCGTATTTTTCCGATCATTTTTGAACTACTTATGAATTTTCAAACAAGTTGGGTCATAGGTCCCTATTTGTGACCCAACTTTTCATAAATGGTTCACTTGCAATTCTAAATAAAAATGGGGAAAGCAAAGAGAGTGATTGGCTCTTGCAATTAATAAGTCTTTTTTCCTTGGTTCATTCAATGACTATAGTAGTCAATTTCAGAACCAACTCATGTCCATTTCACAGCCATTTATAGGGTCCATTCTTAATGCCCGAATTGTTCTTGAGCCTTCTACCTTAGTTCTCTTTTGTAGACAAATTTTGTCTGCTCTATGATGGCACAGTGCATTTGGTATTAGGGTAATGCCCGAGTCTAAGGGCATTCTGTGAAAAAAAGGCCCGATCGAGGAGGTCCGTTTTTTCATGGAATGCCTGAAGGACAAGGGTGTTACCCGTTGTAAATCACAAGCATCACGAGCAAAAAATGTTGAAAATTGGGGATGAGAAATTGAAGTCGGATGAGAAATCTATAATGCCCGATTACGCAGGAAAACCCGTGCAATCGGGCATTACGCTGCAGAAGCCTCCAGGAAATGAACAGGCAGTTTCCTGGGAGTGGTTTACGTCACGTCTTCTGCCGCGAAGTTAGGAGGAGGCCATACTTGTTTTTTTATGAGATCAATCTTAGCTTGCGACAAAGTGATCTAGTATGGCATTCTCAAGTCCTAGAATTTTGCAAGGCGGCTGTCCACATAATGACCAAAAAATGGATGAACAAATCGTTTATTTTCTAATCTATGTTGCTGAATTATCATCCAAACGCCATGAAATGGCGGTGTCATTGTTATAGGGTTGAAAGGTTGCACTTCTTGAACAATCAACTTTTCAGCTTGATGAATTCACGTGCATAATTAAATAATTATATACTTATTAAAAAAATAAGCAAAAATATGCAAAAAGTCAAAGAGAGAATATAGTTGCAGCCAAGAGCCAATGGCTTCCCGCCACGTAGCAATCAGTCCATTTGCCCAAACCTCTTGCTAGTTGCTATGGCCGGGGTGAACTGACCCCCTTGCTTGGCCCTACGGGATGATCCTGTTTTCCGCACAAATTTTTTTTTGCAAATTTTGAATTCATATTTGAGATCAGAGACCCCTAATTCGTTCAATCAGGTCAATAATATTCCTTGGATCGGCCCAAAATAGGTTTTTTTTTTTTTACATGCACCCCGGGTAAGGCCGAGTGAGGGGGGTCAATCCACCTCAATCACTGCGATCACCGCCCCTGGGCCTAGAGACGGTGTTCCACTGTTCAATGAAAAAAAAAGTCCTTGGAGTGGATTGTTCAAGTTCAAGATTGAAGGTTGTTGTTCTGTATTGAATTTTTATTTTATTTTATTTTATTTTTTTCTATTTCACATTTAAATTTTTCAGATTAATTCTAGGTTTTTATAATCTATTGCTGTTATATACATGGATTTATATTTATGCTATTTGTAAGCAAAGTTTTAAGCAATGAGGGGTGCACGGACTTTGTTTGGACTTATGGTGTAAAAATGATTGAATTTCAAAGTTTTTATGAAGTAGAGAATTGAATTAAATTTTATTTTATTTTGGAAAAACCACAACTTTTACATCACATGTTCAAAAGTCACGAAATAAAGCCTTTGCACTCCCTTGTGCATAAAGTTTTCTATTTGTACTAAAAATGCAACCTTTCATACCATAGTGTGAAAGTTATTGAATTTCAAAATTTTCATCAATTAAAAATTAGAAAACAATCCATACTTTTATTAATGTCATGGCAACGACAGAGGGCACAATAGTATTCCTTGATATAAGTATTTGTGAATGAAAAAAATATAGAGTATCAGAAAACCTTCATATTCAAACCAACGTATTAGTTGCCAGTACAGTACGACATGTTTGGAGTGAGAGATTGGATTGCTTTTGCTGGTTTTGGGAAGTGTATGAACGTCTGAACTTCACTATATTGTTGCAATGGTGCTAGGGTCGCGGATCAACGGCCAACATGTTTTGATTTACTTCGCAGTTGATTCAATATGCCAAATTCATACTAATGTTTCTAATGTTGGTGTTTTGAGTAGGATGGTAGATTTTTTCTTGGGTGAATTACAATAACAAGTAATGGTAACTTATAGACACCTTGTGTACATCAATTAGCACACTAATGGTTTGCTGGTTGGTATGGGCACAGGTGACGGTCACCACCTCCTGAGGAATTTTTTTCAAGAATTCCAAATGATTATTTTTGGTGAAGAAAAGAACAATTGAATCAAGCAATCCATATTGTTTACATCGCTTTTTTGGTGCTTACTTAAAATATTTTATCGTAGGAGTTTGATCATTTCAAATTAGTATTTTAATACTACCTATTTTCATTTTAGGGTTTCAACCAGGATTTGGCAGAAACTTGAATCAGGTTACAAACAAGGATAGCATGTATGAACTTGCCTATGGTTTGGATTATATTATATTAGGAGGGTTCTTTCTTATACTTTACATTTTCCTAAATTCCCTATTTTTTTGTCCGGCTTGATTGAATGATCTAGTATTAAGTAATTTGGCTTGATTATTGCTTAAACAATAGGGTAACAACATGATACAATATGTATGGAGATATGGCATAATAAGCTGAATTTAAATTCATGCTTCATGTAAAAAAGTATTATAATCTTTGTTGTTGGATAATGGTACGTTTGCACTTGGCATTAAGCAGCCGTTCTTTGGCTAACAATGGAGTGGAAATTGGTTGTGCATTCCCACCTATGCTCTTAAGTATTATCCGATCCTACATGTCGTGTGATGTGGCGTTGAGTTAGGAGCAGTGTTACGGCCATTTATTGTTTATAGTTTCAAGCCCACCACTACTAGAAACATTGGTGATTAGGATGTGACAGTCTTCTGAAAATGTAGATTTGAGGAATTTGAGTGCGTTCTTTTGTATTGTTACTCTAGGCACTCTACGTAACATTGTTCACCAACGCTGGGGGGTCCCTTATGCTCCCTCAAAACACAGACCCCTAGCGTTGCAACACGTGGCCATCTCCACTGTTGAGTTGCGAAGCAGCCAACTGCTTGCTTGGAGACTAACACAACTCAGCGAAAAGGTTGATTAGCTAGCCAATATGATCGCATCCATTTCAACCGAACATCTTCCCTGGTATCTCGGAAGGTATTATCCTTGTCTGAAGGGGAATGCATGAAGCCTGTTAGTAATATTATGCATTACACTTGCACAAGACCGGCAAAAGTTTGGGTTAAAAGTTTGGGTTAAAGGGAAGCACGATCATTCGTAAAGGCAATTTGTTGCCATCCTTGTCTTTGAATTTTGTGCAATTCTTGGAAGGAAATTTTTTTCTGGAGCACCAAGATCCCAATTTCAAGAATCTGCTCCGCAAGCAACGGATTGTCCACCCTAGTCACATCCTGAAAGTATTGCACTTTATCGCTTTGTCTCAAGCCCCAATCCGCCATTGTTGCTGTTGATCCTGCTTCTCAATTGGGCAGTTCCAGTTTCAAAACCCTTGCAAGTGAGTGCGATCACTCCGTCAACAGCTGATGAACTTCCTCAAAGATGCACCAAATTCAGGTCAATTCTCTTGAAAACTACGGGAATTCTGAAATTGCTTCCACAAAAGCAAACCTCAGTGTGTGTCTTATCGCAAATCCACACCGTTCAGGGGAGAATAAATTATACAAGAACAGGGCCTCACTCGATCATGAAAGTCCTCCACCTCCCAATCTACTTCTTTGTCTGTGTGGAATTTCTCTCAATCTTGTTGTGTTGTTCCGTACGTCCAGTGATTTACAAAGCAGTTGCACACAATCCTCGACAAGCTACAGAACAATGAAATTCCTGCCACATTGGCTTTTCAAAGCAAATTGTAGAGGTTCATAGTGCTACCATTATTATTGCCAATCACTAGAAGAAATCTGCCTTTGCCTCAACAAAATTTACATGACGTGTTTGTTGAGGCAAACGCAGAAAAACGCAGATTTTGTGTTTGCCTCAACAAACATGTCATGTAGATTTTGTTTAGGCAAACGCAGATTTCTTCTAGTGAATTTTCAAAGACAAAGACCACACAATACAAAGAATTGTTTTGCATATGTGAACGCATGATAACTTTTGAGGACTCAACTTTTACCACACCAATGCAATAAATGCATTGCCATAAAAACAAGCCTTCTCATCTATGGTCAAAGGTCTTATCTTTTAATATCCGAACTAACAAACACCAAGTGCGAACGTACCATAAGGTAATTACCCCTCTTTATTAAGATGATTGATTTCTATTTTTTTAAATGCAAAAACAAGAATGAATCATAATTGTTACTTGGAGTAGAATTCTCAAAAGGGATGTATGATCTACCCTGAATCTATCAAGGAAGTATAGAAAATAATTTTTTTTAAAGGTTTTGAAAGTTTTGGGTCTCTTCTTTCTAGGCCACTTGTGACTTGTATTTTGCCCTTTGCAATAATGAATTTTTGTTTCACTTGTTTCGGAATAAAATAAAATAAAAATTGAGTCTTAGTGACTATTGTCAATTGGGCAAATGGACTCTTGAACCCTTCTTGGTTGTTTCAAATTGTTCAAGGCTTTTTTTTTGGATAATGATGGCTAGTTTGGATAATGATGGCCAGTTCAGACAATTGTATTGATGGGAGGCATGAGTCTCATAGCCTAGAAGGAATTTATGTACTAGAGGAGCTTTTGAGCTCTGCCAATTTTGTAGTATGGTGAGGCTGTTGGTGAGCTTGTAGGACAAGTTAGTTGGCCAAAGCATGCTGCAAAATTGGCAAAACCTAGAAGCTTTTTTGGCCTTAAGAACTAAAGGAACTCCGAAATCGGCCATCCCTGCCGATTCTACCACCAAATCAACCACACTCCTCCTTGCGACGCATTCTACATTTTATGTGAGCGTTGAAATGGGTGGAATCAAATATCAAGGCTCTTAACAAAGGAAAGAAGAGTTTTCAATGGAGTAATTGCAAGAAACACCTACTAGTTTGGTTGTGTTTTGATTTTGGAACACTATAACTCTTGAATTATGAATCCAATGCCCAAAACAAAAAAATTGTTTCTAGATGTCTTGGTTAAATTTGTGTTCCTTATTTTTCAAAAAATTTAAAAAATCATTTTATATTTAAATGTCAATTTTGTGTGGATCTTTTGGATGTATGGATCTTTGGGGGTTAAGTACCATTGGGTACATGAAAAATGGTTATGGATTATTTATAGGTTGTTAATGACTTTGTTCTATAAGTGATTTATTAAAATCAAAGCAAGCCACTTCAAAAATTTCATAGAAATTACAATTTTGATCAAAAACTTATAAGTCTACTTGGATTTGATTTGTAAAACAAGTGCACACTTCTGAAAAATATATGCATGTCTTGGAGTTGGCCCTAAGATATTCAGATTGCTAATTAGGGTGGTAATAGGCTTATCTACTTTAAAGGCCAGAGGATGTTTTGGAAGAAGAAGAACCCAAAACTACCAATTTTTGATGCATTGTCCAAAATCAAAATTTAAAAATAAAAAAAAAACTTTTAAAAAAAATTCAACAATACAAAAGTCTATTAAATAAATAAGGTAATGTGTGGAAAAAATTTCAGCCCATTTGACAAATGACAACATGGATTGAAAGATTTTAATGTTCAAAGTGAGAAAAAAAAATTCTTCATTTATGCAAAACAGGGTTAGTAAACTTCAAGCTCTCTTGGAGTAAATTTTTTGCTCTATATAGAAATGAGAATATTTTCCATTTATAAGTATATGATTTTAGGGTTACTCATGAAAATTCTAGAAGCAAATATAGAGTCTAATTTCCTCTAATTTACCTTGCAATGCAAGAAGGTTAGGTGAATTGGCAATTTGATGATTTCTAGTGCGGCGGGGATGTTTTTTTACTTGAAATCTAAATAGAAAAAAGTTAGAGACAACACCAATTGGAATATGTGTGAAAAATTTCAAGAACTTTGACTTCATAAATAATAGGTCTTGAAGTAAAAAAAAATGATTTTTCTTGAGACCCCCTAGTCTAGATATGGTTAACATATATCGACTCCTCTTTGAATGTTATATAAGAATTAAAATCTATCTTTTTTTGACATTTGTATGCCACATTTTATTAGTTATGTACATGCCAAATTTCAAAAGTTGATGAACATTTTTATAAAAGATGCCCCAAAGATGCCTAAATTATTCTAATTGTGGAAAATGTTGAGGGCAACATAATTTTTGATTTAGGCACCAAATCAAAAAAAATTCTACTAAAGGGGGACATGTTCACACCTTGTGTCAAAATTTTGTAAACATCCGACCAAAATTGACTTCATAAGAACTTACTCAAATTTTTAATTGTCCGTTGAACAAACAATTGGCCTTTAGGGGTCAATTTCAAATATACAAGTGCAAAGATCACTTGTTGAGAAAAGTATAAATTTGAAAAGTTTATTTTCCAGTTCTTAATTGGTACTCTGTACATAATGTTAAAACGTTGAATATTAACCACAAAATAGTTGTTGTGTTAGTCAAAGATTAACTTCTAAACGACTAGCTAATATTAGTCAAATTTTATTTTTGAGCCAAATTTAGCCTTTTGAATCATATTCAAGTTCTAATGCCTTTATTTTGTTACATGAGACTATGTGCTATCTATCAATAAAATATTTCTATGAGCTTTGTAATGAATTATAATTTTTATAATTTTTAAACTAGTAAATCAAAATAAATTGACAAAACTGACTAAATCAATCAAAATAATCATTTTTTTTTTCAAAAAGTAATAGTAGCCATGAAAGATAGTGTGGATATTTTTCAAGTAATATTTCTCTTTTTTATATCCAAAACACCCTCAATGATGACCTTTGAGTCAAAACACTACTAATAAATTGAAATTTAGCCTTTATATAGTTTATTGATAAAATCTTGATAATTTTCATGTGTAAGTAAAAAAAAATTCTATAGATTTTGAACTTCAAAGAAATTTTGGTGGAAAAATCAAATTATTGTGATTATTTAGAATGAAATTTGTACATAAAATTATATTGATTCAAATGCATATTAGAGTAATATGAGAATTTGACCCAAAATAAAGGTCAGAATAAAAAATAATATTTTATAATTTAAAATTTAAAATTATTTTTATATAAAAAAATATTAATGAAATACATTAAATAATATATTAAATATTGGATTCTAACTCATGCATCATCTAACAATAAATCATTGAATTTTTGGATTTTTTCTAAATTTTGAAATGGAATATAAGGGTAATTTATTGGATTTTATTTTTTAATTTTAAAAAAATAATGAAAATGAATACATTGAAAATTACAATCAAATTTGACCAAAGCACATCCACTTTGGGAATGTGGGGACTTTTATAAGTTAAAAGGGACAATTCAATTGCAATTTTAATAAACTATGAAACCAAGACAAAGAACAAATGAAATTCCCCTACTTGATCCAAGTTTCAATAATTTTATTTTACATTGCTAGGATCTTTTGAATTTGAATTAAGAAGAAAAATCTTTAATTCTTATACCTTCATGACTATGATTCACCAAAAAATACCTCAAAATTTCTATTTCTAATGCAAAAGAGCTACAATCAAAATAAACTAACTTTTTGCATGTTCAACTGCAAGATCTTACATAAGGTTTGCATGAGAATGTATAGAAAAATTTCAAATACTTTGACTTTGTATATCCTCTAGATATTGGTGTTCAAAGTGAAAAGAATCATTTTTTCCCACCTTGATAGACTTCAACTTAGTTTCTTAAAACTATAAAGTTTTGAGGACTAGATCTTTACAATGGGCAAATTATTTAATAGAAGTAATTATAAGGTGGAAGGAAATTTTATATTAACCCCTAAATGCCCGAGGCACCAAATTCTGGTGTCGCCAATACTTTGAAGTTAAATTTAAACCTAACCAAGTTGCTATTTTTAGTAGTTTATATTTTTGAAAAATTCTTTTTGAAGTCTAGCTTTAGCTTCAAAAGTCCGATTTTGAAAATGATGTTTTATGATTTTTCTACTCAAGATTTTGTGCAAGGGTACCCACTGCAATCTTGACTTTCCATAGTGTTGAGGGCTCTTGGAAATGAGCCTCAAATACACTAGATCTTGGAGAAAAAATCACATTAAAAATTCATTTAAAAAAATTGTAGAGTAGATTTTGAGAAGCCATAAATTGATTGGGGTAATGCATGTTAGGCTCTTTAACCTCATATTTTTTTGTGACCAAATTTTTAGATTTGACATGTGAAAAAAGGATTGAAAGAATTTCTTAGTTTTAACACCCTCATGTTCAAACATTATAATCTTTCAATTCATAAGTGATATTGTTGTATTTTCTTTTCCTATGTGACCTTTGACATGTCTAGTTTGAATTTGTACAGTTACAATTCAAAAAAAATTGATACAACTTATCAAAAAGTTGGCTTTTTGTTCAATTTAGAACAAATTTCAAGAAGCTCAAAACAGGCCTTGGGCATTTAGGGGTTAAAATAATTTCAAACAGAATTGAAATACGTCCATTATAATGGTTGAGTTGTTGTAGCATATAATCTTTCCCCCATGGATGTTTTAGTTTTGAAATATTGTAAAATGGAGCTAAAAAATAAATCTTATATGTTATTTTTTCTAAAAGGTGCTCTAATTGACTTCAAAATAGGACTCTTTGTAACTTTCACATCACTTATCTAATTGAAATGAATCAAAACTTTTGAAAAAAATACAAACATATTCAATACTGTAAGAGACTTTTTTTAGAATTCATTTTTTTTTTTTTTTGGTTAACTAGTCTTGAGTATTTTATGTTTTAGAGGGCATAATTTGTTGTTCTTGACACCAAATGAAATAAAAATTATATTTTTATAAAGCTAGGATATATTCCTTGTCCTCCAAAAAAGATTTCAAATTTTTTAGTAAAATCTGACATCATAAAAATGTGCCCCAAATCTTACAAAAACCATTCCAAGAATTTGAAGTTTTGGGGGTTAAAGTCAATGAAATTTATGTGTGGTTTTGCCTAAAGTAGTGCAACGAGCCTCTTGCGGAGGTAAAGCCAGGGGTCAATGTAAAAAAACCTAGCCCCTATTTGGTGCCGTCTCTAGGGTATGTTCTAGACCCCTCCTAGCTAATTTGGGGCCTCTGATTGCAAATATGAACTCAGAATTTGCAAATTTTATCATGCCTTGCAAATAAAAAGTTCCTGTGTTTTCCCCAGGGGTAAAATGGGTGGGGGGGGGGCAAAACGGCCTCCACAGGAGGCTCGTTGCAGTTCTTTAGACACGACCTTTATGCGTGCTTTGCTGAAATCTGAAATTTCAAAATGCATCCTGCTTCTCGGATCCTCAAATATACATGATTTTTCAATGACAAAAAATCAATCATTGTTTCTGTTTTGTGAATGTATGTACTGTACAATACATTTTTTACAACTTTATAATTAGAGAGGAATTTCAAGTCAATAGAAAATCAAAGGTTTTCAGTTGACCTCGAAAGAAGAAGCCCATGACCATGGACTGATTCAGGCCTCCCAACCCTTCAGTACAGTGACTGCCAAAACTGAGTACGGATTTGAAACTTTTCATTCAAACAACCATACCATAAATATCAATGGGCAAAATCCAAAAGTATATGCACAAAAGTTGTAGTATGCAACATATAACACATTACTATGGAAGTTTCAGGAAAAAATTAGTTGTGATGCGAAAGAAAATTAGTTTCAAAGTTAGCCATGTCTAAAATTCGGTTTTGATTGCCACAATTTGGAATTACTTTATATTTTGTCAAAAAAAATTTAGAACTCCAAAAAACTTTTCGTGTCTTGGGCATGTTGGTTTACATCATTTTAGATTGTTGTACCCAAAAATTGGAGGAAGTTGACATTTATAGAATTTAAAATATTACCAATTTGAAAAACATGCAAATGATGTTGATTCTCACAATATTGGAATTTTTTTTTGAAACTGAAAGCATGGGATTGCATTAGCCATTATAAAGAGAGTATAGGGTGTAGCGTGAACCATTGTTACACCTTAATGCCTTTGCATTTGAAATATTTGTTGAAAAGGGCAATGTGTTCAATTTGTATATTGAAACCGTATAGTGCCTTTTTAGGGTCAAATTTTGTATACAAAGACTAGAGTTCATGCTCCATATAATTCATTCAACCAATTCCAAAAAAATAAGTTATCATTTTCTATATCATCAAAAAGTTCAAAATTGCCAAAAATTACACTGGCTTTCATAAAATTGATGATATAGAAAGTGATAATTTAGTTTTTGGAGATTGGTTGAATGAATTATGTGGAGTATGAACCCTAGTCTTTGTACACAAAATTTGAACCTAAAAACACACCATATGGCTTTAATAAATACATTGAACGCATTGTCTTTTTCAACAAATATTTCAAATGCAAAGGCATTAAGATGTAACAATGGTCCTTGTTGCAACCTATACTCTCTTTACAATGGCTGATGCAATCCCATGCTCTCAATTCCAAAAAAATATTCTAATATAGTGAAAATCAACGTCATTTGCATGTTTTTCAAATTGTAATATTTTAAATTCTATAAATGTCAACTTCCTCCAATTTTTGGGTACAACAATCTAAAATGATATAAACCAACATGCCCAAGACACGAAAAGTTTTTTGGAGTTCTAAATTTTTTTTGACAAAATATAAAGTAATTCCAAATTGTGGCGATCAAAACCGAGTTTTAAACATGGCTAACTTTGAAACTAATTTTCTTTCACATCAACAACTAATTTTTTCTTGAAGCTTCCATAGTAATGTGTTATATGTCGCATACTACAACTTTCGTGTATATACTTTTGGATTTTGCCCATTGATGTTTATGGTATGGTTGTTTGAGTACAAAAGTACCAAATCCATACTCAGTTTTGGCAGTCAGTGTATATTTACTGCCATTTTGCAAGTATAAATGCAAAATAGAAACACTAAACAACTATTTTATTTGTTTTACTATTTTTCAAATATGAAATTACATTACTTCTATGAGTCATAAGAATTCCAAATTTTTAGTGAAAACTAGAAATTATTATTAATTATTATTTAAGAATAAAATAAAATAAATTCTTATCAAATACGGAGTACAAAATATGATAATAAATTTGAAATTTTCACTATAGGTTAACATTATAGTATATAACATCATGGTATAAAACAAAGTTACCAAGTCATTATAAAATAAAAAAATAAAAAAAACAATGGTTATAGGTCCATACTTCAAATTGCAATAAAATGTTGAATTTTTCAAATTTTTCAAATTTTCTAATTGGAGTACAAACTAAACATTATAAACTTCATTTCATTAGTTGTACATAAACTCAAGTAATATTATTTTTAAAGTAGAATCCGCATTGAAAATTCATCTAAAAATATTATAGAGAAGGTTTTAAGAAGCTCATAAATTGATCATGGTTATACATGTTATGTCCTTTAACCTCATATTTATTTCATGACCTCAATTTCAAACTTGACATGAAAATAGGAAATACAAAGATTTCAAATCACTTTCATAGTTTTAACACCCTCTTCATCAAACACTATAATCTTAATCCATAAACGATATTGATGTGTTTTCTTTTCCTATGTTTTCCTATAACACACCTGGTTTCAAACAATTACAAACAGTTACAATTTAAAAAAAAAGATAAAACTTAACAAAATTTGGCCTTTTTGTTTGGTTTTGAGCAAACTCCATGAAACTCAAAAAAAGCCTTACACATTCAGATGAAACAAGATTATCATTGCTTGCCATCGAAGAAAACTGAATAAATTCAAAGGGAAACCCTCCATTGGTGTAATATGAAGAAGAGAGCTCAATAAAATTTCAAAAGCACTCTCATGGAACCAGCCTTTGGGGATCGCGAGGAAACAAGGATGTCTTCGGAATATTGTTTAGAGCGCAAAAGAACATGACCACACGCTCCAACCCTACACCAGCACCACCATGTGGTGGTGCACCATACCTGCAATAAAATAGAACAATAGTTTTGGATTAAAACCAAGAGTTTAGGGTTGGTTTAGAGCTAAGAGTTTTGAACCCACAGAAAGCAAAAATCATATCGATACTTTAACGATAAAATATGATTTGAATGTTAACTTCCAAAGTAGCTCTTTAGTTTGCAATTCGAGCACTTTGAGGTTAACAGTCAAATGGTCCGACCATCTTTAATGAGAACAATATGACCCAAAACACCAACCATCAATAATTCACTACCTGAAGGAGTCGATATATGTGGAGAGGGACTTCACATCAATGCCACACTCGGTTGCTCGCTTGGTTAGCAAGTCTGGGTCGTGGATACGCTGAGCTCCTGAAATAATTTCCTCTCCTAGAAACATCACAAAAGCAAGATTAAGCCCAATGTTCAAGTTCAATGCAAGAACCTCTTAAGACTTCTTTCTAATTTTCTTTTGTATTCCTAATAATTGCTATATTTATTCTAATGTTTATGAATTCTAGTGAAAACATGAAAAGCTTATCGTACCTCGAATAAAGACATCAAAAGAGTTGCTGTATCTTTTATCGTCCCAACAAGGCATCGTGTAAAAGGCCCTGATAGCTGTAGGGTACCGATGTAGTACATAGAAGTCCGTCTTGTACCTGGTAGACACAAGGAACACAACACCAATTAAACATGCTTGAATATAAGTAACCAATATGAAAAGTTTAAAAGCAAAACGCTTTCAAACAAATTTAGAGAATCAGATGTCCGAGCTACAATATTATATCTAGAATTTGTTGATTCATGAAACTCAAGAACACATTCAGACAGTTGATGCGTTCCCATATCAAGAGAGCAGTCTTACTTTTGGTTCACAAGTTTCCCAAGGGTCTTCTCTGTTTCAATGTTGAAGTCAGTCATAGGGTCTACCTCCACGCCCACTTCCTGTGCCATCCAATACAACATATCATCTAATGTCATCTCTCCACTGCTGTGATTCAAGTTTGTGAACAACACTCCAACGTTGAGCAATGCAATGAGGGAACAAGAATTACCTTGAGAATTGCTACACCCTCAGCAAATGTGAGCCTCAATGTCTATCGCAGATACTGCACAAGCATATCATCTAGAAGGTCAGTGGGAGCAATCACACAATACCGTGGGGTCTTACAATAAATTGATTGTCTGAGCGAAAATACTCTTCACCAAGATAAAATTCAACACCAAACAATTGTAACAAGTCAAATTCTATCAATGTGACAAACAAACCTGAAGTGGCTCAAATGGATACTGCTCGTTGATAGTTGTTAGTTGCTTTGCACACTTCTCATTTAAACCGTCAAAATGGTAAGAAACACTTTCTCAAGCACATCCAACACCTGCAAGCAGACCAACTCCACATTTTAAAAAAACTTCTAAGAAAACAAGAGTTATAAGAAAAGACTCATTAAATGAGACTCATTCCTAAGATTGTCAACATCAAAGCTCTGCAACACATGATTTGACCACAATAGAACGAATGCAAGGGTTAAAATCTACCTCAAAGTAGTGCTCATTGATCTCCATCTCAAAGTCGAGGCCCGTAAATTCACACAAATGTCGATGAGTAAAAGAATCCTCCGCACGAAATATTGGTCCAATCTCAAACACACGCCCAAAGTCTGCGCAAATAACCATTTGCTTGTGCAACTGTGGAGATTGGACAAGACATGCAGGTTGTCCCTTGTAGTCCAGCTTGAAAACTGATGAACCTCCCTCACTGGCTCCCGCAATTAACTTGGGAGTGTGTAATTCCACAAAATCCTTGTCAAGAAGAGCTTGTCTGAATAGCTGCAAAATTCCAGACAAAATTCCAGACACAAATATTCAATATCATTGAAGGACCACATGCCTGAAACAATTCAATGCATGTTAACAAATTGTCTAGGAAACTGACATAGCTTATAGTATGATAGATGCATCCGTCTCTAATGCACATATGCACATATTCATCAGCTAAGCATAAGATATGAGAAAGTAAACAAAACAAAGAAAATAGAATAAAATCTAATATAAGTACTTTTGCAATGACATTGAATACAACACATAATTGCAACAATGACCATGAATACTAACCGCTGAAACCTGGCATTGGATACGGAAAATAACCTGATTGGCAGGCGTACGTAGATCAATAACGCGGTTGTTTAGTCTCGTGTCTTGTCCTACCCTCACATACTGAATACCTTCCTGTTCAAACACAAATCCAATAATCTATCAGCGAAAACAGATGTCAAAGACCAAAACATTGTAGACAAGGCTACAGCAGTTTCTTCAGAATACTATTCACTCAGGAGTACGACCTTGCTCAGAAAATTATTAGATTATCTTCTCCATGGCGGTGTAGCAGAATTGAGCCCACAAAAAGAAAATGACTACAAGAATTGCAGTAGATCCAAAACCTGTTCGCCTTTCTGAAAGTCGACTTCACTTCTAGCAGCATCTTCAAGGTTAATAGGGAGCTGAACCGCAGCTTTACTGATGCAGTGGATCTTCATAACATGAAGCTCAACCTGCAACCAGAATTTACGATATCTTTCCTATTCAGAGAAAGAACAGTACAAAGACACTAAAACCTTGAATGACCTGATCCCGTCTCCTATACTGACCTCTGTTACCAATAGCGATTCATCTATTCAAGCACTTGGTTGAAACTATAGGCAGGTGGTGTAAGCATGACTTGGCTGCATAGTCACTAATCTTTAATTAGAAATGGCGTTGTCTAGTGTCCCTTCAACAGCCTCCCACTCTGAATCCCACTCTGAATGCTTGCAAACGAAATTCATAAATAGTGATCAAAAAAATTGATCGCAACAGCTCTGGCTCTTCCACTTAAAGTGACCTCTCCAAATCTCTATACTGATATCCCCAAAGTCATACTCCCACACATTATTCAAATTGCTTAACCCCAAAAGGACCAATTTTTCCCCATGTTTTTTCGAGCCAGCTTGAGTAGGTCATTTGTGAACTATTTTGTGTCCAATTTGGTTTATTTGTTGAACAACAAGTAAAATACCCTTCACTGATTCTAATGACATGAAACGTGGCCTCATTTGAATAATACATTCTCCAATGTGATCAATTGAACTGACCCTTTCCAAACCCAAAATCCTTTGTCCTTAAGGTATCGGAAAGAGTGTCCTGCAAGTTACTTGAACCAGCAAGATCCACAGTTCATACACACGAAATGCAAACATGACCCGTCAAAAGCTTGATAGAAGGCTCAAACATATCCACGGGATTCGTCGGCTCCATCACCACACCTTCCACATCCACAATACTCTCTTTGTTCAGCTTCGTCACAAACTTGACCATACCCTTGCTCACCACGTTGTCCTTCACCAACACAACACACTGCACAGTATGCCCCGCCTGTCGCACAACCAGAAAGGCCAAACTCCCCTTCCCACGAACAGTATGCACTCTCCCTCGCTCCAACACCGTCTGTCCCACCTGATCTCCAGATAAATCGCCAACCTGGGACCACACTCTCCCACTCTTCTCTTTACTCTGCAAATTCTCCAAAACAACGTCACCATAGTTTCCTGCCAATGGATCCACCTCCTCCTCCTCTTCTATGTTCAATTGAAGTGCTGCCATCTTCTTGGCCTCGTTCTTCTTCTCCAGTTTCGCCAGTTTGCCTTTCTCCTTCTTGCTCATCGGGGGAGCCTCCATCTGAACAGTCGTGACGAATTGGTCACAGAACTCTGAATTCGCAAGGAAGGAATTCAAGCAGAGAGTGGAAATCGATTTGTAAAGGATGGAATGCAAGAAATTGTACGCTAGAGTTTGGAGCAAGCGACCTTTACATCCACCAACAAGCTAAACCGTAAAGTATGGAATGCTTGCGCCCCACGGTGAGGTTTTACTCGGGAGCAGGCAAGCAGTTGAACGTACCTGTTGCGCTCTGTCGAGCTCCATGTTCACAGCCTGCTCTACAAAATCCAACACTTGCCGTGCCCAGCAATCTGGTCTCTGAGTGTCCGAGGTGAGACCTTAGACAAAGTCCCAGTTCAATGCCAAATCTGGGTTGTAGAAGGGCAATAAAAAATATTATAAAAAATATTACTCCGGAGTATGAGATACTGTATGTGGGATACTGGGATACCACCTACCGCAGAAGGCCGTGAACTGACGTGATCAGCCGCCACCGGCAGTTTGCGGTATATGGAAGCAAATGGCGGCTGAGGCACTTCCGAACTGTCAATGGATATATCCACAAGAGAGATGGCGTTGCAGCGAGCTTGACCTTGAATTCCACCAGTTTTTGTGCCTTTTGGGGGGAGTTTCGATGGCGGTGACGGTGATTGCAAGCTCATGAAACTAAGCTCAGGATAGTATCGAGCCTTCTTTTTTAAGTTTTCTCCATTGATCAGTGAAAGAAACCATGTCGCTTTCTGTAGCGCAGAATGTAGGAGAGTCATCCTTGTTCCTCCCGCACCTGCCAAAGCGTTTTCATTCATGGGATGGAGCCTCCTCGTCACTGAGGGTGAGCATAAGAAGCTCTGCAGTGCGAGGCAAACCAGACAACAAGAGGAGGTTCTACGACTCCGTGGAGCGGGCTTATGCGAAGAAAGGAAGCTATTTCAGGCGGAAAGACGATGCTGCGAGGGAAGGAGGGATGAGTGGGAGTGTGAAGCGGAACCAGACGCAAATGAAGAGTGTGGGATACTTTCGAATTTACCGAGTGGAGGTCTTGCTGGAGAGCGATTTGGGAAAAGACGATTTCGAGGTGTCGGAGGCTGTGTTGGATTCCACTGCTGCAGCTCTTGGTTGCCAGGTGAGCTTCGATTCGTCTCACTTGATTCAAAAGGAGAATGCATTGTTTATGAATTTGAAAATTTCGGTGCAGGGTTTAGGGTTTAAGCTGTGCACACGATGAATAGGAAACGATATTGAGTAGAGTTGAATGAAATGTGTACTGTTAGGGTTGAGGCTGTGGACACGATCAGTAGGAAACGAATAAACGATACTGAACAGAATTCTGTGAAATTTGTACTGTCATGTGGAGTTGCAGCCTGAATTGCTGCCGCGTTCTGGCCTTAGGGTACTTCGCAAGTCCTTCGACGCTCGCAAGGTACTCAGCTGTGTACTTCACCCCTAATGTACCAAGGATTCATTGTTTTAAAATGTCCATTTCGATTGATCGTATTGTGGAAATAGTAGAATTCTGATGTGGTCAAATTTTTCATCACTAGATTCACTCAAGAACAGTGCATGTGTTGGTCAAAGACAAAATAGTATTGGACTAAGGAATCTACTTCCCCATATGACCTACTCAAAACTGTAAAAGGAATATACGGCTCTGTTTGGGCTTCTTGGTCCTTGAAGGGTTACAACTCTGAAATTCTGATGAGCCTCATGTTTCTGGACTTAAATCTTGATGCCATTTGGTCACATGTGCTGTCATTTTTCTAGCGGCTATATCCTTTGCATCTAGGTTTGCGAAGTCAGGGATTAACGCCGTGTCGAGTGAGTGTAGGAACCGAAGTTCGTGTACACAGTAGAGCTGGACATAGAGGAGTGTCTGAAGCAGAATCCTCAAATCAATTCATTCTTATCCAAGCTACGTGCCAAGCCTGCTAGGCTTGAGTTTTCCAAAACGCCTTGGGCACCGTTAGACGTCATTTCTGTTCTGGCTCGTGGAGGAGAGTCTCTAGCGACAGTTGAATCTGATGGTCATTTGCAAGATCCTGATGTGGAACAAAGGGGAGCTTCAAAGGCTTCAACTACTGGGCGTAGACTTGGTGCGTTTATGCTTCCATATATGAAGAATCCTTCATGCTAAGATTTTTTTTTTCATGTCATATC
Source organism: Pseudisothecium myosuroides (assembly GCA_951799445.1). Lineage (NCBI taxonomy): Eukaryota > Viridiplantae > Streptophyta > Bryopsida > Hypnales > Lembophyllaceae > Pseudisothecium > Pseudisothecium myosuroides. The sequence goes on from OX637294.1 coordinate 26,580,834, forward strand.
TATTTAGGGAGAGGATACTCTTTCCAGTCACTTTTAGCATTTTTACCAACATGCAGGAGTGGGCTTTCACGGGGAGATCACTATAGAGCTCACCGGATAGAACACTTTGGTTAAAACAGCCAAATTCTCTTGAGATCAAATTTTTATCACTATTTATACATTCCTTACGCAATTTCAAAATGAGAGGTTGTTGACCGCTATAAGTGACACTAGTCGACCTCATTTCGATTGAAGTGTCAGTGGCCATAGACATTCAGCCTAGCCATGCTTGCACCACTTGCTAATTGAAGGCCAATCAAGTTTACGAAAAGATGAGTTGCTGTTGATAACAGGGGTCTGTTAGTAGGAAACGGGATCAGGTCTCTAATGGTTTCAGTATCCTCTACCTTTTAAAATGCTAATTCGGCCATTCTAGTTTCGTCGTGAATTTGAGGCGTTGTCTGAAGTCCAGCTTAATGTGATTTGTCTTTAGGTCATGAAGAGGCAAATGTGGTGGTGGTGGGAAGCGGGCCAGCAGGATTGTTTGCTGCTCTGGTGCTTGCTGAAACTGGAGCGAAGGTTACGATTGTGGAGAGAGGGCAACCCGTGGAAGGTCGGGGCAAAGACATTGGCGCTCTCATGGTTCGCCGTTTGTTGAATACAGAGAGCAATCTTTGCTATGGAGAGGTTGGTGGTCATGAACATGGATTCTCATTTTGGAGTTCTCTTTTGCTTTCAAATCGTAGGTTAGGTTCATGCTCAATGTCTGATTTTTTATCCTTTACATGCTGTAGGGAGGAGCAGGGACTTGGAGTGACGGAAAGTTGACGACTCGCATTGGAAAAAATGGCGGCAGTGTGCAAGCTGTTGGTTCATATCACCACTCTGTTTATTGCTAGGAATTGTACATGTCATAGTATTGTATTTCACGACCGTCCTCTTGATGGTCTGGTCTCACAATTCTGCCTTTTGCATATTCCCATCTTGAGTCTGAATGGTGCTTTTCTCTTATTGTGACTCGTGAGGTTAGATTTTGAAGATCACAGCTTGCTCTATCGTTTTTTGAGTTTTAGAGCGAACTTCTTGCAAGCTATTCCATTGTTCTCTACCGTAGGAGTTGTAGTCAAGAGTTTGTAAGATTTGCGCCATTTTTATCTTATAGGTTTTAGCGACTCTGGTCCGCTTTGGAGCTCCTGTCAGCATATTGATGGATGGGAAGCCGCATGTTGGGACGGACCGGCTTATTCATATTCTACGGGCCTTACGGCAGCACTTACTCTCTCTTGGTGTAGTGGCTTTTGCCCTGACCTAATCTATATCATTTGCGTTCTAGAACATGAAAGCGGATGCTGGTTGTCTTCTTTTGTGTCTTTCAAGCATTTGCGTTTAAAGTGTCTGATTGTACCTTGAAGTGTCTTGAATTCTTTCGTACATGCACATTTCTCTACTTTCAAGTGTTAAGTATCACGTACCATTTTGGTAGGAGCCCACAGTTGCCACAATCTTTAATTTAATCCACTTCTGAGTCGTATGGTAATGAGATTCTTTTGATATCGACATTTCAATTTCATAGTGAGGTTTTAAGCTTTGAAATTATTTGATGGCAGCATGACGTTTTGACACTGGGAATGTTGCAGGTAACACTTCTCTTTGGAACAAGAATGGATGACCTTGTTGTGCGTGACGGGCGCTTAGTGGGTATTCAAGTATCCCCTGTTACTAAAAATTCAGATAGTGCGTGTTTAACGACTCTCGAAGCTGATGCCGTTGTCCTTGGTGTGGGCCACTCCGCACGTGATGTTTACGAGAATCTTCATAGTCACAATGTGCTCATGACTCCAAAGGACTTTGCTGTAAGCTTATGATTCTCCCCTCTTTTTTTGTGTATTAGGTTGATTCCAGATGGAACAGCCCCCCAACTTATTGGATGTTTCAAGATGAAATATTGTCATAACAAATCAGAGGCTACATAGATTGTTCTTTGTTTCTGATGGTGAATGATTATATTTTACAGGTGGGATTCCGTGTTGAACATCCGCAGGAGCTTATAAATGAGATGCAGGTAAAGCTTAAATGCTCTTGCTTGAGCGGAATGATTGTTTGTCTCACACTACAGTTTTGAAGAGGGTGTCAGACATGGCTCGGACATACCTAGCCATTGTTTATTCACTTGCTGCCTTTAGAGCTCTTACAATTAGCAACATCTTGCGTAATGTTTCCCAACCTGAACAACATTTTCTGGCATCTGTACAGTTCTAAGTTCCGAATGTGATTGATTCTATTGATGTTGTACTCTACGTTCTTGCAGTACCACAAATGGGCGTCCGAAGTGCAACGCGGGAAAGGGAAAGTCCCTGTTGCTGACTATAGAGTGGCCACGAACATAAATGCTGGCAAGTCGAAAGATAAGGTTCTCTCGCGTGGGTGTTACTCGTTTTGCATGTGCCCGGGTGGCCAGGTTCGTGCTCTATAACTAATCAACAACTATTCGTTACTGCGTTGGGAGTACTTAGTTTAAATATTCTATTTCCCCTACTTGCTGATTCATCTTGGGATTTATCTTGAAAACTTCAAACATTCATACCTTTCTTTATGTTATGTTTCCTTTTCCTTTTTGTCAGATAGTGCCGACTAGCACAAATGAGTCGGAGCTGTGTATCAACGGTATGTCCTTCTCCAAGCGCTCATCATTGTGGGCTAACGCTGCTCTTGTAGTCTCTGTACCATCCGAGGACTTTGAACCTTTGATTAGCGAACACGGTCCACTTGCAGGCATTGCCTTCCAGGTACGGTATAAATAAGCTCGACATTGTCTCCCCCGAGTGCTGCTCTACTTTTGAATCATGCAAACTTTGGGCGCGTTTACTGCATTTGTATCACGTCTTGGTTACCCTGCATTTTCTCCCAGCTTTCCCTTCCTTGTTGAATCAGATGCCCGGTCAGGTCTAGAATAGTCCGCTTCATAATCTGGGGCAGTAATGTGTTCACTCTATTTGCAAGACTGTGTCTTGAGAGGTCAAGTTTCTTTATGCTGCTCAGAGAGCGCTTGAGAGGGGTGCAGCAGTTCTTGGAGGTGGCAAGCTTGTAGCGCCTGCACAGACTATCCCAGATTTCTTGGAGGATAAGTTATCAGGTTTGACTTGCTTCATGTCAATTACTTGGCTTCTCTTGCAAGGTTTTTGCAAGAGAGTACTTGTCCCATTTTTAATACTGTGACTGACATTTTAGCTGCACGCCTCCTTCACCTAGAGCCTCTGAATGCAATACGGAAACATCACCTTATTTAATGGAAAGTTGTGCTCAAGTTTCTCTTTCCTTTCTTTTCCTTGATTTCCATTATTTAATTTCCATTATAGCTTGTTGTGGTCGATTTGTCAGGAGATGAGTTGCCATCTTCCAGCTACCGACTTGGTGTTCGATCTGCTGCTTTGCACGAGCTGTTACCATCGCACCTGACTCTTGCCTTGAAAGAAGCTTTGGTTGCCTTTGATGGTCAAGTAAGCAGGGTTTTTTTCTATGTTACGTATTCGAGTTGTTTGTTTGGTTCTATCTCTGACTGGGTTTAATATAAGTATCTGAATACATGATAGTGGCCACAATCACCCTGTCGTATGGCACCTGGAATTAAGGACACTGGACTTTCAGAGATTGTTGCATGATTAGTATTTTCTTGGCTTTGTTCAGTTACCTGGATTCATAAGTGAGCGTGGGCTGCTTCATGGAATTGAGGTAAATCTCATGTTTCCCTGGATTCTGATTTGCGTAGACGCTAACTGGTTCGACAGTCATGGAATTGAACGAACCAACCTTTGTTATTTTAGGATTCTCTAGTTCTTTAGCTACTACGTTGTTCTGGAACAATCTGAGAAACAGTTTTACCTCTTTTTGATGCAGACAAGGACGAGCTCCCCAGTGCGAATTGAACGCATCAAAGAGACCTTCGAGAGTGTGTCATTACCGGGCCTTTTTCCTGTTGGTGAAGGAGCTGGATACGCTGGCGGCATAGTGAGCGCTGCTGTTGATGGAATGCATGTTGGCTTTGCTCTTGCCAAGCAATTCAACCCTGCGTTCCAAGCTGCTCCATCAGACTTTGGACTGAAAGACTAGTCCCTTCATCCACTTTGTTTGAAACTGGACTCAGGTTGCTAACCGCAAGGGCCTCTTTCCCAACTAGAATCAGTAGGAAATGTCGGAAATATCTGGTGTTTGATCTTCTTGCCTTGTCAAAAGAGGAAATTCTTATGAGATGTTTTGCAGCTTCTCAAAAATTCTCAGTCAGTAGTAGAGCGTTGATGGCAATGCGACTCAAGCATATACAGTATAACCCTTGAAGCGCCAAAGACCCAAATTGGGCGTTGTTTTCTTTTAGAATTTTTTGAGTAGGTCATATGCGGACTTTCTAGAGTTCAATTTCATTATTTTTTAGCACACCTGCAAGATACTGATGATATAAAATTTGGCCCTTATGATCAATTGAATTGGTTATTTTAAAACTATGAATCATTGGTGTATAAGAGGTTAAGCATAAGCATATTCTAATTTTTGATTCTTGATATAATTCTTTATACTTTTTTTGACATTAACCCTTGAAGTCCCAAGGCTATTTTTCTGCCAAAAATCACTCAAAACTGTCTATTCTATTGCGTTAAACTCAAAGAAAACAGAAAAATATCTTTTTCTTACAATCTAACCGTAGGATCTTGTACTTCACTTGCCTTAAATCACATGATAAAAGTTTCATGAAGCTTTACGGTACATATGGAAAAATATTAACATTCAAAGTTGGGAAATTTTTTATTTTTGAGTGTTGGCATACATTTTCAAATGACTTTGATTGCCATTTGTGGAAAATTTTGCATTGTAGACTTCAAATTTAAAAAAAATTGTGTTGAAGAATTGAGTTGAAACCCTAGGAAAAAAAATTCAAAAACAGACACTTGATTTTCTTTCTTTAAATTTTTTTATTATTAAAAGTAGGTTCAAGATTGAAAGAAAAACAAAATCATTAAGAGCTCTAAGGTGGGAATGAAACACTATAATCCCATGGTGAGATTGTTTTTACAAGCAAACTTTAACTTGTCAAACAATTGTTGTTGAAAAATTGTGGAAATTGCATTCAAAAATGAATTTTGTAAGTTAATTTTTCAAGAAGATGCTTAAATTGCCTAAAAAACAAGTTTGTCTTTAATTTTCTCATTACTAGTCCAAATAGAATGAATAAAAGCTTCACATGTAGAAAAAAAAATTTAAAAATTTAATTTTGACTTTTTGCAATTTTTTTGTGTTGCCCATTGAGTTCAATTCTAAGCTTTTTGTAGTATAAGTTTTGCTCTTGGGCACCAATTAAAATAAAAATTATTTTTCCACAAAGCTAATCAATTTTCTATCTTGTGAGAAAGTTTCAAAAATTTCACCAAAAATTGAGGTCATAGGAACCACCCTAAAATCCATTTTGCCGCCCGAGGGGGCAACAGGACTTTAAGAGTTAAGAATCATTGTAGGTTGAATAATGAATCTCCACATATTTTTATAAGTGTATCATAATCAAAGTGTCTCTTGCAAATTTATTCGCTTGATTCTGAACAAGCTTTTACGAGGCCTCCATCACCAGAGTGTCTTGAAGCAATTTTATTGATGAAGTTTATTGATGTCTTCATAACAAGATTGTTTAGACATTTTTATTTTGAATAATGTATAAATGGAACTCTCTTCCTTGAAAGCAAAGAAATTATTTTGAATACATATTTGTACACAAATAAATCACATACAATTATATTCTTTCAAAAATATATAAAACATACTAACTTATATTTACAATTAAAGTTGACACATAGTCTTCCTTCTAACATAGGTTAAACATAGAACTTAAGATGAAAGATGGAGTGAATATTAAACTTGGTACACATATTTTCTACATTAATGTGTCCTAATAGTGTGTGTAACCTAATTAATCAAAGTCACACTATTTTGAATTGGTGCAAGTTGAAATATTACTATATTGAACCAATTTCCACAAAAATGAAGTTTTATGGTGACACTAATTTTCAAGGTGACACCAGTCTTCCCTCACTATAATTCAAATGGCGGTGGATTGATATTAGCAATGGTGGTAATAGCCGAGGTGATATCATATTTGGTGATCACGTTCAACATTCCCTGTCTAATAATGAATTGAAGTAGGCAATGTGATTTAAGACATGCCTATAAATTGAAAGCTTCAAATGTTCCTCATACACTAACTTTTTTGAAAAAATAACATTTCCAAAATCCTAAATTTTTTTATTATAAGTATTCTTTACTAACTTCAACAGCAGTAGCAAATCTTTGAAGAAAGAGTGGCATTCTTATCAAAGTCCAAACAAGAATGACAAGTGTGTATCTTCACAACCATTTGTATATTCCACTTGTGTTGACAAAGTATAAATCTTTTTGGTTGGATTATTGGTTGACAGAGAGTCGACTTCCAAAAGGAGGTAGGAAGGGTTAGCCTCCTCTACCTGCATCCTAGAAGCATGGCTAATCAAACTACCCCTAACAGACTCTTCATTCATGATGGTCTTCAAACCAATGTTATTATTATTACTACTCTTATCACCGTACGTTGAGGTCAGTTTCCCTAAACCTATACAAAAATAAAAAATAAAAAATAAAAAAATAATTCATTAATTTAATTTAGAATTTTTGGAGGTTCATTTTACAAGGTTCAAAATATTTTGTGACCTTTAGCATGGTTTAGAATATTCTATGATCTTTAATAGTATTCAAAGGTTTACCAATACTTTGACTTTATGGGTTTTTTGAAGATTAAGATTATTTTCATTAATATTTTCTACACTTTTCAATTATGTCACGTTATAATTTCTGAAAATTTCATTACATACCATAATTAATTATTTTTTGAATTATTTTTTAACGAATCTGATTCTAGCGTAGGGTAGTATTGTTGCTATTATTATTACTAAGGTAGGAGGCTGTAAAACGGAGCGGGCATTAAAATGGAACATGACTTAGAGGTACATTTTGCTTTCTTCAATGTACCACCTATGCACATTTTAGAAGGTGGTCCATTTTGATGACCACAAATGACCACTTTTTTCCAACTTCAAAAATTTGTAACTAATTCCACAAAGGTCCAAAAAATATGAAACGACTTGGGTTAGATTTCAATTTTACTTGTCTTCCGAGGAAAATTTACTGAAAAATATTTCAAGATGTTTTACCTCCCCAAAATTCAGTTTCAGCGCTTAGATGCTCCATTTCTGGACCTCCTACCTTACTGACTAATATGATGATGTGAGTTTCTCACCTCTTTCAGAAAATCGTTAAATTCTTACATTGCTGTTTCGGTACTCTCGGATTGTGGGCTTTCTTTTTTTTGGAATTCGGATTGTGGGTGCCTCACAGCTTCATCTGAAAGCTGTTTTTTCTTCACTGATTTAGAGCTCCTGGACTTCAAAGCCCAGATTCCTCCCGTTGGATTTCCACTTTGGTGATGAGGCTGAAATTCGTGGAAGCAAAATGAGATGGTGGCTCCCTTGATTCTCAAGATCGTGGCCTTCTCGCTGGCCAAGAAGGTGGTCGTCTACCTCGTTGCCAGGGTACACCCTAAACCCTAAATCCTTTCCCATTTCACTCTTTGGTACACATTGTAAATCCCAATGCTTGTCGATTTGAACTCCATTCTGAGGTTTAGGGTTCACTCAGGACGTGACTGAATTCTTTCGAAATCAGTGACATCTGAAATCGCCACTGAGAGTAGTTCTTATGACCAGACTGATCCTATTTTTCTTTGGTCTTGTTGGTGAATGAAAGAACATTCCAATGCAGTAAGGAATACGCGATTTGGATACCGTATGCAAAAGATATGAAGGAATGTATGCCAGCTGAATATCTAATTAAGTGGTGTTTTAGGGTCTTTGATGTCCCTACCATAATTCTTTTTTTTTCAAACGGGAAAGAAGTTTTAGGGTTTAGGGTTTAGTGGTGCGCTGCATTGGACGGTATTTCATGCAATTTGGTGGGTGCTCATACCTCACTCAATCAATTAAAGAATGTGAACTGCGGGTGCTATATGGTACTTGAAAGAGTGATGAAATATGAGAATATGATATTAAGGTGCAATGTGATACTTGAGACAGTGATATATTAAATGACAATGTGATGTTTGGGTGACATGTGACACTTGTGGACACTCAAAAGGGAATTGCATGTGATTTGTGGGTGCAGCAATATGGATTCCGAAGGCTTTATCGGCGTATATCCAAGTTCAACCACTCCGTGAATCGTGAAAGTCCAATCTGGAGAACGAGGATGCATAACCAGTTGCAATTTGCATTTCGGTTGCCAGGCGAAGTCTGCAAATTGTACCAAAGGGTGCAACGCTGGAGAGGAGTGCAAGTGCCTCCGTCTGCTCCTCCTACATCATCACATGGCAGCACCACTCATAGCCATCCACAGCAGAAACAGGTTGGGCCCTAGGTTAATATTGATTCAATTTGACTTGATACACATCAGAGAGAATATGAGCCAGAGAGAATACACTTGATTTGAACAATCATCTTCATACAAATAGTGGTGCCAAATAGGACAAACTTTCACAGTTTGCATCATGTAAGCATAGTAACTTAATTGTTTAGTGAAATTGTATCATTGTTGAGTGGAATAGTGGTTGAATAGTAGAATAGTTGCACTGCTGAGAAGAGTAGTGTTGCCGTTTATGAAACATGTTTGGGCTCATATGAAATACAGTTTTCTTCTCCTGTACCTTGTTGAGATACTTAGTCATGTACTCTATTCTGTGCACAGGTTCGTGAAATCCACACAAGATCAACCGCATTACGAGTTTCAGGCCTGAATGTTCCAAATCCATCTTCAAGTGGATTTGGTTCTATCAGTCAATCACCACAGACGCATCTGTTGGGGCGTAGAGGAGTTGGAAATCAAATCTCAAGATTTAGCAAGCCATTTTCATCTTCTCTTCTTCCCTTTGGCATCTCCTCACTGGTTTCACCGAGCAAAGCATTGCAGGCAAGCGCTGGGCATTTTATAAGTCCTACTGGTCATGGTGTCTTGATCAAACCAGATTCTCGGTCAGATTCTATAAGGACGACCTCAGACATTGAACTTTTCTTTCAAAGTTGTGGTTTACGGGGAGCATCAAAGCACACTTTCAGGAGTGAGACAATGATTGATGACTCTAGAAACTCAGTCCGAAAGAGCGTAGGCCTGTCCCTTGTTTTGTGAGGATGCATATTCAATTTCAACCCCTAAGTGCCCATCTAAAATTGAAATTCCACTTTAAAATTTAATAGTTCATTTTAGTGATTTTTGAAAACATGTTACTATCGTTAGAAAATGTAGTGTATGATTTATTCTTTGTATTTGCATGCATTGTTACCTTCTTAAATGATTTATTTCAACTTCTATTTATGCAGGTGGTCACTTTTGACCTTTTTGGCACCTAGGGGTTAAATTGAATGTGATAAATCATTGTTTTCAATTGTGTGATTCATTGAGTGAATTTGAAATGTATTTTATTGTGTCTATGGTTGCAATATACTCTGTATTAGATGTGTGTTGAATAATTATATAATTAGATGGATAATTGAAACCTTGTTGTTCATTCTATTTTCAAAATGAGGACTTGAAGTAGTCTTTAAGTATTATTGCCTCTAAATGTCAGTTTTTTCAAGTGCTAATTTGGAGGTAAATAAAAATCTTTTATGATTTTTCTAAATTTGAAAAATGTAGTTCAACTATACCATATTTTAAACTTTCCAAAAGCATATAATTTTCTTTCTTGTTTTTAGGGTCTTTGTTGGAATTGTCTTGAATTATTGACTCATTCTTTGATACTAAATTGTTCTCCAAAATGAAGAATTTGTTCTTGGCATAATCTAATCCAGCGGGTTCTATAGACAAACTATAGTAGCATGAGAGAAAACGGTAAGCTACAAAGTAGCAACAAATACACACTTAAATCAAGCATGTTCATCAAAAACCATAGATCACATTCAAAGAAATAAATCAAGGGTACATGGAATCATGATGAATCACTTACCTAGTAGTTTATGCTCACCAACTCTAGCAAGAGCATAAGAAATCACCTATATTCACACACACAACCATTTGTTTGTTCCTTGGATTTGCCAAAGGATCCAATTGGTTGAAACCATTGGCACCTTGCCAATGAAGGCGGGCCTCTACAAATGACATCACAATCACTTTGGAACCAAGTATGAGTAAGTTTACACATGAACTACAATTCCACTTGCTAAAAGTTCTTCAAAAGAGAGACAAAAGACAATTTATAGCCATTTATTGGTTCAGGTTTTATACCAATCTTTTTTGAAGTTCATCACACCTCCATTCTACAGCCTGAACACAAAATATAGCAATAAGAACTTGTGACAAAGACTTTGAGTGGTGACAAAGACTTGGTGAATCCCTTTGGTTGTGTGGACTTGAGATTTAACAAGTGAATCATGGTGGAGAGTTCAGGACCACGGTGATAAGGGTTATTTTGGCATGGCAGTCGCGATGGATGAGAGTGAAGGTCAAGGACATTCATTCATCCATATTGGTTGGGAATCACGGAGTTGTTTTCTCTTGGCTTCATGCTAATTAATTCTAGATGTTGATATCTTAAATTGCAATTGAATTGTGATTTGAATGTTTGAAGTTGTGAACATTTGAATTTTTCTTTTTAGGATTCTTAGTGCATAATTATAGTAGAGTCACCCATTACCAATCACAATTCACAAATCCATAGCTAATCTATGTGGTACTCAATTTTCAACCCAACCAAGGCTAAGGTTGATTTTTGTGATGATTTTTCACATTAGAAAAAAGATGGGCCTCAAGAAGGCCTGTACATAACATTCAGTAGCCTCCAGAGAAGTTGCCTTTTCCTCTCTGGAGGCCTCATCCACCTAAATCATCCTTGATTTTAAGTGCCTATGCCTGACAGTTTGGTACAAGGAAGCAAACTGGAATCCTTGTGCTAATTGAGGTTGTTGGCTTGATGGTGACTTAATGATGGAGTCAGTCCAAATTAAATCACCAAACTCCCATCATCCACTCATGTGTTGCAATTGACTCATCTTGACATCAGTAGCCTAAGTTAATTTTAATTTGAGTTCTAGCAGTGACGGAGTTTGTCAGGCTTGACATGCCTTCAAATGGAATTAATTCATGAGCCAGTTGTCAAATGGCCCAATTAGCCAAGTTTTCCAGTGTGTTCGATTTTCAACCCAGTGCTGACAAAATTTAACACGTGGTTTTTAGCTACTGATGGTGTGGAATATTCCACACCATTCAGTTGGGACAAAGGCAGTCTGCTGCACTGCTACATAATGTTATGTAGATCTGCACCAACATTAGGAGCAGACTGCAAATTTAAAAAAAAGTTTTAAATTTAAGAATAATAGTAATATAAAAAAAATCAGAGTCCAACTTAGATAGGCACTCTCCAAGCTGGATTGCAATTTGTTTAATATTCAATTTTTTAATTTTGTTTTTTGAAAAAGGATTTTTTTAAATTTGCAATCTGCTATTCATTACTATTCATTGTTTTTTTTGTTTTTGTTTGAAACAAATGGAAAAATTCAATTGATAAAAGGAACAAATATATTGCTACTAGTCATAGTTTGACAAAGGGAAGAAGCCTTCCCATGGCCCTTTTTTTTAAAATGAGGTTAAGACTATGAAAGTCATGGCACATATCCCAAAATGAGCAAGAAGTAATGAGTGGGAAAGAAGTCTCTAAATGAGCAATAATGGAATGCTCAAGACATTGGTTATGGGTTCTCACCATTGATTAGTTTCAAACTCAACTTATACTACTCAAATTGAATTATTAAAATATGACTTATTTAACTTCTAATGTTCTTTCATGTTTAGAGGTCCAAAACTACTTTGAAATGCTAGTCTTCCAAGTAAAGCTAAAATCTTCATACATGATTATTTTCTCAACAAATGTAACCATAGAGTCTTGTTGTTAATTTGATAGAGTACAACCTTCTAAAATTTTAGAACAAGAAACCTTACCAAATGCAAAGTCATAATTCTTACATCTCAAAAAATAGTAGTTCCAATTCTTCTTAATTGATTAAATTTCATCTTTCAAAGGAGATTCCTTAAAATTTGTAGATCCAATAACTTGTACTCCCTCCATCCCCAAATCATCTTTGAATTCCCCTTAAATTTTTGACTATTATCCATCTCTTGAGCTCGGTTCTCTCTCATTATCGTCCTTGATTTGTAACTCGACCAAACGCTCGGCCACCGACTCAGTATTATCCGCCATGATGCAATTCTCAACTTGCTTTTGAGGCTTTGGTGATTTTTGGTGCACCTACCGTATTTCTCTTTCTCACTACCTTGAATGTAAGCGTTTGCAACTATTCAAAGTCAGAATCAATGTTTTATGAGTCCTTCACCCACCTTAAACCCAAAATCCTAACAACAAAAAATCCGTAAACAAAATCCACTACGATAGCTCCTTCAAACCTATGAGTCCTTCACGCACCTTAACCCCTAAAGGACCATTGTCCGTTCGGGGGACAAATGGGACTTGGGGCATGTACCTACGGGGGGACAAATTCATACCATTTTTTGAAACTTTTTGTGAATGTGAAGAATTGAGAGAGGTATGTGGCGAACTTTTTTTTTGAAATTGGACCTTTGAGCGAGAAGTTATGCCATTTCTTGGAATGCGTGGGGACAGGGGGCAGCAAAAAATATTTGCGAAATTTTGAATTTTTTTTTAAATATTTTTTTTCTCATAGATTATATTTTTGTCTATCTGGAAAGCTTTGATTCATTTCATTTGACTTTGTTATGAGGAAGTTATGGACATTCTTGTTTTTTGGGCAGTTAGAGCATCTTCTTGAAAAAAATAACTTATAGGATTCATTTCTGAATGCAATTTTTGCAATTTTTCAAAAAAATAAATTCTCATGGTTTAATTTACTTGCTTGAACAATCTCACCATTGGGATTAGTGTATTTTAATTCCATCTAAAATATATAAATATTTTAGATTTTCCTTCTATCTCATACCTACTTCTACTTAACAATTTTTTGAAGAATGATAATTAAGTTTTTTGAATTTCTTTTTAATTCCTAGACTCTCAACTCAATTCTCCACTATAAAGATTTAAAGCTCAAAACTTTGTAGTGCAAAAATTTTAAGTTAAAAATGTTCAAAGTCAAAAAATCCAGTCCCGCAATGTGCTGAAAAACTTGTTTTTTTTCACTTTAAATGTAGATATCTAGCAAACTGTGCGCTCAAAAATTCTCAAATGCTTTATCAGCACGCTTCAGAGGTCAATTGTATCATTGTCGGGTGGAATACTAGTGGAATAGTGGAATAGTTGCGCTGTTACGAAGAGTAATGTCGTTGTTTATGAAACATGTTGGGATTCATATCAAACACGGTTTTCCTATAATGTACCTTGTTGAGGTACTTAGTCATTGTATTCTACTATGTGCACAGGTTTGTGAAATCCATACAAGACCAAATGTTATAAGTTTCAAGCCTAAATGTTCCAAATCCATCTTCAAGCGCATTTGGTTTCGTCAGCCAATCACCATAGACGCATCTGTTGGGGCCTAGAGGAACTGGAAATCAAATCTCAAGATTTAGTAGGCCATTTTCATCTTCTCTTCTTTTGTTTGGCATCTCCTCACTGGTTTCACCAAGCAAAGCATTGCAGACAAGCTCTAGGTATTTTATTAGTCATATTGGTTATAGTGTCCTGATCAAACCAGATTCTCAGTCAAATTCTATAAGGACAACCTCAGACATTCAGTTGATCATTTCTTTCAAAGTTGTGATTAACTAGGAGCCTCAAAGCATGCTTTCATGAGTGAAAAAATGATTGATGAGTCTAGAAACTCTCTCCAAAAAGAGCGTAGACTTGTCCCTTGTTTTGTAAGGATGCATGTTTGATTTTAACTCCTTAGAGCCCATCTAAAATTGAAAGTCCACTTTGGAGTTTAATAATTTATTATAGCGATTTTTGATAACCTGTTATTATCATTTGCAAATGCAGGGTATGATTTATTCTTTCTATTTGTACGTATTGTTACCTTCTTAAATGATTTATTCAACTCCTATTTATGGAGATCGTCAATTTTGACCTTTGGGGCATTTAGGGGTTAAATTGAATTTGATAAACCATTGTTTGCAACTTAATGATTCATTGAGTGAATTTGAAATGTGTTTTACTATGTCCATTGTTGCAGTCAGGGCTTTTTTTTTCATTTTTTATGAAGTGCCAAAGTGGCGATATAAAATGTTATAGTGGTGCTCCAATTTCAACATTCATCCAAATATCGGATAGAAAATATCACATTAAAGCACATATCACATGTTCATAATTTTGTTTTTCATCCACAGTCTAGTGATTTCATCCAAGATTTTTTTTTTAATTCAAAGTTTTTTTGTCAAAAAACTTCACAATTTGTTATCATTTCTTAGCTTGCCCAAATTATTTTTTTCTTGTGCAGTCTGGCACTGGAAAGCCAAAAAAAAAGCCCTGGTTGTAGTATAGGGTGGTTGCAAGAAAGACCGACCGGTTTTTGTAGCGTTTTCCACAGTACTCACTTTTTCTTTCAGGAGTACTGTATAATTCGAAAAACAATTTTAAAAAAATGTAAAAAATATTTTTCATGTATAAACCTTTAAGAAGAAGGTACCCTAAGAAGGAAAAGTGTAGAAAAAATCGCTAAGTAGGAGAACTAAAAAAGTCTCATAAACTAGCAAACTTGCAGGAAAATAGGTCCTTTCACATTTTAATTTGTAAAAAATAGGGAAAGAAATTTTTGAGGAAACTAAAAATTGTCAATTTAGGAGAACTTTATAATGAAGAGATTTCACCAAAAGAATTATCTCAAAACCATCTTCAATATTCAAAAGTGCGCGCGCAAGGGAGCCCTGTTTGCTCGCATGTGGAGGACATAAAATAATGTTTTTTTAGATTTCCTTCGGTATGAACATGTGTCCCTAGTGTAAGAATAGACCACAAAAATTTCAGCTCTAGATCATTAATTTTGGGTACTCCCCAATACTAAAAACCCCTAAACCGCAAAGTGTGACAAATTAGCCAAAATTAAAATTAAATATAAAATGATTTTTGAAAATTTCTGAAAAATAAGGGATCTATTTACTGTCACATTATCCATATTCAATAAAAATTTCAAATTAATCGGGCTCATACTTCAAAAGTTATAGCAAATGACAACTTTGCCAATCCAAGTGTGACGCAAAATAGTACTAGTCTTTCTTGCAACCACCCTATATTAGATGTGTGTTGAATATATAATTAGATGAATAACTGAAACTTTGTTGTCCATTATTTCTTCAAAATGAAGACTTAAACCCTTGTTGCATAATTTTCTTATCGAGTCTCAATCCTTTGAAATCTACATCAGGAACTTCAAGGCATGTGAATATGGTGCCATGATGGTGCATTGAAATGCTATCAAGCTTATTTGGTGCCAACCTCCATGCCAACTCATTATCAAAGTGATTGGATAATATGACATTGAAATGACCTTTGTTGTGAAAAATGTGGCCTCTGGTATCAAAATGGCACCAAAACAATCTGGCACAACTTTTCTGATGCAAACATGTGTCGGGGAAAAACCATTTTTTGCTAAATTTTTGTGATCTAATAAATTTTGTTTAGAATTAGAATGTAAAGGACGACTCTAACCATTCAATACTATAATTACAATATAAAGTGAGGTTCTCCAAAAAGATAGACTCTATTAAATAGTGCAAGTGTGAAATCATAAGCAATATTTTAATATTGTTGCTTCCAAATGTCAGTTTTAGAGGGTGCTAATTTAGAGGTAAATACAAATCTTTTATTTAAAGATATTTCTAAATTTAGAAAATATGGTTCAACTATATTATATTTGGAGGCTTTCCAAAAGCATATGGTGCATATGAAAATCATATAGAAATCCTATTTAAACTCTTTAGTATTACAATAACAATAAAGAAAATAAAACCATGGTAAAAAGGAAAAAAAATTGAAAAATCTTATTTCCAAAGTAAGAAAAATTACAATGTAAATTTTTTTGGATTAGGAGGTATTTTAATTCTCATAGATTCTATGAATTTCTTACAAATTATTAATATAAAGTGACTACTATTTATTACTTTTGCGTGATGGATGTATTTCACAAAAATAAACTTAATAAACTTTGAATGGCTTAGGAAAATAGAAGCCTACTTTGGAGATGTCATGTAGAATTTAACGTTTTCAATTGAATTGATTTTGTAGAATGGAATTAGTCTATTAGAAGATCATCCATCTAAGAATTTAGCTTCAATTAAACTCTTAGATTTGAATTAGAGACAATAGAGTTAATTGTAAAGCCACATAACTTGTTGTTTATGGGGTGCTTCCTCCAATATTTATTCTTTAATGCATTTGAATTCTCACACTCCTTGAATGCTTTTAGGGATGACAACCAGGCTTTCAAGGATGACAACTAGGCATGTGGAATTTAACGTTTTCAATTGAATTAATTTTCTAGAATGGAGTTAGTTTACTAGAAGATCATCCATCTGAAAATTTAGCTTCAATTAAACTCTTAAATTTGAATTAAAGACAATAGAGTTAATTGTAAAGCCATACAATTTGCTTAAATTCTTAAATTTGAATTAAAGACAATAAAGTTAATTGAAAAACCATACAACTCCCTGTTTATGTGATGCATATTTCAATACTTATTCTTTAATGCATTTGAATTTTTACACTGCTTGAATGTTTTTAGGGATGACAACAAGGCATGGCTTACTCCTCTTGAATTTTTTGGGAATGACAACAAAGCATCGTGCATTGAGTTGTCTTCTTCTAAAGTGGAGGTTTAAGTCCCACTCTCGCAAAAAGAAGGAATCAAACACAAATGAGCAACTCAAGTGACTTGAATACATTAGACATGCACCTAATTCCAATTATATTTCAAGAAAAACTTACCAAACAATATTTGAGGAAGTCAAGCTCCAAAAAATTACAAATCAGCTGATAAATGGTCACTTTATGGACCCTCTATTTTAAGTCTTTAACGACCCCCAAATAACAAAAGATATATGCAAATTTGCAAGCCCCAACCCATTGGATCCTTCCTAGTGAAAATCTAATAAGAGTTAAAGATAGCCTATAGCTATGGAGCACAGAATGCTCTAAATATCTCAAAGTCATTCACAGTCATTCTCCCCGTCTCATCTCTCCAGTAACGTACATTAGAATGTCTTGATTGATCAAGTTGCAGATCAAAGTAAGCCTCCTTTGGAATACCTTAACTTGTTTCTGTAGATCGAAGAGGAAACAGAGATGTCGTTTGCAGGGGACCTCGACAGCCCAAGCGCCATAGACGCAGCACTGCACAGCTGTGACACGAGCTTTCCAGCGAACTTGTTCCGGAGCAAGACATCGGGGCAAGTGTTGTACTTGGAGGCGGGCAAGGACTTCGTGGACACGCTTCTCAGCTTCCTGCTTCTGCCTCTCGGCACCGTCGTCCACATGACCTCCACAGGTATGTAGTACAATCAACAGTGTCCGTTACGTTGATTCAATTCTCCAGATTATATGTCAGTACGTCTAATACATGTGCAACTTTTTTTGTCGTGAAGTCAAGGGGGTCGTCTCATGTATGGATACGTTCCCTTAATTAGCTCTGTGATTTCCAGTAACTATGAGGTGGATCTACCTCAAGTACGTGAACTAGCTTCCTGTGGAGAAAAAGGCGAGTACTTACGTCTCACAGTTACGGCCCTCGATTTGTGCCTCTATAATACTTGGACAACCGCTTAAATCACTTGATCATACTGTATATGGCAACTCACCTGAATGACTGAGTTCGAATTGAAAAGGAAAGTTTGCCATTGAGGATTGTCAAGTTTTTGAGGGTCAAAGGAAACTGAGAGACTCACGAAGAAATAGAATGTGCAGTGGGATATTATGCACACGTTTTGTCGAGAAAATATTACGAGGATCGACCCTCGTAACACTATATTACTGTATCTGAGTATACAGAGATCTCCACTTACTGATCGAGGATCGGAGTCTGAGTTATGTATGGTGGGATTAACTTCCTGAAGCTGTTGATGCTAGTAATGTAATGAGGCAATTGAACGATGAGTTCGACAAGATTCTGAATGAGTTCGGCAAATATGTAACGAACACTAGTCCATATATGTTTTGCAAGCAATGTTAACGAACACAATAATTGTGGTACCAACTAGCTACCCTGGGTGAACCTTTTGCACACTGGGGATTCAATATCAATGAGGTTATGTGGTTTAATTGATGTTTGTGCGATAGACGGACTCGAAGCCAGACGGAATGACATGATTATCAAATTTCTGCAGGTGTTCCGCCAGAGAAGCCTATTGGTGCGATTTCGAGCATCTTTAAGAGCGTCGAGAAGCTAGACAAAGAACTGCTGTACGTTGAAAGAAACTTTATCCTTGCGCAATCCAGACCTGCAGCCAACAACCCATCAGGCTTAAACAAAGCTTCCACATCGACAGGGCTGCTCCAGCTCTGCCAGGACGCCGATGCGGCAAAGAGGCCCAGTCCGCCGAAGAAGAAGCTCGTCCTACCCCTACAGTTTTACGGATGTAATGGCTGCACTCGTCTTTCCAGTGAAAGAGGAGCTCGCTGTTTCAATTGCTGCCCTGAAATTGGGTATTATACTTCCAACTACAATTTCGTTCAGGGCGGGTATTATCTCTCTGCCGAAGAGGTCCGAAGACTGAATGATTTGGTAGCAGAGCAACAGCCAGTGGAGGAGTGTAACCTCGCCACCGGAGTGGGATTTGTGATAGAGAATATTACGTTTATGGTTACTGATAAATTGGAGATCATGCCGTCCACTACAATTGAAAGCATGAGCGTGCTGAAGGAAATGAAGGTCAAATCCTTGCCCGACTTAGAGAGAAAGAAGATCATCGTGACCATCACTCAGGTAATATGCACGGTCATCACACAGATGTGACACCAGAATTTTTCTGATTAATTCGTGTAATTCTAGCCCCTAATGCTTCTGTCCATGAACACAGTCCACAGAAATGGCAATTGGCTGAATTGAAATTATTGTGATATCGCTTTATTAGTGAAGAAATTAATTTCAGGCTGACAATTTTGGATCTTGGATTTGGATTGTTTAAATTACTATTAGTGGGCTGAAGTGTCATATACATTGTTTCTCGAGTTGCTAAAAACACTGCTAATTGTGCTAAAAATTCAAATTTACCCCCTCGGAATTGGTGGAGTTCTTGCTAACTTTAGTCACACTGATACTACCTGATTGAGCATTTGAGCTTGACGAATATGAAATTGGTGGATGCTTCCATAAATGACCAGGTGCTGCGGTTGCTTGGATCTGCACTGACCTCCAACAGCTGCCTCAACGACGTCTTTGGAACTGGAGAGACTGGTCGAATTGCAGGAAAAACGAGCACCTCGGAAATGCATGATACTACTGCAAAAGTCCGGGAACTCTTAATTCCTTGTGACGAGCAGTAGCTTTGCATATCCAAAGACATGCATGGACATTTTGACGTTCTCCATCTGCACCGCTTGTACGTAGAGGATTTCAGATTGAAAGCTTTGCAATGCTTAGGCAAGTTTTTGTAAGAGTGCTACTTGAAGATAGATATCTGTAGTACGCAATTTCTTGGTTTTTGAACAGGACACTACAAATAGAAACCCAAGAACTCGCTCCAAGTGGTCTCTTTATATATTTTGGAAAATCATTCAGAACTATCAATGAAGTCTGAAGATTTGAGCTTCTAATCACACGTACTAAAGCTCGTTACATCTCAAGAGAGACTAGAACTTCATGTATGCCCTCTAGGATTGAATATCAATTAGAGCCATTTTCTGTATCAATGTTTTGGCTGTAGTTGAATTTCTTGTTCGTCGACCAAGAATACAAATCCCTAGCCCTCAACGTAATAATACAGTCCATGGCAACAATTTCCTCTCCCAACATATTCCAAACGACAGTTGAGTAATGCAAAGAATCCATTCACTGACTATATATGCAGTAAGGGAGAGGCTCCATTCACCTTACAACTTGGTGAACTTTGAGCTTTTCTATTTTTGAAAGAAAGTAACCATCATATAAAAGTGGAGAACAAGGGGAGAGGCACTCAGCCAGGGTCCCAGGCGAAATGGGTAAGATTTGATTCGAAGCAAGAGTGGGGGCTAATTTCCACTGAGGGGAGAGGAGACTACCAGTCCCAAAAATATCCCTATCATACCAGACGCGCCTGATAAGCGCCGCCTTACGTTCCTGGCTACACTTGTTTTTCAAAGGTTTTGAGGAAGCTGCTCCTCCTAGCCTGTGAAGCTAAAAATCAATAGCCAAAACTTAATGTCAGTAGAGTAAGTATTTACACACTTAACACAAATCAAAGTTCGACTGTATGGTCAATTTGCTGTATTGTTAATAGAGACTCTACCTTTCTAGAAACCTTCACAAACATACTCAATTAACTCGGCCATCTTGCTAGGGAACCAAGCAAT
Source organism: Pseudisothecium myosuroides (assembly GCA_951799445.1). Classification (NCBI taxonomy): domain Eukaryota; kingdom Viridiplantae; phylum Streptophyta; class Bryopsida; order Hypnales; family Lembophyllaceae; genus Pseudisothecium; species Pseudisothecium myosuroides. The sequence continues at coordinate 26,601,367 of OX637294.1, forward strand.
TCATAATAAAATAAGGTACACTACCATCGGGAGGCAACTAAGTTATCTAGAATACTGATCGATTGTGCAGCAAAGTAACACCCACCAACCTTTCACGCACCTCACGGTACTCCGATAGTTGTTCCTTGACCATGCATTTGGCCAGAGCGTATGAAAAAAATTGCAAAAGTACAGCCTAATAAGGTACCTTGGTTAAATTCATACTCTAGATCGTCTGAGAAGCACAGTTGTATCGAACTCCACGCTGACGAACTTGGTTCTAGACTACAAAGTGATAGACAGGATTAATGAGCGTAATTGGGAATTGAATTCGTGTCCGAGCCGTCATATAAGCTTACTACTTCACTAGAGACCTCGAAAAATGAAATGTCTGGATCCAACCTCCAAATCACTATATGTAGAAATATAAAATTCACATTCAGATTACTTTGTCAGTATCGTAAGTCTATGGCCGCCAAGTAATGATTCACATCTGTTTACAAATAAACTGTCATTGGATTAAATTGGTTCATTTGTTTAATCGAAACGAACTTCTCTTTCAAAGAAAAAAGAGTAAGTTAGATGCATTCATGAATTGGGCTCCACTGAATTAGTAGTGCATCAATTTGACAACTGACGCTGACGCCTGTAATTAGGTCCAGTCACTCCAGTGCATCCAATGAGTTGTGCTGGCGGCAGCAGCAAAAACATTAACTGATCCTTGACGAAACACCCCCGATCGATAAATTAACGCACTCATTCATGCATACTCAATGAAAAGTTTCTCTGTCTCCAATAAATTAGCATTCCCATACCGTCAATACGAAATGGAAGAAGCTGAGGTCCATCCAGCTAGCAAGTCCCAATTCATTCACTTCAATGAACATGACATATTAAATAATAAATTCTCCAATACAATACATAAGATTCCAAGTAGTCCTTACTAAGCTACAGTAGGTTGAATACCCGTCGTCATCTCTTAACTCGTCATCTAAGAAGGCGAAATTCCAAGAAATTCTCGCTAAATGCCTGGAACGTAGATCCACAACTGCCTTAGTCTTTAGAGCTTTACGCACTTCAATGTCAATCTTTTGGCGCTCTGAAGTTACGGAAGTACGCTGACGTTTCGAAGTTGAAACAACTGCCATTCTGCTGACGTATTGTACTGTAAGGTAATGTGCTCTTAAAGCAACCCGGCTCTAAAAGCGACCTCTAACACAGAGGTACATTTTCCTTTCTTCAATGTATACACAGTGTACATTCCAGGAGGGGGTCGCTTTTAGTGACCACTGGGTTTCAACTTCAAAAATTCATAACTAATTCCACGAAGGTTCAAAAAACATGAAACGACTTGGGTTAGATGCCAATTCCATTTTTCTTCCTACCAAAATTTACTGAAAAATTGTTTCAAGGAGTTTAACTTCCTCCCAAATGCAATCAGCTCTTAAAAGGTCGCTTTAAGAGCACATTACCTTACAATAAAAAGCTTCTGTTCGTGCAGTGAAAAACTGAAAATTCAGTGCTCAGCATAAGGTTAATATAACTTATAATCTCGAGTGAGCAAATACCTGCGTTGCTGATTGGTCGTAGTTGTCTAGGTGGCTTGGAGCTCGCTCGTGTTGAAGCAAGGCTAGAATCATGCCTCTCTTCAGGCGTCCAGTATGTACCTGTACAGGACTAGGACCTCATTAATTGTACACTACTGTAGTTGTTTTAGAATTAGTCTCAATAAGAGAGTGACTTAAGAATTAATGCAATGGTCACCGTTTATTCAAAAAAAAGAAAGTGAGAGACTTAAGAGATGAATTAACTTAGGAGTGCAAGTGGAGTTAAATCGCTCCTTAATTACAACTCACCTTGCATATATTCGCTCACTCAATCGAACAAATAATCTGTTCGCTATCACGCATTGTATCAACTTTCTGTAGCTAGAAAATATTATTTAGCCAGTTTGTTTTCTGGTGTCTTCTTACTTTCGTAGCCGTGGCCATAAGTTGCTAAAATACAAGGAATGGTATACGGTATACAATTCGATATATCTATGATTCTTAGACCCGGTCAGCCCGGCCTGATGAAATGGGATGGGACGGACTGGAATCTTTTGAACAGGCATCGAAGTGAAGCCTGCAGCTATGGGTGGAATCTCGAGAATATTTGAGAGGTGCAGTAGTTCTCTGCTTCAGATCTGCAATTGACCAAGGAAAATCTGGTGCAACCCAGACCGGTGGCCGTGGACTACACTTGCCGGTCGAGTGGTCTGCGAATGCAAATTAGCCCTGGAAATAGCACTTATTTTGACGAGTCCCCGTCAGAGGCTGGGGCTCTCTGGAGAGTATTTTGGACGTAGTCGCTCGTACCTCGAAAGGCGCTGTCTGTAAATTGTCTAATCCGATGGGCTCCTTAGTCCTTTACGGGACTAAGTAAACTAGTAGTACATGTTACGTTACACAGATTAGACTCAATAGTTACAGACACACCCTTCTATCAGTCAAGCGGTGTCTCTCCTTTTACAAGAAGGTTGTGTACTTAGTTTCACATTATTATTATTATTAATACACAACTTATTATCTTCATTTTCTCTGTCTCCTTATATTTACAACATGGTATCAAAGCAATTGAATTGATTTAAGAATCAATTGCTTCCCTGAAACACCCAGAGTTCCCCAGGGGGGCACTCCCATTTATTATAAGGAGATTTATTATGCCTTATTTTACAAAATACTATGACTTAATTACTTATGATTGTGATGATATATGTCTCACTGGAAAGAGGACATTGAGAGCTTTCAGAATGTTTATTTTGGGTATTAAAAATGTTTATCTATAATTAGATAAAGTACATAATATAAGCAAAAATAAGGCATTTTATTATGCAAGGGTGTGAGGACAAGAAGGTCCTTGAATTTTAGGACTTATTATAAATTTTATTATAAACATAATAAAAACAAATTTATAATAAGGGCATAATAAGAACCTTCACGTGCATCTGTACATCCTTTAATTTTTTGGCCCATGCTAAATTGCTAATATAATATGCAGTATGATGAATCTTTGTATTTTTTTAATATTTTATTTAGATCACCTTTGAACTAAGATCTCAAGAATTTTGGGTGAATTATTGCATTATAAAATGAATCATTAGAAGTTTACAATTAATTCTATTTTAATTGGTTTACATATGCATAAATCTAATTTGCAAAAGGATTTATAGTACGAAATGAATATTATAAAAAGTGAATGATAGTTGACAAAATGCAGTTTGATTATGTATACCATCGAATAAATGGATGGCTAGGCATTTGAGGATTAATGAATAGAGTTACTAAAAATTTACATGTAAATTACCAAGTTGACATGACCACGACATTTACATGTATATTTATATGCATATTTCCAAGTTGCCATGAATATATGCTTTGGCAAGGCTTCTTATTATAGTGAGCACTCTAGATAGCATTTTAACCCCTAAAGGTCCAAACACCGTTTTTTGACAACATAGCAATTTTGGGCAGCTCATTGCGAGTGGATTTTTTATTTTTTTTCTTTGAAATTTTCACACAAGATGTACCCAAGGAGTATCTTTAAGGCCCAACAATTTTCATAACTTTTGACTACATGGTTAAAAAGTTATTGTATGATATGTAATTTTCGGTGCGCGGTGGGCAGCCCGGGCAGCTCAAAAAATTCTTTAAAAATCATTTTTTTTTAAAATAAAAATTTGAAATTGGTTCTTTAGATTTATCTGTACGTGAAAAGCTTTAAATCATTCCATTTGAATTAATGAGTCAAAAGTTATGAGAATTCTTAGTTTGAGGGTAGTTATGTAATCTCTACTCTAAAATAAACTTTGAAGTCCTTTATTTCACTCAATTTCCAATATTTTTGAAAAAAAATAAAAACATTGGATGTAGATTATTTATTACAACATTACAACCGTTGGGATTGGCATTTTTCAATTCCATAAATAAATTCTTAACAATTTAGTGTTTTGAATCATTCTCTACTTCTTTCTACTTACTATTTTTTTCCTATATGTTGTGCAATTCCAAATAATCTGAAAATTTTCAAGCATGTAGCCAACTTGCCTAGAAGAATGAATCCAAAGAGTAACCACCATTTGGGGCATTTTTTCATACAAATGTGACCTTGTGAAGTGCAGCTGCCCGGATTTTCGCAGGGACAAAAAAAGGGTTTTTGTCAATTGAAACGCTAATATCTTCCAATTTGCATGGTGGAAAATTCTGAAATTTTTTTCACATCTTTTCAAACCAGTGTTCTATAAGATCTTATGGTTACATGTGTCCAAAAATGTTTTTTTTCTAAAATTTGGTACTTGTATTAGAAATGGCAGTTTTGGAGCGGTTTTGGTGAAAACATAGTCTCAGACCTTTAGGGGTTAATCTTTCACCAATACACAAAGTTGTAAAAAAGATGTAATTGCATTTCACATACTTCACTAGCAATGACATTCAATAGACATGTACACTAGGTACCCTCAAACCGCCACTTTTTAGTATTGTGCCTAGCTACTATTATTAGAATAGTCAAATTTTCATATTTTTTTGTTGGCAAATGAAAGAAAGTTCCAATGCATCAAGGAATGCAACATTTGGATTCCTTATGCAAAAATTATAATTTATGAAGGATCAAATTTTTTTGGTACATATTTTAAAATCATTTTTTCTTCATATAGTGACTCTCATAGGTTAGGTATTCATACACTTCAAAGCTTGCCATAGCTAAGCACAAATGAGAAATTAAATTCTTTTCAATAAACTTTGGATGGATTGAAGTACAAGTACATGCTAATATAAAATGATTTATCAAAAGATTTTAAATTATTTTTGATTTTATAAGTATTTAGAGTCATATTTTAGGCAATAATATTTCATTAGAAGAAATTTGGGCTGTGAAAGTGCCTTCTAGAATGGCCTTGATTGGGGACCTTAATTGGATTTAAATGAATACTTGTCAAATAAATAATTATATTTTTTCCCTATTTCCACCCATTTTTGACATCACGATGTTTACAAAACTGCATACCTTTCATTGGACAGTTGGACATTAGATACTTCTTGTTATTCAAATCCTAAGTACATTGAGGAAATACTTTATATAAAAAAGGACAAATTTGATGCAACTAAGTACTAATAGCTCATGATATTTCCACAATGAAATGCTTCTTATTGGACAAGGAGACATTAAGTACTTTTTGGCATTTGAGTCTTTAGTACTATGAATAAATTCTTTATTTTAAAAAGATCATGGATACTTGATGCTCATAATATTTGCACAACCAAATGCTTCTTATTATTCAATTAGACATTAGGTATTTTTTCTCATTCAAGTCCTTGGTACTATAAATTAATTCTTTATTTTGACAAAAACATTGGTACTTGATGAAATTCATACAAGGTAATGACACAATTATGTGCATATTTGTGTGCTTAGACTATCATCTCTAGCCTTCAATAAATAGCTTTGCATGTCGATTCTTAAAGGGCTCTTTAAGGGTTCAAATTTTTTTTAATGTCACTTCATAAAAAATCTAATTTGAAAAATTCTTTTCAAAAATGAAAAGAATGTTCATTCTACATACTACAAAAATTTGGAAAAAATTTACTTAAACTAAAAGTTTTTTTCTACTAATAAATTCATTAAATTTCTATTAGTGTACAATACATTCTGAGAACCATTGTACATATTGATTTTGGAGATGTATATAGAATGATGATGGCGATTTTAGACTAGGCACAATTTTTAGTATATATATCCACCTTAATTCTAGAATATTTTAAAGTGCTCAACCCCTAAATGGTTGAAGCACCAAATTCTGTTGTTGTCAATACTTTGAAGTTAAATAAAACCTAACCAAGTTGCTATTTTTAATTGTTTTTATATTTATATATATATATATTTTTTGAAGTCTAGTTTTAGCATCAAAAATATGATTTTGAAAATGATTGATTATGATTTTTCTATTCAAGATGTTGTACAAAGGTACCTACTGTAATCTTGACTTTCCGTAGTGTTGAGGGCTCTTGGAAATGAGCCTCAAAATACAATAGATCTTGGAGAAAACATCACATTAGAAATTCATTTAAAAAAATTGTAGAGGAAATTTTGAGAACCCACAAATTGATTGGGGTTATGCATGTTAGGTCCTTTAACCTCATATTTTTTGGTGACCAACTTTTTAGATTTGACATGTGAAAAAAGGATTGAAAAAATTTCCTAGTTTTAACACCCTCATGATCAAACATTATAATCTTTCAATCCATAAGTGATATTGTTGTGAGCATTTCTTTTATTGTGTGATCTCTAACATGTCTAGTTTGAACTTATACAGTTACAATTCAAAAAAATTGATACAACTTATCAAAATGTTGTCTTTTTGTTCAATTTAGAGCAAATTCTTAGAAGCTCAATGAAAGCCTTCGGCATTTAGGGGTTAATATAAAAATTACATTCACTACAAAGGATATACAAACTGTACAAATAGACACTACTTTATTTTTTAAACACTACAAAGGATATACTAATCTTGAAAATAAAAATAAATAAATGTTTTTTTATAATTATAAAATTTATGCACCTTTTCCAACCCAACTGGATTTAGCAATGAAAAGGATAAACACATTTGCAATCCTACTCGTTCAACACGTTTAGAATAACTTTATGAGCTGTTTCTTACACCAATAGCATATGCATATTCTCCAATCCTATTGGTTTATACTTCAAAAGTAATATCCCCAAGCTGCAACCCTATTCATTGAGCATACTGCAAAGAACCTCATCTATCCGTTGGAGCTTGCTGGGCTCGTTGCTGCCGAGTTCTGTGCTTCGTTCTTTCACACATCTGTACGCACTAAGGAAATTGATCTGCAGTGTTACTTCGTGCACGATGCTTGAGATTTGGAGATTAACTAGTTTGCGCATTCTAAACACTCATGTGTATGCATTATTCATTGATTATTGTTGTGAAATCTGGTTAGGGTTTCGTGGGTTGTCGCAAGTTATTGTCATTGTCAGATCTAGTTACAGTGACCTGGTTAGTCTCCCTGTTGTTGTAAGAAGTGCTGTGGGACATCATTGGAGATGGATGAGTCAATCCGCTATCTTACTTGCCACAACAAGGGGAGAGACAACATTTTTGATGGATGCACAGAGTTTGAACCATCACAAGAAGATCCTCTTCAGTGGAGTGCTGTGACTGCCACCGAAATTTTCACTTGGCATTTACGGCAGAGGTGGTTGAGTTCGGGGTTTGTGAGAAGATTGTTGATGGACAGAGGGATGGCTGCCAAGAATTTTTGCCTTCAACGATGTGCATGCTGCAACTGCCACAAGAATTTTCATTGTGAACCAGGGCTCAAGTAGTTGGTTTCGTCACTTTTGGATGCTTCCCCAGAAGATTCACAAAAGAACTCACTAGTCACTCGGTCTCAACCTATTGGCTTAATATGGAGTGAAGAACCTGATCCAAAAAGATTGAAGATTGATGATGAGCATTTGTGCAATACAGAAGGTCCATCAACACTTCCCGTAATTTTGAAAGCCATCAAGGTAGAATCACCTGATCTGGCACCTCATGAGAAGACCAAAGAATGTAGAGAGCCTACATTTGACTTCAATGACGCCAATTACTTGCTTAGCCTTCCATTGGCACTGAAGAAAAATTGGTTTGACATTCGTTCAAATTTTTCTTTTAAAAAATCAAGGGTGTACTACCCAAGGCAAAGCAAAGATGTCAAGAAAGGAAGATGCTTAACTATTTTTTGTGAGCCATGTAAGAAAGAGATCAATGTCAACAAGGGTAGTTTCAATCTTGGAAATCTTAAGATTCATCTAACACCAAGAGCAGGTGGAGGAGTTGGAAAGCCTACTTTCCATGAATTGGTATTAGAAAAGATGAATGCCAAAGAAGAACTGAAGCAAAAGCAATTGCATCTCAAATTTGAAGGAGATCTCATCAAACACAACAAATGGATAAAACAATATGCTCATGAAGGTTTGTATTTATTCTCACATTGCTAGTTGCCTCTTGTTTTTATTACCAATTCTTAGTAGGTTCTTTTATGAACTTCACTTTGTTGAAATTAATGTTTTTTTTCCACTAATCTTCACTAATTTTGTTGTTATTAGAATCAATCTCATTTAAATTTTATTTTTATTTATATGATCAATTGAATTTTACATTTTCAAATCATAAATCTTTAATCCTGTAGAGAGTATTTGGGATCAAAACTGAGTAATTAGGATCATAACTGACTTGATTTGGATCATAACTGAGTAATTGGGATCATAACTGAGTGATTAATTTAAAGATTAATTGTCACTAATTAGACACTTATGTAGAGACTAATTTGACACTAATTTAAAGATTAATTGTCACTAATTAGATAATTATTTAAAGACTATTTTGACACTAATTTAAAGGCTGATTTGACACTAATTCGACACTATTAGGGAGACTAATTTGATACTAATTTAGAGATTAATTTGACATTGGATCATAACTGACTTGTTAGGCTATACTTTTAGATGCCACCATTACAATACTAAATTAAAGCTTAGTTTTTAAGCATGTATACATGATCATTGAATTATGGGTTGAGTTGATTTGCTAATTTCACTTAGCTATGGGTAATAACTTCATTCTTTTTTTGGTTGCATGCAGGTGCAGAAATGGTTGATGATGATCATTGGAAGTGTTTTGTTTGTTCTTACAATGGTACATTTGGAGTTGGTGATACCATAAAGTCTCACATGCGAGGAAAAGATCATCTAAAGGCTCAAAGAAATAAGTTGGCTACAAATGGAAGAAACAATCAACAAACAATTATAGCATGTTTCACCCGTGAAGCTAAAAGAGGTTTGAATGAGTATCCATTATCATACATACCTAAACCATTTGATATTCTTCCAAGTGAACTTATTGCTTTTGAAAAGAAGAGAATATGCCATGGTTATTACAATAATTTTCTTGATGTAGGTGGCATATAATATGATGTTTCAAAGGTGAGACTTGGTTTGAATCCAGAAAAAGATTGGTATTCTGACCCACATTACAAGACACTACAATAAAATGGCCAAATATGCGACTGCATGAAAAATGTGACTTCAAAACAACTGGTGCTCCCTAATTGCACCAACACCACTAATCCCATAGCCTTCGAGTCACCACAGAGTCACGTCCGCGACTTCAAGATGAAGAGTTAATGAGAGGCGAGTTTCATCCGTCACATTCTGTTGACAGCGTCGTCGATGGTCTGATGTGGCAGGGCGGCATTCCGATGTCAAGGCCCAGTTATATATTGTAACTTACCTTCACTATAACACAACTAAAAAATGACTATAGTATAACTAACAAACGACTTCAAAATTTTTTGGCTTATTAAAGGAAAAAGAAAAAGAAAGAGGCCACTACAAAAGATGTGGTAGAAAAAGATGTTCTGAGCGACCCTGGTTTCACTGTAGGGCCACTACATAATGATTGACTAATCACTGCATCTAACTAGGTACTTTGGCACAAAATAGTTTTATTCTTTAGGATGGTTCTATATGCCATGTTGTTAATAGATGCAACTTCAACAAAATGATGTGTTGTCCATAAATAAATAAATAAATATTAGGCAATCCAAGTGCCTTAGCTCCTAATTACTTTGAGTATGCACTCATTGAATTAATAGAAAAATCTGAGATTTTTGCATTGTAAATACACAATGATGTCATTGAGGACTACAATGTGATTTTGATAGATTAGTTAGACCACCCTAGACTAATGAATTCATGACAGTCTTTCCTTTAATTTTGGTTGTATATATTTCTTTCTTCCTTGGATTTTCCTATATGATTTATTTAATCTCCCACAAATATGGGAGCAATTATTTTTGACAACTTTTGCCATTGTTATTAAACAATTTCTGAATAGCTGATATGATTGAGCTTTAATTTGAACCCATAGAGGTCACAAGAAGCACAAGTGAGGGATTTCTTATATTATCTTTTTTAAACATTCCGGAATTATTTTGAAAATTCCTGACAATGACACGGTTTACGGTAATGAGTCTTCACAATGGAGCTACTGTGCAGGCTACTACAGTCACATATATGCATGACCTCCAAGGTTGGCTCTCATAGTAGTGCGTTTAGTAATAGGACTAGAACATAGACAACGATGTATGGAACAAAGCCATGCCCTATAACCATACTTTACTTCACCATGAATGTAAAAATACTAGGGTTTTATTTAATTTTTTTGTGTCTTCAACAATCCACTCAATATAGAATCTGACATTGATAATGCCTTTGGAAGTTGTTCACATGCGCTTTTGTTCACATCTGCCTTCCATAGACGACTATGTCACGATTCCGCTGCCACTATAGAATGACTTCTAGCAACGGAAGATAGTAATGCAAAAGTCATAAACTACTAAGCACCTAGTGACAAAATTTTGAAAGGACATTAAAATTTTTTAAAGAAAATATCTTTTTCAATCTGCTTTTTCATATTTGTCTATAACTTTTGATTTAAGGCTTAAAACCTGAAACAAATTTTTAGATATGAAAGAAAGGTTGATTTCCCAACTTTTATTAGTCCAAAGCTTTTTGAAAAAAGTTAATCTACTATGCCTTAATGAGGTCTGAAATATTACTTGTAACACAATTCTTACATTTTACATATCCCACATGGTTTGTCTTGCCTCCTACCACCCCACTTGTATAAAGGGCTTGTCATTTCATCTCTTCATATTCACACTCTAAGTGGCTTTGGAAGCCATATGACATATTTTGCCAAATATGGTATATTGTGTATTGTGTATGGAATGTTGTGTACGGTATACGGTGTATTATGTATGGGATATTGTGTATTATATATGGAATATTGTGTATTGTATGGAATATTGCCATGGAACTTTAAATGTACTCATATGAAATTCTTAAATGAATACTTCTCATGCAATTGTCATTATACTCCTTTTTGTATACAATTTTGCAACTTGAAAATGACAAAAAATGACTTCCCACATCCTCGGGGAGTGACCTGAACCCTAAATCTACGTCACTTCAAAATGACTTTCCACGTGTCAATCCAACTGAACAATACAACGACTCCATCACAACTTCTTAATGACTATATAATGACTTCCGACGTGGCTGTCTACGTCAGATTTTTAATGGGTCAGTTATAACTGTGAAATGACTTGTAAATGACTAGCCACGTGGGACGGAAGGGGGAAGCACTTTCCACATGGCAGCACAACAGCCATTTCCTTAAGTCGAAATTTCTTTATGAGTTCAAAGATAACAGTCTTTCATCCATTTATACATCCAAAGTACAAATGGATGGTGATAATACACTAGCAGTCATTTACATAAACGACTGCAGGGCCCCCAAATCGTTTACTAGTCGACTTGACCAAAACGACTGCTTTGCAATCGTTTTTGGCAGTCATATTTGTCACCATTTTCTTGTAGTGAGAAGACAATTCAATCTAATGCAGGAGAGACAATCAATATTCATGGTACTTTTCGACATAAAGAATGCACTAATATGAATTGCAATAAGTGTGGGCTGATTTATGGGTTTCAAAATTTTTGGAAGTGAGTAATTCGAGCTTGTGATGTGAAGAAGAAAAAAAGTGTGGGTGATCACATTGGAATTAGATTTGACAATTTTCAAAGAGATGGCTTATTATTGGCATTGTAGAGATGGAAAAGTAAAGCCCAATTAGCATCTAATCAAGTCTATTTATTGAATGTTGATCTGGTGAGAGCCAAAAAATCATCTAATTACTTGCTTCAAAAGGCAAAGTTGATTATGGAAAGAAGGCTCTTTGCCAGAAATTGCAGAGTTGTTTAGGAGAGTAGCTACTACAGGAGCATTGGATCAATGAGCATGTTTGTACATGTTTATCAAAGACCTTGCACAAAACTTGTTGAGTGTCCATAAAACTGGTGGTGATGGACGAGGTTAGAGATACCATCCTAGCACTCTCAAATTGTTTGAACTTCTGCACAATTATGGTGGAAAAAGAGTTCATAATTTTGTTTCTTTAAATTTGGTAGGTCCAAGTCTAAATACAAATCTAGCTAATTTTAGGTTAGATGGTTTCATTTATGTGCTTGGTCTAAATGAAGACACATTTAAGCACATTGCATCTATTTTGGTAAAATGTAAGCAAAGACTAGGCATTAATGGTCCCATTCCATTTGAATGTTCTGAAGATGAAACAAAATGCATCCCTGTGGCAACCTAGAATAGAAAATTAGACACTATTGATGGTTTTTGTGGTCTTAAAGCTAGTGAAGGAACTGTACACAAGTGTTCATTCAATTCTTCACCTTCAGCTCAATCCTTTGATTTGATAAGAATTGCATTTGAAACCCATAATGTTGGAAGTGTGTGTAGAGTTTTAATAGCAAATCCACTTGTGAAAGGAATGCCTCGATTAGTATATGCTATCATGTCAACTTGCAATAGGTTTGATCATAATCAAGTTGCAGATCAATGGGAAGTTATTAAGAGATTTCACAAGAAACATCTTGAAGTTTTGATTAGACTTTTTTGCAGACATGCATCTGATGGAGATGCAAGAAGATGGAAGCTGATGTTGGAGAGTATTGGACGGGGAAGCTATGGCCATAGAATTGAAGCTTTCTTAATGCTTGGAGAAGTCATTGGGCGCCCAATGATTATGATGCAAGCACATATCACATTGGTAAGAAGCTTTGAAATCAGATCCTTGCTCCCAATCGTCAATTGTTTTGGGAAAAACATGTTGCTCATAAGAACCACTTGTTATGTGTATTAGAGTTATTTGACAAATGTGACCACGAATTATTGATAGAAGACATAAATGTAAAAGATAACCAAAATGTGTCTGTTGTTCAGAGAATTGCCTTCCCTAAGGTTCGTGCATGTCTAGAAAAGTTAGATGCAGGTGTAACTTTGAATGGTGTGTATGTACAAGAACTTGTTCGTGGAACCATCATTCATTTAGAGGTATTGCGGGCCTTTCTTGAGTTGCATGTTTTTTGGTAGTCAGCTTGTTGGAAAGAGTGAAATTAGCCTCCTTTGTTGTTCATATGTTACACTTAAGGTCCTCTTACATTCAAGAGAAAGGTCATGGTCATACTATTGTAGAATATTGGATGACGAGAGAGTCACAACTTGATTGTTTAATAGCTTGTCATTCTAGTGTACTTCACTTGCAAATGATGAAAGAATTCTTTCCACATTTACCCATAGCTTTAGAAAGAAGAGGATCTGATTGTTGCGAAGATTTTTTTTCCATGTTAGGACAGCAAGTCCTAAACAAACACAATTTTTCTGCTGGAGAAGCTGCTTCTCGAACATCTTATATTTCCAAAAGTGAACAAATTAAATATGAAGAAAATGGACCACAATTTGTTGGTCCTCATCGTAGGAAGAACTTTTGGTGGCTTGGAAATGCTCAATGTTGTGGGGTTGATGACATTGGACAATATGAGCATTTTAGTGATGCTGCAATTAAAGTAGCTTGGTCTTCAGGCTTAGACTTTGCACATAGTAGGGCTGACTATATTGGTATGAAAGAGACACTTGAAAAATCAAGAGAAGTGGTTAATACCATGGCCATCATCATTTTTGCAAACCATTTTGTTAGCTGACGAGTGTGCTTTGCAAGATTCAGAAGATGTTGAAGCATATGTTCTACAGGTTGCAAATTTGGAAGTTTGCAACACCACCCTAATCCTTGAAGGTAATGATTCTTTGCTTGATAAATCTTTATTATGCGTGATTTCATTAAACCAGGATTTGGAGCAAGAAAATTCAGAAGGATCAAGCTGTATATCTTCCATGGTTGATGTACCAGGGAAAGGCCTTGTACATAAGATGCGGGTAATGATGGAACTAAATCTTGCTTCCTTTGATAAACTCCCACTTGATCGGTTGAGAAGGATGCAACATCATGGTCTCATGGAAAATCTAGTCTCCTCTACTAATGGACCTGAATTAGGCTTATTTGATGATGTTGCCATTTTTTTTGAAGAAAATAAAGAGATAGTATATTATCTTGGCAAAATTCAAAAGTTAGCAAAGACTGTAGGTGAAGGTTCTAAAATTGATTACGTTCGAGCTGTGCCTTTGAGTTCCAAAAATGTTAAAATATTACCAAAGTATTATCAACACATTTCTGATTTGAGATACCACTATGGTGGATTTGATGGACAAGAGAGAGATATGATAAGTATAGATGCTATGATATGTTTGGTATCTTTAAGCTATGATGTGGAGAGTGGAGATTACATATTGGCTGAAAGCAACAAGTGTACATTAGATACTTTTGTGAAGAATGAAGTGAAGAGGAGACAAGATGCCTGTAACTCTGTAAGAAGTCAAGTAGGCCTTTGCAAAACTCATTATCAAAGAATACTTCAACTAGTCCTTGTAGCAAGCGAAAGAGTCAAACTTCTAGTTTATCACCTAATAAAGCAATGCCACAGAAACAAATGCATGTTACCAAAAGTGGTCGAGTTGCATCGCGCTTTGTTTTAAGATAGCTGTATTTTTAATATAAGATAGTAGTGTATATACACTTTAGATTTGTTTCAAGACATGTGCATTTATATGTACACTTTAAATTTGTTTAAAGGTAGGTGCATTGTTAATCTCCAATTTTAATATAAGATGGTAGTGTATATGTACACTTTAGATTTCCATCAATTTTAAGATATACTTTGTTATATTTTTGATTCGTACAACTTATAATAAAACATAATAAGATTTTTTAATTATAAAATTTGATTCTATCAAAAGATCTTATTATAAGTTATTATAAATTAATAAGCAAGTCTAAATTGACTTATTATGCCGCATAGCCCTACCAATTATAAGTGAGTTGCCTCCATGGGCTAGAGTTGAACTTCGATCTAGTGAAGATGTATTCAACTTACTGGTCGTAGAGGTAGAGGAAGTGCAAACTGAAATCGAAAATCAGTTTCGCATTTCAGACAAATTCTTTTAATTCTCTCTTCAAGACGGATTCTTTCAAATTCCTGAAACCACATCATGAGAACTTAAAGAAATCGAAGATGAACAACCTTATGAGCCTAGGGAGTATGAAATAATTCCATACGAAATTTTTAATGCACCTGGTCAATTTGATGAGATAAACACACAATTTTTTCAACATCCATCAACTCATTAGGAGTTGTAGACTCTCTGACTTTTTTAGACTTGAACCTGCTTCAATTCCTTGATGGTTTCGTCTTCCTCAAGTTTGGCTCCTCAAGCCTACAACTTTCCACCTCTTACTGCCTCAAACTATGCGTCATGGAGCATAAAAATTGAGATGCTCCTCATCAGATCGAAATTCTGGTCTATTGTAGACAGTACGGAAGCTGCGCCTGCTTCCTCTGACGTTGCTGGTTTAACAGCTTGGCGATTGAAAGATTCCAAAGCCCGTGCGGACATCTTTCTCCATTGTGGTGAGAACCAACTGATTGTTTTGCGACCACTAGCAACTTCAAAGCTAGTTTGGGATCGACTTAACCCTTTAGTGCCCGGTCGACCAAATCCTGGTCAATTTTTGCAGTGTTCACTCTTTGCTGCTCAAAGTACAAATCATTTCCGTAAACACAGAGAGCAACAGAACTAGAGCATCTTCAGACGAACCATATGAAACAAATTAGTGGGCCAGGCGCGCAATAATGCACCAGCTGTGCTTGTTTCAATGGACTGGTGGTGGCATGGAAACTACGTGACTCACAAAGAAATACTAATTTTGTGCAAAGGACGCCATAGTATACGGCGGGAATTAGGAGCCACCTGTTATTTCACACTGTATTGGGCACGG